>VSWD01000014.1:28301654-30701654 GCA_033119305.1 Pinctada imbricata | reverse complement strand
AACAAGTTCTTTTTTTTTTTGTTTTATTATATATGCAATAAATTTTTTTTAAAAATATCATATATCTGACAAGTATGTACGTATAAACTTTGTTTATGAAATGAAACAACTCATATAAAAAAAGTAGATTTAACCTATACAATGTTTTTGCTTCATTGCACAGTTTAAAGAATCTTTGCTTCATTGCACAGTTTAAAGAATCATTTCACTGATCAGTAATTTCTATCAGTAATAAATTACATATTTATCTGTTTGTTAGAAAATTGCCCAAAAAGTAGCAGAGAAAATAGAGGAAGATGAGGATTTTCTGACGCGCCTTAAAGAAGCCTACATAGGAAACCTGAAGCGCCACCTGGATTTAGACGGAACTCTGGAGCCCACAGAGGGGACGGTAAAAACCTTCACTAAGTACCCTGCCGATGATCCTGTAGTGGCCTTTGTGGGAGATTACTTGGCAGATCAAGACTGGGACCCAGAGGAGGACTGCAGATATCTGAGGGAAGCTATGGATGGAGCTGGTAGGTATAGTTATCAGATATTTGAGTATAGTTAGCAGATATCTGAGTATAAATAGTGATATCTGAGTATAGTTATTAGATATCTGAGTATAGATACATGTAGCAGATATCTGAGGGAAGCTATGGATGGAGCTGGTAGGTATAGTTATCAGATATTTGAGTATAGTTAGCAGATATCTGAGTATAAATAGTGATATCTGAGTATAGTTATTAGATATCTGAGTATAGATACATGTAGCAGATATCTGAGGGAAGCTATGGATGGAGCTGGTAGGTATAGTTATCAGATATTTGAGTATAGTTAGCAGATATCTGAGTATAAATAGTGATATCTGAGTATAGTTATTAGATATCTGAGTATAGATACATGTAGCAGATATCTGAGGGAAGCTATGGATGGGGCTGGTAGGTATAGTTATTAGATATGTGAGTATAGCTTTGAGATATCTGAGTATAGCTTTGAGATACATGTATCTGAGTATAGTTATAAGAAATATCTATGTATAGTTAGCATATATCTGAGTATAGTTAACAGATATCTGAGTATAGTTATCAGATATTGTAGGATAGTTAACAGATATCTGAGTATAGATAGCAGATATCTGAGTATAGTTATCAGATATCTGAGTATAGTTAACAGATATCTGAGTATAGTTAGCAGATATCTAAGTACAGTTAACAGATATCTGAGTATAGATAACAGATATCTGAGTATAGCTATCAGATATCTGAGTATAGTTAACATATATCTGAGTATAGTTAACAAATATCTGAGTATAGTTAGCAGATATCTGAGTATAGTTAGCAGATATCTGAAGGAAGCAATAGAGAGACTTATTAATTTTAAATCTTGTAAGGTGTATGGTGTTTATAATTGCAAAGTGGTAAGGCCATGAAGGCAGATATTGGCCCTATTTTTTTAACATTCTACTTCATTGAATATTTATTTGTGAATTGGTACTTTGTAAGACTCTCCATTGAATAATGGAACTGTATTTTGAAATAATGCATTTAATTGTAGTTTTAAGCCTACTGAAAACTCCAGAATCAGCAGCATTCTGTGAAATAGCTGCAAAATCTATATACATGTACCTCTATATATTTAGCAATGGCCACATGTATTAACTAACATGAAAAGATGATTATTATATCTCTGTGTCCTAAAAATTTTATCTTTCATGTAGTTAACGCATGCGGCCACATTAGATTTGTACACAAAAGACAAATTTTTGAGCAATTTTGGCCATCTTTTGTCAAAATGCCAAAATGACGTCATTTGATTCCTTAGGTGCTTTGTTGGTTGATGTATTCTTTTTGTTAAAAGCGGGACACATTTAAGTATCCATATGACCAATAAAATGTTCTTCTCATTTTCTTATAAGTTTTAAGGGAAATTGCAGGGCCGATTTAGGGGTTTTGTGGCTCTACCCCTTTTGTTTTACTGTAACTTGTCAGTGGATCAGTAAAGCCAATATTTGGGACTATAAAATGTTACAAGTTATGTATGAAAATCATTCAAATACAAATAATGTTATCTCCATTCTAATTCACCTTTTTTTAAATGCATATTGCATGGCTTCACTATGTTAAATGTTGCTAAGGATGTGACATTGTCTTTTATTTGAAGGCATACATACATGTATTTAAAAGTTTTATTGCGTGAAATATCATTCAAATTCTAAATGTAATTTTAGGAACCAATGAGGATGCCATCATTCATGTCGTAGGGTCAAGGTCAAATGCACAACGACAGCAACTCAAGTCCATGTTCAAAACAGCTTATGGCCGGGTAAGTCAATTATGAGGGGGTAACTTTTCTAAAAATCTATGGCATGCAATAGACATTTTCCGATCTTGTTAGAAAGCACAAAATGTTTGAGTCAACATCTTTTGGCGTTGATTTTCAGTATGACTTCACTGTTAAAAGACGCAGCATTATGTGATGTAACATTATGAAAAAGTGTGCTTAAATTGCCTACCTCAGACATTTTTCGTCATTTTGTCAGCCATTATGAATTTCGACAAGTTGAATATTGGAGAATAATACAAGATGATGAGTATAAGTCGATTCATTTAGATAAAAAAACTTTTAAATCAGCATCCGTTTATTTACAGGACTTGGTAGAGGATCTTGATTCGGAATTGAGCGGAGATTTCTGTGAGACAATAATGGCGTTGTTTGAGTCTCCTGCCTGGTACGATGCATGGTGTATCAAGGAAGCTATATATGTAAGTACCGAAGCTTAGTTTTGATATCCTATTTTCGAGACCTTCCATCAACAACAAGGGAAAAGGAAGGTACTACTTTTCTTTTGTTTGTTTCCTGCAACACAAGGGCAACATATTAGGATCACTTTGTCTGGCTTCTATTTCTCTGTCCATCCATATTTCCGATTGTCACATGACTCTTACTAATGATACATACAAACAAAATACATATTCCATTCAGGCATTGCTCTCAGGAAATACAATTTTTCTACGCTGAATAGATCTTCATATCCCTCTCACTGCCGTGAAATGAATTGTGTATTAAATCCATAAATTGGCAATTTCTTTCTCATTAGTGATGTGAAACCTCCTGGTACTGGCCATTATTCTTGTTGGCTGCGCACGATACCTCTTCACACTTGACTTAGTACCCCCTCTAGCTTATTCGATTTCAAGTAACGATAACTGTGATAGGAAAAATAGCAATGAACCGGAAGGAGGGGGCCTCAATTTTTATTCTCCCTAGTTCAGGCCTGGGCTCAGACTCGATGTTTTATTCAAACTGGCACGTGACAGTCTAAACCAATCATATAACACGTTTAAAAAAATAAGAAAAAAATTAACTTAAAAAAAAAAGTTTACGTTTTATAGAATTATTCAATTGAAATGTGATAAAATGTTTTATTACACTTGTGGGAAAGGTCAAGCTTGAGAGGACTCGACACTCAGTGAAGGTCAAGGTCAAATATTAAGGGTCAAACATAGATCAAACATAGAGCAGGTTGCATTCCTATTCTTGAACAATTTAGTTATACCCTGGTATTATAATTATATTGATTTTTACTTGTTTTTTGTCAGTCACATTAGCAGCTTAGGAACTTGAGCTTGTAGGTCAAGCAAAGAAGACAGTGATCAAACTAACAAGATTTTTTATGTCTACATTAAAAAGCATTGTCTTATATTACAGGGACTGGGTACAGACGAGTCTACTTTGATAGAGATATTTGCATCAAGGACAAACGCTCAAGTACAAGCTATAAGGGAGGTGTATAAAGATGGTAAGTACAAGCTATAAGGGAGATAAATTTGAGTATATTAAAGAAATACAAATGATGGAATTCTATTATAAATGTATTTGTTGCTGTGTTTTTTTAAGTTATATTCTGTGTTGCTTCAAGTACGAGGGATGTTCGAAAAGTTCGTAGACAACCACAATATTTCAGAAATGCATGACAGTAAGTGTACAATTTTCTTACCAAACATTCATGAGGTCTATTGCAATTTATCTATACAATACCAAGGTAATTGAAATATTCTGTCATTTAAATCATTGTCTTTAATTATGTGACATGCCATAATACAAAAATTGAGATATCTTTAATTGTGTACACGCAGAGGATTCCTTTATTATTTCCAAATTAAGACGCAGAAAAAGTCAATGTATCTACTTTATTGTTTTGCAGTATTTGAAAGTTGTCATACTGAAATTTTAGCTTGTTACAATACACAGGTATTTAGATATCATTATTACAAGAAGCGCCATCAAGACATAAGCGTGGTAAAAGTGACGTTTCCCTACAATTTTTAAACGACATGGAATCATTGAACTTTTATTCAAGCTAATACAAATTCCATAAAAGATCTTAAACATTTTGTAGTTGGTACACATGGCTATGGACTGCAAGATAGATGTTTTGAGCACACTTCAGTATGCATAGGAAGATGAAATAGTGATAAAAATTCATTCGAAGATGGTTTGAACATACTGAAAGAACAAAACTGACCGATCCAAACGTTCTGAAATGAAATTCTTGATGCATCGTCTGTGAACAGATAGAAAGGACCAGGGAATAATTTTAGATAGCGCATTATTGCCTCATTTAATCTGTCTGGTTTATTTTTGAACTGATTGAAATAAAATAAACAACTTTTCTCCAAAAAATGATTTCAAATTTTAAGACCGAACAAAAGCAGAAAATTGCTAATTACTCTGTACTTTGCATAGCGTCGTTTTGGATGCCATATACTGCGCCGCCCTCCGAAGTGACTCCTATAGAAAAACACCGTATTTCTTTGCTTATGGACCAATTGCTTTGAATTTTGCACGATAAAATGTGCAATCTTAAGAATTAAATTAGTATATAATCAAAATGTTTAATGATAACGATAAAAATTTTATTAACCTTGTCTATGAATTTATCGAACAACCCTCGTACTATGCTGTGTTGCTTCAAGTATTATGCTGTGTCGCTTTAATTAAGTTATATGCTGTTTTGCTTTAATTAAGTGATATGCTGTTTTGCTTTAATTAAGTTATATGCTGTTTTGCTTTAATTAAGTTATATGCTGTTTTGCTTTAATTAAGTTATATGCTGTGTTGCTTTAAGTAAATATGCTGTGTTGCTTCAAGGTTTTATGCTGTGTTGCTTTAAGTTTTTTGCTGTGTTGCTTAAAGTTATATGCTGTGTTGCTTCAAGGTTTTATGTTGTGTTGCTTTAAGTAATATGCTGTGTTGCTTTGAGTAATGTGCTACGTTGCTTTAAGAAATATGATGTGTTGCTTTAAGAAATAAGCTGTGTTGCTTTAAGAAATATGCTGTGTTGCATTAAATATCTTTATTTTCAGTTGCCAGTCCAAACAGGAAAGCTGGCAATGAGTTAATAGAAAAAGACATTGAGGACGACACAAGTGGCGATTTTAAACGCTTCCTAATTTCTGCTTCACAGGTCTGTTATAAGCATGCTTTACTAATATACCCAACTCAGAAATAAAGAAAATTGATTGATATTAAATGCTTCCTAATCTCTGCATGCTTTAATATTACTAAAAATCCAACTCAGAAACAAAGAAAGTTCCAAATCATATTCAATAGACCATTTTCATTTTACTATTAGACTTTCATTTTAGACGCTCTAACATTCAACATCACAATTTTTGATGTTATTGGCCGGATTGCAAAGCAATTCCGGTCTATAGATTGACGATGTCCGTCCGTCTGTCTGTCCGTCCGTCTGCCGTCAACATTTTGGTTAAGGTTTCTGGTTGAGGCAAAATCTAAGGAACTATATGCAGTAGAAACTTTATATTATACTTGAAGCTTGTCCATGACAAGACCTTTCAATTTATGCCATAACATTTGACCTAGTGACCTTGACCTTGGACTTTGACCTAGTTAAAGATTTTGGTTAAAGTTTCTGGTTGAGGCAAAATCTAAGTAACTATATGCAGTAGAAACTTTATATTATACATGAAGCATGCCCATGACAAGACCTTTCAATTTATGCCGTAACATTTGACCTAGTGACCTTGACCTTGGACTTTGACCTAGTTAAAGATTTTGGTTAAAGTTTCTGGTTGAGGCAAAATCTAAGTAACTATATGCAGTAGAAACTTTATATTATACATGAAGCTTGCCCATGACAAGACCTTTCAATTTATGCCGTAACATTTGACCTAGTGACCTTGACCTTGGACTTTGACCTAGTTAAAGATTTTGATTAAAGTTTCTGGTTGAGGCAAAATCTAAGTAACTATATGCAGTAGAAACTTTATATTATACATGAAGCTTGCCCATGACAAGACCTTTCAATTTATGCCGTAACATTTGACCTAGTGACCTTGACCTTCGACTTTGACCTAGTTAAAGATTTTGGTTAAAGTTTCTGGTTGAGGCAAAATCTAAGTAACTATATGCAGTAGAAACTTTATATTATACATGAAGCTTGTCCATGACAAGACCTTTCAATTTATGCCGTAACATTTGACCTAGTGACCTTGACTTTGACCTAGTTAAAGATTTTGGTTAAAGTTTCTGGTTGAGGCAAATTTAAGTAACTATATGCAGTAGAAACTTTATATTATACATGAAGCTTGCCCATGACAAGACCTTTCAATTTATGCCGTAACATTTGACCTAGTGACCTTGACCTTCGACTTTGACCTACTCAAAGATTTTGATTAAAGTTCCTGGTTTAAGCAAAATCTATGGTACTGTATGCAGTAGAAACTTTATATTATTAATGAAGCTCGCCCATGACAAGACCTTTCAATTTATGCCGTAACATTTGACCTAGTGACCTTGACCTTGGACTTTGACCTAGTTAAGGATTTTGGTTAAAGTTCCTGGTTTAAGCAAAATCTATGGAACTGTATGCAGTAGAAACTTTATTTTATACATGTAGGTTGCCTCTGACAAAACCTTTCAATTTATGCTGTATTATTTGCCCTATTGACCTTGACCCAGTTGGTGACAAAAACTTACTTTGCAATCCGGCCATACCGTCTTTAGCGGTGTTTTATTTTTCATTATGAAGTCATAGATACGGATCGACGTCACAGTTTAAGGTATTATCAAATGTTGTGGGGTGTTGGCCTGTATAAAATTCAAGTCTACTAGGGTAATGTGAAAATCATCTATTGATCATAGAATGTCTGTCTTTGCTGAGTATGATATATACATGTAATGTCATTGATGCAAGTTTGAAAATGCAAACTTAACAACTTGTCAACTATTTTGTGAGTACTTATTTTAAAACAATCAAATGTTAATGAAATGAGGCAATTTTACTTGAATTAACCCACTAGCCTCGTTTCCATCACAATCTGTAACAGATAAAAAATATAGTGTTAAGCCTCGAACTAAAGTATGAATGAATATTGTAAAAATGATTACACATATACTTGCTTGTTGTTTTATGTGTTATTTTCATGGTAAAGAGTCGGTGAAGTTTAATAAAGACCCCATGGGGAAGCCCAATAATTAGTTTAAACTAAAAAATCTACATATTTTTATTTGTAATCTCACTTTTACAGACAATCTCTAAGCTGTAATTAAGAAGTTGGTACTAGAGGCTAGCTATGGAGTCTTATACTACATACTTATTTCCCAAATGGGATAGTTTATGATTTAAAACCATTTTGAAGTTATAAGATTGGTATGATTATGAGTTTAAAGGAAGTTTTCCACAATTAGTCTACGTCAGTTACTGTCCCAAACACCATGTTACCTTGGTGTACTAAAACACTGAGTACCTGGCCAGTTGGGTAGTTCATACTTAAAATCTACATTTGTGATGTGTAATTTCAGGGTTTTATACCAGCTCTTACTACCAGAGGGTTGAAAATGCAAACAATCAGACAAATGGGTAGTTAAACTTAACAAAACATAATCTCCATTATATACATGTATTTGATATGATTTCAGGGTAACAGGCGCACACTTAGCTATGAGAAGTTGGAGGAAGCAGTGGAGCCGGTAGAATTTGACGGCAAGCCCACTGGGCAATTCCGTATCAACTTTGACAAGATTGTTAATGTAGGGAAGGCGAAGCGTGATGCCCAGGCCCTGTTTGAAGCCACTGAGGATAGATTTGGAACGGATGAAGAAACCATGATCAGAATTTTTGCAGTAAATGAGACATACCAAATGAGACGCACTTATGAGGAGTATGTCAAAGTAAGGAGATGTACATGTATAGCGTGTAGGATCATGACCAGTCAATTCTATGCATTTTTGTTATGTCCAGAATACATCATCTCTTACTTTACTACACTCCAATTGTTATATCAAAAATATTTATGTGAGAATCTTGATAGTTTTTATTATAATATATGTATATTTCGATATTGTGAAAATTTGCTATCAAATTCTACTGGAGCGGTACAAGTTCCCAGCCAGTTTTAGGGGTTATCTAGACAAATGAATTGTTTATTTCACAAAATATTTCATTGAAACTTGACATGTCAAATGCTTATCTACAACTTTAAAGAATTATCTATTATTTTCTCTGAAAAGTTGGATTATTTTGTCGATTAAAAGATTAAAGAAGGTTCTAAATTTACCAATTTTTTATTAGTTTTGAAAAATATCTTTGAAATCACTGTAATTGATCATTATTATACTTAAATGATCTGATATGTTACTCATGAAAAAATATGAAATTTAGTGATTGTTTTAGAAATATGAAAACACCTTCCCCCCTTCCCTTATAAATTTCTGTCAAAATCTTACTTTTTGCCATTTTAAAATACCAATGGATTTCGTGTAATCAGGATAACTTCATTTGTTCAAAACCTCTGACAAATTTTCGTATAATTTTTGTGACAAAAGCATAGCAACTTTTATTTCAATCATAAGGCTCTTTTACTGGTACAGTTCCATTACAACAACTAATTACATGTAAATGCGTATATCATGAAATATTGTTTAATTTGGATGTGACATAAGCTTTGAAAGTAATTAGTTTTCTACTTCTACTTTCAGTTGACCCAGAGAGACATTGAGAATACGATTGACAGGGAGACATCAGGGAACTTTGGAGCTGGGATCTTAACACTTGGTATGACAGTACTATTTTACAATCATTGAGTGGCAATGAGGGCAAATTATATGATTTGTTGATCATGAAGACAAAATATTGCCGGAGGTCGAAGGCCAAGGGCTATATTTTGTCTAGAGGTCAAACAAGTCATATGTTGACCGAGTTCCCAGTCAATAACTGTTTTGTTATACCCTACTTCAATACTGCAGCAACAAACTTATTGGCCTGGCATATTTACATTCATTTTCGTATGTACGAGAAAGAGCACTGAGAAATAGGTAGAGTTTGTAGCGCTTATTCATGAAACTTCAAATTACCTTCTAACCTATACTTTGATTCATTATATATCTGTTAGAGAAGCTATCAACTTATGAATAAGATGTCAAATATGAAATCAATTTTTTAATCTGTTAAATGCATTGACATAGAAATGCATCAAATTTTTCTAATGTTGCCTGCTAAGTATGTGTCAAAGTTTGTTTTAGTTTGTTCATGTGAATACACAGAATTTCTGTTGATTTTAGTGATGAATCTGAAATGCAGACCAAAGTATTTTGCCCAGCGACTAGTATGGACCATGAAAGGACTGGGGACCAAGGACCGTGACTTGATCCGTGTGATAGTATCCAGAGCCGAGGTTAGTAAGATCAAAATTCTGTTCTCTACCCTTGTTAGTGATTATCAAAACGTTATTTTTGCCCAGTTTGATTATTTGTCTCTCACCATCAGAGAGATTTATTCACACATGCATATACCCATCACTCTGGCTCTTTCACTGAGTTAAATCATAAAGGAGTTAAAGAAGATCCTGACGACAATCTCAACAGCACTCATAATAGAGCACCAAATTAAGCATCGACTGACCCCTAGCAAGCTAGAGGTGGGACCAGGTGCCTGGGAGGAGTAAGCATCCCCTGTATGGCTAGCCGCACCCACTGTCAATGTTCATGCATGAAACTGAAAATAATATCCACAAAACATGCACTAGCAAGGTTATGTCTGTAGAGAAAGTGCTATGGCGACTATGTCAGGGAAAGACATTCAAAACACTAAAATAAAGGTAATGATAAAAGAAATAAAATTTATGTATAAACAGATGTAAAGAAAGACAAATCATGACTTCCTAAAGGAATAGAGCTGTTCTTATCACATGTATGCCGTGCTAAGGTTGAAGTTCAGTTCAGGACTTGACAGTCTGTAGGCTTGTGACATTATTTGATTGTTAAAAAGTGTTTTGTGTGGAATCATGGTCAATTTTCCCCTTCAAAAATGCCTTAAAACAATCAAATGACATCACAGGTGCATGCGCAATTGAGTGTTTGTCCTCCTCAAATGAACTCGATCTGTATTACCTCAGATAAACTGAAAGGGTCGATAGACTGAAATCAAACATCTCAAAACTCATGATTTGGCAAGGTCTATTATGAGATAAAGAAGATCCTGACAAAAATCTCAACAGCACTCACAATAGAGCACCAAATTGAGCATCGACTGACCCCTAGCAAGCTAGAGGTGGGACCAGGTGCCCGGAAGGAGTAAGCATCCCCTGTATGGCTAGCCACACCTGCCTTCCATGTTCACGCACGAAAATGAAAACAATTTCAACATAATGTTTAATACAAAATGGATAATGTTTGTCAATTAAACGAAATTTTTCATAGATCTGAGCTCAGTAACACCTCTAAACAGGGATCTGCGAACACTTTGATGAATACTTACATGTTTGTGATGTGTATTACAGATTGACATGGTACAGATAAAGGCGTGTTTCCTGGAGATGACCAAACAGACTCTATGGAACTGGATTGACCAAGACTGTAGCGGAGATTACAAGAAAATTCTACAGGCAATAGTTGGCAAAGACTAGATTATACAGGATACAAATACAGGCTGTAACCAGTAGTCTACAGGCTACAGGAAATTACTCCAGCCTGTAGCCAGTAAAAACTATTTGTATAACATTCTACAGGCTATTACTTGCACTAGTTGTTCAATGTTTTATGTGTCATGACCTTTCTTTGACGCTGTCATTTACCTGCACACATTGTATATCGTCTCTCTACTATAATACCTCACTTTGTATGACATTTTGTTTTTGATGTTTCGTTGATGATCGTTATGCATATATAGGGATATTTCTTTATGTTGAAAGAATAGGCTTATATCATACATAAATCAAACTTGCTCTTTGATTTATAATGAACCACTGGTATCATGGAATTTACCATACATGTAATGGATGATAACTTCAGAGTTTTTCCAAATTTCTCTTTAAAAATATCTTTTTCCGACACTACTGATATTTATGTTAAGAATCTTTCAATATTTGATATGTAAGTTTCTGTGAAGGACATGATCATCTTTATGAATATGTGGTCTTTTGAGAAAAAATTAATTCAGTATTTTTCCAAATTTGGACTGTGAATATCTTGTTAGTCCTAAGCTTTTGATGCTAGTCTGTGTCGTCTTGTTTATGAAATGATTAGAATTGATTTTTTTACAGGTACATGTATATATTTATACAATTAAGATTTCGTCCATCCAAATATTTTTACAAGTTCAAACATTTTTTTTTTCAAATACATTTATTTATTACAGTTGTATTTCAAGTTTCCTTCTGTTATTTTTTATGGAAGTTTGTTAATATGTACTTTTATACCCAAAATACAAAGCCAAAAGCCTTGTTCCATGAAATGTGATATTATCAAAATTTTACTATTGTTGTATGATTTTACAATGATTAATACAATTTGTTTTCTTTGATACACCAATGTCTTCAGAAATAATCTGAGTCCATGACATTATGAATGAAACATATACTGGCTCTTTTTATATACATTTACATTAACATGTAGTAAACATACATTATATGTACAGTTTAAATTGACTAGAGTTGTCCAATTGGTGCCCAATAGCTACATGTATATACTAGAGGGTTGGAGAAGAAAGCTTTAATAAATTATCTGAGTGTAAACAATGCATAATATATTTTCATTCAAATACATGTAGAAGCAAAGAATTAATTATTTAATAATCATTATTAAATTTTCAGCTATTTTTATGTATGTTCAACATTTAAAACAAGATAACCTTATGTGACCTTTGTCAGTTGTTCAAAAAAGAAATAGTGCTCTAGGCCATGACATTTAGTTCTAAGGATATTGAAAATTTGATTGTCATACATGTATAGTCATTTTAGCAATATACTGATCAGCATTAAATCTTTTAATTAAATGTAGTAAATGATATTTTATTTTCAAAATGCCAAATTTCTTTTTAACAAGTTGTTGAATTTTTTACCTTTTATTAATTTAGATTTATAGTATTACATATTGATAATGATATATTACAGACACTACATGTATATTATCAATTTCCATGAAATTTAATTGTTTATGAATTTATACAATGTCATGTATCTAATTTATAAAGAGTTAACATGAAAGTGTACCTCTGAAAATGATGAATTCGTGAAAATGATAAATTCTACTGGTCATTTTAGTTTAAGTTAATACCTATGTAAATTTTGTACTTATATGAAGTTGAAGTATGTCTGTGGTTATAGTAACAGAATATTTACCTGTTTGCCTACCTCCGATACTGATTAATTACCTTTGGTTTTTAGTCAAACTCTTGTGTTCTACCTTTATTGATATTTTCAACTTTACTTTTATTTGATAATTGTCATGAAATAAGTCCACAAATTTTCTCATCCTATTTTCTTTTTTCATGAGAGACTATTTACAATATTAATGCAATTTACATGTTCTTACATAAAATGATTTCATAATGTTCCCTCTTTCACAATGAAATAAATCTGGAATATGCTGCACATGTAAAACTTTTGCTGTATACAATTATAAATCAGTATTTTTACTTGTTGTGAAAACTTGTATACAAATTCAGCGGTAATTATTCTCATGATGATTACATGTACCTGCCATCAATACAAAATATTTGAAATACCAGAAAATTTTATTTCACTAGTCAATAATACTAGAATTTTCATTATATATAGAAATATTGTGTTCTTTTAAACTTGGTTGTGAAGCTATGTTTATAAGTAAGTCAGTTTTAAGTCATTTTATTGCAGTTTTTGCTCATTTTGAAAAATTTGTTCTTGGTCAGTCAATTGAGTACCATTGAATGTTGGTTTTTTTTACATTAAATCTCTATTAAAACAGTGACAGCCTCACATACAATTAAAATTATGTCAAAGATTTATTAGTAATTAGTAATACACAGATTGATTGTCATTGAAACTTATGTCATTCTGCTTTTTTGAAGATAAATCTTCTTTTAAGAATTTAACAAAATTTCATTTAGAATATAATTACAGTTGTCTTATACGTTTTACCTCAAATATTAATTTTTGAACCACATTTTACTGATTTTCATTTTCTTGATGTGAATTTTGTGTGGTGATTTATACTTGCCTTCCATTTATCCCCCATGTTTATATACCCATATTTATCACTACCTACCTCTTTAACATGTCTAAATATTTACTATACATAACCCTTCGACATTATTCTATGTTCACTGTGCATTGTTTTATACTTCCTTACCTCAGCACATTGTTAACCTCAATTTCACATTACCTCAGTACATAATGTCAACCACTACCTCTCAGTCACAATGTTAGTTACATGTACATGTATATAAGAATGAAGTAAAGTCCTCCATAGGGAAGTTTATATAATCAATATCCACAAATTTCATTTGTGTTTTTCCACTTGATAAAGGCCAAGGGGCCGAAAATTTGTGGATATTGAGTGTTTATAGTTATTTATTACATGTACATGTATATGCATTTAAAATACGTACTTTTTAAAACACTTGAAGACTCACCTCTTTTACCCTTTTGCTACTGTTTTAGATGAAAACATTAAACTTAAACCTAAATTAAAGAAAAAAAGTGGTTTAATACTTTTGTCAATTCAATCCAATATATATAATATTTAAGTTACAGTGTTAGTTTGTCAGTGCAAAAAAACAAGAGTGCAAATAATTACATAGATGGTTATAAACTGTCATTTAGAATTAGGTGAATAAGCAAGTATGTTAACTTTATTTTTAGAATAAGAATTTACTTATTTTGCCTTTACGGAAATGAGCTCTTTTTTTTTTTTGTAAATCATAAAAAATTTTTCTTACAGCTAATGTTCCAAATTATTTTGCAGTAAATAAGAAATGTGCCTTTGAGTCTTTTTTAAAAAGAATAACATGTAGAAATTTGTACTGATTAAACAACAAATAACTAAATACCTGAAGTCACACCAATTAACAAGACAGGCAATGCTTCCTCACTTTTTAGTACCAGCGCCCTGTTTCACATAAGTACTTATGAAAAATTTCAGGAATTTTTGTAACCTGCATCATTAAATAAAAGGTTTAACAGTTTAACCATTTACATTGTATTACGCTTTCTGATACCAATTCTACATACTGTAAACATGGAAATTTTCACGTGGGGATAATCTTCGCGAATCAAGAGACTTCACGAAAATTTCCCTCAAGCGAAAAATATCCCCGCTGCATTCTTACGATGGGGAACACATCTTTATCGCGAATATTTCCCCCAAGGGAAACGCATTGATGTTATAATCATGAAATTTTCCCCCAGCGAAAATAACGTTTACAGTACATAATACAAATTCAGAAACATGTCATACTAATGTCTTACCTGGTTTACGTGAAGAACTAAGCAAAGAATAAAGTTACAACAATTCTTGAAATTTTTCGTAAGAATTTTTGTGAAACAAGCTGCTAATCAAGATCACCTATGTATATAGTATGGTTGACACAAATAAGCTGCTGATCAAGATCACCTATGTATATAGTATGGTTGACACATACAAGCTGCTAATCAAGATCACCTATGTACAGTATATAGTATGGTTGACACAAACAAGCTGCTGATCAAGATCACCTATGTATATAGTATGGTTGACACATACAAGCTGCTAATCAAGATCACCTATGTATATAGTATGGTTGACACAAACAAGCTGCTGATCAAGATCACCTATGTATATAGTATGGTTGACACAAACAAGCTGCTGATCAAGATCACCTATGTATATAGTATGGTTGACACAAACAAGCTGCTGATCAAGATCACCTATGTATATAGTATGGTTGACACATACAAGCTGCTAATCAAGATCACCTATGTATATAGTATGGTTGACACATACAAGCTGCTAATCAAGATCACCTATGTATATAGTATGGTTGACACAAACAAGCTGCTGATCAAGATCACCTATGTATATAGTATGGTTGACACATACAAGCTGCCGATCAAGATCACCTATGTATATAGTATGGTTGACACATACAAGCTGCTAATCAAGATCACCTATGTATATAGTATGGTTGACACAAACAAGCTGCTGATCAAGATCACCTATGTATATAGTATGGTTGACACAAACAAGCTGCTGATCAAGATCACCTATGTATATAGTATGGTTGACACAAACAAGCTGCTGATCAAGATCACCTATGTATATAGTATGGTTGACACAAACAAGCTGCTGATCAAGATCACCTATGTATATAGTATGGTTGACACAAACAAGCTGCTGATCAAGATCACCTATGTATATAGTATGGTTGACACAAACAAGCTGCTGATCAAGATCACCTATGTATATAGTATGGTTGACACAAACAAGCTGCTGATCAAGATCACCTATGTATATAGTATGGTTGACACAAACAAGCTGCTGATCAAGATCACCTATGTATATAGTATGGTTGACACAAACAAGCTGCTGATCAAGATCACCTATGTATATAGTATGGTTGACACATACATGTACACCATAATGTATTATTTTGATCCTTGTTTGTTTTATGTTTGTTACGATTGTTGCACTTGCTTTCCTAATCTTTTATATTACGAGATACTTTGGCTATTCTAGGCTGTGCTAAATTGCAATAAAATAAATTGTGATATTATTTTGACTCAGTTATTTCTATATTGGATAAGAAGTATACATTTTATTTACATGTAATTGTGATGATAGCACAAAAAAATAGCAATCCAAGGAATGCTTTTGTCGCCTGCGAAGATAGATATATACAATCTATTTTTTTTTTTAAAGTAGGTCAAATATGTAGGTCAAGGTCAATAGGTAAAAAATTATGGTATGTGTAGAAAGGCGTTGTTACAAGGAATACAGATGTGAAATATCAAAGCCCTATCACCTACCAATCGAAAGATAGAGCCAATTTTACTTTCCTTGAAAAGTAGGTCAAATATCTAGGTCAAGGTCACAAGGTCAAATATTATGGTCTGTGTAGAAAGATCTTGTTACAAGAAATCACATGTGAAATACCAAAGCCTTATCACTTGCCAATCAAAAGATATAAACAATCTAAAATTTTTTTGAAAAGTAGGTCAAATATGTAGGTCAAGGTCAATAGGTAAAAAATTATGGTATGCGTAGAAAGGCGTTGTTACAAGGAATACACATGTGAAATATCAAAGCCCTATCACTTACCAATCAAAAGATATAGCGAATCTTATCTTTTTTTCAAAAGTAGGTCAAATATCTAGGTCAAGGTCACAATGTAAAAAATTATGGTATGTGTAGAAAGGTCTTGCCACAAGGATTGCATGTGTGAAATATCAAAGTCCTGACACTTACGTATACTAATCAAAAGATATATCCATCTTATTTTTTTGAAAAGTAGGTCAAATATGTAGGTCAAGGTCACTAGGTCAAAAATCATGGTATGTGTAGGAAGGTCTTGTCACAAGGAATACACATGTGAAATATCAAAGCCCTATCACTTACCATTCAAAAGTTATGGGCTGTGACAACCAAAGTGTGACAGACAGACGGACGGACGGACAAAGTGATCCCTAAGTGTCGCTATGCTTGTAATCCTTATGACAAGACGTTCTCTTTAGTACTCAAATGCGTGACCTTGAAGTTGGGCATATATTCCTTGTGATTTATTAGACCTTCCTCCTAAAATGTTTGACCTTGACCTTGGCCATACATTTTGAGCAGCATGAATAGCTAGGGCTTTTTACTTCAAAATTTGAAAAACCTCTCTATTGGCATCAAAATTTTTATCCATAACGTTATGAACCTTGGAGTTTGACCTTCGAGGGATTTTTGTTGTTGTTTTTTTTTTTTGTTTTTTTTTTTTTTTTTTTTGTTTTTTTTTTTTTTAACGCGTCTTTTGATGTAAACAATATTAAAGGGAGTTGTATTGCTCAATCGTGCAACGTGCGTTTAGGACTGTCAAATCAATTCAGATAATCTTTATTTTGAGTCGGATAAGTACAACATTAGCTCTAAGGTAAGTCTGAATATATCTATGATTTTATGTTTTGCATTGTACATGCAGGAATTTCAGTATACCATGCACTTGTAGATCTAGAGAAGAGAGGGGGTTCAAGTTCCTCTCATAAAATGCATCGTATTTTTCATGAAAAAAAATGTCGATAAGAGCTATAATTATAACTGATTGTTTTTAAGGGCAACTCGTGAAAAATAGCTTTCAATGACTTTACATCTAGAGGTATGATGCCCGTACTTGTAATAGTAAATTGTGTGTGTTTTAAAATATGAAATATGAGTAACCGCTTTCAAATCAACTGGAAGGACATACCCCCCCCCCCCCCTTTTTTTTTTCTCCCAACTTCAAATCATGGGAGTACATGTATAAATTGAAAAATCATACTACAATCTTTAAAATTTGAGGGGAGGGGGTTACATTATAGAGGGGGTGGACATGGGTAAAAGGGAGGGGGAAGGGGGCGTGAGGAGGGAGGGGGATAAGGGAAGGGTAAAAAGGAGGGGGTGAGAGGGGAAAGAGGTATCCTTGTCCGCTCCCAAATTATAGCTTCACTAGATGGGCGATTCGGTACTCGACCTCCCTTTAAACTCGTGCACTCCTGCTATGCGTGCATTAGTACTTCGTCCGAAGTTCAATTAAAATCTTTATCAACATGATCAATTGATGGATTGAAGGTCGTTCACACCTAGATGCACATACATATTGTGTAGTATTATGGAGACACTGTGTTCACAGTCTGTTTTGTGTAGATAGTTTACACGTTGCTAGGCTGTACCATATGCTACAGTGTAGATTGTATTGAACATTGAACGTGCATTTTGCAATTTCTTTTTACAAGAAACTCATATTCAACCCAAATCTTTAGCTCTATATAGCTTCTTTACGTGTTTTGAACGTCAGCTTAAATTTTACTGAGGGTCTTAGAATATGGCATATTATCAGGTAAGTCATAATTATAGTAGGGAATGGGAAGGAGAGTGAGGGGGGGTGCTCAGATCAAAGGTGTTGTAGTGCGAGTACTCCGAGTGGGTTAATCGTGGGCTTGACCAGTACTTTACTTATTGGTCAGTTAGTTGTCTATACTTGACCAGTGCTATTACTAATTGGTCAGTTAGATGCCTTATACTTGACAAATACTTTACCTATCATGCCTATTGGTCAGTTAGAAGTCTTTTACTATAACCAGTACTTTACCTATTGGTCAGTTAGAGGCCTAGCTTTTAAATGTACTTCACCTATTGGTCAGTTAGAGGCCTTTTACTTGACCAGCACTTATTTATTGGTCAGTTCGAGGCCTTTTAAATTTGAAAAAAGAATGGAGACGAAAACCGATCTTGTGCGCGCATAAATTATATGACAGTTATAAGTCGGAATATCCAGTCCTTGAGACGTCGACCTCTTCTCCCATCTCTAGTGATTCATAAATGCATATTCTCAACATGTTACATATTTTATTGCACTCACATGAGTATTTAATTCACAATATAAACTTTATATTGGCGTTTGATATATGAAAACATGTAGTGCGTGGAGTATTTCAATTCAACCATATTTAGGCTAAATATTTAACTTGAGATGAAAAAAAAAAATTAATAAGTGCAACCCGTACATGTCGAGCATAGGATTGGAGGCCAAGATGGTCCGATCTTCTCAAGTAGATGTGCCTTCACTACCCTAATATCGCCCCCCCCCCCCTTTCCCCTTACTTTGATAGATTTTTTAGATTTAACATATTTTATTTATAATTACATCAAAGGGATTGGAAACAAGTTATCCAACTTAGTTGTATTCCTCTCCCAACTTTGATACATTAGTTTCTTTCATACCGATTATGGATACATGATTACAACTGAGGTAGAAGAAGGTAGAAGAGGAAATGCAAGAAATCACGATTGCCCCATTTATGTGTGCAACATGTATTACTTCAAGAGTCAAACTGCCACATCGGGGGTATACCTACATAGGCGGATCTAGGAATTTTTCAAAGGGGGGGTTGAAGATTTTGAAAGGGGGATGTTGAATGCATACTATCAAAAGCCTGTGTTTCGCAATAATACCTTTATTGACTACACAAAGATAATCTATATCTGTTTTATAATCTTTTAAAGCAACGGCGTAGCTCTACCTGAAAAAAGTGGAGGGGCACAACATCCCAAAATTTCTAACAAGCAAAAAAAAAAAAAAGGTGGCGGGAGGAGGACGAGATTTAAAAAAAAATATGGGGTTTCATGCACAAATTTTAATATTCTGGCGCAATTCTAAATTTTAAGTACATGAACATATATCTGGCGAGCGGTAGCGAGCCAGGAAATTTTTTTAGCAAAATATTGACTTATCAGAAAATATTTTCTATGCCCTCTATCATTAACAAGTACATATAGTTTGAGTTAAAATTTAATGTCTTCATGTACGTTGAAGATGGATCAGAAGTCTATAAAGAACTGGCGAGCGATAGCGAGCCAAAGAAAAATTTTGAAAATTGACCGAAAAATTGTAGATTTATGATACAAAATGTTACTATTTTAAACAATGTTGATGCATAATAAAATCTTGTGATTGAAAAATGGGGGGGGGGGGGCATGTACCCCCGCTGCCTCCCCCTCCTACGCCCTTGTAAAGTAAAAACAATTTCCTATTTATAACTAAATACGCATCGGAGCAAATATTATTTTATAAGCCTCAAATCTTCAACATTATAATATTCAGACTTCATGTCACCAATGTTGTACTCATTGGTATCGAAAGCTTGTTAAGTAAGAAGGACGGAGATTAAGTTTTTTTTAAATATAAGCTCTCTCTCTCTCTCTCTCTTTGTTTTGTTTTGTTTTGGGTTTTTTTTTTTTTTTTTTTTTTGGTCCGACCAAAGGGGGGGTTGCAACCCCCCTATCCACCTCGCTAGATCCGCCAATGACCTATATGTTTTATAATATAATGCCTTTGGGGGGGGGGTGCGTTTTGTTTTTGTCTAATTATTTTTGTTTTGTTTCTTTTTTTGTCTTTGTGTCTTTTTTTTTTTTCAAAGGAAGTTTCATATTTAATCCGTACGTTAATAGTAATGGAAATTTGATTCCCCTCAGTCTATATAGCTATTCTTTATATATCACTGTGCTTTGTTTTGACAACACAAACTGATAACGGGAATTCAACTTCGAATTTGAAGTATACATGTACTTTAAAACTATTGAATTTCCAACTGTTTGAATTCATAACCACTTTTAACAGTGTGTGTAACGACTTGATAGTTATAAGTCAGCGGTACAAAGAAGACAATAGCGATATAAATGTACAAAACGTCTTGAAAGCGATCCCAGTTTTCTATACTAACTAGTCACAGTACAACGGAGAAGTGATATTTTGCTGTGCCTTCTCCGTTGCAGTTGATTCATGAATATTTCTTGTCTGAGAATCAACGATTTTCCAAGTAACTTTCCACCCATAGTTTTGGTATAAATTCTGTATCAGTTATGAAAATCTTCTTAGATACCATAAATTTAATATGTTCCTGACTATCTGGTGATTCATATGTGTTCAAACATTTTCTGGAATAGCTTTAATCACCATTTCAAGTAGTTACAGCTAATCCGCGATGAATACAGGTTTAAGTGTATTTTGTTTAAATTTTATGCTGATTTAGACCATTCTAGGCCATGTCGGATGAAAATTAATTTGCATTTTACCAAGAATATATACTGTAAAGATAGTATAATTGATGGCAATAATTTCATAATTCATACAAAATTTATACCAAAACTATGGGTGGAATGTTACTTGGAAAATCGTTGATTCTCAGACAAGAAACATTCATGAATCAACTGCAACGGAGAAGGCACAGCAAAATATCAATTCTCCGTTGCACTGTAACTATATACAAACTTGTCTATTATCGTGGTCAAAATCGCTCTGACATTTTTTTATGGAGACGAAATTCGATCGCTCAATTCAAAAGATTCTACAAAAACAAAATAAATCAAAAGTAAGCATGGTAAGAGCTTCTCATTTTAAAGTGATTATCAATTTGAAAAGAATTATTACGAGGGTGGGTCAAAAAGTAAGCAGCCTAACTAGTTTCCTGATCTTTTCAATGTAATTCCCCTCTAGTGCGATGCACTTTTAGTGCTGGTCAATGCCTGTAATAAAACTTATTAAAAGCCAAAAAGTCCAGAAAAATGAAACTTCCGTAACATTAGCAAAGTCCAGGGGTCATAACTCTTCCATCAACAGTGACGAAACTCAAAGTCAACGGAACGAAAGTCGAACTTGATCTGTATATAACATTAAGGCATATGAAGTTCGCATTACAGAAATCAGTCCAATCTCTGCATCATGCAATAGCGAAAGAAAAAAAAGTCTGGAAAACTGTATATATCATGATATTTACTCAGTTCAACGGACCCAAATTGGCTAGAAAATAAACATTGTACGTGATAACAATTGAAATGACTTTACTGATTTTTTTTTTTTTTTTTTTTTTTTTTTTTTTTTTTGTAAAAGAGCTGAACTCGAATAATACTTCCCTTGGAATCTACAGACTGAATATAATGTAATGAAAATACTTTATTTACAGAGTAACTATGGTTACGGAGGTGGTTATCAGTCCAACTATGGCGGCGGTGGATACACCTATGATCCATATAATATCAACGCTTACCAGGGCGGAATGCAGATGGGGTTTCAGATGGGATTTCAGGGACCACCCCAAGGTTACCAGGTAAGAATTTTGTAAGAGAAAAATTCTGATTCTGATAAAGTAAAGTGGTTCCCATTAATTTACTAATTAATAAGTACTTTCATTCGTCAATTTCATTCCTTCGATATTTTAACAGTTTTTACGACAATTTTGTATCTCAGTCTACTAAACTTAGACGATAAAAGTATAAAATAAAAAAAAACCCGATGTCAACGTCATATCTATTTTACTATAATGTACCCCAGGAAGAAGTTACTCCAAATATATTACCTTAAATCAAAAAGAGTCAATAGACCCACCTGGACCTCTTTTTTTTTTTTTTACAGAGACTGCCACCAATGTACAACATGCCGTCCTCACAGCAAACCGTCATAATTAACAACATGAGCTGGTCTACAAACGACGCTTACATGAATGCATGTGTAAGTACGAAATGAGCGGATCTATATAATAATTATATAGAAACTGAGATATGTTTCTTCCAGGGGGAGGGGGGCATCTAGGAGGTGTACGTCCAACCTAATGTTTTGAAACAAAATATATGTGAAATCAGGAAAATCAGCATTTTATACCATTCCAAACAGGGACATATAGCCCATCTAGATCCGAGCTTGTACTACATACATATATATATACTATTACTATGTATTCTTGAAATTCATGAAGGAGTTGTTGGATATTGTTCGATAAATCATTCATACTGATGATACTACGTAAAGTGTTCTCAGGTGAGCGATGTAGCCTCTAGGTCTCTTTTCCCGTAGATCTCCGGTACTCGTACGTATCGAATTCAGTTTGAATGTGTTCTCCCACTATGTATGGCAAGTCATAAAGTGGATTCATTCGGGGTTGGGGGGGGTGTTAAAATCCCCTCCTTCTTCTAAGGGGGAGAAAACATACTTTTTATATCTAAATATTGCCTTTACGGCTTTAGAGAACATTGCCCAATGCCATCCCACAAAAGGTCTAAGCCCCCATTTTTGGATTAAATAATAACTCCGCCTACCCTTTTTAGATTAAACACTCAGCCTACCCCAGTTTGGATTAAATACTCCGCCTGCCCCCTTTTTAGATTTAACACTCAGCCTACCCCTTTTCAATAAAATTAAGTATCCTCCTACGTATATGGCAAGGACTGTTGTCTATAGATACTTGATTTTACAGGTATGCAACAAATTTGAAAGTTAAATATTTTCTTTGATTCCTTAGAAGTCAAGAATTCAGATATCATATTAGGGCGGACATGGGGCACCCCCCCCCCCCGCCACTTCCTCCGTCCCTCCTTTCTCCCTCTCTCTTTCATCCTTCCCTCCCGCCCCTTCTCCCCTCCTTCCTCCCCCTTCTATTCACCCTTCCCTCCCTGCCTCCCTTAAACCATTCCCTCCCTCCTTCCCCTTCCTCCCCTTCCTCCCCCTTTCCTCCCTCCTCCCGCTCCCTTCCTCCCCACCCCTTTCACCATTCCCTCCCTCCTTCCCCTTTCCTCCCTCCTCCCGCTCCCTTCTTACCCATCCCTTTCACCCTGTTTTTCTCCTCGATATTGGCTGATTTTAAATATCCTGTTATATATTGTTTAATCCATGCAATCAAATCTGTATTAATTTTTAAGATGAATCAAGGAATTGAATTCGATGAAGCAGAATTGGAAGATGAAGAGGAAGAGGAGGAAGAAGAAGAGGAAGAGGAATTAGAGGAAGAGATAAAAAAAGAAAGAAAAAAGACGAAGAGGAAAGCCAAGAAGCAGGCGGTAGGGGTCCATGAAATAGTAAAATATTATAGGACCTACATTGCCAAGTGCGACTTACCCTTTACACGAAATCCACATGAAAATATCATTTAAATTTCAAATGAAAGTTCATGTGAGATTCATGAAAATTTTACATACGATTAACATATGAAAAATATTATAATAAGCTAAATTTGCATGAATGTCATATAGAATGTACTTAGCATGAATTTTGCATGAATTTTTCTATTTGACTCAATGTAAAATTGATTTTACATGAAATTCCCGTAAAAAAAAATTCTAAATTCGCATGAATTTCATGTACAAAAAAAATCATGTAAATTTCGCGTTTGTGCTCGTTTTACATAAACTCAATGTGAACTTATACATATATATGTAAAATTCACGTAAGTTTCACGTGAATCAATTGGCTGCTATATGTATACTAGGTCTTTCCTAATTCTAATGCAATATTGTCGCTATAACGTCGAATTTCATTGGTTGTTTGCTCCTTAGTTACGAATTGGTCAAAAATTTAGATCTTAAGTTTCATGAAAAAAGAAGAAAAATACGTAGTTTTTAAAGATGTCGACCCAAGGGCTAATTTCAAAACTCCACTTCATCTGAAAAAAGAAGAAAATAAAAAAGCACATAAAGTACAAGGTACAAAATAATGTATTGTATTTCTGCAGCTTAATACATGATCCAGATTTTTTTTTTGAGGGGGGGGGGGGTCGGTCCTTCTTTCGAGCCGGATTTTTTTTTTTTTCATTCTTGCAAAGTCTTTCTGCCTCTTCCCCTAATATCAATTCAAATGGTTACTCCCTTTTATACTCCCGATACTGACAAAAGAAAAAAATACTCTTAAAGGTCATAACCCTCATTACTCTACTAATACATATATTGTTCATTTTTAGCTCGCCGGGACGAAAAAGTCCGGAGAGCTAATGCCATACCCTCGGCGTGGTCGTCGTCCGTAGACAAAACTTTAACCTGGGCTATATCTCTTGAACTATAAGGGGTAGGGCTTTGATATTTCACATGTAGATACCTTATGACAAGACCTTTCATTTGAGACCAAGACCTTTGACCCAGTGACCTTGACCTTTGACCTACTTTTCAAAAACTTTGACCTGGTTTCTGACAAAAACCTGTATAGGCGAGCTATGTAATCTTTGATTACCCTATGTTTTTGGTACTGGTACCTTGTCATTTTTTGATCGTGATATATTGCATTAGAGAAATATCATATGTAACATCTTGAATAGTATGATATATAGTCTTAAGGTTTCAATCACACTTTCAGATAATTGCACAAAAAGTTGCGATGAAAATCGAAGAGGACGGCGATTTTCTTCTTCGCATCAAAACAGTCTACATTGAAAATTTGAAGCATCATTATGAATTGGATGGAACAATCGAGCCAACAGAGGGGACGGTCAAAAAGTTCTCTTCATACGCAGAAACTGATCCGGTAGCGGTGTTTATGGGAGAAGATATGTTTGGGCAAGATTGGGATCCTGATTATGATTGTCAATTTCTGAGGCAGGCCATGGACGGAGCAGGTAAACATCCATATCTACATTATGTACATCTGTCAGTCCGATTGTCCGTCCATCCGTCTGTCATTATGTAAGATTGGGACAAGATTAGGATCCTGATTATGATTGTCAATTTCTGAGGCAGGCCATGGACGGAGCAGGTAAACATCCATATCTACATTATGTACATCTGTCAGTCCTTCTGTCCGTCCATCCGTCCAACTGTCTTCTGTGTACCTGTATATATTTCTTCGGACCGTGCATCTTCGGGCTAAAGTCATAAAATTTAGATTATTGCTTATTACATGAGAAAAATAAAACCTGTGTTTGCGAAACACGAATGCCCCCGTTGGCATCTTTGTCCGTAAAACAGATGAAAAGTAGTTTCACATTTGAGGTCAAGGTCATAAGGTGAAACTGAGTATCCATGGAGAAGTCACATGCCACATGGAATTGATAAGTGAAATATAAAAGCCCTATCACTTACCACTCAAAAGGTATGGCTAATGTTTAAATTTTCGATATTAGGTCAAACTCCAAGGTCAAGGTCACAAGGTCAAAAATTTTGGTATCCATGGAAAGGTCTTGTCACAACTCGAGTCCTCCCCCTGTGGATGGTTTCAATAATACTTCACAGAAATGTTCCTTAGGACGTTAGGATGTGTCATGACAATGAACCAAGGTCATATGTTATAGGTCAAGGTCACAATAGACATCATTAGTAAAAGTTTTTCCGAGGCATAACTCCGTCCCCTGTCGATGGATTTCAATAATGTTTCACTGAAATGTTTCTTAAGACATGATCTTAAACAAAGGTCATAGGTCAAAGGTCAAGGTCACAATAGACATAATTAGTAAAACGTTGGCCATAACATAACTCCTCTCCCTGTAGATGGATTTCATTAATATTTCACAGAAAGTTTTTTATGAACTAAGAGTATGTCGTGACTTTGAACCAAGGTCATAGGTTAAAGGTCAAGGTCACAATAGACATTATTAGTAAAACCTTGTCCGGAGCATTACTCCCTTGTGGATGGATTTCAATAATATTTCACAGAAATGTTTCTTAGGACATAAGGGTGTGTCATGACCTTGAATCAAGGTCATTTGTCAAAGGTCGAGGTCACAATTAATGCTTAACCTTGATCCCAACATAACTTTTCAAAAAATATTGCTGCGGGGGTATTTGCGTCCCGTAAGGGGCATATTTTCATTTAGCCAAAAAAAAAAAAACCCATCAAACTTCTTACTAAATCTTACTAATTGGCTTAGAAATCAGAAGATAACTTTTTTTTTTACATGTATCTCTGAAAGGTCTTAGGTCAAACGTCAAGGTTGTAGGTCTGAATTGTTTAAAATCTTGAAACACTTTAAAAGACCCATCTTAAAAAAAAACAAAACATGCAATTGCATAATGCATGATGTACATATATCGGGTTTATGCAATAAATTAATTGAAATAATATATGCCTGAATATTTATAGGTACCAACGAAGCAGATATTATCCACGTGGTGGCCTCACGAACAAACGCACAAAGACAGGAACTCAAACTCATGTTTAAAACAGCATACGGAGAAGTAAGTTCTCTACAAGTATTAGCTTCCCCCCTAAAAAAAGCTAGGTCGATATCAACATATTTCAAAGCAAATTACATGGGCCTATATGTTGTGTTGCATTTTATCGTAGTCTTACATGCATGGATCTTTGTAGCATCAATTGTTGAATGCGAAGAGTAACGAAAAGAAGAATAAAAGGGGAACATTTAAAAAAAATCCCATCAAATTTTACCCCACACAATACAAATGATTTAGTCGCGTATTTCTTTGCCTCATTAATTTGTCTTTGAAAGAAAGGAAAGTATATCTTCAACGAAACGGTATATTGGTATCGCATAAGCTCGACTGGTCTTTGAGAGGATTCAGTCTTAGATTAATAACTTACTTATTACACTTGCTTCGCAATTGCACTCGCATTATGCTGCTGGAAAGAGAAATAAATTGCATATAAGATAAAAGAGCATGATAAGTGATCTTCGGCCAGTATAGCTACATATTAGACATGTAAAATTAATCCTATCACATCCCCGGCCGGTATCTAGAGCTACAAAGAAATGTAATTTCATGAAATTTGACCTCTTAATTATAATCAAAATTTCAGGACTTAATCGAAAATTTGAAATCGGAGTTGAGTGGAGATTTTTTGGAGACAATAGAGGCGATGTTTCAGCCCCCAGCCTGGTTCGACGCCTGGTGTATAAAAGAGGCAATCTATGTGAGTATAATATTCTTCACACTACATCATACATTGATTAAAGGGGTCAGGATTATACAAATTCGGATCTTGACAGGGGGTGGGGGGTTAAGGTATCCCACTTGTCCAAAGATATGTTGCCCACTTGTCTCAAGAAAATGTGTGGCCCACTTGTCCTGAGAAAATGAGTGGCCCACTTGTCTCGTAAGATGTGTGGCCCACTTGTCCGATGAAGATGTGTGGCCCACTTGTCTTGTGAAGCTGTGTGGCCCACTTCTCCCGAGAAGATGTGTGGCCGACTTGTGAAGATATGTGGCCCACTTGTCTCGAGAAGATGTGTGGCCCACTTGTCTCGAGTAAATGTGTGGCCCACTTGTCTCGAGTAAATGTGTGGCCCACTTGTCTCGATGAGATGTGTGGCCCACTTGTCTCGAGTAGATGTGTGGCCCACTTGTCTCGAGTAGATGTGTGGCCCACTTGTCTCGAGTAAATGTGTGGCCCACTTGTCTCGAGTAGATGTGTGGCCCACTTGTCTCGAGTAGATGTGTGGCCCACTTGTCTCGAGTAGATGTGTGGCCCACTTGTCTCGAGTAGATGTGTGGCCCACTTGTCTCGAGAAGATGTGTGGCCCACTTGTCTCGAGAAGATGTGTGGCCCACTTGTCTCGAGAAGATGTGTGGCCCACTTGTCTCGAGAAGATGTGTGGCCCACTTGTCTCGAGTAGATGTGTGGCCCACTTGTCTCGAGTAGATGTGTGGCCCACTTGTCCCGAGAAGAGAAGAAATGGCAAAAATTGTATATCTTTGTGCTTTGAATGCCAGGTTTTTTTTTTAATTTTTTGTTGCATTGACGCGAGAATTTGTATCAAAATAAGGGGGCGTGGATTAAGGATGAATAAATGAAAACTGTCCTAACGGGACGAAAATAACCCCCTCCCCTTGCAATATTCTTTGAAATGTTATCTTGGATGAAGGTCAAGTGTCTATTGTGAAATTGGCCTTAGACCTTGATTTAAGGTCATGGCATACTCGTGGGTCTTAAAGAACATTTACGTGAAATGTTATTGATATCCATACACAAGGGGAGGAGTTATGCCCCGCACAAGGTTGTGAACATAAAGTTTATTGTGTCCTTGTCCTTTGATCTTTGACCTATGTTTAAGGTCATGACAAACACTACGGTGTCTTTTATTACCTTGACCTTTGACCTATGACTTTGGTTTAAATTCATGACACATCCTTAGGTCTTAAGAAACAATCCTTTGAATATTATTGAAATGGAAGTACAGGGGGAGGAGTTAAAAGTTATGCTCTGGACAAGGATTTACCAATGGTGTCTATATTGTGACCTTGGTTCAAAGTCATGACACATGTACACCCTTAGGTCCTTAGAATCATTTATTTGAATATTATTGAAATCCATCCATAGGGAGAGGAGTTATGCTCTGGACAAGGTATAATGGACAGACAGACAGACGGAATGACGGACGGACGGACGAACAGACAGGTTGATTCCTATATACCCCTAAACTTGGTTGATCATAAATGATCGTTTCTGAAACGTCAAGGTAATTCAAATAATCAAAGTTATGGCTCTCTACGGGTGGCATCCATCAGAATGACTGATTTTCTTGTTCTATTTATGTTTTTACTGGAACCATCATCATGACTATCCGACGGTTTATGTGTATATTGTGATAATATGTATACGTGTACGTATATGCAACAAGTATTTTGTCTGTTCGATTTTACTGACCTACTTTCGAATTGGCAGGTATCTGACGTAATTTTAAGCATTGTGACGTTATTAAAATCCTCTGAAAACATTATATTTGCAAGCCTCTTTCCCTGAAGTTTGTGCTCGTTTCCATAGAATTTGATGACGTCACAATGCGTTAAGGTCAGATACCTGCACAAATGTATTTCGAAAAGACCAAATTGGTATATACCTGACTAGTGCTGTATATTGAAATAAAATTTTCAATACAATACAATACAATACAATACGTACATTTTGCTTCAATACTCAATATTTTCAATACAATACGCATTTTTTTCTCTCTAAGAAAGCACAATAATGAATCAACAAATGCAGTTTTTATGTTTCAATCAATGAACAGCAAATGGATGTTTTCCATTATTTCAAAAACAAAAAAGGAATAAAAAGATGACCATGGCAGGTATGGAATTGTCTACCAAATAATTCTTGTTGGTCAAATGCAAATTCCGTGAATCACGAATTATACACCCATGAACACCAAAACTAAGACAGTCATTTCTTATATTTACATTTTTGCTAAATATTAGACACCCTATTTTTGTATGAACATCGCAAACACAGCGTCAGAGGTATTCTAACTTTGGTAAATTCTCCCTACGTTCAAAACTTGGACGTGACGTCACATTGGCAATCCGATTTATTGGCATATAATTAGATGGAAGATTTATTTGATCTGGTATATATGTCTAAACGTTGATGTGATGAGAGAATACTAGTATTCAAAAGAAATATGAAAATAAGAACCAAAATTAAAAGTTTAGGATTTTATTTTTTATTAAATGTATTGAAAGTATCGATACTCAGCATTTGTGTATCGAGACGTATTGAAAATCTCAAAATATCGATACTCTTCAATTTTTAAATATCAATATGTATACAGCGCTAGACCTGACTGTTACATAAGCTCACATAGCTTATGATTTACATGATATATAATAATTGTACATTTATTTACACTCTTTCTTTTTCAGGGAGCTGGCACGGACGAATCTACCTTGATTGAAATTTTTTCATCAAGAACAAATGCTCAAATACATGCTATCAGAGAAATATTCAAAGAAGGTTTGTAGATAAGTTTTTTAAAAATTAAAATTAATGATTAAATATGCTTCTTCGTGCACAAGATGTTTACTAAGACAGAAACCATTTTAATTTAAGGTGTGTGTGTGTGTGGGGGGGGGGGGGTCGCAGTTACTGCCGACCGAAGTTTTAGAGACGGAAAATTTTAGATCCGGCTTCGAGCCGGATTATGTTTTTCTGCTTACACTTACACACGATGTCCATGATTAAGAACAATCACAGAGCTCCATGCTTTATCACTTTCCATTATGCTTATTACGATGAGCTATGATCGCGCAAAGTTATTTTTTATGGGGGGGGGGGGGGGGGTGATAGGAATCACCATGTCTGTCCGTCCGTCACTCTGTCCATCACACCTTGTCCGTGGCATAACTCTTCCTCCTGAGCAGAGATTTCAATAATATTTCACAGCAGTGTTTCCTAGGACCTATAATGGTGTGTCATGACCGTGTACCAAGGTCATAGATCGAAGGTCAAGGTCACAATAGACACCAATTATAAAACTTCGTCCGGAGCATAACTCCTTCCCCTGTTCATCGATTTCAATAATATTTCACGCAAATGTTCCTTAGGACCTAAGGGTGTGTCATGACCTTGAACCAAGATCATGTAAAAAGTCAAGGTCACAATATGCACCATTAGTAAAACCTTGTCCGGGCCTTTACTTCATTCCCTGTACATGGATTTCTCATTTTATTATCACGACTCGTACCAATTTCAGCCAATGACGTCGCAGAATTACGGTCACGTGGTTTCCTACCTTGACGCCGAGGTAGGTCACTTAAATTTCAAATGTCAAAAATTACAAAGAAAAGGTTACAAAATGGTTCACGGCATGATAAATTCGTTAAAGGGTTTATAATAATTCCTGACACACTTCCAACTCAAAGTAGGTGTGTAAATATGTAGGGGGTTCGGCCTTCGGCCTCATCCCCCACAAATTTACACACCTACTTTGAGTAGGAAGTATGACAGGAAGAAACCCTATGACTAATAAGATACTTCACACTAATGTTCCTAAGGACGTAACCTTGGGTGTGACTTGACCTAGAACCAAGGTCATAGGTCGAAGTCACAATATACACCAATCGTAAAACGTTATCCGGGGCATTTATAATTCCTCCCCCTGTGCATCTATTTCAATAATATTCAGTGGCGGATTTAGAGGGGGGGGGCCCAGGGGGCCCGCCCCCCCCCCCTTTTCCACCCAAAGTTATTGATTCAGAGTACTCTTTTTATGATTATTCTCTTTACTTTTGGGGAAATTTTCGGCTCGCTTCGCTCGCCGCACTAAATTTTCATTAGTTGTCTATTTTTTCGTCATCACTTTGTCTTCAACTTTCTGAACGGATTCATGAATATGTCATAAACATATACAAAAATCAATATCAAATTAACACTTGAATAATTACCAAACGATTCATTTTCATGGGCCGATCTAACCAGGTTAGACAGGTGGATAGTGGGGTTGTAGGGAGCTAGCTTATCTTCCCAACCTTCCCCAATTGGTCAAACAAAAATGGAACATGGAAAATGAGAGAGAGATTGTATTCTTATGACAAAATGTAACCATCTATTCCAAAAATTTTACGGCTCGCTCCGCTCGCCAATATAGAATAAAGTTATATATACATGTATGGATGACTTCATTTGAAAACAAAGGAAAACTTCATTCCTAAAAACATTTCTGGCTCGCTACCCTCGCCAGTCTACCTACCTATAAACTACAGTAAATGAATCAACTCCACTCCCCTTCCCTCCCCACTTCTTTTAAAAATAGATCAGCATTCTTGAGGGTCACGTTTTTCGTCTCGACCTTTTTTTTTTGCTTGTCAGTTTTTCTTCGAGCTGAAACCTTGGGCCCCCCTTTTCTGAAATCCTAGATCCGCCACTGATATTTCATTTATGTTTTTAGGACCTAAGGGTGTGTATTGACCTTGCACCAAGGTCGTGGATTAAAGGTCAAGGTCACAATAGACACCACAAGTAAAACCTTGTCTGTTGGCTATCTCGATCCTTCCTCTGTGCATGGATTTTAATATAATTTTACACAATTGTTCCCTAGGATCTAGGGGTGTACCATGACCTTGAACAAAGGTCATAGGTCAAAGTCAAATAGACACTATGAGCCGTGTAGATCTATGCCATTTTTGTCATCCCCTGTGCATTGATTTCTGTAATACTTCACACACATGTTCCTTAGGACGTAAGGGTGTGTCATGACCTTGAACCAAGGTCAAAGGTGAAGGTCACAATAGACACTTGATCCAAGATTAACTTTTCAAGGAATATTGCTGCGTGGGGTATTTTTGTCCCGTTAGGATAATGATGATCTACTAGTTTGTTTCGCCAGCCCTTAATTTTTAGCTCACCGAAGCGAAGCTTGGCGCACCGTCCATCCATCCGGCGTAAATAAGCAACATTTTCTACATCTCCTATGCAACTGCTGCATATAGTAGACAAATATGGCTGCTCTTATTGGCTGACGCATTTTCGACATCTCCTCAGCATCCACTGCACATAATTTCTCGCAACCTTACAGCAAGTACTCGATGTCCTCTATCAATTTATATTTTTCGAGCCAAACAGTCTATATTTGTCCATTATTTATTTCCAGTGGCCAGTCCCAACAGGCAAACAACCGATGATTTGATAGAGCAGGATATTGAAGATGATACAAGCGGTGACTTCAAAAGATTCCTAATCTCAGCTTGTCAGGTATATTGTAAATCATGGTAGTAGTCCGACATGTTGACCCATCGTGTATCGTTTTGGGTCAGACTGTGATGCATATAGGCTAGAAGTTGAGAATATGGAATTCCGAAATTTTCTTGGTTATGCATTTTTTTTTTACCAAAAAATCTCAACTTTTGTCTTTGCATCACTCACTGCCATACCCAAATCTACATATGGGTATGACGAGTCGTACTGTTTGTATCTAGTATCAGCATGATCAGTGGCATTTGTATTTGTGGCGGATTCAATTCGGTGATGAGGGCGGAGAGGGGGTATACACTGTGCGTGCGTCTCATTTCTAGCGAAACTTGAAATACATGACCTCCCATTTCCCATCGATAGCTTGACCATCCATATGAGCTTGTTGAAAGTATAATCATGTTAAACATAGGGTAATCAAAGATTACATAGCTCGCCTATACAGGTTTTTGTCAGAAAAAAGTAGGTCAAAGTCCAAGGTCAAGATCATAAGGTCAAAGGTCATGGTCTCAAATGAAAGGTCTCGTCACAAGGTGTCTACATGTGAAATATCAAAGCCCTACTCCTAATAGTTCAAGAGATATAGCCTAGGTTAAATTTTTGTCTACGGACGACGACGACGACAACGACAACGACGACGCCGAGGGTATGGCATTAGCTCTCCGGACTTTTTCGTCCCGGCGAGCTAAAAATAGACGTTATAAATCCCTTTTCCAAAATTTTCAGGCGTAGACTTCAGAGAAGTTTCAATAAAGCCATACAATATGTACGGACATACGGGGGGTGATTGATATGTTGTGAGCCTCGGTTTTCTGGGATGCAGATCGAAGGTATTTGCTATCTGCTAATAGATTATCTCCAAAAAGGACAAACATGCAATCAATGGCACACACTGTGCTTCACTTCTGACAAAGTTACGGGAAAATGTTAAACTTAAGCGCCACGGAAAGCTCACTAGTTAAAGGTAATAATTCATAGATATATGTAAAATAAATATATATGTAAAGTTCGGAAAGATTCTGACCATGAGTGTGTGTGTGTGTGTGTGTGCCGGATGGGGAGGGGGGGTGTTCATAGCAGGTAGTTATGCACGTATATATGTACAAAAAAGGGTAATGCACATCATGTGTAATGAAACACAAGACGTGACAGTTTTGATGTTGTTCCATCAGGACACTGCTCCTGTTCATAAGTCTGTCGCTGTCATGGCTGCCATTCATGATTGTGGCTTTAATTTGACTGCAGTGGCGGATTCAGCGCCCCCTTTGCCGGGGGGTCAAAGGGCGAATTTTTCCGATTTTGCCTTAAAATGGGCCAAATATACCTGTTTTTGGAAAATTTTGGGTCAGTGCCGGGGGGGGGGGGCCTCCGCACCCCCTGAATCCGCAACTGGACTGAACATCCGCCTTGTTCGCCTGATGTTGCTCCATCAGACTTTCATCTATTCCCAAAACTGAAAGCAGCTATTTCTGGCACCAACTTTCAGTCCGATGATGACGTCATACTTGCAGTGGATGGCTTTTTAAAAAAGTGGTATTGAGGTCCTTAAACACCGTTGGCAAAAGTGTGTGGATACTGAAGGAGATCATGTAGAAAAATAATGCAAATTTCTGATAAAATTCAAATTCCTCAATACGAGGCTCACAACATATCAATCAGCCCTCGTATGTATAACATTATACCCGGTAGTATTGAGTTCGAGTCGGACTATACATACATATAGACAGACAGACAAAAGGATTCATGTTTTTCAGGGTAACAGACAAACCCTCAGCATGGAGAAGTTGGAGGAGGCTGTAGAGGCAGTAGAGTTTGAAGGGAAGCCAACTGGACAGTTTAGAATCAACTATGATAAACTTGTCAACAGGGCTAAGGCAAAAAGAGATGCCCAGGTATTGTTTGAGGCAGGTGAAGATAGACTGGGAACTGATGAAGAAACTTTTCTCCGAGTTTTTTCTACGAGGCACACATACCAAATGAGAGCAACATACGAGGAATACATAAAGGTATATGTGTATTGTATTGTATACAGTATACTGAATGCAGTATAATTTGTATGGGCTGAAAAGGGGGGGGGGGGGTGTTAGTACCAGGTACTAACCCCCCCCCCCCCATTTTCAGCCCATACCCATGAAACCGGAGGGGACTATATAGGTTAAGCTAGTCCAGGCTGCAACTTTTCACCTGAATAATATTACACAGAATTGTTGCCCAGGACCTTTAAGGATGTGGCATGACCTTGATCCAAAGGTCACAGTATAATTTAGGGGTCGATAAAATATTTGCCCAGACCATAATTTTTCACTGCCATCACGAATCTGAATATTTCACAGAATCGTTGCCCAGGTCAAATGGATGTGTCATGACCTTGATACAAGGTCAATTATAGGTCAAAGAACAAGGTCACAGTACTTGGTGTTGTAAAATCTTGTCCTTCCATAAAGTTTCCGCTGCTTATATATATATTTCAAAATTTCAGGCTTATTCAGGTCAAAGGATATCTCATGACATTGAACAAAGGTCAAGGTCAGAGTGCACTCTAATAATAAGATTTGGAGATGTAATACAAAGCAAGCTTTATAAGTTCAGTTTTGTTTGAAGTGCTCTAGGCAGACAGTATATATATCAATTAAGAACAGTAAATTGTCAGTATTTTAGTTGGTAATTTGATATGTATGTTGGCAGAAATAACTTTATTTGAATCTGTCACAAGTTTACTCTATTTGAAATGTTTACAGTTAACTCAGAGAGATATAGAGAACACGATTGACAGAGAAACATCGGGCGATTTTGGGGCAGCAATGTTAACATTAGGTATGTAGACATGTAAATAATTAGACTTTACCCATTCTGAACAATTAAATGAGTAATACTTCTTCTCTCGATCGGAAAAAAAAACATATGATGAACTTTGGAAATCAGAATCACAAAATACAGACGCAAGCTAGTTTGTTCATTTTATCGGTCAAAGCTAGATGCTTCACATTTGGGGTCAGAAATGATATGCCAAAAGTGAATCGCAATAAATTGCGATATTTTATTTAGTTGTATTGGGATGTAATGTGATATTTTATCTACTAGTTGTATTGGGATGTATTGCGATATTTTATTTAGCTGTATTGGGATGTAATGTGATATTTTAATTATTTACTAGTTGTATTGGGATATAATGCAATATTTTATTTAGCTGTATTGGGATGCATTGTGATATTTTATTTAATTGTATTGGGATATAATGCGATATTTTATTTAGTTGTATTGGGATATAATGCGATATTTTGTTTAGTTGTATTGGGATGTATTGCGATATTTTATTTAGCTGTATTGGGATGTATTGTGATATTTTATTTAGTTGTATTGGGATATAATGCAATATTTTATTTAGCTGTATTGGGATATAATGCGATATTTTATTTAGCTGTATTTGGATATAATGCGATATTTTATTTAGCTGTATTGGGATGCATTGTGATATTTTATTTAATTGTATTGGGATATAGTTGTATTGGGATATAATGCGATATTTTATTTAGTTGTATTGGGATGTATTGCGATATTTTATTTAGCTGTATTGGGATGTATTGTGATATTTTATTTAGTTGTATTGGGATATAATGCGATATTTTATTTAGCTGTATTGGGATATAATGCGATATTTTATTAAGCTGTATTTGGATATAATACGATATTTTATTTAGCTGTATTGGGATATAATGCGATATTATATTTAGCTGTATTGGGATATAATGCGATATTTTATTTAGCTGTATTGGGATAAGATGTGATATTTTATTTAGCTGTATTGGGATGTATAATTGTGATATTTTATTTAGCTTATTGGGATGTAATGTGATATTTTATTTACTAGTTGTATTGGGATAAGATGCGATATTTTATTTTGTTGTATTGGGATGTATTGCGATATTTTATTTAGTTGTATTGGGATATAATGCGATATTTTATTTAGTTGTATTGCTATATTTTATGTAGCTGTATTGGGATGTATTGTGATATTTTATTTAGTTGTATTGGGATATAATGCGATATTTTATGTAGCTGTATTGGGATGTATTGTGATATTTTATTTAGTTGTATTGGGATATATTGCGATATTTTATGTAGCTGTATTGGGATATAATGCGATATTTTATGTAGCTGTATTGGGATATAATGCGATATTATACAATTAATTACCTTGTGTGAGGTAGATATAGCAGTATAGCAACCCGAAGGATATGTTATTCACCGAGGCCGCAGGCCGAGGTGAATAACATATGCTGAGGGTTGCTATACTGCTATATCTACTGAACACAAGGTAATTAATTGTTTTATTGTATGATCATGAAATACAACGATCAACTTGATAGCATCCATTGCTGTTAGTAATGAATAGGTATTCTCTGATGGCGCGAAATATACACATTCGCCGCTACTATTATAACGTCATAACTACAATACTAATTTTAGAAAGATACAGGGGAAAATATGAGAGTTGTTCTAAATTTAGCTCTCTGGAGGTGATTATAGCGATATATTTAGAAGCTCCAGACATGTTTTCAGCCAATCAGCGATGGGCATATTTTCCAGTCATGCAATAATTTATTTAGTTGTATTGGGATATATTGTGATATTTTATTTAGCTGTATTGGGATATAATGCGATATTTTATGTAGCTGTATTGGGATATATTGTGATATTTTATTTAGTTGTATTGGGATGTATTGCGATATTTTACTTAGTTGTATTGAGATATAATGCGATATTTTATTAAGTTGTATTGCGATATTTTATGTAGCTGTATTGGGATGTATTGATATTTTATTTAGCTGTATTGGGATATAATGCGATATTTTATTTAGCTGTATTGGGATGTATTGTGATATTTTATGTAGCTGTATTTGGATATTATACAATTATGGACTTTTTACGAGGTGAATATGGTGTGATATTTTCTGAATTTGAAAATATTGACCGAGGCAACATATGGTGTGATATTTTCTGAATTTGAAAATATTGACCGAGGCGACAGTCGAGGTCAATATTTTCAAATTCAGAAAATATCACACCATATTCACCGAGTGAAAAGTCCACAATTGTTTTATTATATAGTGGACTTAATCAGTATTTATAAGGGTACCTTTCCGAAATGGCTGACATTGACTTTTCTTTGAAAATTTTTCAAGACGTGTTAATATCAGCATTTTCTGTCGCTGAATTATCCTGAACGTAATGGAATTCATTCAATGAGTCAAATGAAGAATATTTCAGAGTCAAAATCCGAAGATAGGCTCAAAATTCAAGAATTTGAGCTCAGCTTCAGGGTCCTTGCTGTTGTTTACGAAATGACGTTAATGACGTCACAGATATTAATTTCGCGCGTTTTGGATATTTCATGGTAAACCGGAAGCAAGAGTTTTCGCGGTAGTGATATTTAATGAAATTGCCCCTCACAGGTCAATATGATGAGACAATGACTCGTCACGTGACAGTTCTCGGCCAATGAGAGTGGGAATATAAACAGACTATATAATAAAATACGATATTTTATTTAGCTGTATTGGGATATAATGCGATATTTTATGTAGCTGTATTGGGATATAATGCGATATTTTATTTAGCTGTATTGGGATATATTGTGATATTTTATTCAGTTGTATTGGGATATATTGTGATATTTTATTTAGTTGTATTGGGATAAATTGTGATATTTTATTTAGTTGTATTGGGATATATTGCGATATTTTATGTAGCTGTATTGGGATATAATGCGATATTTTATGTAGCTGTATTGGGATGTATTGCGATATTTTATTTAGTTGTATTGGGATGTATTGTGATATTTTATGTAGCTGTATTGGGATGTATTGTGATATCTTATGTAGCTGTATTGGGATGTATTGTCATATTTTATGTAGCTGTATTGGGATGTATTGTGATATTTTATTTAGTTTTATTGGGATATATTGTGATATTTTATTTAGTTGTATTGGGATATAATGCGATATTTTATTTAGTTGTATTAGGATATAATGCGATATTTTATGTAGCTGTATTGGGATGTATTGTGATATTTTATTTAGTTGTATTGGGATATATTGTGATATTTTATTTAGTTGTATTGGGATATATTGTGATATTTTATTTAGTTGTATTGGGATATATTGTGATATTTTATTTAGTTGTATTGGGATATAATGCGATATATTATTTAGTTGTATTGCGATATTTTATGTAGCTGTATTGGGATGTATTGTGATATTTTATTTAGTTGTATTGGGATATAATGCGATATTTTGTTTAGTTGTATTGTGATATTTTATTAGATGTTAAACGTCTTTAAATTCAATAGATGTAATTGTAATATATTGTATCTTTTCATCTGTATCATTTTTTATGTGAGATCAGTTTCCTCTTTGTATGGTCCTACTGTTAATATTTTCTGATTGTAGAAATCCAATTCAAATTTCAACTCGAACTTAAATTTCATTGTACGTCAATGTCATTTGCTTGAAAGAAACACACAGGAGTCATTGAATCATTTTAATTGCTTTTGTCATAATTATTCCTTTTAATTATGATCCGGAGCAATGTGGACTGCTTGTTTTCTATTATACTTGGTTCTTTTCATATTATTGCACATTGGGTAAAGCTAACGCAGGTTTCAAACATATTTTTGGTTAAAAAAATGTTCTACAATGAAAAATGCGAATTTTTTTTTTAATTTTCCATAGGGTGTAATGCTAAAGTTGGGGTCATTCGAATTTTAGAGACGATAAAGATATATATTCCTACAATCTAGGGTCTATCTGAAAAGTTTTTATAAAAGGTTCAAAGATGATAAGCACGAAAATTCCAAAAAAAGTGATCATAGGGAGAATATAAGCTCTCACGACCAGAGATACGGGCTACCTATATTTGTGATTTCCTACGAGCGAGTATAACCTTCTTTTCCTTTCAGTGATGAATCTGAAATGCAGACCAAAATACTTTGCACAAAGACTGGTGTGGTGCATGAAGGGACTGGGGACATTGGACAGAGATCTGATACGAGTCATTGTATCAAGGAGTGAGGTTAGTTATCACAACACTAGTGGTATACGTTATCCAAGGGCAGATCCATTGGTACACAAGGGAGGATCCTCCTTTGTAGATCATCATTAGAGAGTTGTGACAAATGTACGGGGAGCTAATATCAATAGTACAATTGTTTCTGTAGGCATGTTTATATGCATGCAGTGCGAGGACAAAACTTTAATCTGGGCTATATCTTATGAACTATTGAGTATTGACCTTTCAATTGAGACCTTGACATTTGGCATAGTGTCCTTGGAGTCCGACTTAGTGACCTTGACCTAAGAGTTTGATCTGCTTTTTAAGAAACTTCGAACCTGGGGTATATCTCATGAACTATAAGGGGTAAGGCTTTGATAGTTCACATGTGGATTCCCCATGACTTTTGCCCTAGTGACCTTGGAGTTTGACTTACTTAAAAAAAACATTAACCTGGGCTATATCTTGAGAACTATTACTTTAGGGTAAGACTTTGATATTTTGCATTTGGATTCCTTATGACCACACTGGCTTTCATTTGAGACCTTGACTTCTGACCTAGTGACCTTGGAGTTTGACACACCTTCTTAAAAAACTTCAAATAAGCCGTATCTCTTTTTTTTTGGAAAAAAATAAGCCATTTTACTATCAAAAACTTACACAGCGAGTGATGTTGTCTCCTGCTGCTGACAAGACTTATTAATAAAGCCAAAATGTCAGGAATGGGGGTTTTTTAAAGACTTCTCTTGCAGTTTTAATATTTCACAATATCTTGCAGTTTTAATATTTCACAATAGCAAGTTCTTCATTCTTATAGAAAAATATTTGACACAATGAATACTATCCCACATTCTAGTTCTGCTTGCCAAATTAACAATTTTTTTTCATCTTTTATTCCTTTTATACTTAGTCACTCACATTTACTCGCCATAAAGACAATATTTTTAGTAGCCTTAAGCGACAAGCTAGTGAGTTAATGTAAAGACTATCTAGAGAGATCACTACACATTTGAAACCTCATCAATGCATACTTGCCAGATTCCCGGAGGGACAAAAATGTCCCGGAGAATCACGCCTAAAAAATATGTCCCGCTGGGACACAAAAATTCACGTAAAATTAAAATTTGTCCTGAAATGTCCATTTTCATAAAACTCACATGGACTATAAGGGGTAGCAATAATACTCTGATCAGAAATATAATTTTGATTTTTTTTCAGATTGACATGGTACAGATTAAAGCTTGTTTCCTGGAGATAACCAAACAGACTCTGTGGAACTGGATTGACCAAGACTGTAGCGGAGATTACTGCAAACTTTTAAAGGCAATAGTAGGAAGGGACTAGGCAACCTCTTGATGTTTAAAAAAAAAAAACCTAGTTATCCAAGATGTCTTCTGACGTAAAACAAGTCTATCATGTGCAGTAAATGCCAATAATTAGCTATCATGTGCATGCACAAAATCACTGTGATGACAAAGTTGTAACTGAAAAATACTGGTCTTACCAAAATTTCAAATACCCTCTTATTGAATAGAACTCTCCCTTGTTTTTCTTGTACAATACACATCTATGGAATTCTACCATTTTCATGTACAATTTTCTCAAAATCATAGGCTAAATTTCCATAAGTAAATGTTTATCATTGTGCATGTATTCTGGATTAACACTGCAGTCTCAATTCCATCAGCATTAAATCAGTTGTGTTACATGTTTATTTAGTATAACAGCAGCAAATACCATTACAGGCTGTAGTAGCCAATGACATAACAGACATAATAGTAAATACCATTACAGGCTGTAGTATCAAATTACATTACAGGCTGCAGCGGCAAATTAGTTTGTAGTTGCAAATAACATTCCAGGCTGTAGTAGCCAATGACATAGCAGCAAATACCATTACAGGCTGTAGTAGCCAAAGACATAACAGACATAGAAGTAAATACCATACCAGGCTGTAGTATCTAATTACATTACATGCTGCAGCAGCAACTAACATTACAGTTTGTAGTTGTAAATAACATTACAGGCTGCATTACTATAATGATATTTGAATATTTTATTACATGTAGCATTACAGATTGTGATGGCAATCAACATTACAGACTGTAGTAACAAATAACATTACAGCACTATTATTTACTAAATAATCAGCATTTAAGCTGTAGAAGCACAAAGCCTTTCAAGCTGTCTGGGAAAACAGCATTACAGGCTGTAGAAAACAGCATTACAGGCTGTAGCTGCAAACTGTATTACAGGCTGTAGTAGCAAACAGCAATACAGACTGTAGCAGCAAACATTACAGCCACAGCATTACAGGCTGTAGCAGCAAACAGCATTACAAATATATTTCAGAACTTCTCTTTCTATATACATAGAGTTGTTTGATTAGTGAAGACTTTACAAGAAATAATTCTCATGTTTTTACCATTTGCAATTTTGCTTGTGTATTTCTAAACAATTTTGAGTAACTGCCGGGTAATTAAACTTTCGATTCTGCTTGTCATTTTTATGTATTCTTTACATTTTGACCCTCTGACTAGCCATGGAGCAAATAGCTTATTTTGAAAACATTAATACCAACATCATGTTTGAATTCGGTAGACATTCTGATGATAATAAGAGTGATGCCTATCCTACTAAAGACATATTACTGCCCTCATGTACTAGGATTACATTATAATTGATACATGTGCACCATTTAGATTCCTTTTATGACTTTTTAATATAATTTTTGAATTATTTTTTGTTGCAATTAAATTTGTTTTTCAATACATGTATTAACAATTTGCACTTTTCCTTTCAATAAAAATGCAATGATCGCTGTGCGATATAAGTCCCCTACCGGCGGCATAAATTTATGTCTTGCATCTCTGTTCATTAGTTCATCATCTGCAACAACAGCCAAGAAAAGTCTGGGAAACTGAATTCACGAAATTTGTCCAAGGGCCATAACTCTTGTGAAAATCAGTCAATCTAAATGAAACTCAAACATGATCTGCATCACACTATAATGTATTCACATACAAAAACAAGAGCCCCAGGGGGCACAACGCTCACCTGATACCCATGCACGCTCTAATTGACATACTGACATTGAATACTGATAGTGCCAGTACCAGGATTTTAGCCCACAACCTTCCTAACAAGATTTTTGCCGGATGCAGACAAGTTTTTTTTTCAGACAACCTTTAAAAGTACAAACAAGAGAAAATAGTCACATTTCAAAACAACAACTTTTTTACTGATTTGAAAAGATGGATTATGCGATCCAAAGTCATATGCCCAGCTTGTATAGTTTGATTATGCAACATCAAAAATAAAATCATTTTGTAAAATTCCACATTAATGTGCAACAGAAACAGAATAAAACAATGAAATGATTTCATAAATTAAGTTTATTTAAAATTGAACACCAAACCTTTCATTATTAATAGCTAGTATGCCAGAAAATAATAAAGCCTGTTTGTGAAACACGAATGCCCCACCGTGGCATCTTTGTTGGTATAAACATCATTTTCTGTTAAGTATGTGAGAGGTCAGGGTCAGAGTAATGTTGGTATCAATGGAAAGATCTTGTCACAAAGAATACACATGTACAATATGAAAGCCCTATCACTAACCATTCAAAAGTTATGCCCAATGTTAAAGTTTTTGAAAAGTAGGTCAAAGGTCAAGGTCACGAGGTCAAAAATTTTGGTATCAATGGAAAGGTATTGTCACAAGGAATACACATGTGAAATATGAAAGCTCTATCACCTTCCATTCAAAAGTTATGCCCAATGTAAAGTTTTTCGGACAAACAGACAGACGGACAGGCCAAAAACTATATGCCCCCGTATCTTTGATTCCGGAAGCATAAAAAACAAAGACTTTTCGGTTTTGCCTTTATTCATATTAAATTATACAGAAATCTATGAATGAGAGCTTTTGAATAGTATTGATTTCATCTTAATACATGTAACGTACAGTCAAAATCGTGTTAATCCAATTAACACAGACAAGTTGTTAGCGGACAATATTAATTCAAGTGAGTTGTGCAGAAACTGAGCCAATTTATTTTCCAAACAGCAGTGTACGGTGTATCAAACCTCATGACCCAGTGAAGCCACTTGGACAAATTATTTTCGGTAAATATGCTGAAATGCGGCGCTTGGAAATGTATTTTTAGCATATTGAATCAATAGTCGTGATAAATTTAACTTCGAACTTGATCTTGTCTTTTATGCAATCTACAGATAGGTTTGAAAATATGAAAAATTCGGAACATTTTCGATGAGGACGCAGAGTTCCTGTAAAAAAGTGAAATTTGCGAAAAAAGGACATGCATGACCCCCCCCCCCTTTTTCTTTACATTTTTATGCGTGCCAAAGATTCGCAATCAAAAAAGACCAATTTTACAGACTTCCGGGCATTTCATTTCAGGCAAAATTTTTAGTGTGCACCTTTTTATTTCCTGTAGTTACCCCTACTAAAGGGGCAAGGAGGTATTGAACCAATCAAATCTGTAACACAAGATATATGGCGACTATGTTTACCATAGATACAGAAATAAGACAGATAAAATAATCATTAAATAGGGGAATTGTTCTGAAATATGCATGTATGAAAAAAAAGCAATCCAAGGAATGCTTGTGTCGCCTGCGTAGAGGATTTTTTTTTTATTGAAATTAGGTCAAATATCAAGGGCAAGGTCACTAGGTTAAAAATTATGGAATGTTTAGAAAGGTCTTTTCATAAGGAATACAAATGTGAAATATCAAAGCCCTATCACTTACCACTCAAAAGAAATAGCAAATCATAGATTTGTTGAAAAGTAGGTCAAATATATAGGGCAAGTGCACGAACATAGGTAATCACAGATTACGAAGCTCACCTCGTGACAGCAAAATTCAATTCAAACATATTTCTTAGTACATGCTTTTAAAGGCAAATCCACTCAAGCAGAAAAAGTAGGTCAAGGTCATTTTATGAAAGTTTGATCAAAGATACATCCAATATGCAAGTTTGGTTCATGTAGCAGTTATACTTTGCTCAATATTGGCTTTATAGAGCAAAATCACTCAAGCGGAAAAAGTAGGCCAAGGTCATTTTATGAAAGATTGATCAAAGATACATCCAATATGCAAGTTTGGTACATGTATCACTTATACTTTGCTCAATATTGGCTTTTAAAGGCAAAATCACTTAAGTGGAAAAAGTAGGTCAAGGTCATTTTATGAAAGTTTGATCAAAGATACATCTAATATGCAAGTTTGGAACATCTAGCACTTATACTTTGCTCAATATTGGCTTTTAAAGGCAAAATCACTCAACCGGAAAAAGTAGTCAAGGTCATTTTATGAAAGTTTGATCAAAGATACATCCAATATGCAAGTTTGGTACATGTAGCACTTATACTCTGCTCAATATTGGCTTTTAAAAGCAAAATCACTCAAGCGGAAAAAGTAGGTCAGATGCTGCATCCGATGCATGGGTCCATCTCGGCATCCAAAGATGAATCACTTGTGCAAGTTTGGTTACTGTAGCATCAGTACTTTGTCAGATACTGAGCTACCCCAAACTTCTTATCCAAATCACTCAAGCGGAAAATGTAGGTCAGATGCTGCATCCGATGCATGGGTTCACCTCAGCATCCAAAGATGAATCACTTGTGCAAGTTTGGTTACTGTAGCATCAGTACTTTGTCAGATACTGAGCTACCCCAAACTTCTTAACCAAGTCACTCAAGCAGAAAATGAAGGTCAGATGCTGCATCCGATGCATGGGTTTACCTCAGCATCCAAAAATGAATCACTTGTGCAAGTTTGGTTACTGTAGCATCAGTACTTTGTCAGATACTGAGCTACCCCAAACTTCTTAACCAAGTCACTCAAGCGGAAAATGTAGGTCAGATGCTGCATACGATGCATGGGTTCACCTCAGCATCCAAAGATGAATCACTTGTGCAAGTTTGGTTACTGTAGCATTAGTACTTTGTCAGATACTGAGCTACCCCAAACTTTTTAACCGGACGCGGACGCGGACACGGACGCGGACGCGTGGGGTTATAGCATAAGCTCACTCAACTTCGTCGAGGTGAGCTAAAAATGATGGTATGTGAAGAAAGGTCTTGTCACATGGAATGCACATGTGAAATATCAAAGCCTATCACTCAGCAATCAAAAGAAATAGCCAATCTAAGATTTTTTGAAAAGTAGGTCAAATATCTAGGTCTTGGTCATGAGGTCAAAAGTTATGATATGTGTAGAAAGGCCTTGTCACAAGAAGGAATACACATATGAAATATCAAAGCTCTATCACTTACCAATCAAAAGATATAGCAAATCTTAATTTTTTTGAAAAGTAGGTCAAATATCTAGGTCAAGGTCATGAGGTCAAAATTATGGTATGTGTAGAAAGGTATTGTCAAAAGGAATACACAAGAGAAATATCAAAGCCCTATCACTTGCCAATCAATAGATATAGCCAATCTTGGTTTTTTTTTAAAAAGTAGGTCAAATATCTAGGTCAAGGTCACAACGTCAAACATTATATGTGTAGAAAGGTCTAATCACAAGGAATACACATGTGAAATATCAAAGTCCTATCACTAATCAATCAAGAGATATAGCCAATATTAGATTTTTAGAAAAGTAGGTCAAATATCTAGATCAAGGTCACAAGGTCAAACATTATATGTGTAGAAAGGTCTAATCACAAGGAATACACATGTGAAATATCAAAGTCCTATCACTAATCAATCAAGAGATATAGCCAATATTAGATTTTTAGAAAAGTAGGTCAAATATCTAGGTCAAGGTCACAAGGTCAAAAATTATGATATGTGTATAAAGGTCTTGTCACAAGGAATACACATGTGAAATATCAAAGCCCTATCACTTACCAATCAAAAGTTATGGGGTGTGACACCCAAGTGTGACAGACAGACGGACAGACGGAGGGACGGATGGACGGACAGACGAACAACGGACAAAGTGATCCCTAAGTGTCGCTGTGCTTCGCAGGCGACACAAAAAGTCAACATCTTAAAAATAAATTCAGAGTATATTTGATAGCGTATGTGGCCAAGTTAATTCGAAGTATGAAAATAAGTACACAAAGCCAAACTAGCTATAGCTTGTCTTATTTAAAAAATCATTAAAAATCTAAAAGTTGATATTTTGACAAAATTTATTCACAGTTTCATTTCTAGCGATAAATATAAAAATAAAAAGAGAAAAAAAACTGAAAAAGGGAAAAAAAAAAATTGTTGGGGTCCCGCCGGGGTTTGAAGCTACTCCCCATGGGTCCATTTGGCATGGAAAACATACATTATACCTATGTACAATCTTAAAAAATATTCCTTAAAAATCCAAAAGTGGATATCTTGACAAAATTCTTTCACTTGTAGGGTACCATGCATGAGTACCTATTACCTACAAATTGTCATGACAATCTGAAGAGTGGTTATAGAAAAGAAGCAGAAAATGTATGAAAATCAACCCCCCCCCCCTTCCTTTTTACATAAGAAAAAAATTCATAAAAAATCAAAAAAATAAAATTTAAGCATAAAATACATATCAAAGCATTAAGTAAGTTAAATATGATAAATATGTAGTAAATGAGTGTGTAAAATCATACACTTATTGAGTTATTTAAAGAAATAGTGCAAAAATGTGCATTTCTGACAAAGTCCGAAAAGACGTCAAAAACGCGTCAAAAATTTGACTTCGAAGTGGAACCAAAAATAACAACACTTCTTAAGACATCTCTCTAGATCATCCTGATGCTTTCGGTTTGTCGATACATGCTTCGGTTCTGAAGAAGAAGTTTGTCAAAGGAGGGTACCCCCCGTGACCTACTTTTGGCTGTGGTGGCGCCACCTGTTGACAGATCCGGACGAAAAACAACAACACTTGTAGGGGACCATGAGTACTTCATACCTACCAAGTTTCATCAAAATCCCTTCAGCCGTTCTGGAGAAGAAGTTTAAAATGTGAAAAGTTTACGACGACGGACGACGACGGACGACGACGGACGACGACGACGACGACGACGGACGCCGGACGCCGGACGCAACACTATGACAATAGCTCACTTGAGCCTATGGCTCAGGTGAGCTAAAAACAGTTCATTATCTGCAATAACAGGCATGAAGAAGTCCGGAAAATTGAAAATTTCATGAAATTTGCTAAGTCCAAGGGCCATAAATCTTGTAAAAAAAAGGCCAATGGAAAGCAAACTTAAAGTTGGTCTGTATCACACTGAGATGTATTCATTTACCAAAAATCAGTGCATTATTTGCAATGGAACCGAAGAAAAGTCCGGAAAACTGAAATTTTCATAAAATTTGCTAAGTCCAAGGGCCATAACTCTTGTAAAAATAGGTTAATTTAAAGAAAATTCAAATTTGATCTGTATCACATTGAGATATATCCACATACCAAAAATGAGTTCAATATCTGCAACAACAGCGGGAAAAAGTCCGGAAAACTGAAATTTTCATAAAATGTGCAAAGTCCAAGGGCCATAACTCTTGTAAAATTAGGTCAATCAAAAGCAAACTCAAACTTGATCTGTATTAAATTGAGATATATCCAAATACCAAAAATGAGTTCAATATCTGTAACAACAGCAAAAAAAAGTCCGGGAAACTGAAATTTTCATAAAATGTGCAAAGTCCAAGGGCCATAACTCTTGTAAAATTAGGTCAATCAAAAGCAAACTCAAATTTGATCTGTATCACATTGAGATATATCCACATACCAACAATGAGAATTTTTGCAACAACAGCGAAAAAAAGTCCGGAAAACTGAAATTTTCATTAAATGTGCAAAGTCCAAGGGCCATAACTCTTGTAAAATTAGGTCAATCAAAAGCAAACTCAAACTTGATCTGTATCACATTGAGATATATCCACATACCAAAAATGAGTTCAATATCTGCAACAACAGCGAAAAAAAGTCCGGAAAACTGAAATTTTCATAAAATGTGCAAAGTCCAAGGGCCATAACTCTTGTAAAATTAGGTCAATCAAAAGCAAACTCAAACTTGATCTGTATCACATTGAGATATATCCAAATACCAAAAATGAGTTCAATATCTGCAACAACAGCGAAAAAAAGTCCGGAAAACTGAAATTTTCATAAAATGTGCAAAGTCCAAGGGCCATAACTCTTGTAAAATTAGGTCAATCAAAAGCAAACTCAAACTTGATCTGTATCACATTGAGATATATCCAAATACCAAAAATGAGTTCAATATCTGCAACAACAGCGGAAAAAAGTCCGGAAAACTGAAATTTTCATAAAATGTGCAAAGTCCAAGGGCCATAACTCTTGTAAAATTAGGTCAATCAAAAGCAAACTCAAACTTGATCTGTATCACATTGAGATATATCCACATACCAAAAATGAGTTCAATATCTGCAACGACAGCAAAATAAGTCCGGAAAACTGAAAATGGGACAGACGGACAGACGGACAGACGGACGGACGGACGGACAGACAGACAGACCGAGAGGAAACTAAGAGTCCCCTTCGGCGTTGCCGGTAGGGGACTAATAAAGGCAATGCAAGTGTAGCATCCCTTCGCAATGGCATGTTCTATTTCATCAGCAAAATGATTTTGAAAAAAGTCCATAAAGACCTTGAAAATCAATAGGGTTCACCCTCTCCTCATTAGAAACATTTGTGGGAGGTTTGGTGACCCTGCATGATTGTTTGGTCTTCTATGCTGTTCACAAGGATTTTAAGCCCAAGACCACATTGACACTGACCTTGAAAATTAAAAGGGCTAATGCTTTTCCCATGATGAACATTTATCAAAGGTTTGATGTTTCTATTATGATTGCCTTGTCTTCATGTTGTTCAGAAAGATTTTAAGTCCACACTGACCTTGACCTTTGAAAATCAATAGGGTTCATCCTCATCCCAAGGTACACATTCGTGGAAGGTTTAATGTTTCTCTGATGATTGTTTTGTATTCTATGCTGTTCACAAGGATTTTAAGCCTATGTCCACAGTGACCTTCAAGTTGACCTTGAAAATCAATAAGGTTCACCCTATTCCCATAGGGATCATTTGTGGAAGGTTTGATGTTTCTATGATCCTATGCTGTTCACAAGAATCCAAACACACACAGACACCCTGACGCAATATGACAACAATATACATGTACAGGTATATCCAGCTGTTTTTCAACATTGGTAGTGCATATCCAGGTACTGTAGTGCACATCCAGGTACTGTAGTGCACATCCAGGTACTGAAGTGCACATCCAGGTACTGTAGTGCACATCCAGGTACTGTAGTGCACATCCAGGCACTGTAGTGCACATCCAGGTACTGAAGTGCACATCCAGGTACTGTAGTGCACATCCAGGTACTGTAGTGCACATCCAGGTACTGTAAGTTATATATGTAAGTAAAGAAACAGCTGACAAAATCATAAAAATATAACTATAATTTAATAATTCTATTCATGATGTACATATCTTAATTACAATCAAATATTTTGAATTTTGATAGTCAATTCTGTAATGAAAATAATGAAAAGAATCTAAAATAAGAATTGAACTAATTGTGAGTATTCAAGATTTTCCTCCAGTTAGAGTGAAATGGTCTTTGAGATCTTCATAAATATCTCTGAAACAGAAAAAAAATTTTGTCCGTTAAATGTGAATTCCAAACACAAACATGTATATACGTATATACATATTGATAATATGGATGATTTTGTTTTAAGGAGCCCCTAATTTAGGTACCGGTATGTATTTCGGATAGTACTGTATGCAATATACATGTACATCATAATCACAGAATGGTGTTATAAAGGTTTTAGGTAGTTTTCCAGTTTGACAATCCTATCAGGTAATTTACCAGAGATTAAAAACTTCCACACTTAGGATTATATACAGGACTTCTTTTCTGAACATTCTTCTTTAGTCCCAACAAAATTTTGATTGAAACAACTGAAAGCACATCGTCAGAACCCATGCTGGGTCACACAAGCTAACCTCCCGTGGGTCATAATGGCAGAATTTTCGCTGGATAGCATTACAAAAATCTAATGCGAGTACTTGTTGGTGAGTGTGTTATTGATAGCAAAAGAATTATCTATTTTATATTTTTATCAACAAAAGATGGCCTGACTAATGTTGTTAGTGGTTCATATTTGTTTATTTTAAGAGTAAAAATGCAATGATCGCTGTGCGATATAAGTCCCTTACCGGCGGCATAAATTTATGTCTTGCATCTCTGTTCATTAGTTCATCATCTGCAACAACAGCCAAGAAAAGTCTGGGAAACTGAATTCACGAAATTTGTAAAGTCCAAGGGCCATAACTCTTGTGAAAATTAGTCAATCTGAATTAAACTCACATGTGATCTGCATCACACTATAATGTATTCACATACAAAAAATCAGTTCATTATCTGCAATAACAGGCATGAATAAAGCCTGTGTTTGTGAAACACGAATGCCCCCGGTGGCATCTTTGTTAGTATGAACACTATTTTCTGTTAAGTACATGTATGTGAGGTCACTGGGTTAAAAGGTCAAAGGTCAAGGTCACGAGGTCACAAATTTTGGTATCAATGGAAAGGTCTTGTCACAAGGAATACACATGTGAAATATGAAAGCCCTATCACTTACTATTTTAAAAGTTATGCCAAATGTTAAAGTTTTTGAAAAGTAGGTCAAAGGTCAAGGTCAAGGTCATGAGGTCAAAAATTTTGATCAATGGAAAGGTCTTGTCACAAGGAATACACATGTGAAATATGAAAGCCCTATCACTTCTCATTCAAAAGTTATGCCCAATGTTAAAGTTTTTGAAAAGTAGGTCAAAGGTCCAAGGTCAAGGTCATGAGGTCAAAAATTTTGGTATCAATGGAAAGGTCTTGTCACAAGGAATACACATGTGCAATATGAAAGCATTATCACTTCCCATTCAAAAGTTATGCCCAATGTTAAAGTTTTTGAAAAGTAGGTCAAAGGTCAAGGTCAAGGTCACGAGGTCAAAAATTTTGGTATCAATGGAAAGGTCTTGTCACAAGGAATACACATGTGAAATATGAAAGCCCTATCACATCCCATTCAAAAGTTATGCCCAATGTTAAAGTTTTTGAAAAGTAGGTCAAAGGTCCAAGGTCAAGGTCATGAGGTCAAAAATTTTGGTATCAATGGAAAGGTCTTGTCACAAGGAACACACATGTGAAATATGAAAGCCCTATCACTTCCCATTCAAAAGTTATGCCCAATGTTAAAGTTTTTGAAAAGTAGGTCAAAGGTCAAGGTCACGAGGTCACAAATTTTGGTATCAATGGAAAGGTCTTGTCACAAGGAATACACATGTGAAATATGAAAGCCCTATCACTTACCATTCAAAAGTTATGCCCAATGTTAAAGTTTTTGAAAAGTAGGTCAAAGGTCAAGGTCAAGGTCACGAGGTCAAAAATTTTGGTATCAATGGAAAGGTCTTGTCACAAGGAATACACATGTGAAATATGAAAGCCCTATCACTTCCCATTCAAAAGTTATGCCCAATGTTAAAGTTTTTGAAAAGTAGGTCAAAGGTCAAGGTCACGAGGTCACAAATTTTGGTATCAATGGAAAGGTCTTGTCACAAGGAATACACATGTGAAATATGAAAGCCCTATCACTTACCATTCAAAAGTTATGCCCAATGTTAAAGTTTTTGAAAAGTAGGTCAAAGGTCAAGGTCAAGGTCACGAGGTCAAAAATTTTGGTATCAATGGAAAGGTCTTGTCACAAGGAATACACATGTGAAATATGAAAGCCCTATCACTTCCCATTCAAAAGTTATGCCCAATGTTAAAGTTTTTGAAAAGTAGGTCAAAGGTCAAGGTCAAGGTCACGAGGTCAAAAATTTTGGTATCAATGGAAAGGTCTTGTCACAAGGAATACACATGTGAAATATGAAAGCCCTATCACTTCCCATTCAAAAGTTATGTCCAATGTTAAAGTTTTTCGGACAAACAGACAAACAGACAAACAGACAAACAGATAAACAGACAAACAGACGGACAGGCCAAAAACTATATGCCCCCGAATCTTTGATTCCGGGGGCATAAAAAGTCCGGAAAATTGAAAATTTCATGAAATTTTCTAAGTCCAAGGGCCATAACTCTTGTAAAAATAGGCCAATGGAAACCAAACTTAAAGTTGGTCTGTATCACACTGAGATGTATTCATTTACCAAAAAATCAGTGCATTATTTGCCATGGAACCGAAGAAAAGTCCTGAAATTTTCATAAAATTTGCTGAGTGCAAGGGCCATAACTCTTGTAAAAATAGGTTAATCTAATGTAAACTCACACTTGATCTGTATCAAATTGAGATATATCCACATACCAAAAATGAGTTCAATATATGAAACAACAGCGAAAAAAAGTCCGGAAAACTGAAATTTTCATAAAATGTGCCAAGTCCAAGGGCCATAACTCTTGAAAAATTAGGTCAATCAAAAGCAAACTCAAACTTGGATCTGTATCACAAAAGTTATGCCCAATGTTAAAGTTTTTGAAAAGTAGGTCAAAGGTCATGGTCAAGGTCACGAGGTCAAAAATTTTGGTATCAATGGAAAGGTCTTGTCACAAGGAATACACATGTGAAATATGAAAGCCCTATCACTTACCATTCAAAAGTTATGTCCAATGTTAAAGTTTTTGAAAAGTAGGTCAAAGGTCATGGTCAAGGTCACGAGGTCAAAAATTTTGGTATCAATGGAAAGGTCTTGTCACAAGGAATACACATGTGAAATATGAAAGCCCTATCACTTACCATTCAAAAGTTATGTCCAATGTTAAAGTTTTTAGTTCGGACAAACAGACAGACAGACAGACAAACAGACGGACAGGCCAAAAACTATATGCCCCCGAATCTGTGATTCCGGGGGTATAAAAAAGTCTGGAAAACTGAAATTTTTATAAAATGTGCCAAGTCCAAGGGCCATAACTCTTGTAAAATTAGGTCAATCAAAAGCAAACTCAAAGTTGATCTGTATCACATTGAGATATATCCACATACCAAAAATGAGTTCAATATCTGCAACAACAGCGGAAAAAAGTCCGGAAAACTGAAATTTTCATAAAATTTGTCAAGTCCAGGGCCATAACTCTTGTAAAATTAGGTCAATCAAAAGCAAACTCAAACTTGAACTGTATCACATTGAAATATATCCACATACCAAAAATGAGTTCAATATCTGCATCGACAGCGAAAAAAAGTCCGGAAAACTGAAAATGGGACAGACGGACGGACGGACAGACAGACAGACCGAGAGGAAACTAAGAGTCCCCTTCGGCGTTGCCGGTAGGGGACTAAAAAATAGGTCAGGCGAGACAAAAAGTCGAACTTGCCCTGTAACTATCCAAGAGCAAGAGTATAAAATTTCACCTGAATATCTCTATTTGTTGCAGAAAAAAGTCCGGAAAACTGACAAAAACTGAATTTTCCAAGTCATCAAGGGGCATAACTCCTCGAAAAAAAGGTCAAGCGTGACAAAAGTCGAACTTGCTCTGTGACTATCCAAGACCAAGCTGAGTATCAAATTTCACCTGAATATCTCTTTTTGTTGCAGAAAAAAGTCCGGAAAACTGACAAAAACTGGATTTTCCAAGTCATCAAGGGGCATAACTCCTCGAAAAATAGGTCAAGCGTGACGAAAGTCAAACTTGCTCTGTAACTATCCAAGACCATGCTATGTGTCACATTTCACCTGAATATCTCTATTTGTTGCAGAAAAAAGTCCGGAAAACTGACATAAACTGGACTTTCCAAGTCATCAAGGGGCATAACTCCTCGAAAAATAGGTCAAGTGTGACGAAAGTCAAACTTGCTCTGTAACTATCCAAGACCAAGCTGTGTATCAAATTTCATCTGAATATCTCCATCCGTTGCAGAAAAAAGTCCGGAAAACTGAAATTCGGACAGACGGACAGACGGAGGGACAGACAGACAGACCGAGAGGAAACTAAGAGTCCCCTTCGGCGTTGCCGGTAGGGGACTAACAAAACAATATTACTTATATTAGCTTTAAATAGCTCATTCACTGACAAGTACTCGCATTAGATTTTTGTAATGCTAGCCAGCGAAAATTCTGCCTTACTTTAACAGGTAACATGTCACTGACACTTTAACAGTTAACACGTCATTGACACTTACTTTTACAGGTAACACATCACTAACATGTCACTGACACTTACTTGCTCAGGTAGAAAAATATATATCCGCTTCTTTCTCGACGTTCACGTATTTCTGACTCGGCCATCTTGGTCACATGATTATCATCACAGCTGAACCATGCCTGTTTCTGTATGCTAAATACATCGCTGACGTAATGCCCTACAATGAATGAACCTAAACATTATCACGAAATACACAAACAATCAAACATAGTTAATCTACTTCAATCAATGAACCTCAACTTTTCCCCATTTGTGATGGTAGTTGTAGTCATACATGTAAAAAGAAGTGTGACAGGCTGAATGGAAAATGTGACCAGTCCAGTCCTCCTGTTCTCAGAGCAGACGCTCTTTCTGACTGAGCTTACCAGGTACGATATATGAACCGTCATGGTATTATCAAGTTGACTATTATTATGACTATCATTCATTTCTATGGATTTTCAAAGATTGTCTGGTGATTATTTCAAAATAGAAAATAACTACTCGGAGAACAAATACATGTAAATACATGTAGCACTATTGAATGTTAGGAGCATAAAATACATGTTAGTAGAACAATCTATCCTTTCAACATATAAACATGTAATTATGGTAATTGTACAATATGCAAGAAAAACTAAAGTTAGAAAACATAGAGTATCATACCTGCAATGGAGCTGCTCCCGATATGGTTAACGATACTGACTAGTCTGTAGGAATATGGTAAATCACCCTTCTGTAACAATAAATACCAAGTAAATATAAATAGGAAACTCAATCATATTCAGTCAACGATACTAGCAGAATTTGGCAGAAATGCAATGAAAAGACCACTTTCTGATCTTATTATAGCATGTGTATTGTATAGAGCTAAAAATCTTTTGGAGTCGTTCTTCATTCTAATGCAATGCGCTATAACATCAAATTTCATTGGTTGCTTGTTTCTTAGTTATGGCAGTAAAACAAGAACACACCAGGCCTTGGCATTACTAACGTCACATTTCCCCTTATATTCACAAAAAATATGGATTGCATTAGAATGGGATTAACTTGATACTGACGTTATGTTTGCAGACGGTAAATGCTGATTTTACTGTGCAAACATCCTTTTTTCTGGCTCCCCTAACAAGTTGCTAGAAAAACTCAGTTTACCACCGTAAAGTCAGCATTTACCGTCTGCAAACATAAAATCAGAAGCTAGTTATTCCCTAATTATAACAGCATTCTCAGACCATAATGGAGCATTTTCGGTTATTTCATATTCTAATGCAATGTCGCTGTAACGTCGAACTTCATTGGTTGTTTGCTCCTGAGTTACAGCTGTAAAAAGAGAACATACTAGGCTTTGACGTTGCTAACGTCACATTTCGCCTAATATTCACATTAGTATAGATTGCATTGGGAATAACTAGCTTCTGACATTATGTTTGCGGACGGTAAATGCTAATTTTGCAGTACAAACATCTATTTTTCTAACTCCTCTAACGGGTTGCCAGAAAAACTCAGTTGACCACCGTAAAATCAGCATTTACCGTCCGCAAACATAACATCAGAAGCTGGTTATTCCCTAAATTTACTGACAAATACTGATGATTTTATAATAGGGAATCTTAGGATGCGGAGTAGATCATTGTATGAGAAGAGCTGTAATAGAAAATATAACACTCTCTGTCTATGAGAAGGTTGATTTTTTCATTGATATTCATTATCGAAAATGCATTAGGGACTGAATACCTTAAAGACAAAATTCTATTGTGGCATAAGTGAAAATTGCAGCGAAAGCTCTTTTATCTCAGACAATTATATAACTCAGTTTTGTTCTCCATAATAAAGTCTAGCTAGTGTTTGTTTTAAATTTAAAGACTCTTCCTTGAAACAACAAAGATCCTTTAAATCCAAAACAAACTAACCTCATTGTCAACCTCAGGGAGGTCATCTATGTAGTTACCAAAATGGACATCTTCATTACTGGTATCCATGGCAATATCAGCTGGTTGTTCATTTTCTTTATTGTCTGGCCAATCATCCAACAGCTGAATTACATCCTCTGGAAAAAGAGGCAACAGTTGATTATGTTTAACATGTTTAAGAATAAATCTGTCTGCTGAAATTGTTGTCCTAAAAATCTTATTTCTAAGATTTTGACCTCAAAGGCTATCTTCTTTTTTCTGTATAGAATCTCAGTTACCACTGTATATTTTAACATATGAACCAGACAGATGGACAAAGGCCAACGTTTAATCCCCACAGATGACAAAGGACCTATTTACAGGTGGAGCTTTCTGATAAAATTCATATGGACTTTTAACACAATGGGACTCTGATTTGGAAAAATCTTCCAAATGCATACATGTATATAACAAATGCATGAAAGAGAAGCCACAAATTCAGCAACTAGAAAACAACCAGAAGTCTCTGACGAGACTGTAGCTCTCCTGGTTGTTTTGCTTTTTATTTACTCATTGACAAGTGAATAAGATACATACACATAAATATCGATTTCCATTTTTTAAGACCATAGGGAGCAATCATTCTAACAAATTAAAAGTAGCACAACAAAACACTGCAACTCGAATATCACTCATATAATTCATAATATCCAAGATAAAGTATTTAAAAAAAGAATGCCACACCCATTTTCCAAGATCCCAAGGGGGCAGAGGGGGGGGGGGGGGGGGGGGGGGGCAGGGAATGCCAGCTCACATGAACTATCAATGACATAACAAAACTGACAGATCCATCTTACTGCATTAAGAATTACAACAACTCTCATTCATTAATAGCTTTGAAAGGTTGTAAGCACAATTATATAGGAAAAATGGCCACACCTATTTTCTAAGACCCTGGGGGTAAGGGGCTCAAACAAAATATTAGATGCACAACAAGAACACAAACCAATCATATTACAAAAAGAATGAAGCCTCAATCATTTATAGTGTAAGAGGAGTTGTGAGCGCAAGATTACATAGAGTTATATACTAGGAGAAAATGACCACACCCATTTCCTAAGACCCTGGGGCTCAATCAAAATATTAGTGCACAACAAGACCAGTGACAGACCAATCATATTGCAAAAAGAATGAAGTTTCCATCATATATAGCGTCAGAGGAGTTGCGAGCACAGGATTACATAGACTTATATAGGAGAAAATGACCACACCCATTTTCTAAGACCCTGGGGGTCAGGGGCTCAAACAAAATATCAGGTGCAAAACTAGACCATGGACCCATAATATTGCAAAAAGAATGAAGTATCTATCATTTATAGTGTCAGAGGAATTGGAACACTAGATTTATATAGAGTTATATAGGAGAAAATGACCACACCCATTTTCTAAGACCCTGGGGGTCAGGGGTTCAAACAAAATATCAGGTGCACACCTAGACTACAGACCCAGCATATTGCAAAAAGAATGAAGTCTCTATCATTTAAATTGTAAACGGAGTTGCGAGCACAAGATTACATAGAGTTATATAGGAGAAAATGACCACACCAATTTTCTAAGACCCTGGGGGTCAGGGGCTCAAACAAAATATCAGGTGCACATCTAGACTACAGACCCAGCATATTGCAAAAAGAATGAAGTCTCTATCATTTATAGTGTCAGAGGAGTTGCGAGCACAAGATAACATAGAGTTATATAGATGAAAATGACCACACCCATTTTCCAATACCCTGGGGGTCAGGAGCTCAAACAAAATATCAGGTGCACAACTAGACCACAGTCCTATCATATTGCAAAAAGTATCAAGTCTCTATCATTTATAGTGTCAGAGGAGTTGCGAGCACAAGATTTCTTAGATTTTCATGACCACGCCCATTTTCTAAGACCCTGGGGGTCAGGGGCTGAAACCAAATGTCAGGTGAACAACTAGACCACAGTCCCATCATATTGAAAAAAGAATCAAGTCTCTATCATTTATAGTGTAAAAGGAGTTGCGAGCACAAGATTACATAGAGTTATATAGGAGAAAATGACCACACCCATTTTCAAGACCCTGGGGGTCAGGGGCTCAAACAAAATATCAGGTGCACATCTAGACTACAGACCCAGCATATTGCAAAATGAATGAAGTCTCTATCATTTATAGTGTCAGAGGAGTTGCGAGCACAAGATTACATAGAGTTATATAGGAGAAAATGACCACACCCATTTTCCAATACCCTGGGGGTCAGTGGCTCAAACAAAATGTCAAGTGCACAACTAGACCACAGTCCCATCATATTGCAAAAAGTATCAAGTCTCTATCATTTATAGTGTCAGAGGAGTTGCGAGCACAAGATTTCATAGATTTTCATGACCACGCCCATTTTCTAAGACCCTGGGGGTCAGGGGCTGAAACCAAATGTCAGGTGCACAACTAGACCACAGTCCCATCATATTGCAAAAAGAATCAAGTCTCTATCATTTATAGTGTCAGAGGGGTTGCGAGCACAAGATTTCATAGATTTTCATGACCACGCCCATTTTCTAAGACCCTGGGGGTCAGGGGCTGAAACCAAATGTCAGGTGCACAACTAGACCACATACAAAGTAAGATGCAAAAAGAATTAGCTTTCTATCTCCTATGGTTTCAGAGGAGTTGCGAGCACAAGAATTGTTTACGGACGGACGGACGGACAGACGGACAGACGGACGGACGCCGGACGACGGGGTATCGCATAAGCTCGACTGGTCAGAGACCAGTAGAGCTAAAAAATTGTTCTCGTAAATGAATATAACAAGAAAAGAGCTACACATTTTCATTCAATATAAAAACATGAGAAAAAGTCAAGTTTTCTTCTTAATACAAATGTACATGTACATTACCTTCACCACAGAACAACTGAAGCTCTGTCTCGTTGGTTTCAGGTACATCTTTATCACTATGATGCTCTGTGGCATGCTTCACTGTTGATTTCGTATCATCACAGACTTGTGATTCATCAGAGCGAGTCGAGTCCCCATCAGGTTCAATGTCATCCTCCCCTATCACAACACGGTCACCACATTCCTCCTTATCCTCACTTTCACTTCCCTCTATAATCTGTAAATCTGCATCCCCCTTTGCACCGCCCGGCAAACTAAAACAGTCACTGACAAATTTTCCAGGTGAACACTTTTCACGTAGTTTTGCCATTTTGAAGCCAACCTCCCGACACTTTTTCGTTCGTTCTGGACTGGAGCATAGAGACACTTCCGAGTCCACGTTTTTAAAATATTTTGAACTTTGTTCAGAGATTCTGCTATCTTCGTCAGATTTTGATATCACAGATTCGCTTGCCAATTCCAGACACCCCTCCGACGACATTCTATCAGAAGTAGCACAAGTCCTTGAGGAGTCTATATCTTGATGATCTGATTCACATTTGTTTGAATTGACATCTAAAGTCCTATTAACATTATTCCCACTTTCAACACAAGTGCCCTGAGTATGTGAAATGCTGTTTTCTTGACAAATATTCCCTGAAGATGACGTTAAAACTTCCCCCTTTTTGTTGCGGCTCTTGTCCATAGCCCTCTGTTTTTCCTCTATTATAGCGGCTGACTTTTCCCAATCCCTCATACTTTCCTCGATAGCTAATCGTAACTGCTCTTCCTCCGACATTGTATGGATACTGGAGTTATAATCTGAAGGTATACAAAGTAATTTATAGGTAACTGTTTATAGGGGATCTAGAATTTCTGTAAATTAACTCTATGGAATATACATACGGTACAAATAGAACAAACTATTGACTGGAGATGAGGGAAACATATAATTTGTTGGACCTGAAGACAAAATGTTGCCTGAGGCCAAAGGTCAATAATTCGTTTCTTATACCTTACTTCATTTCTACAGCAACGAACCGAGCAACCCAGCACGTTTACATCAATTTCGTCTATAAGCAGAGGAGCGTTGAAAAACAGTTTATGTCATCAATGACGTGACATCACAAACGATGTGACTTGTAATGGTCAATAATTTTTTTCAATTTTTGACCACCCGGTCCAATACTGATCTAACAAAGAAACTATTGACTGCTACATGTAGATTCTATATTTGTATGTTTAGGCATTTTCACTATTCAGCTTTTACATACATGTACAGATACTTGTAAGAAAAATAAATAACAGAATAAAATAAAAACATCAAGTGTAACACATTTCACTAGCCTAGTCTCAATAATACTTATACGCTACATGTAAATTTATTATACAACATGTACGTTTTATTTGTGAAATACTGATACAATTGGACAGCGTAGGTGAGAGGTGGCTGAATTTCAATATAACAAACAAAGGTGATTATAATTATTTGCTTACCATGATCTATATTACTAGTGCCATCTGATTCTAATCGACTCATTTCCAAAGCTTTCTTATAGTCAACCTCTGTACCGCCATCAACTTCGTCAAAGCTCTGCAAAAATGTAAAAGAAATTTTAGTACAGTATATTCATATTTTCAACGTATCCAATGTACAAATGAAGATCTTGCGGACGTCTCGTCCATTTAAACAGTGTTAAAATGATCTCGGTAATCTTCGGCAGTGTCTCGATAGTTTCCGTGGCTTGGGTGACGGACGGCATGTTGACCTTTGATGATAGAAACCATTATTTTTGTTGTATTAGGTATATTTAGGTAAAAATATGCCATGATTCTTACTATATGATATACTTGATATTTATTTGTACAACGGATACCTTAAGCAAAGAAAATTGATATACATGTACATGTAGATACAAACTCTATGACGGTCAAAAACTATTCGAATATTCATACAGTCATGTACTTTTAAGCAAAGAAGTCAATATTGATTCAAAATTTATGAAGATCAGGATCTATCACAACATAGCAGGCATACTTACCTCTGACTTATTCCTGGATTCCTGTAGTGATAATTCTAGAGCTTTAGTTAGTTCTGGATCAGGATCATCATCTAACAAGGAGATCATATCACTCGGCTTCTTCTCCTCTGTTTTCTGTATATACATGTACATATATATCTTGATGAACGTGACTGTGTCAATTAAACTTCTAAGCAAATTTCTTAGCAGGATATATTAAAATTTACATGATCAGTTTCTATTTTCTGATACATGTAAATGTATAAGGCATACATGTACTAAGTTTGCACATTTTCATTTTGAATCTGATGCATACACATCTCATAGACCTTAAGCATCTGTAAACAATTAAGTGTTTAATACAGTATGGTAAGGAATCTCTCTCATTAATTCTACCAGTTACGACTACTTTAAATGTACTTTAAATAAAGCTGCATTTTACCTCAAATTCGTCTTTGTCAGACAGTCTGATACGTTTATAAGGTGTACTTGTGTCTGGCCTAGTGCTGTCACCTTCATCTGTATTAATCTCCGACAGAGGACGTGTCTTCTTGAATTTGAACCTGGAAACAGAAAATATTTCATACACAAGGTCAACAATAACAAGGTCAGTATTCAATGTACATGTAAGTACTCGTAAAAATACTGTAAATGGACATATTTCCAGTCTTCGTGAAAACTTTTTTTGACCACTAGCCAGCCGGGCTAGTTGAGTGCCAAAATCTACTAGCCATCCAAAATTTTAACTAGCCATTGAAGAAAAATCAAAACGCTATAAAGACCTATCGTTTCCTCAGCTAGGACCAATTAGTAGGCAAAACTTCACACATATAGAGTATACATAAAAATCGAATGAAGTTAAACCACCACCCGATCATTTCTTTGGCAGATGTCAGCTACATCATTTCAGTGTTCAGTCAAGATTTTTGAAATTGTTAGATATTAATTGAACATGTTATACTCGCATATTAGTCAGTACCGTAAAATAACCCGCAGCAAACGGTTGAGACATAACAGGTACTTTTTACGGAAAGTAGGCGGCGATTTTACCGTAAGTATAAGACGAGAAATCGCCAGCCTGTCGGCCCTTTATGAGAACACTGCGTTTCATTAAAAGTCACTAGCCAGTCGGGCTAGTTCAGCATCAGATTTTGGTAGCCCAAGGAAATATTTGGTAGCCAGGGCGGTCGGGCTAGTGAGTTTTCACGAAGACTGTATTTCATGCTCGCGGACTTCAGACATCGCATTTCCAGGGAACTTTATCACAAATGCAAAATATAAATCTGTTCCAATGCACTTAGAGAACTCTGCGTGAAGAATTCATTTGTTTTCATTTGTATAAATACATATTGAAAGTTGTCCATTGTCATTTCGTCCAAGTGTGTTCTGATTTAATGTTTTTAATCGCGCCTGATTTCTTTTACATGTATATGACCCCTAAAGTGCAAAGTCCGTAGTGGGAAGTCTGAAGTATGTTAACTTAAAAAAAATGTCCAATATGGTTATTTCCACTCGGGAAAAATTTCGGGATTACAACATTAAGATGTTTCGCATTGGAGAAATATTCACGATAGAAACGTCTTTGTCTTTGTAAAATTACAACAGTTATTTTTTGAGTTGGGGAATTTTTCGCAAAATCCATCAAAATACTTGAAAATTATCCCCACACCAAAACTTCCACATTTCCAGCATGTACATGTGTGTGAATCTGATGATACATTTATTTGATGTATGAGATATGATTAAACTAAAAGCTATTGAAAAAATATTCCAAGATCAAAACTGTGACTTTATGCCAATTCAAAATCTTGTTACAAACTTTAACTCTTATACAGCTGACACTTATTATCTCGAAGTCGAGGGGCCCACTGAAAATACTTCGACATAAGCGTAGATAAACGTCAGTCAAATTTATGATATATTTTCGAATGTATTGTACCACCTATAAGGCTTAAAGAATCGTTTTGCTGTTGTATTTTATACAATAGATATAGGAGCTTAAAAGGCTACTCGTGTTGACAATGTAATGTTTACTTCACAATGTAGAATATGTGACCGGGTGGGATTGGAGGTGGGGGTCTGTGGGATGCTGACTGCATCTTCACTACCAATAGGTTCCTCTGTAGCCCCCACTCCATATAATGTACCATTCGGTCACTTGTCCTTCTCATTACTCTACCTAGCTTTAGCTTAGCTAGGTAGAAAAATCACTAAGAGTTTCAGCTACATTTTCTAAAGTTTATTACAACATATATACAGAACTATGTACAAATATATAAATCCAAATTGTAATATAAATATAAAAATAAGTCATAGTGAGGTTGTATCTCCACCAGCCAGAATAATATTTTTACTTTTTATGTTGACTGTTCGAAATCTAAAGCGATTACAAGTGAAATATTTGAATGAGAATATAATTATGTGAAAAATGATGTGCAGAATATAATGATGATGAAAATATGAAATGATAAAGAAAATCTATGTTATGTATCTATAATGGAGATATGTGAATATGTGCAGCATGAGGAGATGTCTGTGCAACAATGGAATCATTGCATGGTTTGTCAGATGCAAAATACTGTGCAATATTACATAATTTATGGTGGATACCATGGAAAATCCAAAAAGAAGATATTTTAAGACGAAAGCAGAAAAACCGAAACAGACTGTTATGAAGAGACAATAAACTTTAACAAAATAGAAAGCTGGACAATAATTAGTATAATGAACTTTTTTAATTCTTTGACTATTTAAATTGTTTATTGATATAATACATTCAATTTCTCATGATATTAAACATAATTTGAGCCAACTTCATCCTTCAAAAATTTTACAGGAGTAAAATTAGGTGGCCAAGGGGGATGTATGACCAGCATATAAAGTATATGGGGGTGCAAATTATGCATAGATAATTTGCAGAGTCTTAATGTTCATAATTCATTATAAATTCTTATCATTTATTATATATTATTAAGAAAGTTCTCATTTAGTATTTCAAAGTCTTAAATTCTTGTTATCACATTTTAGGTTTTGAGGAATTCCAATTATCTGATCATTTCTTTACAATTTACACCTTTCATTAGACAAAATATCTTTAGGCCAAAATAACTCTATGATCTTAGAAATTGTTTATACAAAAGATTAGGCTTGTGTTTGATTGCTCTGTCTGCCAGGTGACATGACAATCAACTCACACCAATTAGTGTAATTATCCTTTAAGTAAATTATGTTTGAAGTTAAGCCTTTGAGCCATTGGCATTTTAGATTAAATAGGATTAATATTCTTAATCAACAATCAGACTTCTCTCTAGACTTTCTAAGAGTTAACATCTAATAAGCATTATCTTTCTACTGGTGGAGATACAACCCCATGAACATGATTTAGATACAATTTGGATTTATCAACTTGTACATAGATGTATATATGTTTAATAAACTGTAGAAATGTAGAAGAAACTCTTAATGATCTTTCTGCCTAGCTAAGTTATAGCTAGGTAGAGTAAAGAGAAGGACAAGTGACCGAATGTTTCATTACATGGAGTGGGGGCTACAGAGGAACCTAGTAGTAGCAGTGATGCACACAGCATCCCACAGACCCCCACCCCCAATCCCACCCGGTCACAAATAGATTCTAGAAGTGCCATAAACATATTCTTAATACTGAAATTTTACGATGAGGCGCATTGAGAAAGTCAGGTATTTTTATTCGTTGTGTGACCCCCCCCCCCCCCTTTTTGCGCAGATCACATCGGCCCTGTTATAATACAAGTTTGGTTTTCTTATCAATCTGTCATAAGCCGTTTACCTTTAAGAGTTTTAGATCATTGTGTCATCAAAGTACAATGAATAAATTTGTTCGTACGCTATTTAATTTTTTGTCTGCTAGATTTCAAAGTCGTATACATGTCTTCATTCTTCACTTAAATTTACTCGCATGCATTCAAGTTTAATCATCTTCCTCCTAGTGTATGAAATTTTATGTATGGATTATTTTGTAGATCATCAGTATAATCATTGTTGCTCAAATTGCTTTATTTCAGTTACGATAAATCTTGTGAATTTTTTTTTTTTGGGGGGGGGGGGGGGGTGTATTGGTTTGTTTATTTTTTTTTAGCCGTCGCTTCTCATAAGAATTTCAACATAACAAACAATGAAGTTTTAATGGATGAAACATGCACATATCATTGTTTCCGCAATGATATTATCCAATTAACTGTTATCCCCCTTAATTAATTTTGATGTCACAGTCGATCAAACAACGGCGAATCAGTCAACCTGCGTTACCGGTAACTATAATTGTTTGTTTACCATGCGATTTCACTATTGTTTGGTACGTTCATTGGTTTGTTTATACAAACATTAGGACTTCGACTTAACGAGTATGAAATACACGAAGAAAATGACTTGGGACTTCGAAATAACTTTGAGATAAGCCAAATTTCGAGATAACCGATTTCCAGTTATCCGAAGTCAAATTGGTTAGAATATGAAGGAATAAAGATGGGACCGCCCCTTGACTTCGAGATAACCGAGTTTGAGATAACGAATGTCAGCTGTAATTCAAAAGATGCAAAAATGTGTAATTCCAATACAATGTCACGATAAGTTTTTTTTTTTTTTTTTTTTTTTTTATTTTTTTTTGTAGCTCATCATCATATTAATCAACAATCATGATTTAGTAAAATCAGTTAGAGCCATTTTTTGATATATATAGCACACACACATCATGCACACACCATTCATTCATATGTAATAGTAAATATGTTTTCAGTAAAGTTTTATCTCATAATCAATTTTCTATCACTATAAGACCTACTTAATATCTGATAATTAATGGAAAGTAATATACATGAACAAACAAGCAAGAAAAAAAAAAAAAAAAAAAACTATGTATCAAGAGCCATATGAAAAGACTGCCATTTCTTGTCAAATTTATTTTGAGACTGATATATTTTACTTTTAAGTTTTTCAGTTGCATAATGAAATTTTAAATAACGAAGTACTCCTTCAAAAGATGGTATATTTTCTTTTCTTGAACATGAAAAAATAAAATATTTAATAAGAAGTATGATATTGTTTAAACATTTATCATGAATATTTTGTGAACCAAAAATAATATCATTTATGCCAAAAGTAATATTGGAGGAAGAGTGTGTATTTATCCAAGTACAAGTATCATTCCAAAGGTTGCAAATAGAAGGACAATGAAAAAATAAATGTTCTATAGATTCTTCCTCGTTATTACAAAAACTACAGTGTGGGTTGGTTCCAATATGACATTTAACAAGAAATTGTTTAGTTCCTAGTATTCTGTATAAGATTCGATACTGAAGCCAAATGAGTTTGGTGTCTTTAGTACATTTATGAATTGATTTATAAATTTTTGTCCAATTGAAATTATCTGGTAAGTTCAGAAGAGATTTCCATTTAAGTTCAGATTTTTTAATGATTATTGCCATGTTCTGGTAAACAGAGTAAATATTCTGTGCACCTTTTTTATCTTTACAAATTGTTTTAATGAAATTTGGCTGAGATGGGAGTTGTATACGTTTGTCACTATTCATTTCTTTCAATATTGGCCATGCCTTTGTTACTGAACTCCTTAAGCCCATAAAAATTGTAAAAGGAATATTAAGTTCATAGAGTCTGCAGAAATCTTGATATGATAGAAATTCACCATTATGATTTAAAAGATCTTGTACTATCATAATTCCAATGTCATAAAGTTGTTTATAAAATACACTTTTTCCATCTACAGTAATCGAAGGATTAAACCATAGAGGAGAGTTTAAAACATCTGAAATTTGATCTCTATTACTAATTTTAATGAATTCAATTAATGTTAAGAAAAATTCTTTCCAGAATGGATTTGTCGTTTGTTTAATTCTAGACTGTAAATAATTGGTTCCTAAATGACAGATTGATAAAATATTGCACTTACAGATTTGACAAAAAGTATCTACCCATACATTTTCGATATTAAAGATGATACGTCTTAGCCAAGTTAACTTCAAACTTTTAATAAATGAAACAATATCAGTCATACGACATCCTCCATGAGATAAATCTTGCTGCATAGTCACGATAAGTTGATTTGCATTGGTTACTCCCTCTTGTGTTATTGCAGTAAAACAAAAACAGCCTCAGCACTTACATCATATTTCACCCTTTACTCACAAACACATAGATTGAAACTTGCATCTGATGTTATGTTTGCAGCCACTTAATACTGATTTTACAGTTCAAAAATTTATTTTTCTGGCTCAGCCAAAGCATCGCCAGAAAAACTCAGTTTATGATAGTAAAATCAGCATTTACTGGCCACAAACATAATATCAAGACTCTAGTTATTTCCTAATCAACTTACAGTAGGGGGTGCTAAAACAGCACTGAAGAAAGACTTTACAATTCATGTACAGTCTTTACGAAAAAACTTTTTCAGGCAACTAGCCAGTAGGGCTAGTGGTCATCACAAATCTACTAGCAAATGATATTTTTTACTAGCCTGAATCAAAGATGCTTTTGATTTTTCATTTTGCACCAGCTGCATGTCCAAGCCATGGCAACCCTTACACCAGTCTTCAGTTACTCCAAATATTAAGTTATCTGTCAGAACTCTATTTAACTAGCCTGAGCCAAAGTTTACTAGTCTCCAGCGTCAGGCTAGCGAGTTTTGGGAAAGACAAATGTGTATTAGAATGCTTACCCTGATGATAGATTGAGTCTGCGTCTTGGTGTCAGGGAATCCTCTTTATTCTCCTCTGGGTCTTCTTCCTTGGTTACCAATCCTAGTGAGCTGTAACTGTAGATAAAATAACATGGCATATCAAAATGTCAGAAAAGTTATCAACTTCCTTGGTTACCGATCCTAATGAGCTGTAACTGTAGATAAAATAACATGGCATATCAAAATGTAAGAAAAGTTATCATCTTCCTTGGTTACCGATCCTAATGAGCTGTAACTGTAGATAAAATAACATGGCATATCAAAATGTCAGAAAAGTTATCATCTTCCTTGGTTACCGATCCTAGTGAGCTGTAACTGTAGATAAAATAACATGGCATATCAAAATGTCAGAAAAGTTATCATCTTCCTTGGTTACCAATCCTAGTGAGCTGTAACTGTAGATAAAATAACATGGCATATCAAAATGTAAGAACAGTCATCAACTTCCTTGGTTACCGATCCTAGTGAGCTGTAACTGTAGATAAAATAACATGGCATATCAAAATGTCAGAAAAGTTATCAACTTCCTTGGTTACCGATCCTAATGAGCTGTAACTGTAGATAAAATAACATGGCATTTTAAAATGTAGGAAAAGTCATCAACTTCCTTGGTTACCGATCCTAATGAGCTGTAACTGTAGATAAAATAACATGGCATATCAAAATGTAAGAAAAGTCATCAACTTCCTTGGTTACCGATCCTAATGAGCTGTAACTGTAGATAAAATAACATGGCATATCAAAATGTAAGAACAGTCATCAACTTCCTTGGTTACCGATCCTAGTGAGCTGTAACTGTAGATAAAATAACATGGCATATCAAAATGTCAGAAAAGTTATCAACTTCCTTGGTTACCGATCCTAATGAGCTGTAACTGTAGATAAAATAACATGGCATATCAAAATGTAAGAACAGTCATCAACTTCCTTGGTTACCGATCCTAATGAGCTGTAACTGTAGATAAAATAACATGGCATATCAAAATGTAAGAACAGTCATCAACTTCCTTGGTTACCGATCCTAATGAGCTGTAACTGTAGATAAAATAACATGGCATATTAAAATGTAGGAAAAGTCATCAACTTCCTTGGTTACCAATCCTAATGAGCTGTAACTGTAGATAAAATAACATGGCATATCAAAATGTCAGAAAAGTTATCATCTTCCTTGGTTACTGATCCTAGTGAGCTGTAACTGTAGATAGAATAACATGGCATATTAAAATGTCAGAAAAGTCATCAACTTCCTTGGTTACCGATCCTAATGAGCTGTTACTGTAGATAGAATAACATGGCATATTAAAATGTAAGAACAGTCATCAACTTCCTTGGTTACCGATCCTAATGAGCTGTAACTGTAGATAAAATAACATGGCATATTAAAATGTCAGAAAAGTTATCAACTTCCTTGGTTACCGATCCTAATGAGCTGTAACTGTAGATAAAATAACATGGCATATCAAAATGTAAGAACAGTCATCAACTTCCTTGGTTACCGATCCTAATGAGCTGTAACTGTAGATAAAATAACATGGCATATTAAAATGTCAGAAAAGTTATCAACTTCCTTGGTTACCAATCCTAGTGAGCTGTAACTGTAGATAGAATAACATGGCATATCAAAATGTAAGAACAGTCATCAACTTCCTTAATTGCCGATCCTAATGAGCTGTAACTGTAGATAAAATAACATGGCATATTAAAATGTCAGAAAAGTTATCATCTTCCTTGGTTACCGATCCTAGTGAGCTGTAACTGTAGATAAAATAACATGGCATATCAAAATGTAAGAACAGTCATCAACTTCCTTGGTTACCGATCCTAGTGAGCTCTAACTGTAGATAAAATAACATGGCATTTTAAAATGTAGGAAAAGTCATCAACTTCCTTGGTTACCGATCCTAATGAGCTGTAACTGTAGATAAAATAACATGGCATATCAAAATGTAAGAACAGTCATCAACTTCCTTGGTTACCGATCCTAATGAGCTGTAACTGTAGATAAAATAACATGGCATATCAAAATGTAAGAACAGTCATCAACTTCCTTGGTTACAGATCCTAATGAGCTGTAACTGTAGATAAAATAACATGGCATATCAAAATGTAAGAAAAGTAATCAACTTCCTTAATTGCCGATCCTAATGAGCTGTAACTGTAGATAGAATAACATGGCATATTAAAATCTTATCAAAAACCCTACCCTGTCTTTCAGATAGGAGATACAGCTATATCTGTCGAATTTGCCTTTTCTGTAGAAAAGATTGTTCAAAGTGTGTGAAAACACAATCAAGATTTTAAGAGTTCTCAGTGGTGCACATAACATAAACATCTCTCTTCACAATCGTGTTAATACTGAAATTTAACTTTTAAAGACATAAAAACATGTTAGTCAACCCTTTAATTTTAAAATCAGATGAACCTTGTATAATGGTATAAAATCGTAAAATCTGAGGACAATTCAAGAGAGTAGGTAGGTCTGCTTTCAAAGCCTTGCATCATTAAGCCTACCTTTTGATTTCTGGTAAGAGCGTGGGGAATGGTGGCCTAGTGGCCTCAGTACAGTGTGACTCTAAAGTTAAGTACTTGTTGATGTGAATACCCTGCAACATCTTGACTTGGAAAGTCGCTGTTGAGCAGTAACTGTACCTCTTTAAGTGCAAAATCAACACTCTGTGAGAAAAGAAAAAGAAAGTCATACATACATGTATACATAGATATTTGAAGCAGAGCTTTGTAAAGAATTATTCCTTCCAAGAAATGACTAGAAAAATAATGTGTACCATATAGCAATTTCCATATTACCTGATTTGGCAAGAAGTTCATTGAATTGCTCATGTGGTGCTGGTTTTGTGCACAGGACTATAAGTTAGCCATTATCAAAGCTCTCAGTCAAAACTTTTAATTCCAATAGAAACTGTAACTACATGTACATAAAGCTAGTTACATATTGTCACAGAACCTAAATTGACCCTTCCGATTGCGGGAAAAAATGCAAAATTTCGTGACGTCACAATGCTTTTACCATGTGCTTACCTCGGACAAACAAGCTTCAAACCTCGGTCAAACATCAAAATCGCATTGTGACGTCATGGATTTTCTCAAATTTTTCCTGTGTTCGGAAGGGTCAATTGTGCTTACCTAGGAAGTTTTGTGAACTTGTGTTTGACCTCTGAGTTCTTACACCCACATTTCTCACACCTGTACTCTAACTTTTCTTTCTTGAAGAATAAATCTAGAGCATTCTGTAAAGTACACTGCTTGCTGCTATGCCTGTAGGAAAGAAATTGTATAACTAATGCAACTACTGAAAATTCAGTTTGTTTGTTGGACTTATAATCTAGAAACCAAAAGGGTGGCAATATTACAGAAGGACACAATGTCACATTGACGGAATAAGGAAGGAATGTTAATATCATTACAAGACAGGGGCACAAAATTACAAATGAGTTACATGAATTTGGGGGATATTTCATGATGTCACTATGCAGCATTGCTAGGGATAAGACATAGTCATTGATACATGTATGAAGGCTTAAGTACACTACCTACCATAAATAAGTATCCAGGTTGTATAAACATTAGAAATTTCATAAAAAGCTCATCCTATTATTTTCTCTTCTGAGCTTTTAAATGGTTGAAAATTTTAAATATGTAACTTGCATCATTTATCCTTATACAAAAATTGAAAATTTTAAAGAATATTTTAGAATTTGTTCATGTGAAAAATGGACATTGCAAAAAATAATAAAACAAAGATTTAGCCGAAAAATCTTCACTTTTGAAAAACAAGAGAAATGTATTTGGTGGGTACTAATTAAAGGTTGGTAGTGTATTATGATTTTATAGCCACAAATTGAATGTCAGACATCGAAAATGCATGATGCATATACATGTGAATCAGAATTGAAGTTTTTCTACATGAGGTATACTTGCATCCTTTTTCCTACACCTACATGTATCAATCAATCACAAACCTTCTTCTGGGCATTTCAAGTGAAACATCATTAAACTGTTCCGTCTTGTTGACTTCCTCTCCACATCTACAAATAAACATCGACAACAACTATACTGTACATCTGTTCTTCATGATGAAACATTTACATACATGTATTCTACAATATCAGGAAAAGAGAGGTACATGTACTTTCTATCATTTAAAACAAGAAAATCTGAGTACTGTAAATGTGGAAAGTCTCGTGTGGGGATAATTTTCAGGCTTTTCGCAATTCTATTATCATCAAGGAAATAACCCCCACCTGAAAATTAAAACCAGTACAAAAGAATAAAGGGAGTACTCCAAATTTCACAAAAAATCATCCCCACATGTACTGTTGCAACGGTAATTTCTTGAAATTTTCCCCTAGTGAAACAAACCATGTTTACAGTATCCACTGATTTTCATAATAAAGAAAGATAAATCTTACTCAGTGCAGGATATCGTATGCTCTACTTCAAACTCAAAACTTTGGGAGGTAGGGTTAATGACTTCCTGACTCCGCCCCTCTCTGTCTGACTCCTCCCTCTGGGGGCTGGGGGTGGAGTTATTCACTTTAAGCACTTCATCTTTAAGTTGGTCTAAAACTTGACCTAGGAACTCATGGGCATCCTGTTGTTAAATGAAATGTTTCAAGATTTTGTTCAAATCAACAATTTGCATTTAAATGAAGTGTTTCATAAGATCTTGTTAAAATAAACACTGCGAATTTAAATGAAGTGTGTCGAAAAACAAAATCTTTTTCTTAGCATAAAAAGTAATAAAAATTCATTAAATTTAAAGTCTATTGAAGTGTTTATAAAAGCAACAACCAATATTAATGCACATGTAAATGTCATACTGCATACATGTACATGTAAGTAGAATCATTCACTCGTACTTTCTTTTGCTGTTTTATCAAATGAGTTAAAGAATATACTGACAACAATCTCAACAGCTCTCACAATAGAGTACAAAATTGAGCATCGACGGACCCTTAGCAAGCTAGAGGTGGGACCAGGACCAAGCTAGAGGTGGGACCATTTATCAAAGTAAACTTTTGCTTTTTTTTTTGGTTCGTTCCAGATGCATTTCATATTTTCATTTACTGGGACAAACTTTCAGGGTGAAAGTAGCGAAGATTAATAAACAGCGTACACAGACTCTACGTATCCAGTATTTGAACAAAATGGCAATTTTGGCAAAATAGTAATTAAAAGACCTGTTAATGGCTACTTGTCAATGAATTATGGACATACATGTTGCTGATATCCCAGAAATCTTTTGGCACTCCCTGATATAGCTGACTTTACGTTCCTGAGGTATTCTTTTCTCGTTAGTTCTGGCAGCCAACGTTTCCTTGAACTCAACAGCTTATGTAACGAACTGGAAATAAAAAGATTGAATGTGAAAAACATTTCCTTTCAAACACAATTAAAGTATCCTTTTTGTGAGTTGTTGCATGTAAATTGTTTTTCAATTTTCGATTACTATGATTTTCTTTTTTAATTGTTGTTGAAAGGGAAATGTTTGCTGCTGGGATATTTATTTCACTGATTTTCCTACCTTTTTTTGGGAGAGGAATTCAACTAAGTTAGAGAACTTGTTTCCAATCCCTTTGATGTTATTTATATCAATAAAATATGTTTAATCTAAAACTGATTTTCCTACCCAAAATTAATTTCTTTTCAGATTGTTCATTTTTGTTGTTAACATGGTAAATCCATGCAGAAAAATTATGCATTATACAGTCACAAACATTATGTACATGTATATGCAAATTTTTCATTAGCTTTTGGAATTTCTTCTTTTTTACAATAAAGACTTCTTACCTTTCATGCTGCAATTTTCATTAAATTTTGTTTACAAAACTAATTCAATAATTGATCAATATACCCTTTCCAATCATCTTTGCATTATACATGTATCTTAATACTCTTATTTCTTAATCATGTATCTCTAGTCTTTTAATGTACAAAACCACTGTACATACCTATATAAAGATGACTGAGGTAGACTGCGGAGTAGCTTATTACTTCCTATGAACACATCCATCGTAAAGGGATCCAAGCTGAACAAAGACTGAAGGATCGCGTTCATGTAGCATGTATTACCAAGATTGGAGAATCTGTATAACACATAAAATTTAATGAACACAGTATTAGCGTTTTCCTTAAAACAATTTCAAGCACCAAAAGTAGATAAAAGCATGCAGTTTTAAAGTTTTACTGAATATCCAAACTTCTCACATACATGTACATGTAATGAATGATTAAATTTGCAACTCCCAACTTGCTGTTAAATTTTTTGCAGTTGGCAGTTTAGTACTGAATTCAAATGATTACTGAGCTAAATGATTATGTTTTATGGACAGTATAAAAAGCATCATGTTAATATTCAATTTAAAAAAAAAGTCATCACTTGTTTTGCTCTACCTACATGTACATGTATTTTAGTGTTAAAACCTCATAATAGTACATTAAGGCTTTCAATGCCAGAAGTTGAAAACAGACAACCAATGAAATTGCATGTTACATATGAAGAAGTGTAGAATTGACCAACCCCTGAAAAGCTGATTGTTGTAGCTGATGCTGGTTATCTTTGTTGGTTATCACAGATTTGTTGTTCTTGGACCAGGAATAGTTCACACCATCAGATAGACGATTTTGTGAAGGTGAGGGATCAGGCATCAAACCTGGCCGCTTTTTGTATGTTGAGCTGTGAAAAGAGGTCACTTGTAAATATAGGTAGTACGAGTAAATGAGCACCACTTGAACAACCAGACTTGTCAGAATGACAACATAGCTCGCCGGTGGCAACCATATGTAAATTGCAACAACAACAATAAAAAAGGTCTTATCACAAGGAATGCACATGTGAAATATCAAAGCCCTATCACTAACCATTCAAAAAATATGGCCAAGGTTAAAGTTTTTCAAAAGTAGGTCAATCATCTCCAAGGTCAAGGTCACAAGGTCAAAAATTTTGGTATCCATGGAAAGGTCTTGTCACAAGGAATACACATGTGAAATATCAAAGCCCTATCACTTACCATTCCAAAAATATGGCCAAGGTTAAAGTTTTTCAAAAGTAGGTCAATCATCTCCAAGGTCAAGGTCACAAGGTCAAAAATTTTGGTATCCATGGAAACGTCTTGTCACAAGGAATACACATGTGAAATATCAAAGCCCTATCACTTACCATTCCAAAAATATGACCAAGGTTAAAGTTTTTCAAAAGTAGGTCAATCTCCAAGGTCGAGGTCACAAGGTCAAAAATTTTGGTATCCATGGAAAGGTCTTGTCACAAGGAATACACATGTGAAATATCAAAGCCCTATCACTTACCATTCCAAAAATATGGCCAAGGTTAAAGTTTTTCAAAAGTAGGTCAATCTCCAAGGTCAAGGTCACAAGGTCAAAAATTTTGGTATCCATGGAAAGGTCTTGTCACAAGGAATACACATGTGAAATATCAAAGCCCTATCACTTACCATTCCAAAAATATGGCCAAGGTTAAAGTTTTTCAAAAGTAGGTCAATCTCCAAGGTCAAGGTCACAAAGTCAAAAATTTTGGTATCCATGGAAAGGTCTTGTCACAAGGAATACACATGTGAAATATCAAAGCCCTATCACTTACCATTCCAAAAATATGGCCAAGGTTAAAGTTTTTCAAAAGAAGGTCAATCTCCAAGGTCAAGGTCACAAGGTCAAAAATTTTGGTATCCATGGAAAGGTCTTGTCACAAGGAATGCACATGTGAAATATGAAAGCCCCATCTGTATTGGTTTAAAAGTTATAAGCAAGGTTAAAGTTTTTGTGCACGCGCACGCAGACGCAGACGCAGACGCCGACGCCGGGGGTATGACAATAGCTCTCCGGACATTCGTCCCGGCGAGCTAAAAAGTATACTTTGAACAACCTTAAGTAGCTAAATTCAAGACGCCTAATACATGTATGTAAGCAAAGATCTGAAATCATGTTAAATATGAGGAACTTTAAACATTAGACAAGATCTGAATTCAATTTTCTTCACAATAATCTCAGTTATTTTTCTGTAAAAGAGGAGAAATCACAGAGTAAAAGAGAGTCTAGCACTTAATCAACATACCTTAGGCCAAAGTTTCCATATTTCTGGTTCTCTCCCCCATAAAACTTCATCTTGCAGAAAGGTGTGTCAGAATTTTGCTGAGCTTTACTCAAACCTCTCTCCAAGAAATCTGGTTTTTCCCTCTTGTAGCTTTAAATAGATATTTTCTTTTCTTTATTATATTGTTGTTGCTTTTGTACATTATATTGTAGCATAAAATGGGTGTCTGTTTTCAGTTCATTCCATTTCTTATTATTTCTTGCACTTGTACATATACATGGAACATTTCATATACACATTGTACATGTATATCGTGTATATACATGTACATGTATGAGATATCAGTGCTCTATAAAATATACAGAATGTTTATTTCCTGACAAGTCCTAACTGTATTTATTTTAACTGGTACTACATGCATCAACATATTGGTTATACAGGTACATGTATACACCTTATGTTTACATTCTTGTATGGTCGTGTAGCAAGTGACCTATTAAAAGCGACATTTGTATATATATCCCCTACCACCTCCCTGTACCACAAGGTTATTTCGTTACCTGTGAATGTTCTCTTTAAAATCATCCTCATCACCATTGTCATCGTCATCACTGAATAAGGACACCTTTACACGATTTCCTTGTACATGTTTCTGACTCTGAGAATCCTTGACACTAAAATCATTAAAGTAATATACATGTACATGTACATTTTATTTTGTTTATTCAGGGTTTGGAAATTATGCCAGAGAATAAACTTCACATTTCAAAACAATGGATTTTGAAGTTAATTCAACAAATTCATGTTGCAATATAGACAGAAATTCTTTAAATTTCTTTCAATGTCAAATGAATAATAAAGGTCAACGTAATTCCTAAATTAAATACACACACTGTACGAAATAAAGATGGATCAGATAAGATGCATACACTGAAGATTTTAAACAATTTTTTCTAGAAAAGAAATTTACCTATACCTCGTGAAGTTTTGTGTCTGAGGAGACGGTGACCAGCCATTTATGGTTTTCACAGGGCCAGTAACTCCGAGACGAACAGGTCCAGTAACTCTAGCTGGGGAAGGTTTAGTTTGGCTTTCACTAGCTGTAAGTATGGTAAGATAGATAAACATGCATTTTCATCATCAAGATGAATTTGACTAATTCTGTATCATAAATAAACAGAGAAATCTATTGTATTAACTAATCCATTGACATTTCATGACAGTTACATCCCATTCTGGTACAAAAGCTAGGGGCAACATGTTTGACAAAACTACATTATTATAATGCTACATTACTATGACTTTTTTCTCCGACATTTTATTAAATTTTGATGCCTATATTTGGCAGTTGTTAAATAAGCTACTACATGTAAGGTAGAGGATACATGTGTGATTCTTTCCATACTTTTAAAATGACCAGCAAATACCTAATTGAGGGATCATCAAATGTCCGACATCATACTTGTTAGTGGACATTTGCATCACGGCATCAAACGTAAATGTCCCAGTAAAACATTGTTCAATGGGCCACTGTTAATGACCTCATAATATAAAAGCCTGCCAACGATGTCCGATATTTGACGATCCCTCGAATAGAAACACGTATAAATGGAAAATCATTACCAAATTTCTTGTCAGATCAGGCAAATTGTACATACATGTCTGTTATAATGATAGCATAGCAGAGAGGAAGTACCAATTGTAATTCAGGAGTCAAAGATCCAAATTTCTGCATATATATAACATGTATAATGAAAGTTAATCCAAATTTCAGTCCCATTCAAAGGCACAGTCCAATATTATTACAAATAAACACAAACCCTCCTTTCCGGTCCTGATGTCTTCAAGCAGAGCACCAACAATTTTCATTGGACCATAGTCACCATTCAGAGGCTGGTAGTAAACATTATACTGAGTAGTGTCTATCTGGACATTGATGAGTAGAGTGCCTTTACAGATCACTTTGATTACTGATCGGGTGTCAAGCTAGCAAAGGAAATAATGAGGAATTAAATACATGTAATTGTATGAATATTGTACATTTTATCAGCTTCTCTGAATTAGATTATAAAATATTCGAAAGTCACGTTATAAATAGTCAGCATTTCCTACATCTCCTACAGTATCTACACTAACAGTATATGCCTACTTGTTCACAATACATGTAACATGAATACCGGTTAGTAAACTGTGATATAGCTGGGCTCTCACATCCATTCTTGGGACAGGGGCCCAGGGCCTTTGAAATTGGGAAAAAAAAGCAGCATTTTCTCATTAATTGGGAAAATATATACATGTAAGTTTGGATGAGAATTTCCATGAAAAATCAAATTGGGCAAAATGGTCAATAAATTGGGAAAAAGATACTATTTTGCATTGGGACTAGGGCCCAATATGGGCTCCAAAGGCTGATCGAGAGCCCTGTATAGATCATTAGATGTACATGTGAAGTATATGATGGTGTCTTACCTTGAAAGTTTTCCCAGCGTTTGGGTTGACTGTATAGATAATATCCAGCTTCCAAAGTCCATTCTGATTATACACTATCAGTCTACCGTCCTTATAACTCACTGATCCATGGATCCCATATCCTGAGTACTTTACTTTACCATGAATCTCTAAGCGAGAGGGCTTCTCATTTTTCATGGTGTCTAAAAAAGATAAAAGAAATATAAATATGGCAGTCTACACTAAATGTTTTTCTAAAGAATAGGGCCAGGACTATCACTATGGCTAATTAAGCAGAGTTTATGAAAAGTGCCGGAGTACCGGCGATCTCTGGTGGATTTTTTGATTGTCCGACAACTTTTAGTTTTGAGCAGAAAAAATGTCCGATAATTTTTTGGTCCAAGTCCAAGATATATACTTTATATGTGTATGCTACCATCATTACAGACCATCCATTGCCTTACTTTTTATGTATATTATTAGTAGAAGTAATATGTTGCATGGACATAGCAAGTAAACAGTAAATTTTAGAGGTAATCATTTTAGACGGCAAAATTAGAAAGTTAAAGGTAATTTTTTTTTAATTACTTGTTGAAGTAGCACCCCTGACTGTCACAAGAAAAGGAAAGAAGTTGTCGGTCAATAAGATGTCCAATTTAAGGAAGGCATATCGATTTTAACGATTCGCGAGGAATTTATGCCTAAACACCCGGGGTAAACTTGACTGAAAATTGATCCATCTCAGACATAAAATATGCAGGAATTGGCTGCAACAAAGACATGAAAATAACAGAATAATAAAAAAGCATCTTCGTTGCATTGTAACTACCAAATATGATGCCAGTAATTATCCCTAGTGAGGGACTGAAATACCCACTCTCTCCCCAACCTCAAATTGGTGTCAAAATCTTCTTTGCTGCTAAGTCACTTAGTTAAGTTAGTAAGTAATTAAAAAATAAAACAGATTAATCTGTATCTGGTACGTTGCAGAACCCAATTCTGGTTTTTATGCAACGGTAGAGAGAGTGGCTAGTTTTTAGTCGCGACGGTCTGCGAGAGCCGTCTTGAATGCTTCTGCAGACTTTGCATGCACGACGTCTTCTTGTAGATGGTTCCAATGGACAGTTGTGCTGACTAGAAAGCTATTCTTGTATTGAGGTGTTCGACTGTCCGGTATTATAAGACTTTTGGTGTTATTGCAGACACGTTTTTCTACTACAAGTAGATTTGTTGTTTTGCAATCTCGCAATTTGGTGGATTTTATTTGCGGGGATCACCCTGGAATTTTCTCATGAGGGGCCATGGGCCCCTCATGAGAAAATGGAAGGGCCATTGGCTGGGGGTATGGGGGCCTAGCCCCCAATAGGGTCCAGGGGCAATGTCCAAGTGGGAGGGGGTCAAGGGGGCAAAGCCCTGAGGAAAAAAATGAGGTTTTACAATCATAAATGTATAAAACTGAGCCTTCCAGCATTCTTCATTTTAAATTCTGGAGGCATCTAAAGTAAGAAAAATTTCTCAATACAGTCACTGAAAGAGTTGCAGCAATTTAATTCAATTTATTATTTTTGTTCTTTCTTTTTTATAAATTCGAATTCATTGAGAGCTGCATTGTTAAATCCTTGGGCCCTTGTATCATTGTCCTCAGATTGAAAATCCATCGATCATTATCTTTTGTTTGTATTATTTGGGATTTTTTTTTTTTGGGGGGGGGGGGGGGGGGGGGGGCTTAATTCTGAATTGACATTGGTAGGTGTTATGGATACTGGTGTCTTAAATTTGAAAAAGAAAAAAAAAGAAAAAAAAATCTCTCTCTCTCAAAAAAAAAAAAAACATTGGGAGAAAAGACATAAGGCCATTTAAAATCTATTCTTGTCACCTTCACCCACAATACGTATTTTTGCAACTTCAATGAATGGAAATGGCCGACGCTGTGTCCAATTTTTTATCATTGGTTAAATATTAAGTTAATTAAAATAAAAGATTATCCGGTAAAATCAGTCTTTAAAAATAATCGTTTCCAACCCTACACAATAATCATCCTCCGCATACCCGGAAATCATTGCAGCGTTACTATACAGTATCTGCACATTAAGGACGAACGTACGAAAGATTTCTAACATCCCGACTTTATTCACATCTCGTAAATAAATGAATAAAGAAAACTTGTTCAGCTATTGTACTCATAACTGACCACGTGCCGCCTCGTACGTGTGACAGACAATAATAATAATTTAATGCTGTCCGCTTACAACAGTAATCGGATTATCCGATCTCAATTTGGAAGTCTCGGTATCTAACACTTCATCTTCGGAAAAATTCAAAGTTATAAGACACTAAAACTTAATTCTGAACGCTGAAATTCGTGAATTTAGCACTAAGCAGCAGGTTGAATAGATCGACTTGACGCATGTTATGGACAAAGCATGCACCATTCTCATAACAGGAGCGACAAATGGCCCACTTGCACATCTTTACTGCGTCATTTCCGAAAATGTGCGCAAATGGCGCGATCCAGGGTGATCCCTGATTTGGCCTTTAGATTTTTGAAATTTTACAAATTTATCAGTCGGTAAAGCCGACACCAACCCCTCCACTATCTTGTACATCAGGATCAGGCGTAGGCTGAGCCGTCTTTCTTCTAATGTTTCCAGCTCTAGTTCTTCCCTCATCTTTGTTATGCATCCACTTTCCCTACTTCTATAGTCCTTTGGCTCTGTTTTGTATTTTCTCCAGTTTATCTTTATCTCCTTTTAGGTATGAATTCCAGATTGTAGCACTGTACTCCACGATTGATCTTACTAAGGAGATATAGGCGGTCTTTCTGCAGTTTTGCGGAACATTTCTTAGATTTCTGCGAATGAAGCATAAGGTTGAGCTGGTTTTTTTGCACACGTTGTTGATGTGTGTATTCCATTTTAGGTCGTTAGAGATCTGGAGGCCTAAACAGAGGTTGTCTTGTACTTCTTGCAGTATGTGTTGGTTCAGTTGGTAAAATTTTGATGTCTTCTTGAATTAATCTTTATATAGATATTGAGTGACATTACATATAGAATCTGCCATGTAAAATTTCACCTCAGAATTTGATTGACAAGGCCTTCAAATTAGGGTAAGCCGGTAACTGGCCCCCGAACAGTACCACTTTTTCACAGTACGACTCGTCGTACCCAAATCTGTTTGGGTATCCCGAGCTTCAGGCCAACACCAAGAAAAAAAATCAGATTGCCTTCGGTTGGCCAGCTTCGGTCTACGATGTGCAGACGTCACATGTGGCGAAAGGGGGGGGGGGTGACGACGAAGGTAACGAATGCTTCAATATAACATTAGTCCGACACTGACAGTATATTTGGATTATGCTAGATCTATATACACGATATTTTTTTCCACTTACCCTTAATGAAAAACTCGTAAATAATAAGGTTAACTTTTCATTGTTTACACACTCGGTATGGCGGGAAGCATGCCGGAAGACAGAAAAACGTAAATGAAAATTTGAAACGAAAAAGGGATTCCGGAATTTTCTTGCCTGAATGATGAGGAAATGAAACATTTTATGAAGAAAACGTATCTAATGATTTATAAACTGTTTATAAGTCCTTGACGTGTCTAACGGGAAAGATTTCTATTATCAAGTTTTTTTTCATGGTTTCTGCAAGGGTTCTTGAAGGCAACCTTGGACTTATAAACACATATATATGCACAGCCAATGTAAGTACTATTGAAAGGAACGTGCTGCAATCCGTGTATTAACACTCGTGACGTCACAATGCATAAGATCTAAAGAAACATGCCGCGACGGCTGTTCTAACCTGCAAACTGAACCCGCGGCGAGGTGAATTTTGACGTCACCCTTTTACCAAGAAAAAGCAATTTCAGAAAACAAGAATGAAATAGACAACTATGGTGCATATATATAGAATAAATGTCATAATTTGTATGCAACACACATCAAGTGCATTTATCGCATGAAATGCGCTAACGCGCATTACATGTACGATAAATGCACTTGCTGTGTGTTGCATACCCGTAACAAAACACAAATTAAGACACTTTTTCTCTATATAGATCTATATATATTTATATTTGTTCAAGTAAATAAAAATATGATTGTGTGGATACTTAATTGTATGACCACGTCAGTGAAACTATACGCTATGTCAAACTGATGATTAATAGTATTATACACCTCGGTATAATCCTCTTTTCTCTAAAAGCATAAAATGATCGTGATGGGGTATACGCAAGCACACACGGTATTATAATTTCAATGAATAATTTGCATATAATGTGACTAGATAAAAAGCATAAATCCCATATCAATATTTTCATCAAAATTCAAATTACCAACCCTTACCGGCTTTCATAGACAATGGAACAGTTGTGACAGTGCAGCATTTTGATGTATATAAGAAATAGATGATTGAATCTAAACTCCATTTTAGGATATACTTTAAAAATATCAAATAATGATGACAGTCTCACGTGGCGTAAGTTATTTATCATTATAATACATGCATTGCAAATCAAAAAGAAATCTTATATCTTTATCATTGCTTTTCACAGGAGCTGGAATATCGGGTAAATGTCTTTTCATTGATTGTTTTAAAATTATTTGTCCAATACTTTTTATGCTAGGTTTATTTTTTTAAGCAAATCCTCGAACTTCTGTTTTCATAAAGTGATATGTTAGGTATCTCTATATTTGAGGGGCTTGTTTCCTTTATATTTGGCCAGTTTTATTAATGGAGTGACTCTTTTTCAAGAGCTTTCCTACACCACTATGAGCAAAAGCAACGTATTTTACAAATGTACATATCTGTAGACGGACGAATTGAGACACAAAACAAACAAACAGACATTTACATAGAACATATATCAAACCGCACACACGAACGCGAATGTAATAACGTTCCTTTTTTTCGGGAAACACAACAATTTGACGTATCTATGACCAAGTACATTTATTAGCCTAGGAAACAATAAAATAATTCCATTCCATATCTATTATCAAATTCAGTGGGCTACTCAGCCTAAAGTATCATGCTGTTCACATATGTCTATTTTCAGAGTGTTCGGATCATAGCTGTTATTATTGTCACGTGCTGTTTACGTCATATTCACTGCGGCATCAAGACAGGTGAACTCCCAAGCAGCATATATGATTGCTTTGAGAGGAACAGTCAATTTAAAAAATCAAGGAACGAACCAGCGGAGCGTATCGTCACGACGTGCTTGTCTAACTATGCATGGAGAGTGACGGGTGTTCGATGCGTGAATGTATCACAGGAAACATTAGATTACATCGGAGGACTGATACTCCCCTTCTTTCACAAGGTAGGAATGAGCTGAATTTTTCGCCATAGTTCATAAGAAGAATTAAATATATTGTACGTACGCAGTATATTATTCTCAAGAATTTGCACTGGAATTATTACCATGGAACAAGAATTTCGATATTTCATTGATCTACTTAATTGTTATCGCTGCTTGTGGAATGATTAGTTCCCGAGAATATCTATGTAGTTTCGGTGTTTCTGCAATGACGTAAAATATATCTATATGTTATTTGAAATTTTCTGTTCTGTCTTTAGCTCGCTCGTTGGCATACATCCAATATAGATAAACATCGACGAAGTACCAATCATTTATTCAGTCTCAAAATCGAGAAAACGAGACAAAATCATTTGAATTTCCATTGGAACAGTTGCGAACCCCGGAAACAGTTTTCCGAAGTGAGACCAGCTGCCCAGGGAGAGTCAGTGTCTCCTGTTTGAATGCAACACCTCTCGCAACATAGTCCGACTTCCAGACCTACGACGGTGTTATCTGTTTTTTTTTTCAAAAAAAAACTACTCGCAACAGTCCCCTGAAAATTTGTCAAATTCGGCGAATGTCTCGATGTACATATTGATCAATGTACATATCATGTAAATATTTCTTGTTTGGTGATGTTGACAGCCATTCAATCGCAATCTAGAATATCACTGATCATTCTGGAAAGAGGGATCTCAAATGCTTTTATAAGATCTCTGTAGCGGTCGAAGAACTTCCTCAATGATGACATCAGCCGTGCATAATATAACCCAGAACGAGTATTTCAATTACTTGCAAGTAATCAACTTCTAAATAACTAATGAGATAAAGAAGATCCTGACGAAAATCTCAACAGCACTCACAATAGAGCACCAAACTGAGCATCGACGGACCCCTAGCAAGCTAGAGGTGGGACCAGGTGCCCGGGAGGAGTAAGCGTCCCCTGTTTGGCTAGCCGCACCTGCTGTCAATGTTCACGCACGAAAATGAAATACAAATCTACAAAACATACACTGCCTGAGGTTATGCCTATATAGAAAGTGCTACGGCAACCACATCAGGGAAAGACATTCAAAACACTACCTGTCAAACCCAGCCAGTCTGGCTCTATCGATGAAATCGTAATATTTTGAATATGCCCTGGTGTAACGAATTAGCTGAGAAACAAAAACGCAATAAGCAGAAAACGGAATGTTGCTACTCAAGAAAGCGAGGTTAGTTAAGTGGAAGTTGAAATCACTATAAAATGTCATGTTCAAAATTAATCTCTTCATATATATTCACTATTATGACTTCCATTATTTCTGAATTGAGCATCGATCACTAATATCATGTCACCTATACCAAAATATGATAATGATAACTTTTTGTTAAGCCCTTCAAATAAAAATTCTGAATTGAGCATAACTAATATCATGTCACCTATACCAAAATATGATAATGATAACTTTTTGTTAAGCCCTTCAAATAAAAATTCTGAATTGACCATAACTAATATCATGCCACCTATACCAAAATATGATAATGATAACTTTTTGTTAAGCCCTTCAAATAAAAATTCTGAATTGACCATAACGAATATCATGTCACCTATACCAAAATATGATAATGATAACTTTTTGTTAAGCCCTTCAAATGAAAATTCTGAATTGAGCATCACTAATATCATGTCACCTATACCAAAATATGATAATGATAACTTTTTGTTGAGCCCTTCAAATGAAAATTCTGAATTGAGCATCACTAATATCATGTCACCTCTACCAAAATATGATAATGATAACTTTTTGTTAAGCCCTTCAAATAAAAAATAAAAGCATGATACCAATGATACTATTGATGTTTTATTTGATGTAATACCCTTGGAATTAAAATCACATAACATAGAAAAGTCCAAAGATAATTAAAAAACAAAACTATTTGTTGTTTTATTTTCCCGGATAAGAAGCGGGAAAAACGTCAGAGGGATCGAAGAAGACGAGTAGAGTATAGGAAGATGTCAGAGTGTGATAGAGAACGTTTTCATAGAGCTCTTCACACGTTAAAACGTAACGGGGTAAGTAGAGATCATCATCAAAATACTGTTTATCTGTCCGTATGTACTATATATGGACACATTTTCCGATATAGTCGAGGAAGGTAATCAACCGAGCATAAAACTTCGTGAAGGTAATCTCTAGGGCGTTATTACCTTTACAAGTTTCGTGCAGAAATGATGGATTCGCTTTTCAAAAGTTGAAGACCAGAAAAGTATTTGTAAACAATCACAACCCGATTGCCCTCTTCACGGTATCATATCATAACGACTTTTAAGCCGCTGGATGTGATTGGCTATTTTTAATAGAACAGGATTCAATTATAGTTTGCGTTTTTAGCTCACCTGAGTGTAGCTCAAGTGAGGTAAAGTCATAGTGCGCCGTCCGTCGTCCGTCCGGCGTAAACTTTTTACAGTTTTGACATCTTCTGCAACCCCTGCACAGAATTTCACAGAAAACCTTACAGAAAACTAGTAATCAAGGTCCTCTACCAAGTTTGTGTTTTTTGTGCCGATATGTCGATAAATATGACCGCCGAGGGCTGATTGCCTGACGCATATTCTGCAACTGCTGCTCAGAATTTCACGAATCATTACAGGAAGCTACAACTCGAATTCCTTTACCAAGTTTGTTTTTTGTGCCGATCGGTGAACAAATATGGCCGCCGAGATCTCTGATTGGCTGATCCTTCTTTTACTTCTCTGCAACACGAAGCAATTAAGTTCTCACCGTTCTCTTTCAGATGTGTGGATTTTGTGCTGATCGACCAACAAAAATGACCGCTCGAGGGATCTGACTGGCTGACGCATTTTCGACTTCTCCTCTGACACCACAGCACAGAATTTCGAGAAACCTTACAGGAAGCAAGTACTCAAGGTCCTCTTCTAAGTTTGAGATATTCATGCCGATCCGTGAATATTAGCTCTGATTTGCTGACGCATTTTTGACTCCTCCGCGGTAACCGCTGCACGGAATTTCATGAAAACTTAAAGGAAGCTAGTACTCTAAGACCTCTCTACCAAGTTTGTATTTTTCGTTCTGATCGGTCAACAAATATGGCCACCCGAGGGCTCTGATTGGCTGACTCATTTTCGACTTCTCCTCTGCAACCGCTGCACAGAATTTCATGAAACCTTAAAGGACGGTAATACTCATGGTCCTCTACCACGTTTGTGTTTTTCGTGCCGATTGGTCAACAAATGAGGAGTCTGATTGGCTGAAGCATTATCGACTTCTCTGTAACCGCTGCACAGAATTTCACAAAACCAAGAAGCAAGTACTCGAGGGTATCCACCAAATTGTCCACTAGAGTTCTTTAGTCTGCAACTCAGGTGAGCGATGTGACACCCTTTGGCCTCTTGTTTAAAGCAGTATTCCTTGCTTGCTATTTTAATATTGATTCCATTCTATTACTGTGAAAGTTATGAAGGTAATACCACCCACTACATTCACAGAGAGAAGATGGGAGTGTTCCAAAATTTCAAACAAACTTCAATGTACCAGACACGTGTTCCAAGAAGAGTACAAGAAGAGACAAAAAACACATATTTGAAAAAAAAAAATCTTATAAGTTAAAAGTTTCTCTTGTGAATCAACATTAGATATTAGGAAATGCATGGAAATGTTTCAATTTCAGCGAAAGAATCAATCCTATATAAATAAAGTCGTAAACACTCAAATGCACAGCAGATTGAAATATTTTTTTCAAGAGGGAAGGAATGTTGAGAATAAAACACAGAATCTACTATGTATTTGATTGTGTTTTTATTTATGTCATCCCTTCCTGCTAGAAGAAATATTTCAATCTGCTACAATCCGTATTGATATGTTTCAGGAATATGACAGATTAGTAGAATATCATAGTGCTCAAATACGGGGATCTGCCCATAACGGTCCAGCCTTCCTTCCGTGGCACAGACTTTACCTTCTGATGTAAGTGTTCGATTATTCTATAAGTTTACTTTCTTATCTAAGGGTACGAAGATAAGGCTAAATCTGCCCTGAAAAAAAAAATCGAATTTTGATAACGGAAGTCATGAGAAATTTCTTTCAAAAATTTACATCTATACCGAACCTTATTTTGTAGAATCTGATGTTATACACGATCAGTATGACAGTTTGGATTATTTTGTTAAAATTTGAGTGAGGAGCAGTCTTTCTCCCATCAAAATCAATAGAAAAGAAACAATTTTCTAAAATACTATTCAACATGAGATATTTAACGCCTTTTACAACCGCAGGTGCTTATGAATTAATTCATTTATTTCTGTATTAGAAAATCACCAACATAGTGCTCCACACAAAGCGTAATTTACATCCCGATTGTAACTCGCCAACAGGGTATGCTTACTCCTCCCGGGCATCTGATCCCACTTCTAGCTTGCTAGGGGTCCGTCGATGCTTAATTTTGTGTTCTATTGTGAGTTGCTGATGAGATAATCGTCAGGATCTTCTTTAACTCATTTGTAAGCACACAGACATCATCCATGCACCCCCTTATATGTTTAGTGTGACACACATGGGTTCTCAGGAGGAAAAGACAAGACAGTAATCCAGTATTCAACCTCCACCACCGTCCGTGTTACAAACCTTAATGAGTAGATCAAGGGAGAGGTCTAACTCAAAATTGGAATCTAAGTTCACCTGATTGCTTGGCTCGACTGTCACATCCCCAATGTCAATGATATGAAAATAACAGTCATATGTTGATCTAGAAAAAAATTCAAGGGGTCTAAACCATCGGGAGGTGGTCCATCGGGAGGGGAGACCGCATATCCACACTTTGTTAAAGTTAAAGTTCCATCTGTTTACAAATTCGAGGGAAAAGCAGTCCCCGCCGCATTTAGTACGAGATCGGCGCATTTGTGTTTGAAAAGGGGAGGAGGTTGCATAATACTGTATTCTTGCTTCGTCTTTTCCCCTACAAAATGATTTGAATTTTCACCCTTAAGACATGAGGGGTATATACTCTACTTCCTGTTGTTTTGTTGTTTTGATAACAGAAAAATGAAATGCAACGAAGTTGACCGAAGACGCACGACTTCGGCAATATACGGGACCATACATTTCATGGCGAGTTGAATGAAACATTAGAGAAATATCATATATAAATAAGTAAGATATGGAAGTACATAATTTCTACCTTTTCCACGATATTGTTATTATACCCATTATACCTTAATATATACTGAATTTCCTTTGACAAAGTTAACACTCGTCGCCATTTCACTTGATATCAGCTTGCTATTGGTCGATCATATCGTTCGCACGAGATACAAAGTCATGGGCACGAGATTACTGACCAATAGAAAGAAGATATAAAAGTCGTTCGAACGAGTTACTATTTCGTACGCACGAGATAATAATTTTTCACAATGCCTCTTCTATGCATACATATAATTGTTATACTTTGGACCGGAAAAGGAATTCATTACATAACGTATTTATCCATGCTCTATAATTTAGTATACTGTTTTGTATAATTATGGTATTGTAGAATTAAATCTGTATTTCTATTTTTTCCTGACAGACTTGAAAATGCATTGAGACGAATAGAGCCATCCATTACAATTCCTTATTGGAACTCCAACTTGGACGCCAACATGTGGAAACATTTCGTCCATCCTCGTGATTCAGTTATATGGACATCACATTTTGCGGGAAATGAGGATGATTTTGACAATTCTGAATCTTTCGAATCATGGAATATAATGCGAAACATTGGTGCGTTTGGGAGTTTGATATCGGACGAAGAACTGACCGAACTTAATGAGTTGGATAGTACGACCGATTTCAGCGAGCGTCTCGAGGCTGTACATGATAGTGTACATGTGTGGGTTGGTGGTGATATGGCGGGCGTAGCATCTGCCCCTCGTGATATAATTTTCTTCCTTCACCACTGCTACATTGACTACCTTTGGTGGCAGTGGCAATGGGACAATAGGCAACGGAGATCCACATGGGTTTATCCTTCCCCCACAGAGGAGGACGGGGAATATAAGACGGATCATGGCCCATCTGACTACCTTCATGGTTTTGACTATGATGAACTTGAAGATATTGAGCCAATCACTAACAGGGAAGGCTATAGTCAGGGCTTTGCTTTTGACAATGTCGTATATGACCGATCCCCCGATTGTACAAGAGGTACATGTACTGGTCCATACCTGCAGTGCAGAAGTGAATGGGACCAATGGGATGATTGGTGGCTTGGGGGATGGATCCGTCAAAGTTCTAGCCAATTTTGCACATCAGTCGCGAATGGAGAACATTCTCCTGTCAGAAGATGTAGACGCTCAGTAAAAAAGCAAAGATTTTTAAAGAAGTATGGACATATTTCACTTCTTCATGATTGGATAGCACCTTACACACGTACAAGTCACTACAAACATCGTAGTATCGAAGAAAAAGAATCAATCAGAATACCCAAATGTTTAAAAGAACAAATTAAGTATCCGGGGCTACAAGTGAAAAAGGGGAAATCTGTACAGAATGATTTCAGAATAAATTGTGAACAGGACATTAGTCTGTGGGCATTCCTCCCCATCAAAATAATACATCTCAGGCCTTGTGGTAAGAAGTATAGTTCATTCCCAGTAACCAACGGCCACATTGATAGAAAACTTGATATATATTCTGACCTTATGTTCAGGATTGACACAAATTACACCATGCCCCAAGAAGCTAATAGCTATGAGAATTGTATTGAGGACGATGCAGGGTATTCCAAGATAAATATAAGGTCTGACGGCATCAACTACTATGGCACATATTACGACTACATCATAATTGACAACAGACAACCTATAGATAATCACGTTGGTTATATTGGATTTCGCCGCCCGAATGAAAAACAATCTGAGGTCTTCATCACCGTCCAAGATCGGTGTGGTAGAATCTGCATCCCAAAGTGTCTGAAGGTAGGCTCGGATCCTCCCGAATATGAGTCGTGTAGCGGAGTGCTCAAGGTGGACTCATCGAATTCACGGTACTATGGGAAAACATACAGTGATGCTGTCCTTATGTACTGGTCCTTGACAAAAGACGGATTGCCTTCTGAGCGAGAGGGGGAGGTGTTCATTAAGTTTTACTGCGACTTCAAGAGACGATGGTTTCCTTGGCCTGGGGTTAGAAGACAGAGAACAGAATATTAAGCAAAAATGTTGACGGATGGAAAAAATAAAAATTAGATACTAGTTGTATCGTACATAACATTGTAATCGCATATATAACTTTATTGTTGTCAATTATGACAAAACCTACCCTGTTAAAGAAAAGTCCGATTCCAAAAATAAGTACACTTATACATATTATTCAGATGATAAACTTCCTGATCGATAACATTTTTACTGGTGTTTGGAGGAAAGGTCTTCTAGCCAATTGTCGGAATTCCAATGGGAACCAATAGTACCCCAGTCCTTGCCGACATTTTCCTTTACTCGACCGAAGCTGAATTCATCCAATCTTTGGAAGGGAACAGATACGTAACTTTAAATTCACTCACAGATACATAGACGATGAGCTGTCCAGCAATAATCCGAAGCTCGCGGATTACCTCAGCAGAATATATCCTTCGGAGCTTGAAGTCAAAGAAACTACAGAGACAAATAACTCAGTATCCTATCTGGACATAATGTTGTCCTACGACACTGATGGTGACATGAACAACTCACTCTATGACAAACGTAACGACTTCAATTTCAGCATCACAAACTTTCCTTTTCTGAGTAGCAATATCCCTTCATCGCCTGCTTATGGCGTGTTCATATCTCAGTTGATACGCTATGCCAGAGCAAGTATCAAATATACAGATTTTGTTCTGAGAGCTAGGCGTCTTTCAGATAAGCTTCTCATTCAGGGATACGTTTGTGACCGACTAACCTCGTTACTGAGGAAGTTCTACGGTCGATATGGAGAACTCGTCATACACTATGATGTCCCACTCTCCAGAATGGTGGATGATATTCTGTCTTAGACCATTTGAACCATCCAAACACCGAATATACTTGTATGACAAATATGGATAATGACCATATCCCTGTATACTAACACAAAATCGATAATTCAGAAAATCATAAACCGAAGACATACAAAACCAGGATAAAACGGAAACCAAAGCAAACAAACAAAAACCTCCACCACATGAAAAGAAGCGAACTCCCGATATGGGAGTGAGACCAGGTGCCCAGGAAGAGTAAGCATCTCCTGCTTGCATGCAACACCCGCCGCTTCAATTCGGTAGAACTGTCACATCCGGTTACTTCCATTTCGGAAGACATAGAGTACAATCTTTGGTTGGATGTTTCAAATGGTCTATGACAGAATGGTAAACGTCTTTAAATTCAATGGCATCATTTAAAACCTGATAAATACACAGCATGGACCAGACATGCACGTTTCGGGTACTAAACCCTCGTCAGTGATCCTCAGTCTAAACAATGTAATATGGCCAAAAAGTATGAAAATTACTAAGTCCAAAAATGTACCAAAAGACGTAGCAGAATATCATACACCATTCTGGAGAGTGGGACATCATAGTGTATGACGAGTTCCCCATATCGACCGTAGAACTTCCTCAGTGACGATGTTAGTCGGTTACCAACATATCCCTGACTGAGAAGCTTATCTATCTGAAAGACGCCTAGCTCTCAGAACAAAATCCGTATATTTGGTACTTGCTCTGGCATAGCGTATCAACTGAGATATGAACACACCATAAGCTGGCGATGAAGGGACGTTGTTACTCAGAAAAGGAAAGTTTGTAATGCTGAAATTGAAGTCGTCACGTTGACCATTATGTCCAAATAGGATGCTGAATTATTTGTCTCTGTAGTTTCTTTGACTTCAAGATCCGAAGGATAGATACTGCTCAGGTAATCCGCGAATTTTGGATTATTGATGGACAACACATCGTCTATGTATCTGTAAGTGAAGTTGAAGTCAGAAGCTAAGTATCTTTTCCCTTCAGAGACCAAAGATTGAATGAATTCAGCTTCGTACGAGTAAAGAAAAATGTCGGCAAGGAGTGGAGCACAATTGGTCCCCATTGGAATTCCGACAATTTGCTGGAAGACCTTTCCTCCAAACACCACAAAAATGTTGTCGATCAGAAAGTTAAACATCTAAATAATTTCTGTTTCAGTGTACTTATTTTCAAAATCGGACTTTTCTTTTACAAAGTTGGTTTTGTCATAGTTACCAACAATGAATTTTGTATTTGCGATTACCGTTCTTACTTGTAAACGCATTACTTATAATTTTTGCGAGTCTTTCTTTCAATTTAGAATGTGGAATTGTAGTGTAAAGTGTCGAAAAATCAAAGGCTTTGATCGAATGGACTCTACTAAAATGACTGGATTTTCAAATGCTCTAAAAGTTCCTTCGAATTCTTTAAAATCCACATCTGGTTGATACCACTGCGAGAATATACTGTGGAACAATATTTTTGAAGCCCAGATTTGATTTCAGATAAAACTTTGGTGAGTAAGATCGATACAGATTTGGTAGAACATTTTGAGGAACCAGCGATGAAACGTTGTTTGCACGGATTCTTATGCATTTTAGGTATGCAGTATAAGTATGGTAAATCTAAATCTAAATCTTGTATCTTCCGAAATGAAAGTAACCGGATGTGACAATTCTACCGAATTGAATTGACGGGTGTTGCATGCAAGCAGGAGATGCTGACTCTTCCTGGGCACCTGCTCCCGCTTCCATATTTGGACTTGGTGAAGGTTTTTCTTTGTTTGCTTTGGTTCTTGTTTTATCCTGATTTTATATGCCTTCGGTTTATGATTTTCTGAATTATCGATTTTGAACTATATATTGGGATGTAGTCATTATCCATATTTGTCACTGTACTTCGTTTCACCATAACAAGAAAAAAAGAAGTCCCTTACAATATAACAGCGGTCCTTACAAAACACGGATGCGCAAGACTGTACACGCTTAAATTGTTTGTTGGTCTACTTTGTTTGGATGTTAACGTATAACCAGAACATTTCGCGAGATAATAAATTTCGCTATATAAGCGAGTGATAGGAATCGCAAAAAACTATTGTCGCGAAAAAATGTTTTTTTGTAAAGTATTACATGAACATATCAGTTACATTTTGTTCTTATTGTACCTGTGTCATTCTTCACATATCCCGATTAAACAAGAAGAGAAGTAAAATAATTATATGTAACTTGCATATGGAATGAATAAATATGTTTAAACTAAGTAAATTAAGTGCATTCATATGATAGAAAGAACTAAAATTCAATAATGAAAGGTACAAAACAGTGACATCATATGTACATATTTGTCTGTGATTAAGGAATCGCGATAAGTTTTACTCGTGAAAGTAAAGACATCTTGTTTACTATAAAACCGCGAAATTTGATACCCGCCAAACGTTCGGTTATACAATATCTTGTGTCTCTTTGACTTCATTTGTTTAGGTTGTTTTGTCTGATGTCCTAAGTTTATGGTGTATAAAAATGATAGAGCAAATCAAATATATACTACTCAAAAATGTTTTGCACCACATGGGTTTTCACTTTATTATCATGCCAATAAGCTTCTTGTTCAAACGAATCATTTGAAGAGATATACAATATTATTCAAATGAAACTTATCTGCCATGTTTGACTGGACATTGCTTCAGGTGTATATAATTTTAATTTGATGAATTTCTGTTTTTCTTTGAGGAACGTAACGATTGACTTTAAAAAAATGATTTTTTAAGGAAATTATCCAAATTTTTGATGTTATAAATTTCTATATTCTATTCTTGAATAAATCAATATGAAAATTACAATGTTGCAAAGAGGATATTTTAATTTTCCAAGACAGAACAATAATTTTCAATCAATTCCAATCATTCTTCATAGCCGAGAACGTTTATGAAGAATTAAAATTTTCAAAAAGTTGCATAATTATGAAACGTCTCTGTCTTCCTGACAGGGATGCTGAGACCAACCGGAATTTACAGTCAGATTAAGTAATCTCTTGCGTTTATCGTAGGAAATGTCAAAATTCAATATTCATACTTTACAGAAACTGAGCATAAAAGTCATACGTCTATAATGTAATTTATACGGCAAATAGACTTGTGGTGCAAAGTTTTCCTTTGAGTTGTATATTTCAATATCGACAATTGTTATTTCTGCATTTGTGTTCCACTTTGAAAGTGCGAAGCGGTCTTACTGGAGAACATTTCAATATTGACGTACCGTATATCGGGTAATTTTCGCGTCGGGTAAATTTCGCGAAAATGACATCAAAAAGGTGTGTCTATTTTTCACTGAGTCTTATTTTCGCTTATCTGTTAATAAGATCAACGGTTAATATCTGTGTCTTTTTTTCGCTATGTTCATTTTTCGCGATTTCGTGATGCTCGCGAACTTAGCGAAAATTAGACATACGCGAAAAACTCCCGATATACGGTAATTCACTAGTATACCTTATGCAATGTCAATCGTGCTAGTTGTAATTTAGATTGTACTTAGTGTAATGTTTGTCCACTTGTTGTCAAGTTTATGGTACTTGTGACGCATTTATTTTGAATGAAATATATCGAGCTTTAAAAGATGTGTTTCACACCAACAGGGTTGAATGATTCGTTATTCCTTTACCATTCACACTTTTTCTTTATTGTTGTAGGGAATTGATATTAACGTTCAATGCGATTACGTATTTTGTCTTTTTGTTTCAGTTTCTATCTTTCCTATAATATGCTGGATTAACAGAGAGGCTTTTTGTTGGCGACAACTTAATTCAGCGTTATATTTCAAAAACCCAACTATTTGAATATGCCGTCGCATTATTAAATATCATCAAATGTTACACGTCTTCAAATTCATAGCATAATTAAGAACAGATAAATTTGCAGCATGAACCAGACATGCACGTTTTTGGTTACTTAATCCTAGTCAGTTACCGAATTGAAGATACTGACTCTTCCTGGGCACCTGGTCTCACTCCCACATCGGGAGGTTTTTGTTTGTTTGCTTTGGTTTGTGTTTTATCCTGATTTTGTATGCCTTACGTTTATGATTTTCTGAATTATCTATTTTGTGCTGTATATAGGGATATGGTCATTATCCATTTTTGTCATTCTTAATCTAAACGATGAAATATGGCCAAAGAGTGTGAAAGCTATGTCCAAAAATGCCAAAAGACGTATCAGAATGACGTTAAACCTCTCGGACTATCCATCCAATAGTTTTTAGCCACATTTGAAACACTTGCTTTTACTTAGGATAATTTTTCCCCCAAAAGGACATAATATAACTAAGGGCGATTTCGAAGTAGTGAAATTATATTCATGGAAAGTTATTTTGCTTCCTCTTTCGATCGTATGGGTGGGTACTTACTCTCCATGTCTGCATGTATAACAGGAAGAAAAAATCATTCCACAAATGTGTGCTAGCTTCCACGGAAATCGTTTTAATCTGTTTATCTCATATCTATATACAAGTTCAAATTTACGACAAAGAAAACAATGATGATCATGTATAAAAATGTATAAAACGACGTAAAAGCCTCCGCGAGTCGTCTTCAATACAATTACACAATACACAATGAGACGTTTTCTAGAATTAGTGAGGTAAGTGGTTTTAGATATATTATGAAATAATGTCCATAAAGAAATCCATCTCCCTTTTCAACAAATAAACATTATTTCTTTTATTGATATCACTACACTCATATAAACATCTTCTTTCTTTAAAAAAATATAAATTCGATTACTTGTCAATAAAAAGAAAACCTTGAAATGGTATTGTAAAAAATGGAATGTCAAGCCAAAATACATTGCAACGAACAAAGGGAAGAACATATATCTGGACTAAGGAAAGACAACACGAACACGACGAAGTAATACCAAAGATGCAAAAGTAGAATTGACTGGTGTAACCTCATTATTTTTGTGTTTGTCCACTCTGTGTTTTGGTGTTTCGGTGTTTCTGTGTCTTGTTGTTGTGTTGGTGCTACAGCCGGGTCCTGTTGAAGATCCCCTCCTTCCCTATACTTAATAAGATTCTGAAGAATATACTTACTCCTATACTTACTCCTCCCGGGCACTCCTCCCTATACTTACTCCTCCCGGGCACCTGGTCCCACCTCTAGCTTGCTAGGGATCCGTCGATGTTTAATGTTGTGCTCTATTGTGAGTGCTGTTGGGATTATCGTCAGGATCTTCTTTAACTCATTAATAAGATTCTGAGTAGTCTTGCCGTAAATTCACGATATATTTCATCAAAGGATGTAACTATCGGAGATGTTGTTGGAGATTGAAGAAAGGTGAGGTTGAGAGAACGAAACTCCAAAACGAAAATGCTAAGACGGCAAAGGAGGTACAAAATGTAAATAGGGTTCCTGCAAGGATGTTTATGGTTCTCTAATTGATACTCGAACGAAAACCTTTAAGCTAAAGAGACAAAAATCTACTTTCTTCAACTTTCTTTTCGACATTGAGAATTGTATCAAAGTAAAAGTTTACAGCTATTAACATTTTTAAAAACCTGTAGTTTATATTTGAATTTGATTGTACTTTGGCTCATCCGACGCAATACTGTACATGTATGTGCTGAGTAGGCTGTATTCATATGGACGTCATAGGAACAACTCTTTTTAGGGTTGTCACCGTGGCGTTGCGGTATGAGCGGTCTGCTTTGTATGATAGGCGAAGCCACCATACGGAGTTTAGCGACTGTAGTTCATAGTTTAATAAGTTTTACCTTTGTCTTGAAGTCATTGTACATTTGAATCAAAAGTATAAAGGACTATCTTTAAACTATATTATCTCCGCTATGTTCGACAATAAAGTTAAGCTAAGGCACGGTCCATTTGATATTCTGGGGGGGGGGGGGGGTTCGAAAAAAATAATTTTGCTCTGAATTTTGATGAATAAAATAAATTTGCTTATGGTGTGACAGAAAAAAATAATCTTGCTCTTACAAGTAATCTGAATTTGAAGAATAACCATAAAATTCGCTTAAAATTCCTGAAAATTTTTCGGCTCGCTTCGCTCGCCACATTTTTTTTTTACTTCATATGAAAAATTTATGGATCGCTTCGCTCGCTATAGTTTTCTTCACTCGCCATACTTTTCTTCTGTAATGGCAAGTTCATATTTGAAAAATATCAAAAGAATGCATGTGACTGAAACAAAAGGGCTAGAGGGTCTAACTTATATACAAGCTTGGAAGAAGAATTTAATTAAGTTTTTCACTAGTTTTCATTTCTACATGTAAAAAACAGGTCCTCCTACATGTTACACGACCTTATATACATTTTGTTTGCTGAAAATTATCTATCATATTATAAAAGTCTTTTATCTCTTTCAGTTTAGAAGTGAATGCAAAATTTTCATAAAAATAAAGTAATGATTAAAGTAATTAAAGTGAAAATAAAGATTTCTCTATTGAAAAAACACTAGCATTCTTAATATACACATCAATTGTTAGAAAAAAATTTCCTTGCTCCAACTTTGCAAGAAAAAAATAATTTTGCCCCCGTCCCGGGGCAGAAAAAATAATATCTTGCTCCGACAAATAACCCAAGCCCCCCCCCCCCCCCCCCCCCAGAATATCAAATGGATCGTCAAACTTTCAAATTGTCATCTCACATTTGGGTGTTTTTCGCTGTGCTCTGTTGGTACTGCAACCGAGTCTTGATGAAGATCTCCGCCTTTCTATGGTTTGATACGGTGTAGGCAATCAAGGTCCAGTCACCAGAGGGAAAAAAGCACAATGTCCAAACTACCGCCGCAACAGCCCTCTTGGACAAAAAGATAAAATGATGCTACACATGCTTCTGATAATGAATCAGCATCAGTGCAACTCCAAGCTAAAATAGCTCTAGAGATATCAGCAAATAAGATAAAGGACCGCCTTTAGTTTAATTTAGGTATTTGCATTCATATTGCTAAGAGTAAGCGACGTTTTCAGACGCGTTATTGAATGCAAATTGTGGTCTCAAAGCATGGGGGAGGGGCAATGGTGTGAACTTCCTGTATTTGGATGAGGTTTAGAATGAAATGGCACGAAGGTTTGTGCCTCTGATATCTGTGAAGAGACATTTTTTTCTTGTCGAAATGTGGCCTATATACGTTTTTTGAAATAGTAACCATTAGGATTTTTTTTAATATGCCTAAAATGAATACGTGATAAATTTATGAGAATTAAGTGGGAAGGTTACTTAGATGTTTAGACGCTTCTTCCTGAAACACATAATTGTACTTAGTTGCCTTTTTAGAAACTACTTAGGGTAATAGTTTCTTGTTAAACTATCCAAATGTGGATATTTAGCACTTCCTCAATTTTGAATTTGGGCTTGATTTAATAGTAAAGACATATAGCCGTATATGGCGTACTTAATATTACGATAAATTACAATTAACTTTCTTCTACTCTTTTTCAAATTCCCATTAGGTCATTTCTTGCTTTTATGAACTACCGGCCAGCATGTGTCTGGAGAAAAAAAGTACAAAAATGCATTTCATACAATATGAAAAATAGGAAACAATAAGTACTTGATCAAATTGATTGACAAAGCCAAATCATACAATATACTAGTAAAAGAAAGGGACAGTTGTTTATTTTTGCAGCAGAATGAAATATTTCGTCCATTTCTTTCATTTTGTTTGTTTTTATGGCTTCTGAAGAATTAAAACAGTTTCATGTTGTTAGTTTTCCCCTATTTTTTTCTATATTTATTTTGAAGAAGCTTGAGTTTATTTACACTGAAAACAAACGCGCTTATTCATATTTTTCTATTGTTTTTATGATTATTCAGGTACAATATTTAAAATCATTTGTCTTTGCTTTTTCAGGGTTTGACCGATGACAATATGTCTATTCCATTAAATAAACTTCATATCGGAAACAATGACAATCCACTTACTGATATATACAATAGGACAAATGAGATATGTTATGATGAAGATGATTTACAAGCTCAACTTTTTGAAGCGGTTCTGAAAAATGATATTTCCCATATACGAACAATTAACACTCAACGTACAATTTCTGACCTTGTTATAAAAGAAACTTGTATGAATGCCCTGAATTTTGCATTAGAGCATGCCAAAGTAGATACGGCAAAATACTTAATTGGAATTGGAGATGATGATTTACTGTTAAACGAATATTTGGTTGCAAAAGAAAACACATCACGAACGGCTCTGCATCAAATAATATTGAACAAGGTTTTTCCAGACTTCGTTCGCACAGACCTCGCCAGAGCCTTACTAGAGAAAGTCGTGAACAAAAGACAAGCCCTTATTTCTGAGACCAAATATGGTGCTTACAGCAAGCGAGAGAGAACTTTTCCATGTCTTCATCTTGCTGCTATTCTTGGGAATGGAGACTTAGTCAGACTGTTCACAGAAACAGGATTGAGACATGGACTTACGGTCAACCAAAGGAATTCAAAGAAAGATACAGCACTCCATTGGGCATCTAGATCTGGTGAAAGTGATATTGCGCAATTTTTGATCAATAAAGGGGCATCACCAAACGCAGTTAATGACAAGTTGACCAACGCTTTGCATTGGGCAGTACAATTCGGTCACACTGAAGTAATGGATGTCTTATTGAAAAATTCTAAAATGAATATTAATGGAGAACGCATGACAAAATTATCAACTTCTCTAATGATTGCATGTGCAAGCGGATCATCAAAAAGTGTTCAACTTCTGATAGAAAAACGCGCAAATATTAATTTAAGCCTCGAAGATGGTTCATGTGCTCTGCATGTTGCTGTAGAAAACAGACATCTTGATGTTGTGACAATGCTATTAGATAACGGCGCAGACGTCTCGAAACAAAATTATTATGGAGAAGACGCCATAAATATTGCATCAAAGAAAGGATTTCACGAGATCGTAATGGTTCTTTTGGAGTTTCAGGCTGACCCATTTAGGAAAAACAAGATGGGGAGAAATTGTTGGCATTTTGCATTTTCCCAAGATGATAATAATGTTTTGAACGTTTTATTGGAATACTTCTCTCACAACCAGGTTCAAAACGCTTCACAGTTTTTGATACTTCATGCGGCTGCAAGCGTGGGTAATTCTGCAAAGCTGACGTATATTTTAGACAATGGCGTTGCGGCAAATACAAGGGATTCTGATGGGAATACTTTCATGCATGTAGCAGCCGATTATGATATGGCTTGTATTATTAATGATTTCCACAAAATCTGTGATATCAACATTCAGAACAAGAAAGGGGAAACACCCCTGCATCGTGCCGTTATTCTTGCTAACAATAAAAGCATACGTGCTCTTCTTTACAACAGGGCTAGAGCTGACTTCAAAGATAGAAAAGGTCAAACAGCCCTTCATCTGGCCTCTAAAACCCATGAAATGCAACCGAGTATTATTTGTTACCTGTTAGAATACATGATTAATGTACATTCTTGGAACTCTGTCCGGGATGTCGATAGGAAAGGGAATAATGCACTTCATGTTGCAGCAAAGCACGCATCCCCACACGTCATTTGGGAACTAAGGAAAATTTCTCTCGTTGCAAAGAACAACAAAGGTTGTACACCTCTTCACAGGGCCGTTCATGTGGTAAAATGGATTCCAGAAAACCTGAGCAAAATCTTGGACGTTTTTGAAACCTCAGATTTGAAATTTAACATTAATGAACGAAACAATACAGGTAAAACGGTATTACACCTAGCAGTTCTCACTCATTACAGTGACGAAGTGAAAAGGATTATACACCTGGGAGGCGACCTTGCTGCCAAGGATGAGAATGGAGATACACCTCTTCATTGTCTCGTTAAAAGCACTATGAATATGAATGATCCAATTCTTAGAAAGAGGTCTTTGAAAACACTTGATGTCATAATACAAGAATGTCCAAGATGGTTCTGCTGCAGCTCCATTTTCAAGCACGAAGAAACTGATTATTTTACCAAAGATCAAATGCTATTGCAATCATATCGCAGGAAAGGTTTAAATTGGCTTATTCACAACGTGGTGAATGCTGATCAGTTATCAGTTCTGACACTGTGCTTTTCTGTGGGTGCCCATGAAATTTTATCCACGATTTTGAATCTGAAATATGTGAAACACAACTCAGACTCTCAATATTTTTATGATGATATCACCGACATTTTCCCAAATACAACTAGCTCTATGGAAAAGTACCATTGTAGGGTATTTTCAAAGGACGAACGTTCTAAAAGATGTGGAATAGAGATGCTTTCCTATGTCAAGGACGAAACTCGTGTTGTCAAGATTCTAGACATTGCACCTATACAATACATGGAAAGAAAATACAATGCACTGACAACTTTGATGTTTCTGATGGTTTTATTATGGCATATTTTCTTCATGACTATTCTCTGCTTCGCCGGATTAACTCCAAAACCGGTACAGGCTTCCCTTTTTCATTATAATCCTTCATATCCGTTGCCGTTGTGGATGTATCCCATTATTCTGGTTGAACCATTCGCGCTCACATGGTTTTCTATCAAATTCTCATTATACCATCTACGCCAACATCGGGATCAAACCAAAAATTCCTTTATTCCATACTACAACATGCATATTTGTTTTTCATTTATGATTTATTTGTGGTTGGTCTTACTTCATTGGGAGAGTGATGTACAAGGCTATGTCTTGGGTATATGTCTCTTTGTAGGGTGGTTTTACATTGTTTTCTTTTTATACATGTGGTCAGGTCTGCATCTTTTTTGGCGTATGTTAAAGTACCTCCTTCTGAAAGACATCTTTTTATTTTTTGTGATTTATTTCATTCTATTGATCGCTTTCTCTTCTGCGTATGCAGCCATTTTTTGGAAGGACATAGAACATAGAAGCGAATATGATACTTTTCAGTTATTCCAAGATGTGATTCAATCCGGATTTGTGGTTCTTAACCTGATGTGGGGTCTTGAGGACTTATTCTACGATGTCGTAAATAAGGAATCTACCACCTTTGTAGACAAACTTATCATCTCGAAGATATTTTTTACAATTTGTTTTATTTTCTCCACCATAATTTTAATGAATATGTTGATTGCTAGGATGAACGACACCTACAATAAGGTCTCTAAAAAGCAGAAGATTCTTCGTCGTATCGATACAATTCTCATTGGTGAACAGATAGTACGATTCTTTCCCTTTCAATGCCTTTTGAAATGGTGGTTTTCTGAAATTATTGTGTCAACGAAGAAGGAAAATGAACATAGTGCTTTCAAATATACACTCAGAAGATATAAACATACTCCTCAAACGCATTGGTTTAAAGATATTTTCCACACCAAAAAGAAGAAAAAGAAGCATGCACAATTGGATATCATCCAAGAACAAGTTTTGAGTCTGAATCTTAAGATTGACGATTTGACAACAAAACTGGATAGAATTATGAGGCATCAGGAAAGGAAGGAAACCTAGTTGACTTTGAATGAAATCTTATATGTATAAACTATCTACAAACCGTTCAAAAGTTTATTGAAACAGTAAACATTATATGCATGTACACTGTGGAGCTAAAACTTACAGCTTAATTACTTTTAAGATTTAAAAATGAAAACTGATATAGATCATGCTTTTTATGCCCCCCTTTGAAGAAGAGGGGACATATAGGTTTGCCGCTGTCGGTCGGTCGGTCTGTCGGTCGGTCCGCGACATAAGTTTCCGTTCAATATCTCTGGAATGGATTCACATATTGAAATGAAATTTTGTATACAGACACATCAAATTAAAATCTAGGTCAAGTTCATATTTGGGTCCGATCAAAAAAATTTTGACAGAGTTATGCCCCTTGCATTTCGAAAAATACCAAAATTTCAGGGTTTCCGTTCAATATCTCTTGAATGGAGTTACATATTGAAATGAAATTTTGTTTACAGACACATCAAATGAAAATCAAGGTCAAGTTCGTATTAAGGTCCGATCGAAAAAATTTTGACAGAGTTATGCCCCTTGCACTTAAAAAAATACCAAAATTTCAGGGTTTCTGTTCAATATCTCTTGAGTGGAGTTACATATTGAAATGAAATTTTGTAAACAGACACATCAAATTAAAATCTAGGTCAAGTGTATATTTGGGTCCAATCAACAAAATTTTGACAGAGTAATGCCCCTTGCACTTAGAAAAATACCAAAATTTCAGGGTTTCCGTTCAATATCTCTTGAATGGAGTTACATATTAAAATGAAATTTTGTTTACAGACACATCAAATAAAAATCAAGGTCAAGTTCGTATTAAGGTCCGATCAAAAAAAATTTGGACAGAGTTAAGCCCCTTTCACTTCGAAAAATACCAAAATTTCAGGGTTTCTGTTCAATATCTCTTGAGTGGAGTTACATTTTGAAATGAAATTTTGTATACAGACACATCAAATGAAAATCTAGGTCAAGTGTATATTTGGGTCCGATCAACAAAATTTTGACAAAGTTATGCCCCTTGCACTTCGAAAAAAAAACCCAAAATTTCAGGGTTTCCGTTCAATATCTCTTGAGTGGAGTTAAATAATGAAATGAAACTGTTACTTTATACCCCCATAGGTTGTATCAATGCAAGTATAAAGTTGTGACGAACTTTAATCACAGAAGGGGTAGGGGGGCATTAATGTTTTACAAACATGACTTTTAACTTGTTCAATTAAATTTCATTTTCATATGAATTATGCTTTAGAGGGTGACATGAAATACGAACAATTTGCTGCATGCGGCATCCTCTTTGATAAGAATTTTTAAACATTAGTATTTGGAAAGATCGTCTTTTATTTATACCATTTCAACTATGTCATAATAAACTGATTGGTGGAGAAGTTTGTGAGTTCGTGTATACACTTATTCACAAGTAGAGCAATAAAGTTGTTCTGACATACTAAGTAAATGCAAAAGAATAACAAAATCAGAATCCAAAAATATCAATTGATTTGCAAAATTATGTGAAATTCACAACCATACAAAACAACTTCAATTCTGCAAAGGAGGAAATATCCTAGCTTCAATATTTCGCCCGTCTCACACGTTCTTTCTGATCAGTTATTTTGTATGTGAGAGGGCACCATGCAATTCCTCCCAATATACTACTGTGGCGCAAGCCGATTGTGTATCACAATCGCATGTTACCGCATGATGACAAGATAGAATAATGTCGAAGGGTTCCAACTCTATACCTTCTTCAAGAAAATTCAACCAATTTCCATGCACCAGACACGTGTTTCGAATATTAAATTCTCATCAGTGATGCTTTCAGCGGAGCCACCAAAAGTAATTTCAGCAGCGCCTTCTTTAATTTTTTGAAGTTAGATTTTTACGTTTACATTACATACATGCACATTTAATTTAAACTGACATTAAAGCTAAATAATTTTTGCCTTCATTACGGTAAATTTCTCCGCCTAGATCCCTTTACTCTACAATAGATATCTGAATATTGTGTAAAACCTTACCTTTTCTTTCGTCAAGATATTCAAAATAGTCATTGTCGTAGAACGTGAATAAGATTAGAAATTTTACTGTTGTAATAGCTGAAATATTTGCTATTTAGGTAGGTATTGACACAATAATTCATTATCCACAAAACTAACTGATTAGAAAAAAACGTGTGAGACGGGCGACATATTAAAGCTAGAAAACCCCATGTTCAATGGAGATGACATCATGTGCCCCGGAAGAGAAAGGTTCGCTTGCTTGATAAAAATACCCGTCCTTTTAATTGCACAGAAAGAAGTCCAAACAAATGAATGTGTCAGATTTGCTGTTTTTATAAGGTTCTTATTGAAACTATTTTTCATCATCTTAGACATCGAGACGTTAGAGTGTCCTATATTTTCATTGTATCATCCAAAATGTTTTTTTTTCAGTGATGTAGTTGGCCGCTAAGAAGTATACCCGTGATTAATTTGTTCCTCGGCTAGTCGTCTTACCCTCAGACCGAAGTCTTATAGATTGGGTTTGCTCGAATTCTTAATATTACGGAAGTGTTCAAACTCTATACCTTCATGATGAAAATTCCAAACCAATTTTTCCTGCGCCAACACTTGTTTCGAATAATAAATGACAAATATGGATAATGACCATATCCCTGTATACAGCACAAAATCGATAATTCAGAAAATCAGCAAACGAAGGCATGCAAAATCAGGATAAAACAGGAACCAAAGCAAACAAACAAAAACCTCTACCATATGAAAAGAAGCGAACTCCCGATATGGGAGTGAGACCAGGTGCCTAGGAAGAGTAAGCATCCTCTGCTTGCATGCAACACCCGCCAATTCAATTCGGTAGAACTGTCACATCAGATTACTTCCATTTCGGAAGACATAGAGTGCAATCTTCGGTTGGATGGTTCAAATGGTCTATGACAAAATATCATCCACCATTCTGGAGAGTGGGACATCATAGTGTATGACGAGTTCCCCATATCGACCGTAGAACTTCCTCATTGACGATGTTTGTCGGTCACAAACATATCCCTGACTGAAAAGCTTATCTGAAAGACGCCTAGCTCTCAGACCAAAATACGTATATTTGGTACTTGCTCTGGCATAGCGTATCAACTGAGATATGAACACACCATAAGCAGGCGATGAAGGGATGTTGCCACTCAGAAAAGGAAAGTTTGTAATGCTAAATATTTAAATCTAATTTTTTTTTTATTTTTTTAAATTTAATTTTTTGACTTAAAAAATAAGATAGAAGTCGTCACGTTTGTCATAGAGTGAGGTGTTCATGTGACCATCAGTGTCGTAGGACAACATTATGTCCAAATACGATGCTGAATTATTTGTCTCTGTGGTTTCTTTGACTTCATGCTCCGAAGGATAGATAATGCTGAGGTAATCCGCGAATTTTGGATTATTGATGGGCAACACATCGTCTATGTATCTGTAATGAGTAAAAGAAGATCCTCACGATAATCTCAACAGCACTCACAATAGAGCACCAAATGGAGCATCGACGGACCCCTAGCAAGCTAGAGGTGGGACCAGGTGCCCGGGAGGAGTAAGCATCCCCTGTTGGCTAGCCGCACCCGCCGTCGATGTTAATGCACGATAAAGAACACAGTATATAAAATGCATGCACTGTCTGAAGTTATGTCTATATAGAAAGTGCTATGGCGACCATGTCAGGAAAATATATTCAAAACACGCACTGTCAAACCCCTCGCGGGGAACTTTTTTACGAGCTCCACACGGCAAAGGGCATAAGTGTGACACAAATGAGTTAAAGAAGATCCTGACGATAATCTCAACAGCACCCACAACAGAGAACTATGTTGAGCATCGACGGACCCCTAGCAAGCTAGAGGTAAGTGACGTTGAAGACAGAAGCTAAGTATCTTTTGCCTTCAGAGACCAAAGATTGAATGAATTGAGCTTCGTACGAGTAAAGAAAAATGTCGGCGAGGTCCCCATTGGAATTCCAACACTTTGCTGGAAGACCTTTCCTCCAAACACCACAAAAATGTTGTCGACCCGAAAGTTTTACATCTGAATAATATCTGTTTCAGTGTACTTATTTTCAGTGATGCTTCCAGCGGAGCCACCCAAACTCATTTCAGTAGCGCCGTCTTTAATGTTTTGAATTCAGATTTGTACATTTACTTTACAGAGCGTGCGCGGCTTTAGATTTCCTGTAGGGTCGACTAAGTAGCATATCCAAATATAATATATGTTCAAAATAGCATAGGACGGATGGTGCTAAGATGTTAACCTCCTTTAATTTCGGAGATAGTTTTTAATGGAATGACAATTTTTCGATATAGCAAAATAATATCCATTATATCAAATTGATAAAGGGCCAAAACAAAGCTTCTTTCAGGCGACAGAGCTGGAAAGAAGTAATTAAATACACTTCTAAACATCAGGTCACGGGGAACGAGTTTAACTGTTCCACACTGCAACATGAAATAAGTGTTTATAATGATAATACGGAAATGTTCTAACTCTATACCTTCATGAAAAAAATTCCAAACAAATTTTTTCTGCACCAGACACATGGTTCGAATATTTAAACCTTCTAATCAGTGATGCTTCCAGCGGAGCCAAAAAATCATTTCAGTAGCGCCCTCTTTAATGTTTCATATGCGATATGAATAATACACTATAGAAAGAATGCGATAGAATATCACTACTCAGGAAAGAGAAAGGAACTATTAAGATAAGGGCCGTATTTAGCCCTGACTCTCGTGACTTATTTCTTCCGCATGGCGAATCGTATACAGAAAAACATGAATCATTATTGAAATATAATGTATTTGCAGACCTTTTACATGTTTTACATTATGTTAGGGAATTCTTAAGGTCGTAATATTAAGGTCGAAAGAGGTAGGGGGTGCTCGGATAGAAAATCCGATAATATCGACAAAAAACTTTATCTAAAATGGATAAATATAAGCTAAAAGTAATCAAATATATCTACATAGTGTATCAGAAATATATTTCGAACGTTCTACCTCCTTTAATCGGTAAATAATGAAATCCGGAACTTAAAATACGGTCTTATTCTTCATTCAATGGCTACAATGTAAGCCTTTTAGCGCGAAATACACATTGACGGAGAAATGAACATCACTCTTGCTTATTTCGTTCCTAATTCTTGTATCTTTCATTCAATCATATGAGTACACAATTTTTGATGGATTAAAGAGGAAAAATAGTCAAATATGCTATATTTAATGGTCAAAAAGATCGATTCTTAAAAACTGCACCCCCTTTCCATTTTTAGTTTTTCGTCCCTGGGTTTCCCCCCGGAGATACAGAACCCCACTTTGCCAAAAAATTTGTATCATGGATACACATCTCCAGTCAAAGTGGCTTTCTGTATATCCGGGGGGAACAATGTTTAATAAACTTTTCTGTTTTCTATTGATTTCTATGAGAAAAAAGATAAGTTTTGACCCAAAAATTAGCAATATTTATGTTTATGCAAAACAGATAAAAGATAACTTCATATTCTGATGGGATGCTGTATAGGAATACATTTTACCAAAAAAGGTTCTTTAAATTTCAATTTTCAAAATTCCACTTTTCAGGGCTGATTTTACGCCTTATCTTAACAGCTCCTTTGTAATATTTATGTTGTAAGCGTCAATGTTGTCATATGTAAGCATATGAATGAACACCGTTGTTAAAATCTAGACATGAAGTTGAGTTAATATTATTAGTTGTCCTTTTCACATCTGTTTCAAATATATAGAATTTGTTAAGACAATCTGCAATTAGTTTTCATAGGATTATGAATTGAGAGCACGTATCAATTAGTTTTCGTAGGATTATGAATCGAGAGCACGTCATCAATTTATGTATATAATATTTACCGACTGACAGCACTACACCATAATACAAGCGAGACTTTCAGTATTTGTATGCTTCCATTTCGTGTCTAGTATCACCATTCCGCCTTAATGTCAAAACATACTTTCTTTTTATAGCTCTACTATAAATAAACTAATCACTAGGTTTGATCTTCTACTTTTTAATTTGTTGGCGATATTGGGCCGCGGAGGCGTACAATTTCAAAATTCCAATCAATTCAAATTAGTTAATCAATCAAAGTAACAAATCATGTGAATCAAATCACATGTGGGGGCCGCCATTCACATACGGGCTCGCCCCCTATCAATCAATTGATACATTGTGTTTCAGGGCCGAGGGTTGACCCGGGGCAGCAAATACACAGGGTACACACACATGTATTTCCGGAAACACAATATATATATATATATATTTCACACAAATCCATCAAATCAATCAATCCATCAGATTAATTCATCAATCAATATACAATATATTTTCCTAAGGTTAAAAAGTCTAAAATTCTGTGATCATATAATATACATGTATTACAGTTAATTAAGAGTTATTCACATCATCTCTCAGAATCACTGCGTCGATAGGGTCGCATACGCTTAGTTGTGACCTCCGCGACAGGGCCTGTTGGTTCCTTGTTCTTTAATGGAATGTCCTATGACGATGACGTTAGAAGGGCACCAATGTCCGCATTAAAAAACAGATGCTGAAAATATACAAGGGCAAAAAACAGCAGCACAGATTGTTTATCAATAATTATCAAGCAACATATTAACACAACATAGGGTGAGGTGGGTGGGTTTTACATAAGATAAGAAAGATTTTTCAGGAGCGAATTATAATTTGAAAGCGTTAAACAAAGAGACTGAACGTTATGCATAATAGGAAGAATTTAATCGGGCGTAAATAATCCGGATTCACAAATTGGGACCCAACAGTTCCGCGTCGGTAAATAGACATATTTCTAGACAAGCTATCGTATGTCCTATTACCGACTGACAGCACTACACCATAATACAAGCGAGACTTTCAGTATTTGTATGCTTCCATTTCGTGTCTAGTATCACCATTCCGCCTTTATGTCAAGACATACTTTCTTTTTATAGCTCTACTATAAATAAACTAATCACTAGGTTTGATCTTCTACTTTTTAATTTGTTGGCGATATTGGGCCGCGGAGGCGTACAATTTCAAAATTCCAATCAATTCAAATTAGTTAATCAATCAAAGTAACAAATCATGTGAATCAAATCACATGTGGGGGCCGCCATTCACATACGGGCTCGCCCCCTATCAATCAATTGATACATTGTGTTTCAGGGCCGAGGGTTGACCCGGGGCAGCAAATACACAGGGTACACACACATGTATTTCCGGAAACACAATATATATATATATATTTCACACAAATCCATCAAATCAATCAATCCATCAAATCAATTCATCAATCAATATACAATATATTTTCCTAAGGTTAAAAAGTCTAAAATTCTGTGATCATATAATATACATGTATTACAGTTAATTAAGAGTTATTCACATCATCTCTCAGAATCACTGCGTCGATAGGGTCGCATACGCCACCTGACCGCTCGTTTGCCGAATGTTAGTACGACAAACAGCGGTCACCGCCACAAAGTGACGGCAGACCCTATCAATGAGATCAAAAGGCAGCGTCGCGCCCTATCTAAGTATTTTTACTGTATGCTTTGCCAACCGCGGCCCTTATTTCTATGGTGCTTCAAGCGCTGTCACTATGGCAGACTGAATATTTCGCAAAAATATGTCATTTCCGACTTGTGATAGATGTATTCCTTCTGATGCTAACAACTTCCGGTTTTTGAACTCTGGGTGCTTAATTCTGAAGCCTCCACACTCCCTGGGCTTTGAAAAAACCTGCCCCGTTTATGCGATATCTCCCCCGATTCATAGCTGAATTTTTTTTTTGGGGAATGCTTCCAAACAATAAGTGGTAGAAGTTCAGACCAAGCTATTTTGCAACGCGGAAAATTTTCTTTCAAAAACTCAAACAGTCTGTTCATGTGCATCATTATCTCATGAATGGGAGTTTGACCAAAGTCGTTTGCACCGCAATGCAATATGATAAAGTCTGGTTAATTTCCGAACTTAGTAAGGTATTTAATTTTCTGAAGGGCACTCTGTAAGGTTAATCCTCCGTATCCTTGCCACCAGATATCAACCCCTTTTTCTTGGAGTCCTATACAAAGACCGCCAGGCTGACCACAGGCTCTAGCTGCTGCGTTTCTTACTATGGATGAACCAACAATCCAGATGAATTTGCGTTCTGAAAGTACTTCGATACCAATGAGCATGGCATATATGGTACCCAGAATATAATGATACTGTGTGTATCGCAAAGAACATATGTTAAGTATACATGGATAAAGTAAATAGGTTAAATCTGCGTAAGTGGCGAGCGAATATAAGTGCGGAATGCACCCGACTTCCACCTACCAGCTGTCTTGATTGTATTGTCATCGAGACCGATACTGGCCACATACGTGGCCGCACCTATGCGGAAGGAATGACTTGTATAACGGTTTGGGGGATAACCCAAAATAGCCAAGACTTTTTTAAGAACTGCCGAGAATTGATATCTAGTCAGAGGCCTACCATCAAAATGACAAAATGCGGCACCCGGGAAATTGGGGCGAAGTTGTTAGTAGGATTTCATACTGAGAACAGGGAATGTACTTTTACAAGTTGCATTCAGCATGATTTTAGTACCTTTACCGTATTGATCCGTTTTCGATTGTGCTATGCGCAAAATTACTCTGTGTGATTCCATCTGAACATCGTCTATGTGCAATGACACTGTCGACTTTGTATTAGTTAACTCACCTATTCGTAAGAAAGCATGGAATGCTACAGAAAACGCTGCCCTAAACATCGCAGCTTCGAACGCGCTAGAACAAACTGGCGTTTAATTTGACATGAGATCATGTAGGAGGGTGGCTGTTATTGGTAAACGCTTATCCCGTGTCTTATTTAGGCGTCTCATACCTTCCAGTAGCTTCGAGACAACAAATTTGTTCGTCGGGTCAGTTTTAACATGCAATTTGCAGTAATAACTAATTGCGGCAACATAAGACCTTGCCGTTGCGAATGAGTAATCATGCAATGATAAAGACGCTATGAAATCAATAACGTGGTTTACAGGTGGCGGCCACAACGCATCAAAACCTTTGTTCCGCCGGAAATTAGAAAAACGCCGTCAACCCTGTGTTATGTGTCGCTAACGTGTTCTCTGCCATTGATGCGCGTAACAGTTTACTTATTTCATACTGAAAATTCGATCCCAAAAAGGGGTGGCACTGTTTCCGGGCGTTTATCCGCATTTGGTGCCAGCTTTCTGAATCTGTCCCACTGTTTACGAGAAATAGAGTCCGCTATTTCATTATTTGCACCCTCAATATGTCTAGCTTTAAACGTAATATTATAATTCATGAGTGCTAAAACTAGAGGACGAAGAAGGGACATAACGCGCTTAGACTTTGAGGATTGTTTATTCAGAATAGCCACTAGCGCCTCATTGTCTACGTTAAAATATACCCTACGGTTGAGTAAGAATTTACCCCATACTTCTATGGCTGATACTAACGGAATCATTTCAAGAAATGTGATATCCTCACGGCTTTAAAAAAATTAAGCTTCCCTACTAAAGACATAATGATTTTAAGTGTACATTTATTGTGATTCAGTATTTCCTCGATATGCTTGATCAAATCCGCGATCTTTTCTGAAGGAATACGTACCAGTTGTTCTCTGGTATCTATTTCTAATCTCAAGAATGTTAGTTTAGTTACTGGTCCGACAGTCTTTTCGCTAGCTTTGGGTATTCCCATTTCCTTACACACTGACAGGAAATTCGTCATCAATGTTTGACACTGAGACGTTCCCTTTGGACCAGCAAATATGAAATCATCTAGATAATGATCCAGAGTAGCTGAATTCAGAAGTGTTCATAGTTACCCAGTGCATAAATGTCGCAAACTTCTCGAAAATTGAACAAGATATTGCACAACCAAACGGTAGACATTTATCTATATAGTAAAATCCCTTGACGAAATAACATAATAGATGAAAGTCTGATGGGCAAACTCTTATCAACGGAATGCACTTTTCATATCAACCTTAGCAAGCTCGGTATCCGGTCCTAGTTTAGCAATCATCTCGACGACGGTATCAAACGAGGTATACCTAACGGTACACAGTTCCGGATCGATAAAGTCATTGATACTCTGTGATGGAGGGTAGGATAGGTGCGTTATCATTCTTTAGCCACCACTAGATTTGGGAATAATCCCTATAGGAGAAACGTGCGTATTTGGAAAAGGAGGGTACTGAAAAGGACCCATAATTCGTCCCTCAGTTATTTCAGTTTTTATTTTTTCTTCCACGATATTGGCGTGAGTTTTCGCAGATATTAAATTCTTGGAAAAAATACCGATCCTAGGGCCCGAATATTGTATTTTGAAACCATTAACCAAACCATCCATCAGAGACATAGCGTGTTCACGGTTTACTTCTTTATATAAATACAGATGTCGCAAGCAAGCCTTAATATTGATTGGGAAATCCCCTAGGGCCCATATATCGTGTATAACCCCTTGACCTCGGAGCGAACGGCTGTCTCGGTCGAAAATTTTGGTGCCGAAATGGCAAATTACTTCTTGGTGCATTGTAACGCGGTTGACTGGCGGGGATTTGCACAGTGCAAAATTTTGACCGGATGATTGGAAGAGCACCTTATACATAAATGACTATATTGGCATGCTGTATTTGTACAATAGCATTGGTTGTTGAAAGAATAGCATTTACCCAGACTTGGTTTTGTAGAGGGTGTGAGGCTAGACTGGCCTCCCATGTACAATAACCACAGCTCGGTATCTATTTCCCCCCATGATTTTGTTGGGTTAGACACAAGCTTAAGTCTAAACTGTTCGTCGTACGCCTTCCAGTTCCCGGACCTATCTGATCCAATCCGTACGTCACTTATGTATTTCAGCATTTGCTGTGTCATCAGTAGACAGTGCTACCTCAGTTGCACTGACATTGGGCCAGGGCTTCTTCAACTTGGTTATGATGGTTATCCTCCCCCTCATTAGATTCAGGCATTGATACTGACTCTTTAGCCGTTTCTTTTGCTGGTACATGTCGGCCCGTTTTGGTTGCAGGTTTCTTGACCTTTGTCCTACTTTTATCTCCTGTTTCTGTAGCCTTACGTTTTCCTCTCGGCATCGTTGATATATGTATGTATAAACCAAAATAAAGAAATCAATATAATAGTCATTCTACTGAATAGACAATAATATTTAACATATCTGTATTTTACAACTTTTATAAATTATGATGTATCAGAATTTAATGTCGCAAGTTTAATGATTGTGATTCAAACCTTTCCCTTTACAACTTCAAAAGAGTTTTGCATTATCTAAATATTTTATACCATCCTGCTTGCATGTACCACTTACGATACTACCTTGCTTGGTTCGCACGTCACATCGAGCACCTGTTTTATATCAACTGGTTTGTTACCTCGTGGCTCTCTTTGCACCCAGCCTCTCCTATATTGCACACGGCTCTAGACCACGCTTCGAAATGTATTATGGCTTCTTATTACTCGTAGTACATGTACACATTCCAATTCCCTGATAATTGCAACTCAACACCTCTTAATTATGGTCAATGTGACTCAAGATAAGTAAAAAGACTACATCAATTAACTCTTAACAGCATTTAAATAAAATTATACATTGTTTTACATAAGATAAGAAAGATTTTTCAGGAGCGAATTATAAAACGTACCTCTTCCTTTGAAAGCGTTAAACAAAGAGACTGAACGTTATGCATAATAGGAAGAATTTAATCGGGCGTAAATAATCCGGATTCACAAATTGGGACCCAACAGTTCCGCGTCGGTAAATAGACATATTTCTAGACAAGCTATCGTATGTCCTAATATGTATGCAGAATTGAATAGAAGTGACTAGGGCTTCTTTCCACAAGAGAGGAAGGACTTAGTAAACTCTGCTATGAGTACAGAACTACATCAGTAAGAATGGACCATAGTTAGTTCCCGGCTTCGGTTGCCTATTGGTCTCGTTAGTTTATGTGTGGTCTTTTGTGTTTCATGTTTCTATTGTGAGTTGGTTTTCCTTGTCCCTTTTGTGTCTCTTTCTGTGGATGGCAAATATGGATAATGACCATATCCCTGTCTGCTTTGTGTTTTTGCATTGCGTGATTTGGAGTTTTGCTATGGGTGCTGCAACAGAGTGTTGTTGGAGATCCCCTCTTTTCTTTCCCATTTGAAGACAAATCTAATGTTTAAAAGCAAATATAAAATGTCTATTATAAGCAACATTAAGCGTATACAACAAACACCTTACATTTCTAATGTTAGTTACGATGTCCGCAATGGATCATCCTCTCGATTTATGTTTTGTCATATATCGTACTAACAATCGACTGGGCTATAATATGTAGCACTGTCCTCCTCCATAGTTTCAAAATTCCGAATCCATTAGCTTGAAAAAAAGAAGATCCCGAAGAGAACAAAGACCACAGCAGAATACACATATTATATTGTAAAGAGTGAAGAGAACAAGGACCACAGCAGAACACACATATGATATTGTAAAAAGTGAAGAGAGCAAGGACCACAGCAGAACACACGTATGATATTGTAAAGAGTGAAGGGAACAAGGACCACAATAGAAAAGACATGATATTGAACAGAGTGAAGAGAACAATGACCACAGCAGGACACACATATGATATTGTAAAGAGTGAAGAGAACAAGGACCACAGCAGAAAACACGTATGATATTGTAAAGAGTGAAGAGAACAAGGACCACAACAGAACACTCGTATGATATTGTAAAGAGTGAAGGGAACAAGGACCACTGCAGAACACACATACATGTATGATATTGTAAAGAGTGAAGAGACAAGAAAACACCAACACAAAGAGAACAAGGGCCACAACAGAACACACATGATGCTGTAAAGAGTGAAGAGAACAAGGACCACAGCAGAACACACATAGGATACCGTATAACCAGAGCCTTTTGCGAGATACTAGTTTTCGTTACATTTGCGGGTGATTTGGTATCGTGGAAATATATTCCAGCAAAAATTTGCGTTGAGGGTATAACATAGATTTATATATCAGTTACATTCTGTTGTTATTCTTCACTTTTTCTGATTATACGTTAAGAGAAGTAAATTGAGTGTATTCATATGATGAATATGATGAATTTTCTGGTCCATCCTACAAAGGACCAGAGCCACGAACGGCAAAATCGGCCTAATTTGCCACAACGTTCATCTTTTATACTTTGATAATACCATATTTCAGCAATTCAGAACTGGCCAGTTTGTGATTTACGGCCCTTTTCATGACGTTCTAACCATCTTTGATGAACAATTTGTCAAGAAATGTGCCAACAGAGAACTCATAAAAGTTTAATTTTTGACTACGACCGGACCTTCTGCCAAAAAAATCTTCATCGAAAAAATTACAGGTATAATCAAAGAATATTTAAATATAATCATTTTTTTGGTAGAATGTCCGGCCCTATGCGAAATTATCGATCACATTTCATGATATCTCACAAAAATACCGGAAATGCCAATCCTGGCTTGGTTTTGGGCTCTATATCTTCTTAAGACATGTCCGGAATCTCACAGCTTCGCACGTTTTCGAAAGACCAAATGTTCTCCTTTCCTTTTGTAGATAATTTAGAAACATTGTCTGTGTTTGAAAATATACGAAAACTTTAGGCCGATATCGCCGTTCGTGGCTCTGGTCCTTTATCTGTTTATAAGTGTTGCTATTAAATTTGAAGATGTTTAACACATGGAACTTATAAATCTAAAAATTCAATAATGAAAGGTACAAAACAGTAACATCATGTGATCATACATGTATTTGTTATTTAGGAATCGCAAAAAATTGTACTCGCGAAAATAAAGACATCCTATTTTACCATAAAATCGCATATTTGATACTCGAGAAAATGTCTAGTTATACGGTATTGTAAAGAGCGAAGAGGCAAGAAAACACCGACAAAAAGAGGATAAGTAAGCGGAGCCATCATCGAACCACTTATAAACCTTTAGATTTGAGTGGAATAATGCTATCATTTTTATAATTCACATAATATATTTTCTTTTGATCAAAATTAGTGACTGAAAGTATAACACGAAACCCGACACAGAATATAATAATCAAGAATTAATATACATGTATATTCGCTTTTTTCGAAAACCAGAGTTACTTCCCATTTGAGACGGTATCTGACGCAGACTGATTATGACGTCATCAAATTCTATGGAAACAGTCCTAAAAGTATGGGAAACGACGGTACAAAATTGTCGTTACCATACCATTTTTGAAGTCATAATGGTGTTACGTCAAATACCGTCTAAAATGGGAAACAACTCTGTTACCGCAAATACTCAATAAGGTATACCAATTCATGAAAAATACACGCAACATTAGAAAGATAAAGCCCCGACGGTGAAAACAGCGGAGAAAAAAAAAAAAAAACCGGATGATCAGGGGCTACATCGCTCATCTGAGTTTGCAGACTGAAGAAGGCCCTTGAGTACTTGCTTCCTTTAAGGTTTCGTGAAATTAAGAACATCAGTTTTGGGGATGTCGAACATGTGTCAGCCAATCAGATCCCTCGGTGGCCATATTTGTTAGCCAATCGGCACTAAAACACTACACTCAGATGAGCTAATAGCGACCAAACCTTGTTACATGTACCTTGATCAATACAAGTCAGATTTGTAAACGTTTTCATTCATTCTATTGAGATTAACGATTTCAAAGAAAGTGTAGGGTTTTAAATAAACTATGTTGTGTCATATCTAATTAAATGTTTACGAAGTAGAAAAAGCGCGGGAATTACAGCCTTGGAAGTTTTATATATCCGTCTCATAATAATATAGAATTGAAAAGAAAATAGGTTATTTTGGCACTGGTTGCCCATTGGTCTCGTTGGTTTATGTGTGGTCTTTTGTGTTTCATGTTTCTACGGTGTTGGTGTTCCTTGTCCCTTTTGCGTCTCTCTTTGTAGATGTCTGCTCTGTGTTTTTGCATTAGGTGTTTTGGGATTTTGCTGTGGGTGCTGCGGTCTGGTGTTGTTGGAGATCCCTCTTTTCATTGTAATAGGTTGTTGAGAACATAATAAAACTTTTAAAACATAAGCATACGTTTCAAAGAGAAATATATTTTCATTTAAATAAGCTTCTGAAAACACCCTATATAAAATTCGGAGCCGCTCATTTTTGGCAAGAGGAAACTTAAAGTTTATATTGCAGATGGCGCTGGGAAAATTCACTTTCGTTTTGCTTTATTCAAATTGTTTGACATTAAGTACTACTGACGAGGATTCAATGTCCAAAGCACGTGTCTAGTACAATAAAATTGGTACTATAAAACATTTATTTAATATTGACATTGTCATGATATCTAGAGTGCCTTGACAAAAAACAAACTTTGCGATTTTGTTGCACCCAGTGAAAGTTCATATGAAAATATATCATTTTCGTATTTTCCAATAGACCAATCACAATCCAGACTTTAGTTAGGCAGAAAATTGACATTCATAATCTTAAACCAATATGATGTCTTAATTCTAGAACTTCCTTATATCAATAGTATTTAAATAATGTACTATTCTTACATTCGCCATATGTTACTGAAATTCGTTTAAGCCCTGTTGTACAGCTTATTAACGCTAAACCCATGTTGACCTGTTCAAAGAAAAGGTAAACTACATCGTCTTAAGGTGGTGCACCTGTTACCCTGATTCCTTATTAAGCTTTAACAAAAACACCACAAAACCATTATTTTTTTTACGACGGAATCATAAAAATGACCATCTGTAATTCCGTAAGTATATAAACAAAATTCGGCAACTAAATTTGTTATTGCAAATTCCCATGGGAATTTGATATGTCAATTGTAGAAATTGAAATTGTAAATTAACTACAAAATTTAATTTATTTTTCATTTTTCCAGTTGATTCTATAAAGATTGTATGGCATAGGACTTCAAACTATATTTTCATGAAGTTAAAATAATTAGTAACAACTAATTATGAAAAGTTCTGGGTACATCAAATCTACACGTAACGCATTAAAAATCGAATTCCTAATTTCCTAACAGTTGCGATTGGGTCACATATAGAAAACAATTGAAGCCCTTGATTTAGAAGTAGTATTCTAACATTGAGTTTGAACTTTAATGCAAAATTGAGTCAAATTAAGAATTTTATAAAAAGTAGGCCTATTTCACACATCACAGACATCGATATACTAAACACGTCAAATGAATAAATGGGCGTCCTTTACGTTTCATATTTCTGCAATATATACCTATACCTTCTTGAAGAAATTTTCAAACTAATTTTATACACCAGAGACGTGTTTTGATATCAAATCCTCATCAGTGATGCTTCCAGCCAATGTGATTTTCATCAACCGCACAAATTCTTTTTAGTAACGCTTTTTGGTTTTATTCTTTTTGATCTAAATTTGTTCATTTACTTAACAGAGAATGTGCCGCTCCAAAATACCAGTAGGGTCGATTCAGTAACTTATCTAAATAAAAATCTATGTTCAAAATAGCATTGGAGGGATGTTAAGAGCATTTAATTTCGATGACATATATGGATAAAATGACAAGTTTCCGAAATAGCAAAATAATATACATGATGTCAAATTCATAAAGGGCCAAACCAAAGTTTCTTTCAGGCGACAGAACTCGCGACGAATTAATACTTCAAAACATCAAGTCACTCATATTAGTTTCATTCAGAACATTTAACCCAAACTTACTGACAAAATGACTATGGTTCACCTTTATATCAATATGTAGTACTCATCAACACAACATGTTTTGTCACAGTCTGTCTGAATTCATTTTTCCCAATTATCGGACATTCTCACTGATTTTTTCATCTATCTGCCCTACCTTAATGTATCAAATCATGTTTACTGTCCTCTTTTCAAATAAAGAATGCGAATAAATGTTTAACATCTTCAAATCAATAACATTTTTTGAACGGATGAATTTGCAGCATGGACCAGACATGGACGTTTCGGGCACTTTACCCTCGTCAGTGATCCTCAATCTAAATAACGTAATGGCTTAAGAGTGTAAAAGTTGTAATGTCTAAAAGTGTACCGAAAGATGTACAAGTGATATCAATATATAATGATAATAAAAACACTTTTGTAAAGAATAACATGATTTTAAAAAGTTCAAAATTAAAACTTATAAATTATTCTCCTTCATACATAGATATCTTCTGGCTTTCAATTTGTATCTTGTCCATTTACAGAATGGCAGTTTGGTTACAGTCATAATAATAACGTGTTTCTGTCGTTATATTCAATGCGGAATAACATCCGGTCAATTACCTAGCAGCATTTATGATTGCTTCGAAAAGTATTGTAAGTATGAGGAGTTCAAAGACGAACCGGCAGAGCGTATCGCCACGACATGCTTGACTACATATGCATGGAAAGTAACTGGTGTAAGATGTGTGAATGTATCACAGGAAACACTTGATTACATAGGAGGACTTATACTTCCTTTATTTGACAAGGTAACATGTGCTAATTTCATTTTACTTCGAGACCTTTCAGTAGGGCGGCCAAGCCAGATTTGCGCGTGACGACAACCGTTGCTAAGAACGGCGCATTAATATCGAAAGATGTTCGCGTCGCCGTTACTAAGCAATTTTTCGAAACTTTTTCACCGCGAAAAAATGCTAATGACAGCGATATATATTGGTGGCATCAAATTTAAAAAGATTAAACAAAATCTTTAAGATTTTATTTATCTTAATCTACCCAAGATGTGCTGTTTCATTCTGTCAATTTGTCGAAAATCAGCTGACAAAATGACAGCATCACTTTTAAAGTTCGATTTCCATGCCCCCTTCCTCGCAAACAGGGGGATCGTTTTCAAAAATATTAAAAAGTGGTTCTGTAATTTTTTGATATCTTGTGGAGAATATATCCAAGTGTTCAATTCTTAAATTTTATGAAAATCGGCGAGGGACCATTTTTTTGTACCTCATTTATGTACCCCTACATGCTGCACAGTTTCGACAATTTTGGAGAAATCGTCGATCGACCGAACGCTTCGACATCAGAAATTCACAAAAGATGATATGAATTCGAATATACCATTCCAGAAGAAAAGGTTGTTTTTACCTTTTGATGAGCAAACATTTAAATTGTGAAAAATATCTCCAGAATTCAACAGACCGAAGATTTTTCCAGCGACCTTCCTAATTTCCTCTGATCAAGTACAAAACTGCCACGCACAAGAGAAAAATGACATTTTCTTGGGTATGCCAGACAATACATGCACAATTTGAAATATTCTCACTGTATACGAGAAAAATACATATAAAAATTCCAATTTTGTTCTGTTTAATGTGCAGGAGCTTTCAATAATTGGAAAACAAAAGATACACATATGTGATATTTTTTGCAAGAAAGCCTATATTTACTTTTTTACTCCAGATAGTCATTACAAAAGAAATAACTATTATAATTTAATGTGCCCATGATCCATGACAGTTGAAGTTTACATTCCTATATCATGAAGAAGAAATTTAATTGACTAATTAATCCTCTGCAAGAATTCACAAAATATTTATTTCATTATCTCACTATATCTGCCATTGCCCAATAAGATTCACAGTCATTAATCATGTTAATTGTTTTCTGAAATGTTGACAGTCTTGAAGTTTTCCATCTTCTGTGAATAATCCATTTGTATGATATTTTTGCACAAATCACAATTCACAAAGAAGAATATGATGACAATATGCACAATCTTCAAACCAATTCGATGTAGAATATGATATCAATATACTTTAGTACACAATTTCCAATCAATTCCTTTTAAATGCATGCCCTCCATATAATAAGCCACTGGGTGATTTTCAGACAGCAAGATTTCTTCTAACAAGTTTGACCTGAAAAAAATAATACATTTTAATTAGTTTTAAGTCATTCATTTATTCACTCATTCATTTATTCATTTGTTTACTTTGATACAATTTCACTAATGCATAGTCATAAACCAAAAAAAAATCAAGATGATTCATAAATTGTACTTAAATTGTACTGTATAAATCCTTAATAACTATTTGTTTGTATATGTTATTTATTTAGCAATCATAATTTATCACTGGAAAGAATAGTATTGATAAATTCAACACTCAACCAATGGAATTCATGGAAAATTACTTTTAATGACTTGAACTACAAGATAATCAAATTATATTATGATATATTATCTATCTAGAAATTCATAGTTTAAATTACCCATATTGCATTTTGCATTTTATATGTAAATTTTTGAATGTAAATGTAAGTCCCCCCCCCCTCATTCAATCTCTTTTTTCTTCCACTTTATATTCTTAATAAAAAAAACTACATTTATAATAACATGTATACTTGTGAATGACAAAGTGTAATTTTCTAAAATTTTAAAAATATGGCTTAGGGCCCAATGAGGTGGGGGGGGGGGGGGGGGGTAGGCTTGGTTGGTCAAAATAAAGGCACATAAATTGACTTAATAAACTGATCAGTTCAGTGATTGAAAATTATTACAAATCTTGGTAGTATTAGTAAACTAATGTGTGAGTATGTGTGAGAGAGAACGAGAGAGAGAGAGAGGAAATATTTGTTTACAAATTTTTTTATTTACCTTGAACTTGAGGAAAAAGTCGATGTTTTCAATGGTTCCTAGATTAATTTCGTCATCGAGGCATCGGCCTAGTATCCATTTCACTATATGAACAAACAGCTGAACTGAAGAAAGTACATGTATGTGAAGTACACAAGTCGTACCGTGTTTTTGCGTCATCAAGTTTACATCACACCGACACTGGCACTGCACTGACATCGGCCTTCGTGAAGTCGGGTTGGACAAACACAGCTTGAAACCTTCATTAATCTCTTCTTAATTGCAAATCCAAGGTTAGAAATGAGTTCACGAGATAAAAATCATCCAACAGTTATACTTTTTCATACACAAAATACTATAAACTCCGAATAAAGTAATTCATTCATGTTTACAATGTGACACACGTTCAATGTGTATTGGGTGCAAAATCGTGATTCTGCGCATGCCGAAACGAAGCTAACACCAGCTGATTTCAAACGGGAATTATTTCAATATATGAAAAAGTGGTTCTGTAATTTTTTGATATTTGAAAGATGCCGATGTGAATGTCATTTTTTGAAAATATTATAAAAATCTGTGAGGGACCATTTTTTTGTACCTCATTTTTATTTTCCACTTTTTGGGGCATTTTTTCCCGGGAAAATTTAGCCAACTTCAATAATTGATTTAGATTAAAATGTAAGGTTTGTCTAAAATAAACTATTTGAGGGTAAAATATAAAGCTAAAAGAAAAAGTTCGACGATATTCTAATTGCTGAAATAAAAAATTGTGCTGTCTAGAGCTTTCGGAAAAGGACCAAAATTCGGATGCGTCCATATTTTCTCCGACGAGAAAGAGTGCGTCATGCGTTCGCGGACTCACATTTTACTTTTTACAGCCGCACGCGCAAATCCGGCTTGGCCGCCCTACTGTTTTGGTAACCTGAAAAGTTAGAGGATTGTGCGGATATTATCCGGATAACGTTACCATTTGCAACTTGCGCGGCAGAAGACCGTCCTAAGTCGACACCGATAAAACATTGGTCCCGTTGGTTTATGTGTAATCTTTTGTTTTTTTATGTGTCTATGACGTATGTCCTTTTTTACGTCCGTCTCATGTCGTGCTAATCTACTCTGTGTTTTCGAACTGGCTGTTTTGGTGTTCTGCTGTGGATACTGCAACTTGCTGTGGATACTGCAACTTGCTGTGGATACCGCAACTTGCTGTGGATACTGCAACTTGCTGTGGATACTGCAACTTGCTGTGGATACTGCAACTTGCTGTGGATACTGCAACTTGCTGTGGATACTGCAACTTGCTGTGGATACTGCAACTTGCTGTGGATACTGCAACTTGCTGTGGATACTGCAACCGGGTCTGGTAGGAGATCCCCTCTATCTTGATGTAAGTTAAGAACCACAAGTAAAAGCTGATTTGTTTAATCTACAGACATATCTTTAAGTCTTGGAGATTAGATGTGGAGAAAATCCTCAACGTGACGATGTTTCAGTGATCATAAACGTAAAAGACATGTATGAGACGACGACAAGAGGAACAAATAGACAAAGAATCAAGAGCAATGTCGCATCCTCCAATAATCAAGGACAACACTCTACACTGCCATCCATAAATAACTATACAAACTAGGAAATCGTTTTAGATTCTTTTAAAGTTTATCTTAATTTTTCGATTCTAAACTTGAAAGATTCATAATAATTGGCTATATATATTTCAAAAATGTGATTTTTGACAAAACTGTCAATAAAAAACTTCTATCATCACAACTGCTTTTTGTCAAATATTGTCATATTTATATAAAAAAGAATGAAAATTCAAAATATGTATATATTTTGGTTAAGATTGGTAATTAACTTCTGTGTGATTCATCTTCAGAGTTATTCTGCAATGGATTCGAAACAGTTCTTTTTTATCTAATGACAATTTCAACAGAACTGATGCCGTGCGAGGCTCAGACGAATGAGGCTATAAACCCTACCTTTATCTTTATCTGGTGTATACTAATTCATGTTTGAAAGTCTGAGTGCAATCTGAAAACAAAATTGAAAGTGGCACCCCTGAAAGTAATTGTAAATTGATAAACACTTACGCAGCATGTCAAATAAACCCTTCTTGAGTGTATACATAGTTTCACATTTTATATAAATTTGTTGAAAAATGCTTAACTTTAGAGAGTTCACTCTTAGTATTCTTCTGTATAAATTTCTGTTCTGTGGTCGTCATAAGCAACGTCATAGGCAACGTCACTATCAACACAATTTCAAATAAACGTTGAAACGCGAAGAAATAAAATAATAAGTAATCAATGTAATATTGTTTGGTTGATCGAGATATCAACACATAAAAATCGAGGAAATACTTATTAAACTTACGCATCTTGCGCTGGGCGCGCGATGCAATTTTCCCTCAATTTTTGGTGTTGATACTCCGATAATAAAATAATTACAATGATTCCTTAAATCAGGTCTGTTTATAAAGACATAATTGTGCAACATAAACATTTCTAAAACGCAATTGTTAACAAGAGCATGAGTTAAAACTTAGTTGTTATGAATGTTAAAGAAAGATATGTTATGCATGTATTATTTTGCTTATTTGATTTGTCCGACGTGTATTGATTTTAACAGGATAAAAAAAGACAGAAAAGACAAACTATACGAATGCGTTTGGAATACAGACAGCTATCGACACGGGCAAGAGGACGATTTCACAGAGCTCTACAACTGCTAAAAAGACGAGGAGTGAGTAAATCATAATTTGGGTAAACTAATTTCATCTACGTGCTATGCCGACTGTAGAGAGCTCAAGAACGTAAATACCCGAGGAACACGATCGACTTTCATAGAGGACAAACTCGAACGAGGTTTCGACAGGGTCCTTCATAGAGTCCCGTCATCACTGTCAGTCAGAATATAATTCTTAAGAATGCGCTGGTAAAAGGCTGTAGAGTGTTCAAGTACCAAGCGGAGCGTCCGTCTGATGACCGCATTTTCATATCAAAAGGCATTTGATGATTCCTTTGCATTTTCGTCGGCAATTCTGTCTACCTTTGAACCTTCTCATTTGATCTATTATGCCACCATAAATGTCAGGCCGTAAAATACCCAAAGAAACATACAAAACATTGTTACATGTGCACCGGATGAGCTGTAATATGTAAATACCATATGACGGTTGTGTAAGAAAATAAGATGTCTCATTTGTAAAAAACTGACACAAGAAACCTAAATTTTGAAGAAAGAAATCCTTGTATGACTTTCATTATAATATTTTTGTCGATTGCATTGTTATATTACAGAGATACGACGAGATAGCGGCATATCACAGTGCAGCCATCGCTAGTTCGGCCCACGGAGGCCCTGCTTTCCTTCCATGGCATCGTGTTTATCTTTTAATGTAAGTTTGGTTTTGTCAAAGAGAAGCAAGGTCGCCGCGTGGGATCGAAACGTATGGTGTTGTGATTCCTTAGACAGTTTTTGTTTTGTTTTTTTCATTTTCTAAGTTAAAACTTTACAAAACTGATGAGCCGTTGCAGTAGGACAATGCCTAATAAATCAATCCATATCATCAAGGTATACGAAAAGGTAATAGTTTTTTTGCAAACACTTCAAGAGTTTATCGACGACAGAAACATCTTTGATCTAGCAGAACTCCTGAAGTGTTTGCAAAAACTATACTTTTCAGATATATAAACGATATGGGCTTACTTATTAGGAATTGCCCTACTGCAACATCTCATCAGTTTCAAGCAGTATCACTAAATTGATGAGAAAACAATCAAAACCCTCCGTAAGGAATAACAGCATAATACGTTTCGATCCCACGCGGTGAAGGTGCAACCGCTTTTTGAAAGTGTTGTGAAAGAGGCTGCACTCTGGTAGCATAATAGAGGATATCCCATTAGTCCTTTGTCACAGGAAAAGTTTACTCTTCCCGGGCAATGGTCAACATTACATGGAAACACGTCTATCTACATGTATGAAATTTGAAATAAGTAGAAATAGAAATGTAACGATATTTTATCTGCATAATGCCACAGTAATTTGATATTTTGTTTTACGTCCGGGACTTTTTCCGAAAGGTATTCTCCGGCCAGGTATGAAAAGACACAAACACATTATCAATATGGCTGAATTGGGAAAGGATGATAGTAAACAAAAAGAGGAAAAACTTATTTACTGGAGTAAAATTCATAATTCTCTCTTTCTTTCTAAAAACACCAAAATTATCCACTCATATACGCTGGTAGACATTCTATGGTATTCAAAAGCATTTCGTGAGAAGTAGTTTAATGAAAAGTGAAAAGAACGACTGGATACGTTTCGAGTCGGAAAATACATGCTGGTGTGCATTTTATTTCCTGAGAAACTTCCGTAAAAAGTACCCGGGAACATAAAACAAAATACTAGTAATACTTTTGCTTAATAGTAAGTAGGCAATGACATCACCTGTATTGTTTATTAGTCTCCTACCGACAATGCCGAAGGGGACTCTTGGAATCTTTTCTTAAAGAATCATTTTAAAAATATGAAAGTACATGTACATGTAGCTGAATTTTGTTGGTTACATTCATAAGGTAGACAATAATTATGATAATACGGAAGCGTTCCAACTCTTTACCCTCTTGAAGAAGTGTTAAACTATTTTCATGCACCATCAGACACGTGTTTCGGATAGGAAATCTTCATCAGTGGTACTTAATGCAAAAATGATTTTCAGACACAACCAATTTTATAGCAGAAGCCCCCCCCCCACCCCCCCCTCCATTTTTATTTCTTTGATGTTTTTGTATACACTTAGCAAAGATTGCGGCTCCATATTTCCTGTAGGGTCGATTGAGTAGCATAGCGAAATATAACCTATGATCAAAATAACATTTTGAGGGATGGTGCTAGGATATTAACCTCCTTTAACTATGAGTATAACAGTACATACCTTACTTCATCCACCTTTCTTTACTAGACTGGAGAATGCTCTTAGGAGGATAGACCCCTCCGTTACTATTCCATACTGGAATTCAAACTTAGATGCAAACATGATGCCAGAAATTGATGCTCGCCATTCTATAATATGGACACCCAGATTCGTTGGAAGAGGAACTGACATTGTTAACAACTGGGCCGTTCGCATCTTGGAATATAAGACGTAATATTGCGAGTCGCTCTTGGTTCAGCTTGATATCTGATGGAGAACTAAGAAGGCTATTTCGTATCAGAAATACAGCTAGGTTCGCTCAATTTCTGGAGAATATTCACAATGCAGTTCATGTTTGGGTAGGTGGGTACATGACAAGAGTAGAATCCGCCCCTCGTGACGTTATTTTCTTTCTCCATCATTGTTACATAGATTACATTTGGTGGCAATGGCAAAGCGACAATAGGAATAGAACTTTTACATGGAGATACCCCACAAACTCTCAACCTGGTCACGGAGCCAGAGATCCTATCCTTAATCTGAGAATAAGAAGAAGGCCAGTGATAACTAACGGAGAAGGTTACACTCGAGTCTGGGCGTTTAGCTTCGTCAATTACCGTAGGTCACCAGACTGTTCTAGACGTACTTGTAACGGACAGTATCTTCGATGTAAGCCCGGGGGAACGAGATGGGAATGGTCATGGGAACTATGGCGGTGGAGGAGAGTAACAACCAGGTCATTATGCATGTCCGTACCCAGAGGAGGAGGGTCCAACACGCAAAGAAGGAAACGCTCCTTGAAGGAAAATAGAGTCAACAAGGGAAAAAGTTCGGAGAAGTATGTTCATACATCATTGTATCACTCCTGGGACGCTCCCTATGAAGCTACCAGTCATAAAGAGTACCCTAGCATTGAGAAGTCTGAATCACTTAAGGTACCAAAACCAACTTTTAAGCTTGGAGAGCACCCTGGACTCAAGGACATACACGGTCATCCGGTTCAGAATGACTTCAGGATCAACTGTGAACAGGACACAAGTCTATGGGCTTTCCTCCCTATCAAGGTTGTGCATTTGAGACCTTTTGGTAAGATATACGATTCCTATCCAGTAACAAATGGTTACCTTGACCCTAATATCGATATCTATTCTGATCTGATGTTCAGAACAGATATAAACTACACCAAACCACAGAATCCAACATGTTTTAAAAATTGTATTGAGGACGATGCAGGGTATTCCAGAATAACAATAAGATCAGATGGACTGAACTATAATGGACTGTATCATGAATACATCATAATAGATAATCGTCAACCTATCGACAGCCATGTTGGCTATATTGGATTCCGTCGACCTGACAAGAAAGCATCTGAAGTTTTAATTACTGCACAAGATCAATGTGGACGAATATGTATTCCAAAATGTCTGAAGAAAGGATCAAATCCTCCCGAATATGAACCATGCAGCGGAGCGATAAAAGTTGACTCCAAAAAGCCCCGTCACTATGGTGAAACATACAGCGATGCCGTCCTGAAGTATTGGTCGTTTAAAAAGGAGGGATGTCCAACGGAGAGAGAAGGAGAGGTTTATTTGAAATTTTACTGTGATTACAAGACAAGATGGTTTCCTTGGCCTGGGGCTAGTAAGAAAGTGATATATTAATGCATATTTATTTTTACTTATTTTCGAGGAGAAATGTGACCACAGTGATTTCAAATCTGTATCAGATAACAATGAGAATAAAGTAATATGTAGTTCATGATTGATACAATTGTGCCATTTTGTCTTTATTTTCCCTGTTTCTGCTTACCTTGAGCTTTGGTGTGATAAGTATATGTGCAGTAATATTACAAGGACATACTTGCCAAGATTTCCAAAAAAAAAAAACAATGCAGGACATTTTTTTCATTTAGCAGCGGCATTGACCTGAAAGAGCCATTCACTGACAGTTGATAGTAAACGGTGTGGTTATCTAGTTCAGGTGTGTACACAACAGAAATGAATTTTAAGGCATGCACCAGTCATCGTGGAATAAGTTTTGTATGTTTCGATCTGGGCGATTCTGCTTCGATATTCCAGTTTCGAATCTCGTCGAAGAAGACCTTGCATCATCATTTGTCCTATTTGTACGTTGGTAGGACGTCTCCCATAATTGATCATTGAGGGATCACTGACAAGGGTTGAATATCCGAAACGTGCATGCCTGGTCCATGCTGCAAATTTATCTGTTCTTAAATGATGCTATTGAACTTGAAGACGTTTAACATGATGTCGCTTTCGCCTGATTTTGATTCATATCTACTTATGTGTTACAAACTAAGGGCCCTGTGTTTTACTGTCTTGTTTGTTTCTGCACTCTTCGAAATACCTTTGTGTATCTGAATCAGAGGGAGAGTTTAGCTCACGTTTTCCAGGCAACCTCACCATTTGGTATTATAAAGCAAATGATCTTCCAAAGAAAATTGCAACATTGCATTCATGTTTCATGATTATTTGAATCTGCTTGATGTGTGTTTGTTCTTATGTTGATGATATTGTAGTCTCTTCGCCATTATAATTTGTTGAGTTGTTTTGTGTCCATTGTTTATTTACTTTGAGGAAGTTCAGCTGTTGTTCGTGCAAAGTGATATTGTAGGATATGCTTTCCATATCCTTCTCAGGTTTCATACAATCCACAATTTTCATTACTGTTCGGTCAAATACGTCGTTAAAACTACATAAAGATACATCGCTTATAAATACACAGTATACGTTTCTACAATTGCAGCACCCGGTTTTTCATAGCAGATTAGCCTCACTACTCAACAAGGTGATGTGTCAACAAACCTATCAGATACAGAAGAATATGTTACTAAAGATGTGTTTGTAAATGGACAGTGTTCTAACGTTGACTAATCTCAATGTTACTTTAAAAATGATTACAACGTTCACCAACATTAAAACGGACACTGAAAGACGCCATTTCCACCTTAATGCGCATGTCTATAATTCTTCTGAAAATAAAACATAGATTAACTAGAGAAAAAGACTGACAAATTAAATTGGGTTTTCGAATTTATCGAATAGACCGTTGACATCATGATTCCATATAAAAAGTTACATGATACAATTGTCATGAAATCTCTCTCTCTCTCTCTCTCTCTCTCAGATGACGACATTGAAAAAGTTGTGAAAAAATACATTAAAATTTTCATTAAGATGATACATCTTTTTAAACCCGGCGCTCTATCTTCATCATAATAAAATGCGTGTTGCAAATAACATACTTCTCGTTTTTATCCTGTTCTACGTCCTCTTGAAATAAAAAAAAATACCAGTCTGCCATGTAGAAAAACAAACAAGTAAATAAAACAATGTAGCATTTAAAAATGATTTCATAGTATGATTATACCAAATTCATTATCCATTTTCATTTATCGTCGAATATTACCTGACAATGTATACAATGGCTTTAATAAATGCTGTTCTTTAACTAATTTTGTAAAAAATTAAGATAAAATGTGATAATTTCTTCAAGTAAATAAAGAAAATATATCTTATTTACACATATTTTTTGGAGTTTTTTGTTTGGTTTCATGATTTTGGAGGATTTAAAACTATCTGAAAAAGTATGTTAAACAGAAAATGTAAAAGAAATCGATCAATTTTTTAATAACCACACGTTGTTTCAGCATAGAACAGTTCATACATGATAACATAAGTTCAAAATTCAATATTTACAAACAATTATGATATAAAAACGTATGCAAAATGTGTAAATGATTACATTTGTACAAATGTATATAAATAAACAAAACTCAAATAAGTGAGTGCGTAAAAAAAAATGCAAAGGAAATATACAACGAATCACGTGTACTTGGATAAAACTTCTCTCATTTTACATCAAACGCTGAGTGCAGATTAGATGTATGAAATGCATACAGTTTCAATTCTGTCTGCTCCCATTATGTATTTTGCACCTGTTGACGAAATGAAACCGGTTCTAACCGTTTTATCAACTGTTCGAATTACCTCTTACTCTGTTCTAAAGTCTCGCAGAGTACAGCATCAGTTTTTCCGGTTTATTTTTTTTCTCACGTGGCTTAAAATCTATATTAATTTTAAGTAGATGCGAGCTCTTGCGATTCTTGAAGAAAACACGTCAATCAATTTATTTACAAACCGTAACCCATTCATTATAGTGGCATGTCTGACACACAACATAACAACACCAGTGAAATTTGCAGTCACATCTCTCTGTTCTGCGCACGCGCAATGTATTGTAGCCCCGCCCACAACACAAAGTTTCACAATTGTCAACTCCGTCGCTTGTTTTATTACACAGTCGTCCGGAGGTCCCTGGAGAGTCTACAAGGGGGTTAGGATCGCAGTAATTAGGTGATCTTTCATAATATACAAGTTCTGTTCTCCTGGTTTGTTTTCTGATGCGTCTATATCTTGCTGTAGCTTTATTAAGGATATCAACCTGTACAAAGACAAAATCTCATGATAAATACGCGAGCATTCTGTAAATTGGCCAAGGTTGTAAATGAAATTTTACCAATTCGTAAAATTATAATGAAAATTCACCAATGTATAAAATGACAGGCTTTTCTAAATTACTATGGAATCTGAACTAAGAAGAAAACGGCCGAAGTAAATTCTGGCTGTATAGAATTGATTACATAACTTATTCACCATGGCAAGTTCTAAATTTTAAAAGGTTCATGAGGTTTTCCATTGAATATGTTATCATTGATGTGGTAGAAGGATAAAATTCGTGTCAGAATGCACATCATGTGAACCGTACGGGTACTAGTGCACAAAATGAACACCTAATAAAAGCAACGAATTCTGGAACACTTTACTTTGAATTACTTTCATTTTTATTTTTATTTTGAATTTTCATTTTCATTTTTGTTTTGAATTACTTTCATTTTCATTTCATTATTGCTCAGCCTTATTGTCAATATAGACAGAAATGGATGAATATATTTACCTTTACCTTTCGTGCTTTTTCGTACTTCCGTCTAAGTCTTTTTCCAACTTCCCGGAATTCTGGCGTGGCTTTCCAGCATGTTCTAAGTTCACAACTACCGGACATGCCATGACATTTACATTGTCTATTTACATTCTTTATCACCGCCTAAAATGAAAAATCATTATTATCATCATCATCATCATCATAAAATATGAAAATCATCATCATAACCATCATCACCATCATCATCATCATCATCATTATCATCATCATCATCATATATGAAAATCATCAACATCATCATCAACAACATCATCATCATCATCATCATCATCATCATCATCATCATCATCATCATCATCATCATCATCATCATCATCATCATCATCATCATCATCAAATATGAAAAATATCATCATCATCATCATCATCATCATCATCATCATCATCATCATCATCATCATCATCATCATCATCAAATATGAAAATCATCATCATCATCATCATCATCATCATCATCATCATCATCATCATCATCAAATATGAAAATCATCATCATCATCATCATCATCATCATCATCATCATCATCATCATCATCATCATCATCATCAAATATGAAAAATATCATCATCATCATCATTATCATCATCATCATCATCATCATCATCATCATCATCAAATATGAAAATCATCATCATCACCATCATCACCATCATCATCATCATCATCATCATCATCATCATCATCATCATCAAATATGAAAATCATCATCATCATCATCATCATCATCATCATCATCATCATCATCATCATTTTTAATGCCTTATAGGATATTTCAGAAATATTATCAAAATCTACTATCCTGACATAAGATGTATTTATAAAGGGTCAACCAACTTTACAGAAAAGGTCAACATAACTCAGAACTCCCGACGTTTTACTTCTAATTTCATCTGGAGAAATGAGAGACAGGGAGAAGGGGGAGTAAGTTAATTATGTTGAGGAAGCTGGAGACATGTATTTCATTGAGTAAAGAGCAACTGTTTAACCAGCAAATGATATAATTAATTTCTATCTTGGTCATTGCCATCTACAAAGGAGGTCTAAATGGTATTCATTTTCAAAAAGAGAAACGTCAATGCTTTCATTCTAGACAACCTCCTGAAAGAAACTCTCAATGACCTATTAAGTGATAATAAGATTTTAATGTTGCGCCGTAACTACGGTAATAGGGTTGTTACCATGGTAATAATGGCGTTAACGAGACGCCACGTGTTGAGGGCGGGAAATAGCGCGTGTAACGAACATATGGAAGCTGAATTTTCTTTTATTCATGTATCAATTTTGTTTCTTTGATATTTTATAGTAAGCTGAAGTACATCTGCATCAGTCGACATCAATACATACATTTTCTTTGTCTGTGTCCGTGTAAACTATCTTAGTTTCTTTGACTGATATTGATAACAAAACCCTTCAAATAGGTTTTGCGATTTGATTTTTTACGTCAATCGGGGGAATAGTATGTTCTTGAATCGTATGTATGTCCTTTTCATCTCGGACTTTGATGTATTTTTTTGCAAAGCATGAATGAAGAGACGACAACTTAGCCTCGTTTGTATATAAGAGATCTGTGGATTATAATGTTTGATTTTATACTTTAAATGATATATCAGATTCTGTTTTTCTTTATTTGATTTTTGTATCAAATTCAAGACATTTTCACGTCTTATATATAAGAAGAAATTAGTGTATTATTCATGAAAAACATTGAATATTCTTACGAAATACACTTTATGAAATTTCATAAATATAAAGGCAACATGATGGATGATTTTTGACTGAATATATTTGCTCGATGATATTTCGCAGTTTTTGTTGATTGATAAAGTAATCTATGTATAAAGTAATCCTTGTATCCATATGTACTTTAAAAATCTTAATTTTTAATCTATTACTCTGGGTTTTCATCATCATTATAATATCATTTTATTTTCGAGGGTTTGGGGCGCAAATGGAAACTATCACAAAATTATCAAAAATATTTGAGGTTACCCTTTCATACACAAATTGAAAAATTAATCTCCTTTTTTTTTTAAATCAACTCAAACTACCATTTTTTTTTCTGTTATAGTAAGTTGACCTTACCAGGCGTCCGGCTCTATTATTATGTATATTGATTCTTCCATGGATATCCCTAGCTTTCCTTTCCTTGGAATCCAGGAATTTCTTAGAAAAATCCTCTCCAAATTCCACATTGTGGCTGCACCCTCCCCACTCCCATTTCTGTCGTATTTTCCCATGCAGGCTCATGTCACACCCACAGGATTTAAGTTTTCCCAGACTGCATGCTTTGGCTACTTGGTGCGTCACGCCGGCAGCGGATATGGCGTAAGCGAACGCTGTCTCTTTGTACCCTGAAATTATGACGTAAACATGATGATGCAAACAACGTATGACCGGTATGAGTCATAAAAAGAATCTTGAAACGCTGTCCAAATAAAAGTTTCTTTTTGTCTAAGATAGAACATGAAATATACATGTACGATAGGATGTATACTATTAATTAACGTAATATTACATCCCTGTTAACGGATGGATCAAGAAGATAATTTGGGAAAGGTTAAAGTGTGGTTCCAGAATAAGATATTCGGTACATTTTAAATAAATAAAAACCAATAAAAATATTTGATTGAACGATTTAACAATGATGTTGAATCTGAGCATATAGGAATTACGCCAAAACATAGTTTTAAACCCCTTTAATTTGCCCTTTAAACGTTAGTGGAGTCAAACATTAGAGAGCAGAGAGTTATTAAATAGGAAATGTATCCAAAACTATGAAATGATTATAGGAAATCTAAATTCAGGCTAACAGAAATTCACACATAAGAAAATAACTCCATGCAGTTTCTTTAAACTACGTCAAACTCTGAGGTGAAGAATCAAACGTTCCGGCACCACTAGATAGAAAGGTCCCAACACAAAAAATAACCATTCGAAATATGAAAGCTCTATCACTAACCAATCAAAAGTTGTCGGGGTTTTATAGATAGACGGGGGGAGGCCGGGCGGACGGACGGACGGACGGACGGAAAGACCAAAAACTTAGTCTATTTAAATTTACACATTGGTAAATGAATTAATCGATGTCGAGTCGCCCTAGGTATGTCCTATCTAGTCATTTACTAAAGTATGTTGATGTGGAAGCATCAGAATATAAAATCACAAACGTGTAGGTGTATGGGATTATCAATGAAAGCTCGGGAGATTGAAGATCTGAATTAGATATAAACAAGATATAAACAACGACTAAAAGAGCGTTTTAACGGGATAAACCGCAATGTTTTGCTCTAAAGATCAAACCAAGCCGAGACCAAACGGTCGCATAGGGTAGCCGCAAAGCGAGACAGCAAACAGCTACCGGAAGTAGTTTAACTCCTATATCTTCCCATCTCCTACTTAATCGCCGTGAAAAATGATATAAGAGATATCATTGAAAAGTTTCCTTTTCTAATAGTTAGGTGGCAATTCGATAAGAAACCATTTAATATCAAACAGGATTGAGAGTAATTGATTTTCATTTTTGATAGAAGGTACTGATATTTAGAAAGATAACTGAATCTGTGTACTTCTCATGAGCGCAACGAACAAAAACACACTCAAGATATGGAGGAGTTGAATGTTTCTTTGTCTTCTTTTGTTAACTTCTTTCATTTTAATTCATATCTAATTAATTAAGTTATATTTTTATTTATATATATATCAGTGATATTCTTTTGAAAAGTTTCACCTAGGTTAAACTTCATTGATCAAATCAAAATTCCCTTAGATTGTATGTGTTTAATGTGTCAATTTTAATATCAGATTCTTATAAAACCAACATATCAACCATTGTTAAAAAAAAAAAGAACTCTGTTATGTAAACTTGTACTCTGCACAGGTTTTTTACTACAAAAATGTATTCAACATCACCAATAATTACATGTTTCGATTAGCATTAAACCTCCGGGGTGAAACGGCTATAAATTTTGAATTAACTAAGCGTTTATTTATTTAAAGCGTTTCAATTTCCTATACGACACTTTAACAAAATACTTTGGGTCACACCTGTATGCCGGTGTGGTTATCATTCCATCAGTTATCTTAACAGAATTACCTGGTTTGTCAGAGATCAAAGGAAGCCGACAAAACTTAAGGACAAACAATTATTACTAACATAGCCAAACATGTATATTCCCCGTATAACAGGAAAAAATACTACAAGAGACGTCTTTTCTATTAGAAACTGAAGCCTTTAATTGGAATAAGGACTGTAAATTTGGTCAAACCTACAGTTTAAATTATTCAAGGTGTGTGTTTCTAATAATGAGATCGACAAATCATTGGATACTAAATCATGTACTTTTTTCTGTCTTTCTTTTTGCAGCAGTCAATTCAAAGAGTTTAATTGTCATATGTTCCAGTGCTAAGACCTAAATCATTCTTATGTGTTATCTAGTGCTTGCTGAAATTTATTTGCTACATGATAGAGAAGCAAAAAGAAAATTGCCCCGGTTTAAACTGGAAGCAAGGAAGAAAAATAAGAAGAAAGAAAAGAAACACTCCGCACCCAGCATCACAATATCCACAAAATCTAAGCCTCTTGGTCCTCATTTTTTTTCTGAACAAACATGGACACTGGGTTTCTTTGCTTCCACTTCGGGAAAACGATCGTTCTGATGCACGTATACACAGCCAATTGTGCCTCACGTGAAATTCATATGAAATAAGCATCATGTAAATTTCACATAAAAGTTCATGTGAAATTCATATAAATTTTACATAAAATTTACATGAAAAAAATCACATGAATTTCACATGAATTTTACATGAATTTTTCTTTGTGACCGTCATGCAAAATTGACTTTACACGCAATTCATGTCAGAAACTTCATATGAATTTCGTGTGAAATTTTTCATGTAAATATCATGTTCGTGCTCAATTCACATGGCCTTTGTTCAGTTTAGGGGACCGGGACTATATAGGCAAAAAAAGACGATTTTAAAGGGTAAAAATAATCCTACCTTATTACCGTTCCTACATCCAAGTGTCTTGCGTCGCAGACCCTCCGGAAAGAGGGAGGGTTCTGATATGATAGGGAAAATTGGGGGTTCACATAAATTTCATGTGAACATGAACTTAAAATTCATGACTTTGTGAATTTCACATGAATTTTAAATGAGGCACAATTTCCTGTGTAACTTGCAGAAATAGAAAACTATACATGCATATTGAACTGAAAATATTGAATGCAATAGTCAGTAACAAACCTCTTTCTAACAGTGGACTGGCATGAGGGTTCTTATTCTTTTTCTCTAACGAGGAACAGTTCCATCTATATTCTTTAAGCTGATGCTGACATTCGTGGATAGCTACTTGTATTCCCTGAATGGCTGATGCTGTAACATCCGGGTGCTCAAAGCACAAACTATATTGCTCCTGTGATAATTCCGGATATGTCTTACAGACCGTGTTTGGGTCCAAATTAGGCTCTTCAGGTGGAATGTTTAATCTAAGGATATCATTACTCATACCTCTGAAAAGATATGATGAAATTATGCAGTATAATACTGAATATATCATATATGACCAAAAAAAAAAAACAAACAAACAAACAAACAAAAAACAATAATAAACAAAAACAAACAAACAAACAAAAAAGAAAACAGAAAAAAACCCCACGAAAAATGAATTTTCAGAATAATATAAAAAAGATCCGTTCTTAAAAAGAAATCGATAAATATCGATTAGCGCAAGGCAAATTAGAGGGGACTTCACATGAATGAGTAAGGTTCATTTTGGGTGTCTGCGGTAATAACAAATAAATATTCGGCTTGGCCATGTAATCAGGATAACCACACAGTTTGCTTTCTACATGGCAAATTAAGGGCCGTCCTTAGTCGACACTGGTTGCCATATTGGTTGTCTGTTTGATGTTTGTGTCATTATTGCCTGTTTGTCTGCTTGGTTTATGTTTCAGCGTCTATGACTGTGTTTGCCCTTCTGTGTGTTTTCATATGTGAATGTTTGTATGTTACTGCGAGTGTTCCAACAGAAAAATGCGGATATTTCCTCACCCCTTTCACTTTTGTTTTTCTTTCTACTTTCTAGTTTTGAGCTTTAACATTTACATTGGGCTTTCATTTTCAGGTGATTCTGTTTTATTTCCCTCTCTGTTCAATTTCGTTGATTTTAATGTACATCAAACTTGTGACCAAATATTGATTTATTTTTCTCGAGATCAATTCTACAATTCTTTTTCATATGAAGCAAATTCCATAAAAATCAACCCCTTTTTTCTTTTTCATTTTTTTCTGGTTTTATTTTCTTTCCCTCTTTAACTACCCCTCACCCGCCCCTTTTCTCCATTAAATCTATTATGACAAAGCATGATAAGCACAGTTGGAATTCTATCTTTGTGGTCAAAGTTTCACCCCTAAGTACCATTTTCAATGACAAATCCATTGATTAAAAGTTCCTAAATGTGCCGGGTCAATACAAGTTTTCACCACATTCATAGCCAATGATAAATGTTTATTGCCTACTTGACGAATTTGCATAGCCCTAGTGACGATTCAGTTTAAAGTATCAATTAAAGAATAAATTGATTTAAATAAGTAAACAATTTAATCTTTGATCCCACGGCGAAGAAGCACATTGGGTGTCTTATCTAAATGTTTCAAATTCACCACAAGTTTGTCAAATGATTTAAAATAAACACGAAATAAAGCTCATTTAATCTTTGAGTACACAACACAAATTTAACAACATAATGGTAAATAAGATATGAAAATTCACATCTCGGTTTCAATGAATAGAAGAGGCGGGGTAATTGAAATCAATGGTATCATCTCTATTCTGAATCCGTACTTGTGACCTTCGTTGAACCGTTACGGTTTGTAATTTACATTTTGTGTTTAGAAGACGGTAGTTCGAGAACACTGTTTGACCATCAATGACGAAATGCCTGAAATACCTCCCACCTCGCTCTCCGGGGCTGACTCATGTCACAGAAAAACTCTCTGACGACATTTCTATTTCCGACAAAAACGTATGTACAAAATGTAAATGATATGAAAAAGAAGAATATTTTTATTAAATGAATAAATAAATAAATAGATAAATAAATAAATAAATAAATAAATAAATAAATAAATAAATAAATAAATAAATAAATAAATAAATAAAAAAAAAAATAAATAAATACATTGCAATTGATAAATAAAAAAAAAAACCTAACGAAATCAAATTTCGCAAAATTTCATTGAACAAACTGAATTTTATTTGTAAAATTATGACAAGAACTCCCCCCCCCCTCTCACCATGAAAAAAAGGAACAGATTTCTGCATTATATACAATGTTAACAAGTGTCTTTTCCTAAGGCTAAATTCTGGATCATTGAAAGTCATTGTTTCAATGATTTAGAATTGGAAATTAGAAAATGACACAATAATTAGAAAATACCTCTCTAACAACGTGAAAAATATCATTGTAGGTCAATTTAGTGTGCCATATACGCTTATATGGACTAAGTGCTACTGAAAAACTGCATGGGAAACTTCAATTTGTACATTGCATAGATATGTTGAATTATCCTAGAAATGCATGTTCCTTGATATTTCTTCCCTGTCTTATGTCATTAAATTTGATCTACATATACATGTAAGATATGAGAATACTTACACGACCACAGAGTTGGTAAAGGACACTATAATTATAAACAATATCATGTCCCAGAAATTCACTACACAGAAACTCGTCCATAAATCTCCCATCGAGTTTACAAAGTGTCTCCATGGAAACCGAGATTCGAATTTCCTTTGATGCTTTCTTTGTCTTGATTTCCGGATATTGATGACGTACTCCATTCACTATTTTTTGAAAGTGTATGATAAACGAATTCTCCACAAGAATCTTCTTTACCAAGTCTTTGGTTTCTTACATTTTATATACGGGACTGGATACACACACATGCATCTGAAAAAAAAAATGTCATAAAATCTAATTCTTCAATAGTACTTCAAGAGATCCTATGTAAATCTATTTTATATATTATCATGCTTTTAAAAGTGAACTTTAGCAACATTTGGAAATATTGGAGCAGTGCCTTGTTTCACAAAAAAATCTTATGAACAATTTCTGGAGGGTTTGTAAAGTTTTGATGTCTTCGATATTCTGACAGGGTAAAATCTTCAAATTTTTGTTTCTGAATTTCTGCTCATTTATTCAAAATACATTACAAAATATGAACATAATTTAAACCGTTTATGCAATGACGAAAATACGAAAATTCCAGAAAATTACATCAAGAACCAAATTTTGATTCCATCTGAACAAAATGTCATGAAAACGATAGTTAATTCTGAAACATAACATCCAATGTAATAGTTCCCATTCTTCTTGTCAATAGATGTGTGACAATATAATTTCATGACGCTAATTTTCCTACATACGAAATAAAAATCATATAAAATCTACAATTTTTTTTTGCAATTACAGTCATAACCTTTATACAGAAAAAGCTTTTCGTTTCTTAGTTTGAAAGAAATGAAAAACAGTTTAATAATAGTTTGCTTTCATTTAGAATTACAAATATTGAGCTATTACGTAAATGTATGCAAATTTTCAAATGAAATATAAATCATATTTAAAGATCAACGTCTCAACAATCGCCATCTCCTAAAGCAAAATCAAGAGTTACTGGTAAATCAAATTCATCGTCTTTATCTAAACTATCTGTTATGGTACATGAATGATTTTGTATAACAAGACATGTCTGAAAATCATCAAAGAGTATAAACGGCGCATAGAGAACGTATATACAAGAGTGTTTTTAAACAGTTGAAAAAATCAAAATGTATAGCACTACAATAACAAAATAGAAATATTATGAAACATTACAAATCTAAGAAAAGGATCTTTTTCGTACATCTAGATACGTGATCGCTTATAACAATTTTTTCTCATTTTGCAAAAAGGAATTTAAATGCAAACTACTGCCATGAAACATACATGTATAGTAAAACAACATACCAAGTCATATTCTCCTGAAGTCTAGACTATCGACTTCTAGTATCTATATCCCTATCGTCCACAGTGTTTAACTCCCTCCTCTAGTTACCACCAAGTATCCCCTCTATAGGTCAACACCTTACATCCTCTTTCCGAGCGTCAATCTTATTTAAAGGTCCTCTAGGGCTGCACCCAGAATGAGTATTGCACCCGTCTATGACTGGCCTTTTAATTTCTATCATCCACCTACTGGCTTTTCCACTATAACACTGGCGATGAGTAGACCCATTTAGCTCGTAATAAAGATGCTGTAATATTAATTAACGGTTTTCCCAATTTCACCTGTTAATTAAAGATTCATTAATCTGAGCGTTAAGAAAAAAGGAGTTACTATGTACTCTCGCTCTTTTGTACAGAACATATATTTGAGGAAGCACACTTTTTTCAGTCATGCGAACAATATAAAGTTTGACTATTAACTTCCGAGTTGGATTCATTTTGTCAAGAGGCCTCTATTACTCTCTGTAAACAGATTTGGGAAACTTCGTTTTATTCTTTGAATTCCATGTAAAACAACTGACTGATGTAGAGAATATATTCGATAGCTTAATTAATAATTGGATCTTCACAGATATTGCATATTCAAAATACTCAGTTGATAGTGATTTCGTATTTTGTTTTTGTTTTTGTTTTCTTAAATTGATACATCATCATTTGTAGGATCAAATAAATTAGTAAAATTCAAAAGAAAAGTCCAACCTTTTCTCATAAGTCATCATTATTTGCCATTATAAGAAGCAGCTTCATATATACATCGACATCGAATCGCAAAAGTATCCAAAACTAAGTCATGGAATAAGCACATGGTGCAATGAATTATGGGAGAACACATAAATCAATATGATAACCCCATAAAGCTGAGAGCAAGACCAGATACCCTGGAAGGGTGAGCATCTCCAGCTTGTGTGTCACAAACATCAGCTGCACTATTATTATTAAACGTCTTCAAATCCAATAGCATCATTTTTGCAGCATGGTCCAGACATGCACGTTTTCGGTAAATGAACCCTCGTCAGTGATCCTCAGTCTAAACAATGTAATATGGCCAAAAAGTATGAAAATTATGTACAAAAATGTACCGAAAGACGTAGCAGGATGGATGGGATATGATGCTACAGGACCCACGTTCTTTGTGTGTGTGTTTTTTTTTTTGTTAGATTTGTTCACCCTTTTACTCTTTCATTGAATATCTTATATTTGGAATTTTAGGAAATAAAGTAATGGCCAGCTTTACCCAGCGTAGAATCAACTTTTATTTTCTATCAATTCATGCCAATAACGTGTTAGTATTTTCCAAGTATTTTATACAAAATAAATACAACGTCCAGACATAAAGAGAGAGAGAGAGAGTGCAATAGGTCGTTACAATAAGTTTGTTTATTATAACTTAATTTGTAACTTCTCGACCAACGGCAAACTACCTTACAATGATTACCACGTGTCCTCGGATGCTACACAAACCTCCTTCTAACTAACAGGTCTTTGATATTCTGTTTTCCACGTGCATGGAGGATCTCATTTCAAACTCTAGAGGTGTTTATTACCCGTGATTCATAAACAATATAATTGATATTGCTATAAGATTCAGTAAACTTCTACGCGAAGACAGATTTGTAGACACTCCCAAATTAAAATCCCCTCCTGGTGAAATGAATTCATTAAGCGTTTTTAATGTACTCATTTCATCAAGGTCGTAATTATTTTATTTTCAGATATTAAAATAAGGTTAAGATTTGCCTCCTCTATCATTGATCAACCCCTCCTTCAGTAATTATTAAGATGCTGCAGTCAGTTTCACAAAAATACTAACGAACAATTTCAGAACATTTCGTAACTCTTGATTGCTCTGTTCTACATACTTACTTAAATTTGAGAAGTTCTGTTTTTACTTTATATTAAATAATATGTAGAAATGATATTACAAAACCTGATATATAACTAGAAAACATTTTGAACCTTTTATTAAAGGACGAATGTAACGAAAATTCCTTAAAATTTTCGTAGGATTTTTGTGAAACTGGTCAACTGGTCTCAGTTCTACATTGCCTGACGATATACAAGCTTCATGGTTATGAAAATGTTACACTGATATCATTCTGAGAACAACAGAGATCTATATCATGACTTGGTTGTAGATATCTTTCCTGCAGCAAAACCGAAACAACCAAACGATAAAACACATATTAAATAATTACAACAAAAGACACCAAAGAGGCAAGGAATACCAAAAAGCAAAGACGAAATCTACACATTAAAGACAAAAGACAACACACAAACCAACGAGACCAACAGGCAACCGCTGCCGACATAGGACGAGTGTCTGACACTTTAGTAACAAATGGTGCAGTTATCCGGATTACGTGGCCTCTAAGCAAGGTTCAACACATAAAATCGTCATTAAGCTTACAAAATTGACATCTAATCTTTGTAAAAGATTAATGGTTCCAATGTTTGCTAAATGTTAAACGTCTTCAAATTCAATAACATCATTTAAGAACAGATAAATTTTCAGCATGGACCAGGCATGCACGTTTCGGGTACATAACCCTCGTCTGTGATCCTCAACTTAAACAATGTAATAAGGCTAAAACGTTTGAAAGTTATTACGTCCAAAAATGTACCGAAAGATGTGGCAGGATGGGTAGGATATGATGCTACAGGATCCACGTTTTAGAAATTTCAAGAAATTTGATAACAAAAAATTTCGAATGCGTTGATCGAACCTGGCTACATGTGTCCTCGGGGACTCCTGATCCACCAACAGTGACACTCACAAAGTGGTACAAATGTAAAACGTCTTCAAATTAAATAGCATCATTTAAAAGCAGATACATTTTCAGCATGGACCAGATCATTGTTTGAGTACATTTAGCAGATAGGAGAAACTATATATTTTATCGATACATTCAGAAAATTGAAGTGTTCCCAACTCATTACCTTCCCGAACAACATTTCAAACCAATTTCAATGCACCAGGTCCTCATCTTAGGTACTTCAAGCTAAAGTGATTTTCAGTAGTGCCTTCTAGTTGGATATCTGAATTTCGTGTATCTATTTTATAAAGCTGATATCACAATTGAATCAAATCTCAGGGTCGACAACATATTTTTCCAATTTTTCCCACCCTGACCCATGGTTGAAAGAAATGGAACAGCAAAAAACTTGAACGGACGAATTCCAGTGAGTTAAAGAAGGGCACGAAGGTCTAGTTCCGCACATGGTATCAGAATTACAACAATATTATATATCATTCTTCTTTTCTCATAATAGTATGTATACCTCCAATATTGCAAAGGTAAACTCTAGAGGGTTTTCAAACGGAAGAGAGAGGGTATCCTGAAATGATTGCTATCTTTATTTACATTACCAATAATGATACTAGAAAGTTTTCAAAATCATAGCCGCATCAAATGCAGAATTTGATTTCATTGATGATTAGCATATTTCAATGTACCGTTTTGAGTATATTTCTGTCTTTTCTTTGCCACAACGGAAAGAATGTGATCGAAACAAATACAATTCAAAGTAAGATAAGATTGTAGAGATGGAATGTTCTCTGTTAGATATCTTAAGATGGTTTCTCTATCAGAATGGACTTAATGTTGTGGAAAGAAAATTGAGTGTATTCATGCGTTCATTTTGAATGGGGATGATGGAGTACTTAGCATTGTCCATTAGATTTGATAGAATGGAATGCAAACAATCATGAAATAGCAAAACTTTGTAATAGATTCAGGTCTTTACGTGGTTCAGGGCCTTCAGTTCAGAACTATAAAGATCTGTCTTTAAGACCTATCATATGGTTAATCTGAGTTAAAATAATCACACACGAGGGAAGACATCTGTAGGTGTCAACTGCGTCATAGTCTTGAGATATAAGAATTGAAAAAATGTACATGTACTTTCTTTTACGATTTGAAATTGTTTAAAGATTAATGCCATAGTTATTTATTTTAAACAACCGATAAATATCCTTGTACCACTCCCCAATGAGATTAACTCAGATTTTTATTTAGATTCACTACTGAAGAGACCCTACAAAATTGGAGTCGGTCACTCATTACGAAACATCTACTTAAGGTATCCGTTGTACAATTGAGTCATTTTGCATAGCGCTTTAATCATCTCCATAGTAAAGTATGGTAAATTTTATGCCTGGTAAGGTACTATAAACTATATATTTTCTGAAAGGTAATGATGCCCTGAGTACAGATATAAGACTCCCAAGTCTTAGAAATCAAAGGGGAAAAACTGTTGTACAACTTTGCTATTTTGCATATGTTATATAGAGAAAATAGACAATTTAAATGCTTCATCAGTTATTCCTCTTTGTTTTTCTGGCCCCAAATTTATTATTTCTGAACAGTGGGCTTTATAACCTTTCAGAAAATATATAGTTTATAGTACCTTACCAGGCATGGAAAAATGCCCTATTGTACATCGGATACCTTAAAATTAATTACGGCATTACATGTGAGGTAGCATAAACATCATCATGATCATCCTGGTTACATGTGAGGTAGCATAAACATCATCATGATCATCCTGGTTTCTCTGAATCATTTTGGCATGAAGTACCACTGATTACCATACAATATTCAAAACATACATTTCTGATGCACAGTATTAGGGTTTTTCGTCCGTTCAGAACTGAGATAGTTTCTCAGTGGCAGAAGTGTTGGGACACGCCCTTCTATTGGACACTTGTTACGAATGAAGGGCTATTCGAAAGACCAGTAAAGATGAATTACAGAAATCTTCTTGTACATGTAGATCGACCTACAATGTCACAGATGCCTATTAATCCAAATTTGGATTACTTCGCTCAATAGATAAAGTAGTTTTCAAATTGCAGAGCTAAGTCAGAATCTCGGTTTGGGTAATAGTGTCTGGAATACATTCCATCAATAGTTCTGTAAATACTTACACACTTGTTCCGTATATAATAAATTCTTTGCGCTATGAATAAAAAAGTTTGGTTTTGCATCTTGTGAGATCCACTTAACTTAAATATAGTATTAATATTCTTCATTGTTACGGACCTGTCTAACAAAGGTGCAACCATGAGACTTACGGTAATTATAGGATTCGATACCCCCATCATATATAATGTAATATAAGCAGATCTAATGTAATAGCGGCTGCCGTGGAGGAATCTGATCCCCGAAATTTACGGGTGGATTGGTGCTATAATGCGTGCTAACAAGGCTAGGAAGAACTGAAACTGTCGACTTAAAGACTTAAACAACCACATAAAGACGTGCTGTCACCTCACTTAACCATCAAAAGATCAAATTGTTAAACGATGCAATAACATCGTCTTTAATTCATAAACTTGGGATTCCCCTCTGTAAATTGGACATAAGTTAGTAGAGTACAGAATCCGGCATTTTTGTTTGATCTTTGGTTAATTTATCATGAGCACAGCATTAGACGATTATCAATTATTTCTTTCTGCTATACATTTTGTATCAAGACATGCGTACGGGATTAGTAATCTCTGAATGTCTGATACATTTTGCAACAACAGTGAACGAAAGGCACTTTGATAGAGAAAGTGTGCCATAAAGGAAGGGTTGTTTCTTACTTCAAGGTCAGGTTAGGGCGACAGCAACGCGTTTGCTTCCAACCTTTGAGATCCAGGGTGCACCATGGATGGAATCATCACCTTTGATGGAGTTGGAGGTAAAAGAAGTAGCACGTACCATCTATAAGAAGGTTTTAACCATTCCCCTTCTTATTCACCATTATCTGAGCCGATATGTAATATTGCGGTTGTTACTTTTGTTTTCAGATTATATTGAATAGGTGAAGTTAAAATTTGAAAAAAAAATCTTTTTGTTTGTCGTAGATTTTGAATTCTCTTTAAATCTGCAGTTCAATACAAAACATTATCTGTTGTAAAAAATGTTACACAATGAATGACAAATATGGATCCATATCCCTATATACAGCACAGAATCGATAATTCAGAAAATCATAAACCGAAAGGCTTACAATATCAGGATAAAACAGGAACCAAAGCAAACAAACAAAGACCTCCACCACATGAAAAGAAGCGAACTCCCGATATGGGAGTGGGACCAGGTGCCAAAGAAGAGTCAGCATCTCCTGTTTGTATGCAACACCCGTCGCTTCAATTCGATAGAATTGTCACATCCGGTTACTTCCATTTGTAAGATATAAAGTATAATCTTTGGTTGGATGGTACAGATAGGTAGATATCCCCTACAAGACCCAATTTATTGTCAATGAGACAGCAAAATGAACAGACGCTTAGTTGAAACTTGACGTACAGAGGAAAATAAAAGAAGACCGTCAATTATCTACAAAAAATTGCGGTCTTACAATACATACACAAAATGAATGTAGACGTTGCAGTCTGAGCACGAGCGAAACAAATAGTTAACAACTTAACATGTTTTCTTTCATTAAAATTCAACATAAGTATTTGAACATAAGTGAGGACTGGTATGCCAACAGAAGACGTTAACACACGTAAATTCATTCCCTTTTTGTACATTTAGTCCTATTCACATGGAGAAATACTGTCCAAGCTGTCCAATCCAGTGAGCTTTTGGGGGGAATATTCTAAATGAAGTCCACAACACATGTCTCGGATAATGAATCTTCATCAGTGGTATCCAAGCCAAAATAAGAAGTCAAAGAAATTTACCACATCCTTTAATTTGTAAATTTTAAGAAATTATTTCGTTAACCTCCAACGGAATCAAATTTCTTGCATGGTCAATTCAGAAGAATAATTTATTGTAAATATGCACTCAAATTCCATAGTCTGTCTCTTCAACGCATTCGAAAATTTATGTTATCAAAATTTCTTGAAATTTCTAAAACGTAGCATTATATCCTACCAATCTTGCTATGTCTTTCGGTACATTTCTGTACATATGATATTTACACTCTTTAGCAATATTACATTGTTTAGATTGAGAATCACTGACGAGGGTTTAGTACCTGAAACGTGCATGTCTGGTCCATGCTGAAAATTTATCTGCTGTAAAATCATGCTATTGAATCTGAAGACGTTTAACATGGTAATGGATGATTGAAGGATGTTTACCTACGTTGCAATCTATGCATGAATATTTGAAACGAAATAACAGAACTTGAACATTTTCTCTCCTGCAACAGCATTGGAAAGTTAGGAATTGAAAAAAGAATTCGTCAGTGCTATGTAGTATTAATCAGGCCATATTATTATTACTTCTCAAAAAGCAATCAACCATCCTTATTCAAAGCTGTTTTTGAGAGCATTGCTCGAGTGCTTTGTCTCAGATATTGTCTCAGATATTGTCTTTTTGTCTCAGATATTGTCTTTTTTAAAATTAACCTGATGTGTATTTATCGGTCATTGCAAAGGGTAAAGTTAGCTAAAATACGTGCATTTAAAAGTTTTGGTAGGTTTTAGAAGGTAAATGTAGTTCCAACTTATTGTAGCGACGTTTCTATTCCAAAGCAACAGTAATGCCAACTGGAATTCTCAACTACGTCTCTGCTTTTGCATGCAGTTTAGATTTTGGGTGGCATTAATAGCATGAAAAACTGGTTTGTTCAATACATTTAGAAGAAAAATAACGTATCTAATAGATCATGCATTATAGTTATTAAATTTGTGACTTAAAAATTGATTACAAATGTTGAATAAACAGAACAGCTAAGACAAATGAACAAGGTCATAATTTACTACGACGAAATGATGTACAAAATAAAATGTACAATACACAGCCAATTGTACCTTATCTGAAATTCATGTGTACGTAAAAATTCACATGAAATTTAAGTAAAATGAGCACGAACATGAAATTTACATGAAGTTTCTGACATGAATTGCATGTAAAATCAATTTTGAATGGAGGTCATAAAGAAAAATTCATGTAAAATTCATGTGAAGTATTTATGTAAAATTCATATAAATATTTTCACATAAATTTTATGTGAAATTTATGTGAATTTCACATGAACTTTCATGTGAAATTTACATGATGCTTATTTCATATGAATTTCATGTGAGGCACAATTGGCTAAGTAACGTTTAAACTTCAACGAAAACCTAATATACGGGATCTTTTCAAAAACAAAATTAATAGGCTTTGATTTGTGGTTGTTGAACCATGTTTCCATCTCTTATACAACCATAAAAAGTTTGAAGCGCCGTCATTTGTCATGTCAAGAAAAATAACATCTTTACTTAAAAATCATCCTTTCTTTGTATATCAATCAAATCAGTGCAGAAATGGGATTGACAGAAACATGGGAAAATTCATTAGAGAAACAAAGAAATGTGTGAATCATTTAGGCTGTTTGAGAACATCCTTTTTCTCGACTAATTAGGCACTAGTCATCCATAATTATCGAGATCTGTGTTCAATAAATTCGAACTATGGGAAGATGCGTTCGTATGTCATCTATTTCGAACTTGTGTTAATTCGTCTGAAATTTGAGAATGACCACACAAAGGTGAAAATTGTCTTGTCATCTAGATAAGATTCGAAAATGGCTTGCTCACCGATGAAGATAGCCATTACACAAATGCTCGAGTTTGCAACAATCTCTTATCACCGATCGTTTGTGGTTTCTCAATCTTCGTTAAATATCCAAACATAGATTAAATGATTTTATCGCGCAGAACGAACACAGTTGAACAATTGAGAAAACTTTAGCCATTACTCGTTTTGCAATATAGAAAATCTTATGATTTTTTTTTTCAAAAATTAAACGTTTTGAAATATAATCAAATTTGTAATTAAGTTAGATTAAAAGTCATTTTAGTTGATAATTAAATCATGACGACTGTTTCAAATTTCAAACCTAGGTTAAAATACTTTATTGATTACGTCTACCTCCCACATATAAGTGCAAGCCAATCGGTAATCATGCACACGCTGGATATAATTGACTATATTTGGTTCCTCTGTATGACCGGCTGTTATGCTGTACATATGGAACGTTACAACGGCTTCTCTTCACCACAATACTAAGTCTTTCTTGAAAATATATATTTTCAAGCAATGAAGTAGTTGAAATACGTACCAAACAGCAACAAAAATAAGGAAAAACGAACAGATCGGTAAAACAGAGAAAAAAGATACAATGGGATAAATAATAGACATTGGGGCAAAACGCAAATATCTTCAAAGCCATCGTTGCAGTGTATACGGCGAAATATTCACTCACAAGGTTGTTTTATTCAAAACATATTGCAAAGTTGTTCAATAAAAATGATAGAGAGGAGAAACGGATTATAATTCTAAGCCCGTCCAAATTTCTGAATACACGAAGATTTCTTTTACATGAACACCTAAATCAAAGACGCAAGAAATACAAATTATCGCCAATGTGCAACGTTCAGTTTCCGTCCTGTAGAAACTATCTTCGGCCGAGTGTTGTCATGCCAAATGGATGCCTTTATTAAGCAATAAAGGTTGTCGTCTCCTCTAGTAGAGTGTCTTAGAATATTATATTTTCAGGGAGTGGGGTAGTAAGTACACCGTGCAATCTTTGCTGGTGCGTTGTCCAATGCATGTTGCAGTATCATTCTACATGTAATTATTATATCCCATTGGAGGAATGTTAAATGTAAAAAGAGCAGATATATTTACAGCGTGGACCAGACATACATGTTTCGGGTATTTAACCCTCGTCAGTGATCCTCAATCTAAACAATGTAATATTGCCAAAGAGTGTGAAAATGATTATGTACAAAAATTTACCGAAACGCAGCAGGATGGGTAGGATATGATGCTACAGGACCCACGTTTTAGAAATCTCAAGAAATTTTCATAACAGAAATTTTCGAATGCATTGAATAGACAGACGATCAACCGAAGTTGATCGAACTTGGCTACATGTGCCCCCGGGGACTCCTGGTCCACCAGCAGTGACAAACACGACTGATTTACTTGTATTGTTGATGCTCTTATTGATTTTTTAGCTCTTGAAAATATGAATATTGTTTAGGAAATATTCTTTGATGAAATAGAAAAAGATAAGATAAAAGATATCCACCTATTCCTCAATGTAAAGAATCTACTAACAAGTGAAGAGTAAATTGTGTGGCTATCCGGTGAACGTAGTGCATTGGCCGATAGAGAGCAAACGCTGTTACAACAACGTATACGTGCATAGTATACCGTTTTCAGGCATCCATTTGTCTTCAGCACTTCTCGTGGCCTAAGATGAGGATGATCCTACGATTTTAATAGTCATGAATATTTCCCTTCAAACTGAGTACAATGCAGTATCACAAGTAGTAGCGGCTGGCGGCAATGTTGCACAGTTTGAAATTAGGATTGGATTTTTGCGCAGTTTGATATAAGGATGGTTTTGATTGAAATCTTAAACATATGTCTTATCAATAAATCAAGCATCATTGCTGCGACTGAAAGTCATGGAAACAATAAATAACAATGATACGTTTTACGCTGACCGTGAAATACGTTGGATGTAAACCATATGTTAGATCTTATAATGTTGAAGTGGTTTGCTAGAACCAAATAAGATAGAGACTCTTTATATTTGTTTTTGAAAATCAAAATACTCCCTCCCGCTTAAGTCATTTGGTGATCGAAATTGAGCTGGGGGTACTCGATGTTTTCCTTTCATCTTTTCTGCTAATATTTGCATAAATTCAAAACATAATATTGAATAATTGGGAAACGATACGCCGAGGTTCTCAAAAACCATTGGTAGAATGGGTTAAGGTCAATGACTCCATGTCTTCAAATTTAGTTTCAAAACCTAAATAAATAGATCGTGAAAGTTTATTTAAATATTCTCAGGTTTAGATTTTCAACATTCAATGGGTGTTAAGGAGAGACAATTTCTGCATTTCAGCCCTTTGAAATAACATATTTGATAAGTAGATAGTTTGGTAAATTAACCTTCATAGTTTTTGTATTACAGGGAAGATGATACCAGAAGGGTGGATCTATGAATAAGACGCACCGACGATGGATGGGCCTTTTGTACCGGAAATGAGGCAAAGTATAAGAAGACAAAGAACCTGTTTATGCTCAATTTAAATGCTCGTTAATACGGTAAAAACGGAAGAAACCGATGTTTGTTCCGCGGAAAAGGATTCTACTTCATTTAAAATGAAGCAATTTCTACTTCCAAGAAAATTTAGTCATGAATCACAATACAAAAAATGTATCATCGTATGGAATAAAAATAAGAGGTCCCCAATATGACGTCGTATTAATGAATCTTATGAGTTATAACAAAATATTATTTCCGTTGAATTTGAAGACGTTTAACATTTGTACCACTTAGGTGAGTGTCACTTCTGGTGGACCAGGAGCCCCCGATTGCGCATGTAGCAAAGTTCGAAAATTTCTGCTATCAAAATTTCTTGAAATTTCTTAAACTTGGGTCCTGTTACATCATATCCCACCCATCCTGCTACGTCTTTCGGTACATATTTGGACATAACTTCACACCCTTTTGCCATATTGTATTTGTTAGATTGAGGATCACTGACGAGCATTTAATATCCGAAACGTGAATGTCTGATCCATGCTGCATTTATTTCCTCTTAAGGTAGAGCATCCCCCAGGTCTCATGTGCTCATATTTCCTAAATAACAACCTTTACAATGTTTCCATATATTCAAAGCTTATGTTAAAACTGATATACAAACAAAATAAAATTCGTGGTTTCATGATTATACAAAGACTATAAGCGGTTTGAACTTTAACAATGGACCCTATGGGAAAAGTATGAAAAATCCCTTTTTATAGGTGATAAAATGCAACTATACCAAAACCATATTAGTTTGATAATCTGGACAATATTCTGAATAGAAAAATAGGACAAAAAATTACCAGCAATTCTGACCTGAGGGAAACTCTACCTTAAATGATCTTTCTGCATTTGAAGACGTTTAACACTGACTGACTGAATTCCAGAATATCATTTTTGACACAATCTGAATCTGAATATATGTATTCCAACAAACTCATGATGACAATACTAATTTCCATTTGATGCATAGTTATGATTTGAGATATGAGAAAATTTTTAATCAATTTCAGTAACTTACCTCTAGGACAATTTCGATACCCCAAACTATACACATTAATAAATTTTATTTACAGAGACTTTAAAGAAATACTTAAATGACAACTTAATCTTAAAATAAATGCCGACATGTGTGAAAAATGGATAATTTTTCATCAAGGTTAAAAGAGTGTGGGTAACATTGACGAGTTACAATCTTTGGATTTTTTCTTCCGTCTCGTACAGAATTCAGACAGCGTCAAAAGCATGAATAACATTTTAGGTAGATTTTGTTTGTTTATTTTTTCTATGTCATGAATGATAGAGCATAGATCTATTACATTCTGTTTTATCAGTTTGATGTTTGATAAATTATTTTCTTCCTTTTTTTTCTTTCTTTCTTTCTTTCTTTCTTTCTTTCTTTCTTTCTTTCTTTCTTTCTTTCTTTCTTTCTTTCTTTCTTTCTTTCTTTCTTTTCTTTCCTTTCTTTCTCTTTTTTTCGTTTTCTTTTAGCTTTAAAATTTTTATTTATATTTTTCAAACTGCTAACGACTCCTCAAATGATTGATATTTAAGTAAGAAGATATTTAAAAAGTCGAGAAAGATATTTATTTTATAGTAGAAGACATTATAATTATTTTTCATTTATTTTGTAAATTAGAAGAAATAATGACAATTGTTTGAAAGAGAGAATCATTAATACTTGAAAAAAGATTGCATATACTCACTTTTTCTTTAAAGAGCAAAATCCAGAGTATTTTCTCCACGACTTGGCTTCAGTTGGCGTCCTGCGAGGTCAAGGTACTTCAAATGCTTGTCACACTGAATAGTAATCCAGATAAAAAGCAAACAAAGCTTGATATCTTCTGCCCATGTAAACGTTTAACTGATCCTGTTTAGAATCTTGTTCAAAACAAACTCTGTAAATAATGGGCGGGCAGCTGCGTTATCGTTTGTTTCTAAATCTGTCTATAAACATTTAAAGCCTCTCTGAATTACATTAAGTATTTAGCTAACGTCCTTCTCTTCTATGTCCCCAGACAGTATTGTCACTAAATTACCGTACTACTTAATTATAAGCAATTTTAAAAGGAAGATGTCTGAAAGTTCGGGACTTCTAGTCATTCACTGCTTACCCACGATATCTCTGATCCCATTGAGAAAAATTCGTAAATTTCCCAATATCATCTTGATATCGATTTCATGTTATTGATAGAAGATAGAGGGCGATAAATCAGTTTGCATAATACTGATAAAGTCAAAATAATTCATAATTATAGCTTTTATATTGATTTCTTAAAAAAGATAAATATCTTTACTTTTTGATTCCTATTTCACATTTTTAAAAGCGAGGGTGACGGAAAATTCAAGGATGAGTTATCCCTCTTTGACCGTAAAAAATTAGAGGAGAACACATTTTCAGGTGTGTGAAAATTTGCATCTTTAAGAAGCATAACAAAACTCAGTATCATAACGTTCTTTTATGTCTTTAGAAAACAGATGTAGTGAAATCATGAATGAAGATTATATCTATCAAAATCAATTGCCATTAACTTTTAAAAGTTACAATCACAAATACACTGATATCTTTGAAGCATTTCTTTACGGAAAATTAATTTTCATATTTATGTCGCATTTTAGAGAAAATATGTTGGGAAAGTAGAACTATTGCTCTATGTAAATAATCAGATTACTTGAAATGAAGATATTGATAAAACTCTGAATTAAAAATGAAAGAGTTCAAAGGAGAAATATTCTGATGTACAGCATTTCCGATCGAGTATGTTACGAAATATACAAAAACACTTAGATATCAAATCAGAATGGCTACTTTTAAACTCACTAACACAAACACATACACGTTATTAGGATTTTTGTGAATATTAATCCGAATTAGGTATATTGAAATTGCATTTATAAAAATAAAAGAGATATAAATGGCTTTCCTTTGCAGAGATATCCCGGAGTCTTTATACATTGTGTACTGACAGAACGTGGTAATACGACTGCATGAACAGAACTGTCCAGATCTCGTTAAAGAAGAAAGTTCCCTGACCATCTGGTCTAAAGGAAAATTTATCGGACCTAAACAGCGATCAAACATGAGTCCGCTTCAGTCAGCAGAGCATAGATTGCTTTTTGTGCCCAGATGCTTAGATATCCGTCTACAGTGTTGTTTGTTTTTAAATAAGGTTCTAGCAGGTATTTGTTTGTTTTATAAAGTCAACAAACAAAGAGAATGCTTTTCATCTACAATAGCTATGAGTTATGTGAGACATTTCTAAAATAAATTCTTAAACTGAGGGGTACATGTATCTCCTTGATGGCATAATTCTGTCCTTAGCAGGTTCTTTCGCAAAAATTTTAGGTCAAGTTTAGCCTTTTGCCCTTCATAATTTCATACTATTAGGATTTCCTCTTTTCGGCCTCGGCCTCGAGCATCATGTTGAAACGCGCATATGGTGCACTGAAATCTTATAATAGAACATATATTTTACAATACTGGCAATTCTGTAATCCGATTTATTGAATGGTTGTGCACACGTAACCATTTCATTCTACAGTATCATCAAAATATAGGAGGTTACCACCCTTGCACCATCCCTTCAATGATTTTTTTCATTTAATCATGCCTCTGAATAGACCCCACACAAAATGTGAGCCCGCTCACTCTTTAGATATATGAAATTTCGAAATCAAAGTAGGCGCGCTACTCTAAACATTTTTTTTCCACATTCAGTCATTTTGGTATGAAGTACCACTGATGAGGATTTGTTAACCGAAGCATGAGTGTTTGGTACACCAGAAATGTTTGTCCGGAAGACTGCTCTTTGTCTGCAGAGTCGAACACTTCGTTCTTCTTGTCCTGAAATCATCAAAGTCCTCTCCTTTACGCAACAGAATGACTGAATGTCAGGCTAAATGCATTGGCACGTGAAATAATGTACGTCAGTTTGTCTGTGACGTCATAAAGGAACAATCAACAGTGCCGGATCAGAGTTGCCGGATCGAATTTTCTCGCACATTGGATAGGCTGATTCCCCTTTTCAGCAGTGCTGGAGTAATAGAATCTATCACCCCTTTGTACAGGGACAGGGAAATCCCACCCGAGTATCAAAGATTTGCAGTCCACGGCGAGGCTTGCCGAGTGGATTTCCCTGTCCCTGTACAAAGGGGTGATTGATTATTTTTCTCTCACCCATATATTTTCACATAATTCATGAATAAACATTGCTTGTTTTGCGTTTAATGTTGCTCCATGTGACGTCAAACACTGCTAAACCTACGTAAAAGTCTATGACATCACAATAGGGGGTTCGAGACAAACAACCGGGGGTGCGAGACAGAGTTGTCTCAGAACGGGTAAATCTGTAGATATCTCTGTCCGAGGTGAGAGAAAATTCGATCCGGTACCCCTGATCCTGCTCTGTTGATTGTTCCTTTATGACGTCCAAGTCAAACTGACGTACGTTATTTCACCTCAACTTATCTAGCATGACGTTCAGTCATTCTGATGCGTAAACAAGAAGACTTTGCAAGTATCAATGTGCGAAAAAAATAATCAAGCACCACATTTTGAGTTCTGGATAGAAAAATATCAGTCTTGGGTGTGATGATCAAAGTCGCAACCTCGGCTTACGCCTCGGTTGGGACTTGATCAATCCCACCCTCGACTAATATTTTTCTATCCGGTCTCAAACTTCAAGTCAAAGTGGTGCTAGATTCTATTACTCCAGCACCGCTGAAAAGAGGAATCAACCTATCCAATCTAAACTGAAAATTAAAATGAGAAAATTCGTTCTCAGACTGTCCATTTCTCTTCGTGGTGCTTTCTATTTATGTCCTGGTCGTATATCTATATTACTATCTGAGCCTAATATCAGGCACCGCAGTTTAAAATCTTATCATCCCCTCCCTTTGTAAGTATAGATCCCCTCCTTTCTTTCATTCTTAAAAAAAGTTATTTTTTCTTTGATTGGCTAATTTTTGTCTTGTCTAGTGTTAAATTTGATACGATGGACTTGTCTTTTTTGCATTATAGCACCAGTTTTTCCCAGCAAATTCGAATAGCATCATATTTAATCCTGGACAAATAACATACAATAATACAATAATTAATGACTTCATTTTGGAGGATTTTAGAGATGTTTGTACTTCAAAGCATGTTCTTGTCCAGTGTAACAAAAAATATGCAAATCATTGATGTAGTGTTAAGAACGTGTTTTTGGCATCTCTGCTTTCGGGTGATCTCGCTTGATGATATTAATCATCATTTGTACTACTTGGCGAGTGTCACTGCTGGTGGACCAGGAGTCCCCGAGGTCACATATTCGGTTGATCGTCTGTCCCTTCAACGCATTTGAAAATTCTGTTACCAAATTTCTTGAAATTTCTAAAACATTGGTCCTATGGCATCACATCCCACCTATCCCGCTGCTTTGTCATTCGGTACATATTTGGACATAATACTTTTCACACTCTTTGGCAATATTACATTGTTTAGATTGAGGATCACTGATGAGGGTCAAGTACCCAAAATGTGCATGTCGGGTCCATGCTGCAAATTTATCTGTCTGCTATTGAATTTGAAGACGTTTAACATTTGTACTACTTCGTGAGTGTCACTGCTGGTTGACCAGGAGTCTCCGATAGCACATACGGCCAAGATCGATCAACTTCGGTTGATCGTCTGTCTCTTCAACGCATTGGAAAAATTCTGTTACCAAATTTCTTGAAATGTTTAAAAAGTGGGTCCTGTAGCATTATATCCCAACCATTCTGCTATGTCACTCTTTATATTTTTGGACACAATACTTTCACACTCTTAAGCCATATATAGAATATTTAGATTGAGGATCACTGACGAGGGCTAAGTACTTGAACGTCCATGTGTGGTCCGTGCTGCAAATTTATCTGCCCTAATGATGCTATTAAATATGAAGACGTTTAACATTTGTACTACTTATTGGGTGTGACTACGGTTGACCAGGAGTCCCCGAGGGCACATGTAGTCAAGTTCGATCAACTTCGGTTGATTGTCTGTCTCTTCAACGCATTGGACAAATTCTGTTACCAAATTTCTTGAAATTTCTAAAACGTGGGTCCTGTAGCATCATATCCAACCAATCCTGCTATGTCATTCGGTACATTTTTGGACATAATACTTTTCAAACTCTTTGGCCATATTACATTGTTTATATTGAGGATCTCTGACGAGGGTTAAGTACCCAAAACGTGCATGTCTGGTCCATGCTGAAAATTTATCTGTTCTAAAATGATGCTATTGAATTTGAAGACGTTTAACATTATTGTCCTATGAATTAGGAAGAGGATACCCTTCAGATGAATACAAAAAGATGATATTCTCTTTCGACTAATTGGCCTACAAAGTTGATAAAATCTCTACTTGGAGAAGTAATCATGAAAAAACATTCGAAGTTTTCATTTGACAATTTCATAGAAAGCCATTTATGGAACTTTATTGAACCTTTGGAGGATCGTCATTAGTATAGTATTGTTGACGCTAGAAGTTACTTCATGAATTAAAAATATTTATGACACAAACAATCTTCTTTAAAGTTTTAGTTCCAAAACTACATCACCGATTAAGTGCACCATGTAGACATTTCTTAAAATCATTTACGCTGGAGGCGAGAAAGAGGAAACTGAAAGACAAGTCTAACAGCTGAAGAGCTGAATATACACTGACATAAAGAGGAAGATAATGAAAGAGCTCTTTAAGGAAATATACAAATTTGGATACCGGTTATGTTAGTGCTGTTCTCTATAAAGTTTTGTTTTGCAGATATCAGACAAGAGGGGTTCAATTTTTTGATATCGAAGATTCAATTTTTTCTTCCAGAGGAAAAGTATAAAACAAATAAAAATGCAAACACTCAAATACACAACTTTTCGGCCCTTTGGCATTTGAGCGTTTATGCTTTTATTTCTTTGTTTATGTTGATGCTACAGAAGTTCACTGTCAACTATAGATGTTTTTAGTATATCATCTTTCATCTGTATTACTTAAAAGTGGGGAAATAAAGAAATTAAAGTTTCCAACATGGTTTCGTTGCAAGCAACAGCAAGACAATCACCATACTTCTCGGATGATAGATCATGAGTTCGCTACAGCCAGCAAAATACGGACGTCCACCTCATTTGGTATCTATGTACTGCATAGCTTTTGTGTTATCTAGGCTTCCGACGTACTACTGTCTTGTTTGTACCTCACACTGACAAGGCCCTTTTAATTATACACGAGCTTAACGTCTTGGAAGACTGTGTATTCGGGTATGTGGGAGGTTCTATTATCCGCTATAACATGTATATAGCGGACAACTTTCATATTGGTCTTCCTCAGTTAATATATTGAAGAAATGACTGTCTTACTTTTTGCACGTGCCAGAAACACCAAGTAAGACAGACATTACTTATATTTACATTTATTCTAACTATCGATCATTTTTATTTGCATGCACATCACACATTCTGCCAGTAACAGCGTCAAATGTATTTTAATATTGGTTAATTCTCCCTACATGCAAGACTGGTGCGTGAAGTCACAATAGCAACACTAGTTATTGGAATATAATTCTAGTTGCCCAATTAGGGAAAAACTAGTTTTTAACGTTATGTTTGCGGACGGTAAATGCTGATTTTACGGTTGCAAACTGAGTTTTTCTGGCGACACGTTAGTAAGGAGCAAGCAACCAATGAAAATCGACGTAATAGCGACGTTGCATTGGAATAGGAGTTTAACATAGGGAATCTACTAGTAATGTTAATAATGTCATTTGTGTTTCATATTTTTGTGTGTCAATTTTTATTGCTTAACTGGACCTTTAAAATTTATTTTTATACACTTATGAAAAATAATTTATCCAAAATCTTCAAAAGCAAAGAAAATTTGATGATCTGAAATGTTTCAATAATACTTCTAGGTATCTGGATGACATTCTAACCATTGACAATCCTGCTTTTGAATTATATAAGAATGAAATTTATCCACAAGAATTAACACTTAACAAGGCAAACGTTACAAATACAGAAACACCGTTTTTGGACCTAAATATCAAAATTGTAAACGGAAAGATTCATACAAGTGTATATGACAAAAGGGATGATTTTGGATTCAACATTGTAAATTTCCCATGGCTTGACGGTGATGTTCCAAGATTACCGTCATACGGCATTTATATATCACAGCTCATCCGGTACGCTAGAGCATGTACTGATATTTTGGATTTTCACAGTAGAAATTTACAAATTACCAAAAACCTTTTAGGTCAAGGTTTCCGCTTTCATAAACTAGTTAAGACTTTCTGGAAATTTTACAAAAAATACAGTCAACTTCTTTTGAAATTCGGATCTGTACACGCAACAGAGTACATTACTTTGGGTATTACACAACCTGTCTTTTATGGTGATATGATAAACAAAATTAGAAGAATCAAAGGTAGGCAGCATAACTATCGAAAATGCGTCAGAGACATCTAACGCCTTTTATACCGTGGGTATGATCCTAATGTCACCAGACGGTCACTAGACTTGGTACTTGACCAATCTACAGTCTTGTACAAGCGCATCCTTGAGACTTGCACTCTGACTGGCTGTGACGACAGGACTCTATGACGGGCCCTGTCCAAACCTCTTTAGAGAAGACAGGGCCCCGACCACCTGTCCTCTCTGAATGTCAGTCGGACTCCTCGGGTGATTACATGCATGAGCTCGCTACAGCCCGCAGAGCACGGACTGTATTACGCATGCCCTCTTTTTATATCCATTTACATATTCATCTATGTTTCAAGGGCCTCTACGTTTCGCGGTCTTGTTTGTGTGAGGTCATCTTACAGTGAGGAGGTTGTTCCACACCACAATTGTACGTTCTTCGAGACCTCTGGGTAATTGGAGAAGTGAGAGGGTTGTGCGCACGTAATCCAGGATAACCACACCATTTGCTACTTGCTTGACAAATGGCCGTCCAAAGTCGGCACCGGTTGCCCATTGGTCTCGTCGGTTTGTTTAATCTTTTGTGTTTGATGTTTACATGTAGTGTGTCTCTTTTCCGTCTCGTGCTGTACTCGTCTTTAGTGTTTTTGCATCGGGTGTTTTGGTGTTTTGCTGTTGATGCTGCAACGGGGTCTTGTTGGAGAACTCCTCCCTTCTTTAAGTGAAGATATTCAGGGAAACCTAGTTTCTGCCGTAATGTTTGCAGACCGTAAATGTTGATTTTACGGTGGCAAACTGAGTTTTCAAGCGACGCGCTATCGGAGCCAGAAAAGCGGATTTTTGCACCGTAAAATCAGTATTTATCGTCCGCAAACATAACATCAGTATTTAGTCATTCTCATTCTAATGCAATCTATATTTTTGTGAATATAAGGCGAAATTTGACGTTAACAACGTCAAAGCCTAGCATGTTGTCGTAAAGGAGCAAACAGCCAATGAAATAGCGGCATTGCATTAGAATGTTGTGTTTCTCGTTGTCTCCTGATGTTCATGATGGTTTGTCTGATGTTCGTTGTTTGTAGTATTGTTGAAGGTCTCTCTCAACACAAACAGACATAGAATACATCTAATATAAACAAAGAATTATAAAGAAAGGATCGAACACAAACATCTAAATGATCGGATTAAAAAATATGTAAATCGAAATAACAAAAAGGAAAAGTGTTTCAAGATTAATTAACGTAAGGTGTGCTGGTCTTGACTATACGTGTTTTCTTATATGTTTTGATATGAATTTTTGCTTGTCATCCTTTGGATGCTGTCTATTTGTTGTGTCATTTTATGTTTATATAATTGTCTTATACATCGTATGTTGTTTATTATGTTTGTTGGTTGGATGTCTGATACCTGATCAACTTATCCTTGATATCTGCATGTTTTTCCTCAAATGAGTCAAAAATAAAGTCTACTGCTTCATTTCAAGCAACATCAAACAATCACCAAACTTCTCGATTGAGCCCGCTGCAACCAGCAGAACACGGGCTATTTTTGTACACCAGCTGCTTTCAATATCTATGTACATTGCAAGTGTTTTTGTGTTACCTAGGGACTAGTGCTGTATATTGAAATAAATTTTTCAATACAATACAATACATTTTGCTTCTATACTCAATATTTCCAATACAAAATACGCATTTTTACATTTTTCACGAAAAATCATATGAATCAATAAATGGGGGTTTATGTTTTAATCAATGAAAACTATATAAGCCAGAACAAAAATAAACAACAAATGGATGTTTTCCATTACTTCAAAAGCTTCTTAGAAAAGGAAAAAGAAGATATAAATGGCAGGTATGGAAAGTCTTTCTTGGTCTACCAAAGAAATCTGGTTGGTGACTGGTCACGTGCAAATTCTGTGAATCGCGAATTATACACCGATGAACACCAAAACTAAGACAATCATTTTTTTCATATTTATTTACATTTCTCTAAATATTAGACACCCTATTTTTTGCAAGAACATCGCAAGCACAGCAATTACAGCGTCAATAGTATATTCTAACGTTGGCAAATTCTTCCTAAGTTCAAAATTTGGACGTGACGTCACAGTGGCAACCCTATTTATCGAAATGTAATAACGACAGAAACTTTATTTGAACTTGTATGTCTGTACATTGATGTGATCAAAGAAGATTAAGAAGAAATATGAAAAGAAGAACCTAAAAACGAATTAGAAGTTAAGGATTTTATTTTCTTATCATATGTATTGAAAGTATCGATACTCAGCATTTGTGTATCGATACGTATTGAAAAGCTCAAAGTATCGATACTCTTCAATATTCCAATATCAATATACAGCACTATCTAGGACCCCTACATATGACTTTCATTTTTGGTATGTTAAGTTAGAGAGAGAAGGCTTTTATTATTATTTACTGGTTCTACTTCTTGGAATATCTCTGTTTATAAGGGTAAGTGGAAGGGTTGTCACCTTGTTATTCATATCTATAGGCACAACCAATGTAATTTCCTTAGATGCAACTATTGATATCAACGTGTTCCATTTCTGCATGTAAACGCTCTTGACATCACAATGCATAAGATCTAAAGAAAAATGCCTGCAAACTGAACCCGCGGTGACCTGAATTTTAACGTCACCTTTTTACCTAAAACGAGATTTCTGAAAAAAAGAATGATACAGACAAATATGACGCATATATTTAGAAATAAATGTCACGCGCATTACATATACGACTGATGCTCTTGCTGTGTGTGGCATACCCGTAACAAAACACAAATTAAGACACTATACTAGTATACCATTCAATATGATATAGCCGATGATTTTCCAGAGTCGGCACCTTGTCTGTTGTTATAACCCATTTGATTTGGGTGTTATTGTATGTCTCATTGTTGAAGTTGTTTTCTTTTGATGTTCGTTAATTGTTGCCTACTGCGGGTGAGTTTCACTGTAGCTTGTTCAGGATTGTGTTGTTGAATACCTCTTTCATATATTACCGGAGTCATTCTTAGTTGTTTTATATTTTGTAGAAACTAAAACACAATGGACTACAAATAAACATGGAAGAAATAATGAGTATTCGAAGCAATGGCTTCATCTCGATTTTATCACTATTAATGCTTGGTATACCTTATAGTATTGAACCTTCATTCTTAAGTGATAAAAAAATATGTGCCAAACTTTCTATGCATGATAATTTATGTTCTGTGTTTTACTTTTGCCATCACAATAAAATTGATTCATTCGCTTTAAACTTTTCATGGGTTTGAATATTTTACCTCTTGTTTTATGGATTTCTTATACCCGATCGACCTTATATCGTTGGTATCTGCATGCTTTTCTTCGTGACTTTGTGTTTGATGTTGGATTCTTTTGCGCCGAGAACAGTCTAATTGCGCTGTCCGTGTTTAATGGCGGGTGCGACAAGCCAAAATGGGGATGCTTACTCCTCTCGTGCATCTGGTCCCAGCTCTAGCTCCTGGTCACACTCTCATATCGGGAGTTCGCTTCTTTTCATATGGTGGAGGTTTTTGTTTTTGGGGGTTGCTTTGGTTCCTGTTTTAAAATCCTGGTTTTGTATGCCTTCGGTTACTGATTTCTGAATTGTCGATTTTGTACTGTAGACAGGGATATGGTCATTATCCATATTCGTCATAATTGCTATGGGTCCGTCGATGCTTAATTTTGTGCTCTATTGTGAATGCTGCTGAGATCGTTGTCAGGATCTTCTTTAACTCATGGTATCTGCAATGTATCTTTAACTCATGGTATCTGCATGCTTTTCTTCGTGACTCTGTGGTTTGTGTTTGATGTTGGATTTTTTACGCCGAAAACATCCTATCTGCGGGTTCCGTGTTTGATGTACATGCGTACAATTTTCACTGGTAAGGATATCCTCCCTACCTTCGTTTGTTTCATATTTTCAACCATCTGTATGCCTATAGATTGTAATAATGCGGAAGGGTTCCAACTCTTTACCTTCTTGAAGAAAATTTCAAACCAATTTATTATGCACTAGACACGTGTTTCGGATATTAAATCCACATCAGTGATGCTTTCAGCCAAAGTGCTTTTCATACGCAGCCCAAATTCATTTCACTAGCGCCCTCTGGTGTTATTTTGAGAATTCAAATTTCTGCAATTACTTTACAAGGAGTGTAAATGTTAGGACTATGATATTGAGGTTTTGTGACCATCAGTCTTTGTGTGTACGTGTCTGCGTGTTTTTCACCTATAGATTGCCTTTTCTGAATTTTTGGTCCGAAAGCGATAATTTTGTATTTTCTACTTAAAGTATAATACGGAAGTGTCCCGACTCTTTATCCTCTTGAAGAAAATTTCAAACCAGTTCTAATGTACCATACACGTGTTTCGGATTGTAAATCCTCATCAGTGGTACCTATTAAATGCCGAAGAGATTTTCTGACGGCCAAATGTATATCAGTAGCGTCTTCTGTTTTTTTTTTAATTTGAATTTGTGCTTTGACTTTGCAGAGAGTGCGCGGCTCCATTTTTTTATAGGGTCGATTCAGTAGTAAATGAAATCTATGACCAAAATAGCATGAGAGGGATGGTGCTAAGATGTAACCTAAAATGTAATTTAGATAATATGTTTTGATGAAATGAGAAGTTTCCGAAATAGCAAAATAATATTTATGATGCCGAATTGATGAATGACCAAAACAAAGCGGGGCTGGAAAGAAGTAATTATTACAACTTAGACACCGTGTCGCGGGAACACGTTTAACTGCTCCATACTGCAATGTTGTTGTCTGTCTTTTTTTCTATTTTTTGTAATGTTTGGTGTTAGTGTGTATTTTACCTAAAGCATTTTCATTTGTGTTTGTGTAGATAGCGTTTAGTCCTGTGTTCTCCTTAAGCTTGTCTGTAGATAGTGATCATTGTTGATCGTGTGCTTTGCATTTACAGCATAGCCATTTGTATTTGTGTGACCCGTGTTTGGTGTTCAAAGCTTGTGTTTTTATCGTTTTTGTTTGGTTATCATGGTTTTTTGTTTTACTTACAAATAGTGTCAATGAGTGATTGTGAGGTCCTATGTTTTATGTTTTCGTGTTTGTACTTCTTGGTATGTGTCTGTGTGGTCTGTTCGTTTTTGTACATCTTGGTATGTCCTGTGTGGTCCAAGATTTATTTTTATTCTCATGTACTGTTTTTCTCTTCATGAGGTCAGTTGAAGTCAAATTATGAAGATATATACAAAATTAAAGTAATCTCTTCTAGCATTTTTTTTTTCATCATTTCTCGTTCATTAAAAATTTAATACCTTTCTATCTCCTTTTTATGTAGTTTACAGGAATATACTGTCAGATAGTAGAGATTTAATACGAATGATGTGGATTTACGGCTCGGGCCACTACGTGACCAAAGAGGTTTCCATGAGTATCACAAGTGGCTAGTAATAAATGTATTTAATGAGTTTTAGATATAATACACTGCTCTTATATGAGTTAAATGAATTATGTACAAAGATTGAAACACTTGATTACTTTGTAATGTATCAGGTTGTAATACTTGTAAATTATGCTCAATTGTCGTCTGCATTCGATTATGAATTAAATTATGAATGAAACTGAAATCGACTTGGACTTGGTATTAACCTAGTGTTTTATTTCTGAAATGGAGGTTATTACAAAAAAGAAAAACAAAAAAAAATGGAAATCTTCTTTGGCTGAATGACAGGTATGTTTTTATTTTTAGTTTATTCCATAATTTATGCTCGTTTTGTGTGCTTTGAAATCCACTCTAGAAGAAAATTTATCAGTTGCATTTCAGTTCTTCCCACTTTTCGAAATACCTTCTATTTCTACGATTAAAAATTTTGATGCTTCAGGATAAATGTATAAAAATCGTAATAATTATAAGTGCAAAGAACTATATTAAAAATACGGAAAGGTTCCAACTCTATATCTTCTTGAAGAAAATTTGAAGAAAAGCTGACCTCATGAAGAGAAAAACAGTACATGAAAATAAAAATAAACCTCGGACCACACAGATTTTCTTCAAGAAGGTGTTAAACCAATTTTCATTCACCAGAAACGTGTTTCGAATATTAAATTCTCATCAGTGATGCTTCCAACCAAAGCGCTTTTCATACTCCGCCCAAAGACATATCTGACAACAACTTTCTTGGTATCCAAGATGCAGTATTACCAGATAAAAGATTTTCAAATAAAAAGAAAATGACCGTCGGATGCTGTCCTAAATATTCTAATTGAAATTATCACGAACTATGCAAAACTGAAGAGAGCCATCAAAACAAGGACCTGTGTTGTCCCAATCTTTATTTTGTCAAACTTGTAAAGTACCAGAAGTGTACCATCATGTGTAAGAGGAAAATGCAAAATACGTATACATTTGCAGTAACCTCATCAGGTCTTTATATCTGGATTAACATATCACTCTACTGAACGTTGGATAAGCCTCATAGGGCTTAAAGTAGTTCTAAGTTTGCCTTGCCTTCTCGACTTTAAGACTGAATAACTGATAGGTACTTCTTTAATGTTCTTTTATAATTGATACCCAATTTAAAACATATATTCTGTCAATTAAAATAATTTCTTGTCAAGTGTACTACATAGAATATGCTTCAGTTTACAACGTTGAAGATGTTTAAGCCAAAAATGAGTCGAATTAGATTTAAAAAGAGATCAGAAAATTAACTTCACATCAAAAGTCAAAGTAGTGAAGAGGACAATTTTCTACCTTTCATGTTGAAAGCTCTCTACATTCCTGTCTGTGTTAATATTTACAAAATTTGATAAAAGCAATAATCAATTTGAAACGACGGATTCGATTTCTAAAGTGAACACGCCTACATGTATGATCTACAGGTCACAACTATGAAATTGTACCATGGGGTTTGAACAAAAGACTCAAAGTGCTTGTCATGCAGTAGATGTAAGTAGAGACCATAAAAAATAGATGGCTGGCGATCTCAAGTCCCGATTGTAATCGAACACTCTCAAAGGTCAGCTTACTCACCCATGTTCATAGTTCCTCATTCATTCATGCACAATTATTCTTATGATAACGGAAATCATGCAAAATGTATATCCGTTCTACAGCTTCTCTGTGTACCTCAATCCCCATTGATTTTTAGAAAATATTTAAGAAATGTCGTAAAGGCAACTCCTCCATCGATACATATCGATAAATCCATTCATAATTTAAACAGGAAATCTTATTTCCTTGTAGGGATAGAATGATTAATCAAAATTTAAGTTAATATATCAATGAATATTTTTAATTTAATTAAAGCGAAGATTGAAAGAATAAAGTAAGTACACTCTTTTCGTAATTTTCAAGAATAAGGCCAGTTATATGTAGATACCGAAAGAAAGGTATCTCAATTCTTTTCCTATAAGCAATTGAAAACGAGTATTGCACCTAAAACGTGGTAATGTTTGATATCAATAATGACAAATACACACTGTAAGGGTAATGATTGAAGATAATAGTAATAGTAGATACTATTATTAATTTTGAAAACTTGGTTACAATTGTTGTTTTCATTTAAAATTTTCTTTAACTTGACCGTAAGTGTCTTGAATATTTGTCCCTGATATGGTCGCCATAACACTTTCTATATAGACATACATGGCCTCAGACAGTGCATGTGTTTTGTATATTGTTTTAACATCGACGGCGGGTGCGGCTAGCCAACAGGGGATGCTCGCTCCTCCCGGGCACCTAGTCCCACCTCTGGCTTGCTATGGGTCCGTCGATGCTCCATTTGGTGCTCTCTTGTGAGTGCTGTTGAGATTATCGTAATAACATTTGCTTGATGTAACACTGATTTGGATTAATTATCCGAAACATGCACGTCTAGTGTATTACATTTAGACATTGTTGTCCGGAAGACTGCTCTCTGACCGCAGAGTCGGAAACTTCGTTTTCCATAAATATGCATGATACTGTATTTAAATTCATACAAGCAGAGACTCTGTTAATCGGTTATCATGTATATTTTTATCAAATATAAGTAATTTTCTTATTTCGTGATTCAATTTGATGACGTTGAAGACTTCAACATCTATTCCTTTTAGATGAAATATTACTATCAGAGTCAATCCAAAAGTCACAACTCATCAATCATATTGTTTCATTCTCTTTTTCCGTTCAGACGTTTATAAATTTCAACGAAAATACACTAATATCTCATTAGTTGAAACAACCCCCAAGTAGTTTATTAAAATAATACGGAATTGTTCCAACTCCTTACCATCTTGAGGAAAATTTCAAACCAATTTTAATGCACCAGACGAGTGATTCAAAATTGAGTTAAAATAGCTACGTAACCGTCATGACAAGAATGTTGCTACAAGGGCTGATTGAAATGTTGTGAGCCCCGTATTTAATCTGACATTTTGCATTATTTTTCTACATATCCCCCTTTCTATACACATTTGCCACCAGTGATTAAGGGCCTCACATCCACTTTTAAAACATTCCATATTTTGTTTTCTGCAAGTATGATGTGAACTGAAAATGGGTGACTGAAATAGCTGCTTTCAGTTTTGGGAATAGATGAAAGTCTGATGGTGCAAGATCAGGTGAATAAGGCGGATGCTCAATCAAATTAAAGCCACAGTCATGAATGGCAGCCATGGCAGTGACAGACTTGTGAACAGGAGCATTGTCCTGATGGAACAACACACCTTTAACTAGTGAGCTTTCCACGACGCTTAAATGTAGTATTTTCCCGTAACTTTGTCAGAAGTGAAGCATAGTATGTGTCATTGATTGTTTGTCCTTTTTGGAGATAATCTATCAGCAGAATACCTTCTGCATCCCAAAAATCCGAGGCTCACAACATATCAATCAGCCCTCGTACTATCACCTTTTGGCTCTCTTAGTGTGTTCTGGGTTCTAAGTCGGATCAATCATTTATCATCCTCCTAATGTGTGTTGTCATTCATGTTTCAAGTTAAACGTCTTCAAATTCATAGCATTATTTAAGAACAGATAAATTTGCAGCATGAAACAGACATGCACGTTTCGGGTACTTAATCCTCGTAAGTGATTCTCAATCCAAACAATGGAATATGGATAAAGAGTGTGAAAGTTATGTCCTTAAAATACCAAAAAACGTAGCTGGACGGATGGGATATGATGCTACAGGACCCACTTTTCAAACATTTCGAGGAAATTTTGTGAACAGAAATAACTTTGCAGGGTTCAGTCCTTTTCAAGTGATTGTTCTCTTGTTGCTTCAATTGTTTGTTACTGTCGTTAGTGATGTATGTTGTCTGTTTTGTGCGTTTCTTTCTTTTTTTAATTTTCTGCTGCAACATTGTCTTGTATGAGATCTTCTCCTCATTCAAAATAAAATTAGATTCAAAGATAGTCATATAGTATCCTGTAATGCCTAGCAGTTTTGATTTACCATGCGTGTGTTTTACAAAAACTGACTGGGAATTCGCCGATACCCTATCAGTTTTTGTGAAACATTAGCATGGTAATTCTATTCTAATGCGATGGGCAGTAATGAGCTATAAAACGTTTGCTTTGACGACGTCGCCAGAGGAACGCGTTACTGTCACTGTGACAGGAAAACAGCAGTGCTTGCAGTATTTTAATCGCTATACCAATCAAAATGCATCATAGAATTTGTGTACTATTCAATGGTGTGCAAATATGATGAGATCTGTACCTTCATATATCAACTTTTGTATTTTCCTTCCATGAAACTTAATATTAAGGTAATTATGAATTTTTCTGTGGATGTTGGTATTTGGTACTAACGTCTTTAGATCTTATTTTGGTTGATCGTATGCGGCTGTGTTTGAACATTTAGCACTCTTCACCAAAGCGCCATCCTTGGATGTTGAAATAGAACATTTACACCATTTTCAGTTTTATCATTGTTGTTGTTGTTGTTCGATAATACCTAATCAGAGCATAAAGTATGTTTCATTAAGTTTGCTTTTATTCTACTCAATTGTTAAACTCCTTAAACATTAATGTGAATGCTATCCCAGTCATTCGCACTTAGAATGACGAAGGGATATCATAATTATCGTCTAAAATGTAGCTCAAAATTTATTTGTAATTCAGATATTAAATGGATAGGAAGAGACTAAGTTCTTATATTTAATTGTCATCAAAAACAACTAAGGCTCTTGAAGCTTTGATGTAAATCATCAAACTGACAAGAGTGATGGAGCAAATTTAGCTTTCAATATAATCAGACGTCTTTACCATTTTCTCACAATCAGCTTTCCACTTGTGTATGGAAAATCTTTTTTTGTAGATTAAAACATCAAATTAGCGAAAGGATTTTTTCTAATGACAAAGCATTATTTTCGAATGTAATATTCTCAAATATGAACAGCTGTTATTATTCTATAGCAATCAACGCCCACATTTTCTTAAAAATATGACTGCAGCTTGAAGGGTATAACTCTCTATTGAAGGTTATGTCCTAAGCCTGCATTTTGCACTATTATTAGTTATAAGGTATGTTCCTGTCATACTTCCTACTCAAAGTAGGTGTGTAAATTGTACATATCTACACACCTACTTTGAGTAGGAAGTATGACAGAAATAAACCCTATCACGAATTTATCATGTAGAGAACAATTTCGTAACGTTTTCTGTGTAATTTTTGACGTATGAAAATTTAATGACCTACCTCGATGCCAAGGTAGGACACCACGTGACCGTAATACTGCGACGTCATTGGCTGAAATTATTACGAGGCGTGATAAAGAAGGAAACTCAACTTATTTTGGTTTGATATTTGTAACAATGTCCAAAATTAAAGCTTCTGTTCCTCATCTTTTTCACATGAGACTCTCTAATTTTTTACAAGAAAATACACAAAAAAACCTTTTTGCATATGACATTTTTATGATGTCATAATACTTTTCAAATCTCATTCTCAGTAAGAAGTTAAATTCTCATGAGCAACATTATTCATTTATCTTTTATATATAATTATATCTATGTGCCCCCCCCCCCTCAAAAAATAGTAGGTATTACATTGTTACAAGTAAATGCACAAACAAATAAAACCAGAGCGCGCCACTGAAAGGAAGTTTGGCTGTGTCTGAAAATCACTTTGGCTGGAAGTATTACTGATGAAGGTTTACTATCCGAAACACGTGTCTGGTACATTGAAATTGGTTTGAAGTTTTCTTCAAGAAGGTAAAGAGTTGGAACACTTCCCGAATTATTATTGATATCATTGATATTGTATCATAAGCTGTGGATCATCTCTGTACCATACCGATCTTAGCATGCAACATTTTGAAGTGTTTTTTTATTTTTATTTTTAAATAAATACAAATAAACTTGATGATAGCATTAAGGGTGTCAGAGTATCCTATTTGAATCTTTATGCTTTTTTCTTAACCCTCTGGGATTTTTATAGCGTTCTTTGATAACTAAACTCAATGATTAGACTTTCAGTACACAGTGGAATACCATAAAAGGTTGTCCCCGAGTTAAGTTCGATCAACTTCGGTTGAACGTTTCTTCGACGCATTCTAAAGTTCCTGTTATCAAAATTGTTTGAAATTTTTAAAACGTGGGTCCTAGCATCATATCCCACCGATCCTTCTACGTCTTTCGGTACATTTTTGGACATAATAACTTTCAGACATTTTGGCCATATTACATTGTTTTGATTGAGGATCACTGACGAGGGTTAAGTACCCGAAAGGTGCATGTCTGGTCCATGCTACAAATTTATCTGTTCTTAAATGATGCTATTGAATTTGAAGACGTTTAACATGAGCTCACTCCAATCACTGAAATATAAAAGATTTAATTTCTGATCCCAAGCCTTTTCAAATTTTCCGTCTTGAATAGACGATTTCCGAGATGTTTCATTTGATGGCTAGACTACGGACATCACATGTTTTGGCGACGTTTTCCATTGTGACATCACACAGGAATCACTGGAAACATGACGTAAAACCATCGATTATTTATAACATAATAATCAAAAGTTCGTCAAGGTACTTGATGTCCGTAGTTTGATGTGTGAAATTAAGGTTCTTAACGTTAGTTTCCGTGAACATGAAAATGAACTATTGTTCGTGTGTATGTAGTAGCGCCACCTACAATAAATTCCGTTCTTACACTGTACTCATTCGATAGTGTTGTCTCCGTCTGTTTGTCCGCTCTCTTGTGGGAATATGTTCAGCTGTTTTGATTGTCGGAGATCTTCTTCATGTCACTTTTCTCCTTCTTTTCTTTGGTTTTGTTTTTGTTTGTTTGTCTTGGTTTTTTTTTTCATTTTTCAAGAATTTGTATACTTATTGATTGGTCTTTTAATTTTGATTGTTTTGTCCGTAGTAAAGATTTTGATATGGCTGTGTAAGTTTCTGCACTAATGTGTGGCTTGTTGTATATGACTGTATAAGTTTCTGTACTAGTGTGTGACTGGTTGTATATGACTGTGTAAGCTTCTATACTAGTGTATAGCTGGTTGTGTATGCCTGTTTTAAAGTTTCTGCACTAATTTGTGGCTGGTTGTGTATGACTGCGTTAGTTTCCGTACTAATGTGTGGCTGGTTGTGTATTACTATGTAAGTTTCTGTACTAGAGTGTAGCTGGTTGTGTATGCTCATATAATTCTGATAACCAAGGCTCTGACACCTTGCTTTTGTTTTAGACTTCAATGCTTTAATGTTTACTAGATTTACTGGAACCTTTTCGTCCCTGTATGCAATTTCTCTTTTGAAACCTTCTTTTTCAAACAGCATTTCTATGAAGAAAATCAAGCATAACCATCTGTTTGTTCGGTCACCTTACAAAGGAATCATAATGAAATTTATGAACATAATACATGTACGAATGGTATTCGGGAGAGAAGTCATCAGACTTACACAGGAGATGCTCACCTTCCTGGACAGCTATTATCCATGTGAATTATTCCTTGCTCTGTATGTAGTTTGTTCTTCTTTATTGTATATGCCATTTGGTGAAAAGATACATTGACCGGGTGCACATTGAACTCCTTCCATTTATGTGTCTATCTGTTAATGTTTGATATTTCTGTAGGTATGTTTCGACTCTAGTGTATATCATTGTGCCCTGCGGAGAATTGTATTTTTGTCTGATGTCATTTAAGTGTCGCTTTCATGTGGTTTTGTTCCGCTGGTTCAGTGCAGGGTGGTCATGCTGGAAATCGTTCCCTTTTCATTGATTTGAAATTTTCCAAAGCATCCATTACAAAAAACAAAAATTCAATAGAATGATATGAAAACCATGAATTACCAGAAACATCTGTTGACCTTTTGATGCAGAGTTTACATGTCAAGCTTGTCTCTCTAACCAATGGAGAAAAATGTGTTAGCCTTGAGTATTGTCATCTATTTCATCTATCCTCAATCGTAATTCTTTGTCTAAGTTTGTTTTTCTATAACAGAATGGTTAAATTGACGCAATAATATTTGTACTACTTGGTGAGTGTAACTGCTAGTGGACAAGGAGTGCCCGAGGGCACATAAGGCCAAGTTCGATCAACTTCGGTTTATTGTTTCTTCAATGCATTCGAAAATCTCTTATATGATGTTACAGGACCCACGTTTTAACATGGGTCCTGTAGCATCATGTCCAACCCATCCTGCTACGTCTTTTGGTACTTTTTTACATAATAACTTTCACACTCTTTGGCCATGTTACATTATTAAGATTTAGGATCACTGACGACGTTTAGCATTATGTCATTTGTTCATTTCGTTCTTTTTAATCGAAGAAAGTAACAATCATCAAAACATCAAATTACAGTTATAATACTCATGGTTTAGTGACATATATTCACACTATATGTTATCAAGAAGAAAGTACCATTAACACTTAAAGTCTGTACGTCATTGCTCGTTGTTTCTGTAGCTGGTTTTTGTGAGCTCATAGTGATTGGGGTTGTTTGAGTCCACATTTAGTCAGATGAAATAATTATGCGTATAGGTGTATTTTATTACATTACATATTGAATATTTGTACAGTCTTTTCGAAATAAGAACAGTCAGCTCTTTCATTCCACTCATATACAAGTAACTAGCGAAAATGTCTATTGATCCTTTACAATTCTGATGATTCTGAAAAATTAAGGTACATGATATATGTTTGCATCTTCAATTATTATTCTCATTTGTTGATATGAACAATTTTGATTTTCTATAAGAATAATTTCAGAAGTAATATAATTACCAGTTGCCTTATTGGCTGAAGGAACATGGAGTAAATTTGTAAAGTTGATTCAAAAGTACGGTGATCAAACAGCCAATCCTCTTGGGTTTTGGCGGATAAGGCTTTCCCCTAATATTTGTGTCTAACGTGCACACAACTTGATTTATGAGCAACGGATGATAGCATCTTTACTTGAAAAACAGGTGGTCTTTTAAAGGGATGCTACAGAATAAATTTGGTGCTAAGTAGTTATCATCTGAAGATAATTCAGTAGAATGAGAGCACCCACAACAAAATCCCGTTATGTTGGGTAGATGCCAGTCTCAGGCTGCCGTCTGTGAACTCCTGACTTTATATTTGGATATAATGTCTTGTAATATTCATTGCAGAGGGTTCTTGGAATAAGTTGATATTTACTTTTCTAGCATGTCAGCATGTGACTCATTTATAGGGATCACATCTTTCATTTACCTCAGCCAATGAAACTATTTTTTGGAAAAAGGGGAATTTTTACGGCGAACTTTTTTTATCTATTGGGAGGAAAAACAAGAAAGACATTGCTTTTCCAATAGGGAGATTTCTATGAAAGAAAAATACTAACAGTAGATTTTAAATTTTTCTATAATTTGTCACACCAATATCAATCTATCAAATGTTTTCACAGGACAGGCAGACTTAAAAACGATCTTATTATTCAATATTCCTAAAAACTATACATGTTATTTTGTACTTTGTTATTTTCTTATTTGCGCCGTTGTGCTGGTAGGTTTTGAACCCATGGTCATAAAATAAAACAAAATTAAAATGATAAAATCTTTAGCAAATTAGATATGTTATCTACAAAAATCAAAGATAAATTATTTTAATTTTTTTATATTTCATGTAAAATATAAAAGCACTTCAGTGATTCAAGACATTGCATTATCTATCATTCATTGGTTGACTAAAATCTGTTAATTATCAAATGAAACAAGTTTCTTTCCGATTTTGCATGTTACTAATACGTCACAATATATATGAAATTGCAACTTTATTTCATATGCTTGTTTGTTATTCTCCCTGGCTGGCTGGTAGCTTTTTCAATTTTAGAAGGACGCAAACAGAACTAAAACGAGAAATGGCCTAATTGAAATATTTCAAATTTTCAATATTCAAAGGGTTATTAGTTTTTTACGGGAACTTTTGAATGCTTCGAACGTACATATATACCTCTCGAAAGCCCCCAAATGTAACGTTAAAATTAACGCAACGCAATTTACAGAATGAAAAAAAAACAGTTACAAATCTTCAATGACCATGAAAATTATATCTTAATGTAATATGTCCCATTGTAATAATATATATTAACTCTGTCCAGTGGAATGAAATTTTGTATATGAATTTTATTACAAAAAATCAAAACACAATTTCAAGCAATGATGAGAAAACAACAACGTGCCCTTCCTGCTTTTTTTATGAATTGCATTCCTGGTGTTTAAATAGTACATGCATATTTGTAAGAAAATTGTGGATTTTCCTAAAATGACAAATATATTAAAATACCCAGATCACTGTCAAAGAGTAATTAAAAAACCTTGTAAAAACTAAGATATATTTCTATCATATTTATATGGGAATTCTCACGATTTTGTTTTGCCTTCTCGACTTTGAGACTGAATAACGGTTAGGTACTTCTTTGATGTTTATTCCAGTTCTTTCCATGATATATTTTATTTTCGCCATATGTACGTCTAAATTTATTCCTTTAAAATTTGAAAATTTTAAAATAGAGACACGTATGAACGAAATTTGATTTTACAGTAGAGATTATTTACTGTAATATCTTGTTTCAGTTGTATATCTACAAGAATCCATTCCCTACATTAATTCCGTAGAGTAAGAATATATTTGGCATATTTATGATTCCACAACCATATTTTCAATTTTTCTTCTTTAATATCTGATTTTCTAGTCGATTCATTAGGTGGACAGACACCAGGCATAACAAAATTTGGCGATATTTTCATTGTGGCGTCAAAACAGAAAACATAAAGTCAGTGCGATCAAATATGACGTCACAATTCAAAAGTTTACCAAATGATGTGATGTCAGAAATACTTCCTGGAAAATTTACTATTGAAGCACGGCACTAGTATTTGGTGGCGTCACCTATAGTTAATTCCGTTCTTACACTGAATGTTGTGGATATTGTTCGTAACATAGTGTTTTCCTTTGTGTTTCTACTTTGCTGTGTTCTTGTCAAAATCAGAGTCTGTATATCCGCTTTTTGTCTTCTCATTCCGCTGCTTTCACTATATGGAATTTCCTTACTATCTTAAGTTGTTTTATATTTCTTTAGAATTTTTATGCCTACTGTATTTATTGTGATTTTTAAATTCTAATTTTGGCTTTTGTGTTTGTCTTTCAGTCACCGACCCATATCATGTTTCATCCTCATTGCTAGTGTTATTTTAGTCGTACGGTGACAACTTATTTGTCAGAAAAGTTGATTTCCTCTAACAATTTGACTGAACAAATATGAATCCAACATCCATGTTTGTCAGTTTACTTCATCTGTGATCAGTGAATGAAACACAAAAGGCGAAAGCAGATTCTAATAACCAGAATCGAAAGGCTTACGAATTTTTGGAGAGAAAAATAGAAAACAGAAAAGGAGTAGGTGCGGTAACCTGCCATTTCGGCCCTATTTTCAAAATTGTTCATATATCCATAATATTAGTTTATAAATGTCAAATGTATGGGGAATCCAAATCAAGAAAGTCTCTTTTGATTTCACAGTCCTATACTGAATAATACGTCGATCAAAACGTCCTAAAAACGTTAAATCATTGAAATTATTTATTATGAAATCAAGTAGCACTCTAGGTCCTTGCCCAATAATTTTTTGTACCAATCGATGAATTTCTGACCGGCGTTTTACTTTGCATTAAAAATATCGTGGGCGAGGCCTGGAGCGTAGATGAATTTTGAAGATTTGTGTGTAAAATACGATGATTTTAATTTGTTTTTGCGTCATTCAGGACAAATGACGTCAGAACATGACGTCATATATCACACGCGTGGCAAGGGCCAAAAATATGACGCGGCATTTTCTCATACATTCAACATTGCAAAAAGTGATAATTAATGATTCGTTGATCAAAATCATTTTTCGTCGAAATAATAGGGGTTAGCGCACCGAGTCCATTCCTAAAAAAATATAAACAGGGAAAAAAATAGAAAACAGAGGGAAAAAACGAATTTTGGAGGAATTTTTTTAGTACAAGTGCGGAAAGCATTGTAGAATGCATTGTAGGTGTAAAATGCGCCATACTAAGTATTTCCATGTTCCATATATCTAATGCAAATATAGTATCCACATAGGCAGGACCAAAAGGAAGCCCAAAGCTCTCCCCAGTTTCTGTCTTAGTGTTACCTACAGTAACATACTGATAATATTCATACCATATTTCATCCACTTAAGTCATGGGGTAAATTTGCTCGATTTCGTAAATGCTGCATTTATCTCGTACATTTGAAAGTCATAGGTATTCATTATTTGAGGTGACATACTATGACTTTAAAAATTCAGTTTCAATTTATTAGCTTATTTCAGCACTTATATTTTCTTTGTACAACCAACTTCATTCAAAGCTTATATTTCCGTGTATCACTCTTTCTGTAAATGAAATCATTATCATTTTCAAATGAAAATAGAAACAAACTCGTATGACTTCAATCGTGAACATAGGTAAAATATCACATTACTTTCATTTTAAATGGTTCGGGAAAATATGTTTCAGAGTTTTAGAAAAAAAAATAAAGCTTTTGATACCTGATAGAGTACAGTAGATTGAAATATTTCTTCCAGAGGGAAGGGATTATAAAATAAAAACACAAACACTCGAATTCACAATTTTTCGGCCCCTCGAGTGTAAAAAACGACAATGTTTAAAAAGACTAGGTTAAATCCATCTTTGCTTCTCATGGATTAATTGCAATTCATTGCAAATTGAAATTAAAGGACGTTAACATCTTAGCACCATGCCTCGATTGCTATTTTGAACATAGATTTTATTTGGATATGCTACAAAATCGACCCTACAGAAAATTTGAAGCCGCGCAGTCTCTGCAAAGTAAATGCACAAATTTAAATTGAAAAAAATACAAACAGAGGGCGCTACTAAAATGAATTTTGTCTGTGTCTAAAATTCACTTTGGATGAAGCATCACTGATGAGGATTTAATATCTGAAACACGTGTCTGGTAGAGTTGGAACACTTCCGTATTCCGAATATCCAAACGAGGCTCTACTCAGCTAACATATGCTTTTAGATACGGGAGATAACTCTAATCGAATAATATAGCAAACTTATTTTTCATTTCATCGTGACTCAGGTAACCATAAAATATAGTATATACGGTACGATGGTTTGCATTTATTCATGATTTTAGAAACAAAGCTATGATATGGTAGGCTTACCTATAATATATATATAGGCATAAAGTTATAATAATGATATGTGCTGACGAGGATGGCTTATTATTATCCATAAAAATAAAGCTGTATATGCTGATGCTAACGTTACTACCATGGTTAATGATCATGTGATCATTTTATCTGTTTGACAACAAGAATGCTCGGAACACTATGTTAGGCTTTGGGGGGTCATGACGATCTCAGATAGCGTTCCCTCTTTCCTGTAGTTAGTGATGCACTATCGATGTTATAACGCATAAACAAGAATACTCAATTTGTATCCTTGTATCCAGGGGTATTGTGTAACTTGAACAGCAAAATTTCTTTGTGTTGTCGAAAACTTTTCTTTTTAATATTACTCGATGTTAAATTATGCATTATATTTCATGTTTCTCTTTTTCAAACTATATAGGGTCTAATTTCTGATATATGAAACACATCAGAAGTCCATGATCATGATTATTTAAACAACAATGCTTTGAGCTTTTTGATAATAGACTTATCTCTCTTAGTACGTTCAATTGTCACAGAAAAGTAAGTGCATAACCATTTGAAAGCTTGCTCCTCCTTGAATTTCAATTCATGTCTTGGGAAGGCAGAAGACGTTTTTATTGCAAATCTTACAAATCAAAATGTATTGTGAAACACTAGGCCTCTGTCGGCAGCGTTTATATGTTTGAATGCTAAGTCAAATTCCAAGCAAAGTCAATGCCACAAGGTCAGATCTTGGTTCCAAAAACAAATGTTTTAGTCACAAGAAATGTACAGTCATGTGAAATAATTTTTAATTTTGTAAGTTTTGACAAAATAAGAATACGGAAATGTTCCAACTTTTTTCCTTCTTGAAGAAAATTTCAAACCAATTTTAATGCACCAGACACGTGTTTCGGATATGAAATCCTCATCAGTGGTACTTATTAGATGACGAATGTTAAACATCTTCAAATTAAATAGCGTCATTTAAGAATATATAAATTTGCAGCATGGACCAGACATGCACGTTTCGGGTAGTGATCCTCAATCTAACAATGTAAAGAGTAAGAAATTCATTATGTCGTGATTTTCTAACGCAGCCAAATATATTTCAGCGCCCTCTGGTTTTATTTTATGCATTTACTTTATGTGCGCGGCTCAAAAATTGTGTGTAAGGTCGATTCAGTAGCATAGTTAAATGAAATCTATGACGAAAATAGCATTGGAGGGATGGTGCAGAGATGTTTACCTTTGTTAAAATCGATGATATTTTTGGATGAAAAGTTTCCGGAATAGCAAAATAATACATATGACGTCAAATTGATAAAGGGCCAAAACAAAGCTTCTTTCAGGCGACAGAGCTGGAAAGGAGTTATTATTACACTTAAAACTTCCAATCACAGGTGACAAGGCATACAAATAGGGTATGTCCTCCTAATCTTGAAATGGAAACAGAAAAAGAAACAATTCTAATCGCTCAGAGACGTTTGATTATGATTTTTATTCATGTTGATCCGAAATCTGAAGTAGAAGTCATCTTCCTGTCTAAATCATTTATTGTAATGAATTCTGAGTGTTACAAAAATATTGTGAGCGGTTCAGAAGGATTATTGTGAGACCTTTGAGTAATATGCAAAGACGTTGTGAGCTGCAAGATATGGTATTTTGATTTGTTACAATGACATTTCATACAGCGGAAGCTGTAAGTTTCTCTTAGTGAGTATGATAAACAGAGCGGTAGACTAAAGCATAATTTTCATAACTCATAAGAAGGTTTCCTCTGTTAATGCCCCAAGCACAACTAATTATTTAGCACTGCGTGTATGGTAATCTGAATTTATTGTATTTCATTTTTGTTGCATTCCATATATCTGTCCTTGATTTTTTCTTTTGTTTTCATCTTTAAATTTCAGGCCCAACATGTTCATACTTTGATTTTCAAAGTTTACAGCTTTGAGCATCATGGATAAAAGCTGTTGAAATGTTGTTGAATATAATTCGTTAATCTGTTGTTGGGATAATATTTATGTAAGTTGTCTGTTGCTAGCTGTTGCAGGACTTTCTTGCCAACTTTGTCTTCACCATCCTTTTCAAACACATTTCATCCCTTGTCCGGTCGGATACTACAAAAGAGTAAAACAAGCCATTTCCCTTTTATGATTCATTGTCTAAATTCTATTGAAAAACAGATTCGTGAATATGGAGTGAGAGCCAAGGACGGTCACGCAAGCTTATAATTTATTTAGAATTTTCGTTGACATGTATTCTGGAAATCTAATGCGAATAATTGAGTTCTGTCGAAAACATAATATGGCTACCTTATAGTGAATGTGAGTGCTGTTGAGATTATCGTCAGGATCTTCTTCAACTCATTTGTGTCACACTTATGCCCTTTGCCGTGTGGAGCTCGTAAAAAAGTTCCCCGCGAGGGGTTTGACAGTAAGTGTTTTGAATATACTTCCCTGACATTGTCGCCATAGCACTTTCTATATAGACATAGCGTCAGACAACGCATGAGTTTTATATATTTTCATTTCCATGCTTCATTAACATCGACGGCGGGTGCGGCTAGCCAACAGGGGATGCTTACTCCTCCCAGGCACCTGGTCCCACCTCTAGCTTGCTAGGGGTCCGTCGATGTTTAGTTTTGTGCTCTATTGTGAGTGCTGTTGAGATTATCGTCAGGATCTTCTTTAACTCATCTATACATAGAAATACAGCAAACATCAACATCATACAGAACTAATTGTGCATCACATGAAATTCATATGAAATAAACATCGTGTAAATTTCACATGAAAATTCATGTGGAATTTATATAAAATTCTCATAAGATTTATGTGAAACATTTCCTTATGAACTGAGATTTAAGTTTCCAATAAAGGCATCTGTGTATTCTTTTCCTTTTTTCTATTCTTTTTATGTTTGGTTACTTTGTGTTTTCGTATATTGAGGTTTCAATGTGTTTTGTTCGAAATCATCTCCTATCTTTTGTAATGTCTTCCATTGCTCTGTTATTGATAATTCTGTGGCATTATTTGCAATACATTCGCTCATTCAGAAAACAAGTCTTTTATATTTACTCACATAAGGGCATAAAAGGTAGATCGTCTCTGTCATTTCATTTTCCCTCCTGGCTTTGAAATTGTGAATTTTGCAAAAGTCCTGTTCCTTTTGACACATGATTCTGAAAAAAAAATGATATGTTGAATAAATATGGAAGCAAACGTAGTGAGCAAGGTAGTAATCATAATATATCATTGTTCTTGATTCCATATTTCAATCGATTTCTCATCGAACTTGCAAGAGTCTTGCATCATCAAAGTTATACGGTCTTTCATTCAACAGAATACTTAGTCTAGCATTTACTTTTTTATATACAAAATCACACTGAAAATTTGATATATTTCCCTGCGATTTCAAATAAAAGCGATTTTATGTTAAAATTCATGAGCATATGCATTATCGCTTTCTACAACAAGTAAGCTTCAACATTACTAGAGAATTCGAACATTCAAATGTTGCCTTCAGGAACTTTTACCCGCAAAAGCTCGAAATAAAAGACATTGGATTTCTCTGAGTATTTATAAGAAATAGGCTTAACATTTCTTAAACGTATGACACATGATAAAAAGTGTTATTGCCCTAAAGTGTGACTACAAGAGACAGACATACGATAATCGTGAAAGTGATCAATGTTCACCGCGTTGCTTTGCAGACGTCATAAAATGTGCATCTGTCATCATATTTGACCGACTTTGATGAAAATCTGTCTACAGCGCGGTAAGGGCCGACGGCCACCCGGCTTGTACCAGTCGTAAAGAGAGTCATTAATTTGCAATCATTATTTCATCAGATACATTTTTACATTTCAGTAATATGACGATATAAAAATCAATGATAAAGAATCCCATCACGTGAATGATATTGTGGAGAACGTTAATTTCTTGGCACCATTCGAACATTCGTTTCCAATAACTCACAAGAACCGCCTTATATTTGAAGAGGCAAAATGTGGTATCAATATTAAGGTATAATAACCGTCGCAATTCACCCTCCTTTCCTCTTTTCCCAGACAATCGATCAAAACAGATTTATTGATAAAAGATGGTGGCTATATCTCGCAGGTAGTCAATTATCTTTATGCCCGACTTATCTTAAAAACATAAATGCCCAATTTTATTGACTAAATTGTTGAAAATTGTCGAAATTTCCTCATTCTTTTTATATGAATGAGGATTAATAACATCAAGTATGATCGTCTGCAAGACTTGGCAAAATGATATTGTATATCAATTTCCACGAACAAGAGTAAAGAGTAGCCTTACAAACAGAAACAACATCTATGTGTTATCTCAGTTTTTATCTGATTCATATATACTGTAATGTAAAAGGGGCAGGGTCACAAAACCCCTAAATCGTCCCTTCAATTTTCCTTAAAATTAAATTTTATGAGAAATATTTGAAATTAATTAGAATTTAATTAATGTTTCCCGCTTTTAATAAAAAGACAAATCACCAAACGAAGGACCGTGGGAAGTCTTATGACGTCACCATATTGACGTTATTGACAAAACATGGTCCAATTAGCAAGAAATTGTTTCTTTCGTGGAAAATTTGATGTGGCCACATGCGTCGACAAACAATGAACTTTTATGACAAAAAGATATGATGATTATCTTTCATAAGGAATTTTGTCATGTTTCTCGATGCAAGTGGTCAATGCTAATTATAATGAAACATGTAGATTTTGCCTCAGTTTTCGATTTTGGAGTTTTCAGCGGGCTTCATGCCACTGTTAATTGTATTGGTTGTACAAAATCTTTACTCATAATTTTTCAAATCAAATACTAATGAATTATAATGTTAAGAAATAGGGCCGATTGAGGGGCTTCGTGGTGGCTCTTCCCCCTTTCCTTTCTTTACATTCAATAAAGAATCTACAATAGATGAGAATATCCATTAAAAGATATTATTGTGATGAGGATGGAATGATAATTGGTATTACAGACCCCCCCCCCCGATTACTTTTTATAATCAGGGAAGTGAAAAAAAATGATATGTTTATTTCATGAAAAATATTTATTACACCATATGTTATATCTTCATTTTCATAGCATCATTTAAGAACAGATGAATTTGCAGCATGAGCCAGACATGCACGTTACGGGTACGTCAGTGATCCTCTATCCAAACAATGAAATATGACCAAATACAAAAAGTTATGTCCTAAAAAATATTGAAAGACGTAGCAGGATGCGTGGGATATAATGTTACAGGACCCACTTTTTATAAATTTCGAAAAATTTTGTAAAGAGAAATATTCGAATAAGTTTGAGGAACGATCAACCTGCCCTCGGGTACTACTGGTCCACAAATAGTGACACTCATAAAGTCGTACAAATGTTAATGATGATAAAGCAAAACCAGAGGAAATCAAAATAATTAATGTTTGCAGAAGGTAATTCTTCAAAAACATTTCAAAATGTATGTCAAAGATCAAGTAGTAGGCAGGCCTGTGTATGACGTCTCCAACGTTAAACGTTTTCAAATTCAATAGCATCATTTAAGCACAGATAAATTTGCAGCATGGACCATACATGCACGTTTCGGGTTCTTGACCCTCGTTAGTGATCTTCAATCTAAACAATGTAATTAATAAAACATTAACCAAATTAATGAGTTAAAGAAGATCCTGACGATAATCTCAACAGCACTCACACTATAGCACCAAATCTTTGCAAATTGAGCATCGACGGACCCCTAGCAAGCTAGAAATGGGACCAGGTGCCCGGGAGGAGTAAGCATCCCCTGTTGGCTAGCCGCACCCGCCGTCGATGTTCATGCAAGAAAATGAAAACAATATCTGAAATGCATGCACTGTCTGAGGTAAGTGTTACCAAATTAAGTCACAGAGAATTTATATGTTTCAAGTCAGTGCAAAAACAGTAAAAATGAAATAAATTAAATTTACTGATGAGACATAACTGATTAAAATGCGCAATTCATGCACTGAAATTTTACAATAGAACATATATTTTTAATATTGAAAATTAATAGAGACGAACAATATCTTCGGGACCAACAGTTCATCATCAGCTAAACGAGTCTTAGGTTCTTAACTTGAATTCTATGAAAAAAAATTTGATTGTAGATTTCAACTAACAAAATCTCATCATTAATTGAGTCAATTTAAAAAACGAATATTTAATTAGCTTTATTCCTTGAAAATTGTTCAAAATGTGGGTCAAATTTTTAAAAAGTTTTGTAGGGACATGAATTAACTCTATATGAATCCAAATCATACGTGCATGTGCGCAAATAAAGTCTTACATGTAAATATCTCACTTCGGAATGTTGTTCATTCCGGGGTTCGCAACCGTTTCGATGGGAATTCTCCGATTTTGCTTTGCCTTCTCGACTTTGAGACTGAATAACGGTTAGGTACTTCTTTGATATTTATTTATAGGACCTAGCGATAGTAAATACATGTACACATCCATTTATACAACCAATTCCATAGAAATGAAATTCTGACGAAAGAACTATAGAGTCATTAAATTGTGGTGAAACAATTCAAGAGTTACAACTTATTTACCAGAATTATCTCGATGTACAATATGCGTAAATCGACGAGTTGCATCCTTATGAGTTGCTTTATACCAAAACAGAAGGTATTCGAAAGGAAGATTTTTCCAAGGTAAATTGCTTCCAAGAGGACCTACATATGCACAGGAAACCGCTTAATCTGCAAGAAAAAGACCGTCTTTACTTGTCTAAACAGGCTGGGGGTATTTCATGATTATCTTGATATGTAGTGCCTACGGTTACATTTTTATTTCTATTCGAGAAAACACAGTTGAGTAGTGGACATTTCACTTGCAAATATGGATAAAAACATACAACAGTAGTAAGCGAGATCGCAAATACTTAGAGTACTCTCCATTACCTGCTACAACGATTATTTGATCGAGGGGTCTGCCGATAACTTTGCAAGATTTTGAGATCCCTAGTGTCATTACAGACAAGAAGAGTATTATTCTCTGATTTTCTAGCAAATCCAAGTTAAAAAAAAATAGAATAGTTCAAAATTGGTTAATTTGTTTAATTTTTGTCATATTCGAACTCAACGCCCTGAAAAATTGTTAATGCTGAGTTTTTGTCTGTTCAACTTCTCCGTCATGCCTGTGAAGAAAGGCAATTCTTAGTCAACATCTTCTTATGACGTCAATCTTTATTGTGTTTTCCCTGCATTTCATTGTCCTTTGAGCCCATTTTGTTTCTAAATCATGGACTCCTAGCCAAGCGTGATGATTCTATAGCGTATTTTATCCATAATGAGATCGAACTTTTCAAAATTTATAAACCCCCCCCCCCCCTACACACTCACCCAGAGAAAAAAGGAAAATTGATAGACTGCAGTCACACACAATGGTACACCACAACTTATTTGTTGTCATATTTTGGTATGTCTCCGTTGTTTGTTTGACCGTTGGGTGGGGTTGTTCTCGTAATCCCATGTTGTCTGTGGAAGTTGTTTTAGTTTAGTTTAGTTTAAACATATTTATTTCCAATTTTACCAGTAAATAGAATGGCATATGTAACAATAATTGAGATCGAAAAGAAAGCACAGAAATGCTGATTCAATTTATTCCTGGTAAATATATATTCCAGCCTTAAATGCTATGTATAATTATAATGGAAATAATAATCAGAAGTACAATGACTTATTATAGTTCTTAAACTAAAGAAATAAAGAGAGATGGTGAGAAAACATTGTAGATATGCCCATGGTCTAGTATAACTTACCGCTGTATTTGTTGAAAAATTTCCCCACAGATACATCATTACACTCATAAATACATATAGAGTCCATCTGATCTATGCAGTTCACACAAAAGTGGACGAAAATGTGCTTTTTTCTCAGAGGTTGGAAATTTGCGGCTGGTCAACTTGACCAGTTGTTTTGTCTATATAATTGTTTTTATTCGTTTCATCCTGTGAGCGTGAACCGTTGTGGCCAATACATGGTTGTAATTGCAAGGGATTGCTGGTGGACCAGGAGTCCCCGAGGGCATTTGTACCCAAGTTCGATCAACTTCGGTTGATCGTTTCTTCAACGCATTCAAAAATTTCTGTAATCAAAATTTCTTGAAATTTGTAAAAGGGGGTCCTGTAGCATCATATCCCATCCATCCTGCCAATTTGGACATAATAATTATCACACTCTTTGGTCATATAAAACTGAATAGATCACTGACGAGGGTTAAGTACCCGAATCGTGCATGTCTGGTCCATGCTGCAAATTTATATGTTCTGAAATGATGCTATTGAATTTGGAGACGTTTACAATTGCCACAATAGGGCCCACTTGACAGTAAAGATAAGAAAAACGTTTCCATGGCTGCATAATGAGCATGCTTATATTTGAGAACAATTCGGTTCAACTTCGAAAATCTTTATCCTAATGCAAGAAAAAACGTAGTTTCGATTTTTCGATCACTCTTAACATGCGCGCAAATGATACCATTGAGGAAAAAGCATAATGAACATGCACTTTATTTGGTTAACAGTGGTGTTGAAGAGAGCCATCAAGTCATCAGAAAAGATCAAACAACATTTTTGTTCTATAAAAATGGCTAGATTATTTCCTGGTTTCTTTTCATAAGCTCTCGTTTCATATATGCAATAAAGTTATAGTGCTTTCTTCTTTTGCAATTCATCGGAAATGTAGCAGAAAATTTGTTTGAAAGACGACTCGTAAAACACATGAAACAAGTACATTTCAATTCCTTGAGATTTGCTTAAAGAAAAAGTTGATGACCCGAAAATTAGCTTTACATCTCGCATGGACATCTGGTAAAGGAACAAAGCGTTATCATTTGTAAATTACAGCGTGATGCAGACGGTTTGTAATATACAAAGGTGACCAACAAACAATTACAGGAACACAAGTATAACTTCAGTACATCGTATAAGATTTTCGAGAAATCCGGCTGCAGTGATTATCGAGACAGAAAGTTTCAGTTTAGATAATTGGTTTAAAATCAAGAAGTTTTCTGTTAATCTATTTGAAAGAAACTTAATAATTAGATATTATTGTACTGAAATTTTTCATGACTGGAAACTTAGTAAAAATTAAATATAGCTGATTATACATCTATAAAACAACAAAAAGAAATCAGAGTTAAGGCATTGCTACATGACGTGGTCAGATGCATGCATAATGCATTAATGGCAGATATTGTACTGTCAGTCTGTCAGACTGAGTCACAGCGACTCCCTCTGTTACACTGTGCACTAAATTGCGCATATTTTGTCCAAAAAAGAAAAATTATTTTCCCGCCTTAAATTGACATATAAAATATGTTACTCATTTCACATACGACATGTATTAGCAATTTTTATAATATCATTTGCATTACTTCCGTCAACAATGATAGGAATCAGTGATTAATAGTCAGACCCAAAATCAGAATCCAAAGATAATAATGATTCAGAATACAAAACATTAAAAATACAAAAAGACTTAAGTACAGGTCAACGTACATGTAATAATCAAACAGGGGTGATGCATGAACATTTTTTGCAGAATTTTTTATTCCTGTTTTGAAACATATGGGTTGCATAAATAAACAGAATGAAATTCATTTCTCAACGTTCGGATGGTGAAGCGAGATATTCACCTCATCTTTTATAAAGGATTATGAAGAAAAAAAAGTCGGGAAAATTATACTTATATAATTCAACAAATTTTCTACCCCTGTAACTTTCTTCGCCATCAAAAGTATAAGGAAAATTCCCTCAGAACATCCATATGGAGGCTGATTTGAACACATTTCAAAAGAAAATAGTTCAGCAACAATTTTAAGGTTTTAAGGCACCGGTTGCCCAGGTTGCCCATTGGTCTCGTTGGTTAATGTGTAGTCCTTTGTGTTTGATGTTTCTGTGTTGTGCGTTGACGTTCCTTGTCCCGTTTGCGTCTCTTTATATCTACATATTAAAGTTGTTTAGATTTAGGATAATTGACGAGGGTTAAGTACCCGAAACATGCATGTCTGGTCCATGCTGCAAATATATCTGTTCTTAAATTGAAGACGTTTAACATCAACTTCTGTTGATCGTTTCTGTAAAGCATTCGAATATTTCTGTTATCAAAATGTCTTGAAATTTGAGAAACATGGATCTTGAGTATCATATCCCAGCCATCCTGCAACGTCTTTCGGTACATTTTTGGACATAATAACTTTCACACTCTTTGGACATATTACAATGTTTAGATTGAGGATCACTGACGAGAGTTTAGTACCCAAAACGTGCATGTCTGGTCCATGCTGCAAATTTATCTGTTCTTAATTAATGCTATTGTATTAAGAGACATTATATACAATTGCGATCGATAGGAGGAGAATTTGTGGTTTCACAGTTTGATGTTTCTTTGTGTTGCAATTCTTGTATTTACATACCCTTCTTATCAAGCAAGTATTTATAATATATCTTTGAGTGTGACTAATAGACGAATGCCGGACAAAGTGATCGCTATCGATTCCATTTGCATGTGACCTAAAAATGATATCCTTTAAATAAGCTGTATACAGGGTTTGAGAAGTACCATTTTAAAAGATCTGATCTCGTTGAAGTCTAATAATTACTGGTTCAGATATTCATTTCAGGAAATATCACGTTCAAAAATAAGATGACATCATCAAAACATTAAAGAAGCTTATCGTGCACCCGCTCCCGTATCCTGTTGTTTAATTCGTCCAAATTCAACCAATTTTTTCAAAATCTTCACAGTACAATATCATTTTTAAATGTATCGAATATATCAAATACAGCTCCATTTATGGTTAATTCGTACAGCAATGTCCCTATCCCTGTTTCTCTAAAAATCCCTCTTACATCGATATTAGTTTTATTGTTTGCTTTTTATGTGCAGACGGCACACCTCGTCCCTGTTATAATTCTCTGTGAGGATGGATAAAGAAAAGTAGATGAATTTGGTATCCTTTTTTGCAAATTATCAAGATTGACAACTGGATTAAAAGCATAGGCGTATTTAGAAATTGGGAGGGGTTATTATAAAAAATGGAAATCTCATGTTAGTTGAATTTCTGACCCCAACCCATCCTAGCCAAGTAAAGTCACATCATATCAAAGGAGACGGTTTCTTAAATGTGCATAGTTTATTTGCAGCGTATGTACTCCTTTTTTAAGTAAACCATTTTTTCTATGGATGCCAAAATGTTTTATTCAAAACCGATGGTCGCTGAAAAGTAACAAAGTTAATAATTTAAAATCTCGTTCTTTTATCGAAGATATATTTAGTGGTTCAGTGAGGTATTTTCAAGTCGAAAACTTAATTACCGGTTGCGACCGACTCTTAGTTGTATTTTCAATTATCATTATGTGAAAGAATTGTAGACAAGAGAAAGAAGTGTAATAATTATCCATTCCAAACGGATATTATTCGATTAGCTGAAAAGTTAAGGAATTGTTTAGTGTAATTTAAAAGTGGCGCCATCTTAATTAATCAGAAATAAGCTAAGCATACATATTTTTAAACCGCTAACTATAGAAATACTTACAAAGCAGAATTTAATGAAATTCATTTTTTAATTACATTTCAGTAAGCCCTATACAACAAATGATTACCAAGGCAGATGATTAATATTTAAGCTTTTTCACGGGCGCCCTATTACAGATGTCGCCACATCAATTATAGAGCCTATATAAAGCCTACGCAGCAAGATATACCCGTTGGGATTTCTTTTTCACAATACCAAAATATCTAAGTCCCATAACTCCGTGAGGACAATTTGGAGGAACCTGAAAATCGAAAGGCGGCTTCCTCTTCAAAGTCTGATTACAATGTACAAATATCATGAAAATCCGTTGACGCATATTCAAGTTATTGCATTCGATAAGCGGACGGACAGACAGACAGATGGACAGACAGACAAATGACGGGCGTATAACAATTATTTCCCATTACTTTTCAAACGCATATCTTCCATGAAAATCCGTTGACGCATATTCAAGTTATTGCATTCGATAAGTGGACGGACAGACAGACAGACGGACAGACAGACAAATGACGGGCGTATAACAATTATTTCCCATTACTTTTTAAACGCATATCTTCCTTGGGTTTTATTCATAAGCGGTGTTTAGATGTTACAGTATCGCCAATACCGAAAAAAAAACCAATCCTTTCAAATTTTTCATATTCCAAAGGTCACAAAGGGGGCTATTGTCGTTGTAAACAGCATCTTGAATATGGGTACTTTAGTCTTTATTAATATTCTACTTTGGACACGTTTCATTCAAAGGACCATGTACGATAATAATAGGTTCTATCACGATCTAATGAGTGAGACATAAATATTTACGCGAGTGACGGAAATTTCATATTTTCCGGAGTGGAGTGTAGCGGTCACAATAAGATTATATTTTATCATTGGTCTATTAGAGCCTTTGAGACAATTGATGTGTCTCACATAGGCTGCCTCACAGGGTACGAGCAAACTGGAGAAGAATAGGTTCTATCACGATCTACTAAGTGAGACATTAAATCTACACGAGTGACGAAATTTTCATATTTTCCCGAGTGGTGCTTTGCGGAACGAGGAAAAAGAGGTACGATTTCCGTCAAGAGTGTCTCACTCAGTAGAAACTGATGGAATCTATTTCTTCTTCCATGAAACATAAGAAAAAAGGTGAATTCAAACAACGTTTCATTCCATCTAACGCCATGTTTACTGACGACGTTACTGTGACGTCACAATAATATTATCCTTTACTATTGGTCAATTGGAGCCTTTGAGACAATTTTTGTGTCCCACATAGGCTGTCTTTCAGGGTACTAGCAAAACTGGAGAAGGAGAGGCGTTCCCAGTCACCTAAAATACCTCTTTCTGGAAGTTTGGCAAAAATTTATCATTTCTTCTCCTTCATACGTTTTTCGGTACATTGTAGGACCTAATATCTCTCACACTCTTTGGCCATATTATATTGTTTAGATTGAGGATCGCTGACGAGGGTTGGCTACCCGAAACGTGCATGTTTGGTCATTACTGCAAATTTATCTGTCCTTAAATGGTGCTATTGAATTTGAAGATGTTCAACAATTATATATAAGAGAGGTTGAGATTTCCTACGTGTAACTTGTACGGGTATGTCTAGTGTACAAGTTGAATTACACGTAACTGTTGTTGAAATAGAGAGGTTGAGCAAACCGAACTTGTACGTGTACGTGTACGCGTACGTCAAAAAGTTGTTTATGACGTCATCACATTTTGCGTTCCACGCACCTGTGTTACACGTTACACGTTCGGTAAAACGTGTAAAGCGGTAAGTACACGTTTATGATTACTTGTAGATTTTATAAGCAACTGAATGCAGATAACCCATGAAAACCTATATTCAATTTATTCGGGAACGTATGTACTTTCTGAATATTAGAAGAAATTACAAATAAAATGTATCATATTTTAAAGAAGAACCCTCAAAGTTGTCCAAAAATTTTATTCTTGAAGTTTAATTTTTATGTTATATACATCCGATTACTTGGAATAGAAAAATTAATTCACCGTCTTTGCTGAATGTCCCTTACTTTTAGAATCTAGACGCCAAGTTCTTGACGAATACGCAGTTGTAAACAAAAGATAAATTACGTCACAAAACGGATGTACGATTTACACGTACCAGTACGCGTTGTGACATCTGCTCAACAGCATAACGTCAACGTGTAAACAGATAACGTGTAAATACACGTACAAGTTCTCGTACACGTACAAGTTGGGTTTGCTCAACCTCTCTAATATCTTTTCAGAGACCACTACACGTACTTGTAAAATCTAAGTGAACTTGAGTTGACTTTTGGACAGTATAAATTCAAGAGGAACATGAAGTTCGGTTAAATCTATATTGAAATAGAAACTTGAAATCATTATGAATTAAATGTCATACATTTTATACTATTTGATAGAAAAAAGGGGATGGAATATCTTTAAGTAAAGACCTTCGTGTATCTCGCACTATACACGTTCACTGGCGACGTGTAACTTGTAAAGCAAATGACGTGAAACGCAATAAATGATAATGTCACAATAGGCGATCAGAATACAAGTTACACGTAGGAAATCTCCTACGTGTACTTTGTGCGTGTACTCGTGTTCTAATCCGCTATTGTGATGTCATCATTTATTGCGTTTGCTTTAAAGCTACATACGTCATTGAACGTGTAAAGTTCGCGATACACGTAGGCCTTTACTTCAAGATTTTCTTCCGCTTTATCTTATAAAATATTATTCAAATTATTGTAATAAATTCCGCATGTTTTCAATTTTCTATTTCATTATAGATTTTACCGAACTTAACGTTCGCTTTGAATTTAACCAGTCCAAAAGTCACCTTAAGTTCACTAAGTTTTGACGAGTACGCATGGTGTCTTTGAAGGGACATCTCAACAACGGTAACGCGTAGTTCGACTTGTACACTAGACGTAGCCGTACATTTTACAAGTAAGAAATCGCAATATCTCTAATAGGTTTTCTTGACCAAAAAAAGTGTAATTTCAGCATATACTTCTGTAAGAGTAGTACCACAAGTAGAAAGGGGGCTTTGTAAGGTGTACATATGGTTAAGATAAAATCTTGTCCAAGGCTGCGATCGGTATTTCCTTTACAGAAATTCAAATGTACGTCTGATTCGAGCGAAATGGTGAGAAGAATATTTTTCATAACGTCATAGTGTATCTCTTTGTTTGAATTAATCTCAAAATAGTTATTTGACAATCCAAACCAAAGAAGATATGAAAGATGAATAATATGAATGATTGAAATATGGGGAAAACTAAGCCCTTATCACATACAGTCATTCCTGATAAAAAGAGAATTAATTCGAAGAATATGTCCCAAGATCCCTTATAAAGATTTCTCTAAATATCTTGAAGGATGGATATATCTCTTAAACGTTTGAGCCTGTGACGAAGGATTTGTGAGGCCAAATGATTGATACAATGACGTTCATATCACTTAAATTTTGAAATTAAATTCTATTTGATACAAGTCTGTATACATTGCGATTGAATGGCTGTCATCATCACCAAACAAGACATATCTACCGGATATGTAAACCAATATGTACATCGACACAATCACCGAATTCGAGAAGTTTTCATAGAGCTGTTGCGACGGGTGTTGCAGCACCTGGTCTCACTTAGTAATGTTATTCATTCCGAAGTTCGCAACCGTTCCAATGGAAATTCTAATGATTTTGCCTTGCTTCTCGACTTTGAGACTGAATAACTGATGGGTACTTCTTTGATGATTATTCCTTCGCTTAGTCATTAAGACTATTGTTCTAATCCTCACTTTGACTGCTTGTAACCAATCTATGAATTCGCCTCGTGCTTATTACTTAAGGAGCTAGAAACTTGATCCCTCCCCGTATAATGCACATCAATCATAGGTTTTCTCTATTGTCCACATCTACTATCACATAATTGAGGGACTTCATGTTTGCGATTTTGGTACACCAATGGTATTATCAAAATTTGAATTCATAGTAATATGAAAAGATATTTCATTCAGACGTATATCCATTCTGTGATAGTTTTGCATACATAGATGACCGTTTCAGGAGTTTTCGTCTTGAAATATTCATTAGTTTCCATTTTCATAGTCACAAGATTCGTGCAAAAGTAATGGTACATCGATTTGCGCATATGATACATATATGTTACTGTCATATTATGTATATATTCTCAAATTGAATTTATACATGCCCAACGATAGATTTTAAGATGTGAATTTAAAAATTGCTAGGACACAGAATAAAGACGGCCATTGCTAATAATGGTGAAACGTATAATATATCTATGTGCATAATTTTCATAAATACATATATGCGTGTCTAGTATATTTGATGATTGTTTTCCCCCATTAATTGTTGAATTTTAAATGTCAATGTACTGTGATGATGTGAATCGTTCTAGTTGATTTGTATTCCATCAACATTTTGTTTTGTTCGGAACGCGTCAAGGTTTTAAGACATTTTATCAAATGAAACGAGAAGACACTTTTGTTTTGTAACGAAAATAAAATAATAATAACAGAGGCACTATAGACACTAGTTCACATTCATTTAATATTAGAATATTTCCAACCATAAAAACTTCTTCCTTGAAGTTCTGAAGTTCTCTAACAGGTACAGTAGAATACATTCATAACGATTACGATTATAGTGAAGCCATGCCTATAATGTGGCAAATTTAATTTTCTAACAGAGAACTGCAGTAAAACTCTATGGATACAAATCTAGTCATACTTGTATCGATTCCTTGATTTTCGTTATTACCATGTTTTACTGTACATGTGTCTATCTTATTTATCACTGTAGGGTAAAACGGACATGGTGTGCAGTATTTAGCTGTTGATGTTTTGAAAATAGGAATAGTTGTTAATGTCGTTTTGAACACAATACAAGTTGATTTGTAGATTTCTTCTTTTGGTTTAACATTTTGGCAGATAAATATATATTTTATAGTATCTTTCCTTGTTTAATTTAAACCTCTTTACAGCTTGTGAATTCATGCCAAATGACGCAAGAGTAATGTTGGTTTCAAATCGTAAACTGTTGAAAGAATATCATACATTTGAAATTCTTTGCAACTGCATCTATCTCAAGATGCAGAGTTCAATTGGTGAAGATGTACTTATATTTCAGGGAAAAGTCAGTACACGTGAAGTTATACTATCTTCCAAATTACTATTGGTTATATCATATTTCGCCTATGGTTGTGCAGACTATACTAATTAAGAAGTAATCGATTCATATGCAAATTTGATTTGACATCAATCAGGGTCCGCGTCTTAAATCATAGAAAACTGTGTTAATATATCAGCCCTGCAGTTGTATCATCAATTTGGATAAACAAATGTGCATCAACTGGTGTAAAATAGCAGAAGTAAAATTTGCATACAATAAACCCTGCCAGATTTTAATCTAAAGTTTAAACATCAAGCCAATCCACGGCATAATTGACCGTGGATCTCTTTGAAGTTCATCCGTCTTCTATATTATTTACACCCGGGGCAGGGTAGTTTCATAACGGTTCTATGATCGCTAACAAGTTGGCGATTTTGTAAAAGGGGAAAAAAGTAGAATTGTCATAAAATAATATTTAATCGAGTTTTCCTTACCACTTTCTAGTGCATTTTGTATATGCAGCAGAAATAAAACAAAATTCTAAGACTGGATGTGCCAAATGGTCTTAATGATTTCACCTTTACGAAGTGTGCAGGTTTACCAAAATATAAGATATAGGCTTATCTGCGTCTAAGAACTCAATCCCGGGGATGGAAATCTAAATACATTTCTTGCAGTTTAGATACTGAAATTCATTGTAGAAACTGGATTTCTATCTCCAAATAATGGATTTCATTAATTAAAGTTAAGGTAAGAATAAAAAATATCATTGTTGATAGGGTACATTCTATTGTGCCAATTGTCATTTCAGGATACAACAGAACTATTGGTCGACACTGTGGGTTGTTTTTTTTTTTTTTGTGTTCAAAGAAAAGCATATATGACTTTGCATCTTTGTTGTTCGGGTACATTCTAATGTGTCAATTGTCATTTCAGGATACAGCAGAACTATCGGTCGACACTATGAGTTATTATTTTGTGTTCATTGCATATGAATGATTGATAAATATGGGTAATACTTCTTCGGGACAACTCACAAGTGAGTGAATGATGTAAATGCAGAATTGATAAGTAGATAAATAGTCACCTAGAAATGATATATGAATCAGGATGTGAGCTTTAATGCTTTTCCTCCCTCGGGTTATTCATCGTACACCATTTTCCTCTATACATGAATAAACAGAAACTCGTATAGTCCTAATTATTTATTGCGCAATATGTACGTTTGAAGACAATGTATCAGATGTTATAACTGATAATATGTTTGCGTTCTGTTGTTTTTTAAAAAGAGTTTTGAAATTTTGTATCCATTGTATTATATATTGCATTACTAGTCTAAAATGATTGACATCCTTTTACCCTCAAAATATGTGCAAAAATCAGAATTATTACAGTGTTCTTTTTTTTCAAGTTTTTATACCTAATCACTCTGAACTGCCCTGACGTATCCATGTCTTTGAAACATATATTATATGTAGGTTCATCTATATATTTGATTGATATTCTCTGTACACATGTATACTTTCACCTTAGTTTTTCACGTTTTGAGTATCGCTCTATATCAGTTGTTTATTTATACATCCGATTTCTATTTTCTGTATGTGTTTGATTATTTTGAGAAGCAATTAAGTAGAAGGTATTATAATACTTCAGAGAACTTTTTATTCTCTGTCGAAAAACAATGCATGTATTTTGATTCCTGGCATCTTAAAAAAGTATAAAAGAAAAATATGTTAGGCCATAGTAATTTGATATTTTGTTTTACGTCCAGAATTTTTCTGAAATGTACCCAAGCATGAAAACACACAAAACAAAGATCAATGTGAAGGAATTTGGAAGGAAGACTAAGAAAATATCTTTCTCAAGTGAAATTGATAATTCTGACTTTATTTTCAGAAAGGCTCCTATTGTGCCCTGATATTAATGATGGTATAGGCATTTTATGGCATTCAAGATTATTTACTGATATTTTTACCTGAAAATGCATGTTTATATTTGTGGGGTTTTTTCTGAGGCAATTCTCCTAAAAGGTACCCGCCCGCGGACGTAAACAAAATATTTAATTACTATGGTCTTATTGAAAATGGAAAATGACAAGTAAAAGATGAAAAACGAAGTGCTTTAAGTTTGCTGTCAGAGGAACAAAACAGTCAGTTCAATAACTAAATGGAAAAAGATCTCAAAGCAGAACAAATCAGCCTTTATACCTGTATTATAGCGATAGAAATGAACTATATCAATTGCCATTACTAACAGAGTAGGATGACCTTAGCAGGGGTCATCGTTTGTACTGATATCATTTTATCTGTAAAAGGTGTCTAGTCGCCTATCCATGCCTTCCGGTTAAACACTGAAATTCCAAAGCCATCAGCGTTGTATTGAATGTGTGGTACGGGCTAGGAGTATAGAAGTTTAAACTTCCCCCGGTATTAAATAGTCCATTATGTTTGTGTTACTAACACAACGGACAAGATAATGGAGCTGGGGCTTGATGTGAAGCCGAAAATGCTTTTGATGAAAATTACTGTTTATTCCAAACTTCGGGATTAGAGAATGATACACAGAAATTGTTTAGACGTTGGTGTCGTAAATGGAGTTTAGGAGAAGTAATTAATCATCAAATTAAAGTTTAAGCTAGAGAAATGCAAGGCCAAAAATTATAACATCTTCAGTTTTGAAATGCAAAATTATGTACGAATATTTTTTAGAAAATAAAATGAAGTATGAAAAATATCTAAATCATTTCATTAGAAATATCATTAATTAGGAAGCAAAGTCCAAGACAATATTACTTTAGTTTAAAACACAAAATTTGTTGACTGCAGAATGGGTATTACTCCGATGTATTGGTTGGAGATTTAAGATTAAAATATTCTGACTAAATTCATTCATAATGTAATAAAGATAGACATGTCTATATCGAAAATCATAAATAATTATCCTTATGATGGACATAAGAGTTTTCTACTCCAGTGGATTTACTTTAAAAATTTCTTTCCCCATATGTTATGTAATATATCTTCATTTTGACTTCATACATATCTAAGATTCTATGTAATGTGTGTGGTGAAAATAAAGTACAGCTCTCTTTATTCATTTTTATGTAGAAAAAATAAATATCTAGACTCTAAAGGGATATTTTACACTTCTTATTGCTTCATGATGAAAACGGTTGAAAAATGAGAAAACGTTTTGAACGAGAACGCGTTGAAAACTATCTGTAAACGGGTACATAATACGTCTACCCTATATTGTGTTGTTGTATCTGTTTACTCATTTGGTAAATAGGTCATTAGTGCAATGTTTTAATTAGATAATCGCTCACTGGGTCGTAAACAATTAGTATATGATGGATGTAACATAAAATGTTATCGGATTTGGTGACTTCAAGAATATCTTCCTTTTACGGAAATAAACGTGGGAAAATAGTTTCTAAAACGTTTCGTATAAAACAGATCCGGTTATCTCTTTTATCGGGTGTTCATTAAGATTGAACTTTGATACAAGCATGGTGTCTTGTAAGATATCTTGATCAACAGTCACCTTTTGTTTACAGATCCTCTCTTCTTGACAACTTTTTATCTTTTGCTGTCAGCAAAGTCAAGAGAAGAGTGGACGTTTTACATTATAATAACTTATACAAATATATTTAATGGATATCAGACAGAAAAATATGTATGTAATATGTGCCATTGGAAATTCATTTTGACTAAGGTATGGAGAACAATTCATTTATTTCATTTATTTGCTTGTGTGTGGTTTTTTTTTTTATTATTATTTATGAATTGATGTAAAGGATTTATAAAGCGTATATGATAATTCTTATAGCCATCTTCTTTTGAATGTGTTGTATGCAATTAATATTTTTTTTTAATTGAAAGCACATTTGCATCGATTTGAAAAAAAAGTATCCGAATATCTCCAATATACAGGTACTGAAACATGGATAAGATATGCCTTAGTTTACACCGTAAAATACACAAGAAGTGTTCTATTTAAATTGAAGATGCATTTTCCATATTTCAATTGTCATTTTTTTTTGCTTGATTTCTAAGGGGAAGGGAATGGAAAGGTTACAAATACCATCCTTTCTTCATTATGCTTAGATAATAAAATTATACTTCACTTCTATATTTTTAATACTCAAAATAAAAGATTTTGGAAATTTTGCATTTACTTAACTAAAAGTCGTCAACACACGACAATTGTATTCTGGCTTTACCTTGACTTCTATTTCATGGTATTGACGTTTCCTTACTGAAGAAATTCCTAAGAGTGTGTATACATACAGTCAAATATTGCAAATGAATAAAATGAAACGTTTGTTGATAAACATCGAAGATGTACCCATCAGTTACTTAGTTTCGAAGTCTAAAAATTAGAATTTCCATCGGAACATTTGCGAACCCCTTAATAAACAATATTCCAAAGCGAGACCAGGTGTTCGGGTAGCTTTAGCGTCTCCTGTTTACATTCAACACCCGTCGCAAGAGTTCCATGAACATTGTCAAATTCAGAGATTATGATGTATATATTGATGTACCTATCATGTAAAGATGGCTTGTTTGGTGATGTTGACAGCCATTCAATCGCACTCCAGAATATCAATGATCATTCTGGAAAGAGGGAGCTCATATGCTTTATAAGATCCCCGTAGCGACCAAATAACTTTCTCCATGATGATTTCAGCTGTTGTTTAATATAATCCTGAACGCGAAGTATTTTGACAAATATTTCCTTTTCGTGAAAACACTTTGATGTTTATAAGGAAATTTCCTTGAAATTTTTCAAATCATGCAAAAAAGTATACTTCGTTCTTATTTGATTGGTATATTTATTTGATGGCTTAATAAACAAAGTGGGTGGAAAAATAAATAGATTGAACCTGAAATGAAATATTTATTACTTCGACTTTAATCTTATGACACCAAAAGATCATTGCAGAAATTTGAAGTGACCTTTAGCCTTTACTCATTATACATTCTTGATTACTCTACACTACGATTCCGTTATGGTTCAGTCAGAAACAATTGTGAAACGTCTTCAAATTCAATAGCATAATTTCAGAACAGATAAATTTGCAGCATTGACCAACATGCACATTTCGGGTATTTAACCCTCGTCAGTGATCCTCAATCTAAAAATGAATGGCCAAAGAGTGTGAAATTTATGTCCAAAAATGTACCAAAATACATAGCAGGATGGGTGGGATATGATCCTACAGGACCAACGTTTTAGAAATTTTAAGAAATTGTGATAACATTGATTTTCGAATGCGTTAAAGAAACGATTAACCGAACTTGGCTACATGTACGGGGACCATTCAACCATCCTGATCAATCGCTCTATTCATTTAAAAAAAAAGGGGGAGGGGGTCAGTTGCTGAGTTATTGAGCAGCACAAAGTATGTTCGTCCTTTTTCCTCTGGTTGAGAATATCTTATATTTTTCAATCTTTTGTTGATGCAGGACCTATACAACCGATTGCTGCCTTACGTGGATGATACAAGCTAAGAGATCTACAGTTGAGGAAATTAAGTTGGATTACCGCATTATTTACTAGAACCTTATACAGTCCTAATATACTAAGTTTATTTTCTTGTTTCGCTTTAAATATGGCTATGAAATACCGTTTTCACTTTTCTGTCGGCATTGTGTTGTATTTGTCTTCGATCTCTCCTTTCGTGTATTTTCTTACATGGAGAAGCAATTGGTCTTTTTTATGCTCATTCAATGGAACGTTTTCTCATTAATCAATAAGGTCTTCTAATGTTACAAGAAACCCTTAGATGATTTTTATTTCAATTTAAAAGTTGATAAGGAATAAATCAGAAAATCTAAATAGCATGTTTGGTTATAATAAAAAGTATTAAGGATATATAAAAAGTTATATCTAAATCGTCATGTACAAATTTTGGGTTTGTAATTTTGTATCGAAATGATTTAGGACAGACGCATTGACTTCGGATCGGAAGAAAGTAATTCATAAAAATGTGAAAATCATGAAGGTAAAATAGACCAAAATTGACATAGGATCCATTAGCGTTAACCACCCACGAAACACATGTACATTTGGTTTTTTAACTTCCAAGGTAACGGTTTTATTGTCACAAAATGTATATGTATGATAAATACGTCACGGTTCAGTGAGCACGGAGTTGTTGGTTGGCTACACCCTCAATGTATAATTTCCTTTAATGTCTGATTTATTCGTCTTCCCCGGGTTTGTTGGTAAATTTATGATCCTTTCCCTGATAACAAGTTTGAATTAAAAAACTTTTGCAATGACTAAAATATCACCTACATCCCATCAGACTAACATTAAGGCTTCTGCTGAATTGAATTTATGGAATTTTTTCCACACACAAATTTAATAAAGTTTAAATTATTGGTTGCCTTTCACATCACTGAATCTCCGTTGAAGTCTGGTGTTTGATTTTCGAAATAAAATGTTTTTATTAAGTTTATGCTAGACATTGGTTTTCACGGCAGAATAAGAGGGGTGGATCCACACTTTTATCATCCCTTCCTCTCAGTGAAACAGAAGTTTCAATAATTGGGGATAATGAACTCAGTGTTGGGCGATGTATGAAAACTTCAAAGTCTTCGAGAAAAGTACTTCAGACCGTAGTCACGTAACGATATGCAAAGAATTGGGTTTCTCTTGTATCAAATTGGTGTCCAACTTGACATAAAGAATTAGATTTCCGTTCTTCAGAGTTTGTTTCAAGAAAGGTTGAACCAGCATTTAGAAAATATTTCCTCCCTCGAAGTGGACATCTACCTATTAAATAGACTCTAAAATATGTCTGGTATACTGAAACATGACCATAGGTACTTCCCAATCATTCTATCTCAAACCAATAGATGTCAATGAAACTATATTTGTTTTGAGTTTAGGATAAATATCGAGGGTTCTGTACCCGAAACGTGCATGTCTGGTCCATTCTGTAAATTTGACTTGTTTTAATAAATGATGTGATGACTTTGAAGAGTTACATTTCACCTTTATTGGTTTTGTAAATATGTAGATATGGTAGAGTTATCCAGCCACTCTGAATTGAAGACGGCGGAACACATCAGCAGGGTATAACAAACAGCGAAAAAAAATCCAACATACAAGGGCAACGAGACGCACAACACCCGAATTGAATAGTCCAAAAAATCGAAGCAGGCGTCAAAACATAATACACATATGACAATTCATAACTTGTCCAGAGTCATACATGATATTCTGACGTAGACCTTTTGTGCCAATTTATACGTTTGTCTTCCTTTGTGGGAGATGCCGATTGTGACCTTTCCACCGAATTGAAGTGGTAGGTGTTGCATGCAAGCAGGAGATGCTCACTCTTCCTGGGCACCTGGTCTCTGTCCTACGCAGGGATTTCACTTCTCTTCATATGGTAGATTTTTTATTATTTCTGTTCCTTTGCCTTAGTTCTGGTTTTATCCTAGTTTGTATGCCCTTGATTAGATGATTATTTGCTTAACGATTTAGTACGTCTTGATAGGGGTATGGTTTTCTATTTGTCATTGGGACGACCAATGTGGACTAAATGGTCGTCTCCTTCAAGCATACAAGACCACTCTTATGAAGTCAATAATTGTCAATAAAAATATTCCTATCATTTTCCATGAATGTAAAGTACTTATTAGAATTTGAAAGAACTTCAGTTGTTCCTGTCCAAACCTCTTTAGAGAAAACATGTCCCGACCAATCATAAAGTCGTTCGGACTCTACGGGTTGTTACATGAAATGATGTCGCCCCCAGCCGGCAGAGCACGGACTGTTTTTCGTATTCCCTTTTTTATATTGATTTACAAAATTATCTGTGTGATGCTTCGGTCACTGCATTTTGCTGTCTTGTTTGTGTGGTCATCTTACAGTAAGGAAGTTTCTTTACATCACAACTGTGCGTTCGGCGAGACCTCTGGGTAACCGATAAAGTGGGAGGTTGTGTGCAAATAATCCGTACAGGACATCTCTAGGGATTGACTGATTAACCTGAGAGTATCGTTTGTCTAGTGTCAGTGCTGGTCAATTGATACATGATTAAGGTCATCGAGGATTCAGTTCCTAGAATATTCATATTTGAATTTTCTTTCTTTATTTGTCTAGACATCTGACGTCAGCCCTCACGGCGGTAAAGGAACACGTTGCAAAATATTGTGAAACTGTTCTTAACAGGAATGATGTAAATTTATTTTGGTCTATAAAAAATTCGGGGGATGTGATTGACAAGATAAAATCTAGAAATTTTCAAGCCAATACGATTGCTTCATACGATTTTTCAAATATGTACACCACCCTTCCTCACGACAAGATCAACGATCAATTGTCCAAACTCATTAAATGGTGCTATAATCGAGAGGGGAAACTTTATATTTGTACATCTGAATCAAAGGGTTTCTTTTCCGCTACAGAATACAAATCATACAAATCATGGACATGTAGCGACCTGTGTAGTGCCTTGTCCTTCCTCTTGGACAACATTTATGTAAGATTTGGTGAGAATCTCTACAAGCAGGTTGTAGGGATTCCTATGGGTACAAATTGTGCGCCTCTTGTTGCAGATTTATTTTTATACACATATGAAAAGGAATTTATTCAAAATCTTCAAAAGCAAAGAAAACATGATGATGTGAAATGCTTCATTAGTACTTCAAGGTACCTTGATGATATTCTTACTATCGATAATCCTGTTTTTGAAAAGTATAAAGATGTTATTTATCCACAAGAATTGACTCTAAACAAGGCAAACTTTACAGACACTGAAACACCATTTTTGGACCTAAATATCAAAATTGTCAATGGAGAAATTCATACAAGTGTATATGACAAACGAGATGATTTTGGATTCAACATAGTAAATTTCCCCTGGCTTGACGGTGATGTCCCTAGATTACCGTCATACGGTATCTATATTTCACAGCTCATCCGATATGCTAGAGCATGTACTGATGTTTTGGATTTTCATAATAGAAATCTGCAAATTACAAAGAAACTTTTAGGTCAAGGTTTTCGCTTTCACAAACTAGTAAAGACTTTCTGGAAATTTTACAAAAATTATGATCAAGTTCTTTTGAAATTCGGACCCATAAAAGCAACGGAGTATATTACTTTAGGTATTTCACAACCTGCATTTTATGGTGACATAATTAACAAAATAAGAAGGATCAAAGGTAGACAGCATATGTATCGAAAATGCGTCAGAGTCATCAAACGCCTTTTATACCGTGGATATGATCCTAATGTCACCAGACGGACACTAAGCTTGGTACTTGACCAATATACAGTCTTGTACGAGCGCATTCTTAAGACTTGCACTCTGACTGACTGTGACGACGGGACTCCATGACGGGCCCTGTCCAAACCTCTTTAGAGAAGACAGGGCCCCGACCACCTGTCCTCTCTGAATGTCAGTCGGACTCCTCGGGTGATTACATACATGAGCTCGCTACAGCCGGCAGAGCACGGACTGTATTACGCATGCCCTCTTTTTATATCCATTTACATATTCATCTGTGTCTCTGGGGCCTCTGCGTTTCGCGGTCTTGTTTGTGTGACGTCATCTTACAGTGAGGAGGTTGTTTTACACCACATTTGTACGTTCTTCGAGACCTCTAGGTAACTGGAGAAGTGAGAGGGTTGTGCGCACGTAATCCAGGATAACCACACCGTCTGCTATTTACTTGGCAGATGGCCGTCCTAAGTCGGCACCGGTTGCCCATTGGTCTCGTTGGTTTATGTGTAGTCTTTTATGTTTCTATGTTGTGAGTTGGTGTTCCTTGTCCATTTTGCGTCTCTTTCTGTGGGTATCTGTTCTGTGTTTTTTGCATGGGTGTTTTGGGATTTTGCTGTGGGTGCTGCAACCTAGTGTTGTTGGAGATCCCCTCCTTTCTTTCATTTACTGCGATGCTTTATATGGACTTACTGAATATCTGTCTAACTATCCGCAATACACATGTACGGAGAATAAATGTCATCCAGTTAGCTGCAAAGCAGGACTTATGATTTCTTTAATCTTTTGATATGTTCTGTCCTTGTCCTTTTGCTGACCGTTTAAGTCATCTATAGAATTTCGTATTTTATTCCCGATCTGTATTCTCTTTATTTCCGCCATGAGTGTTAATGATAAAATATATAACAAAAACAATGCGCATATGTGTTCTAAGACTTATATTTTGATGTTAAACGTCTTCAAATTCAATAGCATCATTTAAGAACAGATTGATTTGCAGCATGGACCAGACCTGCACGTTATATGTACAAGGATAGATCAAATAATTCGATTCTAAATCATATGAAGTTATCATTTACTTCTTTTAAATTAATCATTATAATTAGATATTTGATTCCGCACAATGTTTCTGTTTGCATATAGCTTAGGTACGGTTGACATTGATTGAAAAAAAAATAAATGCATGTATGCTGCATGACTAAGGTTCCTTTTCTCAGAGACGAAACTTCCTGTTTTTTTATTGGTGCTGATGTGGTAATAGATTAGTTATGTTTGTTTAAGGTAATTCTTTGGATTTATTTTCGCAAGAGCCATTTATATATTTAAAAGATAAAGCGAAATGAAATGATGAATTTATACTGATTCCCTTGTATCTATTACGTCGTAACATATCATAATTTGATTCTTCAAATTATGTTTTTCGATAATTGTTTGAATAGGAGATCATATAATATTATTATAATAGTGTTGGACCCAAAATATCCCAAGGTGACGAAACTGCCTCGTCCAATTTTTCCTTTAATTTTTGAAGACCCTGAGGATATCAATTTGCCAATTTTCATCAATGTTACCACATTGGCTAAAAATGTATGCACATGTTTTTTTATTGATCATAACACAAGACAGATAACTCATTTACGAATAGCTCTTTTCTTAAATTGTTGCTGTACTACATGTTTTAGTGTTTTAATGGTTCAAGGCTTACTTTTCAATATTTTTATTTAAAATGTCTCCTTTTCATCAACTGAAGATGCCTGACAATATGACACACTGGTATCAAAATGACATATATGTAACTATAAGTATACTTACAAACAAAAAGGAATCAAGTTGCACATACATTTTTAACTAAGTAATACATGAAAAATTATTTAAAGAATTATTCTGTACAATAAGACAATATCATATCGATCCTGTAGTCTGAGAAAATGAGAGCAAAAAAGTACTCATAAGTTTGATGCACCGGTGTATAATTCTAATGACCTGTATTTCCTTTCGCGGCAAACATCAAAGGCTTTTACTGGGTGGTTGAGAGGATAGCGTTATAGAAAAAGCAATACAACTTTCATAACACGGCCATTTAAAGTCAACTCAGACTACATTTTTCGGCATTTATTAAAATTTATGCGATTTGCTTAAAGGCAAATGAGATGTGTGAACTGTGTAATACTACCATTTCATACCCTCAAAAAGTTGTTTTTTATGAATCGATGGTTAGAATATATATAGATAAAGGAATTGAACGGTTTCAAAAAAGGTAACATCCTAACTTTCATAATCATAAACATTTTTGTGGAATTAACAATATTTTCCGTATTTTCGGTCAAAAAGGTTATGATAATTATAAAATCATCCGAAATATAAAATTGTGAAAATAAACTAATGAAAGATAATAAGGCAATAACGACTTTCACCGATCAAAATTCCGTAACTATGTAATTTTTGATTAACCATCTTATTTTCTTTTCAGATAACCTCAATATAAAGGATTGATCGCTGAAAAGTAGAAATCACAAAAAAGAAGAAATGTATTCCGTTCGAAACAATAAAAAGTTGAGTCATCGTAATGTGTATATAGAAAATGTGGCATTTGGTATATGATGATACCGATTGGAAATTTTATGAATAAGAAATTACCATAATTTGCAAGGAAACCACACAAAGTGCTATCACTCGTTTACATCAGCAATTCGATTATGAAGGAATAGATAGTTCGGTGTGTGACCCACCCATTTCCCATTTTATCACATGCATTAAGCCTCCAAGAATTACACAATAATGGAATTTGATTGACATTTCACCGGAAGTGCAGAAAGATTGTTACAAATTGCAAAACCTACTTCGTAGCCAAGTGCTCCGATTTAAGTACATGTCTGGAGATTCGAATATCCAGCCAGACACTGCGTTGACATTATTACATTCATGAGCCACCGTATTTCCTAAATGGGGCAACCTTTAATGTCTGCGTGTGCCGAAATTTCTTGATATGCCATTAGTGTCAAAGAAAGCCGAATTTTTTACCAACGTTGTAAGAGAAAAAGGTGAAAAGAGAGAATGATGACGATCTTCAAAGTTGCCATGTCTAAAGTGGATTTCAAAGTCAAGACATTTTACGAACACATTATGGTGATACCTACATAGTTTTGAGGATATCCAATTAAGAGAAAAACAATAGACCGTTTCCTGTGGTGATATTTCTCTGCCAACAAAAATAAAAGTTTATTCAATAAAGTTTCCAGCAGTTATTTCGCTAGTTGGAAATAAATCCTTGGCACCGAGTCCAGAGTTGATCATGCACCTTCAAGGACTACTTGTATTTCTTTATTTTTACCTAATGTTTCCAGACAATATAATAGGTCTATGGTGGTGAGTACTCATTTGCATATTCAAATTTCTTTCTTTTTCTATATCAAAAAATATAATATTTTTATTCATCTTATCGTGCAAATTCTATTTGTATAATCAAAGAGATACCATTATTCAACAGCTTGTAAATTTCAAGCTAATAGATCGTAATGGATGATAAATATTTTGATGATGTTTCAAATTTTAAGATAATTATTCATCTTTTCGTTGTTTTTAGTCAGTGTACACCCGTTCCATTTTGACAGGATGTCCAATGCTCCATTTGGTGTTATACCATGATATATTGTATCCACTAATGTTACAATTGGGATATGATTAATCCATTAATTATACGTTAGGAGAACGGATAGTCTCCTTTCTTTAAAATCTTTATTATTCCATTTATGTACATAATATCCCACCCATCCTGCTAGATCTTTCGGTAGATTTTGGACATAATTTTCACACTCTTTAGCAATATTACATTCATTCCATCTTTATTTATATGAAATTGTTATTGTTTAGATTTATGCTCAGAGAACGACCTGTCTTCATTCTCTGTCCCTTTGATGATCGATCAAACAGTACATCCATCTCCTGTACTTCAATTGTTTATATTTGCTTTATTTGAAAATTGAAACTCACAACTTCTAGAGATGCCATGATAGGGTCTGTTGCCTTACCAAAGTGGATAATTTTTCAGGATAATATTTTGATTATATTTCTTCTGATTTGGTCTCACTAATTTATGACGTTTACACTCTGTTCGATCGATATCTATTTCTGGTAATAATAAAGAATTTGTCCATAGATTGTATATTGTAAATACATACTATGGTCGTCTTGGATGGATATTATGAATTTAAAGTGCTGATTTAATTTCTAAATCTCTTTTATATGCAGTTAGAATATTTAAAGTATTTGAGAAAATTAATTTTGTCATTGAGATCAACAGACATTTTTTATTAAAAATGTTCGGTTTCTACAAAATACTTTCAAGAATCGGTTAAGTCTTGAAACGTTCTATATTGTCGACTTTTTATGAATATTTATGTACATAAAATCCAAACCATCCTGCTACGTCTTTCGGTAGATTTTGGACATAATTTTCACACTCTTTGGCAATATTATATTGTTTATATTGAGGATCACTGACGAGGGTTAAGTACCCGAACGTGCATGTCTGGTCCATGCGGAAAATGTATCTGTTCATAAAAGATGCTATTGAATTTGAAGACGTTTGACATAGAACGAATACACCGTGTCAATTTTAGACCACTATTTCTATACATTGAAAGGGAATGTACAGTATCAGTATTTGAGAAATAGACCATAGAAATGACCGTAGACTAAAGACAATAATAATACCAATACAGAAATATTGAAGTAATTCACAATAGTTAATCACAAAAAATAAGTTAAGAAAATTTTGCTGTACTTATTGAATATATTCATAGCATCATTTAAGAACAGATAAATTTGCATCATGGACCAGTCATGCACGTTTCGGGTACTTAACTCTCAATTCAAAACATGAAATATGACCAAAGAATATATAAGTTATGTAAAAAATCGATAGAGGTAAGATGGGTGGGATATGATGCTACAGGACCTACTTTTCAGAAATTTCGAGAAAATTTTGTTGACAGAAATTTTCGAATGCGTTTTAAGAAACAACTTTTTAAGCAGAAAATTGGACGGTTTTTTTCTTTAAATTATTTTTCTAAATAAAATGCCTTATGACTTACTTGAAATTTGAAATTTTCATGACGTTGATGAATCAATGATGCATGATGTGATAAAGAGTTTTAGTTATTTCCATACTATCTTTACACGCCAGACATCGTTAAAGACGTCATAAAATGTGTCGATAAAATGGTTAAAATATATTCTTATGCATACGGATGTATCGGATTTTTAAGTTAACCTTGAATTCCATTTTACTGTTGGTTTTTGGTAATTCAAGGCATTGTATTTACTGCTGAAACCTTGTTTTCATTAATGAACATGATTTTATAGATAAAAAGAAACTTATTATTTGTTATGAAAACAGAGAGTGAATGAATAGTTAAATCAAACTTTTCTATGATGTATAAAATCAAAATTGTTGTTAAAGTAGCTTAAATTCGAAAATAAATATTCGCAAAGAGCTGATACATTCAGAATCTAAATAAGATAGTAAAAGATAGTAAAAAGGGAAGGGATACCAGTCATTTTATGTACAATTCATTTAAACGAAAACAATTGTAAGGATAGCAGGATAATGATAAATGTTTTTATGCCTCTAGCTGCAACAATTTACTTTGTGGTGATTGTAACCATTGGAAAATCGGTATTCCAAAATCAATACACCTAAATAGTTGACGGCCAATAAAACAAAATGAAATAAATGTAAATTTGGATATCTTCATTTCAATGAAAAGTATAAAAGTTTTTATGAAATACGAAATGTATTCAGACAGCGCATGATAAGATAATAAAGATAAATATACGTAATAAGAACAACATATTATTGGAAAGTCACCAATAACTTGAATGAATTTAATGAAAACAAAATACCGCGAAAAAGTTATTAGAAGTATTGAAACCTTCAAATAAGTGTACTTTTTTTTCACGTGACATGTATAAAAATATGTCTCATATTGCTGATGCATTCATACGGATTGGCAGAAAAAAATTCTTTTTGAGTTAAAATGTCTTAATTTCTTTTCCTTTTTTTTATTTGTTTTATTTCACTGATTGTTAAAATGTAATCTTATTATACGTTATATCCCAATATATTATGTTTATAAGTAAATCGTAAAAAATAATGAATATTTCTCAGAAAAGAAATATTTGGATCCATGTAAAGTAGTGCATATTTTACACAATATTAAAAAAAAGCTCTAACTATGTTGTAAATTGGAGAGGTAAAAATTGATGAAAACAAAACCACAGGAAAGCGAGCTACCGTTGTTGGGGCATAACTAATGTACCGTGCAATTATTGAATATTAAGATATGTATAATATTGTGGTAATTATAGTGCATTCTCATATACAAATTTCAGCAAACAATAAATCAAGAGTAATGTGCTATGCCAAAATAGACGCGAGAAAAACGAACTATTAGAACTGTTCTGCCCGAGGACCATAAGGACAAATTTTCTGTCCACCAGACATGGAAGTTTCGAATAATTAATCCCCATCAGAATAACTTAAAGATACAAAGAAACAACATAAATTAGTGATGCCCTCTCGCTTGATTTCTAAAAAAGTTGTCATGGCGTCAAAAATGAGCGAAAATCTAGTTAGCCTACAATGACCTAAAACGTATTCCATAGGGTCATTTCTAGACAAACCTGTGCATTAAGGAAGAAGCACTTTTTGTAATAGTTCACTCAATTTAGTTACAGAGAATGAAATACATTTCACGTAAATGTAGAAACTTGTGCGAAACCAATGTGAAACTAAGCAAATATAATTTCAGATAATATGTACAGATATTTCAATAAAGAAGGTTATTTATAAGATATGAATGGTCAATTTTTTTATCAAAGTGGTTGCTCTGTGACAACATAACAGAAATTTTTGTAGTCTTCTTTTTTTTTGTTTCTTTCAGTCATCATATTATTCCATAATCTCTGTAGGTGATTTTTTTTCGAGATGACAAATGTAGTATCTATCATTGAGAGGAGAAAAAAACTAGTCTTGTTTTCTCATTAGTTACCCAGGGCTGGTTATACCTGTGGGGTCTCCTGTGTTATGTAATGCGAAAAACTTAATGCATGTACAATACCTATAGATAGTCCCCGTATTTTTGTCTGGAAGTACAACAGACGAGCATTTTATATCTTAAACATGCAGGTTTGGTGCACTAAATTTGGCTTTTTGACACATCAGTTCTCTTGCAGTGATCATCATTTTTAAGTGCAAAGATGTTATTTCAAATATGAAGTCACACTAAGATATCTTTAGGAAATGCACCTGATTATAGTTTCGATCAAGTATATTTTTTCCCTTTCTAGTTAATTTCCATGAAATAACTGAAAGTGTAAGCAATCATCAAGGCAAAATATATGCGACAAAACAGAAAAATCTGGTTGTTCATAATTGGATACATGAGGTATTTGTTTTTCCTCCCTTTTGAACGCTCTTAGTATTGGAAGACGGCAAATAAAACGGAGAGAAAAATAAATACTTGCTGTACACAGCCAATTGTGCCTCACACACGAAATTCATATGAAATGAGCATCATGTAAATTTCACATGAAAGTTCATGTAAAATTCATATATATTTCAAAAAAGATTTATGTGAAAAATATTTCACATGAATTTCACATGAATTTTTCTATGTGACCTTCACAGGAAACTGAATTCACATAACATCCATGTAAAAAAATCTTTACATGAATTTTATGAGAAAAAATTCATGGTAATTTCATGTTCGTGCTCGTTTCACATAAATTTCATGTGAACTTTCATGTAAAGTTCATGTAAATTTCACATGAATATCATATGAGGCACAATTGGCTGTGATATATGGGAATGGAAGTGTTTAGTGTTTATCTGCTTCTCTAGTCCAGTAGCATTCCTTCCACAGTGATAACCTACTTATAAGATTTTAGCAGAACTAATTCTAGAGTGCTACGACGACATAGATACTTTAAAATGAAAGTTTCAGAAATACTCATAATCTTATTAATTAATATAATAACTTTCACACTCTTTCATCATACTATATTATTTAGATTGAGGATCCGTGCCCGAAACGTGCATATCTTATCCATCCTGCAAGTTTATCTGTTTTTAAATTATGCTATTGAATTTGAAGACGTTTATTTACAGACTCCATATATCATGTTTGTGTGTACAGAAAATAAGTTCTAAAGAGAAAAAAAAGGAGAAGAAGGAAGTGTCCTACCTCAACGCTGTTATTATAATTTCCTCGTGTTTTAATATATATATATATATTTAGCATTGTCTTAAAGTGTTTCACTAATAATAGCCCAATATAAGTAAGACACTTAAAGAGGCTTAACTTTTGAGTTTCTATCTAGATACTTCTGTCTTTCAAGATGAATTCTTTTTAGAATCATAGTCGTGATACATCAACCTATAACAGTAAAATTAAGATTCTTCATAAATTGAGATAATCATTTATATTTTGTTTGTTTCATTTATTTGAGATATTTGACAAAATTGAGACGTCTTCTATTGTCACCTGTATCCTCAGATTACCTCGAGCCTACTAGTTGAAACCTCTACTTTAATGAACTTTGTAATCGGCAGAATTGTAGCAAATATATGACTAAACTTAATCGAATTCACGGAAGACCCGTTTAATGTGTTTGCACCTGCGTTGAAGAGATGTTTTATGACAAATGTTTAAGATTTTATCTACTCATTACTTAAACCATGTCAAAGTGAATTAATTTAACCAAACAGTTTAACACTTTGCTTTTACATGATATTTTTTTCACTATGTGACGGGTGATAGATTTTTCCTCCCTAATGGAGACATGGTTAAATGCATAAACACAAAAAGAGTGTTTTGAGATTGCAGCCATTTTGCAACGCTCTCTAGTCAAAGAGGTATAAAATGCTATCAATATACACCACTAATCAGGGCCGTCTGATCTATAAATAGAATTTACCTAGACATATCAGGGGAGACCTTTGGAAGGTGGCCCGATATGTAAGGTAAAAATCTTGCAGCCGTAAACATGGACTGCTTGTTATTCTGGTACTGCTACCTGTATCTTATGAAAATAATCAAAGGAGGGAATGAAACATAAGCCTTATATTAGTCCCAGATTATATCGTTCGTCTAGTTTCCCTGTCCTTCTGCAATGACTTGAAATATATATAAAATGTTTGATGCTAAATTTGATAAATTGATAGCAAATGTGATAACTTCTAACATTAAGCTATATCTCCTTGATGGCATAGCTCTGTCCTTAGCTGACCCTTTGGCATACTACTGGGTCATGTCATTTAGTTCCTCATATATACATTATTTGAATTTCCTCTTTCGATCTCGAGTATCACTGATGATACATTATCTCTTGAAATGTGCATATAGTGCTCTAAATTATAATGATAAAATATATATTAAAACATTGATTCACTTATGTTCAAAAACCCTCTCAATTAACTTTACGTTTTATTGTAATATATGCCAACTGTTGAATCAAGGATATCTTGTAAGTTTTTTTCCGATTTCATTTAATTAAATTGTTCGAACTATTCTGTAAAAAAAACTTAATTGATAATTGAAAGATATAACAGGAATGTAAGACAATGATCACTTATATCATTCAACATACGCTACGTAACCCTAATATAACTTTTATTTGATTGTACCTTCATTCATCTAAACCTCTATGCCTTGAAACAATCCCTCCCCTTTTTTACACGTCGTGCATTTTAAGAGATTTGCCCTTATGCTCTCCTTCATATGATAACTTCGTTTTCCTTCATGATAACATTTTCATTCTTGTACTCATTTTTTATCTCTTTACCATAAGTAAGTACACAATGCCAAACCGTATTACAAGATGCCGTTAGTGCATTTCATAAAGCCTAATTTGTAGCGAGCTTCCAACCTTTCATACACTTAAGACGACAAAGACCTATACAATGTATATTATCTGACACGGATGCTCCAGAGTCAATAGTTATGTTGCATAATCTTGTACAATAAGAACATTTGATGTTTATCAGTATTTCAACGTTTATACCATCATATTCTAAGTGAATCAAAAAAAGTTAAGAGTTAAAACAGAAAAATTATGAAATGTTAACATGAATATCCATGTACCGTCATGATAAACATACTGTATATATGAAGGGTTACGTAGTCTATAATAAATAAAGACGTACAACCAATGATTCTTCAAAAAGTTGTATGTAAAAACAAGAGTTAATTAATTTACAAAAAGAGGATGTTTATGTTTAGCAGAACTATTATATTGGTACCATCATAATGTTACCTAAGAAATGACTATCTTACTTTTGGTGTTCATGGGTGTATAATTATGGTTGGTCATGTGCAAATTCCTTTCTTGTATTAACATTTATTCTAATCATGTGTCATTTTTATTTGAATGCACATCGCATATTTTGCCAGTAACAGCGTCAAATGAATTTTAACGTTGGTAAATTCTCCTTACATTTAAAACTTGAACGTGACGTCACAATTGCAACCCAAGTTATTGGAATATAATTCTAGTTGCCTTATGGACGTTTAACATTGGAAATCTACTAGTTATGTAAATATTATATCATATTTTTATCTCCTCATGGATGATTAAAGTGTATTTTTATACATAGGAAATAAATAATAGAGACGTTTTAAAAGTCACGATCATTGATTTGAATATTCATGATTTAGACAAATCTTTCATCAAATAAATATATGAAAAAACAAGAGTTTATTGATTATCAAAATAAACATGAATAATTGACAGCGATGTAATGTATACGTATTCCTTTGAAAGGTTAAATAAATTCTACAGTTAGAAGATCTGTTTCCACTACAGACAAATAACATCAGGAAGATACTCTTTATATTCTATTCACTGCAAATTTAAGTAAATATTTCAAGTCTGTTTCTTTCTTTGTTTTTGGTATTGATATGCAAATATAAATTATTTTCCATTTTAACCATTGGTATCTGACCTGGTATAAAGACTTTTAGAATTAATAGCTTCAATCAAAACAAAATCATATTCAATGGACAAAAGATAAAAATCTGAATGAAATTTTAGGAGCATATGAATTATGTCTAATCTAAAAGAATTATCAAATCTTATAAAGGAACTTTTTTTATTTACTTGTTGGTCACTAAATTTCACTGTTCTGACAGTGATGTTTCTGGCAGCATATCTAGAATTGGTCAACTTTCTTTTTTCATGTCATGCGCTATCAGACAATAACATCCCCTACCTCTCTCTATTTTCTCTTGCTCCATTGGATGTTTATACAAATGATCAAATGAAGTTTATTAATTGTGTGAACCTACATCAGAGACGAAATTGAATCCATTTAAACAGTTTGTAATTCTATTATGGTACATGCAAGCACCATCTCAGTAGACACTCTAAATTTTACGCTTCTCCGAATCTAATGATTTAATTAGTTAAAGTTCACTTAATGAGGTTTACATTGAATCAAATTCATGAACCAGAAAAGTTGGAAGCCTTTGATGTACCGCAAATAAATAGGTTATATTAGTCCATTCAAAATTTCATAATTGTGCGATTTTGCATCCAGCTGGTATATTTCTTTTTCAAATGGTTTTATTTATGTGATTAGCCTGAAATTTAATTTTCCTGATGTTGCGATATAGGTGATCATAATCCTCCATTGAAGATTAACAGATTTGCATAATAAAGATATAAGGACATAAAAGTAGCAAAAATGCCTAACCCTTCGACATTATAAATAGAAAACTAAAACATGTATAATATATAGTGTATATGTATCTTATGTAAAAAGTACTTGAAAATCATAACATATAACATATTCTATTGAAATGATATAGTATATCTTTAATATGCCTTTGTCATAAAGCTTGCATATCAAAGAATCTAAATGACGTAAAGATTGAATAATTTTTGTCATTAAAGTTGGTAAAAAGGTTTAAGACTCAAATCTATCTCTTTTCCTACCTAAAATTATAATCACTTATATTTTAGTTTTATGATTTTTTTTATCGTGAAGATTGAGTCAATGGATATACTTTCATAAACTAATCATTTTCTTTTAATTTTAACTAATCTTAAATAAATTCTATTTTTTCAAAAGTCTTTCTTTAGATAACTGAAAGGCAGAATATTTATATAATCTAAATATATATACATTACTACTGCTTCTGATAAATCAATATTCGATCTGATAATTGACATTTCCCCTTCTAAGCAATACACCAGATAAAAAAATCGAAAAAAGGCAAATTATAAACAATACAAAAATGAATTTTCAGGTATCATTTCTATTTGTTTTCTGTTTTGAATAAATGTACTGTCTTCCAAATTCCATTGACCTTAATAGTATGAATTTTGACTACTGTATTGTAAACCTTTTTATCTATTTAATGGCTATGTAAAACATGGTTTTATTAAATTACTCGTTTAATGTCTTTGTATCGAAAATCTATTATTTCCGTAACAAGCTTCCTAAGTCCTAAATGGAGTGATTGGTATTATTTATAATATCGTAGAATGTTAGCTTCTCCATATGTCTTGTATACTTAGTTAAATAATTCTAATTCCCAGAAGTCTGCTCTTTGGCAAAGGAGTTCGAACATTTATTTATTTATTCATTTATATTTAATTTTTTTTTTTTGGATGGAAATTAGAAAAATAAATCTCTTGAAGAATACAGCTGAATTCAAACAGACAATGTTTTGTAATTTATGAAAATGATTTGCTTCATCTGGAAATAAAAAAAAATTAGAAAAATAAACCTCTTCAAGAATACAGCATAATTCAGACTATTTAGATTAATGTTTTGTAATTTATGAAAATAATTTGCTTCATCTGGAAATAAAAAAGACTTCAGAGGTAATATGTGAAACATAACCTTTAAGAAAATTAATGTATATCATAGAAACACGAAAATACTCCAATTGCTTGAATCACAGTATTTCGCTAATGCTTACTTTCACTTTTTCCATCTTGAAATATTTAAATGAGACTTGAAAAGAAATGTATAAAAACATGTTTATATATTTTCGACTTCGTTTTATAAATCATCACAATGTATGAATCATTGGCGGATACAGACATTTTTTGGAGGGTTGGACTTCAGCATGAGGTTTTTACAAAAATTATACATAAAGGGGTTATCAGAAATGTTTACAAATTCTAAGGGGAAGGGTTCCTGACAGGGGGCCCTGCCCTATCTAGATCCGCGCTTGTGAATTAAGAGAAAAATGTAGCAGAACTAAATTGTGCTGTAAACTATGCCATTACTTGCATTCCGAAATCAAGAACTCAGTGGGCCTTAGAAAACATCGTGTGAGATCAGCAAGCATTCATATCGAACACGCGTTTAAAGCAGCACTCGTTTGAAACCCATCAGTTACTACTTGTCTATGTTCAACTTATCACGTGGCATCTACTATTTTACATTGGATACCGGAGACTTGAGAAAACCAGAATCCCTATTTTGCTTAATTTTTTGGGGATGTGTGAAACATCTGAATTAGATATTCCGAAAAACTGTTCTGGATATTACTCGATATAAGTCATAAAGGTGTTTGTTTCTTATTTACTTATGGAGCTGTTTCTGTAAAAGATAATGAGTTTGGACTAACAGTATCATAAAAGGTGGTATGACTTTGTTAAGCTTCAAATTCTAAGCATTTACTTTATATTTTCACTTGATATTTTCTCTTTTTCATGTTTGACCACCTTCTTAGGGCTGTCGGAAGTCCCTTAGTCATGGACCCTAACAGCATATGTAGAAAAAGTAGAAGACTTGCAGGAAAACAAAGACAAATTTGCCGAAAAGAAATTGAAATAGTATCAGAGGTTGCAAATGGAGCCAAGCTAGCACTTGGTGAATGTCAATACCAATTTAAAGATAGAAAATGGAACTGCACAACTTCAAGGCGCATGCTTTCAAAGGTATTGAAAAAAGGTAAGATATCTTTGGCATTTTTAAATTGGAATGAATAATTCACTTTTATTTTGAAAAAAAAGAACAATAAAAGAAAATGAAAATGAAATAGGAGTACCATTGGTATATGAAATAAAATATTTGATGGCTAAATCAAAGTGTAATGGCGTTTATGAATTAAAATTGTTCTGCTTCTTTCAACAGAGAGTTATGAGAAAGTTATCTACAATTAGCGTTCCATGTTCATTCGTATTGAATAACATTTTTGGCATACGTTTTCTGAATACAAAATGGATGATTGAATCAAGAGTTGTTCCCTTTTTTACCAAAAAAATTGTTAAGAATTCCTGTATAACGGTTTTATCTTATGATTTTTTCCCACGTTTCTTGTGTTTATTTTACGCTAATAAAAGATTTATCCAAATTAACTTTTCATGGTATTCAAAGAACGAATTATCAAAAAAGAATGGCCGTTATGAGTAATACGTAATGACTTTATTAGAATAAATGTATCATATCGACTCCTGCAACGGTTTTATTAATCAAATACGAAATATTGGTTAGAACAAATGTTCTTTGATATGATTTACTGCCTCAGATTTGTGATACGCTAAATTGACACATTACTTGAAGCGTATCGTCGCAGAAATTTTATTTGAAGAAGTTATAGAAATAAGGAAAACAAGATCGAGAAAAGAAAAAGCCTGTCGATATTTCTTCTGAGAAAAGTAATAAAATATGCGACTTACTGTTTATTTAGATGAATCCATACTAAACCGCATCATAAGCCTAAGAATTAACAATGTTAACATATACATTTCCTAGATTTCATAAACTCACAACAGAAAAGAAAACTCTTTTCCTCCCATCTCTTTAACTTCCTCTACCAAAACTCTTTTCTTTGAATTAAACTAAAGCGTAAGGTAGTTTCTTTCGACCTTTGACCTCACTCAATTGAAGATCAAAGATGCCGACAAGAACTTCAAAGGAAGCCGACATCTTAAATAAATGCTGGCAGCTGACCGAAAACGCATTACTTCTGTGATAATATTATACATCAAAGGCTGGTTGGTATATAATAACCCTAACGTCTCCAGGAAAAAGGCTCCTAGAACTGCATGTGCTAAAACATATGCTTCAAAATTACTTTGAAGATGCAAAAACCTATAAAAATATCATCAACTCTGACGATTTTCTTTGAAATAAAGCAGTCGCCTCTCAGATAAGCTTTTCCCAATACATCACGAGTTAACGTAACAGAGGGGTATAGGCAGCGGGAATCCTTTTACATGATACAAGTTCCATTATGATTATCTTCTTCATTCAAAGATAATTGCATTTAGGATGTTCATAATCTTTCATTATATGTTCTTGAAACAACATGCACCAACAATGCATTTCATCGAACCAAAAAAATATTCCCAAAATAGAAAAGAAGAACCAATTCATTGCGGCAACAAAGTTGATAGGAAAAAAACTTATTCCAAAAATATTTGGGATGTGGAGGAGGGGACCCATATGGATTGTACATTGAAATACCGGTAAATAATCACAAGGCATAATTTACGGATATCAACATCTTATTAATGAGATCATTTTAAAATTAAAAATTTTGAAATCTTGATCATCCTTGTGAAAAATATCCGACTACAAACCTGCTAATGACGTCATGGATCATGATTGTTACCATTACAGATGAATCATCATCGTTAATCATTTTAACATCTATCAATTACATACTTTGTATTTGTTACTTCGAACAGCGCAAAAGGTGTTTTACCAAAATTCACAAAGACAAGTTACTCTTTTTGTATACACATGACTGTTATTAGTACGGGGGACATCCTTGTTTAACCTTTAAAATCAAGTCCTTTTGTATCGAAAAGCAAAAAAAGAAATATAATTTGGATATAATCTGGTATGCTATGATTTAAATCCTTATACATTAACTGGGCCATCCTAGAATAAATCACAAACCACTTGTTTGATTTTGAAAGAATGAATATCTATCAAAATACCATCATGCATTCAAAACACGAGTAACGTGGCTGGATAAATCTATAATCGGGCTCAAGATCATGCAAAATCCTAGACACGGGCATGCGCCAACGGCACGCGCAAACAGGTGTCAGTTATCGCTTAGCTTAAGAGTTGCGGTTCACGACGATATTTAGTCGATAACTTGACAGATTCGATGATAATTACTTCTATTTGATAAAAGACGTAAAGGTCGCACACTGAATGGCAATGCATGAGGTATGCAGAACAAGAAAACGCCAATACGTTAAGATACGATAAAACGATCCATTTGGCGATTTTTGGGATATTTCAAAATTATTTATTTCTATTGGTTTAAAAATTGGTCAACGTCATAAACGTACTAAAAGTACTTTTTCATTCTTCTGAACAGGAGCAATTCGAATTTATGTATTTTTCTTCCGAATTCCCACGTCTATAGAAACATGAAACTGTAAAAGGCTGGGTTAGCGCAGTGGTAGCGCGCTCACTTCTCATCTCTAAGGTGCCGGGTTCGAATTACGGATTCGGCGAAGGGTCTTATGTGGTAGGGTAGGTGGTCCCCACCCAGGCCGCTTCAGGGGTTGTTTCTCCGGGCACTCCGGTTTCCTACTGCTCCTTGGACCCCCTCACGTCAATATCTGAGCAAACATGGGACGTTAATATAAGTTGTGTAACTTGTTTGTAAAACGTTTTAGAATAAATGAAATTTAATTTATGAAACTGCATGTCAAATGGTGTCATAGGCGAGGTAACATGATGAATACCCCTTCCAAGTGAATATCTTCTTAATTTGTTGGGGTATCTTGATAAATGGAACTATATCGATTCCTTATATAAATTGTTTTACACCAATAAAGTCATATGTTGTGGGTTTTATGTGTAAAATTACATCAAATTCATTCTTTTTCTATCCAGGCATTTCGGCCATTGGCCTTCATCAGTGAAGAGTTTATAAATTTCAGTCAGCGTCCGCCACAAGTACGAAACGCTGAAATTTATAAACATTCCACTGATGAATGTCAATGGCCGAAAAGTCCGGATAGAAAAGGAATAAATGGTTTTATTTATACGTTTTGCAGTACATAGGCTATCAAAACATTATGTGACACAAAGATTCTTGTTTCGATGATCTTGGAATAAACATCAAAGAAGTACCTAACCGTTATTCAGTCTCGAAGTCGAGAAGGCAAAGCAAAATCGTGAGAATTCCCATCGAAACAGTTGCGAACCCCGGAATGAACAACATTCCGAAGTGAGACCAGGTGCCCGGGGAGAATCAGCGTCTCCTGGAAAGTTTACTTTAAGTCATGAAAAGTACACAAACATTGATGATTATCTATCCTATGTGGACATTTCAAAATCTACGACGTTGACATTTGCATTGATACCTCTATCTATGACAAACGTGACGACTTCAGTTTCAGCATCATTAGTATCTCATTTATAGATAGCAGTATCAAATCATCAGTGGTATATTGCTTGTTCCTATTCTGACTTATATTCGGGCAAACACTCAGAAAGTGTTTTTGTTCTGCGATATTTTTTAATGTTCAATGTTCTTGGGTTGTCCTTCTGCTTTTCGCAGTATCATGCAGACACAAGTCCTATATTCATACACACTCTTGTATCAGACAGAAAGCAGCCTTCGGGACAAAAAATTCTAAATATAGTGCGCCAGATATGCATGTCTCGAATAGCGAATCATCAGTAGTACTTTAAGACAAATCTATTTAAATTTGAATAATATTCTTTATTCTAATTCATTATGTTTGTTTCGCGCATTCTGATTGGTTCACAGGATTTCTACAAGCATGTATAACGACGATATACATGCCGCAAACCGACTCACTTGACATACTATAAAATGTATTCCTACATAAATTTGCACGTTACAAGCTTTAGCGCACTTTGTGCGTATGACTTCATGCTTCCCTTTGTTCTTCGCTCCTGTGACGTCATACTGTGACGTAAAACTACAAGGTATGAGCTTGTAAATGGCGTTCTCCACATGTAAACAACAGAGCAAGTAAGTTTATTATTGATAACACTTTGATTTTTTGCCATTGTAATAAATACGAAGCAGTTTTCTGTTGGTCAATGTTGGTCCTCCGTAGCAACGTTACCTCCAAAGCGATGCGTGAGACCCTCTGAGGGGTATAAAAATTAAAATATGTCACATGAATTAGAATAGGGATAAACGTACTGTGTTTTGTGGTTCCGACAGGTAAATGTTGGATATACTGTTGGAAACATACGTTCTACCGTCGGGGACAAGCCCCGACGGTATAACTGCGTTTCCAACAGTATATCCAACATATACCTGTCGGAACCACAAAACACAGTACGTTTATCCCCTAAGTGTAGGGCTGCTGTAGGATGCATGATCAGTCCCTCTTTCTTTCTCCAAAACCATATCATAGCTTCTGACTAACGTCTTTGTCATTTGTATTTCAGACACTCGCGAGTCGGCGTTTGTGTATGCTATTACAGCTGCAGGGGTAGTGTATGCAGTGACAGAGGCATGTAGCATGGGCAAATTACTACAGTGTTCATGTGATAATCACATACAGGACATACGAAGGGACGGGGAGTGGGAGTGGGGAGGGTGTGGGGATAATGTGAACTATGGCTATTTAAAGTCAAAGGAATTTATGGACGCCCGGAAGCGGAAGAGGCGTGGCGACCTCACTACCAGAATTCAACTGCATAATAATGAAGCCGGAAGACAGGTAACTAATTCATTTCTAATAAAAGCCTAAACTTGTAAATCTTCCTCTGTTGTTTAAAAACTATTTCTTGACAGTTACCCAAATTTAGTGCATCATATATTCATGAAAATACCGATGACTCTGTAGACTTTGTAGAAGTGTTAAACGTCTTCAAATTCAATAGCATCATTTGAGAACAGGTAATTTGCAGCATGGACAAGACATGCACGTTTCGGTTACTTAACCCTCGTCAAAAATCCTCAATTTAAACAATATAAAATTACCAAAGAGTGTGAATATTATTTTGTCCAAAACCAGTGTCATTTTAAAGCTTCTGTCTTTCCCTTTACAAAGAAAAGAGAAGTATTCAAACTCTGGTGCATGAGAGAAGCATTCTTGATGTAAAAATGTTAAATTAGTTGCATCAAACATACATGTTTCGGGTAAGGAATCCTCATCAGAAGTACTTCAAGTTATCATTCACTGTCAGTACAGGGTAATCTTGATAGATATCTCCTGACGTTAAAGAAGCTAGGCAGCGAAACGCTTAACTGTACAAGTTCTGACAAACAACGGGAAAAAGAACGAGACGCCTTGGAATGGCCACTTTATTTTCGATTTAATAGTCTTAAGGCTTGCTAGGGATATTTTTCTTCTTTAAGTTCTTTAAGTTCAAATCCCTGTTAATCTCTGCCTTTAGTGTACATGTACTACACATAAATGCTCCGATGATAAATCTCAACACTCGTTTTTCAAAGCTAAAAGACATATGTTACTCTTTGATTTTCAAAGTTTTATTCCAAAGTAGGTTGTTAAAAGAAACTAAAGGATCACAAAAGTATTAAGAGCGGCCGGTGTATAAAGACAAACAGCACCGGTTGCTATAAAAATTAAAGCGTAGGCGATTCGAGAAATTCTTTCTGAAGTATTTTTACGCCGGGGGGGGGGGGCGTCTAGTCTGTCGGGTTTGGATCCGGCATGTGATTTTGAAAATATATGATTTAAAATTTGATGTATAGATCTACTATGTTTGAAAGTGTAATATGTTAAAACGGGAAACTATAAACAAATTTGGTCATTTAGGAGGGCGTCCCCTCTATATCCACACTTGTTCTGAAATTAATGTGTCCTTCAAAGGGGAAATATTTATTTCATAACAAGATTGGGTTTTTTCTAAACAGGAGTATTCCAATATGCAACACTAATTTAGATTTTTAAAGGGAGCGTAGCTCCCGACCAATGCGCAAAGTGACCCTATAGATAGGAATGTCTATACACATATGCAAGTTCCTACTTTACATCGTCTTTTGAAAGATAAGAAAACATACTTTCAGAAACTTCCTATACTGTAAGCCAATTTCTTTCTGTATTCTTTACGCCACTTCCACCGGAAGCCACAGTAGCCCAGCAGAAATTCATACTGCGATCAATGAATAATTTTTTTCTTAGAAATAAGAAAATCTATCAGTACTTATCCAATTTTAATTTCCTTTGAGTTTCATGTCATACATAGCTGAATAAAATTGACTAAATCGACGTTTTTGCAAAAAGTAAATAATGACGTAATAATGTCAGTGCTCAAAATGTTATGATGTCAAGTATAACGTTACAGTATGTGCGACTTTGCACGCAAAGTCTGATATTCGTGACAAGATGGAATATCTTTATCTATAATTATATTTTACGTCTACTAACGAACGAATTACGAATTCAAAATCAGCAGAATTAGAATAAATTGGTAGGTGATCAGAAAAACGGGTGCTTCAAAACTAAGACAATTACTTTAAAACATGCTACGCTTCCTCGTAGGCAATGCCTAGATTCATATTAGAATTATATTGTAAAAATAGGAATCACTGTAGGTGTGCTAGTTGGATGCAACGCTATTTCATTTTACATGTTCACGAGTGCCGTTTTACAATAGTGCTTTGAATACAGTTGACGATAGCTGATGCATTTTTTAGAAACAAAATTCCAGTTTAATCAATAATATAATAATTGATATACATTTATTTCAATTCATATATAAGATGAATCGTTGAAAAACAGGATGCAGTATATAGGTGTCGCCATTGTAGTTATTTATCTCTAGCTGATGTCTTTGTGGGTTTTTTTTTTATTTTTAGAGCGCCACCTACAATGCATTCCGTTTTACACTTTTGGAAATAACATAAGACTTCTATTTTCTACATAGAACTTCCGTCCTATTATATCAGTTAATAAAAATCGTTTCTGTGAAAAGCCCATGTGTTGCATAATAGCTTTAAAGATTCCTTAATTCTCATGAGAAAACATAGGCGGATCTATATTTTTTATCCAGACGGTGTTAGGTCACACAGGGGGATCCATCCTGTGGTTTCGGCACAAATCACACTGAACACTGGGGAAAAATCGAAATTTTTGACAAATTCACGGGGCGGGGGGATGGGGTGGTTAGGGTCCTCAGCAGCCCCCCCGCTCTCTCTCTCTTCACGTAGACATAATTTGTCATTTATCTGAAAGTCTGACCAAATATAGCGTAATAATCATATGGTAATTATTTGCTGCGCAGCTTGTATCAAATTGAAATAACTGATGGGTACTTCTGTAATGTTTATTAAGAAATAAAAAATGACAAGCCGGGCTCTATTGTCTCATAAAGCCCGAGCGTCCTCAGCCAATCGCATTTATTACCGAGCCGCGTCAGCGGCGAGGTGATAAATGTGATTGGCTGAGGACGCGAGGGCATTATGAGACAATAGAGCCCGGCTTGTCATTTTTTATTTCTATTCTAATGATGACCAAACTTAGACATCGATTCTTGGTAAAAACCAGTTCCTGCCGGTTTATCTGCTTTCAGAAAATGGGTAGGCGTGGCTTATCGCTATAGGGCCTATATTGGAGAATAGAGCCCGGCTCGCGTCCGTTGTCTTAATAGGGAAAAAGAATCAAGTCATATTAGAATGTATAATATTTTTTTCATCCTTATATTGAACAATTGGAAGTGAAACAATTTTGAATGTTCGATTTTGTTATAATGGTAAGTTTTATGAAGAGAAATCGCCATCTACATTTGGATTGGTGCTTATTTGATACTTTTCTGAAAGTCACCCTGTTTTACAACTTCCTACCATACTGAAGTCAGGTCGTTACATTTGGGTATGCTACATGTAGCTGGAGATAGTTATTCACCAGTAACTGGTTTCACTCCCTTCTACCTGAAATTATATATATATAATAAGTGTCTTTATTTGATTTTTGGTACGCAACACACAGCAAGTGCATTTACCATACACGTAAAGCGCGTTATTGTGTTACATACCCGTAACAAAACACAAATTATGTCATTTATTCTATATGTCTGTTTGCCTTCTTGTCTTCTGAAATCGCATTTTTTCTAGGTAAAAAGGTGACGTCAAAATTCAGGTCTCCACGGGTGCAGTTTGCAAGTTAGAACAGCCTGTCGCGGCATGTTTCTTTTGATTTTATGCACTGTTACGTTTCGAGCGTTTTCATGCGAAATACAAACACGCTCCTTTCAATAGTTTCATCTCAGGGAATGACATCGGTTGTGTATATATATTTGTTTCATCATTAGAGCCAGACGGCTTGCAAGTAAGCTACTTGTTCAGGGTTATGTTATACAACTGCTGAAATCATCGGTCGCAACGTGGATGTAATAAAAGCATATGAGATCCCCCTTTCCAGAATGATCTGTGACATTCTACATTGTGATTGAATGACTGTCATCATCACCAAACAAGACATACTTACCTGATATGTACATCGAGACAATCACCGAATTTGACAGGTTTCCATGGAGCTGTTGCGACGGGTGTTGCATGCAATCAGGAGACGCTGACTCTTCCCGGGCACCTGGTCTCACTTCGGAATTTTGTTCATTCCGAGGTTCGCAACCGTTCCAATGTAAAATCTAATGATTTTGCCTTGCCTACTCGACTATGAGATAACTAATGGGATAACTGATGGGTACTTCTGTAATGTTTATTTCAATCTTGTGAATTCAAGCCAAGGTTTTAATTCAATCAATGATGTGAAGTCTCGTTTTTGTTCTTACTCCTGAAGAATAAAGTTTTGAGTATGTAATACACAGAAGTCTTTTTGGCGTCTATGACTCAATATATCCGTCTTATCCAGACTGTCATTAGCCGTCAAGAAAAGGCCAAATGTTCCATTTTCGTTCTTTTTCGTTGATTATCATCTGAAATATCGTCAGCATTGTGCACGAGATGTTGATGTGTATTATATTATCATTTTTAGTCCAAATTCTTTTTACAATGACAACGTTTGTCGGTCATAAATGTACCCTTTGCTAAGTAGTTTCTTCATTAGAAGGCTTGCCTCAGGATGAAGTTGCTAGAGTTTGTTCCTTATATGAAATTAACATGAACTTGACGTAAAAGTTCACATGAAATTTATGTAAAACGAGCACGAACATGAACTTTACATGAAAAATTTTACATGAAATTCATGTGCAGTTTCCAACATGATTCTCATGTGAATTCAATGTCGCATGAAGGTCACAAAGAAAAAATAATGTGATATTCATGTGAAGTAGATATATGAGAAATTCATGTGATTTTATTTACATCAATCACATGTGAAATTTATATGAATTTCACATGAACTTTTATGTGAAATTTACATGATGCTCATTTCATATGACTTTCATCTGAGGCACAATTGGCTGTGAACGCTATATGTCTCAATCAATATTGAACAGTTTTAGGCCAGAGGGCTTCAAATGACACCCAAAAAAATATGCTGGTACCAGCGTCCAGTATTTTCTAATAATTTTGTATCAGTCCCTGTCGGAATTCTGTATGGTAGTATACAATTGTAGAGTCTATGGGAACATCTAATTGTATTTGTTTCCATGTCAATTTCAATTATTTCTTTAATGATATTGTCAGCTGTTGAGATTATCGTCAGGATCTTCTTTAACTCATTTGTGTCACACTTATGCCCTTTGCCGTGTGGAGCTCGTAAAAAAGTTCCCCGCGAGGGGTTTGACAGTAAGTGTTTTGAATATTGTTCCCTGACATTGTCGCCATAGCACTTTCTATATAGACAGAACCATAGACAGTGCATGTATTTAATATATTTTCATTTTCGTGCGTGAACATCGACGGCGGGTGCGGCTAGCCAACAGGGAATGCTTACTCCTCCCGGGCACCTGGTCCCACCTCTAGCTTGCTAGGGGTCCGTCGATGCTCCATTTGGTGCTCTATTGTGAGTACTGTTGAGAATATCGTCAGGATCTTCTTTAACTCATTTGTGTCACACTTATGCCCTTTGCCGTGTGGAGCTCGTAAAAAAGTTCCCGCGAGGGGTTTGACAGTAAGTGTTTTGAATATTGTTCCCTGACATTGTCGCCATAGCAGTTTCTATATAGACAGAACCATAGACAGTGCATGTATTTAATATATTTTCATTTTCGTGCGTGAACATCGACGGCGGGTGCGGCTAGCCAACAGGGGATGCTTACTCCTCTCGGGCACCTTGTCCCACCTCTAGCTTGCTAGGGGTCCGTCGATGCTCCATTTGGTGCTCTATTGTGAGTACTGTTGAGATTATCGTCAGGATCTTCTTTAACTCATTGTTGATACTTGAATTTCCTAATTCATCGTTAGTGAAGCCACTGCATTATTTGAGTATAAAAGAATACGTAACATATACTACAGTTGAATCATCATCTACGACATAAGTACGACTGATGAGGATTAAATTTCCGAAGCATATTTTTTTGTCCACCATGTTGGAGATTTTGTCCAGATGTGCTCTCTCGTGTTTATGTTGTGACCCATCCTTTTCCTCAGTAACAGCTTGATCTCTCAACGACATAAATAGTATCAGTGTATGAAATAATACGGAAGTGATCCAACTCTATATCTTCTTGAAGAACATCGGAATCTGAAATAATTTTATTTCATGCGATATTTATGAAACATATATGAAATATATATGGTTTAATTTTGCATTAGGGGATTTAAATAAAGACGTTACATCGATACAGTCTAAAATAGAAACATCATTCAAAATTCTTTGTACCACATGATATTCTTCTAAAATAGATCATGATACACCAACAATTGGGAAATATTAGGCTTGAATTCATTCTCCTTTTTGTGACATTATAATTGATTTTAGCTTTCTATCCAATACGAACACCCCTATGTTATATAACACATGTGTCACATCAAAGGAAGTTGTGTAATATCATTACGTAATAGAATGTAAGGGAAGTCATATGATAAAAGAGGAATAGAACATTCTATTCAGGAGTTCTATTGAGATTTTCCTGATATTTTTATAACACGTCAGAGTATTGAATTATAACATGAAAATCGGGATAATATCAGACAAATCATTTTCCTTCACGAAAACTTAAAAGTCTTCAAGAACTGAACTTTAAAGGTGATTTTGATCACTGGAATGTAGAGAAGGATTTGGGAGGGTTACGTCATAAACAAATAGGAAAAACCACAAAATAAAGATCTGAAAACGCATCAAATAACCATCATAGGCTAATCATAGAAATCTAAATATTAGCTGTACTCCTTCAGTCTCTCTTCTCATTGGTAACTTCAGAGAGATCTTTAACGTCCCTTATAATGTATCTATCGACCCTCCAACCACGGCCCCTTACAACTCGACACAAGGGCTTGGTCATACAATCGTTTCATTATGAATTCATAGGGTCCCACCGACATTACACATTGATTTAACTTAATAAGGAAAAACTGCTCTTTTAAAGATTTATCAATGACTCAAATCTAGCCCATATTGAAAAGATCAAAGAAACGTTTGACGGATACTTAACAGTCATTTGTCTAACAAAGCGCTATTAGGACATAGATCAGTGTAAATTGGTCCAGCCTTCTTTGATGAAGATCTGCGCTGGTACCAGTCTAACCAAAGTACTTCATTCGAATTTGAATTCTAGCTTTGAAATGACACGATTGAAATTTCAGTAGGATAGAGTTCAATGACTTTAAATCATTTATAAATTAGCTATGTTAGTTTACATGTTTAAATCTTAAGAGTTCTTTAAACTCCTCGACTTTCATCTGTGTGGTCGAGATGTTCAGGTTCGAATGTTATTCTGCGCAGGCGCACTTGACCGCATAACAGTTTGCTGTGAGTGAGCCAAATATCTAATCCTCTTGAAAAGGCGTGATTGCTACTTTAAAGATAAAATATTTTGTAGTTGAAAGAATCATTAAGGATCCTCTTCTTAAGGAAATAGGATAGTTTAATAGAAGAATGAACTTGACTGTAAAAAGGGTGGAATGTTCATCTCAGGGGTCTTTATATGTCTGGTATCATGTACTTATACAAATGAACAGAGGGTACTTTTGAAGTGATCGAAAATGCACTTGGAAAAACATTGAATAACAGCGAAAAAAAAAACCATATGCATATACGTAGGAGATGTCATAAGCATATTAAGGTTAAAATGGTACATTGACTCCTTCAGTATTAAGGATATGCATTAAAAGGATATGCAAAGCTATATTGCAATATTTCAAAGACAATTAACAAAAAAGGAATTAAAGCCGAGGAATACTTGAAACGAGTCTTTTTCTTTCCACAACTTCCAATTAAATACCAAACAAAAAACCTATAAATTTATTTATATAAAATTCTTGAGATTCTCTTTAAAATATGCATCTCGGATTTATAAATCACTACAAATCCATTGCCATGCAATTTGATTTAGATTCCTATATTAAATTTTTAAATGTAAGTCTTGAAAAAGCATTTAATAATTTTGTAAATTTGTTTCATTTCAGGCTGTGAAAGAGTTCATGAGGACAGTGTGTAAGTGCCACGGACTTTCTGGCTCATGTACATTAGAGACGTGCTGGCGGAAAATGCCCATATTTAGGAATGTTGGAACGATGTTAAAGGAAAAATTTGACGGTGCTATACAGGTGCAAAGTTCAAACGACGGAAAAAGACTTGAAACGGTGCATCCTACTATAAAACCTCCGTCTGTACAAGATATCGTCTATTCAGAAACTTCTCCGAATTTTTGTAGAAGAAATAAAAAAGTCGGCTCCATGGGAACGAAAGGTCGGTTATGTGATCCGACCTCCATAGGGGTCGGAGGGTGTGACTTATTATGCTGTAATAGGGGATATAAATCGGAGACTATCCGACTTCGAGAAAATTGTAAATGTAGATTTGTTTGGTGCTGTGAAGTACATTGTCAGACTTGTGAACACGATAAAACATTCAACAGGTGCTTATGACCTGGATTTAATGTGAAGAAAGAATATTACGTTTTGATTGGACGACAAATTTGAAAGAAAGAATACTGCGTTTTGATTGGACGACATATTTGAAAGAAAGAATACTGTGTTTTGATTGAATGACATATTTGAAAGTGGGATTGAGTTGTCAAATTGACAAATCAGTACGTTGAATTAAAGTGCCATTGACTTTGCTTCTTCCATTTGTATATGTATCATTAAGTTATACTTGCATGTAGAAATTAATTACTTACTTTATTGTAATTGTAGAATAGATTTATTCATTTAAATATGCAAAGTTAGATACCGGTTATCCATTTTTATATACCTTTGGCATGGTTATTGTTGCAAAATAATGTTAATGAACTAGAATGTTTTGTTAACATCATATTCAATATTCGGTATCAGATATGAAATCATTTCTGTCGTATTGTAAGCAACACATACCTACGTATACGTAGGGGTGTATGTGTAAAATAAAACTATCGAGTGTTCTCTTTTTTTTTTTACTACCAATTACTTGATATATAGATCTTCGACCTATTCACAAACATACTGACTATTAAGTACCTGTGTACATCAAACAAATATTTATTATAGGTCACAAATTATCTTCAACTCGATAATAAGTTTATAAAAGAGTAAACTAATGTTTTAACCTTAGAATGTTGACTAATATGTAACGATCGTATTTCCATTTCAAATTTCTAACCAACTTTCATTTCATGCTCAAAACCAGAAGAACGTTCAGTCACTTTTCTATAAGACAATATTCCATATTACCAATATTAAAATATATTTTCCTTTGCACAACTTTCCGTGCACCATATGCGCATTTCAACTAGTTGTGTATCATCAGTTATGCCCGAGGTAGAAATAGAGGAAACCCAAATCATGAAGGTGCAAAATTCTAAACATGACCAAAAAGTTATGCCAAAGGACAAGCGAAGGACAGAACTAAGCCTTCAGAGAGATACTGATTTACAATAAGTTAAACTCCATCCATAGCCAAACGAATGTAGCTTATTCACCATTAAGTGAATATTAAAAACCCAATTTAAACGTCTTCAAATTCAATAGCATCATTTAAGGTCAGATGAATTTGCAGCATGGACCAGACATGCACGTTTCGGGTACTTAACCCTCGTAAGTGATCCTCAATTAAATTTCCTATCTCAAAACACAGCCATGCTGTTATATTCCCCTAGCATTTCTTTCACACAACCACAATAATCTGTCCAAAATTTTGTTAAAAAAAGCCTATCCAAAAAAATGTAAATCTTAGAAAAAAAGACAAAGCTACTGAATCGCAACTTATCTTAAAAATGGCATTTTCTTTTTGAGAAAACTAAATTATTCTTACCTTGTAGATGAAAAAGAAATGGAATCTCTAACAAGAACCAATTGCAACACACATATATAAAACAGCAAAAGTGATTACACGTATAATGGAAAATACAATCGTGAAGATAAAAACATAACCATGAGTTGGTAATATTTCGTCTATAAGGAAACAACCACAGTTTTGACTTCGCAATAACTATTCCCGAGGCACGAACTTCATTTATGACGTAACAGTGTGTAGCGAAGCTTATTCATATCTACATCTAAGTACTTCGTCTTGAACTTCTTTGCAAAAATAAAATAATTTTCTCACCTTGGTTTAATTATGAAATGCGTAGAAGAACCTCATTCAGCTGTTGTTGGAACATAAACCTTTTAGGGACATTATTTATGTTCAGAGGAACTTGTCTGTCTTTAAAGGAACCATGTTTCCGATAAATTTTTACATTATTGTATAGTCATTAGGTTTGTAAAGATTGCATTTGAGTTTAAGGATAAGGATATGATTCAATAATTCTCAAAATCAATAAAAAAAATTATTGAGGTTTTAAGATAAATTGAAGATCTTAATTTGCTGTGGTTTACATTTAATGATTGTGTTCATATACTTTACTTATAAATGCCATTTAATTAGAACATTTGTTTACCAGAGAAACCACACAGAGTCTATCGTGGATAAATTGTAAAGAAAAATATTCAATTGAATAAAAAAGAGCTAAATACTGTAAAGTACATATTTTTGAAACTTTCTTAAGACTTGATGTATAAGTTGTATTTGATTTTTATGACTGCCATTTATTATAACATTGGCCTTTATATTTCAATGTTAACTTACGTAGTTATCATGTTGCATAGTTATCAATATGGAAATATATGTTCTATAGTACCCATTATATTGTACTAGACACTTGTTTCGGATATTGAACCCTCGTCAGAAGTACTTCATGTCAAACAGTTTGATGAAAGCCAAGGTGAATTTTCCTGGCGCCATCTACAATACAAAGTTTTAATTTCCTCTTGCCAAAATGAGCGACTGCAAATTTTGTGTAGGGTTTATTCAGAAGCGTATTTAAGTGAAAAATATGGCCAAAACTCGTCGGAGGGTAGGCGCAGTGAGCTTAATTCTAAACATGACTGAAACAATTAATATATGACTTCTATAAAGATACCAAAATGGGAGAACAGGGTACGCAAAGGCAGTGATAGATAAAACAACTGTATTTCGTTTTTCAAGGTACATATGGTGAGGCGAGATATTCTCTCTATATCTCACTAAAACAAATTGCAGAGGAAAGTAATAGATTAACATATTTTGAGTGAAATTTAATATCCAAAGTCCTGTTACAAGTCTGATCCTTACAGGGGCTTAAGCTTAGATTTCTTCAAGCTTTGTAGTCACTGAAAACGTGTTGAATTTTTATGGCTTAAAACATATATGTAATATATTTTGTTTCACAATAGACAATGAAATGGAAACAAAATATTTTGAAGAGATTTTATTTGAAGGGCATTTAGTTTCCTTCGATTTTGAGCATTACTTTATGACTGATAATTCTTATCGTATTATCATTAACACTTAGAGACAAAGAATATTAAATAAAATGATATAAAAGTGGTTTCTTTATGACGAACAGGGTACGCAAATGCAGGGAAGGTGATGAAAAGGGGTAAAAGGAAAAATAAAAGGAATAACCATGAGAACACAAGGTAGAGAATGACGTAGAAATGAAAGTAAGGTGGATTTTGTCTTGACAATATTTTTATGTCAAATTGTCGGCTTTTGTATATCATTATGCTGTATCACTTTTTTGTGACATCAAAGATCTGCGTCATATTTATGTTACACTTTTATGTCCATTGAAAACTCTTTTGTTGTAATTGTGCCAGTAGATATCTTGTATTTGAAATAAGGTTTTTATTGTACATTTGTTTTGTTTTAAAATATTGTATGCTAAATATATGTACATGTTTGTACATACCAAAAATTTCATTTAAATGAGACCGAAACGTTTTGTTGAATATAGGAGATATGTTTTATTTGAATAAAAGTTCATCATAAAGTAAAGCTGTGGTTCTTTATGTCTAGGCACCGCATGTACAATTGTTTTATCCAGATTCCCTCCTTTCTCGAAGAAAATAAATGTTGTCCTTCCCTTTATTTGCCCACTAGAAATTTTTTACAATTTCATCTGAGCAAACGCATTTTCTCACTAATGCAATCAAGACAATCAGAGAAGTAAGAAATAATAGATACAGATAGATGGAATACAATGATATATCTGCTTGCATGAGAGATCTTAGCTACATGTGTGTAAAATATAAATCATGAAATAGGAATGCGGGTCAGTTGGCAAAATGGTCCTATTGCCAATATAGCTTTTCGATAGTTAATTTTTGCGGGAGGCTTCTTTTGCGGTGGCTCAAGTCAATGATTCATAACGTTCGAAAACTATACCATGATAACGGTATAAGTGTGCATTGTCATGTAATCAGAACTACAGCAGATAGTGAACTACAGTGTCAAAAGACTATCGAACAAGGAAAATACTTGTGGGCGGCTGACTTGTTCACTGTAGAGTATGCATGATGATACAAACTAATTTAACAATGTTGAAGGTTATCTTCGGTAAGAATGTTTAACGTCTTCAAATTCATTAGCATCATTTTAGAGCAGATACATTTACAGCATGGACCAGACATGCACGTTTCGGGTATTGATCCTCAATCTTAACAGTGTAATATGACCAAAATCTGTGAAAATTGTATCCTAAATATACCGAAAGACGTAGCAAAATGGCTGGGATATGATGCTACAGGACCCAGGTTTTAGAAATTTGAGAAAATTTTGTAAACAGTAATTTTCAAATGCGTTTAAAGAAACGACCAACCGAAATTGATCGAACGTGGCTACATGTGCCCTCGGGGACTCTTGGTCTACCGGCAGTGACACTCACCAAGTGGTACAAATGTTTAACGTCTTCAAATTCATTAGCATGATTTAAGAGCAGATAAATTTACAGCATGGACCAGACATGCACGTTTTGGGATATTTAACCCTCGCCAGTGATCCTCAATCTAAACAGTGTAATATGACCGAAATCTGTGAAAATTGTGTCCTAAATATACCTAAAGACGTAGCGAAATGGCTGGGATATGATGCTACAGGACCCAGAACTATTCCAAATACCAAATGTTGATACATTCACCGCTTTTGGCATTTATATCACAAGGCTAATGTTAAGATGCTTACTCTACCCGGGCACCTGGTCTTATTTCCAAGAAGGATCCCTTTTTTATCTTCTTCGCAGGATCTTTAGGTTGTTAAGTTAGGTTGTGCATTTCATCCAGCTTTCGTTTGTCCACTGAATGGGGGTTTGTATTGACATTCACCTACTCCTTCTATTCTTAAATTATTTATGCTTTCACAACGTTAAAATTCCTTGGTAAGAGCCCCATCTTCAAAGGATTGCATTTACGCAACCAAGCCGGAATTGTGCGTATAGCAAGGTTTTCAAACCAGCAAAGATATTCGTCGCCAAGTAACGAGACTCAAAGCAATGATTTTTACCCATATGAAAGCCGAAAACTTTGGTTGATCGAATCGTTTTTGGCATAGTTCATGCTTTCCTGATAAAGATTCCTGATGTCAAAATCTTGGTTTATAGTAACCCATGTATTAATTGTGCTTCGCTGTTGCTAAGGTTTTGTAGAGGGAACTGACTTGGCGTGTATTTAAGTCTTCAGAAATAGGAAGACAAATATTAATGCCTTTTTGGTATATTTCTATAGTTAAAGTTCTATCGAATCTTCATGCCAAATTTGAAATCAGTACCCTCACTTTATGGAGACATTGATTGTATATCTCGGTTGTTATAAAGGGGTACACTGATTTAAAGAATTTTGATGGTTTTAAGCTATTGAAATATCCAAAGGTAAAAGAGCTTAAACATCTAAAGACAGAACATGAGACTATCCAAACAGGGGATGCTTACTTCTCCCGGGCCCCTGGTCCCACCTCTAGCTTGCTAGGGGCCCGTCCACGCTCAATTTTGTGCTCTATTGTGAGTGCTGTTGAGATTATTGTCAGGATCTTCTCTATCTCATTGTCGTTTTTGATAGACGCCGAATTAGAACCATGAGATATACGGCAAGCGCGATAAATCTCTGAGTATAGCAGATTTTCAGCGTCATTGGTTTAGATTTAATCTAATCATATACAAAGTAACTAATGCGAGACTGTTTGTCTAATGACCTGTCTGTCTTCTTATGACTTTCCATCTTTCTCTGTGTCTAACTCTCCAATCTGTATTTGTCTGTCTGTATGCCAATTCGTCTGTCTGCATCTCTGACCAACAGTCTTCATGTTTGTTCTGAATGGTAGGGAGATGTCAGGTCGTTAAGTTTTTATTATTCACCCACTTAAGTAAACTTCGCGTATATACATATTTTGATTTTCTTTGATAACAAGAAGCTGCAACTTAACGTTTCGGAAAAAGGAGGGGATGAGGCTGATTATAAAGCAGTTTTCTTCGGAGATTTCTTCTGTGCTGTTGCATTTTACGGGAGAATAATACATAGAACATTTTCGGGGAAGATAACGATATAATTATTTTTCTGGAGGGAAATATAGCTAGGGAAAAAGACTGCTATATAACTTCGGAGCTTAGAGTGTGGCCTTTTTTAACGTTTTTATTCAAAATTCATTGGATGTACCAGAAATAACGGATTCTCTATGCACTGGTGTCAGAGGAGTTTCCGGACAGGAAGAGTTTCCGGACAGGAAGAGTTTCCGGACAGTCGCCCTTTTCAAGTACTTTGAAGGAACTTATTTTCAAAATTTGGCAACAAATTTGTATATTTTTAAATGGAGAATTTAGATTATGAATCATATTTAAAAATTGCATCAAAGTTGCTTTATAACACCACCTTTTCACTCCTTTCTGTCCCGTTTAATATCGCTCACCGGGGGAAGTCGCCGAGACCCATACTTTTTTACTCTACGTGATTTGAGAAGTTTCGGTTCTATTTCCAAGATTATTTTTACACAGTCATTTGTAGAAAAGATTGAAGAAAACAATGACAAATATGGATAATGACCATATCCCTGTATACAGCACAAAATCGATAATTCAGAAAATCAGAAACCGATGGCTTTTTATGTGATAAATAATAATCATTGTCATTTTCAATCCCCTTCAGAATATCCAACAATCATCCAGTTTTGGCTGAAATTGATCGAGATTGACAGCCTTAAAATCAGGTGTCCGGAAACTGATTTGCGAAAAATGGCTTAAATATAGGGTCATAAAATCGGTCTACTGTCCGCGCAGCTCACTTCAGAAATCGGAAAATTGAAGTTTTCTCTACTTTGTCGGCATATTTTGCTATTGAAATTTACATAGGGGGATATATCTCAAACTCTTATAACTAACGGTGTGTGATATGTGTACCTACGACTAATACTACGCTCACAGTTGAAGAAAATAGTTTTTGATAGGGAGTTTTCTATGCTAATTTTAGCGCGACGTCGCCGATGTTTAACACCTGAGTCTATGGAGAACGTCGACGATGTCACGCTAAAATTAACATAAAAATCTCCCCATCTAAAATTATTTTCTTTCACTGTGAGCATGGTATTGATCGTAAAGACATATATCATACACCGTTAGTTTTGAGAGTTTGAGATCTATCCCCCTATATAAATCTTAATCGGAAAATATGCCGACAAAGTAGAGAAAACTTCAATTTTCCGATTTCTGAAGTGAGCTGCGCGGACAGTAGAAACCATATTTCTTGATAGATTTATTATTTCCTTTCTACATGAGTATCTGTTGGAAGGGCATAGCATTATTTGAGAGAAATTTGAATGTTTTCCATGAAAGGACAGAGGAGTTATTCCCAAAAAACCTTCAAAATCGTCCGGAAAGTGTTCCGACACTAGTACAAGTTTTTCTTAACAAAACAAAGAGAAGAGTCACAATAGTGAAAACATCGCAACTACCCTTACGGGACGAGAAACAGCGAACAGATAGAGACAATCAAAAACATCACTACCCTTACGGGACGAGAAACAGCGAACAGTTAGAGACAATCAAAATCATCACTACCCTTACGGGACGAGAAACAGCGAACAGATAGAGACAATCAAAATCATCATAGAGTTCAAATTCATAGCATCGTTTAAGAACAGATAAATTTACAACACGAACCAGACTTTCACGTTTCGGGTATTCAACCCTCGTCATTGAACACCAGCATTTGTTACACCGAAAAAAAAAACACTGTAGGAATAAGGATTACCAAACACAAAAACAAACGAATTCAATGGACAACCAGTGCCGAGTTAGGACGGTAATGTGCCACGTTAACAGCAAATGATATGGTTATCTGGATTACATACACATAACCCTCCCACATGTCCGATTACCAAGCGAGAACGGACGCACAATTGTTATGTATAAAAAAGACAATCAATATAGTTAAGGAACATTATCTTTATCTTTGTTACAAAACAGAAATGACATATACTTTTACAAGGGTACATTTACTTTTGTTTCATAGAACATAAATCCAATGGCATCAAGAAGCATAAATCTTTGATAGGTGGAAATTACATATATTACGTTATAAGAAATATTAATTAATTTCTTAAAAAAGAACATAATCCTTGGTTTCAAATATAAGACATTGAATGTTATATTGGACATTTGATTTACCAAAGTTACGTATGAAATCATGCAATAATACATTTTCCAATGAACATTTTTCTTTGTTACAAAAAAAAAACTCCTTTAGATACAAGAAAAATACACTTGTCAAAAAATGACCCCTTACAAAAGTTACATTTCTGACCAAAAAAAATTGACATTATTTGTTTCAGGAATATGTGTCTTATACAAAGAAAGACACTCGACGTTATAATAGTAAGTAAATAGCATCCATTTGCACCAGGGAATTGTCAACCATGTTACAATGGACGAGGAAATCTAATTTGATATATAGTATTTCTTCAGAGAAACTCGACTCCAAATATTTCAATGTAACACTTTAATTTTCAATCATTGTTTTCATAGATATAGTTTTTGTCAAAGTTTGTAAGAATCAATAGTTAAAATTCAATTATCAAAGGGTGTAAATCGAACAAAAAATTATGAAAGCATATCTCAACATTTCATATGAATATTAAATACAATTATTTTAATATACACACAGAGTATTACGTCAGTAAAATAAAAATCATATTAAACTTTCAGTGCAAAGAAAGGCACGTCATATTGAACATTTCACTTTTAATAGCAGTATCATTTTATCTTACCATTTGAAAGATTTGATATGCATGTAGTTTTGCTGTTAAATTTACATAGCACCAAGTTTTAATTGTCAAATTGTGTATAGTTTTCATGACTCAAAATTCATCCGATGGGATTTTGATATTGAAATTATACATACGAACTTCACTCTTTCAACATGAGTTTCTACTATGGTTTATAAGCATAGGAGTTGTTTTCGTTAGAGGCATAAAAGATTTTGCTTCCACTTCGTGTTTTGAATTACTTGAAATTCAATTGAAGTGTGTCGATTTTATGATGCAAAATTAATTCTATTTAAATAAGAAATGCGTTATGAAATACTTTTCAGTTTGAAGCTTTTATTTTTCACTTGTCACTCAGTGGAGTTTGGATCTAAATATTAAAATATATTCCAATCTTGACATAAAACTACGTGTTTTACAATTATTTTATATATAAATATGGCAATAGAAATCAGTGGTCCTTTCCTTTCGGAAGGTACTCAACATTGGAAAGGTCAATTAAACGAACTTTTGGAATTTTTCCAGACAATCTGTATTGTTTTTTCTTGGCAATTTTATTTTTCAAAAGGATATCCGCCCGCGGATGCAAAAGGATGTACTAGTATGTTCTCACTATTTCTGATGCGTCTTCATAGTTTTCAACGTTGAATCATGAAAAAAAAAATAGTTATTCGATATGCAAAGTGTAAGAAACAGACCATACATGTACATTTGCAAGAAAGCAGTCATGTTTATAAAAGAGTATTCGCATATAACACAAATGCCGGATTCATAATGAAGATTATGGTCAAACACAAATGAAATTACTATACAAAGCAATTATTTACACAATTTTCATAAATTACAAACTGTATTACATTAATGTACAACACAAACAACTCTGTACATAGGTGTGTCAGTAAGGCACTATTCAGCACTCCATGTTTCACATAAAATGGTTTAATTCTTCGTAGGCACGTGTGCTTTACACACGTGTGTGAACAAATTTCACATTTGAATGTTTTATTCTTATGCTTTACAGTAACAATTTTTAAAGACACGTGTGCTTTACACGCGTGCGTGAACATATTTCACACTTGACGTCACAGCACCAATGAAATATACAACTACATCGCTCTCTGACAGTAAAACTCTGTGACCTATAACCCCTTCCACAACACATCAAATCACAACCGTCTATTCCTATTGACGTGGCATTACACTCTCTACCCTGTGTCCCCTCAAAGTCAATGAACGCGTCCCGTTCACAATAGGAAGGGGAGTTCTCAAAATACACCAAATCCCTCCGACCTGGTTTCTTATGGTTCGGATTAACTGGGTCAAATTTGAATTTTCGTCTCTTTCTTCTTCTTCCTCCTCCATTATTATCTGAAATAAAAGGTTGATGAAGCGTAAACAAAAATGTGTAAAACAATTTAATATTTTGTTTTGATATAATCCGACTCCGCCCAAGTTGCATGTGATGGCGGGAAATTCAAATTGACCAAATAATAGTGTAACTTTGTAAATTACATTTTGTTGCTTCAGATGTTTTTTTTTTTTCAATAAAATTGGCAAAGAGCAATATGACAATAGCTTACTACTGAAAACATATCTAGACAATTCAGTTGCATTGTCTATATTTTTGAAAAATGAATCAACACATTGTCTATATTTTTTTGGAAAATGAAGCATAACATGTGACTTATATTTCTTGTCAGCGATTCGACAACATTCTCATCGTTTCCAAAGTTCATTACTTCATAATAAAGACAGGAAAAAAGGAAGCAAATAAAGAATATAAAAAACTAAAGAGGTCCATTTAGCCCACTGTAGTCGTTGTATAGTATGGTATCACACGAGGATCTCTTTCAACAAGATAATCCATATACATGAATAATTAACACATACAGAACAAAAGCTTAAACTATCTTAAAAATAAAGTATATAGAATAGCTTAAAACAATACTTTCATCATTATACATGCACCATCTTAAGAATATAGAATAGCTTAACAAAATACTTTTATCATGAGTTGGCAATAGTAAATTCATCTTAAACAAAGAATATAGAGGCGCAACATCATTATTTTGGTGTCTTTGAACCATTTTGACTCGTAGTTCGTACTACTGATTAGGCTTTCAATAACCGAAACATGCACGTCTAGTACACAGTAATAGGGATTTTTTCCTTCTTTTTCATTGTGCCTCACATGAAATGAAATCAAGTGAATTTCACATAAATTACTTCACATGAATTTTTCTATGTTATCTTCATGCAAAATCGAATTTATATGAAATTCATGTCAGAAGCTTCACATGAATTTCATGTAAAAGAATTCACATAAATTTCATGTTCGTGCTCGTTTCACATAAATTTCATGTGAACTTTTATGTAAAGTTCATATAAATTTCACACGATTTTCATATGAGGCTCAATTGGCTGTTTAGTGCACAGTATTAAGGTGTGTGTGTGTGTGTGTGTGTGTGTGTGTGTGTGTGTGTGTGTGTGTGTGTGTGTGTGTGTGTGTGTGAAATTTTTTTTTTTTTCTTATGGCACCTGTCTGGCAACTTCGTTTTTCGTTCTCAAGCACGAAGACAATGAACATTCGTTCCCCGTGACAGGATGGTTTAATAGTGCATTAATTACTTCTATCTAGCTCTGTCGCCTGAAAGAAGCTTTGTTTGGCCCTTTATCAATTTGTACACCATCAATATATTTTTGCAATTTTGGAAACTTGTCATTTCATCCAAAAATATCATCAAAATTAAAGGACTTTAACATCTTAGCATCATCCCTCCAATGCTATTTTGAACATGGATTTCATTTGGATATTATACAGAATCGACCCTAAAGGGAATTTTGAGCCGCGCACTCAGTGCAAAGACAATACACAAATTAAATTCAAAAAATATAACCAGAGGGCGCTACTGTAATGAATTTTGGCTGTGTCTGACGTCATAATGAAATTATCGCGAAATTTTGTTATGTCTGTGTATGACTGTCTCTTGGAAAATCAGCTTTTGACTTAAAATTAAGATGTATCGACATATACATAAGACATTAAGTATGTATAGTATCCTTTCTACAGGATGACGCAACAACTTCAAACAAGATCATGGGATGTATGAATAATTCTGATTCAGTATTTTTGAATGCAAGCTAGAGGCGGGACCAGGTGCCAGTGAGGATTAGCATCCCCTGTTTGGCTAGCCGCACTAAAATATAAAAAGAATATGAAAGTTTTATGAAAAAAAATCATATTCATATATCTTTGAAAGGAAAGACAACACATCCAATAGTAAATACTAGTATACTATTAAAATATCAGTTCATTTTTAACTCTGCATCAACTAATGATGCTAAGATTTTGGTATTTTGACGACTTTTTGTAAGCAAATGTATGCTTTGACACAGAGATGTTAGCAAAACTGAAGCAGACACGCATAAAAGTGTTCAGTGTTAGATTAAACAAGTACTATATCCCATTGACATTGTTATGGCTCAGCTGTTTAAAGCAAAGGTTAAGCAGTAAGTGAAGAAGCACACAACAAACAGTACATTCCCGCCATCACAAAATACTGACCTTTCTTAAGCCTGCTTCCATCGTTACCTAGGTAACAGAATTTCAAAAATAGATTTTATTTGAAAGTAAGTGTTTTATGTCTTAACAAAAACATTATACTTCTTTCTGACCAATTTTAAAGTAGTACACATCACTCAAATCCCAAAAGGCAAGACATAATTATGATTAATTTTCAAAAATAAATTTAGTGAAAACAATAAATTAGCAACAATTACAATGCATTAAGCACCTCAGTTTTTAAAACCGATATCCAAAGGCAATAGAAAAGTAAGTTTACCTGCAATAACTTTCGAAGCACCATCAAAACGGTCTTTAAGAAGGTCCCCGATCTGTCTAAACGTCGGAAGCCGCATCCAGCAAGTTTTTATTGTACAACTTCCGGACATGCCGTGACATTTACACTCACGAGTCATCTCCCTTGAAACTGACTGCAATGGGAAACAAGTATTAGCTTTTACAAAAAAGTTTGCCGTCATTCAGCTGATTTGTTATACATTCAAATTAGAACAAATCGGAATACACGATCCGTTTTTGTAAGACCAATCGCGTATTTTCGGGTCTTTTCGTTTTTAATTTCAATAAGAGCGACGGAAATTTCCGAGAATGTGCGATTGAAGTTGGACGTATCGGTATAGAAGAAAATGCATTGATACAATATGGCTTTCAATTGTCTTGTCACCTAGACTCTGAAGCCGACCTGATGAAAGAAGTCAATAAACAGATTCTGCATAACCTAGATGAATGTTTTGATTTTTTGTAATTGCCGACCTGTCATATTGCTCAGATGTATCCTATCCGAGCAAGTAAGTCACAAACGATTGCAGTATAGATAGTTTTCCTATGATGTCACATAGCCAAAATTACCTCCTTTGTCGGCCATATTGTATGGCAAGCCAGTCAAATTTCTTCATATCCTTGTTAATTTGAAGGCCTGCTTTCATAGCAATCTTCTATTTTTTCACACCGAAAATTTCCATTTTGGAATAAGTATACTCTAAGCATATTTTAGAGTATAAAGAAAATTTAATTTCATGTTCCATTATTATTATGAAAGGTTGAATTATGAAGATTTGCTAGTTTGCCGTACAATATGGCCGCCGACGGGAGGTAACTCTTGCAAATTTTGGCTAATGAAAACCCTCCATGCCGACAGCCATGACTGCCGGGGAAGATATGGAAGAAGTTATTTCGTTGTTATATTTTACTCTAATCCAAGGTGACCCGAATACAATCTGCTGGATTTTTATTCAGGAAAAAGTATTACTAAAGATGGCGATACAAAAACTAAATGTTACAAGTCATGTAAAATGCTTTACATGTACTGTCAAGAGGACAAACATTTTAACTTGGTTTCTTAAGTAACAGTCGGGTAACTTAGTCTTTGCAACTATAAAATCTTTCTGTATTATTATGATAAGTATATTCCTTGATATATGTATGATTGCTTTTTGGCTATCAATTCTTTAAGTCCTTGAATTTCGCGAAAAAAAAAATCTTCTGATGATCGTTTGATTGTAGACTCAACAATAACAAAATCATGACTCATTCTAGAATTATTTGTTTATTTTTCCATTCGTCCACAGCATTCCGTCATGCTTAAAACTTAGCACATCAAATACAAAATTACACATTACGATGGGAAGAATTCTTAAGCATGTTCAGTAGATGTAAAAAAAAAATTTAAGGAGGTTCATTCACGCTTCCCTGTGGACCACCAGAGGAATTTACAAAGCAGGTGAAATATGTTTTCAATAAACACCTGCAAACGAAGGGATGGAATTTTTAGTAAATTTATTTTATAAGCTTTCAAAAATAAGTCATTTAAAACTCGTTATGTATGATTAACCATCGTTAAAACAGTCTTGGAAAAGCATTACTGCAAATATCTCGTAGAAACTCTAAATGTATTTAGTTTAAATGAAATGCCAAACCCGTTATTTATGAAAGGTAAAAGTGGCTATTTCATTTCATTAAATTAAACATTTTTGTACAAAATCATATCATGGTAAACATCAAAATTGCTCATAAAACCGATTTCAATAAAATGCATCCCGGTGTGCTGGTCACGTGACTTGAAATGAAACCTTAGTCACTGATTAGCGATTTTATTGCCTGTTTTTGTATGCATAGGGATTGAGTCGTTGAATATTTGAGATTGTGATACCCCCTTTATTAAACCTTACAAAAGGGCGATAACTGTGCGATGTATAACATCTTGTCGACCCTTGTCAACAGTGCTACAATAAACTATTTTAATGTCTCTATATAGGGATTACTTAATAGACTTCCATAACTTAGGTGCTTTGACAATCTAGGTTCCCCGGCTATGTATAAAATTCTAAGGTATTTTCATACTAAGCCTTGACGTTTATATCACAATAAAAACTTCAAAATAAACTATGAATGCATGAAAAAGTAGGATACCCCACAATCTTACTCGAAAAGGATGAAGGAAGAGGAAAACGAAGGAAAGACTATGTGTGGCACAATATCCATGATTTGCTTATTTCAAAGAATTGATTTACTATTTAGTCAAATTCTAGATTTAAGGTATTAGATGTTTAACAAAACTTTCGATGCAAAAGCAGTATTTCCTTTGATATATTAATAGCATGTATGAAGTATTCCTTGCTTTTTGACATTTTACCCATGCATCGCCATTCAACTCGGCATTAAAAATTTATGGCCAAAACTTCGTCAAACATCGCTACACTTCGGAAGACATCGGAAATTTTGAAACAAATCGGAAGTAGTTCATTATACATATAATACCTTAACATATTCTTTTATTCGCTTGTATTGTCTGTCTGTTTGTCCGTCCTACATTTTGTCTGTTTCTATGTCCTGTTATCTGACCGAGTTTCTAATGGCTGCCTTTTCGTTTTATCCACAAGGTTTATGTATCACGTTGAAGTGTTTCCCTTTTATTCCCTACACAAACTCCCTATATATTATCAAGGATGTTTGTTAAAACATCCCTATACACCCTGAGGTTTTATCCATCAGAACGACAATCCATCCGTCTGTCCGTTTTCAGGTATGTCCGTTCGTCAATTCTTTAGCCTTTTCTTCAACAGTTGTCTGTCTCTCTATGTTCAGAATGCAATTCATATAGACGTATGGATAACTTATGTAATAATGTACATGTATCGATTTTATTTGTTTTTATCATATATACGTACCAATCTCCCGGCCTCGTTATTGTGAAGATTCATCATATAACGAAAATCTCGTCCTTTCTCGAGAACATCTATAAATTTCCTAGAAAATCTATGTCCAAATTTGGCATTATCACTACATCCTCCCCACTCCCAGTCTTTCCCGCGCGGGGATTTCAAACTGAAATCACATGTACACGTGTAAATACTTCCTTCTGCGCATGCGCGGGCCACTGCATGCGTAACAGCCGCACTGGTGAGGGCATAGATGAATGCTGTTTCTCGGCAACCTGAAAATGAAAAAAAAAGTTATGATTATATTAGAATAACTATGATTTGCAGTCCAAAAATTTCAAAATCAACGTAAACAAAAAAGTCAATTCGAAGCTAATATTATTTAGACATAAAACATAATAAACATGATTTTATTGTCAAAACTTTTTCTATAGTAGCCTTGTATTCAAGACCAGTGTATTTTATTTCAATTTCAAACGTTTAGATCATATATTGTAATATATTATGATTCAGTTAAAACGGGTATTGCCTTTTCAATCTCTCCTTAATTTAGGGTTTTTTTTTCAATCAAGAATTCTGAAGCGATTAATTCTTTTTAATTTCATATTTGATTTTTTTTTTAAATCTTGCTTTTTCTGAATTTTTCATACCATTAATGAATAGAATGAATGCAAATTGTAATGATAATTTCTGACTTGCATCGGTATTGATAGATTGGTAACATGATACATTTCAAACTTGTACCATACATGACATTGTACTTCATTTAATTTTGGTAAAACAGATCTATTTATCAATCAGATTTTCATTTTAGAGTAAATATTTATGACCCTAACAGTTAAATGGGTCATGGATATTTATCGAAGTAAGTTCTAACTTAAATATAGAAATCAAAATATTTTGTAGATGTAATATAAGCTGATGTGCTGTGAATTGGTTCATATAGCCTCTCCAAACCTATATCAACAACTGGAACTTAATCAATGCTTGTCTACTATGTGTTTTCACATGGAATGCTATGGGCGTTGCTACCGAGTCTTGTTGGAGATCCCCTCCTTTCTGAATTCAATCAAATTACATTTCTAGACTCTAAAGTAAAAGATGACAAAGCTACACTATCAGTAGTGTTTATTGGTAATTAATTTCTGTATCGAACGAATTAACGTTGAAAGGCCCATAACTCTTCAAAACCTTGAAACAAATCGTATATAAAAATATTATTCTCTATTAAGATTTTCTTTTCTTAATCGTGATATTGCTTTCTTGTTTGAGAAAAAAGAAGAAAAATTAATTTAATTCATTTTGAATATCCGTTTGATATTGTGCTTTGATTTCACTCTGTTTTAAAGTTGTAAGAGATCAATGAATCAGCGGTGCCGTAAAACCAAATAAACTCATATCACACGCGTGATCTTGACATAAATAAAAATATCTCATTGCTTCAAAGGTGGAAAACCAAAGTTATGATGTTCTGATTTACTTTGATTTTCCCTCTGTAAGCAAAGTTAATATGATACAATTAGATTAATTCAACTATACAAAGAAACATTCGTTTTGATCGAAAGGCTTCATTTTGAACAATTTATATTTAAAAGAAATTTTAAAGTCTATTCCTTGGTCTATAAATTGATTAATTTGATTTGATTGAGTAATCTAGCTTCTTTATATCAAGTCCTTTCAACACGTTCTTTGAAAAAGCAAAGTGAAACATTTAACTTAATTTCAAGTTTTCGTTGTTTAAAGAATAAATCATGTATCAAAATTTCAAATACCATAAAACCTTTGAATTATTTTTTTTTTCCTTTTTCAAACATTTTCAAAACGCTCAAATGACCATAATTACCATCATAATTGAGCGTAACAAATTTTAAAACCATCCAGATATGCAAAGAACGATAAATCAAACAGAATTTTCAACGTATAGTTATGGCGTACGTACTCCTAATTGATTTAGCATAGCATTTTTTACCGACAAATATTTGAAAATTACCGGTTTTTACCGGCTATTTAGGCAAAAGGAACGGTTACAGGATTAACTGGTCATTTAACTCAGGAAATGCACTTGATTTTTCTTTCGTTTAAGAATCCGGAAAAAATTGAGCGAGTTAATTCACTACTTTGATACCGAATCAATTTTACATAAAGCAGCCATATTTGTATAAATCCGCGAAGATTTGAGAGATGAGATCCTGTCAAAATCTGCTTGTTTTGTGGTTTATCAATTGGGATCTTAAAAGAAATTGACCATTATGTAAACGCATGAGTACATAAACATCATAAAGTATATTTAATTGAACTTTTAACAGTGTGACGATCAATTCTATCAATTTACCTATCATGAAATATATTAAGTGAATGAAAAAAAGCATGTATTTACAAACTATATTCAACTTTACGACATGAGCACCTGTGTTCACCACGTCATTATAAACATTTTTCGAATTTCAACAAAAAAGTCAAATACCTTCGTTGTGCATTAAGAATCGATTTATATGTTTAAATAGTTGGCGCATAAGATATAACTATTTGTAAGGGCATATTATATTTGTTTTAAGAGTCAAAGATTAAATATTTGTTACAATAGACTTGATAATATAAACAATAGATGCATGATTTTGTCCGTCTTATTGTATGATGCAGGTGTGAAATCTCTCACATCTTTGACAAAAATAATCCTACCCCCTTCAACATCTATGTGAATTCCGCACTTGAATACATCAAATGAATATAAAAGGCTAATTTTAAAGAAATCTAACGTATTAAAACCTCGAAAAATCTTTAAATTGAAAAAGAATTAAACGTGTATATTGATAAACTAGCTTTTGTTTAATTTTCTTACGTTGTGTAAAATACAATGAGTCCATGGTGCCCAGTTTTTGTTTTCAAGGCAAAATGGTCTGCAAGATTTTTAAATAAAAGACATTTTATGTAAGAAAAATCAAATCGAAGATTTTCTCGCTAATTAGTCCCCTACCGGCAACGCCAAAGGGGACTCTTAGTTTTTCCACTTGTATTCATTTGGAGGACAGGTGTGCTTTAGTCCTTTTTAAAAGGATTTTCCAAAAATTCACTGATAATGAATCCAAATGAGTTAAAGAAGATCCCGACGACAATCTCAACAGCACTCACAATAGAGCACCAAATTGAGCATCGACGAACCCCTAGCAAGCTAGAGGTGGGACCAGGTGTCCAGGAGTAATCATTTCGGTTATAGAATGAATATAAAGTGAAAATAATAAAACTTAAATAAAAAAACAAACAAGCAGTCGTATAGACAAATATGCTCGTATACGTTATTTTTTTTATTAGAATAAGTCCCTCCCTTTGGGAGATACACTACATGTAGATCTTTTACTGTAATAAACTGATCAAAGTTTCAAATATCAATTTAAATCTAAAAAATAATGATAAAGATCAGAGGAGATTTCAACAGAGAGCGAGCGTTTGGATGCTTGATTTTCTGAATGAAAAGGGAACAAAGAAGAAACATGCCCACCCCGGTGCGGAGTAATGAGCAGGGTCCGTTACCGGAATCATGAGTAACCCGACACTGGGCGAGAATAAAATGCGTGTCTGCCCTAACGTGTTGAACAGCAGTAAATCTACTTAAATGACAACACAGGCTTTTCATCTTTCGCTAATTGTTACTAATTGAAAACGAAAGGACTTTCAAATATGGACATAAAACCAAGGAAGGCAAAGGGAGACAAACCTATAAATCTGGAGTGACAATGTGCAATAATTCCTCCTCTTATGACTATGTATAACTTTGAAATTGAGGAGAAGTCAGTAAATGGTTGTTTTCACGTAGGGACATTGAATAAATAAGAAGCTGTTACGGAATTCACATTTACCGCGGGTGGTCTGTCGTACAGATTTTATAGGAAATTTAGTGTCTTAAATATAGACGTGTAACTACCCCCACTCGATCTAAGATATGTGCATCACTTTTATGAAAACGACATCTTAGTCGAAATTTGTTTACATTTATGTATATTTTAGAAATTAAATTTACATTTTAAATAAGATGTTTTAAAATACAAAAATACATGAAATACAACTGGCAGAACCCTGGGGTATCCGAACTCAGTCGGTAAAACTGTTTTGTCATGAAGCCAGTTTGTCTCGGGGATTGAGGGGGGGAGGGTGTCAATTCCTGAAACGTTAATTTCTAATTTCTAAAACCTATATCTCAAATCGAATTTTGAAGAATCAACGAGAGAGAGAGAGAGAGAGAGAGAGAGAGAGAGAGAGAGAGAGAGAGAGAGAGAGAGAGAAACATGAGTTCACGCTTGTACCGTTCATAATTCGAAGTTTATGAAATTTGTGGATTTCAGTTTAATACACTGAGGCGGTTACGGCTATGACGAATTCTTCAAAATTGAAATCGTGTGGTGAAAAGAAGTGGTGAATGTCATGCTTTTAAAAATCGATTTGTGAATTATGAGAGATTCGACTTCTCCGACTTACACCGAATTTACCTGATAATTATTATAAGATAGTAAAGCAGACATGAAATGCGCAATGAAATCGACATTAAATATGTAAATTTCAGGTAACGAACTATAAATGCCAACATATTTGAAATTTTATGAAATTGAAGCATAAGTCTTTTGTGAAAAAGGGGCTGAAATTAAGTGAAAAATTTTCCACCTTGGTTGTACACGATGAGAGTTCCCTCCCCTGTCGCCAATGGGATGGCGTCATGGTTATTTGTAGGTGTGAAATACATTTTAACATCTATTATGAATAAATGAGCCATTATAAGCTACGGCAGAAAATTGTCGAGTAAATTTACATATAATTCATGATCCTAAATTTCACTATTTTTCCCTTAAAAATCGAATCCTTTCCAGCAGAATGATCGAGTGCAGAAATTCTTATTGTTTCAAAAACAAAAACAATGTGAAAAATGTGAAACTAAGGACATTATGATAAAATACTTCCTTTCCTACTATGGCAACTGTATGGTGTTTCTAATGTTAAATGTCTTCAAATTCATTAGCAGATAAATTGACAGCATTGACCAGACATGTACCTTTCGGGTACCCTCGTCAGTTATCCTCAATCCTAACAATGAAATATAATTCTCTGCCGAAGCTTATAATGGCTCAAAGGTATCTTTTGTAGTCAGTACAAAATCGAATACAAAAAAAGAAATGAGATCAAGAGCCCAGAAAAAGTAAGTATATCCTGCTTGATAGAAACACCCGTCACTTTAGTCGTTCCGACAAGGTCGAAATCAGTCAATGATTCAAATTCTTTGTTTTGTGCTTTTATTCATGTATTTGGCTGCGGTCAACAAAACGTCTTCTCTGCTGTTGGCTGATCAAGAATATGATTGTTAGAAACATATGGGCTCTAAGAAGGCGAAGAAGTTACTCGAGTCAAATGGAATGTGCATTGATAATATTGAGAATATCATTTTGAGTTTGTCTTTATCCTTTTTGTTCTTTTAAGGATTCGAAGTTAAGACGGAGTTAAACTGTATATCAAGAAGTTATGTTTTGAAACACTGTAGCATCATATCCCAACCATCCTGCTACGTCTTTCGGTACATTTTTAGACATAATAACTTTCACAATCTTTGGCCATATTACATTATTTAGATTGAGGATCACTGACGAAGGTTAAGTACTCGAAACGTGATGTCTGGTCCATGCTGCAAATTTATCTGTTCTTAAATGATGCTATTCAATTTGAAGACGTATAACATCTCATATACTTCATATTGTTGCTCATGAACAAAAAGCCATCTTGTCTTCAAAGGAAAGGGAATTATCTCCAGCATGACCACCTTGCACTAACCAAGCGAAACAAACCCAAAAGAAAGTGACACATAAATGAAATCATACAAAACTACAAATCTCAAAAAGACACAAATTATTATCTACTCTCAAGAGCTTGTGTGTAATTTACTGTTTAACATATTGCTTTGTTTCAAAATCACAATATCCAACAGACTCTAGTACCGAAATAGTAGATTAAAACATAATTTGGACTTAACAAAGTGCCGATCTTATGTAGAGATGACGTCAGATGCAAAAATTGACGATGGTAAAAACTAATATCTTCTATATCATCAGAAATAAAACATATGGTTTAGCTTATTTTTGGATTATAAAAATTCAGACTTTTTGTAGAGTATTTTCACATCATTTTTAAATCATACTCAAATCACACCCTAAAAGTAGGTATCGGTATTACTATGAGATAATATCGCGTGACGATCGTTTGTCTTTTGTAGTTTCTTCTAAGCGTGATGTTGTGACACAACCTAGACTTGTGTCCCATGTCAGTCGCGTGTTTGATCTGTCATATTTCAGATGAAATGATTAAAGATCAAGTCGACTAATGAGCTAATTAGCATGTGATAAGAACATTTATTAATTACTCGATGACCGTATTGAAATACTGTCGGAATTTTAAAGATAAAGGGTCTCGTCATTTTGACTTATTTATTTACATTACATTACATTACATTTACAAATTCAACGCAATAGCGTAGGATTTATTTCTCACAAACTCAGTATTTATTATGAAGGAATTGTTTTTAAAATTTTCACACACTCTAGATCATTCAAATCACCCTCATTCTTCTCCCGAAATAGTTCAGATGTCAAAGGGCATTATTTTAAAAAATGTCATCGTGTTTTTGATTCGTAAGACCGCTGAAAAATAGTAATGTCGTTTTAAATTGAAGTAATGGGTATTCCTGTTCTTAAAAATACAGAGATGTCTTTGGGTTGAATGCAATCTATAAATTCAAATTAAAGAAAAGAAAATAATAGATCCAAACTTTTTGAAACAGTTACTGATGAAACAAACTTGAAGGTAAAAAAAACACACATGTTTGCGCTTAAACCTGTTTTAAATTTATCAACATTGAAGTATACGTTCTATTGTTAAAAAGATGTAGTACATCATATCCGCATTTCATCAAGTAAAGTCTCATCAGTAATGCACAAGGATAGCCAAATAATGGATATAACTATGAAGAGCGAAATTAAAAAAAAAAAGATCTCCAACAAATCTTGGCCGCAACATCCACAGCAAAACCCCAAAACATCCAATGCAAAAACACAGATTAGACAAGCACATAAAGAGACACAAAAGGGACAAGGATCGACAACGCACAACGCAGAAACATGAAACACAAAAGACCACTCATAAACCAACGATGCCAATTGGCAACCGGTGCCGACATAGGACGACATTAGCAGACGGCGTTGTTATTCGGATTATGTGCGCACAACCCTCCCACTTTCATGTTTACCAAGAGGTCTCGAAGAACGCACAAAGAACCAGTAAGGACAGAGATGTGCCTTCAGGGAGATATCCCTAAGTTTGAGAATAATATTACCAGATTTTGTGTATTAGAATTTACGAATATATCTCAATTATAGCTCCGAAACACTGTGAAAGAAGGAGAACGATATCCTCGGATAATAACCTAACAGTAGAGACACTAACTAACAATCTTGACATGTACATCAAACCAAAGTACTTTTCAATGGTAATATACAGAAGATAGGAGACAATCTCCACAGAGACTCGGTTGCAGTACCCACACAAAACATCGAAACAGAGTAGACATGTACAGAGAAGAATAACATTCTGATAACAATTTTTTTTTCAAAGTGGCGATATCTATTTAAAAAATCCCTTAAAATTTTCGCTAGCAGAAACTAAGCCAAAGAAGCGATTTCCAGAAATCAGTAGTAAAAAAAACATGTACCTTATTGCGGGCGGTAATTCTTATAAAGGAAACAGCATTGGATATAGCAAAAATGCACTGAATGGAAACATTGTTTCTTTGCGTTTTATCTCTAAGTTGACCAAACAATAAATAGATCGCCATCAGCCTGAGTGTCTTAAAACAAGAGGGTGCCACACTATCTTCTTATTTTTTTCAATGTCGAATTATTTTGGTTTAGCGTGCCACTGATGAGCATTCATTTTCTTAAACATGTATGTATGGTGCAGAGTATGTAGAAATGATTGTCTAAAAGGCTCCTCCTTTTTTTCCAAAGTCTACATGTTTAAGGTCTTCAAATTCAATAGCATCATTTAAAACAGATAAGTTTTCAGCATGGACCAGACATGCACGTTTCTGGTACTTAACTCTCGTCAGTATCCTCAATCTAAACAATGTACTATGGGTAAGAGTGTGAAAGTTATGTCAAAAAATCATTCCAAGGAATGCATGTGTCGCGAAACGTAGTGACACTTGGGAATCACTTTTATATAGGGTGTGAACATCCGAGTGTGACATACAGATGGACAACGGACAAGGTGATCCCTAAGTGTCGCTATGCTTCGCAGGCGACACAAAAATGTACCTAAAGACGTAGCAGGATGGGTGGGTAAGATGCTACAGGATCCCCCACGTTTGAGTTCAAGAAATTTTGATAACAGAAATTTTCGAATGCGGTGAAGAAACGATTAACCGAAGTTGATCGAACTTGGCTACATGTGCCCTCTGGGACTCTTGGTGAAGTGACATTCAGCAAGTGGTACAAATGTCTTCACATTCAATAGCATCATTATAAGATATATTTCCGAAGTGCAGATGACACCATTGACGAAACATGTGAATATCAGGAGGTGAAAATAAGCCCCTATCATATGTTATGTTTGTTTTTGTTTTCGTGAATACTAGTTAAAGTCAGAGTTTATATTCCATCCTTCCATTCCTATTTGTATCTTTGTATATATTTTCACTGTTTGGATACTCATAGTTTGGCTTTAGGGTCACTGACGAGGGTTCATTACCCGAAACGTACATGTCAGGTCCATTCTGTAAATGTTGACCAGTTTTGATAAACGATGCGATCACTTTGAATCACAAATATGGATAATGACCATATCCCTGTATACAGCACAAAATCGATAATTCAGAAAATCATAAAGCGAAGGCATACAAATCAGGATAAAACAGAAACCAAAGCAAACAAACAAAAACCTCCACCATATGAAAAGAAGCGAACTTCCGATATGGGAATGAGACCAGGTGCTGTGAAGACATATTACAATTGCAACATGAATATTGAATAAAACATGTTTTTATAACAAATTATCAATATTGAAATCAATGAGCTATGGTTATTTTTAGTGCACTATATACGCATTACAAAAAAAAAGTATCGTCAGTGATGCTCGATGGAGAAAAGGAGGAGATCTTAATAGTGAATATACGAAGAGGGAAATATAAACTTAATCTAAAGTGGATTCCAAATATTAAGGTATGGACAGAGCTATACCATGAGGGAGATACTCCTTAGTTTTGGTATGATTTATCAAAATTTAGTGTCAGATTTACACATGTTTGGAGTACGACGAAACAAGGCGAACGATGTCATCGGAGACTAACAGTTCACCAGCAGAGATAGCAATCTAGTAGTTGAAGTGGTCAATACTGATGTGTACGTTCTATCCTCATTTTAGAGCACCGTATGCGCATTTCAACAAGTGATGTCTCATACGTGTTGCTCGAGGCATGTACAGTTAAAAAGTCAACGTTGCGACATCATGAATGAGTGCAATAATTTAGATCATTGATGCTTTGTGCTTACGTGGCACAATCTATTTTGAGTATTTGCGGAAAACAGAGTTATTTCCCATTTGAGACGGTATCTGAAGTAAAACCATCATGATGTCATGAAGATGATAATGGTAACGTCGAATATTTACCGTCATTTACAAGAGTTTAAGGACCGCTTCCATAGATTTTGATTACGTTATAATTACTCTACTCTTCAGATACCGTCCCAAACGGGAAGTAACTCTGGTCACGAAAATCTTATTCAGAACATATCTTGGAATGAAAACAAAATCAAGATCGCGACATGTTACACTTTGGTTTTAGATTCAATGCTGATCTTATCAGCTGAAACATCTACAAAAAGAAGTTTTATTAATACAGAGAAGGTAACTAATCCAAGGCAATGTAATCTATTTTTAATCTAATTTTGTTTTATAAGGGAGCTACTAATTATAAATGTACATGTAATTTTTTATTCTTAATACATTCAGAAAAAATATTACTGCTTTTCTTTCCGACTTTGAATGCATCAGAGACTGTGCATAAGGACAAGTTCACTTTTGGTTTGAATGAACGAGTTCACGCTGTTTTTTTTACACATTTGATATTTCATTTTCTCTTCTCTCATGAATGACATCAAACATAAGGTATTTCGTCAGCTGTACATAATTTTCGACACAGAAAGAAAATAAAAACCCTAATATCAATATGTACACAGTCAACCTGTGGGAAAGAGGGGATATGATCCAGTGCTTATCATAATTCATATTTCAGTTTTTGGGCATTTAAGCACAAATTTGTGTGAATTATTTTGACATTATAGGAAATTACTTTCCCCATTATCTAGAGCGATGGGACGTAAACAATAAAGAAGGAGAGACATGTTTATGTGACAGGGAAAATAACCCTGGGTAGGTTTGGAACTTGTGTGTACTTTTCAAAATGATAAATATTCGAATTCAAAAACAATAGTTATGATTCACCAGTTTTCCTTATTTCATTATGAAACTGAATCTATAGATAGATGTTATAGGATACTGAAACAAGAATTAGAAAATTGGAAAACATTTTCGTTTTCTTAACACAACAGAAAATGAAATTCCGAATAAAAGAAATAAAAGAACATTTTTGTTTTCAAAATTTTCGACTTTTGACTTAAGTTTGCAAGTGGTGAAAATTTCTGAGATTTTCACAAAATTTTATTTAACTAAATAAATGAATGGAGAACAAATGAATGAAGAACAAATGAATAAAGAACAAATCTATGGAGAACAAATTAATGGAGGATAAATTAATTGTGAACGACAGAATAAACGAATTAACTGAACAAACGAACAAATGAATCAATGACAAATATGGATAATGACCATAACCCTGTATACAGAACAAAATCAATAATTCAGAAAATAAGAAACCGAAGGCATACAAAATCAGGATATTCTTTATGTTTCATGAACTTATGGAAGTTTTGTGTACTTGCTTTTTCACATCTGCTTGATAGAACGTCAAATACTTGTCGTTTTTCGATGATGATATCATTGTTAAATTACCCATGCTACTTTTCGCGAATTTTCTGATACTGGGTATCAACATCATTAAAATCTTTATACATTTATCAATTTAGACACATTTAAATGCTTCGTAGCTTATTTGCATTTTAAATTCTAACGCCAATTTTGACTGAATCATTCACCTTTCTTTCAAAGTCTAAAAGCTATTGTAACTATTTACCCTAGCGTAGGTGATGAGAAGTGTGTGAATCGCCGGAAGGCGTGTCACTTTAGCACTTTGTAACATTCCGCTATGTGTCTGGCAGATAAAATATGTCGCCAGAAGTTCTTACATACGGCAGAATTGACGATATAAACAAATTGTTGGGTATCAAATTTTATCTCTGTTATTAATATATACAAACAGTCCGCCTTAGCGCCCTCGACAGGTTAAGGAGAAAAAAACTTTATCGGGCTCTAGATGGTCATAATTCTTGTTTACTGATATACATGTTTACAAAAGGATTTGGCGAAGAAAGCGCATCGTTGACGAAACATCATCGTTGTGAACTGACGAAATATTGTTGGTGTACTGCTTTGCATGTACAGGTACTTTGCTTCCGTTCGAATCTTCTAGATGACCGGAGTAGTCCACGACGACGACGTCGACGACGACGACGACGACGATGATGATGATGATGAAAAATGTCAAAACCATCATTTTATTTCCAAGAACTTATTTCCTTATTCTTGCAAATCAGAAAATTGGTAAAGACTAAAACGACAGGTGGTTTTGAAGAAAAGCTATATTAAGTAAGTGTACGATTGTACAAATAGTTGATATTGTATATAAGAGTCATCCATCAATATACGAACTTGGACTGACCCATACTCTATTTACCACAAATATTTTATCTATAAAATGTCATTCAGAGATTTCAATCAGATGTTGGGAGGTCCCAGGATAAGACAAGGTACTTCGTCTGGGTACTCTCTTTACAGTAATTCCACTTCTCAAAGAAACATTTTAGCCTAAGGTTCAAGCTAACCTTGTCCTCCGGGTTTTTCCTGTACTTTAGAAATACTTGAAAAAATCGATACAAAACAAGCAATTACTTTCAAAAAGAATATACATATATTTCCGAGACAAGTTTACAATCAGAAACATTTGCTTTCATGCGCGTTGATGTTTCGCTGTACGATTTTTGCCAATAAGCTGGTCTAGATTATGAAGTAGATTTCAAATTTCAGTTTTCTATCTTCTAATATTGTTCTCAAAATGACATAATTCCATATGAAAATACAATAATTACATCAAAAATCCAACTTGTACATTTCAATATCTCTTCTTAATTTCGCAAAATTTAGAGCGACAGATGTTAGGCAGATGCTTTTGATGGTCTGAATATTTATTTGTTCAAACTTTTTCGTCAATTTCCTCGTAAGTGAAATATACATTCAACAAAACTTTATTTATATATTCATTTAGCTATTTATTCCTTTTCATTGAATAATTTAATAAGTTATCTAATTAATTGATTTACTTAAAAAAGGGCAATTAAATTTCAACAACTTTCTCCATGTATATGTATATTTTGCAGCTTTATTTTATAACAGTACTATCACATTTCATGTCTCTTTGCTGTTTTAAAAAAATTGAAGGATTTTGAGGAGTTTTAAATATCTCTCTTTAATGGCTTAAATATTATTACTATAACAATTTTTTGAGATAGTACATATATGAACCTACAAAATGGTACGAATATAAATTAATATATTTGTTGTAAAAACATTAAATTAAAGATAGGGACATAATGTTTAAAATCATTGGGGTTTTTACTATAGATTATATATAGGGAAAACACAAAAGTCAAAAATTGCATGTTTTCGATTCACAATTTTTATTGGATATTTTTGTTTGATAATCTTTAAAATAATTTTCCAGTAAAGTTCATTTAATTTGGAATAAATTGACACCTAAAACATGAAAATCCATCAACATTTAAGGGGGCCTACGAGGAGACAGACTATGTAGAGTATTTGCTGGTGTATAATGAAACGTGAAATAAATCAGCTCGACATCACTCATTTTTGTTGTTTTATTCGGTTATTGAGTAATAAAATTACATAACAGAATTCTACTTTTTTCCTTTGAAATATTACACATCTCCCCCGTGATTGCATGTGCCCGAGGACTTACATTTTACTACAAAGCCACGATACAAAATTAACCCTTTCTCCGGGCACCTCATCTTTGTTTCTGTCAAAAATTACGATGAATCAAAGAGATGGTAAAATTAATGCAGTATCATTATTTGATAATTAAATGTGATAATGCTATTTGCAGTTGACATCATACGTTTGTATACTATAGTAAAGCCTAACAGTGCCGTATATCGATTATTGATAAAGTTTCATAATTTGCTAATTACTCTCGATGCAGGATATACAGTTGCTTTCATACGCTTTTGCAATTCAAACTCATTGCTCATAATGATTAAGCCTTGAAACTTTTGGAGTCCAAAGGAGTCAACAGTCTGTTGAGTAATATCTAGACAGACAGACGTACATATATCAGCTCGTGTGTCTCTTTACTAGTCTTACAGTGCATACAGTTGGTGTATCAATTACAAACAAGTTAATATTATTTCAAAGAGGGTGGAGGTATATGGGGAAATCATGTACAAATATACTATCTTATCCAGAGAAAGTCAAGCTTATACCAATGTTAAACGTCTTCAAATTCATAGCAATATTTAAGAACAGATAAATTTGCAGCACTTAACCCTCGTCAGTGATCCTCAATCTAAACAATGTTATATGGCCAAAGAGTGTGAAGTTTATTACGTTTTGGTTACTTTTAAACAAATCATTTAAGAATTCTATGGAATAAATTGGCTTCGTATCATAAATTAAACTAACTGTTATTAGAATAATATGTGGCGCTGACAAGTTCCGAGAGGGGTATTCCATCCCTATCTCCTTAATCTACGAATGCATGTTGGTAGGTTTTGAGATACTTTCGCTTTTTATATGGTACATTTAACCTGAACACTAGCCTATGTTGCTCACCTGAAACCTACATATGTACCTTGAATCATTCCGAAATAAAGAGAAAACTGTAAGGAGCCTTTTAGAACTCGCTTCTTATATATTTCAATCTTTGGATTGAGGATCGCTGATGAGGCTGAAGTACCCGAAACGTGCATGACTGGTCCATGCTGCAAAATCATCTGTACCTAGGTGATACTATGAATTTGAAGATGTAACATTTGATCCATTGAAGTAGTGACTGTAAAGTGGAAGTCGAAAATACATCAGCCAATTAGATCTTGGCAATTTGGTTCAAAGTTGTAGCATTGATTCTCTAGCGCACCATTACGAGTACGAGCTGTCAGTGAGGTTCGGTTCTCCTTCATTCCTGAGGTAACAATTACGAAAAGTATGCACTGTTTATAAACGGATGGTTTACTTTGAAGATTCTACTAATAAAAAAAGTCAATCAGGATCTGTAAGCCTTTCCTGTGTCCCACAGCAAGTGTAAACTTGTCTAAGGTACATAATACTATATATTAAACTTACCACGCTCTAAGATTTTCCCAAAAATTGAGCCGCCGTGACCTACATCTTTCGTCGGACAGTTCCATCTTCTATGTCTGAACTGAAATTTACATTCGTCAATTGCCATGCGCGCACCACCCATTAGCGCCAATATGACGTCAGGGTTTTTGGCCACCAAGCGGCGTTGTCGTTTAGTCAAGGGGAGTAAACTGGGACTATTATAAAGCTGAGTGTTGGAGTGTAGATCGTTTGAAGGCTTCCCAATGTTGGCAAGAGTCCTGAAAACAAACGAGAAAACTTACAAAATGAGGTATTAAAATTCAGTGAAAGTGGGAACTATATATCTTTAGACGCCGTTCAAGCTTAGCTTCAAAAAGATGTTCTACACAAGGACTGTATTTAATTTGAAATAAGTGTTTGTTGTTTAATTGTACTCGACTGCATGTTTTCAGCATTATGGTGCACACGCTTTTTGAACTGTGGTTATTTTTAGCATGTAGAATTTGTTAACATAGTTTGGCCTATTGTAAATAAAACTGTATTTTTAGACAGATTTGCAATTAGTGAGAATTGATTTAATACCTTTGGCACCTTTCTTAATATTTTTAGTTCATTTTGTCATAGAAATGTCTACCTGTATTTTGTTTTAGATGTAAGGGGTGCAGTTTGATTATTTCATTAAAGAATAAAGAAATATGTTCCTTTCACGGCATGATTTATTTGTTCAGTAATCACCTACTTTTGAATTGTATTATCAAAATTACTTTCAGTTCGTTTTGTTTTCTTTTGTGATTCCAATGAATCCAAAAAAATGGTGAATGGCTGTATAATCTTTGAGCAGATTGAGATAAGAGATTTTAAAGGATATGAAGATTGTAGAAAAAATGTGTTTACTTGCTGATTTATAGTCTGTTTATAAAATAACCCCTCTCTTCGACAGAAAATATTTCTATATCCGCCAATAACAGTCTGTGTATTATGTGATTTACTTAACTTTATTATCCATGTTTAACGTCTTCAAATTCAATAGCATCATTTAAGAACAGATAAATTTGCCGCATGGACCAGACATGCACGTTTTGGTACTTAACCGTCGTCAGTGATTTTCAAATTTAAACATTGCAAAATGGCCTAAGAATGTGATAGTTATTATGTCCAGAATGTATCGAAATACGTGGCACGATGGGTGGGTATTGATGCTAAAGGACCCACGTTTAGAAATTTCAAGAAATTTTGATAACAGAAATTTTCGAATACGTTGAAGGTACGATCAACCGAAGATCGAATTTGGCGACATGTGCCCTCGGGGACTTGGAGCTACCTTTCGGACATAGTACAAAAAATAATATACAGAACCAAAAGTATCATGTATTTTCAATTGTCAAGATTCTCAATTCAAGAAATCGAAAACCGCCCCCAAACTTTATCTTGTAGAATGGGTGAGTATAGGTCTTTGAACAAAGTTACAAAGGGGAGTTCAGAGTTATTCCCTATATGAATTGCGCGTTTACTTCAAACGGACACATTCTCTTGATCCTTCAATTCAGAGCATTAAACTGGCATATAAACTAGTAACTTAGATGTATGAATGAAATTTAAAAGGAAGAAGAGTCTTTTAATCTATCTTTCATACGATTGCATGCGAACCATGGCGCATTGAACATATGTAAACAGCCCCTTTTATCTTTGTCCGACACTACGATTTCTGCAAATTAGATTGCCACAAAATAAACAGAAAATTAGAGGATGCTACGTGGCCCCTTAGATGATCAAACCGAATTTATTCTCTTGCATCTTTTATCTTTCAATTTACTCATCCTCCCCCCTTTGATATTGTAATATTCATATATAAAACAAGCCAGCTTGTCTGTGGCTTTTATATTCCTTGTTACAGATTTGAAGGTAAAGATACTTCAAAAGGTGTGAAATCACGGGGAGATAACTCGAAATTCTGACAAAATCTACATTTTGAAATTTTAGGATGGTTAGGAGAAACTACGGAGTAACTGGCATAGTACGCTCGCATTTATTGCCAATAGTATTTAGTTCGACAATTTTAAAATGGATATATAATTGAGAATGGAATCTATAATGTAAGTGTTACCATATGTTTTCTGGATTCATTTTACAACGATTCAAAGTGAAAGTACGAGTGGTGAAGTAAGTTTATTATAATCATAGAATATGCATGTGTTACTTAGTTCATGACAAGGATATTCAGATTCCGTTATCTGATGACGTCATTCTTAACCTTATAATCTTTTAATGCTCCTGCTCAAAACCATTGTTTAAGTTTTGCCATAATTCTCAAAACCACTGATTGAACACTTGATAGATCAGGCGTACCTGTATGTCTGTCCGTCTTTTGTGAGAGAAATGTATTGGTCTAATTTAGTATGATAGTATTGCAGTCATCTTGGACGAACATACGGACTTTAAATTTCTACGTTTAAATGGAAAAAAATGTACGATTCAATTCCGTTCTGACGCTGTGCGCTTAGACAGTATTAATCCTTACAGCTGAATAATATCGACGAAACATCCTTTCTAAATTTCATTTGTGAAACAATCGTAGTTTCTATGTTCTTTTTATATATTTAAATAGATAATTTTCTCATGATCTTCATCTCATTTAATATAGGAATTGGACGTTTGCCATATCTAACACGATGAAAACTCTGATAATTGGTATAAAGAAAATTTAAGGAGCAAGTATGATCATTTTAGTATGATCATTTCCCTTTGTCTTTCTCATGAAGAATATTGTATACTTGATATGTGTGTTTTGCACAAGCGACGTGTCCGTATTATTGAGATTTCACTGTAAAGAATCTAATGCTATAATATGTGGATAGTTTGGTTTATATAGTACCTTTCTAACCAAAACTCTAAATCAATTTTGTTTGAGTTAGAACTGGTTATTTTTTTATCCACATATGTTTCTTTCATTTACGGTTCGAGTTGGGAGGAAACGGTTGAATCATATATGGACCTATGCGTATAAGTTCGATATTTCTATAGTATGTTCCGAAAGAAAATTTTTGAATGCTTATCATTAACATGTGAGCTAGATAGGCCTTCACGTTAGAAAAAAAATTAATCAATTTTCGGACGAAATAATTTACTGTTTAATTTTTGCAATCTTTCTAAAGAAAGGGGGGGATTTCCAAGAAGACTCGATTGTGGTACCCAAAGTAAACACCGAAAAGCCCAAGTGAAAACGCAGAGAAGACATAAAAAGCAAAAGGGACAAGGAACACCAAATACGACATCATAACATCAAACACAAAAGTACAAGACTTAAAACTAAATGTTACATGTGAGGAGACCCTCGTTTGTTCTACTTTTTTCTTTCTCACTCAATATTTATACTAAGTATCTTACTTCCCGTTCTAAAGAAAATGTTAATTTGTTTCTCTTTCTCAAAATATTATGCTTGTAAACAGACATTATGACTCAAATCTGTGACATACAAATTTATAAAATGAACTCGTCTCAGTCAGACTGAATGAATTCATTATTCATTTTCATTCATTCTTTTAAGAATCTGCCAAATTTCATCTTGGCGATTAACATTCAATAAATAAAACCTAGAAGAATCGGCGGACATAAAAAATGTTTTGTACCAAATTTTATTGACATGTAAATGATTTCGAATGTTTGATGCTCGATGCACTATTTATGCAGAAGATATAAATGATGCCGTTTAATTACATTTACTCTATGGATTTCATTCACTTGTAATTAAGATAAGTTATCAAAATTATTCAATATGTTGAACATATCAGATACATGATATAAATGTAGATGAATGATAATAGACTAAAAATATACAAACTTTGATTGGCTAAGAAATTTATTATGTCTGATGAAAATATGAATGTAGTTTGCATTGCAATGCACATTCGCTAACACTATTTTTCAAAATTGAGTCGATTTTAAGAAACTTTAAAACTTGAGACTTAAAGAAATAAAAATTACGAAAAAAAATTATGGAAAATCTTTATGTACGCTGGAATATAATGATTCGAAGAACTATGTGAATAATATTCACTTTAAAAATTTTAAGGAACTTTCGATTTAACAATGATAAAATTTAAGTATTTTGGATTTTCCTTTATTCGATGTCAGATGACTAAATGAACTTAAAAATTAGTACAAAAAGTAAAATTCGTAGAAGTGGGATATATTTATAAATAAGTTCTCGATATACCGATCAAATATTTGTTCCCTCTCCCTTTTGAATTTTTCTTATATGCATTTCATCATATTACTTGATTAACTAATGATACCTTAATTAACTCGTTCGTATTTTATTAGCATCATATAACATGAAGCATCATATCCCACCCATCCTGCTATGTCTTTCGGTACATTTTTGGACATGATTATTTTCACACTCTTTGGTCCACATTACATGTTTAGATTAAGGATCACTGACGAGGGTTAAGTACCCGAAGCGTGCATGTCTGGTCCATGCTGCAAATTAATCTGTTCTTAAATGATGCTATTGAATTTAAAACGTTTAACATTCGGTACATGTAGGGGGTTTTTTTTTGGGGGGGGGGGGTGGATGAGTGAACAGCACTCATAGCAGAGCACCAAAGTGAGAACCGACGGACCCCTAGCTAGCTAGAGGGTGGGACTATGTGCCCGTGAGGAGTAAGCATTCCCTATTTGGCTAGCCGCACCCGCCGCCGATGTTCACTAATAAAAAAAATACAATATCTACAAAGGATGCACTGTCTGTGGTTATGCCTATATAGAAAGTGTTATGGCGACTATGTCAGGAAACACCTACTGCCAAACACCTCGTGGGAACTTTTTAACGAGTTCCACACGGCAAAGGGCATAAGTGTGACACAAATGAGATAAAAAAAGACCCTGACGACAATCTCAACAGCACTCACAATAGAGCACCAAATTTAGCATCAACGGACCCCTTACATGTAGGATACAGGTATTATATATAAACATCGAGGGAGTATCAATCAGTTATTCAGTCTCATAGTCGAGAAGACAAAGCAAAATCATTAGAATGACCATGGGAACAGATGAAACCTCAGAATAAACAGCATTCCTAAGTGAGACCAGGTGCCCGGGGAGAGTCAGCGTCTCCTGTTTGCATGCAACACCCGTCGCAACTTGTCAAATTCGGTGATTGTCTCAATGTAGATAATAGGATAACATGTATTGTTTGGTTATGATGACAGACATTCCATCGCAATCTAGAATGTCAATGTTAATTCTGAGAAAAGGGGGTTATGATATGCTTGTTGACACAAAATGGTCGTACAATCGCCAAGTGATTATTCAATGATTACATGCTTTATATTACATCATCTCTTCATATGTCCGTGATCTCACCATCACTGAATGGTATTCATGGTGACATTTGCTCCCATGAATGTATGTTTTGTATACGTGTATTATCTCACCACTTACATAATGGTTGGCGAAGTCACCTCGTCTTATATTAGTTCCTTCAGCTTTTTTAGTTATCTCAACATAATTGCTTGATTCTGTTTAAGAATATATAATCATATCTCATTTCAACTTAAGAGTAAGTGTTATCTCGCATGGTTTACATGGTCATCTAACTATCGTTACATATGGCTTCATGTAGTCATTTCGTCATCTCCAAATAATTCTTATTGTAATGTATTATTTTTGCATGGTTTTGTATATTAATCTTGTAATCATTATAGTATTGGTATATGATTTTAGATAAATCTTTATTGTAAAGTTTTGAAAAACTGTCTCGCCATTGATCTCAAAGTAATTTCTTTATTCGATGTCAGTGAATAAGTGATAAAATGAGCCATCCAATCATTAAAAAGTAAAATTCATATAAACATAAGTTGAAACAAATCTAAAGACGATTACATATTTGTTCTCTTTCCAATAGCTTTTTTTCATTTGCATTTCATCATATCACTTGATCATCTAATGCTTTCGTAGTAGACTTGTTAGTTTTTCAATGTCTTCTTGGAGATGAATTTACTTTTTCATTCAATGCCAAAATATTATCCCACCTCACAGGCCCATACTATTTTATTTTTCTTTTTAAAATGTTGAACGTCTTCAAATTCATTAGCATTATTTAAAAGCAGATAAATTTCCAGCATGTACCAGACATGCACGTTTCGGGTACTTAACCATCGTCAGTGATCATTAATCTAAACAATGGATTATGGCCAAAGTCTGTGAAATTATGTCCAAAATATACCTAGTATCTACTTTAAGCACTATTATTTTTGGTGCGTGCCTACATGGCCAGACAAAACATTTCTTATATATAGGCATATGTTACCTTTTGTATCATTTTTAAAAGTCTATTCTGTAGATGGCGCCAGGAAAAATCACTTTGCTTTATTTAAACTGTTTGACATGAAGTACTACTGACGAGGATTCGATATCCGAAACACGTGTCTAGAACAGTAAAATTGGTACTTCAGAACATATATTTCAATATTGACAATTTTAAGATATAAACATCATTGTCAATAGACATTTTTTAAGTCGACGTGCTCCGCACTCCGGACTTCGCATTTTTAGAAAAGTTAAATCTGAACATAAAATGCACGAGATGATACTGGAGAAATTGAAATATGTATTTTCACGCATGAAAACAAATAAAATCTTCACACAAAGTATTCTAAGTCCATTCGAATAAAATCAGCATTTTGCTTTAGTGACACAATCCCTTCCAAGTGCGAAGTTCGAACATTAAATATGTCTATTAGATTCATGATTCTTTGTAAAAGTAAAAGGGCACACTTCACATCACATGGTCGTTCCTATCATCCTTTAATAATTTCTCTTCATGTGTATTATTAATTATGAGTATCCCAACATATTGTCTCACCATATGACTTGTCACTCCCCGGACACCTGGTCTCATTTCGGAATATTGTTTATTCCGGAGTTCACAAATGTCCCAATGGAAATTCTGATGATTTTGCCTTACCTTCTAGACTTTGAGACAGAAAAACTGATGGGTACTTCTTTGATTTTATTGTATATCTACGTATCTCACATCATTATTTTGGTTCGTCTTAGTTTTCTTCTTCTTCTGTTAATTATTTCACCATTATTGATTGATTTGTTTGAACGTATATTAAACTAAATAATTTCTCATCTAAATATACGAGTTAGTGTATGGCTTTTTAGTAACTGTTATCTCAATGTCGGTTTATGGTCTCATATAGTCATCTCGTCATTTTGAGTAATTCTAGTGTGATATATACATTATTATTTCAGGGTGTTGTAGAACGTTGTTGCCATATAACATTGTGGTATTTTAGATAAACCTTTTATCTCACTATTTTCTAAGAGTTGTGATTTCTTTGCTATATCCTTACGGTTTCTATGATGTATGTTTTACTTTTTGATATCTCGATAATCTTTTCACTTTTTCATAAAGTATTATAAGATATCTAAATTGATAAATACGCGTTCTTTGTAATTGATATAGCTATTATAATATATCTAAATTGATAAATACGCGTTCTTTGTAATTGATATAGCTAAATTTCGGTATTTTTGATATGGAATGTTTTCCTATCATAGCAGTGGTTCTATAGTTCTTGTACCAATATTATAGTTATATATATAGTTTGTAATTGATTAAAAATTATATAGCATCATATCCCTCCAATCCTGCTACGTCGTTCGGTACATTTTTGGACATAATGATTTTCACACTCTTTGGTTATATTACATTGTTTAGATTGAGGATCACTGACGAGGGTTAAGTACCCGAAACGTGCATGTCTGTTCCATGCTGCAAATTTATCTGTTCTTAAATGATGCTATTGAATTTGAAGACGTTTAACATCTAAATGAACATTTGTGTATCTTACTCGTTCTTGTCACTGATATAGCTTTTTTGGCATTTTTGATAATACTTTGGTTTGTTTTCCTATCATAGAAGTGTTTCTATAGTTCTTGTACCATTAATATATGGTTTGTAATTGATTTATAATTACATTGCCATTATTGTAATATTGGATGATCACTACATCACCTACGTCTTTTTCTGATTTCCGTGGAGATCGCACTATTTCGTAAATCACAATTATCGCAACATTATCGTAATTGTCCTCTCATTTTGTCGTCATTCTTTCAAATTGGCCAGAGCTATCTCCTTTTCGATTACAAATCTCGAACTTTATTAATCTCAACTTTATTAGAATTGCTCGTCGATTACATTAACAAGTTTTATTGGAGTTACATCGATATTTTGCAGAGAATTACGAAGAATTAGATATGTCATAAAAAAAATAAGTAAAAAGTTACCTATGAAAATAAGAATTATTTTTTGTGTCATGATCCTTATTTTGCATGGTAGAGATTGATAAAGTCCAAAAGTTGTAATCCAATTTGGCGCCTGTGACATGCTTGTAGTGCTTGTTAAATTTTCCACTACTCTCTCTATTGAAGTTATTTTGAATTCATCTTAAGGATTTTTTTAATTATGAAGATACCATTTTAGATTCACAGTTACCAGGTATAACATGTTACTATTTTTCTTGGTAAAAAGAAATGACATCATTAACATTGTCTGGTGCCATCATCGCAATTTTCATTTTAATTTAGAAATTCAGTAAACACGTTTTGGTATGCTTAATCACTTTACCTTGACAATGATCTTTTAAGTTACAGTTAGAATTGTTTTTGCATTGACTACTCCTATCGTCCTTTGCAGTTCCAGTATTCCTTGTAAAGACAGGATAGTTGGGGTGAAGGGGATATACAATATTGCTATATTTTATATTATAGGCTTTAAACTAAATGAGCAAAAACCATGTGGGTAATGGAATGCACAAATATTACAAAGGTCTAGCTTTTGAATTTTGGCAAATTCTATGTACTTATAAAATTTCACAATATGCAATTTTGGTTTGTGACAACTGGTTTTTTATAATTCTAGTAAAACCAGACTTTTTCTGTGATGTTACACTGCAAAAAGGGTAAACATTTGTAAATGTAGTCCTACTGGGGTCAAGTAATTCAGAAATTTGTAAGTAGACATTTGATAGGTCAAAGAAATTCTAAGTTGAATTATTCGATTTATTTGACTAGCGAGGAAAACTGGATCATTTTAAGAGCGTAGCGTCAATTTATACCATTCAGTTTATAAACAATTTTAGGCCCCTTGGCCTTTATCAAGTGTAAAAACGACGATTACTAATTATAAATGTATTACGAATACACTTGATAAAGGCCAAGGGGCCGAAAATTTGTGTATCTGAGTGTTTGTGTTTTTATTTGTTATCATCCCTTCCCTCTGGAAGAAGTATTTGAATCTAAATTCAGTTTATGATTCGCGGCTTTATGTTTTTATAAACCATTGCGACTTGTCTCATATATGTCCTGTCATGGGAATACATCTACATGTATGACATAAAAGTATTGTGTAAAATTACATGCATATACACTGTATAATTTCAGATAATAAAATTGTCAATATCGTATTACGTTTCTTAAAGAAATTCACCTCCTGGTATAAATCGTTATTTCACCTATAGGTGTACGTATGGCATATTCTTAGATTTGCTTTCCTTAATTTCAATTGTCTTTAGAACGTTAACAAGACTGATATATGAGTAGATCAAGAAGAGGGGGAGCTGTACCCACTTGGAATGTGCAAAAAAAATTCAAGTTTCCCCAATTTCCCCTTATAATTACATCAAACATGGACATGAACTACCAAGATCTAGCTTTGTGTTCTACATTCATAACCAAAGAAGGGATATATATTTTATTTGCTTCTTTGGTTTCTTCAGTAGAAAAAAAGACATTTTGGGTTTCTTTACTTTCCTTTTTTGTATTGAACTAGTAAAACTTGCCGTGTTGCTGTCAAGTTGGGGGGGGGGGGGGGGGGGGTATTTGGATTTATTAACTATCATTGTTACAGTACATCTGACAGTATTTAGGTAAGGCGAAAAGAAAAACGCTCTTTTACAACGTCCTCTTGGTAAACTTACTATTTTCTCACCTTTAATTTTTATGAAATTCTGCAAATCATCAATAATGGAAAAATCAAGTATTGAATTAAATTAAATGATGCAATTTCCTTTTTTTTATTTCAATTAATCCTTAATTTCCTTGAAAAATGGATATTTTGATATAATTCATTGTCTTTCTTTTCTTCGTATTCCATGGTAAACTGGTGTTTGGATTGTCAGTTCTATTAATTTGTTTATTCATTGGGTTTTGGGTTTTTATACGATTACTCCTTACATAATCATGGTATCTTTCTTTTTACTTTTGTTTCCAAAAGTGTCCGTAGATAGTACAATATTGTGCTTGTTGATTTTTTTTTTCTTGAGAACAGTGATTATTAATAAAAGACGCTCTTTATATTTCTTCAAAGAGTATATATCACATCATTTGGAGATACAATAATTTTCATAGATCTTTACATTAATTTCCTTGATATCAAATCATTTCAATTTATTTAATTTACATAGAGCATGTGTGTACCAAAAGTAGCAGGTTTGAAATGAAAGAAAGCAATGATGTTTTTAAAAATCTTATGAAATCTTTCTTGATGACGTAAAGCTTTTTTGCTACTGATCATATTTTGTCTACAGCTATAGAAAGTGAACACTTTCGGGGTTTTTTTGTTTTTGTTTTTTTTGTTTTGTTTTTTTTTTTTTTTACACTTTTTAATGTCAGTCCAGTATGTCAACAAGGAAATCACGTCAGTTTTGTTTAACTTTATTTCTTAATCTATATCAAATGTTTCCGATGAAAAAAACTTGTAAGATTTCATCTCTCAAGTAGTATAAAATTCATTGATAAAACGACAAGAGAAAGCCTCCGCGGCACTCGCAAGGATAAAAAAATGTCAATGAATTAAGAACCTCGGTGAATTCATATCGAGTTAATGGTGATAAATGGCGACACATTGACATGGCCAGAGTTTGTTTTGTTTTTGTTTTGTTTTGTTTTATTTTGGGTTTTTTTTTTTTTTTTTCTTGATTGTCGTCAAGAACATTTGAGAACAAGAAGAATATGAAAAATAAATTGAATCTATGAATATGCAGTACTGTATAAGAACAGAAATTTCACGATAGTATCCAAAGAGCTTTGACAAAACGTTCAGAAACAACAGATGGCAGCACATGTTCATGAAGTTTCTGTCATTCCATGTAACAGTCTTTGATTGACGTGACCAAAATTTAGAGCTCGTATATTTTTTATTACGAGTTGTCTATCTTTACCATATATGACCGGTCTTGACTTTGAGTGACTAACGATATAACCATCAAATAGATGGCCTTTATGGAAGAGATATAGATCTGTTTTTTTTTACAACAGAGTTTAGATGACAAGATAAACAGCACAAACATTACAGTAACATCGTTATTTTTGTCACTGATAAAGGGTAACTTAATCCATTTAAAAGGAAAACAAAATCGGCACTGTTCTAATGTGTATATGACGATCTAAAGTCAGAGTTTAAGTTTCACTTATAAGGATAATTAGTCGGTTAATTAAGGCAAAGAATGCCGTGATGAGGTTATTTAAACGATTAAGATTTTGCAGATGAGCTTCAATTTGAAAGAAATCGATTTTTGATCTGATAATAATGTTATCTATGTAACAAATGTATTCCGTTTTTCTTTCAGATTTCTTACTTTTTTCATTTGGAAATGTTTTCGCATATTTAATCTTCAACAGTTATAATGTACTTAAAGTACATATTTTATACTTATATGTATTGATTTATTAATATTTGTCTTAGAAATCATCTATTACATTAAGAATTTTACAAGTATTTGACAGTCCTACGATATAAATGCAGGGAACTTTTTCAATGTTGAAGATATTATTTATACAGAATGATTTTGTCTTGTATGATCCTAAAAGAAAAACTTTTTATTTCAGAATTATATATATTACTCATTCAATTTAGAATTTTCAATACATTCATTCTGTCCCTATTTCTTTTTCGTATATTAAAAAAACCTTTTAATTCAATTTTCAAATTTCACTTAAAGATCCAAGTCATCGAAAATAAATTTTTATAACAGGTAAAGTTTAATTAAGGTTGCTTTGCTTAAATAAACACTTTTATATATCTATATTTAAAGAAAGTAGATTTAGAATACATTATCAAATTTTATGCTTTCAAATTATTCGTTTTATCATTTTCTTTACTATTCATTCATTAATATATCGGATGATTTGTAATCATCCCCTTTTCTTTCTGAGAAACAGGATTTTGCTCTATATTTAAAAAAAATTTTAAGTTGCATAAATGTAGAAATTATCGAGAAGTATCAGTTCTGATTCTAATTGCATTTCATCTAAATGTTTCTAATTTTCGTTTGATAAAGATTTAAATTATGATAAAAATGAAAACGTCTGTATCTAGGTGGAAAAGATCTTTGCAAAAAATTGAATTCAAAACAAATACAAGTATATGTGGAAAAAATAAAATAATGAAACATCCGTCCAGAAATTCATGTAAAAAATTCCGAAAAAATATGATGGTAGACATTTATTCCCAGAACTGGATAATTTTTTTTTCTGGTAGAATTTCGTACAAATCTATGTAGAAGACGAAGGGCTGCAATTGCTCAGAATTTTGACATTCTGAGAAATCATTTTTAGATATGAATGAAACATGAAAGTGTACATGTAATTAGAAATTTGATATAAAAGAAATATTTCATATTTTTACTTCATTATGGATAATGACGTAAAATACATACCACCATTTTGTTCCTTTTAATTTCGACTTTTTACCCTCTCCAGTCTCTGGGAATGTGAGGAACATCACCAAGATCAAGTAAATTTGCATTTTATTGTCATCTAATTACTTCTGTGTCTGTTTGATCGCACGATACAAAATATCTTTTGATGCTGAAGTCCATCTTGTTATTTCAGGAACAGCTTTTCAGCGCAGATTCACACTCTGCATAACTTTTTTTATTCGTTTTGTTTAAACAGGTATTTCCATTTATCAGAATCAATTGCATCAAACGAAAATATTCCTTATTTAATTTGCCTCCTTAAATGAAGGTGCTTTGAACAAAAACAAATGTTGTAATAAAACATCATCATCAAAAGCAATTGGTCGAGTTGAATATAATTACAGATTTCACTGTTCGAAAGCCAGCGAATCACACATGCGGTCAAATTGCTGGAAGGTTGTGTCAACACAGATTTGTATCTTTGAACCTTGAATCGATTGTCATCCTAAGAAAGATTAGAAATTTATCACTATTTTGGAACTCAGTCACTTCACCAATCAAATTCGAGCAATTATTGAGCAATTACATGAACTGAACGATACCCTGTGCCAAAAAAGCGCAACGATTGGAACTGAGGAAGACAAGTCATGTTGCACAAATTCGGAAAAATTCACAAATAATTGAATACGTTACTCTTCAGTGTCGACTGCTAATTGAACCATCAAAGTAACACTTCATGCTTTTTAAGAAGTCAATTGGACGAATTTAAATGTTAGATATTAGAAAATATTTTCTAGCTTTCACGGCAGTATGGCGAACCACAAATAGAGAGTTTTTGTTATACATTAGAGTAGTTATTTGATTTTTATCACTTTTACAAAATTGAAAACTATTTATCGTTTAAATTCCTCACTCCTTGATCGTAAAATTCAGCTGCTGGTCCATCGGTCAAATTCTGGTCCCCTGAACTTTGTGGCTGAAATGCTTCGGGGTGTTCCCGTCCTAATTTACCATTTATGAGAAGAAGTTATTCCCCCTTCATCCATGACAGATTTCACGAATAAAAAATGAACGGATTGTCAAAAATTGGAGCGCAATGTTGCAAGGCGGCGCGGAGGGAGCGAACCAATGCATTCAAGCGCCTCTAATTGAGACTTTAAAAAGAGACATCGCATCATTTACAAATTAGGATGTTGAGATATATATTTAAGGATAATTTCAAGAATTTTATCACCAAGTAATATATCATCAGACCTTCCTACGTTCAATATGACTCGTATCCATGGCATGCACAATAATGGTACAAGGCAAAATGATAAAGCAAATCTTTGATGGTAAAACTCAAAGAATGATGTATATTCCTCCGCTGTGTGACAACCTGAGTAATAAATCCCTCCGATAATAAAAATAGACTTTTAATCGAAATGATTTGGAGGCTGGTTAGAATTTTTATGATTTTCGACTTAATAGCCAAGAGTCGACTTGTCTTTTCATCGAAATGACCGCTGATCCTTGAAACAGTTATGGCTAGAGCTCGGGGGCATTCATGTTCACAAATTAACTGTCATTATTGACCCATTAAAAGGTGGACACTAAACCTTTTATGGGGCTAGAATTTGCTAAATTGATTCGTATCGGATCTTTATAAGTCACAGGACAAGTGGTGACTTTCTCCACATTCACCGATCTTATTTATATCGACTTGTCCAGTTTTATTGACCATTGGTCATCTTTATTTTAAATTCATTTTTCACGTAGGCTGGATACCACCTTGGTGAGAACAGCAATAAACATCAAAATGTCAGTCCTTAATGTTTATAGAGTCAGATTAAGGTAGATTAGGATCCTTCTCCGAATTACCTCTGTTAAAGTATAAATTGATTTCGACTATGGATTCTGTTTTAGCGAGCACTATCTGTTGACCACATCTTATCACAATAATGGATAGATTTAATTTATATTTAAATTCCAGTCCAGAAGTACGTCATAGAATTTTTCACATATTCCCCGGCTAATCCGCAACGGATTTGGTTTCTGAATTTATGTTGGTACCACTTCCTGAAGAATATGACAACGTACCGGAAGTAGCGCTAACTTTCAAATGGTTATTTCAATAGGTTGAAAACCGGCTATGTTACGTTGGAACTTACTAACATTCCTTTGTAAACAAATGATCATGATTTAGTCAAACAGTTTAAATATTTTCTATTTTAGATAGATAATTTCATATAAGATCTCGACGTTTGCCCCTTAACGATCAAAGATAAATTAAAGATGAACCTGAATGTTACCTAGTTACGTGTAAGTAGAAATAAACATCCGAATTTATTTCATCTTTGTCGACACTTATACGGATAAATCCACCGTTTCGTAATTTATATTTTCTTCTTTGTACGAACTAGATCTAGCTTTTCTACTTTCGAGCGCAGTTCAATTAAGGCCGACTAAAAAAATTAGCCAAGGACTTCGGTTTTCGGTACACATTCATTCATCATTCGTTAAATTCCGTTGTTTTGTGACGGTCTATACTCAATAAACCCGAAAGAAAAAAATGTAAAAGACAAATTTCATGCTGATATACAAATATAACGTGCGAAGCGATTATAAAATATTTAATTGTTTTAAAATATGAATACAGTAGGGTGAGCTGCAGTTTTGACATGCCGCGTGTTTTATCTTTGCGTACTTTAAAAGAGGTCAAATCTTGGGTATGTGTTCAAAGAGGCAGACATACCAGAAAAGTTTAGAGAAAATTAAGGAAGGGGTTGGGATGGGGTGGGTTGGAGGTGGAGGCAGTGATATAATCTGTAAGGAAGACTGTTGATAAAAATTATTTCTAAAACTTGATTTTCAAGATTCAATTTCTGACGAACTTGCACATCAAAGACAGATTATAGGAGTGAAAGTAGGTAACAAGAATGTAGATTGTTGGGCAAGAACGGAGTGGGCAGGTGGGAGGGGGGGGGGGGGGGCGTAGGGTAGTTCAGATGAGGGACCGGAGAAAACTGACAAAAATGACACAGCATACGTAACATCTGTATCATTTGAAATTGATCCATGAATTCCAAAATTTTATTTGATTTTTTTGAAAATATGATTTAAATTTGTTCTTTTCTTTTTCTTTAGTTTTGTATTGTTTTGTCGTCCCGACGTTCGCAAAAGCATGGCAACATTCAATCCGTTTGTCCGTCTGTCCGTCCATCATTCAATTACCAAAACATCAACCTGTAACATAACTATTGAATATTTATTGATGGGGCTTCCATATTTCGTACGTATATTCCTTGTAACCAGACATGTCTTCTTTTTTTAATTCATAGTATTCCAATTCTTGACATAGACCTTGGAGTTTGATCTATTTTGAAAAAAAAATCTTAAGCATAACGATTGAATGCGTAGTAATAGAATTTTAATATTTCATATGTATATTACTTTTGGTACAAAAGAATTATTAATAATATTTTGACCTTGACATTGAATTTGACCTTCTCTCCAAAAACCTAGATGTTGAATGATATTTTATTTAAAGAACTTTATTCTTATGCTTAAAAGTTTTGCCCTTCTCTTGCTCTTGAAATTAAACTTATTTTTCAAAATCCAATTTGACCTATCTTTTGAATAGTTAGTGATATATTGACTTTTATATATGTCAATAGATAAAGTATCCTGTCGTCTGTCTGTCTGTCTGTCTGTCTGTCTGTCAAATACGTAATAATTGCCTTGTCCTGTCTTTTGATTCAAGAATAACCTTTTGATCTTGACCTTTGCTGTTGATCATCTCTATTTTAAGAAAAACGCCCACAAATTTTAGATATTTCATTACATCATCTTTTTTAAGAATCTTCTTTTGCATAAAACATTTGTCATTGTCAAGTAAGACTTTTTCTATTTCTTCCCAAAGTTGTATTCATGGGATTGTTGGACCCATTGTTGTTGCATATAATGTGAAAAGCGGGATGACAACTATTCTTGGAATTCACATTTTTCAGTATTTCAAACAAAACTCTTCTTTCTTGTAAGATCAAGCCAAAGAAACTAAAACTTTAATTCGCACTGCATTTCGATCACGTCAATATTTTATACATCGAAGAAGTACCCACCAGTTATTCAGTAATTCCATCGGAACAGTTGCGACCCCCGAAATTAACAATGTTCTGAAATGAGACCAGGTGCCCGTGAAGAGTCAGCGTCTCCTGTTTGTATGCAACACCCGTTGCGACAGTTCAATGAAAATTCGGTGATTTTCTCGATATACAGGGTAAAGATGTTTTGTTTGGCGATATTGTTAGCCATTCAATTTGAATCCAGAATGTCACTGATCATTCTGGAAAGAGAGATTTCATATGTTTTTATAAGATCCCCGTAGCGGCCGAAGAACTTCCTCTATGATGCATATGATTTCAGCCGTTGTGTAATATAACCCTGAACGAGTTAAAATTCAAAACTTATGAAAATAATGTTGCACAGAAGTTGTTGTTAAGAATTGATATTAGCATAAAAATTACAATACTCAGCACTTCAAAGGAAAGATCATGAGAAAAATTCGGATACATCACGATTCTTTAGTAATTAAAATAGAATAATTATAATTCTATCTTCAGGATATTCCATGTGAACGATTTCCTCCTTTTTTCCCATGCCGTATGACGTCATAATTCTTATGACTCGTTTGATTTATAGCTTATTTTTAAATAGTAACGCAATTTGCATAATATTCTAAAAATAGATCAAAAAGTACTCGTACATACATATCTTAATCTTTATGGTTATGATTATTAAATGCACTCATTAAGTCTGCTTCAATGATTGAGCGATGACTTATTGATCTTACGTGTGTATCCCAATCAGATAATATTTTAAATGTAAGAGGTGATAAATCCATATCTCTTTTTACCATTTTTGCTGCCAGATGGCGCCACAGAAATATATCGAAGTTCCCCAAGCTTATGAATATTCTATTTTATTTAATTGGATGTTGTTTTTTTTTCTTTCTTTCTTTCTTTCTTTTAGTTTAGATGTTTATTAATTACTTCCGATACTGTCCTCCATTTGTTGTCACCAGATCTAAGTTAAACTAACTAATTACACAGAATATGCAATACATGATAGATGTCGTCACATTATTGGGCGACGGAGAGGGTTTAGCATTTCTTTAATTTCGATAGTCAGAAAAGTAATAATAGAGAAAGGGAGGAGGATCGAAAATTGATACTGAGTTTTGAAAAAACAATGGAGATCTACACGAACCATATGATTTTTACATACGCATACCAAAAATATCTTACCCCTAGCAATTATTGTGCTGAGGGGATTTGGCACCGCTGCTTTACCGGGTGTGTGCATGCGTGTGTTGAGAGTCTTTCGAACAGTATTTAAAACATTTATTGTAGGATCACGAAACCTTTCTCAATTGTTAATAATGGGAAGGCGATGAACCCTGTTGGCCTTCAAGGTCAAGGGTCAATGTTCAAGGTGACCAAGAAGTTGAGACTCAAAACCTTGTTTTCAGCAAGACAGAAAAGAATACTTGTAGCATCTACAATCCTTTCAGAAATTTTCCTCCTGTGGAGAGGATAAGATCTATTTTTTTTCAAGGTGAAGGGTCAAATGCCAAGGTCATTGTAGACTTAACTCGTTTACAACAAAGAAGGCACGCGCTTGCAAGGAGATGCAACGCTTGCGTCATCTTCATTAGATTTTAGTTTTGATGGAGTACCATAGCCTTTTTAAAAGAATGAGTTAACGGAAAACTTCCGGACATTAAGAGAAAAATTAGCGATGGGAATGTTTAATCTATTTGGTGATCTTTTATCAGAAATTACTACAGGGCAAGATTTATTGAATGATACCACATTATATTTAAAGTTTTTCAATGTGAAGTAGGCAAAACCATGTTTATCCAGTTTCCAAACTGAACCATGTGGTCTGACCCACGCATGTATTTTTGAAATCACCAATTCGTGACAAATTAGATCAGAAAGGCAAACGCACATGTTCACTCCTACACTATTCCAAACTACTCATTCACAAGTAGTCCAAAATATGTTCATCGAAGTTAAAGTGGGAAAAAAAATCATTTTCTTTTTTTCATATAATGAGAGACAGTCACCAGAGTTCTCAAAACACATTAGCTAACCACATAAATAAGGTCACTCAAGCATGGTCGTCTGCGAATGAAGTTATCGTAAAACACGAGATATCAGGCGAGATTTAGCGACTGATAACATTCTATGGATCAGGACATCAGTGTATCATGTCATTAAGACATTCATTCTGACATAAAAGATGTACCCATTTATGTCAGTTTTTCTATAATAAAGAGACCATGTATATAAATGATGGTGCTACAGTGATGAAATTATCGTCCTGGTAATTTGATTTTCTTAATTGCTGCTTTCAATATTTGGTAATAACTCAAATTTTCCTTAAAGCGTTCACCCATTAAGTTGAAATATACATTTAATAGATATCTCTCGAAATTCAAGTATAATGTGGGAATGGTAAAGAACATTCGAATTCTGATGCTTCACTGAGAATACGCAGAATTCCCTTTCGGTTTGAATGATTTACAGGCATATTAAATTTAATGATAATATAGTAAAATTTAGTTTTACTTTTCATTGGAGTGAGTGCAGTGAAATACACATACATCTAGGGGCACAATAAAATACATATAGACAACAATACACTCTCAGCCAAGGCAAACAATGCATAAACAAAAAATGGAAAACGAAAAGACAAAAGAAAAAAAAAACAACAAGGCATATCATTAATGACACCAAGGAACACGACAAACATACATGTACACTACGGATCACAACATAGCAAATCAATTCACAAAGGAAAAAGACAAAACAAATATACAGAGAGTAAAAAACACACACTCACAAAAGGACACAATAAAGCATAATACACCTAGGAACATGAAAGACGGAAACATTATGAGACAAAATACACCAAAGAACACAATAAGGCATAATGCACCAAGGAAAATGAAAAACAAAAAATAAAACGTGACAAATATTCACCATGGAACACAATAAGGCATAATACACCTAGGAACATGAAATACCAAAACAAAGTAAACCAAGAAACACAATAAGGCATAATAAGGCATAAATATACGAAGGAACATGAAAGACAAAATAAAACAAGACAAAAATACACCAAGGAACAAGAAAGACAAAAATATTATGAGACAAAGCAAAGTACACCAAGGAACACAATAAGGCATAAATATACCAAGGAACATGAAAGACAAAAATGATACGAGACAAAAATACACAAAGGAACAAGAAAGACAAAAATATTTAGAGACAAAGTACACCAAAGAACACAAAAAGGGATAATACACCATTGAGCACAAAAAGGGATAATACACTAAGGAACATGAAATACAAGAATATAGCGAGACAAAAATACACAAAGAAACACAGTAAGGCATAAACATATCAAGGGACATGAAAGACAAAAAATATTATTAGACAAGTATACCAAGGAATATACATCTTTTATGTATAGTCATTTGTGTTTGATGCTTCTATGTGATTTGGCGTTCCTTGTACCTTTCGCGTCTCTTTCTTTTCGTGTCTGCTCTATGTGGTTTTTTTAGCATTGGGTGTTTTTGGGTTTTGCTGTGGATGCTACAACCGAGTGTTGTTGGAGATCCCCTCTTTCCTAGGAACATGAAAAACAAAAATTCAACACCAAATAAATTAACACCGAACACAATAAGGCATAAATATACCACGGGGCACCAAAGACAATTATACGAATGACAAATATACACTGCGACGCTTAATAGAACAAAGTCATTTTAGAGCAGATAAATTTACAGCATGGACCAGACATGCACGCTTCGGGTATCTAACCCTCGTCATTGATGCTCAATCTAAACAATGTAATATGGCCAAAATCTGTGAATATTATGTCCTTTATATACCGAAAGAAGTAGCAAGATGGCTGGGATTTAAGGAGAAAAACAAGATTGACAAAATTAAAGAAATACAGTATAGCAAAAACACAAGGAAAAACATACCGAGAGCTAGAACAACATATAGAAATACCGAGAGAACCACGAACGAGACAACGTTGCGATAACTACAGAGAACAACACACTCACAAAAACTCGTTAAGCTGCTAAACGAAACATACGAGGGTTGTCTGTAAAGTTCGTGTACAAGTCTTAAATTAAGGAAAATAGGCGTCATAGATATTTATCTTTAGCTTATTTACTATCATATACACATGTACTATTTGCGAATCACAAAATGTAATTAATGATCATATTTTGAATTCATTATAATTACTACTATGACTTCGTTATAAGACATAAGATGGTGATCCGGAGCACTGTTAGTTTTTACCAAAATATGTTGTTTAACATTTTATCTATTCCATTTGAATTATACGTATACCTCATAAGGGAACTACATAAACGAAAAAAGAACTTTAGAGAACAAGAACACTTCTTCTGAAATGGATTTATTACAGATGATGCTACTGAATTGTTTCAGTTTATGTTTTGTTAAGTGTATGCAACATACAGCAAGTACATTTAACGTACAAAATGCACTAGTAGTGTGCTTTATACCCGTAGCACAACACTTAAACGACGTGTATTCAATATATATGCACTACAACTAGGCTAAACTGTCGGTAAAAATAAACGTTAAAATTTAGGTCACCGCGAATTTAGTTTTTAACGTAGAACAGCCGTCACGACACTTTTCTGTAGAGCATACGTATTGTGACCTCACAGAAATTTTCATGCGAAATGTAACACGTCGCTTTTTTAAAAACAGTTTCATTTCAGAGAATGTCAATGGTTGTTAATGTATATGAATATGATATCCGAGTAATTATTAGGTGTTCTTTCGACTGAAAGATGACTAAGATCATTTCAGTTTTATTTTTTAAACTAAACCAGTTCTATGAAATTAGACATGCACACATTAATAAGAAACACAACTATATAAAGATGTCTGTCTTTCTTGTTGCTCAATCCAAAACTTTGAGTACGTGTTTGCCACATTCCTGAAAAACAACTTTATAAACCAACAAAGATATTTTCCACTGAACATCATTAGACAACTCACACCAATAATACAAAAAAGATGATCAAAACCGTTTAAAACATACCGAAAAACAAATGAGTTAAAGAAGATCCTGACGATAATCTCAACAGCACTCACAATAGAGTACAAAATTAAGCATCGACGGACCCCTAGCAAGCTAGAGGTGGGACCAGGTGCCCGGGAGGAGTAAGCATCCCCTGTTGGATAGTCGCACCCGCCGTTGATGTTTAAGCACGAAAATGAAAACAATATGTAAACTTCATGCACTGTCTGACGTTATGTCTTTATAGAAAGTAATGAAACAACTCAAAGCATACGAGAGCAGATTGATATGTTGTGAGCCTCGGTTTTCTGGGTTGCAGGAGGTATTCTGCTGATAAATAATCTCCAAAAAGGACAAACAATCATCCCACTATGATTCACTTCTTACACAGTTACAGGAAAATATTACACTTAAGCGCCGCCGAAAGCTCTGTAGTTAAAGGTGTGTTGTTTCATCACGACGACGCTCCTGTTCAAAATTATGTCATTGCCATGGCTGCTATTCATGATTCTGGCTTTAATTTTATTGAACATCCGCCTTATTCACCTGATCTTTCTCCATCAAACTTTCACCTATTCCCAAAACTGAAAGCAGCTTTTTCTGGCACCCACTTTCAGTCCGATGATGACGTCATAGTTGCAGTAAATCGCTTTCTGACCGATCAAGATAAAGAGTTCTTTAAAAGTGGTATTGAGACCCTTAAGCACCGGTAGCAAAACTTTATAGATACTGAAGGGGATTATGTAGAAAAATAATGCAAGATATTTGATAAAATTCAAATCCTTAAATACGAGGCATAACATATCAATCAGCCCTCGTACCAATAAGCTCTTTGAAAAATAAGCATTATGCAACGATACATTACACATCAAGGTAGACAGCAAGGCAAAACAGACCAAGGATGTTCCCAACACAAAATTATGAAGTAAGAAAAAATTATAAAATAATATTTACATTCCTACTGCATTTTCCTTATATGAAGGTACCATACCAAATGTTACTTCAGTTTATTTAATTTGTTCAATATGTACAAAATTAAGGTCACACACTTGTACACTTTTAATAGATGTGACGTAATAAGTCACACCAGACGTCCAAAAGTTCAAGGACGAACTGCACTGCTGCCTGCAGGAAGATGACATGTTTCGGTTTGAGAATTAAGGCATAAGCTGATCAAATATTGAATATCTAGGATGAGGATTCGATTTACTTGTGTCATTTATCGACAAAGAATTTACCTTTACTTATTATGGATGTACTCGACTTTTGCATCATTCCAATTATTTCCTGACGAAACAGGGTAATTTTACTGAAGTTTGGATAATATTATCGATTCATTTCATAGGTATAAACAGTTTAACAATGAGTAAAAGGGAGTCCCCCAACCTCTGTGTTTTTTTGTTTTTTTTTTTTTTTTTTTTCGTTTAATCCTCCGCTCAGCATTTGGTCTGAATATAAGATATTCACGGACACAAATCTAGATACTTCACGACTCAGAAATTTTCATATTAAGTCTAAATGTCCAAATTAGGCCAAAAGAAAAAAAAATTATTCTTTTTTCTACAAAGTTTCTGCACAGAAGGTACTACTTCTAAGCTATCAAAAACGACGAATTGCAATTACGTTAAGTGCTCTTCTCCCTCCGCAGTGATATTTTGAATGTAAAGAACAGGGATAAAAAAGGAGGAGACAACTCAACATATACGTAAAATATAAATATAAGTTGTTTTTTTTCGCTTTTGCGCTTCATCGGTGTGTATTGGTAGAAGGAAATTGGGGGGGGGGGATTTACATATTTTTTCATTCCTTACTGCCAATACACACCGATGAAACGCAAAAGCTGAAAAACAATTCTGAAATAAAGGCACAAAGAAACTTGGCTAGATAATAACACATTCAGAAACACAGCTAGATAAATTAACTTTTTGCATGCTTATTGTTTGAAGTCACACATGTTTTGTTTTGTTGTTTTGCTGCTTTTCTATAGTTAGATTACTTGAAGTTTTGTTCTACTTTTTTGTTGCTACGTTTCTTTTTCAGGGCGGTTACTGGTTTTAAGTTTCTGTTTTCGGAATGAACTCTTTTGTGAGCTGGCGTTTCATTTGGATTTTTTTTTTTGGTTTTCTTATGTAGCTAACATTTCCTTTAGATTGGTTATTGTTGTTTTGGTTTTCTTATTCAATGTATTTTCGCACTTAGAATCTGTTTTATTTAACTCTTGAACATTTTGAACATAGATTTTATTTGGATATGCTACTGAATCGACCCTACAGGAAATTTGGAGCCGCGCACTCTCTGTAATATAAATGCAGAAATTTAGATTCTAAAAATAACGCAAGAGGGCACTAGTAAAATTAATTTGGACTGCTTATGAAAAGAACTTTGGCTGGAAGCATTACTGATGAGAATTTAAAAGTTGAAACACGTGTCTGGTGCGTGAAAATTGGTTTGAAATATTCTTCAAGAAGGTTTAGAGTTGGAACCCTTCCGCATTATTGAAATGTATAAGTTTCGCTTTTAGGGGAGTTACCTTTTAGGGGAGTTGGAGAACACACAGATTTGCACTCATTTATAGATGTTTCGAGGTTCCGTCGAATTTTAGAAATCGCAGTATTTTCTGTTTATTCATTTATCTAACAAACTTTAAATGAATTTCAATTTACTTCTTTTAATGTCTACAATCTTTTATACAGGTGAACAAGAATGAGCTTTAAGACAACAAATAGCCTGCTTTTTTTGGGATCAGAAGGTCATCTATTGGTACGACTTACAGACAACATGATGGACTTCTAAATCAATCAGATAAAACCCTCACTCCTATTTCGTATACAGAAACGAACTTACTTACTTCATGTATTAACATGCAATGTAATCTATATGATATATCAACACATGTTCAGATTCCTTGATCGTCATGTGCAGACTCTATGTTCACAGACGTCCACCTGTTGATTCAGAAATTCAATGATGTGAACGATGGAGTTTTAAGGTACTGTAAGAGAGGACTCATGCTGTGAAGATGTAAACAGGCCTGAAATCTTGATATCTCGATTTCATTATAAAGTGATAAGAATTCACGTACTATGTATCAAGACCTTTATTCTCAGAAGCGGGAATGTTCAAAGCAAACATGCACATCTCCCACTGGTGTATGCATGTATGGTGGATCCTATACACAGAACACGAAGTACATAATATGTCGAATAAATCAGCCAACTTAAAATCGACTACATGTACTACTAAATAAAGCTTTCAACGAGTTTTGAAGTTTCTATGTTGTTATCTCTTCTTCGAGTTCATTTGTTTATAACTCAAGCAACAACGGAATGAACAAAGGCAAATGAATTAATTACAAGTGAGATAAAAAAAGATCCTGACGACAATCTCAACAGCACTCACAATAGAGCACCAAATTGAGCATCCCCGGACCCCTAGCAAGCTAGAGGTGGACGAAGTGCCCAGAAGGAGTAAGCATCCCCTGTTAGCTAGCCGCACTCGCCTTCGATGTTCAAGCAGGAATATGAAAACAATCTATACAGAACATGTACTGTCTAAGGTTATATCTATAGAAAATGATATGGCGACCATGTCAGGGTAAACATATTTTCAGTGTTGATAATTTCAAACCACAGCTAGGTTTATATTTCTTCTGGTAGACTGTTACATATATTACCCGAGAATTTTGTTCTCTTCCCCGAGGTTTCACAGTTGTTCAGCATTAAACTTACAATATATTCGGGCATAAACCGTCACCAAAGTTGGTACTTTGTTCCTAAACAAAGGGGTATCTCCTTGAAGGCATAGCTAAGTCCTTAGCAGGCCATATATTCAATATATTCATTCTATTTCGGCATCGAGAATTACTGAGACAATTGTCATCCATCTATCAAATCTCGCCGATAGCAAGGAATTTTTCTGAATAATACTTTATTTGAAAAAATGGCTTGGTTAATCTACTTTCATTGACATTGCTGTGATTTACTAATTTTTTAAATCTATTTTCTTTGATATCTGCTTTTTGGCATAAGCATACGCTACTTTCATTTTACATCCCACTACCGGTATTTAGGTTTTTCTTTCGACTTTGTTGTAAAAACCCTGCAAAGACTAGATGTCCATTGTGTTGAAAATCGTTGGTATAATCAGTATAAAGAACATATCAAAGCATCATATCACAACCATCCTGCTACATCTTTCGGATATTTGGACATAATAATTTTCACATGCTTTGGCCACATTACATTGTTTAGATTGAGGATCACTGACGAGGGTTAAGTACCCGAAACGTGCATGTCTGGTCCATGCTGCAAATTTATCTGTTCTTAAATGATGTTATTATACCTCTACTGATTTTTTCCTATATAAAAAGAGACTCATTAAATTCAACTAAATCCCTGAAAATCGCCTGATAAGACTATTTCCCTGCAAAGGGGTGCGTTAGTTGAGATGACTATTTCCCTAGGGAGTTAGTTTCAAAATGGGGCGGAGCTTCTTTGGGGGTGTGTCAGAATCAGCCAATCAGCGCCGTTGAAGGTTGATCGGATGACGCTACTAATACGCGAGCAGAGTAATCCGCCTCCTATCCGCTTACATGTAGCACATAAATTAATCCGCAATAAAATAAAACAATCAAATATTAAACATGTATGAGTATGATAAATGATGTTTCTGTTTATCTTATCATCAAAAATTAATATTTTCCGTCACTCAGTCATTCAATAGAGAAGGCAAGGTAAAATCATTAGAATTTCCATTGGAACCATGTGAACCTAAGAGATATGTTTGTTTCAGTATAATGTTTGTTTCGGTATACCTAAGAGATATGTTTGTTTCAGTATAATGTTTGTTTCGGTATAATAAAACAGTTAAAGTATACCATTGAGGGAGTTAGCACGATTCTGGTTCCCCTCGACCAGACCTATTTCCCTCGGCTTCGCCTCGGGAAATAGGTCTGGTCTCGGGAAACCAGAATCGTGCTAACTCCCTTAATGGTATACTTTAACTGAATACTATTGAATTTGAAGACGCTACATGCATGCAACAGATAGAAAGTGCATTTATCGTATATGTACATATAATTTGATTAAGTGCCTCACGTAGGAAAACTGCACTTGCTGTATGTTGCATACACAAGGACAAAACATGAATTATGACATTTATTCGACATGCTTGTATCTTTTTCCATATCCTTTTTATATTCTATATGCCATTTCAAACGTGTCATTGTTTTCTGACTTCATAAATCAACTGATCGGTTTCTTCACTGTGCAATAATTGTATAAAGTCGCTACAGCCATACAAAAAATATCAAACAAAACAAGTCTTCCGAGTGAGTAGAAGTAAAATCGAGTTAAGTACCTACACTTGCATGTCTGCAAATTTATCTGTTCTTAAATGATGCTATTGAATTTGAAGACGTTTAACATTTGTAACTCTTGGTGAGTGTCACTCCTGGTGGACCAGGAGTCCCCGAGGGCATATTGAGCCAAGTTCGATCAACATCGCTTGATCGTTTCTTCAAGGCATTCGAAAATTCCTGTGATCAAAATTTCTTCAAATTTCTAAAACGTGGATCCTTTAGCATCATATCCAAACTATCCTGCTACGTCTTCCGGTACATTTTTTTGACATAATAACTTTTTCCGAATTAGCATCACACTTATTCAGATTTCCCGTGATCTGAGTAGAAGAAAACTCCCAAGCTAACGGTGTGGAATCAGGTATCCAGGAAGTGTCAGCATCTACCAGCATGTCACCTATTTAGATTTCCCCTGCTATGAGTAGAAGTAAAGTCCAAACTAATGGTGTGGGAACAGGTGTCCAGGAAGAGTCAGCAACTACTAGCATGTAAACTATTCAGATTTTCCCTGCTGTACTATTTGCAACACTGCAACAATATAACTTAATGAAAAAAATATAAGTATGGGACATATATTTCTTTTACATTGTAAAACTTTTTACGTACTGTTTGTACTTTGATGGTATGTCCAAACTGACATGAAAAAAATGTTTTACATGTTCTGAAAATTTTATAAGAAAAGACAACATCACAGACACACGCTTTTTTGGGTATGTTGGTCTATATAAAGATTAAGAAATGGAAATGTTTCCTCTGTATACGAACACTCTCTGATTTTTTTGTGTTTGTAGACTACGCTTTTTTTCAACACAGAATCCGCCCTCCTTGATTTATTATTTTTGTAGGAAAGATGTATTACTCTTAAACTATATAACTTCTTTCCCTACTACCGAATTATGCTTCTCCTTGAGTATTTTCTATTGTGTTTCTAAGTATTTAGAATATTCTAACTTTAAAGCGGACAAGTTAGACGGTTGTGCACATGTAATCCGGATAACCATACCAATTACATGTACTACGAAAATTCTTTTGTGTTTTGTCCATTTGTTTCTATTGTTCTGCTTGTCTACTCTGTGCTCTCGCATATGGGTGATAGCAAAACAGGGGATGCTTACTCCTCCCGGACAGCTGGTCCTACTTCTAGCGTGCTAGGGGTCCGTCGATGCTCAATTTTGCACCCTAGTGCTGTTGAGATTATCGTCAGGATCTTCTTTAACTCAGTTCGGTGATTTGCTATGGGTGCTGCAACAGATTCCTATAAGAGACCACCGGCTTTTTATTTTCATGCTTTCACATTTATTTATAAACCTCCTTTTTCTTTTGTTAATTTTTTTTTATTTTTGAAGAAATGATACACTTTTTCAAAATTAGTAGTGTATATATCTGCATTTGCTCAACATGAATTAAAAAGAAATTAGCCAAATTAGAGAGTATCTTACTTCTACTAATTCAAAAGTAAAACACATATTTATGAAAAAAAATTAATCTAAACTATTATTTATTTTTTTAATTTACAATTTAATTTATCAGTTAAAAACACATATTTATTGAAACCTTAAACATTTGATTTCTTGTGGGATAGAATATATTTAGAAGCAAAGTTAACTGACGGAATGAATTGGATTTGTTAAGGGCCATTTTGATACTATCTGGTTTGATTAAGTACTGTAAAGTACTGATTAGCACGACATCAATTTCTGTGCTAGACTTTAACTTCTGACCTCTACTTCATTGAGTTTCGACCTGCGTACCTCATCTTGAAAGTAGGAAACAAAAAATATAGTCGACTTTGGAATCTAGTCAAAGTGCATACATTAAGAAGGATTTGAGACCTTAAAGACTGGAAGGATTTCGTGATTTAAAACTTTTTAAGGTAGTGTTAACCAAAGTTTAAGGATGACACTACAGTTTTCTTCGTATCAAATCGATTTATCTCTTGGTGCAATTTTCAATTACTAATGGTGCAATGCTCTTAATGCATTTTGTCAGAGGCCATACAGAGTCCTTTATATCGTATCATTCTGAAATCTATCAAAGTATTTCAGTGGCGGATCTAAGATTTTAAAGAAGGGTACAGGGTACTTTGATGAAAAAGGTATTGCAAAAGCCATGAACTTCTCATTTTGAACGACTGCACTTTTTTAATTTCGCAAGTTAATTCAAATAGAAGCACTGATCAACTATTGAGGGAGGCGGGTCCCAACGCACGCTTTACACCCCGCCTAAATTGCTCACTGCATTTTCAAACTAGGTAACGAGTTAACGCATTCCGTACTAGTACAAATTATTTTGAAAAATGCTCAGATAGGTTGCATTAGGGGCAGAGCTATCTTATCTTAGAGTATTTTATTACATGTTCTTTTTCACGCTTGGAGTGGGATATTAGATTAGAGATGTAAATATCATTTATCAATTTTAATGTGTTACGTCATCGCCAATTCAAAAATCTTTAATTGCTGATACAAGTATGTAGATAAACTAATTTTTAACCCTTTAATGCACTTATGATAGTTAGTAGTAAATCTATATCTTAACATTATATTTACCCTCCCATCATTGAACTGAAGCGGACCTTTGACTTCAACATACCCTCTTTAAGCCATCCTAATTGCCTAGATCACACAAATTTAACTTCTGAATGAAATTCATGACCAACTCTTCCCATATTTAGCCTTATAAGATATTGTGTTGCTATTAATACCCTAACCGTGGTAAAGGGTTTTTGTGTTTGGCATACCATTCCAAATAACAGGAAAAAAATAATAAAAAATACTAACTTCTAAAATATCTATTGCCCTGGCACTCTATGGTACCAGGTCATATTGTCATTGCATTCCTAGTAATTTGTGGCCTATAATCTACACCAATCATCGACTAATCTATATATGAAACTGTCTTTAATGCACTTATTACCCTATTCACGATTCAAAATGCATTTAACTGTAAAATTTTAATGTAAAACATCGTTTTTACGCTTTCTTGTTGTTTATATCAATTCATACTTTAAAAAATGATAAGAAAAAATTGAATTTACAGATTTCCGCGCCCGTCCCTGATACATTTTCTTAGTTCTTAGAACTTATATACAATATCAATTTTGATATTCGCTCAAATCTGAAATATTTCCATCAAATTTCCCTTAGACTTGTATAATGAACATAAAACTGAGAGAAATCTCAACTTTGGTGTCAATGATTTTTTTTATATCTTGATGACGTCTTTGATGTTTGGTCTTTCTTGTCCCTTTGATGTTTACTGTTGTACTTGTGTTTTCGTATTTTCGTTGTTTTGTAGTGGGTGTTTTAGCCGAATGCTATTCTTTCTTTCAGAAGCTGAGTATACTTGGGTTGGAGCAGGAGTCACCGTGGGCACATATAGCCATGTTCGGTCAATCGTCTGTCTCTTTAACGTATTCCAAAATTCTTGAAATTTCTAAAACAGGGGTCCTGTAGCATCATACCCCACCCATCCTTCTGCCTCTTTCGGTACATTTTTTTAACATAATTTTCGCCCTCTTTGGTCATATTACATTGTTTAGATTGAGGATCACTGACGAGGGTTGAGTACCCGAAACGTGCATGTCTGGCCCATGCTGCATTTTTTTCTGTTTATAAATGATGCTATTGAATTTGAAGACGTTTAACATGAGGATACGTTATACTTATAAAAAGGTTTAGCTCAATACTGAAAAATAAAACATTTCAGCATCTCACATTTAGTGCACCAATAAGCGCGATTTCATATAAATGTGAAAATCAACTCAAAACCCTAATCAGAATTAAAAACTCACAACTATTAGGCATACTAAACCAGAATAAAAAGTTTAAGTAAAGAAAAGAGCTAGACATACTGCATAGGATAAAAAATAAATACCAATAATAAACTTCAAAGAAGTACCTATTGGTTATTGAGTCTCAAAGTCGAGAAGGTAAGGTAAAAATCATTAGAATTTCCAAAGGAACAGTTGCGAACCTCGGAATGATTAACATTCCGAAGTGATACCAGGTGCCCGGGGAGAGTAAGCGTTTTCTGTTTGTATGCAACAAACGAAGATGATATGAGGTGCAAGATGGAAAGCATCTCCTGTTTGCTAGTGCGAATATCAGTGGCAAATGACTATGGCAAAAATGTTTATTCTCATTAACTGCAAATGTACACATTGCTGAGAAATCTCATTATTTACAAAGTTTCAAATTTTGCATGCGTGACCGTCTTTAGTTAATTTCTTATATTACCTGTCACTTACGCATAACAGAACGGGTAAAGTCCAATGAGTGTATTGTCAATATTGAAATATATGTTTTATAATACCAATTTTGATGTACTAGACACGTGTTTCGGATATTTTAATCCTCGTCAGTAGTACTTCATGTCGAACAGTTTAAATAAAGCCAAAGTGAATTTTCCTGGCGCAATCTACAATACAGAGCTTTAACTTCCTCTTGCCAAAATGAGCGGCTCCAAATTTTGTATAGGGTTTATTCAGCGTGAAAAATATGGCCAAAAATAGTTAGAGGGTAGGCGCAAGGAGCTTAATTCTAAACATGACCGAAAAAAATTATGCCGAAACCCAGCTAAAGACAGAGCTATGCAATGAGGGAGACACCCCTTAGTTTTAGAAATTTAGGTATCATATTCGGCGTTTTTGGATGATTCTTACCTAATTATCGTTCAACATTGTGGAAAAAGAGATCCTATAGTGTTAATTATTTATATTGTACCGTCTATTAAAAAATCTACAGTTACAAAGACAGTCGCTAACATATATACTACAGAAGTTTCTCGGTTAGTAAGTTGTTGAAGTTTGAGCTTGCTCTGGAACAGCGTATGAATATAACCTGGATATATTAAGAAGGGATGTTACCATTCAAGAATGACATATGTTTAAAAGAAAGGAGGGGATCTCCAATCAGACCCCACTGCATCACCAACAGGAAAACACCAAAACATCCCAAGTGTTAACACAGAGAAGACAAACACTGCAAATGAGTTAAAGAAGACCCAGATGATAATCTCAACAACACTCACAATAGAGCACAAAATTGAGCTTCGACGGGGCAAGCTAGAGGTGAGACCAGGTACCCGGGAGGAGTAAGCAGTAAGATACAAAAAAGGAAGGGACTAGGAACAGCAGTACGTTAGTAGCAAATGGTGTAGTTATCCGGGTTACTGAAGTTGAAGTCATCAGATTTGCCATACTTTCAGTATTCAGGTGACCAGTATCGACAATAGATGTAATGAAATCTAAATTTGAACCAGAGTAAATACTGTCGAATAAAGGGTTTTAGCAATTTGCGATGGTGAACAAGAGGCCAATCAAAATTTACATTTTTTTTTCAATAGCAGCAAATAGAAAGTCATATAACAGCAGTATATCAAGAAAAGAATCGCTAAAGCAAGCCAAATTAAGTTTTAAAAATTTAATACCTTTTCGCTTTTTGAATATAGATGCATATAGTTCATATATACAAAAATCAAGAGTCAAAATCGCATCATCTTAATTTAAAATTTCAGCAATAAATGTTTCACATAATATACAAAATGAAGTACTCATGCAGCTTTTGCATATCAGCATACGTATATTGAGATTTTCTAAGAAAATCAAGGTTCAAGATACAACATGAGAATTTATTTCTTATTAAAAGATAACATCACATTTCTTTCTTGTAATGCAACGAGAATCTTAAAAGAGATTCATGCAAATATTATGAAGAACAAAATGACACCCTTTTTGTATTTCATCATCAATGAGACATAACTTAATGAAATGCGCATATGGTGCACTGAAACTTTATAATAGAGCATATATTTCAATAATGTCAATACAATTATATCATCATGATACAAACATGTAGAAATCTACATTGAGATATTACAAATTTATGATAGTTCAAGGGAAATCAATGCTTGATTTTAACATTTGCATGTCCATCTGTATCCAAAATTTGAAAAAAAGGTTGTTGAAATACGTGCAGCACTGTGTTGTATTTTTGCATATCAGCAGAATACGAGAAATATGTCAAAAATAGGCAATAGCAAATACAGGTGTATTGTTGTGGATTACAATAAAACTCATTTAATAAAGAAAAATAATTATCCAATAACGTAAAAGCGTTCACTAGATAATAAGAACAATCGCAAATAGAGGTACATTTTTGTGGGTTACAATCAAACTTATTTTGATCAGGGAAAAAATTGTTATTCGGATAATAAACTGAGAGAAGACGTAATCAATAAGTTTAATTCCTATGGGAACCAACCGCGCTGCTCTTCTTGTTGATCTTTTTCTATACTCATATGGAGCCGTGCTCTCAATTTTAAAATAATCCAAATTTGCTGATTACCTTGACACGAACTAGAGGTGAAAGAAACCACCAAAAGCAAAAACTGCCTCATATTAAAATCTTATGTTATATTTTGAGGGTGTTATTTATCCACAAGAATTGATTCTAAACAAGGCAAACGATTTCAAACACAGAAACACCATTTTTGGACCTAAATATCAAAATTGTTAATGGAGAGATCCATACAAGTGTGTATGACAAAAGAGATGATTTTGGATTTAACATAGTAAATTTCCCCTGGCTTGACGGTGATGTTCCTAGATAACCGTCCTATGGTATCTATCTTTCACAGCTCATCCGGTATGCTGGAGCATGTACTGATGATTTGGATTTTCATAGTAGAAATTTACAAATTACCAAGAAAATATTAGGACAAGGTTTTCGCTTTCACAAACTAGTAAAGACTTTCTGGAAATTTTACAAAAATTATTGTCAACTTCTTCTGCAATTCGGACCAATACAGGAAACAGAGTATATTACTTTGGGTATTCCACAACCTGCATTTTATGGTGACATTATTAACAAGATAAGAAGGATCAAAGAAAGACAACATACATGAGCTCGTGGCGGCAGAGCACGGATTGTATTAAGTACGCCCTCTTTTTATATCCATATACATCTGTGTTGCTTGTGCCCCTGCGTTTTGCGGTATTGTTTGTGTGTGGTCATCTGACAGTGAGGAGGTTCTTTTACACCACAATTGTACGTTTCAAAGAGTACTCGCTACGTAAGCTGGCGTTGCTACTGCGTTGCTGCTGCGTTCCTTTCTTACTGCCACGTATCCTGATACGCCGTAGATACGTGGGACCGATACGTAAAAGTGTGATAGGGGTTTTAATTTCACTATATTTTCTGTTAAGAATATGATTTGTATTAAACGTATTAAAGGCTAATTTTGACTAAGTGACGGATTACGAATAAAGAGGCACAAGATTTCGGTTACACTCTTTGAAAACCTTTCTCAGATGAATTTATCGTCTTGCACCAATCTACTCATAAGCTCGGATGGCGTTAAAAGGCATGGGTAGAACCATCGGCAGTTGAGATGCTTCTCGTTTAATGGCATGGTAAGACCGTTGAAAATACAGAACAATAAGTACAAAGTATTGTATCCTCTCCACACGAAGAACCTACTCTACAAACAAACGAGATGTTACATAAACACAACATGATGAGCAAGGGGTTGGAGTTTGAGAAAAATGTTTCCTTACGAAAATTATACTGTTTTGTTTGATATGATATCGCTTTTGTGATTGTTTCGAGTAAGTGGGGACAAGAGAAAAAGAATGATAAGTCTGAAAGCTTTATTTTCATTCCTGAAATCACTTTGGCTTGAAGTACAACTGACGAGGATTTACAATCCAAAACACGTGTCTGGTGCATATAAATTGGTTTGAAATAATGTCCAAGAAGTAACGATTTGAAACACTAAAGAAAAAACAAAATAAAAACAGAACCTCGAATTATATCCACAATTTAAAATCTTAAACGTCGTCAAATACAATTGAAGAACAGATAAATTTGCAGTATGGACGAGGCATGTACGTTCCGGGTACTAAACCCTCGAATGTAAAGGAAATAAGTAGATGAGAAATTTCTTGTACAACGTGAAAGTTGAAATGTCCAAAAATGTACCAAAAGAAGTAGCAGGTGAGTGGGATATAACGAAAAAATGAGTGTAAAACAAGCAAACTGTCTGGCCCTTCACACCACAAACTCATTGGAAAATAACTTCACATCCCTCAAAAATGAAACATTTGAGACTCCATGTGTGTTTAGAAAGCATAAGGTGTGGTTATCTGGCATAAATGCTCCAAACTTGTCGTCTTTAATTGATATATTTTTTTAAAAATGAAGTCTTGGAATCCCTACTTTTTATTCTAGAGAAAAAAGATAGAAGAACCCTCTAACGAAAGCAATGATGATGGAATTAAAAAAAGGTATAAGTCACCACCCCAAAAAATGATGACGTGATAGGGATAATTTTTCTTTTCTTTTCTGAATAACCACCTGTTTCATATATTCAAGATGCAAAAAAGGAAATTGCATCATCAACATTTTTTTATGGTAGATGATTACTATATAAAGAAATCATTGTATCCTGTATTGTTTGTGCTAAGTAGAAATGCATTTTATAGAATTATGTAACCTATAAGTCATCATCGATTTCTTTTTAATATTAGATTTATAAACTGGTTCAAATAGGAATGTCTGAGACGACAATACAAGAAGATTCTTATGTCCCACCAACCTACCTCTCTGTTATAGTGTCGAAAGTGCAGAAAATACGTCTACAAAATGAATTATCATTTCAATTCGCCATTCTACAATTTCGAATTGAATTAAGAATGCATCTAATTTCACACGTATGAAAATATTAATTCTCGATGTCTTCAAGATTTGCAAAGAATCTCCCATTTTCAGAAGATGCTTATCTTTGTCTCAATAAAAAAAAACTATATTCAAATAATTTTCAAGTGACTGAAAAGAATGTTTCAAACAATCATTCCAAGGAATGCGTATGTCGCCTGCGAAACATAGCGACACTCAGGAATCACTTTTATAGGGTGTGACTTCCAAGTGTGACAGACAGACGGATAACGGACAAATAAACATTACAGAAGTACCCATCAGTTATTCAGTCTCAAAGGCGAGAAGGCAAGGCAAAAATCATTAGATTTTCCACAGGAACGGTTGCGAATCTCGGAAAAGTTTACAAAGTGATCCCTAAGTGTCGCTATGCTTCGCAGGCGACACAAAAACTATCTGTAATTTGTAGTAATTTTGTATTTCAATCTCTTCAATTTGCATAACAATGCAAAATGATCAATAATTTGTACGTATGTAATTCGTGCATTAATTGCATTGGTCCCATTGATCATTTTAAACAATCACGTTATCTGCTCTTATGGCTTATATATTTCTAGACGATTAAAGAAAGACAACTCATTGCCTTGTTTTATATTTCCTGCTACACGAATGAATTATTCCCCGTGCTGCATTTAAAAGCGTCAGGAATTATTTTTCATATTTATCTCTTTTATTACATGTCATGGTGTTTTGTAAGTTAATCTTTTTTTTTTTTCAGATGATCAATATGTTTAAACCTCGAGAGTGAAAATAATCAACTGGTTGATGGTTAGTATCCAAGTATATCGTTCGTCTTGTTTCACAACACTCTTCCTGAAATATATTCGTAAATTATCCGTCATAAAATTCTGTTCATACTTATAAACTTCAGGGTATCTCTCTGAAGTAAAGCTCTATCGTTATCTGGTTACATGTATTTGGCATAGAGTTTGGTCATGTTTAGAATTTTCGCTCTTCATATATTCTTAATTTTGATATATGATATTTGATATATAATTCATGATATATGATATCTAATATATAATTCATGATATATGATGTTTGATACCGTATATCGGGTAATTTTCGCGAAAATGACCCTAAAATGGTGTGGCTTTTCTTCGCTGAGTCTAATTTTCGCTAATCTATTAAGAAGATCAAGGGTTAAGATCTGTGTCTTTTTTTTTTTCGCTATGTCCATTTTTCGCGATTTGATCATACTCGCGAACTTAGCGAAAATTAGACACACGCGAAAAATTCCCGATATACGGTATATAATTCATGATATATGATATTTGATATATAATTCATGATATTTGATATATAATTCATGATATAAGATATTTGATATTTAATTCATGATATATGATATTTGTTATATAACTCATGATAAATGATAATATTATATAATTTATGATATTTGATATATAACTCGTAATTTGGATTTCCTCTCAATCAGCCTTGAATTTGAAGACGTGTAACACTTGAACATCACTGATGATACATAACTTACTGTTATGTACAACGATAATCGTGCGGGTTTTTATGTATCTTACAAGTGGTAGAGCTTTGCGCATGTAATCCGGATAAACACACCAATTGCTTTACCTGACAGATGTACGTCCTAAGTCGGCACCGATTACCCACTGGTATCTTTTGTTTAAGCGGAGTATTTTGTGTTTAGTGTTTTAATGTCGTCTTTGGTGATGTTTGTGTGTCTCTTGTTGCATTTGTCTCCTCTTTGTTTACACACAAAGAGATGGTTCTGCGATTTGCTGTCTGTTGGAGATACTTCCTTTTCTTATTGAAAAGCGCATATGGTTCACTGACATTATTACAATGCATCATATATCAAATTGACTAAATGATATTAGATGACACTCATACAAAGAGGACCAACAAAGACAAAACACCATTGAAGCACGAAAACACAAAAGGATCCAGATCATTGTGCAACCGTAGCTATCTTCTATAAAGGTGTGGTTAGCCGGATTATGTAAGCACAACGTTACGAGTTATCCGGATTAAGAAAGGCTTCCAAAAAGGCACAGTGGAATTTTCCGGTGATGAGGTAGTTAAATATTGAAATCAGTAGGAAATTGGCAATAATAACTGACGAGGTATTCTGGAATATTTTATCGATACGATAATGAGAAGTAATCTTTCCGCTCTTTTTGTCATCTGAGACATGCTTTATTTGCAAAAATAGTATGCACGCAGATGCATATCTGTCGTTATGGTAGCTGTTTCAATGCACACTTTTATGCTAGAGAGAAGTATTTGATAGGTTTTTAATCAATTGTCATGGAGATTGGTATCTGGCTCCAAAGTTAGAACTTATTATTCTTTCTTGTCTTGTTTGGGATTAACTCCTTAATTTTACTCAATGTGATGAACTATCACATGCTAACCTTGCGAAGTAAAAAGTTGCCTGTTATAGCAGAATGGATACTTACCCTTCCAGTTCCTACTCATTTGAATAATAATCTTAGTGTGACAATCTAAATGTATGATGACCTTGACAAGCATAGATGAAAAGCAATAGCATATAGCAACCATGACCCGAAAATCTTATCATCATCACAATGGTAAGATAAAAATCAGATGAGAATCTATTATAGCTCCATGTCCATGACGGTGCTTAACCCCGGCATCTTCTGACGCATGCGTGGCATATCTGACGTCATCTTTGATTTTCTCTTCCCTTTCATCATGGCGTTTTGTACCCACACTGACAGCCGATCGTATCTAAATGTATAACTAGCATATGAGATGTCGTTTGATAGATTGTGAAGGTATTTTTGGTACACAGGTAAGAGCGCTGATGAGCTAATAAATTATCTTGTTATTATCTGTGTAACTATTAAGTTATTTTTCCTAAGTTTGCAAGTTTGTTTTCTGTTGTTTCTCATTTCCTCTGAGAAACAAGCTGATTTCAGTTTAAAAACATCTAAAACTTCTGAAATATTTAAAAAAAAACAAAAACAAAAAAACAAATTCACTAAAACTGAAGAATGTTCAAAGAACGGCGGTCTTGACATTTCAGAAAAGTTTCACGAATGACCTAGGATTGTTAGTCCATTTTTACACTGACTACTTTGTTTCACCTTGGCCCTATTATTATCTTGAAGATATTTTTCTAAAAGCCTACATTCTCCAAAACTAATAAGGAAGTTTGATGTAACTCTTCTGAAAGATTCGTTGTGTTGAAGACCTATCATTAGGTAACCTGTGTCCAACAGCTCTCATCCTCTAAACTATACAGTAAAATCAAAGAATGTCTGTAAAACATATGCCCCCGCTAAACAGTTTGACTCTCACGACAACAACCAGTGACAGAAAGAAATTACCTTCACCTATTGATCCTAAAACGAACCTGATAATCAGCTTTTTTTAAAATATTTGAGATCTATTTTTCTTAACATTGACCTTGACCCCAAGATCCTCGTCTCTTCTAAAGTAATCATATCAGCTTTTGGTTCCAATAGGTAAGGGTACTTGAGTTTCATTTGAAATTATCATTTTCAGTTCATTTTCCCTAACAGTGGCCTTGACCTTTGAAATATTTTCCTTAAGCGCAATACTCTTCTCCCCTTCCTGATAAATAAGCATACATCCAAATTTGGTGTGGATGAGTGAGAATTATCCCCTGGAATCAATGATTTTATGTGTATTTTCATCTCACAGTGAGGAGGTTGTTTTACAATACAATTGTCCGTTCTTCGAGACCTCTTGGTAATTGGAGAAGTGAGAGGGTTGTTCGCACGTAATCCTAGGATAACCACATCATTTGCTACTTGCATGGTAAATGGCCGTCCAAAGTCGGCACCGGATGCCTATTGGTCTCGTCGGTTTATGTGTAGCTTTTGTGTTTGATGTTTACATGTCGTGTGTCTCTTTTCCGTCTCATACTGTGCTCTTCTTTTGTGTTTTTGCATCGGGTGTATTGATGTTGATGCTGCAACATGGTCCTTGTTGGAGATCCCCTCCCTTCTTCCCTAACAGTGGCGTTGGCTTTTCACCTATCGCAAATTACATTTAGAAAATAGTCAATCGTAATGTTCACGTTCATGTAAGTTAGTGCCAAGCAATTTAGAGAAGTAAAATAATTTATATTTTCAAAATAGTCTTACGACATTCTAGGAGACTAATAGTCCTTCAGTAGCGATTTAAATCTAATGGTTGAAAAATAAATGTTCTATGGTAATATTTTCTTTAATTTACCCTTCGATAAGAGGTACATGTATAATATGTAGTACATGTATCGATCTTGCCTTGCTTAGATTTAGGATCACTGACGAGGGTTAAGTACCCGAAAAGTACATGTCTGGTCCATGCTGCAAATTTATCTGTTTTAAATGATGCTATTGAATTTGAAGACATTTAACTATTCAGACATCGAAGACGACAACCGGAGTAATTCGTTGACTAAGTGGATGCTGCACTAAGCACAGTGTCATGGTTTCTATCTTCTTTCTTTGAGTGAATGTCAGAAATATTTTCTATGCATTACACCATTGTTCATCCTTAATCGTCAAGTTTTCTTTGATCTATTCTGACGTTTGTAGCTCTATGGTATGAAGAAAAGTGTTGACTGGAATAGTGTATTTATCTTACTTTATCACTTGGGTAACCAAAATCGACACGTGTCAACCGTGATTTGTTCTAACCGCTTTTCTCCTGTAAACAGAAGTTTTCCAATAAACGAGAGACTCTGTGCACTACTAATATTTAAGTAAATGAATTGCATTTATATTTTCTGAAAATATTAAACTGCATACACTTTGGACAATTCCATTTTCTGACGTAGTTTTTTTTTTTTTTTTTTTTTTTGCAGTTGGTGTGAAAAATGATATTTCATTAAATAATCCTTATTCGCATTTGATTGATGTATACATTTAGCAAAATGAGGATCTTATGATATGACATGACGATTTCAGTGGTCCTTGGTCATAGAAAATGAGATTTTCAAAATACATTTACTTTGTGTAGTGTTGGTGAACATCCAATTCCAATCGTATAAAAAGTATCATTATTGTTTTAGACTATTTTTTCATTGCAAGAAGATGTGTCATGAAACAAACTTGAGAAAGATGGATAAAAGAACTATCCATCTCTATCGTCAGACAGCAGGCTTCTTGACATAAAAAACATAAACTCGGTGCACCAGACGTACATGTTTCGCATAATGAATCGACGTCATTGGTACGATAAGCCTACTGTCCTGTTCACTAATTCCAGAGCACCGTGTTTTCCCGGTTTTATCTAAAATATGATAATGTCATCTTCCAAAAGGATATCAATTTTATAGTATTCCTTTAGTCGTAACAGAAAATACCATTGTTTTGGCTGTACGTCAATAAAGTTAGAAATAGGACGGAAAATAAAAAGTCTACGGGAATTTTCTATAGTAAAATCGCTGAAAATGTGAGACGTCGCAGGCTTTGACGTCACTGTTTACTATTGTTGACACGGAGAAAAATATGGCGGCGGCTTGAACATGGGAATTTCCCATAGACATTTTATTTTTCATATTGCGATTTGAAGGCAGCTGATAGGGTAAGTTGAAGTTTAATTTCCAGTTACGACTAAAGGAGGCCAATTCTCGGAAACAATAATTTATGGCAAAATTCTTCAGACGACAGAATAAATCGCTAAAGTAGGGTGCTCTGGAATTTGTGAGCAGGACAGTATATGATTCAGGGAAGCCAATTAAAAAGTAATTTAGTAGCATCCTTTTGTATTATTTCACTGTACAAAATGAAGATAATAATGCAGAAGAATATTAATTTCTAATGTTAAACGTCTTCAAATTCAATAGCATCATTTAAGAACAGATAAATTTGCAACATGGACCAGACATGCACTTTCGAGGACTTAACCCTCGTCAGTGATCCTCAGTCTAAACTATGCTTTCAGAATCATATTGCTTAATTGTTTGAGGAATTCATATAAGCTTAAATTCCTTGTACATTTCTGTTGTCTGTAAGATGTATATAATTGATGGAATTATTTAATAAATACAGTATGTTTAAAGTAATTATGTAATTGTACGTAACGTTCGAAAAGCAAAGGATGGATTTCAATTAGCCCATATCTGCATTGCCGTTCTTACACTTAATCAAGGCCAGTAGCCGAAAAGAGGAAGGGGCAAAATCAGCTGTTTTTGGTCCCAATTTTTGCGATTTTCAAAACATGTTTTCTTATTGATTTCCACATTTCAAATAATTGTAGAGATATTAATATTCATTGAATTAGTGTCGAAAATAGATATTCTAAAGGGGTAGGGCCACGAAGCCCGATATTGGCCCTAATTTTGATAAATTTTGAACATTGTACTTCATAGAATTTTTAACTGTTATTTGACATTTTGAAACGTTCGCTACTGAATCACGAATCTACTTTTTGTAAACATTGCTTTTATCAACACCTTTTAGCCCTTTGAAAACACCAAAATAGGTCAATTTCGGCGAAATTGATGCAAAAACTCAATATTTCTATTAAATTATCAATGGCCGCATGCATTAACTATGATGGAAAATTTATATGTGAAAGATTATCATTATATCCTTTTGTCATAAACGTTTTATCTCAGTTAACGCATGCGGCCACATTGAATTCTACGACAAAATTCCCAGCAATTTTCGCCATATTTTGTCAATAACGTCAAAATGACTTCACTTCATGACGTCATAACAGTTAAATGGCACATTGTTTGGTGATATTATTCTTTTCATGAAAAGCGGTAAACATTCGAATATTTTCATAAGAGATATCAAGTATTCCTCATGAAATTTATTTTAAGAGAAAAATCAAGGGCCGATTTAAGGGTCTCGTGGCCCTACCCCTTTTATATGAGTGATATTTCCCGCCAAAATTGGACATTCCTACTGAAAATAGTAGTGAAATGATAGAAGATTGGATTCCAGCACATAGTAAATGATTGTACATAGAGGAAGTGCGTGTAACAAAGTTATACTTTGTGTGTACATTTGCAATGTGAAAAGGAATGTTACATGCGCTTGCTCTGGGACATACAATGTCTATTGGCGGAAAATCTTAAATTCTATTGTGAAGTAATAGAGCTAAATTTTCAATGTTTCTATTAGTTATTTCGTCAAATTGTAATGTCCGTAGCTTCGTCTTACAGAATTATAAGTTTTATACATCTATGATATACAATGACTTTAACGTCGGTCGATTCATCCAGTTCCCAGTAATGTAGAGGGGCCGATCAGGTAATTCGGATATCTACATCAGTGACTTTTAAATGACCGTCCTTCTTCACTGGCTGGTATATTTCATTTATATGTTAATGTTTAGATGCCATCTGGTGTCCGAGATGAAGTAACAGGTATTGCATACAAGCAGGAGATGCTGACTCTTCCTGTGCACCTGGTCTTACTCCCATATTTTTTCATATGTTGGAGGGTTTTCTTTGTTTGCTTTGGTTCCTGTTTTATCCTGATTTTGTATGCCTTCGGTTTATGATTTTCTGAATTATCAATTATGTACTATGTATTTGGATATGGTCATTGTCCATATTTGTCATGTCTTAATAGGATCTTCTCCGTTATTTACTTTACAATAAAGCAAGACAAATCAAATCTGCTAATTTATTGCAATAAATAAATTTGTACAGAATTCAAAACACAAAACGACGAGGAGGATCCGTCAAAGATTTCGTCAAAATCAAAACAATCATCAAAATTTCTAACTTCAATTTGTTCTCGAAACTTCACAATTCATCAAATTTTTTTATAAAACTATATCAAGTACAGGTTTTCGCAAAACAGAATCCTTAATTGTGCGAAAACATAGGGGTCATAATTTTTGTATTAAAAATCATAAAAGAAAGAAAGCTTCAGTTTAACGAAACGGATAATTTTGTATTTAGTCAAACATAAGAAAAATTGCAAAAAATATTCTTTTATACTAAAAACATTTTTACGCAACGAAATACATAACCCATCCAATGGTCATCATGAACCAATATTCACTGAAATGAGATTTCCGAATTTAGACAATTAAAAGCTTCTATTATATTGTTATGGCTTTCTTTTTTTTATCAGATTACAGGGGTGATTTTTTGCCAAATTTCGTACATCTTTCTGAGTATGAGAGTTTATAATCTATATTATTATCTTAGTACGTTTCATACTCAAATTGATATCGTCATTCTTACACTTTTCTTTGTTTTTTGGAAGAATACTCTTTGCAATATTATTTCATAAATATGACGTTCATCAATTCCTTTTTGGGTTTAATTTTCTGGGATAGGTCAATGTACACAAGGTAGACAAATAAGTAGTTTAAACCCCTTAAAACGATCCACGCTAAATTCCAATTTTTGTTTACTTCTGAAAATATTTTGCAAAAGGAAAACGACCGTCAAACTAAGTAGCAGACGAAAAAAGATTTCATTATCAAAATACTGCATACATAGAATCATTCGCGGTGTGTAAATCTTTGCTACTTTCGCGGTCAGCTTCGTATCGCGAAACTTTGTCTCAGCGAATTTGAATAGCCAAATTCATAACTCAATAATGGGAAGGGCGGATCAGCGTATTATTGTCCATGCGAATGGAAATCATCTTTAAACCGCGAAAAAAAGTACCACCGAATGATTCTAACTTATACAGTAGCTAAATTTCCTACAAAAGAAACACGTTTGCAAGAACTTCGTTGGGAAACTGAAAAACAGATAACGACAAAAGACCAAAATTGCGTTGTATGGATATATCATTAAAAAGTGTCATACGTCATTATAGCAAAGTGCGTATTCTTCTACATATTTCTAATTTAATATACTGGCACTGAAAATAAGAGAAAATAAATAAATGAATGCAATAATATTCCTATCTGGAGCTAAAGTAAAGTTATTTACAAAATGTTGTGCATTCATAGCAATCAAAATCAAGTATAAAATGTATGTCCAATCATAAGTTAAATATTGGAATGACGTTATGGTTGCATCAATGCTATAAATATCACATGGATGAGGTGGTAAGAATGATAACTCATGAGCAACAACATGATAATAAAATTTATGTACACGAGACATAGTTTGTATAAAAAGGCACAACAAGCGGTATTCCTATTTGTTCATGGCATTCAAACACAACATAATATCTAATCAACATTAATGAGACATATTTCATATCAAAAATAATTGATCAAAGAAAAAAAGCAAGAATTTCATAACAAATGTGATATCTTGCATGCAATACCATCTACATATCTGCAAAACAATACTGTTGAATTTATTTTCAATACCAGTAATAGTACATTTCCTGTAGTAAAATTCCTGTCATAGAATATTTTTTAATATAAAAGAAATACAAAATTCTGTTCTGAGATCAAGAAATACTTTTTTCCCAAAGCTTTTATCAAGAAATATTTTTCCCCAAGTTTTGGTTTCCATAAGGCAACATTTTAATTGGATTTAGTACTACATTCTTACTATCACAAGATCAGAAAAGCATTTACTATTAGAAATATCTACTTCATTATTTCATTGATAGGGTGTCCCAAATCTTTATTCATTTTCACAAAGCAACAGATAAACTGATTCAAAAGAAAAAATGGTGAGTCAAAAAAAAACAAACAAACAAATTCTACAATGTTCCTAGTAATTTGGCAGTACTTTAAGATACGTGGTGACTTTTCACTATAAGATGGATGCGATTTACAATGCATTTTCTGGTCTAATAAACTATCTTCTAGCCTATGAATGCGTTAAAAATAATAGGCTGTAACATCTTATTGTTCTCTACTATACTCAAGAGGAACATTTCAAGAAGAATGGTACATTACTGTATGGCGTACAAGAATATCTCTCATGTCTTGTAAAAGAAGTACTCGTTTTTGACGATCGATCAGCACTGTAACATTTTATCGGTCGAATTCACAGTGCCCAAAACGTCACAAAGTGCACTGGAACACATTGTATTTGTCTTTCATCGTCCTAATTGTGTTAATTGTTTTATAATCACTTACAGGTGTAGACTTCTTCCTCTCTAAGACATCTTTGGCAGTTTAAATCACAGCACCATATCACCTGACACTGACAGGATTTGAATATTGTTTTCGTCATCACGTTATAACCACGCCCACAACAGATTGAGTGACACGTGTTGTCCTTGTTACATTCTCGACCGGAAGTACCTTTGGAATATCTGCTCTTTTTGCAGAAATTAGGAGAAGAGTCTATGTAAACAATATCTAGCGTCCTTGGTGACGTATGTGACATCACAGAATTTGAACTATCGGGAAGTATCGTCAATGAGTGTTTCTTTCCATTGGCGATGTTTGTGTCCGTGTCAACTTTGTAGGCTTTTTCGTATTTTGCCTTCAATTGCTGGCCTATGATATGGAAGGGGGATAACTGTCGCCAACATGTCCTTACTGTACACGACCCTGATACACCATGACACTTACATTTTGTCTCAACATTGCTTTTCACAATCTACAATACAAAAAATATGTAAATAAGTGATGATATATCGTCATTGTATACAATTCATATTTGATGTTGTACTATTCCACATGAAAAACAAATGACCACAAGTTTTCTGTTTTTTTTGGCCTTACTAAATGGAAAAATAAAATAACAAAACATTATTCTAAGTCTCCATTTCATAATGTTTTAAAATGTTCGTGTATAGATATGTCCCTGTGGCTCATTCTTTAAATAAAACCTGTGTTTGTGAAACACGAATGCCCCCGTTGGCATCTTTGTCAGTAAGACAGATGAAAAGTAGTTTCACATTTGAGGTCAAGGTCACAGGGTCAAATTAAGTATCCATGGAAAAGTTTTGCCACATGGAATTCATATGTGAAATATGAAAGCCCTATCACTTACCATTCGAAAGTTATGGCTAATGTTAAAATTTTCGATATTAGGTCAAACTCCAAGGTCAATGTCACAAGGTCAAAATGTTGGTATGCATTCAAAGGTCTTGTCACAAGGAATACACATGTGAAATATGAAAGCCCTATCACTTACCATTCAAAAGTAATACCCAAGATTAAAGTTTTTCAAAGGTAGGTCAAACTCCAAGGTCAATGTCACAAGGTCAAACATTTTGGTATCCATGCAAAGGTCTAGTCACAAGGAATACACATGTGAAATATGAAAGCCCTATCACTTACCATTCAAAAGTTATGGTCAAGGTTTAAGTTTTTCAAAAGTAGGTTAAACTCCAAGGTCAAGGTCACAAGGTCAAAAATGTTAGTACCCATGGAAAGGTCTTGTTACAAGAAATGCACATGTGAAATATGAAAGCCCTATCACTTACCATTCAAAAGTTATGCCCACGGTTAAAGTTTTTGCGGACAAACAGACAGACAGACGGACAGACCAAAAACTATATACCCCCGAATCTTCGATTACGGGGGCATAAAAATTGATTACATATCGGTAAAATTTGTCGTCTTTCGACAGTTTCCATGACATAATGATTCATGGGCATGTTAAACCCCAAGCTAGTATACGTGCAACCTGTCAGTTTCGTTTCGTTTCATGCGCCTTTTAACGTTGTCGCAATACGAACGTGTTACATTTTACCACTTTTTATTGCTCGACCAATCAGAATACGCGTTATAGACTGCGTACATTAGAATATAGAATATTTCTTTCTCAATACGTTATATAAAAATTGCGACCTTGTAATATTGCGCTGGAAGAAAGGAGATTCCCGGCATAGCTAGAGATATGATTTCCGGTATAGCTAGAGATATCTGGCATTGTAGAGATTTGCGGTATACAAACATGTAGCTAGAGACTTCCGGCATGAAGAGATTTCCGGTATAACTAGAGATTTCCGGCAAGGCTAAATCCCGATGGTGCAATTTAGTCATTTATCTCACCTTAATATGTTTCCTCGAATTTCCCCTTCGTTCAAATTATGAATTCACCTTCAATATCTTATTTACCGGTCAATGGCCGTATATTTTCGTGAACTTTGTCGGATTTGGACACGATATTTCTTACTTTTTTATCTGATTCATTCTGTTACAAAAGATTTATCCTCAAATTTCTCTTGTACATGATGTGCCTCTGTGAAACATACAACCTATTTACAATGATAATGGTTGTATACCTTATTTTTATAGATCACCAATGATGATAATGGATGTACCTCCAGGATGAGACAAGAATGATTTAGATAAAATGTACATGTACATACAATCACCATCGCAGCAGTTTTTAAAAGTAGCATGCGCCAATCTAATGATGAGTCGGAGATGTCATGATCCAATGGAATTGATCATGTCTTTGTTTTAATCCTTATTTCAAATCACTATTTGTCTCTTAAAATTACATACAATTTATTTCATTGCTATGAAAATTAAATTACTTAGAATGCATTTTTCGTTTTATTTTTGTTTTCAAATTGTCATATTATGTTGTTTTATCCAGTGCAATATGTATGTTGGACATTTACTAAAAGATCCTAATTTTTTAAAAATAAATTTTCATAAGAACGTTTTCGTTTAACATCAGAGATTACCATACCCTAAAGTCTAACTTCATGTCATCAACCCCCCCCCCCCCCCCTCTTCCTTTCTAGTCTCTAACCCGTGAAGAGTACAAATGAACCTATGGCAACCTACATTGAAGTCCCCATGTACGGTATCCCTTATGTCTGTCAACATATCCCATAATGTTATCCGGACTGTTGCCAGAGTCTGGGTGAAACAACTCAGCATCAGGTAAAAACAACATAAACAAATTCATCTAATTTATCATCGTTTTCGACAACCAGATGGCCATACGTAAACCGCAAAAATCATAATTAATAATCAAATAAATATTTAATAAACTACGACATAACGCGTGATATATGACCGAGATAGTTTTTGTTATATCAAGAGTTTTTTCGACATGTGATCCGAGTCAAACAAACGCATGATATTGTACATCTGTTTCTCAACCAAGGCTTTTGACAAATGTCCTGCATTCTTCGCAGTCTAGGCAAATGTATTGAAATATGCAAACTACCATAACAAATCCAAGACACATAGAGAAACATCGTCAATGGGAATTTTGTACATATATTTCAAACTGACCAAGTCAGCATTAATGATACGGAAGTGTTCCAACTCTTCACCTTCTTAAAGAAAATTAAAAAAAAAATTTAATGCACCAGACACGTGTTTCGGATAGTAAATCCGCATCCATGGTACTTATTAAATGCCGAAATGATTATCTGACACAGCAAAACGTATTTCATTAGCACATCTGTGGTATTATTTTTTTTATCTAAATTTGTGCATTTACTTTGCAGAGAGTGGGCGGCTCAAAATTTTGTGTAGGGTCAATTCAGTAGCATAGTTAAATGAAATATATGACCAAAAATTGCATTTGAGGGATAATGCTAAGATGTTAACCTCCTTCAATTTCGATGATATTTTTGGATGCAATGATGAGTTTCTGAAAAAGCGTTTTTATGTGAGACAATATCAATGTTTATTTTCATATAGTAGTATTTGTAATCAACACTAAGACTCTTTTTGGGTCAATTTTACATTATATTCTTTTCTTCCTAAAATATTTTTTCTATGATAATAATTTTGTACATTTGTGCGTTATATAGTAACTCAGATGGCAACATCATTTCAAAGCAAACTGCAAAAATCTAAATAAATTCGAAAATATTAAATAAAATCCGAAAAGGTAACCAAGAAGAATTTAAAATATCTCGGGTGGGGGGTGGGGGGTGGGGGGGATGGGGTGGGGGGGGGGGGGGTTCATGAAGGCATTGACACTTAAAAAAAAAACTTGCCATACTGTATAACGTCCAAGTTCAGTCCTTCCCATTTTTGCTGTTAATACCACCACAAAGACCGAAAATCCCCTTTCAACTTATGTCATGTTTTTTTGTGTGTAATAAACAATCAGAATGTGTATTGCAAAGGTTTTTCATAAGGTCATGGTAATTACAATGCAGATATTTTTACGTCCGCGGGTGAGTACCTTTTTGTTAAATTGTTCACAAAAAGACACACACAAGCATGCAATTTTTAGATACAAATATCCGAATATTTATATATAAAATGCCTATAACATCAGTCATAAAAGGGGATAATAGTAATTTTTAAATTAAAATTAACTATTATCTACTGCACTTGAAGAAAGATATTCTTCTTTATGTTTTCAGTCTCCACATTTCTTCATATTGATCATGTGTTTGTGTGTGATCATGCCTGGTGGGAGGATACCTTTCAGAAAAAGTTCCGATCGTAAATTACTATGGCATTATTGAAATAACTTACTTTGATCCCTACTCGGCTATTATGTTGATTAACTTTAGCTCGGACATCTTTGCCTCGATGTTTTGCTCTTCGTAAAAATCGTCGTGTAAATTTAAGACCAAATTTGATGTTGTCTCCACACCCACCCCACCTCCATGCTTCCTCATTCCTCAAAGTTTTGGATTCGTCGCACGTGCAGCGATCGATGCGCCCTCTGCTACAAGAGCGCGCAAATGTATGGACCAAACTCGCAGACGACACTGCATGAAGGAATGATGTTTCTTTAAATCCTGAAAAAAAAATATATATATAACGTTATTTTACTATTTCAAAGGCTTTTTTCCTCTATTTTCTTTGTGGGAACGATTTTTCTCTATTTCTGACCATCCTCTAATTTTGTATCTAGTTTTCTATCTATATATTTCAAAGTTTCGATTTCGAAATCTTATATAAATTACTTTTCAGAGGAACACCCCTTACATCTTTGGTGCGTATCAATAGAATTGTGAATTTTCTTCACCGGAATGTGCACGTCACGTGCACTAATCAAATGTATTGTTGTTATGCCCAACGTCATTCAATCTTAAATTGTAACTTTGAAATCATAATGAGGGGGTGCCATTTTATAATAGTTCATTGAAACTAATTTGATATAGTTGGATTTTTTTTTAATTTGGCAAATCTATTTCAGGAATTAATAATACTCTGAGCATTTGAATGCTGCTAAAGATAAAACTGTATGAAGAAAAGTCCTACTGCTCCATTTCGTAACCCTGTCCTACTACATATCCAAAGATGGTATGAGGAGCTGTAAGTAGTAAATATATAAGGAGCTCCAACTAAACTCGCCATAGCACTTTCTATATAGACATAACCTCAGACAGTGCATGTTTTGTAGATATTTATTTCCATTTTCGTGCGTGAACATCGACGGCGGATGCGGTTAGCCACACAGGGGATGCTTACTCCTCCCGGTCATCTAGGACCCACCTCTAGCTTGCTAGGGGGTCCGTCGATATTCAATTGCTGCTATATTGTGAGTGCTTTTGAGATTGCCGTCGGGATCTTCTTTATCTAAGTGAATCGAGTCACATAGAAATTTATGACGTTGTAATATTCAGTGACCTATTATTGTCTCAATTCAGGTCATCACGTAATAATAACACCTCGACACAATTGGCCTAAAACTGGCTGGATGCATGAAAGTAACGTTTACCGAAAGCTCGTATATAAACCCTGGGTGTGGGGTTTAGTACAGGAAGGTGACGTGAGGGTATTTCTTAATAAGTCCACTTTGTCAAACAGTCCAGAATATGAAGGAATTATTGGAATGAGGATTCCGTAACAAGAAATGACGAAGTACCCTGTAAACATTGTAACTGTCAAAAGAAAAGAAGAAAGCGTGCTAAGATGTATAAAGTTATGTTATCTACGATCCCATCGCTTCCCACTTATTAACGGTAGCTACATCCCTCCAAGTTACATAGCTGAAATACTCCCAGAGTCGGCAGGTTGTTCCGTATGATATCTCTTTTCTTTGAGAGCGTGCAATTAAATCACAATCAAAGCTACGAAATCTATTCATCTATCATATTGATCAAAATATGTATAAAATTTCAAGGCTTTGAATCATTGAGAAACAATATTGCTAGGTAGCAGCCAAGATTATCATTTATTTGCATCTTAATATCTTGGAAAAATGCGTCAAAGAATACATGTGTGGATTTGACTGACTTTCATGTTAAACATGAAGTTTGTTCGTATGTATTTGTGCATTTTCCGTCAAGAATGGAAATAAATTCTCAGAAAATTGAATGAACATGACCAAATGAATATCAACAACATCATACAAGCTTTATATTAAATTCTGACATGTTTTTTCTTTAAAAAATTCCTTCAGTGCGCGAACGGACTACAATTCTAGACATCAAGGAAACTTAAATTAACAATGAAACTATTTGCAGCAGTAATGGAGAGACGGAGATATATATAGAGAGAAAGTAGTAATCTCTGAGAACGAGTCTTACTGTCCGCGTAGCTCACTTCAGAAATTAAAAATGGAAGTTTGTTCTACTTTGCCGGCAAATTTTCCGACCGGAATCCACATAGGGGGATTGATCTCGACATCTCGTAACTAACGAATATTAGTTATATGTTTGTGAAACCAATACTACGTTCACACTAAAATTAACATAGAATCTGCCCATGTTAGTCTTCAAATTCATTAGCATCGTTTCAAAACAGATTAATTTACAGCGTGGACAAGACATGCACGTTTCGGGTATTTAACCCTCGTCAGTGATCCTCATTCAAAACATTGAAATATGGCCAAAATGTGTGATAATTATGTCCAAAATATGCCCAAAGACGTCGCAAGATGGCTGGGATATAATGCTACAGGACCCAGGTTTCAAAAAGTTGATCAAATTTTGTAAACAGAAATTTTCGAATGCGTTTGAAGAAACAACCAACCGAAATTAAACCAAAACAACCAACCGAATCTTAAACCATTTTCTTTTTTCTTTGAGCATCATTTTGGTCTTACGGACATCGGTTATCCCGCTATATGGATTTAAAACGGAAAATACTCCGTCAAATGAGACAAAACTTCAATTTTCCTATTTCTGAAGTGAGCGTCAAGGAGAGAAACGACAGCTGTTTGTGAGCAAAACAGTTCATACTTATAAGAGAGGGGAGGGGTGCAAGAGTATCTAAAACATGAGTCAATATGAACAAATAAAGGAAAGATGGTACCTTTAAGCTAAATCAAAACAATATTATATGAGGAAAGAGAGAAAAAGGGGCAGGCTCTAGAACATGGATAATAAGAATTGTTGTTTTCAATAACCTTCAGTAAAATATGCCATAACATGAAAGTTAGAAATTCCCTGTTCGCACCTTTATCTTTCACACCTTGGTGGTCTGGGTGAATCGATGATCCTAGAGTGCAACTCATTATTTATCGTTTAACATAAATCATTGGTCATTTTGCCGCGGAAGCATTCACCCGAGCCTCGTCACGCCTTTGTCAATAATAAAATGCGTATGAATACCACAACAATGGCCGCCCACCAAGCAAAAGTGTTTAATCCCCTCAACAATGTAGTTGTTGAGGCTTGCAATGAAGGATTTGTCACATATTGTAACTTTTCATTGATGTGCATTTAGTCTGGACTTAAACTCAGCATATTTTGAAAGTCATCAAGAGATAATTTGCCTCCTCCATAAGGATGCCGGTCTCCATCACTTCACATGGCAGATTGTCAAACTGAGTAATTCTGGTATCATCTAGTACGTTGTGACTATGGCGCAAAGAGAAGGATGGGTGCTTTTCTTTTAATAGACGAAAACGCATTTTCTGTCATAATATTTTAAATCATACAGTTATGACGTCTGTCAGAAGTGTAGGAATGAATAAGCCCTAACATGTATGATTAAAGGGTTTGTGTTGTCGATATTAGGCTGTTTGGGGGGGGGGGGTAATAACGTACAAAATTTATTTCGATAATGTGTCATTCACGACTTTTAGCCTTTATGCACTTGTTAAACGTCTTCAAATTCAATAGCAGATAACAGATAAATTTGCAGCATGGACCAGACATGCAAGTTTCGAGTACTTAACCCTCGTCAGTGATCCTCAATTCAAACAATGAAATATGACCAAAGAGTGTGCAAGTTATTATGTCCAAAAATGTACCGAAAGACGTAGCAGGATATGTGGAATATGATGCTACAGGACCCACGTTTAGAACTTTCAAGAAATTTTGATGACAGAAATCTTAAAATGCGTTGAAGAAACGATCAACCGAAGTTGATCGAACTTGGCTACATGTGCCCTCGGGGACTTCTGGTCCACCAGCACTGACACTCACCAAGTGGTACAAATGTACATGTATAACGTTCTCATAATCAATAGCATCATTTAAGAACAGATAAATTTGCAGCATGGACTAGTAATGCACGTTTCGGGTACTTAACCCTCGTCAGAGATCCTAAATCAAAACAATGAAATATGGCCAAAGAGTGTGCAAGTTGTTCTGTCCAAAAATGTACCGAAAGACGTAACAGGATGGGTGGGATATGATGCTACAGGACCCACTTTTTAGAAATTTCATGAAATTCTTCGAATGCGTTGAAGAAACGATCAACCGAAGTTGATCGAACTTGGCTACATGTCCTCGGGGACTCCTGGTCAGAATGATGTACCCAAAATATTTCAAACGTAAAGATAAAACTAATTATGAACTTTTCGAAAAATATCCCTGTTTAAAATTAATAGAAAATAGAAAAGAGGTCATATCTTGATACTCACTCTATATCGAGATGAACTACGAGTGAAATATTTAATAAATGCATGTGAATGTAACGTCTACAAAATTTAATAACAGATAAATTTGTAGCATGGACCAGACAAGCAAGTTTCAGGTATTTAACCCTCGTCATGAATCCTCAACCCAATCAATGAAATATGGCCAAAGACTATGAAAGTTATATCCAAAAATTACCAAAACACGTAGCAGGATGGGTGGGATATGATGCTAAAGGACACACTTTTCAGAATTTTCGAGAAAATTTTGTGAACAAAAATTTTCGAATGCGTTTGAAGGAGCAATCGACCGAAGTTCATCGGGTTTGGCTACATATGCACTCGGCGACTCCTGGTCCACCAGCAGTGACACTCATGTATTGTCTTCAAATTCATAGCACTATTTAAGAACAGACATATTTGCAGCATGGACCAGACATGCACGTTTCGGGTATTTAATCCTCGTTAGTCATCCTTTATCCAAACAATGAAATACTACCAAAGACTGTGCAAGTTATGTCCAAAAAAGACCCAACGACGTAGCAGGATGGGTTGGATACGATGCTTCGCGCATTGATGCAGTTTTCTGTCCAATTTTTCGGGTGATGCCTGCATCAGCAGAAAAAATATAAGATTCCTTTCTTAAATCTTCTTGTAATATTTTCATTTGTTTGTTTGATTGTTTGTTTTTGTTTTGTTTTGTTTTTTGTTTTTTTTTTTTTGTTTTGTATTGTTTTTTTTTTTTTTTGTTTTGTTTTTTATTTTTTTTTCTAATGTCTAATGCATGACAAGTATTCTTTCAATTTCGGCCAATTCCCGAATCCGTATGCTGTCTTGCATGTGTCTGTACAAAATATATACTGAAATCTACCGCGACACCTACATATAATTTCAAAAATTGTGATTCTTGTCAATGATTGGCTAAAAAATTGTGTTTAGCGGTGTATTTGTGTTTTCCTTCTGTTGTTATAATTGTATTTGTGTATCTTCTTCAAAATCTGACGAGAATGTTTCAAAACAATACATGTACAAACTTATGCTGTAGGTAATGGATGTATTTATTCAACACGTGGATTATCAGATAATAAATGACCTGGATAGCAGATTGTGATAGACACACACTAGGGTTGATGTATTCTAATTAACCCATGTGATAAAGTTCATGCCATTTTGTCGTAAATAAACTTGGGAGAGCGGCTCATGTCGTAAATTCTTGTAATTTTACGGTGCCTTGAGTGATGCAGCGGAAAGCAAAAGATAACATTGTAAAAATTGCAAATTCTTTTATTTTTTAAGCACATTGTTAGGAACATATGAATCCATTGTTCTTTTAAATATATGCCATATCTTGATTTTTTCACCATATTTGACATTTTTATGAGAATGTAGTTTGGATTTTAAATTGTAGGATACATATGAAAAAAGCATGTGCTTACATGTTGGAGATCCGTGGTTTAAACAGAAAATTTCGATTTCCGGAATAATAATTTTTTTATCAATAACAGACGATATTTTTATCTATAGAAACTTAAAAAGTAAGAAACGCTTGCCGACCATCTGTTAGAGGTTGTTTCGTGCTTGTTTTGCAAACTTTTGCTGAAATATGAATTTTTTTAAGATATCTTTTCACTTCAATAGAATAAATGATATCAAGTGACATGAAAAATCATCGAATTTATTTTTTTAAGAAATGAGGTAGATAATAAACTGATGAGTTTGCTTTTTTATTTGTCTACTTTTAGCCCGATTATTCAACTTTTCTGAACTTTGCATGATTCTTAAATAAGCTTAAACTAGAAAAAAAAATAAAATTCACGTCACCCAGTCAACAGAAAAAATAAGAATAAAGAATAAATACGTGAAGTATAAAAGCTTTGCATTTTAAAATAACCCTCTCCCCAATTGAAGTATATCAACATTTTTTCATTAATTTTCCTAAGCAACTCATTTCGACTTCTTGTGAGAGCTGAATAATTCGCTGAAATGTGTTATTAACTATTTCTAAAACTCTTTCCTTTTCAGCTGAAATATTTCTATGCTCTCTGAAATATGTCAACAACGCATGTAGTACGTAAAGATGTTAATGTAAAATGTCATTAATTAATTTACCTCCCTTATGATTAGTGGTGAACCGCAGTGAAGTACATTACAAACGTTATAATATACAAATAGGAAACGTACTTGTCATTTTCCGCATCTGTGTTCCGTCTTAGAGTCTTTAGACTATGTATAACGGTCACTTACCCTCAGAAATCCTTAGAAACACAGGAATGAAATCCTTGCTCCTTTTTTTTTTGCATTTTGGTTGTAACTTTGTTTATGTTTGTTTGTTTGTTGTTGTGTTCGTGGTCATTCAATAGATAGCAGATGTCTTCAAAAATTGCTTATTTAAATTGTAACTTTGGCACAAAGATATTTTTATTCGTATGTTAATCTCTTCCGAATTTTCTTTAAAATGTGAAATTCTACATTTTTGTCTTTGCAGAATATCTTCTTGTACATGCATATTCCTTACATCTTAAATGTTACGTATCCTCTATCGGAGTAAAGAGGGAACATTGTAGTAAGCAAGTCTATGTTTGTTTTACTTACAAAATCTAAATCTATTCCATTAATTAAATTTTTCAATTTACTTTATTTTACTAATTTTGAATTTCCGCATGATGCTCATAGAAAAAAAAACTTCTTAATGTTCCTACTGAGCAAATCAACTTATTGTTTCCCCCCTTCTTTAAGTTCTTAAGACAATTCCGTTGAAGAAAGGAATTAAGAAACACAAATTGTTTGTTAAACGTTTCCCATACATAACAATAACATACGTTACTGTCTAGCCGTGACATCCGTAACATTAGCTTACCTCCAATAAAACACTTGTTATGGTGTCAAGAAACAAATTTGTATATAAAACTTGGCAGGAAAAACACAATAAACGTCGGCCATTTTTTTTCTCCGTGATTTGACGCCCGTCCTTATTTCGCTTGTTGGATTTTTTTTCAGAAAATCATTTATTGAAACAAAGAGAAAACTTGCGTTCTGGTGAGAAAGGTAAATGTAGAAAATGCAACGGGTGTGTTTTTGAAAACAAATGTAATTCCTTTGATACGAACTATAATCATGATAATTTTAATGTTGTATTTCAGATTTTGGCATGAACATTTTTTTAAAACTGCAGAAAAATATACTTCGCAATCCTCTGAGAAATTTAAGGGGTTTTTTTTTTTGGGGGGGGGGGGGGTTGTTTTATGTTTGTTTGTTTTTAAGTCGATTCCAGAGAGGAATAAGACACCCGAAAACTCTCTTGCTTCGGGTAAAATGGAAGTTTTACTTCAAAATCGGTACTTTTAATACCCCCCTCCCCCACTCCCCGGTCGAGCTCTCTTCTGATTGGTTTTAGATAACCGATCGCTCGTGGTAGGACCCCCCCCCCCCCCCTTTTTTTTTTTAATCTAATAACGTGAAATATCTTGAGATATAATGTTTTCTGTACCTGAGGTACAAAAGGTTGGGAAGGGGGAGGGAAACAAGTTCGGCACTTATGAAGCCCTAGGGCCACATTAAGGTGTGGTTATCCAAGTTACAAGGCTTTGATTATCTTCAAACATTGCATGTACGTAAATTGGTTTGATAAATACGTCTGCAAAGTAAAGAATGTTTCGTAAAATAAAGGACCGCATGTTGACATGTGTTACAATCAACAGATGGTAGATTTCAAGGCAGATTCTTAGCAGTAAAGAAATGGATTTGTTTTTAATAGTTGTTTATAAATACTGAAAATCTCTATACCTGGAGCTAGTAGGTGGGCCCATTTGACGCGTGCAAGAAAAATATAATTTGTCTTTTTGGGAACAATGTGATGAGTGTGTGCTCTCAGAGTTAAATCACTGCTTGGACATTATCCAGTTTCGTGTAGGTGTGAGGTGGATTCGGTCATTTGTTGCTCCTTGGTGGTATCATTTCGAGATGTAGAAACATTTGTACACATATAAATGTACAACACGGTTTCTCAAATAGGGACGTACGTATATCTTGTAATACTAAGTCAATCGTCGCCGATGTTTCATTTAGTATATACAAGCAAATTATAGTAAATGATACCAGTACTACCTTTGAAAAATGGGACATTTTGTCGTCGAACAAAATACTGGTTTTTTTTTAATATTTTACTAAAGATATGAAAAACCCAAATTTCTATACGAGGTCAGTATAGAATTCATAACATTTCTTGAAATCCAAATTTTTGCTAAAATGCAATATGACAAGTCTAGTTCTTCATTTACTCGATTATTGAGTGATACTGCATATTTTTACATATGTAATTAATTTGTAATAAATGAAGTTTTTTTTTCTATTTGACTGAATTTCGAAGGATGTTTAAAATAGGCAAGCTCTTTTCTCATCTGAGGTCTTCTTTAAAAAGCAAGTACATCGTAATCGAAAAAAGTTGAAGGCTCTCAATTAATCTGTAAAAGTTGGTTTAGAGTTGAAACAAATTGTGTATCGACGATTTGCCCCCTCAGTTTAATTTGCCCTCTTTATTTTGAGCTCTTTCAGTCGAATCTTCGTAATCGACAATAAATTATTTAAGGTGGCCATATTAAGTCGGACCAGTTTCAATCCAAACAGATTTAGCGGACAATAACGGACAATATCCTCTATTGGGTTTCAATTACGTTCGTGGATCTTTGATAGATGTTTCACTTTGCCCATTGAAGTTGTTTAATTTCACAAATTTAAGTATCTTTGTTGATTTATACCCTATTAAATCCTGTATTTACCACGGTGGAGCACTGTTAGTAACCTTCAGTCCAATTAAATATCTGAATCGGATTTTTACGTATCCGGGATATGAAAGGATCACTCGTTCAGTGTTCAAAGATAGGCCATGAGAAATACATAAATTACACGACGATACACACGATACAGTGTAAAGTGAAGTAGTGGACAGAGAGTATCATTGATAGCGAAAACAAAATCAGGAAGGAGTCATATATAGCTGAAAAACTGGATAAAATGTCATAATAAAGAAAGGTCCGGAGAGGGAGGGCTCCTACTGTTTTTGATGGAATTGTGTGACAAATTTCTCACAGTAAAAAATGTTTATTCTTCTCTCGTGCTCTGTTCTTTTTCTAGAGGGATTGATCAAGCCAAGTAAAAAAAAGGAGAGGGGTGCACATGGGTTGTTCTATCATATGATTTAAAAAAAAAACACACACTATCAGGATCATCATGGCTACAGGTTGCTCCGTAGCAACTGTATTCTTTGTTTTTCTCTTTTTCCCTATCTATTATCACTTAATATCATTGTTAACGTTGTTATTTGGTTTTACTTAAATCAGCTGATCATGTTCATTCATAAAGTAGCGAAGTAAAGAATGATAATTGTTCATTTCTCGTCTCAGTGATGATGAAATCATAGGTCTTTAATCACTACAAGTGTTTTAACGCAAGAAGCACGTTATTTTGTGCTGAACGGAAGTGAAATCTCATCAATATTCGCTGTAAATTTCACTGGAAATCTACAATACATCATGCAAGAATTGTTCCGCCCTATTTAAGTAGTGCAATTAACCAATAGCTATTGATAAAAACACGAATTCTGACCATTCATTATAAACATTACATGAGGGAATTTAGATTTTTTTTTTCAGAAAGAACGGGAGGATATATATTTTCTTCAGCAAGACTCATCGTGAAATATAACGTACTTAGTCTATTGTCATATGTAATATGGGCAATTTTGAGCAATTACTATATTCATTATGACTATATTCTAATGAATATGGTAATTGTTGAAAATTGCCCATATAACATATGACACTATCACTAAAAGGTAAGACAGCAAGACAAATCGTGAGATACCATTACACACGAAGACAGCAAGACACACGAAGACAGCAAGACACGAAGGCAGCAATACACAAGAAGACAAGGAGACGCCAAGACACGGAGACAGCAAGACACGGAGACACCAAGAAATACGAAGGCACCAAGACACACGAAGACGCCAAGACACAAATACACACGAAGACACCAAGACACACGATGACAGCAAAACACACGAAGACACCAAGACACACGAAGACAGCAAGACACTTAATAAGACTCTCATACTCATGAGCACTGAATGATCATTCAACATTGAGATAGTCACATAAACTGTCATTGGAAGATCTGGGCCCGGCAACATAAACTAAGAATTGACATAAGGCACGGTCCATTTGATATTCTGGGGGGGGGGGGGGGGGGGGGGGGCTTGGGTTTTTTGTCGGAGCAAGATTATTTTTTTCGCCCCGTACCGGAGCAAAATTATTTTTTTCTTGCAAAGTTGGAGCAAGGAAATTTTATTTATAACAATTGATGTGAATACTGTATTAAGAATATTTGTTTTTTTAAGTAGAAATTCTTTATTTTTACTTTAATTACTCCAAACATTACTTTATTTTTCTATAAAACTTGTACAATTCACTTCTAAACTGAAAGAGATGAAAGAAATTTTCCAATATGCGATATATAGTTTTCAGTAAACAAAATGTATATAAGGTCATGTAACATATAAGAGGGCCTGATGCAAGTTTTAACATGTAGAAATGAAAACAAGTGAAAAACTTATTTAAATTCTCCTTCCAAGCTTGTACCGGTATATAAAATTAGATACTATGGTGATTCATGTATCTATTAATTTTATAGTAATAAATGATATTGATAATGTATTGAAGCATTTTAATTGTCAGGCACATGCATTCTTTTTGATATTTTCAAATATGAACTTGCCATTACAGAAGAAAACTATGGCGAGCGAAGCGAGCCAAATTTTTTTTACAGAAAGTAAAAACTGCGGCGAGCGAAGCGAGCCGAAAAATTTTCGGGAATTTTAAGCAAATTTTATGGTTACTCTTCAAATTCAGATTACTTGTAAGAGCAAGATTATTTTTTTCTGTCACATCATAAGCAAATTAATTTTTTTCATCAAAATTCAGAGCAAAATTATTTTTTTCGAAAAAAAACCCAAGCCCCCCCCCCCCCCCAGAATATCAAATGGACCGTGCCTAATTCAAATTCTAAAAAATCGATATATAACAAATCAGTGAAAATTTGAAAATTCTATTCTACTGTGAAAATAGATACATTGTTTAAATGATTTCAGTCATTAATAACATTACAACGAGACAAAAGAGAATTAGGGCCTGACTGCAAGACATATCGTAAGACGGACATTGAATGGTCCGACGGCAAGACATGTAATGACAAAACAATAGTACACGAAAGTTATAAATTTAATAGAAATGATCATTATAACAATTCATAGGCAAGGCAGCTGCTGTGCATTTCAGAAATCCCAGGAGCGTAGCAATTATAAAACTTAAAAACAGTCATATTTACACCGACAATTGTGATTTCACAAAAAAAATCTACATGTAATTCTATAATTTTCTTTAAAAAATATCGATAATTAAAATAGAAATATTACAATTCAATGTTAAAGAATATATGTTGCAAGTCAGTTTTGTATTGTTTTTTTTTTTTTTCAAGGACGACACGTGCTTTAAAAAAATCCTGTATTAGCTACGCCATTGACTCTCGACCTGATCCTATCAATTTATGTTAACAACGTCAGATAAAATCCAGAGTGATGCGCCAATTTAATCTAACCTGTTACATTACCAAAATTACCTTGGGCAGTTAACACCTCATCTGGGCAATTAAAGGGTGTACATTTCAGGGCAAACCATGTTTTGCGCCTGATATAAAAATCTTAAGGCATTTTTTGCGCAGTTTTAACCCGAAATTGCACTCTTAAAAAGTTCTTTCATTTCATTTTAAAATTTCATATAGATCTTGAAAAGTTGAACTTTTAGGTGTTGATAGAAATTAGCGCTCGGTTACGTACGCTACTTGATATCGTACGTAGTCTATATGAATGATACTTTTTTGGAGTAGCTCTTTATACGATATGATTATTAAATTTTCATCTTTAAAAATTCACTAAATGCATTCTCTCTTATAAATTTTGATAATTCATTTCGGATTGTAAACGAAGGATAAGAACACAAGATGACGCAAGACCAAAAGTACCTATTGTGTAGTTATCCAGATTGAAAGCGCATACGGTCAACTTACCAAAGAATACAGCCTAAATGTTACTTCTTCTGATTCAAAAAGCATCATTTAAGAGCAGATAAAAGTGCAGCATGGGCCAGAAATGCACGTTCCGGGTAATTAACCCTCGTGATCTCAATCCAAACAATGTAATATGGCCAAAGACTGTTAAAATTATGTCCAAAAAATGTATCGAAAGACGTAGCAGGAATAAACAAATGCACCGATAGACAATTTATAGTAAATCATCGTACAAGACTTCATATTGTACATGTAGATAATATTTTTAATTTGTTGAAAACATTCTTCTCATATTTAGAGGCAAAATTGATATTGACAGGCACATATTTTCAATACCTTCATATCTGCCTTAAAAGAATGGTACTTTTTATATAAATTCACAATAGCCATAAATAATAACACATTCTTGATGTCCATGTATATTTACCACGTAACAATATCATGTCGCGTCATTACACAGGGTCAAGAAGTTAATGTTTGTACATACACACAAAGAATTTGATATAGATTTGTTATGTCATTGATTTATGCACTTGTAGATGTAAAAATAATCGAGAGTATTTTTAAAAAGAAAAATCAAAGGACTGAAAGTCCTGCGAGTTGGCAAAAAGTAACATTGAGAAGAACATACAGAAGACAAGTATAAAACTGGCACAAATCAAACTCCAAATCTATGCCTCAAATGCTTGAATGAGTGATTCTCACAATTCAAGAGTTGTCTAAAATCTAAAAAAAAGAAAAGTCTGGAAATATATAAATATATAAAATGATAGAACTTCTTAACCAAATAACTGCTTTTGAGGTCAGAGTTCAAGGTCAATATGATCATGTCAAATTTGTTGCAATTGTTATGGGTGTATGTATGAAGTATAAAGTCCCATCACTTTTACTTTAGGAGATATTTGCTTTTGAAACTTCTTGACCAACTTAAAACCAACATCTTAGGTTTATTAAGTATCAAACTGAAAAACCTTTTTTCCTAGTCGGTAAATAGCTCATCAGAGCTAATGTTCAACTTGATTTTTATAAAATATGTCTGACTTTAAATAAATATTATTAATTGATTTATTTATTTACTTGTCTTTAGTCTTCTACTATCGCTATTCCTATAGCATCGTTCCTTGTAGCATTTTTTTTGCATTCTCATAATGCATTTAACCCATTATTTACAACTTGAACTTAAACATCTGTCGTCTAATATGCTCTTTTGTCAAATCGTAATGGTCCTATTTCTTACTGCGCCAGAAACATTGTGCGTTGTTTGGTCCGTGCAGGGTTATCAAGTGCAAAGTTGAAAGTGATAGCAATGAGAGTTGGCTTTACCAACTCAAAAAAATAGAGGCAAAAACGAAACAAAGCAAAGCAAATACGAGCAAAACATATACATGTATCATTAATGCATGTGTAAAAATTCCAGTGCCTCCCATATTTTCCGTTAATTTCGCATTAAATTGTGAATGAAAAAGACTAATGTAGGTTAAATTTAGGCATTATAAAAAAAATAAAATAAATAAAAATGATATACATGTATAATGATAATTGAAAAAATGAATTCAGAGATACCGAAGAAAAAGCCACAATCATGCCTTATTCATCTATTTATTTTTTATTTATTTATTCATTTATTTATTTATCTATTTATTTTTTTGGATACTCTGACCCAAAACATTCATGCTTTATGCCTATCTCTATTATAAGATGCCTAACTTATTGTAAGAGGTGTGAAAATGAAGAGGTGAAAAATGAGACTATCCTGCCCAATTCCTTAACAAGATTCTAATAAATGACACAGTTCAGATAAGGCAAATTACGTCTTCACCGCTTCCGTATATATCCGTGGTAATCCATTCAAATCTTCCACTTTGATCTTTCTCCAAATTTGTTTGCGAATCGAAAGGAATAAAATTCTTCGTAAAACGCGCAATCGTTTATTGTGACTTAGAAACAATTTATGAGATTGCGTGTAAATATGGTCTTTTAATAATGTTAAAATTGTTCAGTCATTTTGCATGGTAAAAGGATCTTTTACTCCAAAATATTTGGTAGAGGTCTATATAAGATATATGTCTTGAAATCGTAATGATTACTCGTGCGGACGGATTGAAAGACATACTAACAAACACACGGATGGACATGCAGTCATATAAGACACAATGGCTTTGATAAGGTCAAATGCTCATTAAAATTCGTTTTATGTATCTGAATATTTGACCTCGGCGATTGCTTCTATTTCTAATATAACAAGTAAAGTCCACCAAACATACATGAACCTCAACAAGTGGCGACATCTATTTACTCATTAGCATGCGCGGAATTCCAAAAATAAAACAGCCAAACTGCACCAAGGCGCAAATGTGCAATCAATACAAAAAAGGAAAAACTTCAATATCGAGAAGTAATTCGGTATAATATGGTGGGTGTGTCAAATGGGCAGACTCCTGTGGTAGGATTCACCATATAAACTAAATATAGACGCACCGATTTTGATAAATCACTGAAAGCAAGAAAAGATCAGGATGACACACACGGTGTGAAATAGAGAAAACCAAACCGGTCACAAAGTTATTTCAATTATTTCAGATGCCTATTGAGTGAGCAGTGTGAAGTACATAATAGTATCTGTGCCTTTGACGGATGATAGTCTATCAATCAAGGTAGAATGAATTGTTAAACAATTTATCGATAATTTGTAACCTTGTAAGCGATCAATTAAACTAGCTTACTCCTTCCCTTCACACAGATAATACAGCGATACCTGCGTGTCCAGACGCCCCATAAATCACACGGCGTGCTGGCATTTCGTTGGTTTGTAAACTCGTCTGCTGGCAGACGGTCATTTTTGTGATAATGTAGCAAATATTTCAAAATATTCTCAAGATGTTTCGACAACATTTCTTCTGTTTGAGTGACGACCATTTTCTCTACAATTTATACCGACTTCCTTTTTGGAATATATCTAAAAACCATATAGATCTAGTATGTAATAATTATATATACAATGTACGAAATACTCTATTTCATTTGTCTTCTGCAATTTCTTTCCCGCTATATATTGAAGTGGGCCTTGCAAAACAAATAGGTGACATTTCAACAGGGTGGTGACATATATGATTTGTTTACGTTAAAATGTCGTTAGTTTGCTGCAACAAGTGGCGACATCTTTCGGAGTAGTTTTACAGTATGAGGTGGCGACATCTGAATTTAATTCTATCAGTAATCACATCTATATTGGTTTACTCTGTAAAGTCGCGACATCTTTAATTATTTCATAATATAAAGTGCCGACATCTATGCTTATTCCACTCTATAAGATGGCTCGCCTACATTTACTTAGACGTCGGTATTTACTGAATTTTAAAGGTGGCGACACTTTTAAAATATTTTACTGAATAAGGGTGCGACATCTATATATTTTTTTTAATAAGATCGCAACATCTATGATTTATCTAAGTATACAAAATATAATTCTTTAAGTTATGTATAAGTTTACTTTCACATTATAAGTTTGCAGGACTGCGACTGTGAATCGTTTTGGAAGAGAAGAGTTTCAGTTTGCAAGCAAAATGTAAAGGAACAAAAATAAATCAATTTATTAATCATTTATTTCACCTGCGATTGTACCGAGAAAACGAAACAATAATTATAAAGATGTGGAATTAGCTTTTTAAAATCTTCATAGATGGACCAAAAATAACCACTGGATTAAGGTCTCCTCCTTGATTTTTCAGATATAGCAAAGACCTATAATGGATCACTTAGATTTTTCCGATCTTGAACCCTTTGATGTAATGTGCAGATGAAGTAGAGGATCAAAACTATTAGATGTAAAGATATACTCAAAACTTCTTTGAAATATTTCATTTTTAATATATCCTTTACTTTTCATGCAAGTACCTCCCTTAATTCAAATAATCTTAAAAAACGAAGTAAAGTGGCAAGTTAATATTTAGATATTTAACTATTCATCACGGAGTGTTTATGATCCATCATGGTTGTGTAAAAAGTAAAGTAATTGAAATCAAATTGTCATAAAACACTTAATGTTCAGATATATCAATGGCAGCATATAAATAAGTATATTTACATAACATACCGGATGACATCGTGTTACGTAAATATATAGATGTACAGAGTATGTGTGAAGGGAAGGTATATTGGGATTTATTGAATAAATATTTTAGTATCATAACTGGGTCAGTTTACGACTTGACATATTTGCAAAGTATGCAAAAACGCTAGGTATTTCAGATCTTGATCTCTCTCAAATTCTTGCATTCTGTACTCTAAAATCAGACGATGACTACAACAACAAAATTCAGAGACAAGTCATCAGAAAATTCAAAGACAAGCAACAGCAACGAAAATCTAAACAACTCAACGACGAGCAACCGTCACAAAACTCCCAAACAACAAGCCACAACCATACTCAGAGACAAGGAACCACCACCAAGCTCAAAGACAAGTAACTGAAGACTCAGAGACTCAAACCACCACCAAGCTCAAAGACAAGTAACTCAAGACTCAGAGACAAGGAACCACCACCAAGCTCAAAGACAAGTAACCTCCAAAAATTTCACAGACAAGCAACCACAACAAGACTCAAAGACAAAACACCAACCAAAAAAAAAAAAAAAATAGACCCAAGGACAAGCAAACTCCTCGCCCAAATCAGTGAAGTTTAATCATCAGAGACAAGCCGTCATCACAAATCTTTTAAAAAGACAAGCAGCAACTACAACACTCACAAGCAACCACCACAAAACTCACAAACAACCACTACAAAACTCACAAACAACCCTGGTAAGTGCTTTGGTTTGGTGGTGGCTATACTTGTGAGTTATGTAGTGGTCGCTTATCTTTGAGCTTTCTTGTAACTCACACGCAACATCATAAAACTCAAAGATAAGCAATGACCATAAAACATAGGGACAGGGTAATTTCAAAGACATGACATCTCCAATCAAAATTAGTCTAAGTAAGATTTCAGATATAAGTAATATTTTATGTATTTTCTAGCTGAAGCGATCTCAAATTAATAGCGTTCACATCATTTGATGACATCAGATACTAAGATAGTTCTTGTCTTACCTTTTCTCAGCAGATTTTGCCGGTAAGGATCTTCAAGCGAACAATTCCACCTCTCGTTTCTAAATTGATAATTACACTCCACAACGGAAGTCCGTATAGAATCCATTAGAGTCTGCGCAACGCCCTTTCCTCTTCTACACATTTTCTTCTGTTTCCGATGTAACTTCATCATTTCACATAGTTTTCCGGTAGACGGTAAAGTGGTTTCCGTAATTTTGCTGTCCATAAATGTTTGCAAGTTCAAGGTCAGCGACACAACCTGATCTCGTGACGTCACTCTGAAAAGGTCAAAAGAGCAATTTGATTTTCTTATTCATTTCCTATAATCGAAATGTCTGTCTTTGGTACAAAAAACGTATGTGTAAATTTGACTTTTGCAGTTGCAGTGACATTCTCTTAAAGTCTGAATTCTCTTCCAAATAATGATGCCACCTTGCTTGTTATATTGCGAGTTTCCTCTGTGGGATTGAAAAGATGTAGAAGACTTATTTCTTTTGAGGGAAAACTTGCGGATGATTTTTGTGACGCCTGCCTTCCTTCTCCCTGCACACCATAATATTTCACCATTTCGATGTCAAACGGAAACTGTTCGGCTGTCGCGACTATGAAAAGGACGTGTATTCAGATACACAGAGCAGGATATTCTTACCCTTACTGGGCTCATTTGTATAAAGACGATACAGAGTCCACGATAGGACTGAAAGATGAGCTTTAGCCCATGTGGAAGACATTAAGTTCCCTGTACCTTATGCTTACCTCTAGTTGCATATGTTTGTATGATTTTATATGGGGTGGAGGATAAAATTCTTTTATTTTTCATTATAATTAATCTTTTATTTTGCTTTATTCATCATGGCAGCCGAAGTATTGTTTTATCTGTTAACTTCCCCTTTCGCTGAAATGGAGCAGGTGCTCCTTTTCTTCCCACATGACATGACCATTGTTCTCAATAATGGCTTAAACTAAAAGTACAATACATGTATGTCATTCAATGTTGATTAAGAATTCCCTGCAAATAATAAACCTGAAGAATCTGTCACTGGACATCAAATATTTCTAAATTTTTTGTCCGTCCGTCCGTCCGTCCGTCTGTCAGTCTAGTCTACCTGGTTTCTGCCCTTTTAACTTTAATGGTTTTGGTGGAAGAGGTGGTTAAAGGTCAAGGACACACATTCCTTTTACATCCATATCCAACCTTACAAACAAGTCCGCTACATGTATATTTTCACTCAGTATGATAGATCAAACTTTTTTAACTGGCCATTTCGCTAACGAGGGTTTTTCTGTTTTCTGCCTAGATTTGACCTGCTATATTTAATAATGATTTGAACGTTCCTTATATAGGAAAGGGGGAGATTTAACTGATTAAACTGTTACAATGCCTAGATAGACAAATAAGCAGGGGCCAAAGTAGCACGGATCTATCATAGTTTTAAATGAACACACGTACAAGGAAATAGTGAAAAATACAGAATATCTAATGATCAAGGAGCAGAATTCATCATCACTATACAACAATTAGGATGTTCAAAAGTGCAGGCGTTGATCCTGGCCATTTTAGTCGGGGGGGGGGGGGGGGGGGGAGTCCAGTACCACTGTAAGATAAGGAGGAGATCCCCAACATGACCTCGTGGCAGTGATCACAGGGGACACACACAAGAAAAGGTGAACAAACAGAGAAACAACGAGAAGGACAACACCACACACCACAGAAACATGAAGTAAACACCACACAAATGAACAGTCTCCAGAGTCATGTGCAAAGTTATAGGTGGCGCCACTGAAATGAATTAAAGCGGCGCCGCACAAATTCAAAATGGTTCAAATACATGTTATGTCGTAGTATGGTCATCGATATGATCAAATCGAAATAGCAGAACTTCAAAAATAGATTCTGTCTAGATGGAACTAATTCAGATTAGTACGTCCAAGTCGTCTTTTAATGAAAACGTGAAATTCAAAAATAAAATAGCCCTGTCCAAAAAAAAAAGGGGGGGGGTAAGTTTTATTTCTGATCAATCATCCTGTCCACGTTTTGGATCCGCGTACGTACGTGAGAAACACAGGGACTTGAAACCCTCTTAAAATGTGTTACCTCTATGGGTGTATACACGGGGTAACAAATTTTTAAGAGAGTTTCAAGTCCCTGTGGTGAGAAACTAGATAGCAAGAGTAAACATCGTGAAAATCAGAAATATAAATGATCATATAAATTTGAGTTTGGCAAGTAACAAGTGCGATGAAAGACGATAATTGTACATTTCTTATTGAAATTGTTGAACCATCAAGTAGGCATTTTAACGTTTTAAATTTTCCGAATGCTCGTGAATTTAATCTCAATTCACATCTTGTTTTATCATTGCACTTTGAAAATTGAAAATGTTAAATTGCATGTACGTGTGAAATATATAGATTCAGGGGCGCAAATTGCATTAATTTTGTAATACACATACATATTATTGTACATTATATATATGCATTATGGGCGGATCACAAATATATGGATGGATCCAGATTTTTTTTCCAATGGAGGGGATGATAATGTTCGGCCAGGAGGATTCATATTCAAATATCTTTCACTTATATGAAAATAAAAAAAGAAGTTTTTGTAAAGAGTTCTGATGATACTGCTAAAATCAAAACTTCGCGTATTTGTTTTTGTGGCACAGTTATAACGTAGGTACATGCAGACTGATTATCACAGTCATGTGCTCATCTGTGATGGGGGTAGGGGGTTCAACTTGCACTAACCACCCCACACCCCCTCCGCCTTTAAGGGTTTGATGAGAATGCATAAGACAGACCGATAGAATCTGTCTTCATCCGCCCATACATGTACGTATGTTTTCTTGCGTCACTAAAACGCGTACGGTTAATGTATAAGTTCATAAAATAATTAATTGTTACGTTTATTTTTACTATAATGAATGAAGACGGCTCTGACATCAAAACATGTGAATCAATATTAGAATGCACTTGAACGAACGATCTAGGTAAGAAATGTATTACGCACGAAACAGAAGTGCAAGTTGGGGGTGTCGTTGACCCCTACCGCATTGCCTGTGGCGCCATCTATTATCGATGAGAAAGGATAGTAATTGCTAAATCGAAAGTAGAGATTATCATCAAATAGGTGAGAGGAAAACTTTGTGATAAGAGGTGTTTTCCCTTCTTTTATGTTTGTTTTACAACAATACTGATGATTAATATACTAAAGTAAATTCTTGAGAGATTTCATATACCGGAGGGAAAGTCTGTACAGTACAGGTAGAAGTAGTACGTGTTTAGAGAACTTCACCATGTTCCCTGATTCGCCTTTTTTTCCCCTTTTTTTTAAACGCCAGACATGTAAACAATACAGAATTAATGACATTTCTTAAACTTAAAACAGAACATAGAGTAGTGTATGTCGGTCGACCCGTGGTCTTCGAGAGGGTCGAACCAGCAATTTTTCGGTTACTTGCCCGACGCCCTAACCACTAGACAATGGCGCCTTCAGATTCTTTTTTTTTTTTCTGTTGAAATTTGGTTGTTTTATTAATTCATTTACATGTATTTATGTTGTAAAAATAAGTTCGAAGAGAGAAGAAATTCAATGTTGCTTTTTTTCTTCAATTCAGCTTCTTTGATTTTAAAATTGTCTATTGATGCAGTTTTCCCCCAAAATTTCATAAGCGTATAATCGAACACAGGGACCGCTGTGTAAACCAAGGGTAGGGATAATTGACAGAAAAAAAATCAATCGTTGGTCAAAATCGTGACTTCAAAAGATGTATAGCTATCCTTGGTGTGGCAGGATTAATTGCACCGTACATCAAGTTACCATTTACATTTAAGTCTCTATTAAAATGCACTTTATCAACTTTTTGAAACTATTAACAGACATCCTTCGGAATTAAATTCTTTAAGAATACATTTTGTTCAAACTTTATCTCAATTCTTTCACAAAATGAAGTCTTAAATCTTAACGAACTATCTCCCGATTTCCGTGTAATTATGAAATAACATCAAAGACGATTCGATTGGAATTTCATTCCATCGACAACTGTTCTAACCCGGGATATGTAGATATTGTCAATGATAACACGTACGAATCCATCCCACATCAATTTTCTCTCAACGAGCAATATTCTTATACAAGAGAGTATTTCTTATACAGCCCTCTTCTTCGTTAATCCCCGAATTGTAGAATTTTATACCATTATCGTTTAATTTCCTATCAAATCACCTGGTTCTTTTAAGAAATTATGGAGGCGGTAGTATAAAGGGGGAATCTGAGGGTTTGAAAATACATTCATGGACCTAGAGGACTGTCAAAGATTTAAGGGAGACCGCCCAAGGCAGGACAGGGAGTTTTGGTCCATGGTTTAAAAAAAAAATTACGCGTACAAAAACTGAAAATGAGTAAGGGGTTCTTGACCATCCACCCCCACCCCCTCCGTATTATGTTATACAGATCCGTTAATGAATTACATAGATATCTTAAGAGGAGATATAGATTTAATATTTCTAAGATCCTGTCAGTTCTAAAATGGTTAAGATCTATAAAAATGTACCCCAAATTGATAAAATCATATTAAAAAAATAATATTCTTGTATAATGTATACAGTGTATATCTATATGTACGTATGGAGGTCATACATGTAATTCTTATAAAAATATTCAAGATTTATGATTTATTTATCTGTTCAGTCGATTTACATGTATGCATAGCTAAATAAGGGTTCAATACATGTAATTGCATCTATGAATGAAATATGCAATATGAATCTCTCTCTCTCTCTCTAATTGCGTTACCAAAGTTTTCCTTACATTCAAATAATTTCAGTTATGTACCTATTGATCACTTCGGTTTAATTAATATCGAACTTGAAACACTGAAATTCTACGATATACATCAAGGAGGGATTTCATTAGTTTAATCTAGCAGAATAATTTCTAAAGTTGACGTATCGAGTTATATAGAGTAATTGTGTCACATAAGAAGTGTTCAGCCCATTTTTAGAGATTTTTTATTTGTTTCTGCACTTACTCACATAATCACACGCGTTTGACGGTGATTTACTTTCACATTTTTGAAGGACAGATGGAAATCAAATTTCATTTCTTGTCAGTCACAAAATGCAGAAATCAAAATCAAAAGTTGACCTCCAATGAAATCAGTTATTAAATATCAAATTTTAGGGTTTTATCAAGTAAATTGCATGATTGGTACACTCTTTCATCTATATATTTGAAATAAAATTTGAAGTATTTGACTGAAATTGTATTCCTTATCTAAAGATTTTACACTTTATCACAAAACTTTTTACATTAACCGATATCAATCAATTCGAAGCATACTAAATTAGATGTTTAACAGATTAAATGAGGATTATCATTTCTTCTAATTTTTTACCATGTAACCCTCATTCGCATAGAAATGTTCGATTCTGTCTCTTTTGTAAAAAATTATTATTTTTGCTACATATAACACGAAAAATTTTAATAACTTACCCAAAATATGGATAACCATCCAACATCACCGGCAAAATTATTAAACAGATTTCAATGAAACTATTTACCATCGTGCGGATGCGATCTTAAGAAGCATTGGTGTATACTGCACCCCAATCATTCAATGTGTAAGCCATCCAGGTAAACGGCTAGCATATAGCACACCTTACCCCCTCTTTTTCCTATCATGTTTAGAATTCAATTAAATTTGTAAAACTGGCTGAATAAATCTACTTACCCAAAATAAGCTCTCGATACGCTAATAAGTTCCAAGATCACATAGAAAAGAGCGGCACAGAATGCAGATTTACTATATAGCATGATGATCGCATCCTTCTTTGATCTTCGCACGGTATTTTTTCCTCATGTTTGAATGAGCGAATAAATTAAAAGAATAATTTTATTTCTCCATTAGCTCCGTCCTTTCTTCTTTTGCGTTTTAATAAATACGAAGTGTGGAGGTACTGCATCTATGAATCACATCAGTTTTCACGGATGACTGAATGAATAGATTTCGTAATCCAATGAAATTTGAAGAAAATAAAAATGAGATGAAAGAAGCACAAATATTAAGAAAACTCCAGAAATAAGGAATAATACTGATGAAAAATAGAAGTAGTCGGGAAATGTGCAAGGTAGAGGGTTGCTTATTTCAGCAAACGGAATATATGTATGTATCTATGTACAATACGAGATGTCAGACTTAATAACAGATTTCTTTCTAACCTATGGTTATCTGTCAAACCACCTATACAGCTCTCGCGCATTTCTCCATCTGATAAATTCGCGGGCAAGAGAGCGCATCTGTCCGTACTGCGCACAGAAACAGGCTAATGGATAGCCTCGGAGCCTTCAAATGATTACAATTATAGGTGTAAATTTCACGATCTATTATGTCACTTCAATGCAAAACAATAAATTTTTATATCTTGTCCCGGAATGTTTTACAAATGGTGAATTAATCTATTACATCGTAACGTTTTACCGGCGTCTGTACGTCCGCACTGCGAGCTCAATACAGATTGCGAACTAAGGCATGAATATCTAAAAGTCGAACCCAATCCGGACGATTTCATTCACAGCAAGGCTCATTGGTTTAAATTTAAGTCATAATCCAAGTTTCGTGACATAATGTAACCATGAACCAGGTGAAATCAATTTTTCATCTCGTTCGTATAACTTTTTTTCCAAAATTACAGGAAAATTTTTCACTATATTTCGAATATCTTCTTTTAAAACTGTCCTGAATTCACCTATAAATTACACTGATCTGTCACATACCACTCTGTACTACAGTAAGGTAATTCCTGAACTTTCCATTATTTGTAAGGGATTCCATATATAATTAGTATCTTACTAACTCTCTAAGTAACCAACACTGATAAAGTTAGTCCTTATGCAATGTTAGGCCCTTCCTATTGGGACGCGGATCCAGAAATTCTTATCAGGGGTCTTATTTCCAAATAAGGTCAATTTCTGTTCCTCCAACGGCGTGTACAAAAAACTTCGAGGTAAAATTATACGATTTAGAAAAAACCTACAGAGTTAATTATGGGTCATCTCAATAAGGGGGGTCTTACCCCCAGTTTTCAATCCTTGGTCTGCTCCTACTCCACAGGCGCGGGCGTGCTGAATTACAAATATGACACAAGGACTACATATAGGGTCAAAGGGAGAGATATGTCATTCTAACTTCTTGTTCCTGATCTTCTGTCTTTATATTAGTACTAACTGTTTGAACTTTTAAAATCTCTTGTCTCGTCTTCAAAAAAAACTAATTCTAAACATTATGTATGAGGGGAGTCACTTTTTCTTTATTCAATGAAATAATCCATAATTGATTTTTAACTGTTATGGTTGAAAATGATTTAACATAAAATATATTTCCATGTATTTTATATTGATATTACCTATGCTAGCTTTACCATTTTGCTATATTATCTTTCTTATTAAGTATATATCAATAAGTTAATTTTATGTTGAATGTATGCTGGTTGATATGCCCCTGCAACTTCATACTAATATTAGTAATAGGGTTTGTTCTGTCATACTTCCTACTCAAAGTAGGTGTGTGAATTAGTGGGGGTGAGGCCGAAGGCTTTGAGTAGGAAGTACAATGTATGGTAGGAATAAACCTATAACGAATTTATCATTTAACCATTTCGTAAATTTATGTGTAATTTTTGACGTTTGAAAATTTAGTGACCTAACTCGGCGTCAAGGTAGGACACCACGTGACCGTAATACTGCGACGTCGTTGGCTGAAATTGGTACGAGGCGTGAGAAAATTTGATATAGGGAAGAGAGACAACTCAAAGAGTATAGAGAGTTCTAGCTGACATGGGGTTTTTTTTTCTAGAAAAACAGTATAATTTCTAAAATCTTTTTGTTCTAAAAGATATAATGAAAAATAATATCCAGTGGCTTAACCTTAATCAGAAGTGCCAGAGTAAAACTAAACCTTTCTGGAAATGATTGCTTCTTTACTATTCTGTCATTTTTCTGCATTGCTTTGTAAGCATGTTAAATCTTAACAAAAATGAAATGAGTTACTGTTGCATAAATGTTAACAACTGATAATACATTAATAATATAAAAAAGATATGCATAGATAGATGAATAAATAAGCAAATGGAAAGATAGAGAAATAAATAAATTGAGAAAGAGGGGGAAAAGGTAGAAAGAAAATGGGAAAAATTAAAGCAAAGACCCCCCCCCCCCCCCCCCCTGCAAAAAAAAACTCCCAGTGCAACTATGAAATATTATTATTTTTCTAATCTTTAAGATTATTAAAAGATATCACTATAGTGATCCAATCCGACTTCAGAGTATATTTGGCATAATATTGTTTAGAGATTCCTGTCTCTTTCTTGTTCAATAGTTGACGGAAACAAACGAAGAACAGCGACCGGAAGTTGTCTGTGGTAATTTAAATAAATCGAACAAAATTTATGAATGAAACAGACAATGTTCTACGATGTAACACAATGTGGTTTTCTGAACAATTGTTTGTATATAGTGATTTCCTGTTTTTTATTACAGTTGAAAAAATTCATTGCCGCGTTCGATTTGTCTGTACTGTATAACGTATATTCATGTGATTTTCGTTTTCAGTCATTTTATTTACTACATCAAACAAGAATTATTGTAAGTCATATTGATAATTGAATTTTTCCCTTCGCAGATTTTACTAGAAAATAAAAATCATCAATAAAACAAACTCTTTCTTCATATTTTCGACCACGTTGTCTTTATCAAGAAAAAAATGATGATTTTGAACCACTTTTTCCCTGAGGACATTTATAGAAAATAAGAATTTGCTTGACCATAAAAAATTGTCCATGTTAACTCTTTTTTTTTTTTTTCATTTTAAATCCGCGCTTGTGCACAGAATTATTTTTCTACTTTAAGGCCATTTCTTTGTTATTTTCTGTTTTGCGTCCTCGTCCTGGTAGGTTTTAAAAATTAGATGTTTTCTACAAAAATTAAACAGAAATCGTATTTTTTTTAATTCATGTAAAAATGTTAACGTACTTGAAAGATTTATACATTTTATTATATGTCATTCTTTTATTGACCTACAAAATAAAATGAAACAAGTTTCTGTCAGATTAGTACTTAGTACGTCACATATTGTGAAAATGTAACTTTAATTGTTTTATATTCTTGTTTGTTTTTTCTGCCTGGCTGGCTGGTATGTTTTTCAATTTCAAAAGTACGCAAAACAGAATAAAAACAAGAAATGGCCTAAAATGGATTAAAAAAAAACTTCGGACTAACCCCCTTTTTGAATTGGTCAAATGCATTTTTTTTTTTCTTTGAAATAGATTATCGAAAATTTAAGTCTGGTATCCCCATTTTCCGGATAATAATCCTAGTTCCATAATCTCTGGAACATACATACTCGTATTTTTATAGGGATTCCATAAAAGAAAAGAAAAAAAAAAGACGAATATAATATACGTGTATAGATTATATATGCTATTTGAAATTGTAGATTCATTTTGGATTTTATTAGACAATTATTATTATTCAAATAACAAAGCTGAAATTTTTATTATATCGATGAAGCAGTCTTTCATAATTTTCATTTACTAATGTTAAAATAAGTTTAAAAAGTTAACAAAGGTTATCTTTTTGTATATGTTCCATATCAGGTCTCCGATGGATGTTTTCCTTAAATCCTCCATAAATTTACTTGAAAAAGTTTCACTGTAGAATTAAATCAAACTGTCTCCTCTTTAAAATTTTAATTTCCTTTTCAACAGCAATTAAACAATCTGCAAATTGTGTTTTTGACGTCAATAACGCCATTATCTACATGTCGGAGGCATATCGGGCCACCATCAATTCGTTCCTGGTCACCCAGGACGACAAAACTTTGAACTTTGAAATACAAATGTCAGTTTTATATCTTTTTCGTTTAATTTTCTAATCAAATACATTGACACTTCGTAAGAACAAAAGCATATGCAATGTTTGTTCATCTAACACAATAAAACTTTTAAAGAGAGATCGTAAATTTAAACCATTATCATAAGTTCTGTAGATCTGCATTTGAATTCTGTGTTTTAACTGCATGTAAGCTTATTTTTCCGTTACGAAACATGGAGTAATTCTTGCCCTCTCTGTCGGTAGGTCAAAATTCTAAATGAATTAAAAGAATCATTCATGTAGTAACATTGATTTTGTGCAAATAAATCACCGATTTATTGGTTTTTAACGAGGAAACATCATTGAATGATTATGTTTGAAATGCTCACGGATTCTACCTACGAAAGCAATTTTGATGATGACTAAAAGCTAAACATTTCTTCATATTCATGGAAAATTGGTCATTTTCTGGCCATGAGCCTAATTTAAAATCTAGGCAAAACTTGGAAGGAAATGTAAAGGAATGGGACTTGTACATTCTTCAAGATATTTTTTATCAGGTACCAAAAATCATCTTAAAGAGGTTGACCACACACGAGGAAAGTTATGATGAGAGAAGAAAAATTGTATTTTAAGAAACACAAAATTAAGGAGTTGAGTAAGAGGAGTGAAAAAGGGTGGAAACAGCGGGGTAGCTATCATGTATTCTTGTATGCTAAAACATCCATGTTGCTTTACAAACCTTTTGAATTTATTACTCATTTTCTGTGAGGACTATTTCTTGTCAATGAGCAGGAGGCAAAACCGACATTCGCACTCGTTCTCCTTCACTGCCATAAAATGCCCATGGCTAGGGGCGTCTATGTGGTACCATGTAATTTTGCCCAAGGTACGCCACTGGAAAAGGTTACATGTACAGTATGGCGTAAATGCATTAAAGTCAAATCCAAAAGTACGGCGGATGAAAGGCCGTAATGAAAACATTTCGCTCCCTCGAAATAATATTTTGTGGGAACGAAATAATATTTCGAGGGTACGAAATGATATTTCTTAGGATTGAAATAAAATTTCAACGAAAAACGAAATATCTTTTGTGAGAACGAAATAATACTTCGTGAGAATGGAATAAAATTTTGAGGGAACGAAATATTATTTCTAGGGAACGAAATGATTTATTTTTAACAAGGCCATTTACGGCCACCGTACAAAACTTAGTTCCAGAATCCAACAATTTTAATTGATGGGCATACATTAAAATTTAAAACCTAACAAAACAACCAAAGCAAAGGAGGAACAAAATGAGATCAGGGATCGAGAGTAAGCATCACCTGCTTGATAGCAATATCAGTGACGTCAGGATAGGTCCAAGGTCCGCTAAATGCGTCAAAGTCGGTGCTTTTGGATGGTTCTTTTACTGTTAGACGAGGAAGAAAAAGGGACGAGGTAAGATAGAGAGCTGAAGAGGGGAGGTTACAAACAAAACGGAAGGCAGACATTAAGGCCCAAGAGAGGGCCGATCGAATAAAAGAAGGATTTAAGAAGAAATTTTAAGACGGAGAGGAAGATTAAGCTTTAGGGAAGATAACAATCTAATGGATATATAAAGGAGGGATAGATTGTAAAGGCGATACTTCTATTTCTATTTTCCATAGTTTCATTGTAAAGTTTACTTCATTCGCCTTCTTAACAAGATGGATTGGTTTTGCCGAATCAGTTATTTTCTGTCCGATTCCATTTTGCGGGGACTTCTAACAATAACATCTCATGCTTTATTTATGTTCAGTATGTTTACTTGTCTTTCGTACGGAATTTTAAAAATCCCTTTATCAAATTAAAGAGCCACTGCACCAGTACCTAACACTAACGCATCCTCCGAGACTAAAATGATACTTTCAAGGGGATATAAACTCGGATCAAAGATTTAATATCACTGAAACACTATCATGTGTAATACCCTTGTTTTCACGAATGTCAAATCAAACTCTAATTAATTGATGAAAGTAACATAAAGTTAGGAGACTCCGCCGTATAAAAATGTAAACATTTAGATAAACATTCCGTCTACACTGCCAAATATTGACATAATCTCGCCAACTCGGGTGAGGACAGCCGTGGTTCGAAATAGTCAGAGTACGAGCTGGCTTACTTGAAAGCTTCGTGAAACCATCCTCAAAAGAATTGACACCAGCGCCTTAAAGAATAATTAAATATATGTGCAAGCGCTGATCTAGAGGGCACCCCTGGAATTTGCCATGCAAAAAAAAAAGATTTTTTTTGGCTGAACCCCACCCCTGTAAAAAAGTATACATCCGCCCCTGAAACTCAGAGTTGACTAATATAGGCAACATTTTACAAAAATAAATATATAACTTCTATTTTTAATAGTTTTACAAGTATCTAGATTTATACAAGAATAAAATACTAAAATATAACCAACAAACAAACAAAATGTAAAGGCATTTGAAAGTCGGAAACCTATTTCAAATTGATGTGACTATCATAAATGACTTTTTAGTAAAAGCTACATGTACCAAGACAGGGGAGACAGGATTAAGGTGCAACCTTTAAAAATTGCACCAAAAAAAAAAATACCTCACCGGACTTTTTTATTCTTCAGCCTGACTAAGGAAATGCTACTCTTATTTCTTGAATGTTTCATGAGTTGTCTTTCTTAAGATATAGAATGAACTAGACCTGTTCCTTGTTACAGCTTATTGAATTGTTCTTGTAAATTGCATGTTAAGTTCAGTCTGGGATGTTGCTACCCTTTCAGAATGGAAATTGCCTTATAAAGCTTATGGATTTTAATGAACACAAATTCTTACTATTAAGAAAATTGATCGATTACCGTGTACTGTACGCTCTTCCGGAATTATGATCTTAAAACATTGTCTGGGAATATGGGTCTATGTTTTTGCTGTGAACAAATCAGTAGTGCCATGGCCAGTCTGAATGAATATCATTCAAAAAGTCGACACACGGAGAACAGTTGATGCTCTGCAGATTGAAGCGAGCTCTTGATCAATGATAACCCCCTGAGAAGAAGCTTTCTTTGCACCAAGTATGTAATAGGCGCAGTGAAAGTGTAGAGAATGCTCCATTTTTGTTTGGCTTCTGTAAAACTTCTAGCTCAAAACTATGATTTATAATGTTGAAGATTGGCCCATTGTATTGTGGTCATACTTGCTCATTTCAAGACATTTGGATACGGAGCAAACAGGAGGTGCTTAATCTCTCAGGGCACCTGTTCTCATCATTTTGCCTCTTTGCAGAACGTTATTATACTCTATTGTATTCTTTATTGTGGGATTCTAATATGACTTGATTCTTTTTCCCTATTAAGACAACAGACGCGAGCCGGTCTCTATTCTCCAATAACGGCCCTATAGCGATAAGCCACGCCTACCCATTTTCTGAAAACATAAACCGGAAGGAACTGGTTTTTACCAAGAATAAAAAGGTCTAAGGTTGGTCATCATTAGAATAGAAATAAAAAAATGATAAGCCGGGCTCTATTGTCTCATAATGCCCTCGCGTCCTCAGCCAATCACATTTATCACCTCGCCACTGACGCGTCTCGGTAATAAATGTGATTGGCTGAGGACGCTCGGGCATTATGAGACAATAGAGCCCGGCTTGTCATTTTTTATTTCTTAAATATTATATCTTTGTCGGTGCGGTAGTCTTCAGTGTTCGCTGGGAATCCATTTTGTAATAGAAGATTCCACAAATAATTATTATGTTTGGCAGGCTGTGGGATCAAAACTGTTTTGCATTATAGTTAACACCGTATTTCTTCATTGAATTTATTAAAGGTGCGCCACTTACAGTGTTTTTTTTTGGTAATTTTCTTGTCGTAGATCTGATACCGGGGCTACTGTGCAACCCCCTTGTTTATAAATAATACAACGAGAGAAATTTAAATCTATATATAACATAATTCATGTGATATTTGAATATTTTAAACTTTACAGCACGTTATTTCACAGTGCCACCTACAATATTTTGACTCTGGAGAATGTTGCCCTGCATGTTTCTATGGTGCTGTGTTACTGTCTCCGTTGATTTGTCCGGTTTTTTTTTTTCTCGCGTGAAAGTTTTGTCTTAAAAATTTTCAAGAATACGGAAGAATATATTGTAATTTTTGGATTATGACTTCGAGTTTTGTGTTTGACAATCATATCTCGACTAATCCGATACGCAAATGCATGTACTTATGTTTTTGATTTTAAGAGTAAAAATTTTAAAAGTACCAAGGAAAGTGTATATTTTAAGACTTTCTAGAAATTTTACAAAAAATTGCTCTCAACTTTCTTTGCAATTCAGATCTATACTTTCAACAGATTATATGGTTATTGAACAACCTACCTTTTATGATGACTTTTATAATTAATACAAGATGGGTCAAAGGTAGACTGAATTTTCATCAAAATGCGTCTGAATCATCAATCCCTTTGTATGCCGTGGGTATGATTTACAGCCTAGTATCAGCACATTCTGGACTCCATGAGGGGTGTTGTCCAAACCTCGTGTCCTCTCTGAAGTTGGTCAGATTTTCCAGGTAATTGCATATATACAGAAGATCGTTATAGCCGGAAAATCACGGGCTTCTTTTCGTAGGGTTTACGCTTTTGATGTTAAACGTCTTCAAATTCAGTAGCTTCATTTAAGAACAGATAAATCTGCAGTATGGACCAGACATGCACGTTTCGAGTACTAAATCCTCGTCAGTGATCCTCAATCTAAACAATGTAATATGGCCAAAGAGTGTGAAAGTTATTATGTCAAAAAATGTACCGAAAGACGTAGCAGGTTGGGTGGGATATGATGCTGCAGGACCCACGTTTTAGAAATTTCAAGAAATTTTGATAACAGAAATTTTCGAATGCGTTGAAGAAACGATCAATCGAAGTTAATCGAACTTGGCTACATGTGCCCATATATCCATTTACATATTAATCTGTTTGTTACACGGACCCCTGCGTATAGCTGTCTTACTTGTGCCGTCATCTCACAGTAAGGAGGTTATCATATACAATAATTGAGCGTTCTGGGAGTGCTTGGTAAATGGACAAGTGAAAGGTTTGTGCGCACGTAATCCGGATAACTATTTTTCATTTGCTACAATCGTTGTGCTGAGTATGTTATCCAGTGGCATAGTGTTAATGTAATGATTAGTTTCTCAATGTTTGATTCTTTGATTCATTGAGCCAGAGTCATAAATGATATTCTGATATTTTGTGCCATGGCATACCAATTTATGCGTTTGTCTTCCTTTGTGGGATTTATCGATTGTGACCTTTCTACCGAATTGAGGTGGTGGGTGTTGCATGCAAGCAGGAGATGCTCACTCTTCCTGGACACCTGGTCTCACTCCTTCGCAGGGATTTCACTTCTCTTTATATGGTAGATTTTTTTCCTTTGCCTTAGTTCTGGTTTTATCCTGGTTTTGTATGCCCTTGGTTAGATGATTTTTCGATTAACGATTTTGTGCTTCTTTATAGGGATATGTTTTTTTCCCATATTTCTTAAGACGGGTGTTGCATGCAATCAGGAGACGCTGACTCTCACCGGGCACATGGTCTCACATCGGAATGTGATTCATTCCGAGGTTCGCAACCGTTCCAATGGAAATTCTTATTATTTTGCCTTACATTCTCGACTTTGAGACAGAATAACTGATAGGTACTTCTTTGATGTTTATTATAATACAGAAAAGTTAACAGGGAATAGCAGAGGAGACAAATATAATAAACAGTGGGCAAAATAATTATGAACTTACACGCTAGTTCATTTTTGCACCCACCTGCCCTTTGAGATACTATAAAACCAATACTACCATCAGGTAGGGGATACCAAACTTAGTCAGAATCCAAATTGTTTTACCTGGTGTACACCTGGTACCTGAGATATTCACCTTTAATTAATAAAATTCCTGCAGGAATTTTCAATTTCCTGCAGGATTTTTTTAAATTCCCGCAGGAAAAATAATTTCCTGCAGGAATTTTTATTTTCCTGCAGGAATATTCTGCAAAAAAATAATTCCTGTGGGAAAATAAAAAATTCCTGCAGGATTTTTATTAAAATTTATTTATTTATTTAAAAGGTGAATATCTCAGGTACCAGGTGTGCAACAGGTAAAACAGTTTGGATTCTGACTAAGTTTGGTACCCCTTACATGATGATAGTATTGGTTTTATTGTTTCTCCAAGGGCAGGTGGGTGCAAAAATGAACTAGCGTGTAAGGTCATAATTATTTTGCCCACTGTTAATACTCAAATTAGCCATAATTAGAACATTGAGATCAACTGATTTTGTGCCTTTTTCACTGTTTATGTATATATAATTTTTGGCACGACAAAGATTTTGCCAACGGTCTCGAGTTTGCTGCCGAAATTTAAATGAAGCAACCTATGGTACGATGTCATCAGATGTACTTACGGATGTGCCGATGCATTTCCGATCAGACACGAATTTGAAAAATTGCAGATTTATATTTCCATCGGATGTGAAAATTGGGATAGTGTGACGGCAGCATAAAATCGTTTTTGTTCTACTCGTTATACGAAATGTTAATAAAAAAAGGTTCATGAATACAAAACTAGTTACACATTAATGTAAATACGAGAAACAAAAACTAGAAATCATGCTTTTAACAGCAAAATTTCAACTATTAAACAAGTCGAGCCCAATAAAAGTGTTACACTTATAAGTTCTTATTTCTTTCTTACTAAGCTCTGGTACATTTCAAGATATTTCTTTGGGAACTGGAATACGTGTCTGGCAATGAAGTCACTGCTGTTACTTATTATTCTTCCGTCCTGATCATGTATCATAAGAATATTGTGTATTCTTTTGAGGCGAAATTCCAAGCTTCTGAAGTAAAATACCCAGATACACATCATCCAGTCTGAAGCTCTTCACGTAGGGTATCGCGATACTCATCTTCCGAATTACCTCTGTGCTTGTCAATATAGCACCCCCGGACAAGAAAGGGGGATAACACTGTGTAAGGGTACATTTCTTCCGAAGCATACCATCTCTTTGAATGTCTCATAGGCTTTTCGTTAATTTTAAGATTTCCAGAAGTACAAAACATTTCTGTCAGCTGGGTTAACATTATCAAAATAGCGAATTAGGTTTCTATAATTAACTATGACGTCATCATCCACCATGAAAACATAAATAGCATTGGAACAGAACTTGGAAATCCATCTGATTTGCATAACAGTTTTAAGTGTGTTGTTACTGTAACTATCTAGGAAATTCTCTTGTATGATATCCATGTATATTCTGTTTTCTTCACGAATTTTCTCCTGAAAACTTTGATTATTTGAGTAACCTAGTGCAAACAGAACTTTGGAACCGTCTTCTTTGGCGTCTTTTGCCCATGTCTTCCTTATAATTTCTCTCATTTCAAAATTGTTATTAGCGGACTTGACAACGCATAAAACCTTGATTTTATCACCTGCTGCGCATGCGATGGATGCGTTGAAGATATAATGAAAAGGGTGCTCGTGAACTGGTTTGATGTTTTTAAACTCCCTGTCCCCTTGAATCAATAGCTTTGTAAAGTTCAGCACTAAAGGGTATTCATTTTCTAGGTGGTCACACCAATATTTAGATGTAAATTTTAATTCTGTTTTCTTTGTTGTTTTCGAATGTGCTGTTGTCTTATTTTGAGTCGTAGGGAAGGCTAAAGACAGCCTTTTAAAACTACTTGACAAGCCATAGGAAGTGAGTTGTCTTGTTGACACATCCCCACGTCTGTATTCATGTTTTCTTTTCATATCATCAGTGTTCCCTTTAAACTTTAGGTAGAAATCAGAAGCATAGGCTTTAGGTCCTATTTTCTGGAGGGATACAGAATTGAGATAAAAGATGGAAACTGAAGCAATGATAATCAAAAAAATAAAAAGCGCATGTCGTGTTCTTTTTGTCCGAGGTAGACGCATGATCAACTTCCCAGTGTTACCTACAACAACAACAAAGATCATATTAATGGTCTCTTCAACGCACTCGAAAATTTCTATTGTCAAAATTTCTTGAAATTTCTAAAACGTGGGTCCTATATAGCATCATCTGCCACCCATCCTGCTTCTTCTTTCGGTAAATTTTTGTACATAATACTTTTCACACTCTTTGGCAATATTACATTGTTTAGATTGAGGATCACTGACGAGGGTTAAGTACCCGAAACGTACATGCCTGGTCCATGTTGAAAGTTTATCTGTACTTAAATGATGCTATTGAATTTGAAGACGTTTAACACTAGTGTTTGCACCATTTAAAGAAATAAATGATCGTATTTTAGTATCTCTATGGGATACACAATTTTCCAATTGGTCTCTATTACATGTATCTTCACATGAAGTCTAATCATGCAAAAGTAATCAAAGTGAACTTGTTGTCATCAATGTTTAATGTTTCTATACGTCTGTTACGATTGTTTTGTATGATGTTCTAGTGAATACTGTTGTGTCTTTTTGCGATTTGGAGTTTGTATGATGTCATTTATGTTTCACTTTCTTGTGGGTTTGTTTCACTGGGTGACTGCAGGGTGTTCATGCTGGAGATCACTCCTTTTCCTTAATATGACAAGATAATGATTATTTTCATCCTCATTCATTATACATTTTACGATTTTATCAATATTCCTTGTGTTAAACATGAATACCATTATTCGAAAATGTTTATACTCACCTCACTTGAAGTTATTGTTTTTTCAGTATTCTTATGCTATGTACATTTCTTCGAATTGGTCCCTAAAAATAAAACTTTATTTTTATTTTACAATGGTTAACAAACAAGTACCAAACTTATATTGATGTCTCACGTTGGCTCGGGGGAGCAGGAGAAAACCGGAGTATCCGAGGAAAAACCTCCTAGGACTGGGTGGGCCAGCGCCATACCCTCCCGCATTTATAAGACCCCTTCTCCGAATCAGGGATTCGAACCCGGGACCATAGAGTGAGAAGCGACTGCGCTGCCACCAATCATTTTTTAGACTAAAGGCATAAAATAACATTTAACAGTATTTTTGTTGGTCTTTATTTTGCGCCATATGCTATAGATGAGCATCTACGTATTGAACGATGTCTTAATAAAAATAAAAAGAGATTGAGAGATCAATTATAATGTTTTATATTGGGACCTTAGAGGTGAGAAGCGAGTGCGCTACCACTGCGCTAACCCGTCCTTTTGGTCCCTATCAACTTTACCTAGAGTTTAACAATACACGAATTATTGTAAGTCAAGCACAAACCCCAAATCAGAATTTAAACAATTACAATCAATCGGCACGTATTAAATTAATTAAAATGAAAACCCAAGCATAACAACTGAAATATTCTGCAAATGAGCAAAAGTGAGAAGAGATAAGTACATGTGCCCGGGAAGAAGAAGGATCTCCTGCTTTCTCAGCACCCGTCAGTTTAGCCTTGAAAACGGTTTCAATCTGTAAATGTATCTAATTCGATGTTTTTGGATGACTTTTTCACCAGTAAAACGAGTTGTAAAGTATTTTTTATTTTAATTGTATTCTCCAAAATTTTCTGCAATGTCAGTAGCTCACAGTTATACCCATGGTGGAGCAGTTTATCAATAACTCACCTTTATTCCATCCCTCCTGAAGGAACGTTCGTATTTGCCCTCCCCCCCCCCAAAGCTAATGGAACAATTCAATGAAATTTCAACAAACATCATATTGTTACTTGACACTGCGTTTTGCTGTCCTGTCCATGTCATCATCTCACAATGAGGAGGTTTTTATACATACAATTGTGCGTTCTTCAAGACCACTGAGTAACCAGCCAAGTGGGAGGGTTGTGCGTATAGATGCTCTTGCTAAGTCGGCATCGGTAGCTTATTTGTCTCATTGGTTTATGTGCAGTCTTTTCTGTTGAGTGTTTTGGTGCCGTCTTTGGTTATTGGTCCTACTTGTCCCTTTGGTGGGTCATTCATTGTGATTTATTGTCTGTAGTTTCGCAGGTAGGGCTCTAAGTGTTTGCTGTGGGTGCTATTACCGAGTCCTTTTGGAGCCCCGTTCATTTATAGCAGATGTTTAACGTCTTCAAATTCATCATTTAAGAACAGACAAATTTGCAGCATGGACCAGACATGCATGTTTCGGGTACCCAACTCCCGTCAGTGATCCTCAGTATAACAAAGTAATATGACCAAAGAGTGTGAAAATTATTGTGTCCAAAAATGTATCGAAAGACGTAGAGGACTGGTGGGATGTGATGCTACAGGACCCACGTTTTAGAAATTTCAAGAAATTTTGATAAATTTTCGAATGCGTTGAATAGACGACCAACTGAAGTTGATCGAACTTGGTTACATGTGCCCTCGGGGACTCTTGGTTCACCAGCAGTGACACTCACCAAGTGGCACAAATGTTTAACGTCTTCAAATTCGAAAGCATCAGATAACTTTTTAAACCAGAGAGCGATTATTTGCAGGCATGCAGATGGATCAGTTGGAATATATACTTCCATGTCTTTTTAATAATTTACATATTATATATACGAAATGTTACGTACGTAATCTGATATAGAAGACCGGTATATTTTTCATTCATTTGACAAATTTTTATTTCAAATATTAACGAGTTCTTCCGTATACCTTTATGATCACTATGACAATAATTGATATGAATATTACCCCATTCAAAATAATTGAATGTTTACATGCAGAATCCTTCAAAATCTTGTATCTATCTCTTGGTTATTATTTAATTTTGTAATACTTCACACACGGCAAGTCAAATTTATTGATTGCAGTATCTATTATAAAGTTGCAATCTGAAATGCGTGATAATCAATTATTTAGACTAAAGGCATAAAATTAGATTGAACAATACTTAAATCCCCTCATGTCTTTTGTATTGATCTTGATCTTGCACCATATGTTAAAAATGAGCATATAAGTATTGAACGATGTCGAAAAAATATTGAGGAATCAATTTTTATGCAATATATCGTAATTATTCGTTTCGGAGACGGAGAAAACACGTATTTATGATGAATTTTGTAAAATTCATGTCATCAGACATACAGCCCCCACCAGTCGAAAGTTTAACGCCGAGATGACGAAATTTTCGTCAGCGATTAGCTTTCAAAAATTTTGAAAGCTATAGCTGACGATGTTTCGTTAACTATAGCTTTCAAATTTTTTTGAAAGCTAATCGCTGACGAAATTTCGTGAACTATAGCTTTCAAAATTTTTGAAAGCTATCGCTGACGAAAATTTTGAAAGCTAGGTTATCGCTGACAAAAATTCAGTTAACGAGAAATCGCTGACGAAATTTTGTCATCTCTCGAGTATTTAAAATTTTGAAAGCTTTCAATTCGTTTACGAATTGAAAGCGAATATTAAACTTTCGACTGGTCGGGGCTGTAGTTTAAATCATTTATCTTAATATCATTATGATTGCCACTACCTAACTGGATTACACGCGACCAAACATGGCAGTTCAAGCCAATATATGATATGGTCTGTTTGTCTAAAAGCAATTGTAATCGTCCACATTGTGTTTGTTCTAAGAATAAGTATCACAGTAAGAGTTCTTATTTTAGTAGCTTTGGCAAGTACACACATATCAGCTGCCTAGTCTAATTAGAAACCTCCTGAGGAAATTTCATCCAAATCACTTATATCCATACCATTTATAGGATAAGTGATTTCATGTTACATGTAATGTTCCGACGGGGTAAATCTGATAAATATTCCATTGTCTTTCTTGTAGCTTGAGATGTCACCTAAAGGCCTGCCTGTACATCACAAAGCAAGCAAAATGGCCAACAAAGAACCAAATCAGACATATGGAAACATAAACTCTGGCTGACTGTGACAACGGGACTCCATGCAGTCAAAATTTCTTGAGAGAAATTGGGTAATAAAATTCATTGTTAAATGATCAGGAATTAAAGCAAATTTTGCTTCTTTCTGATTGGCAGAGACGCTGTTTCATAGAATGTACCTCAGAGTAAGTCTTTGGGATTCATTGGCGTTATAATAACCAGCACGTGCATTGAGTTTTGTAGTGTTTGATCATTGACTTCGCGTATCATTACAATGTAATTTTTTAAAAATCCTGTTTATTTAATAAAGCAGTTATTGACTTCTGATTTCGGTCTACTCGTGACTATACAGACCTGGTCAGGCATTGGTTAACCTCGACCTTCGGCCCCGGTCAACTTATACCTGACCAGGTCTGTATAGTCACGAGTAGACCGAAACTGTATATGAGCTCGCTAGAACCGGTAGAGCACGGACTATATTTCGTAAGCCTTTTCTTTTTATATCCATTTACATTTTCATTTATGTGTTGCTCGGGAACCTGCTTTTTGTTGTCTTGTTTTAAGTGTTCATGACATACCGAAATATGAATTATGAATGACAACACGCATATTGAGGGTGACAACTGTGAAGCATGGGTCGAATTTTAACGGCCAACTGCATTATGATATTGAGAAATGAAACTTGGAAGATATTATACAATATTCATTAGTCATTGCACCATATAATTTTTCTAGCTTTATTTTAAGATCTAAAACTCTAATGAAATCTCATTTTTATCATTTTCATCCAATTTATCTGTTCTTAAATGATGCTATTCAATTTGAAGACGTTTACATTTATACCACTTGGTGAGTGTCACTGCTGGTGGACCAGGAGTCCCCGAGGGCACATGTAGCCAAGTTCGATCAATTTCGGTTGATCGTTTCTTCAACGCATTCTAAATTTCTGTTATCAAAAGTTCATCAAATTTCTAAAAAGTGGGTCCTGTAGCATCATATCCCAACCATCCTGCTACGTCTTTCGGTACACTTTTTCGACATAGTAACTTTCATACTTTTTGGGCATATTACAATGTTTAGATTTAGGATCACTGATGAGGGTTAAGTACCCGAAACGTGCATGTCTGGTCCACGTCGCCAATTTATCTGTTCTTAAATGATGCTATTCAATTTGAAGACGTTTACAACCACTTGGTGAGTGTCACTGCTGGTGGACCAGGAGTCCCCGAGGGCACATGTAGCCAAGTTCGATCAATTTCGGTTGATCGTTTCTTCAACGCATTCTAAATTTCTGTTATCAAAAGTTCATCAAATTTCTAAAAAGTGGGTCCTGTAGCATCATATCCCAACCATCCTGCTACGTCTTTCGGTACACTTTTTCGACATAGTAACTTTCATACTTTTTGGGCATATTACAATGTTAACGATAATTTATTGAAATTCATATTTCTGTACGAAGTAACGAAAAGCTTTTCTATGGCTCTTACCTTAATCTTAAGTTCAAACCACACTCTATGTGTACTTACAGGTATTAATTTTATTTATCAATAAAGACACATCGAAACATGACTACACAATATAAGGGTATTGAATTGACTTTGTTACTTACATTGATTGTGAATGGATGAATCTTTGTTAGATCAGCAGCCCTTACCATAACATAACTATGGGATATTTGAAACAAGGTAACATACAGTCTAGAGAAAAGTCTATATATAGAACAAAACATAGAATGAAGCGATGTAGTGATAATCTTATTGATCTCTCTGATCGTCTGAAAATTCGGGACTCTATATCATAAATTACACGATATCATCGTTACACAAGCTCGGGGTAAAGGGTAACGTGCAGCAACACTAGCACTTACATTATTATCACTCATGTCGGCAACACGTACATATGTACTGTATGTCTTCCGAAATGGGAGTAACTGGATGTGACAGTTCTACCGAAATGAAGCGGCGGATGCTGCATGCAAGCAGGAGATGCTTACTCTTCCTGGGCACCTGGTTTCACTTCCATATTGGGAGTTCGCTTCTTTTCATATGGTGGAAGTTTTTGTTTGTTTGCTTTGGTTCCTGTTTTATCCTGATTTTGTATGCCTTCGGTTTTTGATTTTCTGAATTATCGATTCTGTGCTGTATACAGGGATATGGTCATTATCCATATTTGTCATTAATACTGTAAACGTAGACATATTCGCGCGTGGATAATTTTCGTGCTTTTCGTGATTGCATTAGTATCGCAAAATTAACCCTCGCGTGAAAATTATAACCAGTGTAAACGAATAAAGGAAATACTTCCGATTTCGCCACATATACCCCGAGCATGCCGTTGCAGTGGTCATTTCGCGAAAATTTCCCCAGTGAAAATAACCACGTTTACAGTGATATATACAAACAGCCAATACACAGAAGGGAAACACAACAAGAGGTTAGTCTTATATGTAAAATATTTCCAGTCAAGCTACTGTGAAACACACACGAGGATTGTAACAAGCAATAAAGCCGGGCTTCCGCTGTCGCGAATGCAGAGCTACGATTAGGTCATTTTGTTTAATCGTAGTGCATTCTCCTTTCAATCGCGGGCTTTCTCGTCTCATCTTGTCACTATCATGTCACGTTCTCCTGCATTCTCCTCTGTTCGCGCCACCGACGCGAATGCTTCAAACTGTTTAAAACATTTGCGTCTGAATTCTTATTTGCCTCACACTCGCGGCACATGCGCAACGCATTCGCCTTACATTCTCCTCCACTCGTAGCGCGTTCTCCTAACATTCCCGTGCATTATTATTCCCAAGATGGAGATGAATGAGCCACGATAGAGCCCCGACAAAAAAGAATCTGACACGAATGTGATGCGAATGCGCCGATAATGTGACGCGAATGAAAATTCAAAATTTAACGCGAATCAGCCGCGATCTTGACACGATATTGCCACGATAGTTCTACATACACACACGACATTGACAATAATAATTATCTCAGAGTTGATGTAAAAGTGTGCGGATCAATATTTTGAAAACTTTGACAATACCTTTAAAAAGAAAACAATCCTGAAAAGAGGTCAAAGTCAACAAAGGGTATTGGTGCTCCTGGATATGTCAAATGATTTTGATTTTGCTCATGTCACATTCTTGTCATGATCGCAGCGCTATCGGGTTAAAATCGTGTCTCAATCTCCTGCATTCGCCTCTCATTCGCCTCAGTGTCTTTATCGTGGCGGATTCTTGCCGCATTCCTCTCTATTCTTATCACACTCGCCTCACTATCGTGGCGGACACGTAGCACATTCTTGTTGCATTCGCTGCGCTATCGTGTGCCTATCGCGCAAAGAAATACTTCATGAGAACAGACAAGAATGTGACACGATTGTTCATTCGCCTCTGATCGTACCTCATTCTCCTCTACATTCGCTACATTCGCGACAGTGGAAGTCCGGCTTTAACAAACATCAGACAAAGAATGTCATCTTTGTTAGCTTTATCTTATGTTATTTATGACAATAGGTTATTCTTGGAGATCAATCCCAACTTGTGCATGAAAACACAAAGAAGAGAACAACACACCAAGAAACGCAAAGTGCAGAAATAAAGATTAGACACACAGATTACGGCAATAGTACTTTGGAGGTGTTCTTCAACAACACTCGGTTGTAGTACCCACAGCAAAACCCCCAAACACCAATGTAAAACACAGAGCAGACACGCAAAAGGTACAAGGAACACCAAATCACATAGAAACATCAAACACAAATGACCACACATAAACCAACGAGACCAATGTGCAACCGGTGCCGACTTAGGACGATCATATTCCCCGCCTGTAGCAGACGGTGTGGTTATCCTGGATTACGTGCGCACAACCCTCCCACTATTCCGATATCCAAGAGGTCTCGAAGAGCGCATAATTGTGGTGTAAAATAACCTCCTAATTGTACGATGACCATACAAACAGTCAGCTTGACGCAGGGGCCCAAGAAACACAGTTGGATTTGTAACTGGATATAAAAAAGAAGGCGTACGAAATACAGTCCGTGATATGCAGGCTGTAGCGAGCTCATACGTGTTATCAACCGAGGAGTCCGACTGACATTCAGCGGGGACAGGTGGTCGGGCTCTGCCTTGTCTTAAGAGGCTTGAACATGACCTGTCATGGAGTTCTGTCGTCACAGTTTATCCGAGTGCAATTCTTTAAAGATAAGGCTGTAGATTGGTCCAGTACCAAGCCAAATGTCCGTCCGATATGAGTCGATAGTCACATAATTTGAGTGATTGCTATGTCCACTTCTTCTTTTGTGAGTTTGTACATGCAATGTAAAATCTGTCTGATATCAAGATGCATGGTTTCGACGGAACACAGCCTATCATTGATTTACATAGATAATTTGTGCTTTGTTACGGATATGTAAGTGCATTTATCGTACATGTACATTTCATTAGTTTCATCTCATGGAAATTCATTGGTTGTGCATATATAATTCTGTAAGTTCTGTTTAACAACTTTTAATCGGCGTCCATAATGCGACAGCGTTTTCTGTAAGTGTATTTATTTAAGCGCCACCAAGTTTTAGTGAAAAAACGTCAACTTTGCATATTATTGGAATCATAAATTAGCGCACTTGACTTATTTTCCATAATAATCTGTGAAAGTAAAAAAGAACCACAGCGCTTACTCCGCTAAATTAAGAATTCCGTTACACTTAAGATACAGTATTTATTTAAATTTGTTTCTTTTACCCTTTATATGGTTACGTGTTTTATATTCCGATGATACATTTACCATGCACAGTCAAAACATTGGTCTACCTTTTATATGTTGTCTTTCTTGATTCTTAGGTGTTTTGCCTTAGTTTTTCTTCTTTTTGACGAGGTTTATTTGTTAATGTATCTATTTGTTGGTAGCTTTTGCGTGAATAGTTGTCAATATCTTTTTTATATCAGCTCTTACATGTTTTTTGTTGCTTGGTCTCTGTAAACGTTCATTCGGTTGCTTTTTTGTTTCAATTATATATTTGTTTGTTTTATACGGTGGCGCTATCAATAATAGAATGAATTCTGTATTCAGCCCTGACAATACCAAGTAATTGATCTCCCTCCTTTTAAGAAACTGTGGTCCTTTATATTTCAATGCTTATTTGTCTTATTTGTCGGTCGTTTTGACGTGAATATGAACAAAATAACAAGTCTATTCGTTGTGAACGCACACAATATTTTAAAACGAAACAAGTGATGCATACATTCATGGAAATTTCACAAAAATACTTGGAATCTTGCTCTTCATAGTAAAAGTTTAACTACTGAAAAAATCGAATCCACTACACTAATAACTTTTTATTTCAACCCTACTATGCTATGATACAATTCAAGATATTTCATTGGGTCCTTGAATCCATGTCTGGCAATGAGGTCACTGTTGTCGTATCTCCCATACTGGGCCTGTATCATAAGAACTTTCGTATTCTTTTGAGGCCTTATTCCCAGTTTCTGAACTAGAATACCCAAATACACATCGTCAAATCTAAAGCTCTTCACGTAAGGCACAGCGATACTCATCTTCCGAATTACCTCTGTGCTTGTCAATATAGCTCCCCCGGACACAAAAGGGGGATAGCACGTGTAAGGGTACATTTCTTCCGACACATACCATCCCTTTGGATCTCTCATAGGTTTTTCGTTAACTTTAAGATTTCCTGAATATAAAGCATTTTTTTAGATTGGTTAACATTATCAAAGTAGTGAATTAAGTTTCTATAATTAACTATGACGTCATCATCCACCATGAAAACATAAATAGCATTTGAGCAGAACTTGGAAATCCATCTGATTTGCATAACGGTTTTCAAAGTATTGTTGTTGTAATGGTCCAGAAAATTCTCTTGTATGATATCCATATATTTTTCATTTTCTTTTCGTATTTTTTCCTGAATACCTTGATTATTTGAGTAACCCAAGGCAAACAGAACTATGGATCCGTCCTCTTTCGCGTCGTTTACCCATGTTTTCCTAAGGACTTTTCTCAATTCAAAATTGTAATAAGCGGACTTGACAATGCACACAAGTTTGATTTTATCACGTGAAGCGCATACACTAGATGCATTGAAGATGAAATGAAAAGGGTGCTCGTGAATTGGCTTGTTGTTTATAGGTTGTCCGTTTCCTTGCGTCGTTAGCTCTGTAAAGTTCAGCACTAAAGGATATTCATTTTCAAGATGGCCACACCAGTATTTTCTTCTGAACTTTCCGTCTGTTTCCTTTAGGTGCTTGCGACGAATTTGAATATACTGCAGTCTTATTTTGAATTGTCTGCAGTGTTGAAGAAAACCCTAGTCCATTTGACCAACCATAAGAAGAGAGTTGATTTGTTGACAAAGTTCCCACTGTTTATGTTCTTGTTTTTCATTCATATCATTATTTTCTCCCATAAACTTTAGGTAGAAATCAGAAACGTAGACTTTTGGTCCTTTTCTCTGGAGGGATTCAGCATTGAGGTAAAAGATGGAGACTGCAGCAATGGAAATCGCAAAAATAAAAACCGCATGTCTTAATCGTTTTGGCCGCCGAGGTAGACGCATGATCATTTCTCTAATGCGACCTACAACTTAAATAAAAAATCATTCTAAACGTGCTTGAAAACACTATAACTTTCATCCATATGATAAATAGTTGCCTGTCGTATATCTTAAATCTTTGTTATTCATGAGACATTTTAGTAACTAATTATGATTTCTCGTGTAGAAGCAAGAGCGTCATTTTTCGAAAATATCTATACCTACCTCACTTCAGGTTCTTGTAGATTTAATCATTCGATGTACTTTTCTTCTTTTTGGTCCTTATTTCATTTACCTGAAATTGGACAATGAAAATTAAAATGAAAAAGAAAGGAGGGGATCTCCAACAACACCCAGCCGCAGCACCAACAGCGAAATCCCAAAACACCAACCGCAAAAACACAAAGCAGACACGAACAGAAAATGACGCAAATGGCACAAGGAACGCCTAATCACACAGACACCCCAAACACAAATGACTACACATAAATCAACGACACCAATGGGCAATCGGTGCCGACACAGGAGGGCCATCTACCATGTTAGTAGCAGACGGTGTGGCTATCCGGATTACGTGCGCGCACAACTCTCCTTCTTTTCCGATTACCCAAATGTCTCTCGAAGAACGTACGATTGTGGTGTAAAATAGCCTCCTCACTGTAAGATGTCCATACAAACAGACAGTGGCCCAAAAAATCACACAATTGGATATGTAAATGAATAAAAAAACATAAGGCCTACGAAATACAGTCCGTGCTCTGCCGGCTGTAGCGAGCTCATGCATGTTATAAACCGAAGAGTCAAACTGGGATACAGAGAGGACAGGTGGTCCAGGAAAAGTTTACTATGCTGTATCCTAAATCATCTTTTTTGTCAAATGTAGATATCGTATGACGGTTATCAAGGAGCATCACCGTCAAGCCTAGAAATATTTACTGTTGAATCAAAAATCATCTCTTTTTTCATACACACTTGTATGAATCTCTCCATTAACAATTTTGATATTTAGGCCCTAAAATGGTCGAAGATCACAATGAATTAGAATACGAAACAAGGAAAAATGTTTTAAAAAATTAAAACAGCTGAAATGTTAAACTTCTTCAAATTCTGACAAACTAAAATTGGATCCTCTACGGGAACGAGATGGATGAGGTTTCCCTTACAAGTAAGCATCTCCTACTTGATAACAACACCCGCCATTGGAGTGCAGAATACGTCGTTTTTAAATAATCTAGTGTTTGTGGATATATCTATTTAACCTAAGATGTCTTTAAACAATGTGGCAAAAGAGTAATTATATTGTTTTATATTTTCATTGTATCGTTTAAAATTCTGCCTTGACATAAATAATCCCTAACAAAAAAAAAAAAACAAACAAACAAACAAACAAACAAACAAACAAACCTCTTAGTCTTGTTGAGTAGGTAGTCGGATAGTCCTTATACAAGATGAATACTTCTAGAGCACGTACTGAGTACGGCAGAAGAAAATATTATGAAACAACCTAACGCCATAATATTATTCCGTATTTCATTTTGATTGCTAAAAATAACAAAATGTTATATTGTAAAGTCTACAAGATCATAAGCTAAGTTCTACAGGGTTAGTGGTGGGAGGTGTGTGCACTTAATCCGAATGAACCCACCGTGCAGTCGCTATTATATGGCTTATTGCTGTCCAAAGTCGACACTGGGTACACATGGGTGTTCCTCGGTTTATGTATTGACGTTCTTGCTTCTTGCTAAGGTGTGTTTGGATCATTTATTTGTTGAACTACTAAGCCGTCTTTTGTTCGCAGCGTCTCTTATTCGCGAATCTGATGACAGTGACATATTCACGGCGTTTTATGTTCACGAGTATTGAGGTTACGTCAGTACTGTAGATAAGCTGAAACATGTTCGCGGCGTTTAATTTTCGCGACACAAGCTAACTCGCGAATATGGCGAAAATAAAACGCTGGCGAATAAAAGACAGTTTACAGTATTCAGTGTCGGCGTTAGTATGTTCTTTGCTGTCCTCTGTTATAGTTGAAGTTTTTCTATTTGATTTTTGTTTCTTATGCCATTCTCCTGTTGTGTTCCGGGGTAGGAACAGTTCGGTGTTGTATTATCAGTGCCCGTTAGTCTAGCTGGCGCTAAACCTTGCCGATCATATCAATTGTAATTAACCTGATTATGCATCATAAATTTAGTCATGATGCTTGTTATCATTTAACTGAAAAGAACGAAAACTTATAATTATTTGACTGAACTTATCCTCACAATAATGTAAATAACAGAAGCGGAAATGCCTTGGACACATGTATAAAAACTTAATTGAAATCGTTGCTATATAGCAGAAGATTGACCCTGACGATTGCGGGAAAAATTGCAAAATTTCGTGACGTCACAATGCTTTTACCTCGGACAAACAAGATTCGAACCTCGGTCAAACATCGAAATTGCATGGAATTTCTCAAATTTTCCTGCGTCAATTAGCAGAGTTAGCGTTGAATTTTGGCTACGTTGTTTTGCGTAGCATATCGATTAGGGGAGCGTCTATTTCAAACCTTATCGATTGCAGTGGAGTGTCGAAGGGAATGCAATTAACTCCTTGATGACCTAAGATGAAAATCCAAGAGTAAAGTTTATGATGACGCTATTATTTATAGAATAACTGTCTTTTGGAATGTGATTATACTGTGATAACCTACAATGGATCCAGGAATTATGTTCCATAATGCGCGTTAGCGCATTATGAGAAACATAATTCCTGGATCCATTGTAGGTTATCACAGTATAATCACATTCCAAAAGACAGTTATTATATATATTTACATTCCAGTTTTTCACGCTTGAATGACGTTAAAATACGTTTAAAACTCCGTTGCTAAGGCTCTGTTTCTACGTACCCTCAAAGTTCAAATCAAGCCAAGTTACTATGACGTCATAGTTCAAACCACGCCACCGCGGTTATACTCCTATAATCACAGTGAAAATTCTATACAAATGAATGGGCATATGTAAATATTCTCCTTTCACACACTCATTTGAAGGCTATTAAAGTTTCTTTTTTCTTGACAAATTTTTGTTTAAAGCATTTTAAATGTTTTCTATCGCATCCACATACTTACCATGTCATTGTTTAACTTGTAAATTATCCTGATCATAAAAGCTGAATATCTTTAACATGCATAAACACGAGGCAAGTTTAATACGATAATTGTAACATTTAGTATGCAATCTGAAATGCGAGAATCAATTATCATTTAGACTAAGAACATAATATTATCTCAAACAATACTTTATTTTGGTCTTACAATGGCGCCATGTGTTGAAGGTAAGCATATTGAACGATGTCAAATGAAAAAAAAATAGAAGAAGGGATCGAGAAATCAATTATAATGCATAATATCATAATTGATTAAATTCATTTATCATCAATAATTCTTAATACTATCACAAATACGAAAAGAAGGTCGGCGTCGACCTCACATCATCCCATGATATTTGAAAAAAACGAAACATAGACAGTCGAGGGAAGAGTCTATACATAGAACAAAACAAAACAATTCTAACATGACTTGATATTTCTCCCCATACGTACTATAGAATTCGCCTGCTGTAAAATTTGCAACAAACTTCCAGTCCGCTAAGCCCCGCCCATTGTAGTCTGAAGAAGAATATAAGAATAGAAATAATAAATAGCTAGCCGTGGTTTATTGTCCAGAAATTCCCCGAATCGAATGAACCAACCAAATTATCACCAAGCCGCGACTCGGGTAATTGCTGGACAATAAACCATGCCTAGCTAGTTCTTATTTTTCAAATGAAAGGGTGAGCGTCCGCCCAATCAATTAGATGTTATGAGGACCAGACATTATATGTAGTATTTGCACGATATCCTCATTTAGTGGAGTGCCTTATGTAAGAAAATAAGCTGCCGTGGGAATTTTATGATTAACGCAAACCACTATGATAAAGATATTAACTATGGGCTAGTATTACAGAAAAAGTTTGATAGACCTCTGAGATATGTGGCAGTTGCGATATTTTGGGGGTAAAACACCCTTTTCTATGCAAAAATCATGAAAAACTGGAAATAATTTATAACTTTTGCATGAAAAATGTTAACAAAACTTAAAAGATGTAAATATACTTAAATTCTGTTGTATTTTCGAATAAAATAAGTTTCAAATTCAAATTTTGATATCAAATGTGGTTTTTCGGGCAAAAAAACCCTTTTCTAGGCTAAAATCGTGAAAAATTGGAAATAATTTATAAATTTAACGTATTAACTGATTTCAAAAATTAAAAGATGTTTACATATTTAATTTCTGATGTTCTTTTGATTGAAATGAGTTTTCAATTCAGATTCTTATATTAAATGTGTTTTTTGGGGAGGAAATTCCCTTTTCTAGGCCAAAATCATGAAAAATTGGAAATGAATTATAACTTTTACATGAAAAATGATGACAAAAATTAAAAGATGTTAATGTACAAAATTCCTTATGTTCTTTCCATTAAAATGAGTTTCCAAATCGAATTCCTATGTCAAATGTGTTTTTTGGGGCAAAAACTCATTTTCTATGCAAAAATCATGGAAAACTGGAAATAATTTTTAAGTTTTGCATTAAAAATGATAACAGAAATTAAAAGATGTAAATTTACTTAGTTTCTGATGTTCTTTCATAGTAAATAAGTTTCAAATTCGAATTCCTACAACAAATGTGGTTTTGGGGTGAAAAAGCCCTTTTCTGGGCTAAAATCATGAAAAATTGGAAATAATATATAACTTTAGCATATATACTGATTTCGAAAATTAAAAGATGTTTATATATTCAATTTCTAATGTTCTTTCACATGGAATGAGTTTTCAATTCAAATTCTTATGTTGAATGTGTTTTTTTGGGACAAAATGCCCTTTTCTAGGCGAAAATCATGAAAAACTGGAAATGCTTCATAACTTTTGCATAAAGAATAGTAACAAAGTTTAAAGATGGTTATGTACTTTATTTCTTATGTTCTTTCAAATGAAATGAGTTTCCATTTTGAATTCCTACATCAAATGTATTTTAAGGGGGCAAAAATCCATTTTCTATGTTAAAATAATGATAAAACTGGAAATAATATATAACGCTTGCATAAAAAATGATAACAGAAATTAAAAGATGTAAGAATTCTGAATTTTTTATGTTCTGTCGGATGAAATGAGTTTCATTTCATATGACTATATCAAATGGGGGGGGGGGGGGTTGGTGGCAAAAAGCCCTTTAATAGAAAAAACATATGAAAATTGGAAATAATTTACAACTTTAGCAAGTGATCTGATTTAAAAATTAAAAGATGGTTTTTTTTTTACTTAATTGCTGATATTCTTTCGAATGAAATGAGTTTTCTGGGCAAAAAAAAAAAATAACCATGGAAAATTGGAGATAATATACATGTATGACATTCAATTAAAACCTGATTTTTAAAAAAATTGAAAAAATGTTAAACTTTACACAAAATGTACATACATGACTTCATTGTTCTTGACAAATAAATTTTGAATCCTATTTTCTATGCTTACTAAAAAACATAATTTGTTTACAGTAAAATCTCATGTAGCTTATTACTGGACATTGTTTTTACTCTAAAACACATGTGTATTGATCAGGGCTCTTGATCAGCCTAATTTTGGCCCGATATTTGGCCAAATTCTCAATGCAATATAGTATCTATTTTGAGACTAAATGTTAGACATTTTTATATACCCATGAGACATTACTTGTTGAAATGTTCTTATGATACACTGAAATTTTACAATAGAACAATCATATAATTTAGTATTTCAATTTCATAGTCCATATTAATGGACCAATTTTCCAAAGTGAAAACCTCTTGGAAAATAATAATAAAATCCCCAGGAGGTAAAAGCTCTATATTTCAAGTGAAAAGACATTCAAATTGATTTTATTTTCCCGATCTTTGATTAAATGCTGTTGTTTTTCCCAATTTCAAAGGCCTCTTATACAAGAATTCAAATTTGAAACTTATTTCATCCAAAAGAAGATAAGAAATTAAGTACATTTACATCTTTTAATTTCTGTTATCATTTTTTTACACAAAAGGTATAAATTATTTCCAGTTTTTCATGATTTTTGCATAGAAAATGGATTTTGTCCCCTCCCCAACATATATGACATAGGAATTCAAATTGGAAACTCATTTCAATGGAAAGAACATAAGGAATTTATTACATTCACATCTTTAAATTTTTGTTACTATTTTTTATGCAAAAGTTATCAATTATTTCCAGTTTTTCATAATTTTGGCCTAGAAAAGGGCATTTTCTCCCAAAAAACACATTTGATATAAGAATTTGAATTAAAAACTCATTTCATTCAAAAGAACATCAGAAATTGAAAATATAAACATCTTTTAATTTTTGAAATCAGTAAAAATGCTTAAATTATGTATTATTTCCAATTTTTCACGATTTTACCATAGAAAAGGTCTTTTAGCCCCAAAATACACATTTGATATAGGAATTCGAATTTGAAACTCATTTAATTCGAAAGAACATAAGAAATTAAGTATATTTACATCTTTTAAGTTGTATTATCATTTTTGATGCAAAACTAATAGATTATTTCCAGTTTTTCATGATTTTTGCATAGAAAATGGATTTTTTCCCCCAAGAAAGACATTTGATGTAGAAATTCGAGTTTTAGACTCATTCCAATTGTAAGAACATAAGAACTTATGTATACTAAGATCTTTTAATATTTGTTATCTTTTGTTATGCAAAAGTTATGAATTATTTCCAGTTTTTCATGATTTTGGCCTAGAAAAGGGCATTTTCTCCCAAAAAACACATTTGATATAGGAATTCGAATTTAAAACTCATTTAATTCGAAAGAACATCAGAAATTAAGTACATTTACATCTTTTTATTTCTATTATCATTTTTAATTCAAAACTTATAAATTATTTCCAGTTTTTCATGATTTTTGCACAGAAAAGAGATTTTTATCCCAAAAAAGACATTTGATATAAAAATTTGAGTTTAAGACTCATTCCAATAGAAAGAACATAAGAAATTAAGTATACTAATGTCTTTTAATTGTTGTTATCTTTTGTTATGCAAAAGTTATGAATTATTTCCAGTTTTTCATGATTTTGGCCTAGAAAAGGGTATTTTCTCCCAAAAAACCACATTTAATATAAGAATTTGAATTGAAAACTCATTTCATTGGAAAGAACATCAGAAATTGAGTATGTAAACATCTTTTAATTTTTGAAATCAGCTATTATGTTTAAGTTATGAATTATTTCCAATTTTTCATGATTTTAGCCCAGAAATGGGCTTTTTTGCCCAAAAATACACATATGATATAGGATTTCGAATTTGAAACTCATTTAATTTGAAAGAGCATCAGAAATTAAGTAAATTTACATCTTTTTATTTCTGTCATCATTTTTAATGCAAAACTTATAAATTATTTCCAGTTTTTCATGGTTTTTGCATAGAAAAGGGGTTTTTGCCCCCAAAATATCGCAACTGCCACATATCTCAGAGGTCTATCAAACTTTTTCTGTAATACTAGCCCATAGTTAATAACTTTAGCATAGTGGTTTGCTTTAATCATAAAATTCCCACTGCATTACATAAGGCACTCCACTAATTACTTAAGCTTAAGGAAAAGGATGATATTCAGGAAGACTCCATTCTTACGTCTCGTGTCGGCAACATTTTACAAGAGAATACAAGAATGTAAAATCACATCGAAAAACACAACAAAAGAAACAGACGGACAACCTAAATCAGACATGCAAACACCTAAATGAAAAAATACAACGAATGGAAAAACACAAAAAGATCGAGGCGCAAAAGGTGAATTACTAAGCAAACCGATAAACAATGTAAAATCTCATCTTTTAGACATAGCCAGACAAAGAGAAAGTGATGATTTTATCAATGTATGAATCATGTTATTATTTTAAATGTTACTACTTTTTTTGTACATATTTAATGTTTCTTGATTATTCCAGGCAATTTTTAATAAATATTAAGAAAATGAATATATGGACTTTAAAAACACATGATTATGAATTAGTATATTAGTTTAACATTCTTAAATTATTGATTTAATATTAATAGGTAACATCATAAGAGGACCCTATTGGAAATAAGCGACAGCAGTCGCTTTAATGGGTTATCCCAGGCAATATCTGTTTGCGCACTTTATCTGTGATAATTACATATAATGTAAAATACATAATCCTTCAACATCTGTGATATAATTATGATAATTGTTCCAACTGTGATTTTTAATATGTGATACCATTAAATGTATGTGATATGTTACCATATCTCATCTGTGATATTTATGTTGTCTTATGACTGATACTCAACACAATCGGTGATATTATTTATGTTGACCATATACCACACTGATATGCAAATGTGTCTCTGTTAGATTATTATAGTGCCATTGTAATCATTCTATTGCCTGAATAAATAAATAAAATATATAAACAGACATATAAACAACAGAATAATACATGATATGGCAAGGATGCTGACTCTTCCCGGGCAACTGGTCTCACTCCCATATTTGGAGTTCGCTTCTTTTCATGTGGTGGAGGTTTTTGTTTCTTTAACTCATTTGCTTTGTTTCCTGTTTAATCCTGATTTTGTATGCCTTCGGTTTATAATTTTCTGAATTATCGATTTGGTACTTTGTATGGGGATATGGTCATTATCCATGATATTTGTCATATCTCCATCCACAGAATTGTCAAAAACATCAGACAAAACTACTTCAACAAACAACAGAGGATAAAGAGACACAATATCTACACCGAACGGTCCAACAAACAATCCTAACATATCAATATACGGTAAACTTAGTCAAACCAATGTGCACCTGGTGCTGACTTTCGCTAAATAATGGACATCCATACACTACATCAAAAATTGCAAGAAAACGAAAATACCAAAAACATTTATTTGATCGCCGTGTAATATAAGTCCTATACCGTTATATATCTTAGTCCTGCAACGCTGCCTAAATCGCTTTAACAGAAATATCGCAGCCTTGATCTGCATTTCACCCAAAGATGATTGTCTATGCATAAATCAGTTCAAAGTGTGTAACAACAGTACCTACCCATGTCAATCATGACAGATCATAAACAAGCTCTGCAAGAATCTAAGACGAAGCTGTGTATAAAATATCTTCTTTTACTTGAATTATGTCTTTAAATTCTTCGACGAAAAATTTAATAAACATTTTGTAAAATTAAGGTATATCTCCCTGATGGCAAAGCAGCGTCCTTAGCAGGGTTGAGGTCAAGTTTAGATTTACGTAACCACTAGGTTGGTATCTCCGCTTGTGAATTCTTTTAAAGTACCTAGTTTCATATTGTTTCGACAATTGACTTTAAATATATTTGTAAATTCTTCGACACAAAATTAAATGAAAACTTTCTAAACTTAGGGACATCTCCCTGATGGCAAAGCTCTGTCCTTAATAGAAGGGAGGGATATCCAACAAGACCCTGTTGTAGCACCAACAGCAAAACACCAAAAGATCCTATGCAAAAACACAAAAGAAGAGCATATATGAGACGGAAAATAGTCATATACGACATATAAACATCAAACACGAAAGACTTCACATAAATCGACGAGACCAATGGGCAACCGGTGCCAACTTAGGACGGCCATTTGCCTTGCAAGTAGCAAATGGTGTGGTTACATGTTCATTGGCAGACGTTTTAGGTCAAGTTCAGATTTTTCCTCTTCATAATTTCATATTTTTTGGATGTCCTCTTTTTCGGCATCACTAATGAGACATAACTTGATAAAAATTAATGCGCATATGGTGCACTGAAATTTTATAATGGAACAATAGCTTCAATATTGACAATTTCAAGTTGGTATCTCTGCTGGGGGATTCTTTAGTCCCCGAGGATATCATTCGCCTAGTTTCGCAGTGTGTCGGCATTCCAATATTTTTGGAAATTCTTCGACACAAAAATCTGAATGCAATTTTATTAAACTAAGAGGTATCTCCCTGATGGCAAACCGGTCTCTTTGTTTACATACTAGGTTTACGTGCTTCCCCCGCCCTATTTCCGTGCTGCCCCTTCCCCCTATTTACATGCTGCCCCTCCCCCTATTTACATGCTGTCCCTCCCCCTATTTACGTGCTGCCCCTCCCTACTTACGTGCTGCCCACCTTAGTTTGCTCATACGTATATGCGTTCAGCTGTGGTCGCTGCAATGTTTTCATGTTTGAGTACTACTTTTTTACCAAAAACGCAGGTGAGCCATGAGATGTCAATGCAAACGCTAGAAAATGTGACTGTTGCCTAACCTGTAAACTCTTTCATATAAAGTACGTCATGCAGTAGTGCCATAGGCAACCCTACGACGTCCAATCATCGCAGATACATGTATATTGCATGGATATTGTGCATGTTTAGATTTAGGTTATCTTGCGATTTAAAAAAAACCCTTATTATACTAGCCGTACGAATGTTTAACGTCTTTCAAATTCATTAGCATCCTTTTAGAGCCGATAAATTTACAGCATGGTCCAGACATAACCTGACATTTCGTCATATAAGTGACAGTGAAGGGCTGTACCATTGCCACACGGACAGGGATAGCACACAAAAATTGGACATTATAGAACGATTAAAGAAATCATATAAGATATATATATAATTTTTTTTAATAAAGGCATTCTCCAAGTTATACTCAAATGTATGAATAAAGAAAAAAGACAATTAGAAAACAAATCCTATTCCTGTTAAATTTTACCGATTGGTATTTAAGAAAACACACATCAAGCTTTCTTTGTTGTGTTTGTGTATTCCTATCGGGAATGAAGCATAATATGATCCACTGAATATCTAAGCATCCTCAGAGATATCGTAGATAAGAAGCGATGAAGGAGTCGAAACGAACACTCTCTGATACTATTGGATACATTTTTGTGTGTTGTACATATCAAATTGAAATTAACCATACCGCCCTGATAAATGGCTTCTGGGAATAAGCCTCACTACTGCATTTATTGCTACCGATTACCTTCTGTATGTACATGGAAATCTTAGAAAATAAACAGAAAAAGCTCATTGATACATATTAATGCTTTGGGCATTGGAAGTCGATATCTGGAAATGTGCAAAATGATGTTTTTAAAATCTTTCTAGAAGGTTAAACGTCATTAGAACTTGGTTTTCTTTTGAACACCTCTTTTAGTGCGTAACAATTTATGTAACCTTTCATCCCTGCAATCTGCTTACTGCTTTTGAAGATAAAGAGCGAAATTGAACTTCAATTTTATAAATTGTTTTGAAATTTTCTACTGAAGATGGACATTTGCTTCCTTTCATAAACATTGTTCTCAGTATAATATATTTCATATTTCCCCATAACGAATATATCAACTTAGTTGTCAGAAAAACTCCCATTCAATCAAATTCCAATCAAAATAATAAGCGTTTAATGCACAACAGTCCTCCAAATCTATAAATAGATTGTGCAGTATATTAATTCCTGATTTCAAACCACCTACATCTGCACTATTCGGTGCTTTGATTCCCCTCTTTCTTGGTTATTTTAAGCTTTGATTTCGAGCACCTGGCGCAGCATCCAACGGTTTTAGCATCCATTCACAAGAGGCTCTTTATGACGTCATCAAGTTCAAAGATCAATTCGGAGATTCCTAAACGTTCTAGGGTCATAAGTTAGCTCTCAGGTGAAACTAGTGGTTACATGTATAAGTGTGGGTAAAGGAAAATTATAAAAATAAATTAAGTGAATTTTCCCATGTGAGGAGGGTAAGTTAGTTTAAATTTCCTTCTTTTTATTAATTAAGATGAGATACATACTAATTATGTTCATTAAGACCAGTATTTCGTTATATTACATACGGTTGCCTTGAATGATTATGTGGTTTTAAAAGTGCTTCAATGTATGTTAATGTGAAAAAAAAATTAATGAAAACATTTTGCTTTAAGTTATAATAATTAACACAGTCAAATGGTAATCCAGCGAAAAGAACTCCACCCTGAAGAAGGCTTCGGCCTAAACGTTGGGACTGAGCAATATCTATTGACTGTGTTATGAATTGTTTCCCTTATTTTGGAATAAAACGACAGAATATAATAATTAAGACATAAGCGCAAAAACATCATTAGAAGGTTGCAATCATTTTTTCTGATGAACTTTGCTTCTATGCTTTCCTAAATGATTGACATACGAAGATAAGATATCGGAGGCATTCATATCAAATGCATTATGGTAGAGATACAAAATCAAATGAGGTCTACTGACTAAATGATTTTTTTTTTTCAAAATGACTATTTAAATTAATTATATTTATTGAATTCATACGATACGATCAAGTACATTTTGCTTCATAACAAAATTTAGTTACAAAACCAGAAGGTATGGGGAAAAAAGTAAAATAACAAATAAAGATAATTTTGGTGGTTTATGTTGCCGTTAATAAATTTGCGAAAGAATCTTTATAAACCTAAATATGATAAGAAAAATGATAAAGAAATCTACAGAGATAATTATCTCCAGATTGACATTTGGCACGTATAACATACTACATATGTTAAAACATTCTTGACTATTCCTTGAGTTCTTGGATGACATTTACCTCTCCCTGCACAGAGTCAGCACATGTTTAAATTAACAGGATTACATGAGACAAACCCTCTTCATTCCTAAATACATTGAAGTTCTATGAGCAGTCCAAAATACGGTGTAAAAGTATGAAATTCTAACAAGTAAGAAGTTATCGAGAACAAAATGATCTGGACAATACCACGGAAAATAAGAAATCAGCGAAAAATGTTTCAGTGATCAAATCCTTACACTATTTTCATGCTCTTCCGATTGAGGCATTTGAATGAAGATCTTAGATGGTACCAAGCATTATTCATTATGAACGTTAACTATTTTTTGCGAGGATATATTGCAAGTTTGTCGCACCCAACAGTTTTAAACTACATTTAAACACTACTGAAAACCCTAGACTACATAAGTAACCATAACAAGAACAAAACAAATAGATACATCATGATTGCATTTGATAGAGAGTATAACACACAAAGCGCTGCATAAAATTGTCATGAATCTTGTTGTCATAATCATATTCTCCATTAGAAGAAAAATCAAATGTTTCAACTCTTCAATCGAATTTTTAGAACATAGAATTACCCGAAACGTGCACGTCTGGTCCATGCTGCACATTGATCTGTTCTTAAATCATGCTATTAAATTTTAAGACGTTTAACAGTTGAACCACTTGGTGAGTGTCACTGCTGTTGGACCAGGAGTCCCCGAGGGCACATGTAGCCAAGTTCTACGCATTCGACAGTTTCTGTTATCAAAAATTTTGAAATTTCTAAAACGTGGGTCCTTTAGCATTATATCCAACCCATCCTGCTATGTTTTCGGTACATTTTTGGACATAATAATTCTCACATTCTTTGGCCATATTACATTGTTTAGATTGAGGATCACTGACGAGGGATAAGTACCCAAAACGTGCATGTCTGGTCCATGCTGCAAATTGATCTGTCCTTTAATGATGCTATTGAATTTGAAGACGTTTAACAGTATTGCACTTTCATATGAAAGTAAAGCGGTGCCACCTCTACTGTAGCGACATATTAACTTCTACAATGAATATGGTCTACAGATTTGAAGTGTAATCAAGAGGGAGTGTAAAATAAAACCTATTTAATAATTAGGGGAAATTGCTCAACCTGCTTTATATCTTTTTACATTTCAAAATATGTAAATAATGGCAGATTTGTTAATGGTTATCTGTAGAAAATGTCAGATTGAGTAGTGACCCTCGAAAGGCTTCTCTCTGAAGGCGAAAAGTACGTCCGGGCCACTGTACTTTACCATTCAAACTAATAAAAGGTAAGGCACAGTGTGTTGGGCATTCTTTTCGCCTATGCTTCTCTTGGTACAAGAGAAACCCCAAAGCCACCATGTTTGACCTGCTACTGGCGTTGCAGATGACGGTCCTAAGACGACACCGATTGTCCATAGGTCTCGTTGGTTTATGTGTGGTATTTTGTGTTTTGATATCGTCTTTGGTGTTTGGCATTCCCTGTTCCTTTTATAGTCTCTTGTTGTGCTTGTCTACTGTGTTTTAAGCATATGGGTATTTCTATGTTTTGCTGTTGGTGCTGCATCCCACTTCTAATGGAGATCCCCTCCATTCTGATCGATATATTGTCGACTGCAAGTGGTTATCAAAAACTACACTAAACTAAACAAAATGATGTTCTAAAATTTTACAAGGAAGCGTTTGATGAAATATATATTTTTCAATAAAATATTACGCAAATACGTCAAACGTCAAGAAGTGATAAAATCGGTTATCAAAAGGAAGTTCAGCCTGATGTATTTCTAAAAAAAATGAAACTATGCCAACATGAAGTAAACTTTTTCCTATATAGCAGGCTCTTTGGATGAAAGCCTTGACTTCAACAATATACATATACTATGAAAACTTAAATCAGAAAAGTAGATAACAAAACTGATAATACATGACTCATAGTCTAAATTCGACATTTTCGCTTAAATGATTTCAAAATCCCCGATACCAGATAGCTGTCTAACAGATATTACGTAAAGGTTTCTTGTAGAGGCCATAACTTAGTGGTTCCCCGCTGGTGATTGACGGAGACTCGTCTCTTATCAGAGATAGTAGAAAAAACTTATCTCTTTTCTGAAACCAATTCCAAAAATATTGAAAGAGGGATTAGGGTATTTTTTTCTTGTAAACAACAAGTTCTGAACATTTTTAGCTCACCTGAGCCAAAGGCTCAAGTGAGCTATTGTCATAGTGTGGCGTCCGGCGTCCGTCGTCCGTCGTCCGTCGTCCGTCGTCCGTCCGTCGTAAACTTTTAACATTTTCAACTTCTTCTCAAGAACGGCTGAAGGGATTTTGATGAAACTTGGTATGCATGAAGTACTAAAGGTCCTCTACCAAGTTTGTTCATTTCGGCTCGATCCCTTCAGGGGTGGATCCAGGGCGGGGTCAAATAGGCCCCGGAGGGTACCCCTCTTCAAAAATCTTCTTCTCCAGTTCCACTGAATGGATTGAAAAACTAATTGTATCTATGTGATCTAGAAGGATGTATGATTCAAGTTTGTTCATTTCGTTAAAATCCGACAACTAATTTTTGACGCGTTTTTGACGTCTTTTCGGACTAAGTCAGAAATGCACATTTTTGCACTTTTTCTTTAAATAACTCAATAAGTGTATGATTTTACACACTCATTTACTACATATTTATCATATTTAACTTACTTAATGCTTTGATATGTATTTTATGCTTAAATTTTATTTTTTTGATTTTTTATGAATTTTTTTCTTATGTAAAAAGGAAGGGGGGGGGGGTGATTTTCATACATTTTCTGCTTCTTTTCTATAACCACTCTTCAGATTGTCATGACAATTTGTAGGTATGAGGTACTCATGCATGGTACCCTACAAGTGAAAGAATTTTGTCCAGATATCCACTTTTGGATTTTTAAGGAATATTTTTTAAGATTGTACATAGGTATAATGTATGTTTTCTTACCAAAAAAGAAAAGAAATTCTCAAATCGCACCGGGTTATACACATTGATACTACTTTTAAATGAAGAAATTTTATTTGAATCACAAAAAAAAAAAAATGCCGTAATGATTAAAAGTACACAACTTTTTAAATATTTTTCAAAGCCATGCACCTGGTTCCGGACCGGAATTATTCGAATTTTATGATCTGAGGACCCATTTTCACACGTATTCTTCCACACATGTAGATGTCTCACACACTTTAAAACTATATTCAAAATTTTATTTCATCTGTCTAGTAAACAATCACGGAGAAGACAATTCAAGATAAACATTGTGTGTATTTTCCACCAATTGTTGAAAATAATAAGAAAATAATCGGAACTATTTGACAGGACAATGACCTAGATACGCATTCATTCATCTTCGTCCCCAAGGCGCATCGTATTCCGCTAGGCGCTTCATTGCAATACAAACCGCAAAGCAGTACTGCGATATATTTCAGGAGATACAGTGCAAACGGAATAGATTTTTATAATTGGAACACTTTCATAATCTGTATCTGTATGGGTACGTTGAATTACCAATACTGGCTTGTGATCAACGGAATGAGAGAGCGCATAAACTTACTTAATCGCGCTTCAGGCTGAATCTAAAGCCTTCCACAGTCCTTGACAGCACTTGATGGTTATCCAGTTCGTTCCACTCTGTGACTGTACGTATGAAGAATGAGTTCTTCCTGATGACGGAATTACATGTAGGTATGTTAAAGGAGCGAGTATGGTTTGAGCTATGAACAACGTTCATAATGGTTATCATTCATGTACTTGGAACACTTGCATATACTTGTTATTATGTATAAAGTTTGCTCGAATTTCCTCTGTCTTAGACTCTCTTAGATGAAGTAATTTACGGACTGATTTCTTGAAGAAACGTCTAATGAGTAATCTCTTCCTCTGGATTTTGAGAATGCATAGGACATTTAATATCTGAAATTCTTGAAAATAAATAATTCCGTTCAGAGTTCCTGAAATCTTCCAATGAAATGTTGGACCACAGAAGCTGTTGTTTTTTAATAGAGAAAATAAATTATTATTCACAACCTTAAGCCACTGTGTTCGTCATCTTGTATGTATAATATTTCTAAGAGGAATACAGAGGCCTGAGGTTTTGAATAATAAAACATTTTCTCTCATAAAGCGACAGGATCCTGTGTTAAGACATTTGGGAATTTTTATCTGTTCAAATAATAGATACATAATGAGTTTTTATCAGACCAAATAACTTCTTGTCGGAAAATCCAATGCAACCGATACATTTCATGAACTCTCTCCGCTAACAACTTGCCCGTGTAACAGACCTATGATGAGGTAAAACAATTAGTTAACAGTAAATAACGATGTCGTAGGTCTGCTAGTTGGACAAGCTTAACAATTTCATGGGCCTTTTAATTTGTTTCAAACTGCGAAACCTTAGAGAAACCACTTGAGTTGTTGAACAGCATAAGCTGAAATGCGACGCTCCTTCTCGCCTGTTGAAATATGCATAGGCAAGAAGCGTCGCATTTCAGCATATTTACTGAAAATTATTTGTTCAAGTGGCTTCACTGGGTCATGAGGTTTGATACAACATACACTGCTTTTTTGGAAAACAAACTGGCACAATTTCTGCACAACTCACTTGAATTGTTGAATATTGGATCAAAACGATTTTAGCTGTACGTTTCATGTATTTGAGATGAAATCAATACTATTCAAAAGCATAATTCATAGATTTTAGTGAATAAAGGCAAAACCGAAAAATCTTTGTTTTTTATGCCCCTGGAATAAAAGATTCGGGAGCATAAAGTTTTTGGCCTGTCCGTCTGTCTGTTTGTCTGTCTGTTTTCCAAAAAACTTTAACATTGGGCATAACTTTTGAATGGAAGCTGGTGATAGAGGTTTCATATTTCACATGTGTATTTACCAAAATTTTTGACCTCATGACCATAACCTTGACGTTTCACGTACTTCTCAGAAACTTTAACATTGGGCATAACTATTGAATGGTTATAGCGATAGGGCTTTCATATTGTACATGTGTATTCCTTGTGACAAGATCTTTCCATTGATACCAATATTACGCTGACCCTGACCTCTCACATACTTAACAGAAAATGGTGTTTATACTAACAAAGATGCCGCCGGGGGCATTCTCGTTTCACAAACACAGGCTTTATAATTTCTGGCATGCTAGCTATCAATAATGAAAGGTTTTGTGTTCAATTTTAAATAAACTTAATTTGTGAAATCATTTCATTGTTTTATTCTTTTTCTGCTGCACATTTATGTGGAATTTTACAATATGATTTTATTTTTGATGTTGCATAATTGAACTATACTAGCTGGGCATATGACGTTGGACCACTTTATCCGTTTTTTTTTCAAATCAGTAAAAAAGTTATTGTTTTGAAATTTTTTTCTTTTTTTTCTTTTTTGTACCTTTAAAGGTTGTCTGAAAAAAAAACACTTCTCTGCATCCGGCAAAAATCTTTTTAGAAAGGTTGTGGGCTAAAATCCTGGTACTGGCACTATCAGTATTCAATGTCAGTATGTCAGTTAGAGCGTGCATGGGTATCAGGTGAGCGTTGTGCCCCCTGGGGCTCTTGTTTGGTTCAGTAATCAAAGCTCAACAAACAAATATTTGAATAGGCAGTATGAAAAATGAGGTTTACTTGATTTTTATTTTTCAAGTAACCTAGAAACTCCAATATGAAGAATAAAGTATTCCAACATAGAATGAAACAAAAACACGAACTTTTTCGAAAATACACATGTAATCAAAAAGACAAAAGCAGCAACGTAGGTACCTAGGAATAAAGATCTTATTATACATTCTCTTCAAATTACAGTACAGATCTTCAAAAACTATAAGCTATATGAAGATATTTTATCTGAAATCTAAATCTTCTAAATGTAAAGTAAAGATCATAATGGCATGAAAAGACACACTGGATGACACAAAAACCATTCATATAGTTTTATCGGCATATTCTAGACGCACTATGATGAATGTGACGACAGGAATCCATGACGTACATTCCAAGATCCTAACATGTCTTTCCATATTATTTGTATAATGAATTCCTCTACATTTAGCATTTTCAGAAAAAAAATGATTGTGATGGCCGTCCTAAGTCGGCACCGATTGCCCATTGGTCTTATTGGTTTATATGTATTCTTTTGTGTTTTGTGCTGTGATGTCGTCTGTGGTGATTGGTTACCCTTGTCCCTTTTTGTGGCTGTCTACTCCGTGTTTTTTTTTGCATTTGATCGAGGTTTTGCAGAGTGGGTTGTGCGCACGAAGTCCAGATAACTACACACTCTCTACTACTTGCGTGCTAAGTCGGCACCCACCAATTTGTCTCCTTGTTTTATGTGTGGTCTTTTGTGTTTGATGTTTCTATTGTGTGAGTTGGTTCTGTGATTGTCTGCACTGGGGTTTTTCGGCATTGGGTGTTTTGGAGTTTTGCTGTGGATGCTGCAACCGAGTGTTGTTGGAGATCCCCTACTTTCTTGCTGTTGTTCCTGCAGCGGGCTCCTGATGGAGATCCCCTCCTTTCTTTGATATCAGTAAATAAGCTTGATAAATCAACTTGAATTAATTAGCAGAGCATCGTTAGTTTTGTGTTTTCAACATTTTGTTGTATTATATTTATCTTTAAAGTGGACCATCATCGTTGCTATATTACATTGGCTTCTTTGGATTGAATAACCGCAAATGAAGATTAATTGAATTATGCATGTCAGGTACATTGTACTTGGGTTTTTTGTTTTGATGTGGTATAAAGTTGCTTCGGGATGTTTCGTTTCATCTTTATCAGCCTCTCTCTCCGGTTTTTGAGTACTATTACATAGGAATTAATCTGTTAACCACAATTGTTCGTTGTTCGAGACCTCTGAGATATAGGAAAAGTGGGAGGGTTGTATGCACGTAATTCGGATAACCACACCGTCTGCTACTGGAATGACAGATTGCTATCCTATGTCGGCACCGATTGCTCATTGGTCTCGTTGCTTTATGTGTCTTCAAATTCAATGTAGTCATTTATGTTTTATGTTTCTATAATGTGATTTGGTGTTCCTTGTCCCTTTTGCGTCTCTGTCTGTTCGTGTCTGCTCTGTGTTTTTACATTGGGTGTCTATGTGGGTTTTGTTCAGGGTGCTGCAACCGAGTTTTATTGGAGATCCCCTTCTTTTTTTTTTATTTGCTTTAATTTTATACTTTCATTTTGTGCTCTTTTATTCCTTTAAAGAAAAAAAAAAAGAAGTGCGAAACAAACAGGGGATGCTTACTTCTCCCAGGCACCTGATCCAACCTCTAGCTTGCTAGGGGCCCGTTGACGCTCAATTTTGTGCTCTACTGTAAGTGCTGTTGAGATTGTCGTCAGGATCTTCTTTATCTCATCTGTACTTTGCCTGTTTTGTTTGTGAAAAGATTACTGAAGAGATATCAACAAGGAAAATCAGACAATTTAACGTCTTCAACAAACAACAGGGGACAACGATAAATACAACAACACCCACATCGAACGGCAGTCACACCAAAATATGAAACATGTATTACAATATATGAACAGAGGAAATCCGGCAAATGTCCACGTACGAATACAAAGAGGTCCAACTAGACAGCTGGAGTATTTTTAAAACAGATGTTTTCTTTCCATAAAGTGACGTCACAATCAATACAGTAATACAAATGGTCTTAGGGTAGCATAAAAAATGTAGATACAGTGGGTAGTTATCAAAAGCAGTTAAAATAAAGGTGTGAAAAAGGAATCTGAGAAACAATGATAGATGTCATAATTTAGAAGATCAAAGTAAAACTATGTCTTTGCCTTCTTATTATAGGGTCTTAAAACAAAATGCCAGAGCAGACTAAGGCGCCTCTGGGTGGCAGTAAGAGGTTTGAATGCCGAGTGGTAGGTTTCCCCAGACCTACCGTTCAATGGTTCAAGGACGGCAGGGATATCACCCATGACGACCGATTCGAGTTTGACTACTCCATTGACGGGGTCATCACCATGGTGATCCATAATGTGACCTTTAAGGACCAAGGAGTATATAGCTGTAGAGCTGAAAATTCAGAGGGATGGGCAGCAACTGCCGCCATATTAAATGTTCGAGGTACGAGGTATTTTTAGTTGAGAAAGTGTTGACAGTTTCTCTAAACAAAGTTATTTTTTAAACATTTCGAATATGCAGAAAAGTGCAGATAATGACCATTGACCATTGAAAATTGAAAAAGAAAACACGTGAAAATAGGGTTTTTTTTCTTCAAAAATGTAAAAGCAAAACGAGAATCAAGAAATATTTATATATCAACAATGTACCCTTATTACGAGAATATAATATTTTCATTGAGGAGGTTATTATTTTCGGATTGGAATTCTAGTTTTTTTGCGTAATATTATTAAAGGATCCTTTAAGCTATCTATCATGATTAACCGATTGTCTGATTCCTTTTGCCCTATTCCTTATCAAAGGAGTTATCTATCATATTAATCCATAACATATGCAAAGGATAAAGTAATTGTACATGGCCAATAAAACTCAAGGAATTCACAAGTGAACAAAACTCAAGGTCAATTATTTTACGCATTCCACCAAAATATCTGTCGGACGCAGAATATCTCTCTTTACGTATGTTTTCATTTTCCACTGACGGAGGCTGAAAATGAAGCGAGAAGTAAATACTGATAACACACATGAAAACACTCTGATTCCTTACCTACAAATAAAACTCCTTAATGATGGGGATAGGTACGATATGTTTACTAAATCCCCTCTCTATATCTACCTCCCACAGGTGGCACGTGATAAGCACTCAGAGTATCAATATTAACTTTACTCACGTTTATTTCATTAGCAGAATCGGCGATTTAATTATTTTTTAATCCAATAGATGTCATGATTGCTAGATCTTTTTTTACATTAATGTTGTTGTTACTTGCACGACAAATCGGATTGTTAAATCTTTGAATCGAAATATACTAATTGATAAAGCAAATGGAATGTTACATAATACAAAAATATTCTTCAGCCAAAAAGAAAAACATTAATTGAAACCTGTTTCATATCAAAAGTCAAAATATAATTTTGAATATAAATATATGATATGCTGATGAGGATTCAGTGCACAGTATTTGGAAGTTTTTGTCAAGAATGATCAAAATTTAAAAATATGATCTAATGTAAACAAAATTTAAGTGCGCCATATTTGCATTTCAACATGTAATGATGTAAAGAAGATCTTTACTACAATCTCAACATCACACATAGTAGAGCACCAAATTGTGCATAGACGGACCCCTAGTAAGCTACAGGTGGGACTAGGTGCCCGGGAGGAGTAAGCATCCCCTGTTTGGCTAGCCGCACCCGCCGTAGATATTCACGCACGAAAACAACATACACAAAACATGCACTTCCTGAGGTTATGTCTCTATACAAAGTGACATGGCGATCATGTCATGGAAAATATATTTAAAACACTAAGTGTCTCATCAGTAATGCTCGATGCCGGAATAGATCAAATCGTATTAGTAAATATAATTATGAAGAGCAAAATTCTAAACATGACCTAGAATGTATGCCAAAGAACCAGCTAAAGACAGAGCTCTGTAATCAGAGAGATGCCGCTTAGTTACAACATGGTTTATAAAACTTGGTTACGGAGAAATGACAAATATATTTCAAGTTTAGTGCCGAAACACTGAGAAAGTAGGTGAACGATAAAGTCCACCAACAGAGATACCAACCTAGTGGTTGAAACTATCAATATTGAAATATATGTTCTATAATAAGAAATTCAATGCAACATATGCGCATTTCAACAAGTTATATCTTATCAGTGATACTCGTAGGCAGCTCTCTGACTGTAGAATTTGGAAACTGACTTCCTTTTTTAGTTTCCCTAATTCCATAAAGATCTCAAAGAGCTGATAAGATCTGCTGTGATGCCAGTTACATATGCATGAGTACGGCGTTATTGATTTCTAAGAATATCTTAGAAAATTAATAACATATGTAAAGTTACCGGTATACGTAGTAAATTCCTCTCACCAACGTCATTTTGAAAGAGACAGTATTGAACATGCTGTGATAAGTACTTTGTCATTGCCAACTCGATCCATCATACTGTAGTACTTTTGCAATGCAAAACATCACAAGTACCTTAACAATTGTCTACCCTTGTAAATATCTGTCTAACTAAGCAAGGTCACATCGCAATCTTCTGTTCATACACCATAGCATAACTACATTAAATAATTACTAGTGATCAGGCAAAGTTAATTGAAAGAAAATAATACGAATGTGACCAACATACATGTACATGGTGAAGGTAATCATACAGCATACTTACCAATATGTGTAAAAAAAAAAGAAATGAGGACAATATTACAAAGATAAAGCATAAAATTGCAACAAATATAAAAAAATCCTCTATTGAAGTACTTTCCTAAGGCAAGAGGTCAAAGGTACCGTAACAACTGACATAAATGCGAATTGCAATTTACACGTTTATCCTACTTATCAGTGAATGAAAGTCAAACACAATAACCAAGATCAGACTCCAAACATTATAACCAATGCACAAAACCAAACGTTCCGTAAAGGAGCAATGGAGATGAGATTACACAGCCAATCGTGACTCACATGGAATTCATATGAAATGAGCATCATGTAAATTTTACACGAATGTTCATATGAAATTCATATAAATAACACATAAGATTTATGTTAAAATATTTTCACATGAATTTAACATAAATTTACTTCACATGAATTTCACATGAATTTTTCTTTGTGCCCTTCATGCAAAATAGAATTCACATAACATTTTTGTCAGAAACTTAACATGAATTTCATGTAAAAAAAAAAAAAACAATGTAAATTGTTTGTTCGTGCTCGTTTTACATAAATTTCATGTGAACTTTTATGTAAAGTCCATGTAAATTTCATATGAGGCACAATTGGTTATGTAGGTTTCAGGAGAGAGTAAACATCCGTCACTAAATTCTGTCTTAAGCTATCTTACGTTATAACTACTTATAAGATTTTGTAACATATTTTGAAAATAATTATTAGTACTAAGGCAAAGATTAATGTTATAACAAATTACCGGTAGATGTAAACTTTTATAATTGAGTAAAGTTGAGGATTTCCTGGTGTTTTTAACCTTCTGTTACAATCAGTGAATGAAAGAAAGGAGGGGATCTCCCATAACACTGGCTTGTAGCACCCAACAGCAAAACTCTAAAACATCCAACGCAAAACCACAGAAAAAAGACACAAAATGGACAAGGAACACCAAGTCACAAAAGCCGAAACCAGATTTCAGAAACCACAATCAAAAGGCTTACGAATTTTGGAAAATCATTTATGACTATTGTAGATTTTAATCTGATGTACGATTAATAATCTTGATTTTTTAATATACATGTACAATTTCTTTTCATGCTATATTTTCATAAATCTTTAAGCTTATATCGGAAAAATGTCATGTAAGATGCATCAAATTTCAAAATTTGAAATTATATCTGCCATATAATACTATTTTGTCAGAATATGATATACCAACACAAAATATTTGAAAGGATCGAAAGCTTCATCTAGTTGCTAGAATTTTAAAATTATTGAAGGGAGGATGTGTTTTTCAATTGCCATGATATAAATGAAGTGACCCTAGGTGTAGCACATATATCCTATTGGAAGTCACAGATTCGGAATTTCTACCAAACTGAAAAAGAAGTGTTCAGAAACCTCTGCTAGATAGCAAAATGTTGGACAACAAATGGCAAATACTGTACATGAGACATACATGTACATGTTTCGGTTAGTCAGTCCTCAACAGTGGCACTTTATGTCATTATTTAAGAAAAACTTCGAACAGACGGGATACATGTAAGAATATCGACAAGGAATGCTGTGAAGTGACTGGTGAGGCATGTTCGCAAGAGATACTTCCATTTTCTGTGTTAATGGCCTAACTCTCACATATTTGACTATTTTGTATGATTGTGGGATTTTTTTTCACATTTTTGTATGGTTTGCTACCAACTTGTAATTTTGCTTATAAATAATGCGGGGATATACTCATATTTTATAAACTAATTAGTTACCTCGTTGGGGACAAGAACCACGCGTGTACGGTGAAATAGAAAACATATTTCATAAAATTTACCATGTACGACAAGCAGACAACCGATACTGATCACATAATAAAATCACCAATATCAATCCAGTTTATTTCATATTGGCCAAAAAATATAAATTTTTCATGCAATCTTTACCTGATGGATAAATCTTTCTCAAAATCTAAAGGCAGAATCCGTAAAATAATATTTGCAAACCAAGGGAAAGGAATTGGTAGCCTAACCTGCTAAATCTAAATTCATAAAAAAAATGACATTTAAACATAGAACTTTTCATGAAGAATGGTGCTATAGAACATATATTTCTATTTGATAATTTTAGTCCCGTCTGTGTCCTTCATTGAAAATTATTATTAAGGAGAACACATAAACCGATGAAACCATTACATGTATTCACATTCTATTAAACACTACCTCTGAAGCACATAAGTCTTACATAAAATTTTATTTCTATTGCAGCCATTCAAGGATACATTGAAAAGGATACCGTCCATGAGATGCAATTTGAAATTGGAGGAATGAAACAGGACTCTTCTGAGATAAACGAAGGCACAGGTCAACTGAAAATCAAGTCTCGTTATGACGACTTCATCTCGAAAATTGGCGGGAAAGGCTCCATTCATGACAGCATGAGGTCTGATTTTGATATCAATGGCGACAGTAACATCACCGATAGTAAGGCTGACGCATGGAAGATCGATACGACCACTAACGTGAACAATGTTTCTGATGATACCGATACAGGTTCCAAAGGCATTCTTCGAGAAGAGCAGGAAGAGTCAAAGGCAAAGGACAAAGACAACATGTTGAGGCCTTCTGCTAAGCGACGACTGTCAGATCTCGATGTCCATCTGAGAATGATGAATGAGAAGGTTGCGCCATTCTTTGACCATTCTCTGGAAGAAGAACGAACAATGAGGAGAAAAGTAAACTAATTGAGTCGAAAAGCGATGGAGGGAAATTCATGAAAGGAAATCAAGACTGGGGATGACAGTGGCATTGTTGTTGATAAAAGCAGTTTGGACAGCACTTATGATTCAATTATTGATCAAAAACATCATGGTACATCAGATTTATCACCCATGCACCACGATAAGAACCATCAAATTACGGAGTCAGAGAAAACAGTAAGCAAAGACACGGAAAGAAAAATGTACTATGCCTCAACAGTAGAAACCGATTTGATTGATAAAGATAATTACTTGAAGGCCGTCGCAAGTATAGGGCAAGAAGGGAAGTCGATGTCAAACCTTGAGACATCCATAGAAATAGAACAAGATGTGAATGCCAAAAATAAGAAAAACTTGAAAGAGCCTGACTTGCAAAACAAAAATGGCGACACTGAGGAAGCAGGTGAAGAGGATGAGATAGCAGATCAGCTCATGGATTTCTTGAATGTGGACAGAAAGAGGTCACGAAGATCTACGACAACTGATAGCGGCCTGGGAGATGATGATTACAGGTAAGAAAGAATAAAGTCATTGTGAATATAGACAAAAATTATTTTCATGGGAGGGTTTTGCTCCTGTTCCCCGGATAACCACATTATTTGCTTTCTATGTCGAACATGACCGTACAAAGTCGTCTCCAGTTGCACATTTGTCTCTTTATTCCATGTCTTGTTATTATTGTTTCAAATTGTTTTTGCTTTGTTAATTCTTTTGTCTCGCTATCTTTAGCTGTTGGTGTGATTGTTTACATTGCATCTCATGTTTGTTGCATTCTTGCTGGTGTATTTCACTGCTTTACTGCAGCGTCATTTAGTAAGAGATGTTCCCTTTCTTCTGATATATGTGAATAAATTTCTTTGTCTTTCTCGTTTATGTTTTGTATGAAATTCCATTACAGAGATTCGTCACCAGAAAGCGATGATTTAGATGGAGATCTGAAAGACGGCGATGGAAAAAGACGATCGAATAAAGACGGACATAAACACAAGAAGAAAGGATACAGACCATCTAGCAGACAAATATCTAAGGAAGATGATAAGCCAGAGGAACCTTCAAGCATGGATAAGAAAGTCCTCAAGGATGCAGATAAACCTAAAAAAGAACCAGTGCAGGAGCAGGACGAGAAAGAGAACAAGCATCTGCAAGACGATTATAAGAGCCTCAACATCAAAGGCAAAACTGAAAGTGATGGGAAAGCAGGTGAAGTTAATGATATTCAAAATCAGAAAGAAAAGGATGATGATAGTTTTACAGAGAAAGCATCCACTGCAAAGAAAGATAAGGGTTTGAAAGAACTGGCAGGTGTTAAGGACGATAGAGAGAAAAACAAGAAATCTTTGCTAGAAAATGAAAAGAAAATTGACGTCAAAGCCACAACTGAAATTGAGGAGAAAACAGACAAAGTTTATTATATCCAAAACCAGGAAGAGAAGGTTGATGATAGTTTGACAGATAATTCATCCACTACAAAGAAAGATAACACTAAGAAAGAACCAGTGCATGTAAAAGACGATGGAGACAAAAACAAGAAATCTCTGCAAGATAATGAACAGAAAACAAACACTGAAACTGATGGGAAAGCAGACAAAATTTATGATAGCCAAAATCAAAGAGAAAAGGTTGATGATAGTTTGATAGAGAATGCATCTACCGCGAAAAAAGACAAGCAACAAAAGAAAATGGCTGTGCCTAAAATAATGATCGACGAAATAGATTCCCTTGATGAGGAGGAGGAGGATAATCTCCAACGAGAAGACATGGGTAGGGATTCAAAAACTAGTCACGGTGTAGAAGATGCACCGAAAGGAACTCCAGAGTTAGCTCACGAATCTACAGTTCAATTCAAAGAATATGTTTCTGTAAATGCCAACGACGAAGAGTGCTTTGTGGACGAATTTTCAGTCGTTATGTCCGCGGATACGAATCAGGAATATACTCGTGACTTAAAAGCAAAAGCGGAGTCAGAAGTTGAATCTCCCGATGTTTCTAAGAATTCCTGGTCACTTAAAACCGAGTCAGATTTACATGAGTCAATGGAAAATGAACAAATGACATTAACACCTAACATTGAGGTTCAAACTGATAGTCAGATGCTGAATGAAGAACCTGAGAATTCACATGTCACCCATGATGACGACGCGTCATCCGAAGCCTCTACCAGGGTGCAACTGGAAGGTATAGTCGTGAAAGACGATGAAATTGAAAATAACAACGATAGCAATTTAGTGTCGGCAAATGCACTCAAGAAAGCTAGGCAAAGTACCCCAGATGAGAGTGACGCAAATTCGAAGCCTAAGATTAAAGACAGAGATGAGCAGGCCAAAAAGAAGGAAGAGGAACTTGATGATTCAAAACAAGAGAAGGCCAAAAGGAAGGAAGAGACACCTGATATTTCAATCAAACTCAACATGATGTCATTTGATTCAGGGATTGATAATGAGAGTATCGTATCTGAGCAATCGACTGCAGTATCTGAAACACCATTATCAACCTCTGCTGAGAGTGCTCAGAACCGACAAGATGAAGTACAAAAAGATAACAATAAAGAACCGATCAATGAAGAATATTTACAAAACCTCAGAAACGAAAAGAAACAACTCAATCTAAAAACAGAGGAAACAGAAATCCGCGATGATAATGTCGACGATAAGATTCATATAGAAAATGAGAAAAATGAAAGAAAGGCAACTCTTCGTAAACAGCACATGGTCATCGAATCAGATGAAGACGAGGATGACACCAGAAGCAGATCCTTGTCGATTCATGATGATGACTACTTTGCAAGTACGGAATCCCTAGGTATGGGGATGTCTCGGGAAAGTCTTGCTTTCTCTCAGCTGGACCTTTTCTGTGCGGAGACTATTCCTGAAAAAGACGAAAACGTGTCACGGTCATCCTCCAAAGATGATGAGGCCATGGAAGAGGACGACTTTGTAGATCACGAGCTCAAGCAGCAAGCTATTCTGGATGCTCTGAAGCAGAGCGAATATTCAGAGGATATTGACAGTTCAGAGCTACTATCCTCTGATCCAGAAGACTATGGAATGAAATTGGCAAAGCATGCGAGAGAAATATCAGAAGAAATGTCATCGATAAATCAAGCTTGGAGCGAAACAACATCTTACACGGAATACACAGAGTCTTCGTTTTGGACCACAGACGTTGACGGCATCTCTATGGATGGAGTACCAACTATGGAACCAGTTTCTGCTAACCAAATTAATGATACGCAAGCAGTACGAGATGTTAGTGTTGTTGACAAGAAACAAGACAATGTCAAAGAAGTTGAGGCCAAGAAAACAGATGCGCCTTCCATACTGAAGAGTGAAGGCCAAATGAAAATTTCCGCGGAAGGGACTGAGGGAAATAGTTCCATTAGTGAGGATAAACAGCCATTAGCAAATGAACCCTTCGATAAAAAGGAAGCAGACGATTCATATCGGAAACCCGGTAAGGTTGAAAAGATCCCAAGTGTTGAAGATGATGACAAAGGTCGTAAGGAAACAGATCTTACACAGAAAAGACCAAGTAAAGGAAATGAGAGCAGCAATTCAAACGATCAAGACTTACACATTTCTGGGTCGATTCCAACAATCGAGGACAAAATAGAAGGTAAAAAGGCTGACATTTCTGAGAGAGAACATCCTTGTCATCAAATCTCAAGTGACATTAAGCAGTCAGTGGAGCCAGTTGAAGAAACGCCGTTAAAGATGGAAGCAATTGCAAATGTAGAAAGCAAACCAAAAGATACATCAGACGAGTTGGCACTTGACGTCACAACTGATATTTCTTCAAAGCAGAAACCTCTTAGTCCCCCAAGGATCCTCAGAGCAACTTCAGATGTTCGAATTGAAAACGGCGAAAGCATTGTTCTTGAATGGAAAATATCCGGTAATTATTTTGTCAAATTCTCAGATCTAATTATAAGGCCAACCCCATGATAAACTCCCCCCCCTCTAAAACCCCAAAGTAATTGAAATAGTTTTGTATGATATACGCCGAATATTTCAACTGAATGAAAAAAGCAAAATTTTGAATTTGTCATGATTTGTAATTTAGGTAACCCAGTACCTGACATAAAGATGTTTAAAGACGGTAAACCAGTCAATTTTTGTGATGGAGAAAACATTTTCAAAGAGGACGAGTACGTTGCCATGGAGATACTAGACGCGACATCCAAGGATTCCGGTTGCTATGAGATACACCTGACAAATTCCCTTGGGACTGACATAGGAATGATAAATGTAATGGTGAAGGATAGCCGGAGTTCGAGTCCAAAGGGTGGGGCTTTGGAGCAGAAAGAAAAGTAAGTGTTTCTGGTGTTATTATATTCAATCAGGCGCGTAGCAAGAGTACTTTTCAAGTGGAATCACTTTCATTTAGGAGGTTTGGGGTCGCTTTGAGGCTGGGTCAAGTGAGAACCCCTTATGGGGATCCAAGGGGCGAAGCACCGCAATCTAATGGATATTGTACATTAACAGAGCAGTTTTCTACGTTACAATTATGATATGTACATTTAAGAAATTACTGACAGGATAACAGGGACAGAATTATACACCCATCAACACCAAAAGGAAGACAGTCATTTCTTATATTTACATTTTTAGCTCACCTCGACGAAGTTGAGATGAGCTTATGCTATAACCCCGGTGTCCGCGTCCGCGTCCGGTTAAAGTTTTTGGGTAACTCAGTATCTGACAAAGTATTGATGCTACAGTAACCAAACTTGCACAAGTGATTCATCTTTGGATGCTGAGGTGAACCCATGCATGGGATGCTGCATCTGACCTACATTTTCCGGTTGAATGACTTTGTCAATGTCTGGTTAAAGTTTTTGGGGTAGCTCAGTATCTGACAAAGTACTGATGCTACAGTAACCAAACTTGCACAAGTGATTCATCTTGGGATGCTGAGGTGAACCCATGCATGGGATGCTGCATCTGACCTACATTTTCCGGTTGAATGACATTGTCAATGTCTGGTTAAAGTTTTTGGGGTAGCTCAGTATCTGACAAAGTACCGATGCTACAGTAACCAAACTTGCACCAGTGATTCATCTTGGGATGCTGAGGTGAACCCATGCATCAGATGCAGCATCTGACCTACATTTTCCGATTGAATGATTTTACCTTTAAAGGCCAATATTGAGCAAAGTATAAGTGCTACATAAACCAAACTTGCATATTAGATATATCTTTGATCAAACTTTCATAAAATGACCTTGAACTACTTTTTCCGCTTGAGTGATTTTGCCTTTAAAGGCTAATATTGTGCAAAGTATAAGTGCTACATGTACCAAACTTGCATATTTGATGTATCTTTGATCAAACTTTCATAAAATGACCTTGACCTACTTTTTCTGCTTGAGTGATTTTACCTTTAAAGTCTAATATTGAGCAAAGTATAAGTGCTGCATGTACCAAACTTGCATATTGGATGTATCTTTGATCAAACTTTCATAAAATGACCTTGACCTACTTTTTCCGCTTGAGTGATTTTACCTTTAAAGTCCAATATTGAGCAAAGTATAAGTGCTGCATGTACCAAACTTGCATATTGGATGTATCTTTGATCAAACTTTCATAAAATGACCTTGACCTACTTTTTCCGCTTGGGTATTTTGCCTTTAAAGGCTAACATTGAGCAAAGTATAAGTGCTACATGTACCAAACTTGCATATTGGATGTATCTTTGATCAAACTTTCATAAAATGACCTTGACCTACTTTTTTCCACTTGAGCGATTTTTCTTTTAAAGCCAATATACATGTACCTAGAGATATGTTTTAATTGAATTTTGCTGCCGCGAGGTGAGCTTCGTAATCTTTGATTACACTATGTTTGCAAAATATAAGAGACCCAATTTTTGCACGATCATTGCTTATACACCGAATCACAGCACCAAAAGTATTCTAACGTTGGTAAATTCTCCCAACTTCAAAACGTACGCGTTACGTCACAATAGGCAGCCCAAGTTATTGGAATAAAATTCTAATTGCCTAATGGGAATTCAACATGGGAAATCTACTAGTAATGTAAATATTTTTCTTTAATTCTTTTTATGGATGTACCTACGTACTTGTACTTGTGTACGCCTGTCTATCATGAGTCATAAACAATGGACACACAAAACCCTGAACAATAAATAAACAAACAAAACAACTAAAGCATTCTATAAAGGAGCAAAAGTCAATATCCAATATTGAGATGAGATCAGGTGTTGGGAAGAGTAAGCGTCTCCTGCTTTCTAACAACACCCGTCTCTTCGACCGTACAGAAAAGGTAAAATCTGTTTATTCGTTTATTTTTCGACTTTTTTTTTGGAAGGGGGGGGGGGGGGGATTGCTCTAAGATGTCCAAGAATATTTCAGACATTAGCAACGATTTTAATAATCCACATTTTAACTTTTTTCAAAATGCTTTCCGATTCGCAATATAATGTAAGAATATCGGAATCTTCTAGCGCTTCTCAATCACCCTATCCATATCGTCTCCATTTAACCTTTTGATGTACGTTCTTGGGAACGATAATCTGTACATATATATGGATCTCAGATCCTGAGGAACATTTTTAAAATACGTAAAAATTATTTTGAATATATATATATATATATGGCGCTTGTTATTTCAAGCAACAACACAACATGTCCAGAATTTATTTTGATATAAACTTTTCTTTGCAGAGAAAGTTTAACAGAGATGTTCGCCTATCCACCTGAATTCTCAGTGGCGCCATCTGACTGTGTCATACAGGAAGGACGGACAGTCATCATCAAAGGCTGTGTAAAGGGTGAGTATGATGCAGCACATTAATGCTAAAGGAAAGATACGGGAATAATGTGCAATAGGGCGCCGTTGAATTTCATAATATACAAAACACCTTTTTTTGATCGTGCGTCTTACTAATATTTGTATCTTCGGCCTCGGGCAATAGGCTATTTTGTCTTCAGGTCCAACAAATCATATATTGCCCTCATTCCTAGTCAATAATGTATAATATTGACCTACCAAAGTCCATATTATAAAATATTCATAGAGTTCATTGCACGTGATCATAGTACAGCTGAAGGCATTTTTTGTTGTTGTAATTTTCTGTTTTGCGTCCACGTGTTTGTATTTAGGTTTTGAAGCCACATTAAAATACCCCTTTTCACGAATTGTCAGAATTTCCATATTGTAAATTGTACATGAAAATATTCTGCAGCAAGATTCTTGTTTAGTCATTTCATTTCTATTTCACCTTAAGTTCAGAATTTGTCTTGTGACCAAGATCATATATCTTGTCCTCTTGATTTTGTTATAAAATAAATAGCAAGTTTGTTTTAGGCCTAATATTTTTTTTCTCTTGGCTGGTAGGTTTCTCAAGATTCGAAAAACAGCTGGCGGAAAGATCGCGTGGATTTTAAAAACTATTTTTGAAGTCCATACGCATAACGCGCATACTCCGATCTAATTTTTAGAATTCCTACTTTCGTTTTGAAAATGAACTGACAGCGCGTTGTTCGAATAGCTTAATACAAAGTAAATGTGCATGTCTATATATTTAAATAAATTGTATTTGGTAAGTGTGAACAACCAAAGCTGAAAAAACTTTCCATATCCTGGCGGTGAAGTATATAGGGAGGATTATTGTGTCTTCTGTCCAAATTTTTGGGATGTAACGATACTTCTACTTCTACTTCTACTTCGTAATGACCGCCTTCAACTTGTTGAAGTTTACGTCACTTTTTTGGGTTGCGCAGGCTGGATTAAAATATTTCAAACTTAGATTAAATTAAAAGATTAAAACTATTTACAATGGATGGGATGAGTTAATGATGGGTTGATGATGAGACAGCTGCCTTAAACGACTCGACTGAGTCGCTCATGACAGTGTCCAGGGGTAGCTGATTCCAGTCTTTGATTGTCCTCGGAAAGAAAGAATTTTGTCTAATTTGGGTTCTACAAGATGGGATTTGGAAAGAGAGTGAGTGCATGTTGCGTGAGAATCTTAGCGGGGGGATAAGTCTGTTTGCTTTTGGTATGGCAACTTTTTCTTTTACAATTTTAAACATCATTGTTAGTCTTGAGTCCGTCCGTCTGTCTGCTAGGTTTCTCCATTGTAGATCTTTTAACATGTCACTGACACTAGAAGTGTTGTTGTTTCTGCCAGTGACATACCTAGCAGCCCTCCTTTGAATTTTTTCTAATTTGTTGACATCCTCAGTAAAGTAGGGGTCCCAGACTGAACAGGCATACTCTAATGTCGGCCTAACTAATGTTTTGTATGCCTGTTCCTTTACTGAGGTAGAGTTAATGTTTAAGTTACGTTTAAGAAAGCCTAGAGTGTTATTTGCTTTATTTGAGATGTTATTTACATGGGAATTCCATTTGAAGTCTGATTGGATGGTTACACCTAAATATTTAGCTTTGTCTACATGTTTTAAAAATACACTACCAGGTCCGGGATTACTCCAGAAATGGCTATAATAGCTAAATATGGCTATAATAGCTATAAATGGCTATATTGGAGGAATAATTTTAAGTACTAAAAAAGTAATTTTTTGAATTTTGAGCTAATACTCAAAATCGCAAATGTTTATGACCATCTGAACAATGTTTACTAAAGAAGTTGACATGTAAAATGTATCATCTTTGAGATTGAATGAGTCAGTTTTTGATAACTTATCCTGGTCAAAACTTGAAAATTGTAAGTTTTGCAGGATCATGTAAACTTGGCGATCGCAATACTGGTATACCAGTATTGTTGACAATACTGGTATAAATTTTTGTTCCAGTATTGTCACCAGTATCTTCCAGTATTGTTTGTTATGTACAATACTGGTAAAATACTGGAAGATACTGGTATTCCAGTATTGTTAAATTAACAACATATTTTTTTTGCAGATACTGGTTTTCCAGTATTGTAGAATTGAGAATACTGGAATACCAGTATTGTAAATCCAACAATACTGGAATACCAGTATTGTAAATCCAACAATACTGGAATACCAGTATTGTAAATCCAACAATACTGGAATACCAGTATTGTAAATCCAACAATACTGGAATACCAGTATTGTAAATTCAACAATACTGGAATACCAGTATTGTAAATTCAACAATACTGGAACACCAGTATTGTTTATCTGATAATACTGGAAAACCAGTATTGTCACTCTGTGCTGAATTTCATCATCAACGTGATTATCGTCCCGTTCGCATAACTCTGGTACTTGTCTAAGATCACATCTATTTCGGCGGTATTTGACCCCTTCTGATTCGACAGTGTAGGATCTAGGTTCGGATCTTTTATCTAGTACAACCCCTTTTTTCCACGGTTCCTCCTGTGTTTGAATATTTACCACGTCTCCTGGTTAGCTCACCTCGACGAAGTTGAGTGAGCTTATGCTATAACCCTACACGTCCGCGTCCGCGTCCGCGTCCGCGTCCGCGTCCGCGTCCGCGTCCGCGTCCGTGTCCGCGTCCGTGTCCGCGTCCGCGTCCGGTTAAGAAGTTTGGGGTAGCTCCGTATCTGACAAAGTACTGATGCTACAGTAACCAAACTTGCACAAGTGATTCATCTTTGGATGCTGAGGTGAACCCATGCATCGTTTGCAGCATCTGACCTACATTTTCCGCTTGAGTGACTTGGTTAAGAAGTTTGGGGTAGCTCAGTATCTGACAAAGTACTAATGCTACAGTAACCAAACTGGCACAAGTGATTCATCTTTGGATGCTGAGGTGAACCCATGCATCGTATGCAGCATCTGACCTACATTTTCCGCTTGAGTGACTTGGTTAAGAAGTTTGGGGTAGCTCAGTATCTGACAAAGTACTGATGCTACAGTAACCAAACTTGCACAAGTGATTCATCTTTGGATGCTGAGGTGAACCAATGCATCGGATGCAGCATCTGACCTACATTTTCCACTTGAGTGACTTGGTTAAGAAGTTTGGGGTAGCTCAGTATCTGACAAAGTACTAATGCTACAGTAACCAAACTGGCACAAGTGATTCATCTTTGGATGCTGAGGTGAACCCATGCATTGGATGCAGCATCTGACCTACATTTTCCGCTTGAGTGATTTGGATAAGAAGTTTGGGGTAGCTCAGTATCTGACAAAGTACTAATGCTACAGTAACCAAACTTGCACAAGTGATTCATCTTTGGATGCCGAGATGGACCCATGCATCGGATGCAGTATCTGACCTACTTTTTCCACTTGAGTGATTTCGCTTTTAAAAGCCAATATTGAGCAAAGTATAAGTGATACATGTACCAAACTTGCATATTGGATGTATCTTTGATCAAACTTTCATAAAATGACCTTGACCTACTTTTTCCGCTTGAGTGATTTTGCCTTTAAAAGCCAATATTGAGCAAAGTATAAGTGCTAGATGTTCCAAACTTGCATATTAAATGTATCTTTGATCAAACTTTCATAAAATGACCTCGACCTACTTTTTTCGCTTGAGTGATTTTGCCTTTAAAAGCCAATATTGAGCAAAGTATAAGTGATACATGTACCAAACTTGCATATTGGATGTATCTTTGATCAATCTTTCATAAAATGACCTTGACCTACTTTTTCCGCTTCAGTGATTTTGCTCTATAAAGCCAATATTGAGCAAAGTATAAGTGCTAGATGTTCCAAACTTGCATATTAGATGTATCTTTGATCAAACTTTTGTAAAATGACCTCGACCTACTTTTTCCGCTTGAGTGATTTTGCCTTTAAAAGCCAATATTGAGCAAAGTATAAGTGCTACATGTACCAAACTTGCATATTGGATGTATCTTTGATCAATCTTTCATAAAATGACCTTGACCTACTTTTTCCGCTTGAGTGGTTTTGCTCTATAAAGCCAATATTGAGCAAAGTATAAGTGCTACATGTACCAAACTTGCATATTGGATGTATCTTTGATGAAACTTTCATAAAATGACCTTGACCTACTTTTTCTGCTTGAGTGGTTTTGCCTTTAAAAGCCAATATACATGTACTAAGAAATATGTTTGAATTGAATTTTGCTGTCACGAGGTGAGCTTTGTAATCTGTGATTACCTATGTTTTTAACTCTGTCAACGGTCTCGCATTCTTGTCATACTGTTGTTTCGTCCTCCTTTGTTTAGACTTTGACGACCTTCGAACGTTCCTAGTAGATTTATTGTTCGGATTTAAGAGTTCGCCGTGTGTCGGTGTGACAGACCTGGTTCTGCGTCCAAAAAGTAATTGAGAAGGCGATCCTATTCCTTCTATTGGAGTATTTCTGTATTCAAGAAACGCTAGATTTGGGTCTGATTTTGTTTCTTTGCACTTTTTTAGAATGTTCTTTACAGTTTTTACAGTTCTCTCAGCCATCCCGTTACTCTGAGGATAGTGTGGAGAAGATGTAGTGTGTTTAATTCCATAATCTTTGCAAAATGTATTAAATTCTGCACTCGTAAGATTTGGTGCGTTGTCACTTATCAGCTCTTCCGGTATTCCATGTCTCGCAAACTGTATTCTGAGCTTTGTAATTATTGCTTTACTCGTAGTTGATTTCAGCTCATTAATTTCGAAAAACTTCGAATAATAATCCACTATTACAACATAGCTTATTTTGTCAAGTTCGAACAAATCGATTCCAACCTTTTGCCAAGGTCTTAGCGGAACTGAATGAGGTATCAACGGCTCTTTGCATTGTTTGTTTTTGTATCTATTGCATGTAGAACACGACATGACTTTTTGTTCAATATCGGCGTTAATCCCAGGCCAATAAACAACTTCTCTCGCTCTCATTCTACATTTTTGGATACCCGCATGTCCCAAATGAAGATAATATAAAATATCCTCTCTCATCGATGAAGGAATAACTAGTCTCTGACCTTTAGTAACAATGCCGTTGTATACTGAAAGTTCTTCTCGAAAATTCCAGTAATCTTTGATTAGAGAGTGACATTCGGAACTCGTTTTAGGCCATCCATTGAAAATCACATTTCTCAGCAGCGACATTTCTTCATCATTCCTTGACTGTTTTGCGACTTCGCTCAATTTTTCATCGGTAATAGGCAAATATGAACTTGAAATTCCATGAATTGCAAATCTGTCGTAGTCATCAGGAACTTCTCCGCTTTTCGTACGACTCAAAGTATCCGCGATGTACAGCTCTTTACCCGGTTTATACTGCACGACAAGCTCATAGTTTTGAACTTTAAGCATCATACGCTGTATCCGTGGCGGCGCTGTCATAATCCTTTTGCGGAATAAACTCTCCAGCGGTTTGTGATCGGTTTCGACGTCAACTCGCTGCCCATACAGGTACTGGTGAAACTTTTTACACGCAAAAACGATTGCCAATAATTCCTTCTCGATCTGTGCGTAGTTTCGTTCAGATTTGTTTAGCGCTCTCGACGCATACGCCACAGGTTGCCCTTTTTGTAGCAAGCAGGCTCCTAGCCCCTCTGATGATGCATCTACAAATATTGTAACCTCCTCCTTCGGATTAAAATATCTTAGTACTGGCGCTTCTGTCAAGGCTTTTTTCAGCTTATCGAAGCTTTCTTGTTGTCTGTCTTCCCAGTGCCACGCAGTACAGTGAAACCTGTCTAAACCGATATCGACTGGGACCAAGAAAATATATCGGTATAGACAGGTTATCGGATTACACAGGTTTAAAAGAATTAAGGCATCCTTTAATTTCGTCAAGTTATCTTCATATTCCTAGGGAATAGTTCATCATAAATCTGTGAAACAGTAATGCTTTCTTGTTTATCATGAACTGTTTAAACTTTTATTTCTCATAAAAGATTATCCTCTCTGTCATAATAAGTTAGATTTAGAATAATATTTTTTTTTTAATAAATTTTTGTTCCAGTATTGTCACCAGTATCTTCCAGTATTGTTCGTTATGTACAATACTCGTAAAATACTGGAAGATACTGGTATTCCAGTATTGTTAAATTAACAACATATTTTTTTTGCAGATACTGGTTTTCCAGTATTGTAGAATTGAGAATACTGGAATACCAGTATTGTAAATCCAACAATACTGGAATACCAGTATTGTAAATCCAACAATACTGGAATACCAGTATTGTAAATCCAACAATACTGGAATACCAGTATTGTAAATCCAACAATACTGGAATACCAGTATTGTAAATTCAACAATACTGGAATACCAGTATTGTAAATTCAACAATACTGGAACACCAGTATTGTTTATCTGATAATACTGGAAAACCAGTATTGTCACTCTAACGATACTGGAATACCGGTATTGTTAGAGTAACAATACTGGTTCTCCAGTATTATCAGAGGAACAATACTGGTTTCCCAGTATCGTCAGATTAGTAATACTAGTACTGATATGCTACGTTATTCACTTATCATTCTATTGTTGATTTGATCACTTGTTATTGTGACAATACCGGAATACCAGTATTGTTAACGTAACAATACCTGAATGCCAGTATTGTCAGATTAGTAATACGATTGACATACGGATAAATGTTGATTTGAATGGACAATACCAGAATACTACATGTAGTCGAATGATTAATAACATATGATTTATTAAGAGGCACTGAAAGATTCGAGTAGCATGAATTTTAGCACCAAGAATTCTTTGATCAATTGACAATGAAGACTAATTATCAAATGAATGAAACAAAGAGCACTACATGAAATGCACTATATGAAACATTATCAATGAGAAGAAAATATAGAGTGCAGTTCTGCAAGCAAAAGAGCCACACGTGCCTCGTCAACAGTCCTGGTAGGTACCTCCATCTGAGTCTGTAACGCAGACAAAGATGAATTACATGTAAGCACTGTCCTGAATTGCACAGTTGAGTTGGGGTCGCTTCATGATTAGTACACAGAGCGCTTGGCTATGGTAGGAACCAAGTCTCGCTGCAACATCAGATTCGTCAGGGGCATCACAGTCAGAACAATACTGGAAAACTAGTATCGAATAAGTAACAATACTGGAATTCCAGTATTGTCACATTTACAATACTCTGTATTTCTCTATTTTATTTCAAAGTAAATAAAGTGTAGGATTCATGTCCAATAGTGTCATATTTCAATACCGGAATACGAGTATTGTCAATATAACAATACTGGAATACCAGTATTGTAAATTCAACAATACTGGAATACCAGTATTGTCACAATTTCGATACTGGTCTTCCAGTATTCTTACTTTTACGATACTGGTATTCCAGTATTGTATATATGACAATACTGGAAAATACTGGACAATACTAGTCTACCGGTATTGTGACATGGACAATACTGGTAAAATCGATATTCCAGTATTTTTATTTTTTCCAGTATCTTCCAGTATTGTAAAATTTACAATACTGGAATTCCAGTATTGTCACTTTCACAAAATAATTTTTTTATCCCAACAATACTGGAATACCAGTATCTGTACAACAATACTGGAACAAAAATTTGTACCAGTATTGTCAACAATACTGGTATACCAGTATTGCGATCGCCAAGTTTACATGCTGGTATTCCACTTCTTTTGTAAACTTTGATCAGATGGTCATAAAGATTTGCGATTTGAGTTTGAATGAAAAATTCAAAAATTTAATTTTTTAGTACTTAAAATTATTTCTCCAATATAGCCATTTATAGCTATTATAGCCATATTTAGCTATTATAGCCATTTCTGGAGTAATATCGTACCTGACTACTGTACTGTTCACTAAATCCAGAGCACCCTGTTTTGGCGATTTATTCTGTCATCTGAAGAATATGCCTATAAATAATAGTTTCCAAGAATTTACCTCCTTTAGTTGTAACTGGAAATTAACTTCAACGTACCCTATCGCCGTATCGGCTACCTTCAAACCGCAACATGAAAAATAAAATGTCTATGGTAAATTTCCATGTTGATTTTAAGCCGCCACCATATTGCTCTCCGTGTCAACATAGTAAACAGTGACATCAAAGCCCCTGACGTCACACATTTTCAGGGAATATACTATAGAAAATCCTCGTAGACTTTTTATATTTCGTTCTATTTCTAACTTAATTGACGCACAACCAAAGGAATGCTGGACGTTTCGGTACAAAGACGTTTCGGTACAAGGACGTTTCGGTACAATAGAAAGACGTTTCGGTACAAGTAGAGACGTTTCAGTACAATGTAAAAGATGTTTTGGTAATAATGAGTTTGTGTTTGTTTTAATTGTTTTTGATAAGTTTCGGAACATATTTGATGACAAATGATATTTTTGGGTGATCAAACTTTTCGTCCGATACCTAACAATTATAGGCCTAATCAAATATTGCAAAGAAAACGGATTAATTAATTGATTTGTCATTAGACATACCAATTATCTATGACGAAAGAACCTCCCCCTCCAAAAAAAGAAAGATAAAAACAAACAAACAAAAATAAACAGAAATTATATATATTATGTAATCAAAATAATGTTTGGTGTACTTTAAAAAAAATTATGCTTTTCCACTCTATCATCTCGGGGTCATGATTTATTTTTTTTTTTGGGGGGGGGGTCATATGTTAATGTACGAAAACATCTCTTACAATGGTATTTAATAACAACATATTGATAATGTATCGAGTCAAATTGGGTAATGTACAAAAAAATGTACCGAAACGATCTAAATCATGTACCGAAACGTCTTTTTACCATGTACCGAAACGACTTTTTTCTTTGTACCAAAACGTCCTGCACCCCAACCAAAGTAATGTACGGCTTAAGGAGAGCTATAAAATTGATATCTTTTTGGAAGATGACACAATCATAATTTGGAGAATTCCTGGAAAACAGTGTGCTCTGGATTTAGTGAACAGGACAGTAGATCACCAGGGATTTTTCTAGGGTCTGTAGGGGGCCGAAATTCGGCCCCATTCCCAATGCCAAAAAGTGGTACTTTTTCCAAATTTTAGACCTAAAAATTCCCAATTCAATCTTTTCTCCAAAACGAGAAATTCATTTCCAATTTACGTATCATTAACTGAGGAAAGCGAAAGTAGAACTAACATGTTTTGTAGTTCAAAGAGGGATTCAAAATAAAGACAACTAATACATGTATGATAAGGGATAATTTGCACGATATATATATAATATGATATATCTTTTTGTTGTTTGAAATTTATTTCCCAATTAAGGTTGAAATGTTGCAAAATTCCACTTTTCATCGGCCCAGGCCTCTGACATCAGGGGCTAGAAAAAACCCTGATCACAATACGATACGTATCACAATGAAAGGCTCACATTGTGATACGTATCAGGATACACTTTTCAATCCAATTCAACACTGACATATTCCTTGAATTCAAAGAAAAACTTAACATACTTGCATCAGTTAGTCTTAACAGCATAAAGAGGGTCCTCACAAGTTACATGGTGATTTGGGGTATACTATTGGCTTTATACAATGTACATTATAAGTAAATGATACAGAAAAATTTTGTCTCTATTTTTGTTTCACTGTGCTGGATTTGTTAAAAAATACCATATCATTATGTAATGTTTGATGGAAGATGTATCGCAATACAAGTACAAACGATATATCGTTACACCACCACCAAATTTCATATACTTACTTTGAAAAATACAGATTTTAGAAAGTTAAATGTTTTGAAAATGGCAAAATGAGAATGTGCTTGACCAGTACATATACTCTCATTGATAAAGCCTGTGTTAATCCCCTAATTGAGTTTAGACCTTCTGAGTGCTTGTCCCCACTAAACTTTATATGTGATGTCAAGCCAACTTTGATAGTATAAACTGGTTTTGTTAGTTACCCTGTTGTTCGTTTACAGGAAAAAGTTCGGGCTAAGAATTCATACTTTCCAAAATATTCATGTTCATGTATGGCCAAAAATTTGAAATTGTTTAAATGCCTTATTGAAATTTGAGTGAAACAGGTATTGTCACTGTGGTGCTTCACCTCTAGACGATTTCTTTATCAGGAAATCCCCCACCTAGAGTCCAATGGTTCCGTGGAGAGCGTCAAATCAGCGGGGATGGTGATCTTGACATCATTGACGAGGGATCGTATAGCTGCCTGGTCATTCCGTGCCCGACAGCAGAGCATGCTGGGAAATACTCATGCCAAGCTATCAATGACTTGGGTGTGGCTGAGACACATTTTAATCTCATTTATAAAGGTCAAGGTAAAGCAGTTTCTTATTTTTATTCACCTTACCACTTAAAACATACATGTAATAAAACTTTCCTTCACGGACCCTTTATGGTGCTTAGATGGTACATGTACATGTTTGCATATATTATAACCTATAGATTTGATTAAAGCACACATATACATTGTCCAATTCCTTTTTCAAATTTGTATCTCTTGTATATAATAATAATTTAATAAGGCCATTTTTGTATAAGACTTTCAAACTTATTTACCTTGACCCTGAATTTTACCTGATTCATCTATGTGGTTTTGATACTATTTTCATGTTCATAGACATTGTCTTCTCTTGTACATATTATACAGATTTACATGTACAAGCAGATGAAGAGGAAGAAAAACAAGTTAACAAGACAAAAAGGGCCAAGTTACAGAGACAGGAATGTGTACCCTCGGCACCAAATGTACAGCTGGAAATATCAGAGTCACAGGTATAGACAATAGTCAGTCACAGATATTAATTATGATCAGAGTAACAAGTGCATGTACATGTCAAAATAATAGAGAGGTTTAGTTACAAGGTTTAGCGCGACGTGTACATATGACGTCATCACTTCCTGCAATCTTTGATCAAATGATGTCATGACGTGACGTATAGCTACACGTTATGGACATATGAACAACACTCTAAAAGTAACGACAGAACGTGTAACGTCTTTGAAAATTTCCACGCTTATCACTGATCACACCTCCAATTTTCGGTGTTATAAAGCACGTTTAGGATTCTAACTTTCCTTCTGTCGAGGTTTTACGAGTCTTAATGAACATTCCTTGCAAATTAAACTGATTGAAAAGAAGCTAGCTACACATACACCTTTTGATAAAGCTATACTTAGACCTTCTCCGGTTCGTACGTATAACTAAACGATGTCTTTGGATTGTGACGTCAAACGATGACGTGTACTTGTACGTCATACGTACATGTTGAAAGCACTTGTAACTAAAACTCTCTACTGTATGAACTACAAAATGTCATGTGAATGGTAAGTGGTTGGGAATATTTTATATTTCACATATGTAACCCTTGTAACATGACCTTCACTTAATTTTGACCTTTGATTAAGTTACTCCAGTTTATCGTATCTTTTTAATGGAGCAATGGTATGCATTTTGACCTATCCTTGTATTTATTTAGACTTTAAAGTATGAACTACTGAACTTGCTAAGTATCTGCTTGGCTGTGAATTATTGACCAGTTGTTTCTAGAGTTGCATAAATCAATCATATGATTTACTTTTCCATAATGGATGAAGTAATAATTTAATTAGTGAATACAGTTAGCGAAATTATTCGACAAGAAACCACAAATATTCAGTTGTGGCTTAGAATTAAAATATCATGTACTAATTTGGTGTGATTGTGAATATTTTGAAGAAGAAACAATGGTTTAAGTCTAGTATACATATTGTATAGGGTGAAATTCTCAAGTCATTATTAGAATATGTAATACTTATTATTGCTTACAGGGAATTATGCCACAGAAGTTTTCCCTCCTTAAAGATTATGTAGATAAAGGTAATGCCACAGAAGTCCACAAAGGAGAGGTTGTAGAAGTACTGGATAAGATAGATGGTGACCACTGGCTAGTTAGGACTGGTCAAGCTGGAAATGAGGTGATAATGACAATCTGAAATGGACATACTTGTTCATTTCAATTTAAAAGATGCATGAGATTTAAAAAAATGTGAAATCATTTTTGAAATGTTTCATTGATAGCTAGACAAAGGACGTCACATACTTAGGTGATGTTTTTCATTTTGATGTCAAAAACGAATCACTGGGAAAATAACAAAAAAGCCTCTAATAGAGTAAGAATTAACAATTCAAAAGTTTGCCACGCTATATGATGTCCTAAGAACAAGAATTGAACAGTGGCATATGGGAACTGGAAAATGGACTATTATGTAAACATGAATTGAGTACCTACATGTATGCTAGCACACATGTCAGATGCAATTTAACACACACAATTATGTGGAGGCAATATTAATGATTTTCATATCAAGCAGTAAAAAAGTTATCTGCTAAATTTTTTTTTATTTACAAATTGTCATTTCTGATCGACATCTAATCACACATTTAGATCTGCTATGTGGCGCCATCTATCCTTGAACCGTTTGATGAAAAGACAGTGGAGAGACCATCTGGTTTTGATGGTACAGGACGCAAGTCAAACCGTGTAGACGATGAAATGGTGAAGAAGATTAAGGACAAACAGAAGTAAGGAGAAATGTACCCCCTGTCTTATTGTGTACATGTATGACCAAACATTGTGATAAAAATCCCTCCCCCCAACTGGAAGAGACTTTTGCCTTTGTGTCTGTCTGTATTTCTATCTGTCACAAATTGGCTTTGAACCAAAATTCTTATCACTTTCCTATTGCCGTAAGTTATTGCGGATCATTAAAAGATTTCGCATTACCTTGATCCAAGGTTATGTAACCAGTCAAGGTCACTGAGAGGGAAGATCACAACAAAAATTAACTTTTCAAGGTGAAGGTTTCTGAATACTGAATCATATGAATACTTTGCAATTTAAAAAAAAATGTCCATGTTTTATTTCAGGAGTCTTATTCAGGACGTAGTTGACACGGAAACTGATTATGTCTGTGACCTCAAGGATTTGATTGACAACTACATTCAACCAATCAGAAAGGAGGATTTCCCACAGACTCTGAAGGCCAATGAAAACGACATCTTCGCCAATTTACTACAAATCTACAAGTTTCATCACAAGTTAGTACACTGTAGAAACATGCGTCTCATAAAAATGTGTGTAACGTACAAGGATTTTCCTTTAAGTTTGTTTTCCTTTATTCAAGGCAAATGATGTCGGAATACTGTATGTGTACTTATTGTAGCAAAACCAAATTTTAGTGAAACAAGGCAAAAATGGGAAATTTGACATATTAGTGTAATCGTGAATTAGGGAACTTGACTTTTTTCCTATTGTCATCAATAAGAGTAAAATGGTTTAGCGTAGTCTAAACAGTGCTTACTCCACTATAAAATGAATCCTGCTTAAAAAAGACACATACAGTATGACGTCATAAATCTCGCACATGACATTATAAGGGCTTAAAATTATGACGCAGTTATTTCTCACACATTCTACATCGCAACTATTTATAATTTTAAAACTATTTCTTTAATGAAAGAAATGTTCATCAAGATTTTAGGGCTGATCTGAGAGGTTAGCGCAACTAGTCGTTTAATTACCGGTACAAAAAAAAAGAAAGAAAACTATTCAATTATTTTTTTCTTCAGAGTTTTGTTACCAGAGTTAACAGAATGTAGTGGGGAACCAGATGAAGTGGCCAATGTTTTCCTGAAAAAGGTAGGAATGTTACCATGACAACTTTGTAAACAACATGTATGAATTTGAACAAAACAAATGTTTTCAACAGAAAATTCAGGAAAAAACCCAGTCATTATAAATTGCTTTTGTTTTTCATAACAAAAATTATTTTTTATTCGTTGAAAAAATTTCAAGACATAAACCAAACCTTCATAAATTGTCACAAAGTATGTACATGCATCTTTTCAAATGCATTCAATAAAGTAAATCATAATAGATTTAGAAAAAGCATGATAAAAACAACAAATTCAATCTTTGTCTTCAAGAAAGAATAAATTGATTTTAAAATAAAGAAAAAAAGATGCATATGGATCTTTTATAAATTCTATAAAATAAGGACATTGTACTCAGAATTACATAATGGTTAGATTTTAGTTCCAAATTTGGTTTATGTTCACTCATGAAAAACTACATGTATGTTGTGGAGACAAAGAGAAGTAACTCTTACTAAATCATTCTGTTCTTTGCAGCGTGAGAGTTTTTCCAATTATCTCCCTTACTTAGCTACAAGGAGGAAAGCCAGTGAGGTCCTTTATGATAAAGAAGTGCAAGACTTCCTCAAAGTTTGTATCTTTGTCTACCTAAAGTTAAATTTTCTATAATGTATTTTTTTCATAAATTATTATAAAGTATTGTCCTTAAAAAGTATAGAAAGTATTTGAATTTTGATTTGCCCATGACATTCCCTATTGACTTAATGTTCATCACAGTTATTTTGAACGTTAAATCCTACATCTTTTATTAATTTTCTGTCAGCTTTTGATTTTCAAATTGTATTTAAAGATTGTAATTAGTCTCTCAGAAATCAACAGAAAATGACTTTATAGCTGCCAGGTAGAATTTTTGAAGAGTAGGTCAAACTCCATGGTCAAAGTCACTAGGTCAAATGTCAGTTGTTTTTTTTTTTTTGTCAAGTACATGTATAACCATGTTTGTTGTCTCCGTATTCTTTCAGCTGTTGAATGTACTATTAATTACACAGTGTTTTACAGGGGGAAATAGAAATATATTGGGTCCATGAAAAAAAGTTGTATTTTTATCCCCCCCCCCCCCCCTGTAAAATACTTTATAATGAATTAATTCCGCCGATGGCTTTTGGTTTGTGTATGTTATGTCAACAGATTTTAAAGCTTCTCAGTGACGTCAACAGTGTACAGTGTCTTATTTGAAGCAGGATATTAAAATGATATCCTGTCAGTAAAATAATACAACGTTATATTAAGTTCTTCTCAACCAATCTGATTGCAAGAAATTTGCTAAAGGTGGACTAAAGGATTTTGTAAGATTATTATTCTTTCTTCTTCAGAGCTATAGTCAGAGTATAGGAGATTCAAGTAATGCCCTGGAGGAACTATTGAGCAGACCTGTAGAGAGAGTTCATGAATATATAGAACTTCTCAAGGTAGGTACAGAACAGACCTGTAGAGAGAGTTCATGAATATATAGAACTTCTAAAGGTGGGTACAGAACAGACCTCTATACAGAGTACATGAATATATATATATTTCGGTTTTATAAAGGCCAAGAGGTCAAAAACTTACAGATAAAATTTTTTTTTCTAATTTAATGATAAAAATAAAAAACTTCACTTGGGGGGACCTCAAACAAGACACAATGGAACACACAAGATTTCAAAGTACCCAGAAAATGCCGTTAAAATTATTTCAGTGGAATAGTGGCTGCCAAACTTAAATTTCTTTATGGGTATCTATGCATATTTGGTATTAATGGCTTGCAATTTCCCATATTTTTCTAACCCTCAGGAGTGTTTGGAAGCTTTTCAGTATGCATTTAAATTGACTGCTATTTCAAAGTGATTCATATAAGTAAAAATAGAACTGTTCAAGAGCAGGTACATGTATGTTGCTTGTTGCATGTTTGACCCTAAGTATGTGACCTTGACCTTGATAGTGACCTTGACCTTAGTTGGTAGGTGAGTCTCATCATGCTTTACCATCCCTGCAAGTTTGAAAGATGTCTGATGTATATCAAGTCAGTTATAGCCAAATATGTGAAAGTGTGACTACCAGACAGACAGACAGACACTGGACACTGGACAAAGTTATTCCTATATGTAGCTCTTGTGTTGCAGGTGACATAAATCCCTATATGTTATCCTTGCGTTGCAGGTGACATAAATCCCTATATGTTATCCTTGCGTTGCAGGCGACATAAATCCCTATAAGTCACCCTTGCGTTGCTGGCAACATAAATCCCTATAAGTCACCCTTGCGTTGCAGGCAACATAAATCCCTATAAGTCACCCTTGCGTTGCAGGCGATATAAATCCCTATAAGTCACCCTTGCGTTGCAGGCGACATAAATCCCTATAAGTCACCCTTACGTTGCAGGCGACATAAATCCCTAAAAGTCACCCTTGCATTGCAGACGACATAAATCACTATATCATTATATGTCACTCTTGCGTTGCAGGAGACATAAATCCCTATATGTCACTCATGCGTTGCAGGCGACATAAATCCTATATGTCATTCTTGCATTACAGGCGACATAAATCCCTATATGTCACTCTTGCGTTGCAGGCGACATAAATCCCTATATGTCATTCTTGCATTACAGGCGACATAAATCCCTATATAAAAACTACTTTTTTTGCAGAATCTGATCAAGTACACTGTAGCATCAGGTGGTGATTGTACAGAGCTGATAGCCGCGGTACAAATGTTGACAGATATATGCCGACAAGTTGACCAAATCATGTTACTACAAAATTTACAAGGTTACCATGGTGACACAGAGAAACTTGGACCCATTCTCAGACATGTATGTTTATCTTGTCTTGTATTGGTATATGAAAATTGATAATGATAAAAATAGATAATTTTCCGTACCATTATATGTTAAGCAAATGTTTCCCTAACAATGTTATAGACTTCACATTATCTGTGATACTGAATTTGAAGTACAGTTCCTGGGTAAAATTACAGCATAATTGTAATGTCATTTCATTGACATAAAGTGGTTTTTTTTTTTGGGGGGGGGGGGGGGGGGAATCATGAAACGTAGTAAACAAATGACATCACTGGTGCATGCACAAACTATAATTTGTCCCCGGAAATGAGATTCAAATTAAGTACCAAAATAATTTGAAAAGGTCTATATGTGATGACTGATCAATTGACCCTTCCGAACGTGTGAAAAATCTGAGAGATTCCATGACATCACAATGCAATTTCCATGTTTGACCAAGGTTCGAAGCTTGTTTGTCCGAGGTAAAAGCATTGTGATGTCACGACATTTTACATGTTTACCTGCAATGGGAAGGGTTAGTTGGGTATGAGACCCTGAATTTACATGGTAAGAGCAATAGTCAAGACTCTTTCATGGTCTTCTATGAAATATACATTGGTTCCACCCGATGGGTCTCAAAATCATGTAAAACCCCGAGGCAGAGGGTTTTGCAGAATTTTGAGACCCCGAGGGTGGTTCTCTCATAGAAGAACATGAAAGAGAATTTTTCTCGTCATATCTAAGGGTCAAAGTCAAAACTGAAAGAAAAGAGACAAAATTTGATAAATATCAAGTTGATCCAAAAACAAAAATTTATGATATTCAAATTCAGTGCCCTCGAAAATGGTTTATTCTTTAAGAATAAACTATGAATATTAGGGTTTTCAAGATATAATGAAAGAATAAATTGAAATACGATCTTAAATTTGATGTTTTTTTGCCACATCACTGATAGCTCATTTGTTATACGAGCTAAAATCATGACGTCACAATAGAGTATACAATCAAAATAATAGCGTCAAGTGAAATGAGATACAGATGTCACGTGATTTGTGATACAGACATAGCTCACATAGCTGTTATTCATATATACATATGCGAGTATTGAGTCTTAGCGGAATACAGAGTTTTTTCCCCTTACAGACAATATCTGATGTAAAACCATTGTGACGTCATGAAAATGGTATGATAACGTCGATTTTATACCGTTATTTCCCAGACTTTTAGGACTGTTTCCATAGAATTTGATGACGTCATAATCAGTCTACGTGAGATACCGCCTCAAATGGGAAGTAACTCTGGTTTTCGAAAGTAGCGAATAAGAGAAATAGTTGTACAAACTGTATAAAAACTTGTGAGTAACTAATGTGGATTTTCAGGAGAAGGTTTTACTTGATAAAGACACAGTGGAACAAGAAGAAGAAGCGGCCTTACACCATGTGTTTGTATTTGGTGAAAACGTCCTCATAGCAAAGGAAACAGGAGAAATGTCCGAGTCGGACCTTCCTACGTTACAGTTCGACCAAATTCTTCCTGTAAGTACATTTATGTTTTGATACTCTTTATGCCCCAGGAAACAAGTCAGATGCGATGATTGAGAAGCACAGGGGCCATGTGCCATAGTCCCATTCATTTGAAAAGTTGTCCATTGAAGTCTGTGCACTTTCTTAAGAAACGGCCCAGTTAGATTTAAGAAAATCATGGAAAATGGCTCATTTACAACAACTATTTCCTAGTCACTGCAGATGCTACAATTATTTGTAAATGAGTACATAAAACTGTACAGAAATACCACAAAAATAAACATTCTGACATCTAAGAAAATGTCGAAAAAATAATCAGAAATTTGACCTCTTGATTATTCTGGCGCCGTTCCATTTTTTTTTATACATTTTGTTTTACTTTCAAAATTGTCTCCCTTGATATAATGTAGTATTACAATACATGTATAATAGGAAATCTCTAGTGAATAGAAATTAAGAAAATTTACCGTCCCGCTGTGTACTTAAAGTGTACATTTATACTCTACATTTGAATAAATAAAATATAATGCCTCAAGTTTGTTTCATCTTGTATACATTTTGCATATTCAGTGTTTCTCACTGTCTTTGTTTGCTGTGCAGTCATGTTTGATTTGATATGTATAATCTTTGTAAGCTGATAATAGATTCAAATCTGGTTTGGTTACAAAAGTTTTCAGCTCACCTGAACCAAGGCATAAAGTGAGCTATTGTCAACTCAAACATACTGTCCAAGAGTTGTTCATCTGTCATATACATGTATGTAATGAAATCATTAAAATAATGTCCGTACATTGCCTGTAACAAACGCACACTCTGAGCGTTTGTTTATTTATTGATGTGTAGAAAATGCTGTACTTTTATAATGTTACCAGCATCAAGCACTGATAACATTGTTAGGCCTGTTCAAATACGAGGGCTGATTGATATGTTGTGAGCCTCGTATTGAATGATATTAATTTTATCAGACATTTTGCATTATTTATCTACATAATCCCCTTCAGTAGTAATGTATAATCGGACAAATTTCATAATCGATTATCGGTTTATAATCGGAGAGGATTTTAATCGATTGTTTCGATTTAATCAGAAATAAATTTTTCTTGCTTTTACAAAAAAGAATATGACAAGCAATGATAAAACTTCACTAAATCATATGCTAATATACATAGTAAAATGTCTAGAAAGAACTCCAACCACAGAATGATAAAATCCTGTCTAGAAATGAAATATTTTGTTAAGATCACAGCAGTAATGGAGCCAATACAAATATGTGATTGTAACACTAATAGTCGGCAACTTTACACGGCAGATGCAGAATTTTTAGCCGAGTTGCAAAACTCGGCTCTTAATTTGATGTGAGACGGGCGGGCGGGCGGGCGTCTGGGCGGGCGGTTGGGCGGGCGGGCGTCTGGGCGGGCAGGCGGGAGGGCGTCAACAATTGGTTTCCGGACTATAAGTCAACTACGAAAGAGGCTATAACAATGAAACTTCATACACTTACTCACCATTAGTCAAGGATGAGCCCTATTGATTTTGGGGTTAAAAGGTCAAAGGTCAAGGTCACAGAACTCAGATGATTGAAAATGGTTTCCGGACCATATTTCAGCCTGTATTGCACCTATAATCATGTAACTTGCCAGAAATGTTTCCCTTGAATCAAGGATGAGGCCTATTGATTTTGGGGTCAAAAGGTCAAAGGTCAAGGTCACAGGACTCAGATGATTGAAAATGGTTTCCGGACCATATTTCAGCCTGTATTGCACCTATAATCATGAAACTTGCCAGAAATGTTTCCCTTGAATCAAGGATGAGGCCTATTGATTTTGGGGTCAAAAGGTCAAAGGTCAAGGTCACAGGACTCAGATGATTGAAAATGGTTTCCGGACCATATTTCAGCCTGTATTGCACCTATAATCATGAAACTTGCCAGAAATGTTTCCCTTGAATCAAGGATGAGGCCTATTGATTTTGGGGTCCAAAGGTCAAGGTCACAGGACTCAGATGATTGAAAATGGTTTCCGGACCATATTTCAGCCTGTATTGCACCTATAATCATGAAACTTGCCCGAAATGTTTCCCTTGAATCAAGGATGAGGCCTATTGATTTTGGGGTCAAAAGGTCAAAGGTCAAGGTCACAGGACTCTGTTGATTGAAATTGGTTTTCGGACCATATTTCAGCCTGTATTGCACCTATAATCTTGCCAGAAATGTTTCCTGTGAATAGAAAATGACCACTTTTGATTTTGGGGTCAAAAGGTCAAAGGTCAAGGTCACAGGACTCTGATGATTGAAAATGGTTTCCTGGCCATATTTTAGCCTGTATTGCACCTAAAGTCATGAAACTTGCCAATAATGATTCCCATGAATCAAGAATGATCCCTATTGATTTTGGGGTCAAAAGGTCAAAGGTCAAGGTCACAGGACTCTGATGATTGAAAGTGGTTTCCGGACCATATTTCAGCCTGTATTGCAATTATAATCATGAAGCTTGCCAGAAATGTTTCCCATGGATCAAGGATGACCACTATCAATTTTGGGGTTAAAAGGTCAAAGGTCAAGGTCACAGGACTAAGATGATTAAAAATGGTTTCCCGACTGAATTTGAGCCTGTATTGCACCTATAATCATGTAACTTGCCAGAAATGTTTCCAGTGAATAGAAAATGACCACTTTTGATTTAGGGGTCAAAGGGTCAAAGATCAAGGTCACAGGACTTAGGTAATTGAAAATGGTTTCCAGACCATTTTTGAGCCTGTATTGCACCTATAATCATGAAACTTGCCATTAATTTTTGGGTCAAAAGGTCAAAGATCAAGGTCACAGGACTCAGATGATTGAAAATGTTTTCCCAACCATATTTGAGCCTGTATTGCACCTATAATCATGAAACTTGCCAGAAATGTTTCCCGTGATTTAAGTAGAAATAAATTTCTCGCGCTTTCCCAGATATTTGCGTGTTTTTTGTCATTACCATGTAAACAAGAAAAATTAGGACATAAAGTATTCTGTATGATGAGATTGAAAATCTGTATCCTTGAAAATATATTACACGCTGATATAGAATAAAGAGAAGACCATTTCTTGATCCAGAAATTTTCATTTAGGACCACAAAATGTTGTTACAAACCATACACATTTCATGTTAGTCTGCATATTCATACTTACATTCCAGTTTTGCAACTCGGCATTTTGCATCTTCGATGCATTTTGAGCTTATTATTTTATTTTATTTTTTTTTTGGGGGGGGGGGGGGGGGGGGGGGCTGTCTCCATTCGACCCAAGAGCAAGGTTTTTGCTCATTCAATGAGGAATCAAACAATATCTTCGTGGAGTTTAGGCTGGCCTTGTCCTTCTGACAAAGCTCTGGAGTTCGGCGTAAAAAGTTGTTTTTTTTTCCCTACTCTTAGACGAGTACGTAGATATTGACGTATCGAATCTGACGTTAAAGTTTTCTATTAGAGTACTTGACATTACTATTAAATTCAATGAGAATCCTAATTCCACCCATTGTATGCATTAAAAAGTGTATCCTTTTCGAATTATTAACGCTACGACCGTAACTTTAACTCGTGGAAACGATCGTCGATCTACTTTCGTTTTAGCTGTACGTGTTACACGCGTATTCGACCGAGAACTATGTCATCCTTTTGTACGTTGTATATTTCCGATTATAATCGATTCTTGAAAACACAATCGATTAATCGAAATCGAAAGGTATTAGCGATGATGTCGCCGATGTCGGCGATAATCGTTACAACACTACCCTTCAGTATCTATACACTTTTGCAACCGATGTTTAAGGGCCTGAATACCACTTTTAAAGAACTCCTTATCTTGACTGGTCAAAAAGCCATCCACTGCAAGTATGACAGACTGAAAGTGGGTGCCAGAAATAGCTGCTTTCAGTTTTTGGAATAGATGAAAGTCTAATGAATAAGGCAGATGCTCAATCAAATTAAAGCCACAATCATGAATGGCAGCCATTTCAGTGTCAGACTTGTGAACAGGAGCATTGTCCTGATGAAACAACATACCTTTAACTAGTGAGCTTTCCGCGGTGCTTAAGTTTAATATTTTCCAGTAACTGTGTCAGAAGTGAAGCGTAGTATGTGCCATTGATTGTTTGTCCTTTTTGGAGATAATCTCTCTAAAAAACTGAGGTGCACCATTGGTGCTTGTGGACGTAGATAATCAGTCAATAAGTATCCCGAGATGGTCCCTGGTTTTCTATATAATCCTAAATACGTAAATAAGTGTAATAGGGCATATAGAGTAAAAAGCCGGTGACCATCTTGGCATACATTATTGACTGACAGAGATTATCTGAACAAACTAAATTGGAATTAAATAAACCACATCCAGGAGCACCTGTGAGGCTCACACCATATCAATCAGCCCTTGTAATATTGCAGATTTTGAAATTGAACACCAAGAAAGCCAAAATGGCATTCAAACAACATAACTGAAGCATTAAACATGTTTGTTATGAGATTGTAAGAAAATACTGTGAAAAAAGTTCTGTCTGTCTATAAGTTTCTCCAAACCCTTTGTCTTATAATCACACTTCAAATATTTATATAACATATAAACATGAAGCTATAAACATTACCTGTATGCCATATACTTTAGTGTAGATACTCCTCTTTTGGGGGGAGTCTCGCTGTTGTTGAGGGAGTCTCCCTCCTAAAATGGCAATCTCTCTCCTTGGAATGAGTCTCCCTCTTTTGGACCATATCTCCCACTTTTATCATTTTTCCCATGAAGAAGAGTACATTGTATTGAATTTTTCATTAAAAGTGCATTTTTTTTTAGCAAAGTGTCCACCCAGTACAATGATAGCATCATATGTAGTCATTGTTCATATATTTTCTTAAACTTAGAGGGTTAGCTTTCAATGAAATTGTTCAAAAGATGGTTCCCTCAAAATGTCGCATAATAGGTTCACGCATAATCTCCCTCTTTTTCAACTGTCAAGGAGGGAGATCTCCCTCTTTGGAGAATTTCAAAGATGACAGCTATGAAAAGGTCAAAAGTCATTATTAAGTTCAAGGTCATACATTTATTGTCAAATGGTATAGCAGGGGGCAAACTTTCACTCTGTTTTCTGATGCATGTATCAAAGATTATACTTCATGTAGAAAAAGAAGAAAAATAGCTATGTTTTTTAAAATATCTTTTATTGAAGTGACATAAAAAACATAACAATTTGATCCGTTGTCATACAAGAGCAAAGATAACAATTTGATCCGTTGTCATACAAGAGCAAACAGATTGTGAGTTATTATTGATCATGCAATGTCACCATAGTGGTTTACTGACAATGCAATCATAAATACAATGTGTATTGCACCTGTATAAGTGGGTCTCAATTGTTCCCAGAATTCCTGAATGGACCAATCGTTTCCCAGAATTCCTGAGTAGCTTGACTCTATTTGTTTCCCAGAATCCTTGAATTGACTCATTTGAAATAAATGATAATGATAAATCTAGAAAATTTTGTTGAACTTATGATTGTTTGATATCAAATAATTGCAATTTTATCATGTGAAATCGTAATAAAACAACTTCTTAGCATAAAGACAACTTGTAACTAGAAATTAGTTAAGACCAAAGTGTTTGAAGAAATTCAATGGAAACACCTAACTTGAAATTTTGAAAATATTGATCCAGTTCAATTTTATGACAGGAGGCAGTTTTGAATGCTTTTGTGTCGACCCTTAGAGTTAAATAGTTTCTATTTCTACTTTACATGCCAAAGATTGTAACAAACATTAAACAACATTAAATTCATCTATCAATGTTTTGACGTCTTTTTCTAGTCCCTTTGTTTGGCTGTACCGGCTAAAACGTTTGTGTGGTTTCCCAGTAGGATCTATTAAAAACTTTTCAAAGTTCCAAGAAATATCACTCCTAGTTACGGGGGACCATATAATACATTTAGGGTCAGTCATCAGGCTGGTAGATTCGTCACAAGGTATTGGGAGACGGTCCCTTAAAAATTTGAAGATAGGATCGGCTTTCTCTCCATTCACGTCTCTTTTCTCGAAAAGTGGAAATTTGGGTTCGTATCCGTCTCCAGGACGTACGTACTTCAGACAGTTCAGGATTTCTTTGTTAGTACAGTTCTCCTGTTGAAAAAAAATCGGAATTCATTGATCTATTATAATTATAATTATATATGCTTGTACATCATTGACTGAATCAAACAATTTTGAAACAGCGTACGCGAAACTAGAAGGTTTTTCGAGAAAAGAGGAGGGGGAAGGGGGTCCAGTTGGATAAGAATTGAGCGTTAAAGACCCAGTCTTCCTGTCTGGAAATATATGCTTTTATGCAAATGAAAATAAAAATAATTGAGGAAAGTCAGAGAAATTGTTCTGTTTTCTATTTCTCGTGCTAGATTCGCACATGATACTGATTTTAATTTTTTTTTCAAAAAATATATTCTAAGTGTCTTTTTTGCAATCAAGAATGAAGAAAAAAAAATACTGAAACCCCGACTCCAAAGAAACATGATAATTTAGAGACTATGAAAGGTGTCTCATGAATGAGGTAAAAATTGAAGAATGTGTTAATTGGGTTTGGTTTGGGAAGGGGTCGAGCTTTCCACTTCCAGTAGTATTTTTAGAATAAACACGTTCTATAAATTAGGTGGTGAACTTTGGGGACTTATATAGTACAGCACGGAAGACTGAGTAACATAGATAATGTCACGCTGATACGCATGACGAAGTATTTTTCTTACGAAATCTTGTACTTTCATTGATGAATAATTTCATTGATTCATCTTGTACGGTACATGCTTATTCTTTATTGACAATATTTAGGACATACATGTAATGATGTAATACATTTGGATGTAATTGACTAATTGCTCGATTTTTGGTTTAAAAAAAGGGGGGGGGGCATGTTCTAAATTGTTATATAATAATTTTGAGTGAAGAAAAAAAAATCATCTAAATCGACATTTTGACCACCAATTGCTTTTAATATTTTCGACTTCTCTGCGACCTCTGACGGCTGCACTGACTTTCATCAAACGAATACTATAGGTCCTTTTGAGAAAAGGCCCTAAAGTAAAGGACCAAAGATAGGAGATAGATCATAGAGTAAAGGACTTAAAACAGGAAACAAATACTTTAGGTCCTTTTCCATGATCAAACTAATTTGTGAACAAAGGCTGTCTAGGCCTTCTTTAATAATCGCTGACACATTTTCGACTTTTCGGTAACTACTACTTGGATTCTTCAGATCCCTAAGCCCCCTTTACACTATCAAAGTTTTTCTTGTACAGAAAACTTGGTCAAAGTTTTTGACGCTAACTTTGATCATATGTAATTAACAAAGATCCAAGTCAAGAAAACTTTTATCAAAGTCCGTCGGACTTTGACTTGGATGAACTTTGACGGAGTAGAATTCCCATCCTATTTTACTTGAAACTTTGACAGGAATCGACCAATCAGAAAAGAGATTCAAAACGGCGCCAGAAGTATTTAGTATCGAAGAAAGACATAGAATCAATTTGGAACGTTAAAAGTGTAAAGAATATAGCGACAAAGACAAACTACGCGATGCAGCGAATTCCATCGGCGATTTTTTTAAAGAAATCCTTTTAAAGAAATGATGCTATTCAATTTGAAGACGTTTACACTTAAACTAGGTCCATATTATGTAATAAATCCAATGAACAACCACAAACATAAACAATAAAGTTGTCATTAGAAATATTTACAGGATCCATCATTATCTTGGTGCATATTTACTGCGTTTTCTTGTACAAGTCGACGAAGACTTTGTCCAAGAAGATTTTGACAAAGTTTTCTTTGACGATCTTTGGCCAAGAAAACTTTGATAGTGTAAAGTTTGTAAACGCGGTTTTACAAGGAGCAAAAGCTTTTAGTTCCTCTTTCAAGTTTTATTTATTTTCCTTCCTCGTACATCAAGTTACACTTTACATAATCACTAGGATTTTGGATAGACACTGAAAACAATAAAACGATCGTTCTTGAAAGTTTAAAGAAAACGTGCTCTACGTACAGTGGCGTAGCTAGTGTAAGATGTAGTGGATACTTTTTCATGATACAGGGGACTTTAAGGCATAATAGTCCATTTTCCACAAAATATCTATGACCGTTTTTAACCTTGATTTTATATGTACAGACACCAGACATCACATCATTTGGCAAAATTTTCAATAGTAACGTCACATCTGATCGCACTGACTTGAAGCACCTTGATGGGTTGTCATGCTTTCTATTTTGACGTCACAATGAAAATATCGCCAAATTTTGTGATGTCTGGTGTCTGTCCGCCTTATGAATCTATTGGAAAATCGGCTATTGAGACCAGGTGACTGCTTAGGGGTATAGGTGACGAAGTTCCCGGAAGCTTGACAACTTTATCAGAATATATTTTTTTTTGCAGAGCAAACAAGTAGCTACATGTACGTCACTGATGTATCGGGTAACATGGTCTTTACCGGAGCGAATATGCTGACTTTGGCCTCTTGTTTGTATACCTCATGGATATAATCTGTAGTTTCCGGGACGTGTACATTGTAAAGTAGTGTATACATACTAAACAAGGTGATAAAAGGAAAGCCATTACGGACTTATTTTCAATTCCATTTCCATTCTCTGTATGCGATCGATGAAGGGAATGGGACAACATCAATTTAGAGAATAAGAATTAATCCCTTTATTGACACTCATTAATTACTGGGTTCTTTACTTTAGCACCTAGTTATTACAAGAAAATGAAATTGATTATACAGGAAATTGAAGAAAATAAGAGGGTCATTGGCAGATCTAAAATATTTTCCAGGTTGGGTTCCAGCCCGTGAGTTGGGATTCAGTGTAATTTTGGGGAAAAATGTACGTATATAGGGGGGAAATAAGGATTTTGGCCTATTTCAGGGGCAGTGGCGGATTCAAGGGTTGCGGAGGGGGGCCTCCCCCTGCCGGCACGGACCCTAAAAAACTCCTATATTTTGGTCCATTTTCAGTAAAAATCGGCAAAATTCACCCCTAGAGACCCGGCAAAGGGGGCACTGGATCCGCCACTGAGGGGAGGGGTCCTGACCCTCCTCTTCTCGATCTGCGCTTGGGGTGAATATAAGTACATGTATGTGGTCGAAAAGATTCACCATGAAATTGATTACTTGTGGATCTCGCCCCATTATTTACGGTTAGAAGGAATCGAATAAATTTCCATTCAGTGTAAATATTTAAAGTTTGCGATATACGCTGTTATACAATGACACAAGAAATGTCATTAAAGATTTTATTATTGTAGGTATTTCTTATTTGTCTCTTTAATCTGATTTGGAAATCTGTCTATATAGCATGTTCTTTCCCGCTCCTTAAAGGCAACTATTGCCATTCACATGATTTGTATGAACTTCCAAATTTTATATTAAACTTCCGTTTTTCACCATGCATTTAACATGGATTCAAATGTAGAAATGAAGCTTATCAGTTGAATAAGAAAAATCAATGTTTGCTATGTTTGAAATTATGCACGTTCTATACATTTTAGCGTTTTGTTTGTATTTTATTTCTGCACGTAACATATGAAATTGATCAGTGTACATATAATACCGTTTTAGGCAAACATTTTTGATGAGGTGCGAAAATTTTTACACAATATGTTTAACAAATGAAAATCAGTAACAACACTTTCTTTTCGCAATCCCAATAAAAAGTTCCATTTCTGAAATTTATAGAAAAAGTAAGAGAGAGAGTGAGTTTTCCGATTTGACAAAGAAAGAATAGGCGCTGTGGCCTGGCGATGACCACCGACAAAGGTGACTGGTTCAAACCCAACTAGTGACAAAAAAGTAATATCTTACCTGTTTTCCAAATTGATTACACGGGAAACCGAGAATGACAAGCCTGCCGTCAAATTTGTCGACTAGCTCGTTCATAGCCCTCATTTCCCGCTCGGTGACGCCTCATAAGGACGCCGTATTCTCCACCAAAATCACTTTCCCTTCATATTGCTTGAAATTAATTGTCTCTCCTTGTAGAGTTTTTGCAGAAAATTGATGAAAATTTTCAATTTTCACGGGGCTGATAATTTTTTGACTTTTAGTCGCAGAAGCCATGGTCCTTTTCTGCCCCGTCACTAAGTGTAGCAAACGGTGTCTCCACGTTAAGATCAATAAAGAGATATGGGTTGTATGCACTATATAAAGTCCTTATATGTTTTACACCCTATTGGTTATGGATTTGAAAAGAAGGGGACCGTCTCAAAATTAGTATGAAATAGCTTATTCATATCCTTATCAAGGAAGTTAAATGCATGTGCGTTTCTTTAACCACAATCATTGAAATCGAGTTGTACGGTAATGATAGTCATGTCGAAGATAATATTAACTGTTTCAGTGAAATTCGTAAATTCTTCTTAAAACCGATTGAACGAAAATACTGATATTAAAATTCATGTTACGATATCGCTGACTATGATAATCATATTTTTTTCTCAAAATGGAACATTATTCAACTTCACCCACCCTTTCTCCACTCATTCCACCTTCTCGAAAAAAGAAAGAAAAGACAATGTCTGTGACGCAAAAGCAACATTTGCCGAAAGCAGCCTTATCCGAAATCCGTATGGCCGTCTGTCTGTCCGTCTGGCAGTCCTGAGTAACCCTTTAAAATATTTGGTTATATTCCTTGATATGAAAAAACTACTTTCAGGGATGCTCAAACATGCTAAGGTTGAGTGAGTTTGCGAGAGAGAGAGAGAGAGAGAGAGAGAGAGAGAGAGACTTTCTAAGAAATTGTTTGTATATATGTTGCAACATTGACAGTTTGTATTTGTTTGTAGGGAGTATATGAATAAGAGGACTTTAAAAATTTAGGTCACAGGGACGAGGTATCATAGCTTGGTCACAAACCCTTCTCTTCTCCCTACATGTATATAGACTTGTAGAGGAAAGGGTTTGCGCTGAGGAAAGCTATGATTGCCTTTTCAAATCTTTTCATACTTTTTGATGATCATGATTACGTTAGCTTGTCATCTATGAACGGGTCCCTATGTTCACCTGTAGATGACCCATGTCACAACCCATAATGTGATAAAACCCTATAATGTAATAACTTATTACACTATAGATTATTACATGATGGGTTGGCAATGCAAACCTATAATGTAATAAGTTTTCATTATGTAATAAAAAGGAGAACAACAGAAAAAATGACCAGATAATCGTTTGAAATAACTCCTCCTATAAAAATGAGATAAAGTTATCTCACTATATGAGAAAACACCTCAAACCTTCAAGAAACACATCATGCAACACTTGCATGACATTTTTTTTATTACATTACGGATATTATTACATCATGGGTTGGCAATGCAAACCTGTCATGTAATAAAATTTCATGATGTAATAAAAAAAAAAGAGAGATGCAAAAATTAGGACAAGATGATCGATGGAAATAACTCATCCTATGGAAATGAAATCAAATTATCTCGCTTCATGAGAAAACAAACGACATATGACCCAGGACCTTCAAGAAATACAACATGCAACAATTGTATGATATTTTTATTACATAATGGATATTATTACATCATGGGTTGGTAATGCAAACCTATAATGTAATAAAATTTCAGAATGTAATAAAAAGGAGAGATGCTAGGATAAGGACCAGATAATCGATGGAAATAACTCCTCCTGTAAAAATGAGATAAAGTTATCTCAGTATATGAAAAAACACCTAAAACCTTAAAAAAAAAACACATCATGCAACACTTGTATGACATTTTTTATTACATTACGGATATTATTACATCATGGGTTGGCAATGCAAACCTATAATGTAAAAAAATCATAATGTAATAAAAAGGAGAAGTACATGAAGACTAGGCAAGACTTTTTGTCGGACATCACACCTTCTGCGGAAATGGTGTAAAATGTATGAGAAAACAAACAACAATTGACCGACAACCTTCAAGTATCACTATCTGCAGGTATTTATCATTTCATTACATTAAAGAAATCATAACATTAGCATTCGGTAATTCTTGCAGGTTTTGGGTCATATGACGTTTGTTTTCTCATGATGTGAGATAATTTGATCTCATTTTTTAGAAGGAGTTATTTCCATCGATCATCTGGTCCTAATTTATGCATCTCTTCTTTTTATTACATTATAAAGTTTTATTACATTATAGGTTTAATTTGCCAACCCATTATGTAATAATATCCATAATGTAATAAATATATCATACAAGTGTTGCATATTGTATTTCTTGAAGGTTTTAGGTCATATGTTGTTTGTTTTCTCATGAAATGAGATGATTTGATCACAATTTTACAGAAGGAGTTATTTCCATCGATTATCTGGTCCTAATTCATGCATCTCTCCTTTTTATTAAATTATGGAATTTTATTACATTATAGGTTTGCATTGCCAGCCCATGATGTTATAATATCCATAATGTAATAAAAAATATCATTAAAGGATTGCTTGTTGTATTTCCTGAAGGTATTTGGGTCATTTGTCGCTTGATATCTCATGAAGTGAGATAATTTGATCTCATTTTCATAGGATGAGTTATTTCCATCGATCATCTGGTCCTAATTCGTGCATCTCTCTATTTTATTACATTATGAAATTTTATTACATAATAGGTTTGCATTGCCAACCTATGATGTAATAATATCCATAATGTAATAAAAATATCATACAAGGGTTGCTTGTTGTATTTCCTGAAGGTTTTGGGTCATTTGTCGCTTGATATCTCATGAAGAGAGATAATTTGATCTCATTTTCATAGGATGAGTTATTTCCATCGATTATCTGGTCCTAATTCGTGCATCTCTCTTTTTTATTACATTATGCAATTTTATTACATTATAGGTTTGCATTGCCAACCCATCATGTAATAATTTATAATGTAATAAGTTATTACATTATAGGATTTATTACATTATGGGTTGTGACAGACCCATCAGTGACCATAAAATGATAATATTCATTATGAGAGTAATCTGCTTGATTAAATAAATGCAAGAGAACTTTTTGTCATCAATTACTGAATTAGTGTTGGTCATAAATCAGGCTCCCTTTATGGTGGGCGGATCGTCTCCGTCACTGTGGGCGGAACGGTTTGTGGACGGATGGTCTCCGTTACTGTGGGCGGATCGGTTTGTGGACGGATGCTTGTGGACGGATCGTCTCCGTCACTGTGGGCGGATCGGTTTGTGGACGGATCGTCGTCGTCATTTTGGGCGGATCGGTTTGTGGACGGATCGTCTGGTGGCGGATGCTTGTGGACGGATCGCCTCCGTCACTGTGGGCGGATCGGTCTGTGGACGGATGCTTGTGGACGGATCGTCTTCATCACTGTGGACGGATCGGTTTGTGGGATGCTTGTGGACGGATCGTCTCTGTCACTGTGGGCGGATAGGTTTGTGAACGGATGCTTGTGGACGGATCGTCTGGTGGCGGATGCTTGTGGACGGATCGCCTCCGTCACTGTGGGCGGATCGGTCTGTGGACGGATGCTTGTGGACGGATCGTCTTCATCACTGTGGACGGATCTGTTTGTGGGATGCTTGTGGACGGATCGTCTCTGTCACTGTGGGCGGATAGGTTTTTGAACGGATGCTTGTGGACGGATCGTCTCTGTCACTGTGGGCGGATAGGTTTGTGAACGGATGCTTGTGGACGGATCGTCTAAAAACCCCCTTTTCATTCTGGGATGTGTATTTCAATATGTCCGTCTGTATGTTAACTGTTTAAAGACCCGTTCTGACCTAGATAAATATCCACACGGATATTAAGCCACACCTACACAGCGGCAGTTTGCTGAAGAATCTATAAATACTACACTGCAACTCAGAGCACGTGTATGCGTCGTCTGCTAACGTACTATGTGGAATAATGTTGTATAAAACTTTGAAAGAATTATGTAGAATAAAACTTTTAAATGTATATCAAGATTAAAAATAAGTTGTGATATTATATAATAACAGATGGGAAAAATCTAAAATATTATTATATATACAAAGAAAGAGAAAATGCACCGGTTTCCGATATTGAACAATCTTTTTTTCTGTTAAATTCCCATTGTTCACTTTCTGCGCTTGGAAAACACATTTTTCATGTATCTATTCCATATGTTTTCCCTGAAGACAAAAGTTTGTTTCTTGTAATTCTTTTTCCCTTTCAATCGCCGTGGTGCTTTCGGATCCCGTTTATATGTTATTGATGTAATTTCCCGGCCTACATTTTCATTCCAGTGACAAGTACCCAAATACGATCTGGTTTTATATTGCTCGGTACCAAAGGCTATTCTCTTGTCTTCATAGATGTTCAGGGTGTTATTGAAACTCTCTACGAAAAACGTATCGCGGCCTAGTCTAAAATCGTTTGGATTTTATAGATAATTGAATTTTTTATAACACTATTCAGAAGTTTTTCAGCAACTGGACTCTGTATAATAACACGCTTTGATTCATAATTTGGGTCCGTCCTACATCGCGAAGTTGAATGGCATTCCTTGTGGTTACCTTTGTAATGCTCCACAATATTGTCCAAATTTGCAGTTAGACGTGAGGCATCTCCTTCACTATTTCTAATTGACCAATGGAAATGTGTTGCTACGGACTCGACTTTGTCATGTAGTTCCTCGGACCATTTCCTCTCTTTCAGGTACATTGGACCGCTTGACACTGTTGCCATGGCCTTTTTGACGCTCTTTACCCCGTGCCAGGTGTCATTTTGGTTAGTTGTTAGTCCATTCTTACTTTGTTTCACAAGTTTGTTAATGGCCATATTCCTGTCATGGGTGTGTACCTTTACAGATACCTGCTTTTGGTCCAGTTCACGATAAACTTGTTCAGTTCCATGTTTTTCATGTCTCTGGGTGACAGGATCATCGGCCTTGGTGACATGGACGCAATTAAGGACTTTATGTGTTTGTTCACCAATAGCAACAACGCTGGTGTCCTGTGCATTTTTTCTCCACCCATGTCTTGCGTCGGTAATTATGTCAATACCATCCAGGTCTTCATATGATCCAATTTCTTCCAGTAAGGCAGTGTTTGTTGATTCCTCATACTCCTCCTTAACAAAGATTTTGTACTTTTTGAAAAAGTTATCCCTGGCATCAACAGAGAGGATTCCCATTCGAGCTCCATTGCAAAATCTCGTGTAGTGTGAAGGAAGCATACCACTGCACAAAAATGCATGATTTATGCGCTCGTTAATCAAGTATTTTCCATTTGGAAGATATGGAGAGGATGACCATTGATAGCTATGACGAGCACGATTAGTACTGATACAGGAAATTTTGAGAGAAGCTACATGTCCACGTTTGATGACTTTTTTCACAATTAATTTTCCACCACAATACTTTCCATGAGATTCTGCAGTAGCCATCAACTTCTTGACACTGGGTAAAGACGTGACAAAAAAGTCTTGATTTACTTGACTTCTAGTGGCTGAAATGTATGTCCCTGGTATCTTTGCACGTTCACTCTCTGTATTTTCCGATTTCGATTTTATCCAAAAGTCCAGAAGATTTTCAATAATATCAAAATTGTTCACTGGTCTGCTAAGTTTTTCAACCAGGTGACTTCTGACTTTTTTTCATTTTTTCCAAAATATCAACTTTTTCCTCAACACTCGCCGGTATTTCGATTTTGAAAGCTGGGGGACGCTTTCTTTTATTTTCCATGATAGATCAACTACTTATTTCAAGAACAATGATTTCTTTGAACGGACTAGTGATACTCGATGCTAATTATTACCAATTGGAATGTTCCAATTATCAATGAGGTAAATATAGTATTATGTGAATGTACATGCTAGCCCGCATGAGGAGAAAAAAAAAATAGGAAAGCAAGAGGAAAAATGAAATTATTTAACAATCTAAAAATTGTCAAAATCTGATATCAAACTGAATAAAATACGTCCAATTATGCATAAAAATATAAATGATTAATCAAAATTCCCTAATTTCATATAATGGAACTGACCGGAAAACTGCACATTGTATCTTTGGGAAACCCCGCCGAAATGTCAATAAATCAGCATGCGTACCAACAGAGAGGCATCATGGGGAGCAGTATATATAAATACAGTTTTATCTTTGTTATGTCGTAACTTGATAGGATATTCCTTTGTCTCACAAACTTATACGATATCAACTATTTATGTCGAAATTTACACTCATTTACATGTATATAAATTATCATGAATTGTTACACATACACTTGCTCCCCTCAATGTACCTTCTAACACATACTTTTCCCTCCTAAAACTAAGGCGCGATCAGTGATTCAGGAAATATTGTTTTTCTCTAGAAATTCATCTACGAAATGGCCGGTGAATCTGAAAAAATTACGTTGTTGTTGAAAGTTAGTTCAGAACAAAGAGATGCTATTGCAAAATTGTTTGAAGATGAAAATTGGAACTTTGAGGAGTTTGTGATGACAGAGTCAGAGGGAGATGGGGCTGAAAATTTTGTTCGAACTTACAGAATTGATCACAGTCAGGATCCAGAGCACACTGAGTGTCAATTTTGTCTATGTCGACCATGTATAACAGACGGATCAAATAGACAAATGTGGTGGGAACCTGAACCTGTTCCCCCAAGTAGGAACAATCATGCCCTACGTAAGGAGAGATATAAATATTTTTGGACAATTTTCTCGATGAGCGTTACCAAAATCGAAAATTAGAAGCTATGAGACAGGATCCAAGACTTCGGAATCAAGTGTGTCATCGGCGTGACTTGCTTCCTAAATGCGTTATTGAATTAGTGAGGGAGTGGTTCCCAAATCTACCAGGGGTACCTTATATGGGACATCGTTGGGAATAATTCTTGTTAATCTATTCCCGTAAAATTAAGGATTGGAAACATGAATAAATCTGACATCTGTCTAGAGATAGGGATAGCTACCGCGCCGTGCTATGCTGCGGCAGTAAAAACAAATGTGAATAAATAAACAGTAAACACAGGCATGTGCAAGATGGAATATCAGGATTATATCGTTTTTATCTGATGAAAAGGTAAGAGAGATATTCAGGTTTATGCATGCGTCCATAACAACGACAGCTTCCGGTGTATACAATAACAAACTCCAAGCTCCATCCCATAATATTCTTATGTCAATCAACTCTGTGTAGCTTTGAAAATTCTATCGATTGAAATAATTAGGATCCAAAATACATCATTAAAATAATTTTTTATTTTTTTTGGAATACAAATTTAATTCGGGCATATTGAAGGCCAGATATACACGATTCTTTAACATCGTATTTTAACTATGACAGCTGTAAATCTATAAAAATACTCTTCGACGTGAACGCTGGCAAGAAAATCAAATTTTCCTCCATTTCATTCATTGGCTGCTATTTATACCCCCGAACGGGTCTTTAAGGTATTTAGTTCGTCGCGTGTTATTGCCTCAAAAACACCGGTAAAGGTTTTCGCATACATAAAGAATATCGTAACTGATGACTCCGTGAAAAGGCCGTTAAATGTGTTGTCTTTCAAAAGTCGGAAAATTAGGAAATTGGGTAGAAGGATAACCGGAAGTAGTGTGTTGGGGCATGGGACCATGATGAAAATAATGAAAAAAAAAATATTCCGTGTTTAGGTTAACTATTAACTATTATATTAACTAATTATTCTCAACAATATTATGTTAACAAGCAAAGCGATCCAACTCTGTTACCAGAGTACAGACTGCGTGACAAAAATAGCCACATTCTGTACACCAAACAGTCATGTTTTACTTTCTGCTAAAATACAAGAAGTCGTAATTGTACAGTTCCTAGTACTGTGCACGCGCGGATATAGAGATATGGAGTGGGGGATAGGAATCCCATCCCCTAGAATATATCAAATATCTTCATTTTTATCATTTTTACTGACAGTTTCTTCAAAATCTAACACTAAAACCCCTGGTTTGACTATCTAGATTATTCTCAATGCGGATATTATTCAAGTGATTATGAATCTTTCGTGGTAACAGATTATCAATCGCCGTATTTTGCGTGGGTCTTACTTTCTCGGAAGTCAGAGACATAAATGACAGTTGACATATAGCTATAAAGAATTATAAATATCCTAAACCCTCTATAAATGGTACTTTCAAAGTGAACAATTGATGCAGTAATTTTAAATGTTACGTCTTCAAATTCGGACCAGACATGCACGTTTTGGGTACTCAACTCTCGTCAGTGATCCTGTATCCAAAAAAAAAATGAAATGTGGCCAAAGACTGTGAAAGTGATGTCCAAAATACCGAAAGACGTAGCAGAATGGGTGGGAAATGATGTTACAGGACCCACTTTTCAGAAATTTCAAGAAAATTTTGTGAACAGATTTTTTTTCATGTGTTTGAAGATTTACGCAGACAACTCCTTACTTTTTGAATGTCCGAAGATCCTCGGAAAATAAAGCGGACTATGTTTAATTCAGATGAGACAAGGTGGTACTTGTTTCGTTTTCAGGATAATATTTGAAAAAAATAATTATCATCTTTATTCTCAAGGTCTCCGTCTGAAGTCCGAAAAGATTCTTTTCCTGGTCACATTGTTGCAGTATCCGGGCTGCTTTAGCTCACTTAAGCATTTCAGTGAGCTATTTTGAAGGCATAATTCTTTTAATTCTTTTTCATTCGCATATACTTTTCATACATTTTAACAACAAGAACCTACAAGGTCCTCTTCCAAATTATGTTTTTTTCGAACACTCCTTAAGCTTCAAACAGCCGCTAAGGAATCTGATTGGCTGACACATTTTCGACGCCTCTGTAACTTAATGAATGTTTAAAACTTCAAACTTTTAAGGAATAAGTGTTAGCACCTTTTGGTTATTTCACTGTCTTTATTATATATTAATTAATGGAAGGTTAAAATTTTGAAATTTCATTTTCAAGTATTGCCATGGGCGGATCTTGATTATTTCTAGGGGAGGTCTCTTCAAAAGGATCAAGCCTATAGTTTTGGAAAAAAAACCGTGACAAAATCCAGGAGGGGATTTCCCTTCAGATCCACCCTTATACGTACACATAATGCCTTTATGTATCCTTTGATTTAGATCCACCCTTATACGTACACATAATGCCTTTATGTATCGTTTCAAAGCAAATGTTGATATTACTTTGGCTGGAAGCATCACTGATGAGGATTTAATATCCGAAACTCATGTCAGGTGCATAATAAATTGGGTTGAAATTTTCTTCAAGAAGGTATAGAGTTGGATCACTTCCGTATTATTGTATTCTCTCTCTAGAACAAGGAACTCGTGTTGAATATTTTGAGAGTTCCAAAATGAGTGATGCAGACTCTGATGGGCCTCTTGTTTTGATCTATTCAATACATATGGTAAAGAAAAAAAAAAGATGAAAATTGATACCTTGAAGGTGCACATCGTTAAATACCAATTATTGAACCAATCAAGAAAAAATGAAAATAAAGATATTTATGTTTGACTTGAAGACTTTTATTTCTTAAAATATCTACGGTTGCCTAATGACGTAGATGAAAGGCTTATCTATCTGAACGGTGCCAAGATCTTCCTGCATATCTCCAGTATTACACAGCGCCGGGGTTTGAGCTTCGCTGATGTAACACGCGCGCGCCGAATTCCTGCGCCAACGCCGTGCAAGCGGTGGTTCCAAGGTGAAGCTTATTCTAGTGTTTTTGTTTCGGCAGTGGTGCATTAACCCTATTTCTCACCAAAGTGTACTATATTCGCTTTTTGGTTGATTTTGGATTGTTTTCTGCTGATTTGTGAAGGCTATCTTTTGATACAGTAATAATTACTAACAAGTCTATCATATAGAAACCGCGAGGTGCTGCTTGTTTTCAGAAATTAACTGCCTTATCGGTTTCCATAGCAACGGAAATATTTTCAGTACTGACTGTACGAAAGGAAGATATCAAACTAGATTACATAGTTTTGAGTAACCGATTTTATTTTTAGTTGAAAGATGTAGATTTCTTCGGTGGTAACGAAGATTCTTGCTTGGAATTGTGGGATTGCAGTAAAGATGGTGCCAAGAAGAAGAAAGATTTAGAAGTTTCACCTGTGTTGACATTACAAGTACAGAATCCAAGGGCAAAGGAGGCTTTGGTGAGAGAAATACAGGAGGCCCAAAATAAACTAGGTAAGTCTGTAGACCAAATTAGACCTAAATAAAGAGATTAGTGCAACTTACCCGTATAGTTTAGTGTAACCGGGTTTGTTTTTGATTATTGAAGGTTCGTCTGTCCGTCTGTAGCATACATTATGATCTGGATCATATTTGTTACTTGCTGGTCGTCGAAGATTGTCTGTGAAACAATATCCTATCGCTGACATATATGTCATCAAGGTCAAATTCACAAGGTCAACACTACTTATTTATATCAAAAGAAGAGTCTTCACACAATGGAACGTTAGGGATATACAATTAACCATTGTACATGTAGCTGCTCAACGTTTGTTCAGACCAGACCAAAGCAACAACAAGTACAAACAGACACGCCAAAAACGAGTACTGGCATTCAATCATCATCGATGTAAGGTTTTCGAATGTTGAATTTAAAAGATTTTAAGGGTTGTTTTTGACAATTTCAGAGGCAAAATCCTTAGTTTGTATCCTTCACTTGTCTATTTTGCCCTGCTTGTTATAATATCATACACATGTATATTGTCCTCGTCATAGCAATGTATGAGGGTTACCAATGACCTTGACCAATGACCTTGATCCTTGACCTTGTTTCTATACATGTACCTGGAATCCCTATAGGAAAAAGATTGCATTTTGACGAATTTCCTTCGAACAAATGAAAAATTTGAATTAAATGAGTAATTCGACAGAAGATACACCATACATATGTACTTATTTTACCTTGTGCCCCCGCAGACGATATCCTTCTGTTGGGATATTTTAATCGAATTATCTTCTAACTGAATACCTTGAAAGCTAACATGCCATGAAGTCTGGTGATGTTGGCCATATTTCAATAATGTATCACTTAGCTGAATCAAGAAATCAGTGGGAGAACTACGGGGGAGTCGGAACATAGATCATTTAAAATCTTTTTCCTTCACTTTGTTCCCATGAATTTAGACAATATCATGGGTTATCTTGCGCGGATCTAGGAAAAATTGAAAAAAGGGGGGGGGGGGGGGGTTGTTCCTTCGCAGTCAGTAGGGGTAGTTCAGAATCAACGATTTTGACAAAGTTTGTTAGAATAAACAAAAAAACAGAAAAAAATGTTTTGTCTTTCATGAAGGATTTTGGTTAATGCACTCTGATCGTCCTTGTTTGATTAGTTCATGAATTTCTGGACATGCAAGAGTGGAGGGTAAGACGTCTAAGTTTTGTTTGATTTTGCATAATTATTCCGTTGGGTTTCATACAGCTATAGCTCTAATATTTCGCCTGTCCCAAACCTTATTTCTATTCGGTAGTTTTTGTGTGTGTGAAAAAAAGAATCACACAAAAATAATCGTGTGGGACGGGCGGAATATTGAAGCTATCATACAACTTGTGATATTCGTAGCTGTCCGTCCGTCTGTCCATTTTGCGTACATGTCCATTCGGACAATACAAGTCTTCACGTCAACCTTGACCTACAAATTCTTGTAGTCTGTGTCTGAAAGGTACATCGTGATCTCTGTAGATTCCTGGATCCACCAATGAGAGTGTACGTCAACAGATAGGTATATTTTTGGATCCACCTCTGACGATGTACGTCAACAGGCAAATAAATCAGACATCGAGAACAAGGCGGTTCTGATCGGAGTTTCTTATCACATGCTTCATCTATAAAGCTTACCGCTCTGTACTTATCACTGATCAGCTCGATTTTGCCAGATTTTCCCCATAGATACAGACATGTATTATCTCCCTTTGGCATGAGGGGAAGGGAATACATGTCTGTGTATTTAGTGGTATCCAGTCCTATCCAGCCGAGCCGGGAGTCTATTTTGATAAAACCCTGTACCTGTCTGTTCCATGGAATTTACTGTACGTTCAATCTGAATCATTCTGGATGAATTTCTCTAGGCTAGACATCCCTTTTTGTTGTTGTTATTCGAATTTATGTAGCATCATGCGGGAATCCAAGAGGATGAGAAGCGGGGGGGGGGGGAGGGGGTTGTTCCAAGATACTCTTTGATAACTGCCAAATGCTTCATTCTGCAGATGCAGTTTTATGAAATTTCGATGAACATTGAATTTTACATAAAATTACGTTCATTTTTATTTTATACACGGAGATATTAGCCGTAGCTGTTACACCCGTGATCTTTTCGACTGAAAATTGCTGCTTTGATCAGTTCCTGTCGATTTCTTTATGGTCAAAGATCAAGGTTTCAGCGTGAAGTCATATGTACGCCAGGGGTCACACATATATGAAAATAGTCAAAATTTGCATTTGAGTGATCAATGGTGATCGAGAATATAAAATTTGTTTAAAAATAAAATTCAAATTCAAATTCAAATTAACCCGTTAATCCCTTTACCCCACCCCCACCCACCCACCACTTCCACCACGTACCCTTTCCCCTTTCCTCGTAAAAATAACCACCTATGGTTTATATCGCGATGGTATCGTGTCCCATTCTCAAAATATAAATATTTAGTGTTGTGTAGAAAAGGAATCTCCATAGAAATTAGAAAAATGCATTATGAAAAAATTCTTGATTGTGATCTGCAAAATTCATAGGCAGGATGTATCGTGCATATGCACTGTAATGGATATTCCAGACAAGTTTTTATGAAATTCTTACTTGTGATTATCGGTGATACACATATAGTTACGAGGAGAAATTAGGTGAAATCGGCAATCAATGTTCACTTTAATGAGGAATGGGCGTTAAGACGGACACAGTAGCGTGCATGAAGACTGTAGAAGCGTCAATTAGTATCGGGTGTTTACGTTAGTGATATATGTATGTAGATAATCAAGTGCACACTTCAAGTAATTAACCAGACGTGTGATGAGGGAATGATGATAACGTGTAATACACATAACACATGTCAGTGGTGTATCCAGGTTTTTTTTCAGAGGGGGGGGGTTTTCAAGTCTACTAATATGAAGGATGTTTCCATCCCCTTTTTTGCAGTATCAAATATGGAAAATATAAGAAAAGTCATTTGAAAAAATTGGGGGGGGGGGTTTCAGACCCCTATTCTACCTCTTGATCTGTGCCTGCATTTAGCATACGGAGGGCGAAGGCAGCTACCGGCCAGTTCTTTATAATATGAGTAGAAGGTACTAATTCTTGTCATAATCTATACTTTTTGCTAAGCCAGCGAGTATGGGGGCACTATTAGGGTTCGATTATGGAAATATATGTACAACTGACAGCAGAATGCGTTCCCATACTTTTTCTCTTTCCCATTATAAAACCAAACCAAAATCAAATCAAAAACAAAAAACTATATATCTGCTCATATGTATTGAGAGAGAATTTACATTAATTTTCTTACATGTTCATCATTGGGCGGAATATGAAATGTTAAAGAAGTGTGACAGTGACCATCTTTTCGTCTGTGCTTGAACCAAAGTCAAGGTCACGATGAAAATGCATGCGTTGTGTTTGTCATGACCTTAAATAAAGGTTGTGTATCTGTAAGGTCAAGGTAACAGTACAATGCGCTAGATGAAAACTTTGCGCAGGTCTTAATCTTTCAGTTTTACTTGTATTGTAAATAATACTATTGTTGAAATGTTTTAAATCTGAAATTTCTGCCATTCATAGTAAAACAAACCCCAAGTTTTAATAATTTATAATGAAATTTAACCCCCCCCCCCCTCCCCCCCCAAATAAGGAAAAATCATTTATAATGAAAAATCTTCCATTCATAGTAAAAGAAAAACTTTGATCTAAAGCAATTTTTTGAATGAGACAAACAGATTGGCATTGGAATTGTATTTTTGATATAGACCAGGGAATATTGTATTATGTATATTGTTGGAGGTAATGATAAGAATAGGGAAGTCAGACGGAGTGTGGCTAGCCAAACAGGGGATGCTTACTCCTCCCGGGCACCTGGCCCCACCTGTGGCTTGCTAGGGGTCCGTCGATGCTCAATTTGATGCTCTATTGTGAGTGCTATTGCTATTATCGTCAGGATCTTCTTTAACTCATTTGTGTCACACTTATGCCCTTTGCCGTGTGGAGCTCGTAAAAAAGTTCCCCGCGAGGGGTTTGACAGTAAGTGTTTTGAATATATTTCCCTGACATTGTCGCCATAGCACTTTCTATATAGACAGAACATCAGACAGTGCATGTAATTAATATATTCTTTTCATTTTACTGCGAGAACATCGACGGCAGGTGCGGCTAGCCAACAGGGGATGCTTACTCCTCCCGGGCACCTGGTCCCATCTCTTGCTTGCTAGGGGTCCGTCGATGCTCAATTTGGTGCTCGATTGTGAGTGTTGTTGAGATTGTCGTCAGGATCTTCTTAAACTCATTGAAAATATTTGTAAGTTATAATAAACTGTACTTGTCTTTTTCAGGAATTAAAAGAGATCGGACCAAGATGCCTGAGCACAGGAAGTTAAATACTAAAACACAGAAGGTCAAAACATCCACACCCAGAAAGAAGGCGGACACTAAAGGACCTCTGGACAATGAATCAGACAGGAGCTCAGATGGTGTGTGGCTTTATGCAAATCTAGAAGTCTATTGGTCATAAGCAATGTCAATGCATTGTATTCATACAGACAATGATCAAAACAATGTTCTCACAAGTATCTGTTTTACTTAAATGTGTTTTGTTAATATAGAGAAATGTGAAATAAGAAAATAAAACTTAGTGGGATTAGAAGGGGGTTGGGGATTTGAAATTATGTAAGATGGGAAGCAATCCCAACTCTTCTTGAGAAAAAAATCGCAAACATTCTTCTGAAAAAGTATTTTGCAATCTAACAAACTTCTGATGCCAGTGATCTCCTGCAAAGTTCCTCAGTCTGTAACCATGGTACCGTTATATTTATAGGAGAAATGAATCAAGATCTGGTGCTATGAAAATTATGTACAGTACCATTGTTATTTAAGAAATAAGAAATGACAAGCCGGGCTCTATTGTCTCAAAATGCCCGAGCGTCCTCAGCCAATCACATTTATTACCTCAGCAGCGAGGTGATAAATGTGATTGGCTGAGGACGCGAGGGCATTATGAGACAATAGAGCCCGGCTTGTCATTTTTGGCCGGATTGCAAAGCAATTCCGGTCTATAGATTGACGATGTCCGTCCGTCCGTCTGTCCGTCCGTCTGTCCGTCTGCCGTCAACATTTTGGTTAAAGTTTCTGGTTGAGGCAAAATCTAAGGAACTATATGCAGTAGAAACTTTATATTATACATGAAGGTTGCCCATGACAAGACCTTTCAATTTATGCCATAACATTTGACCTAGTGACCTTGACCTTGGACTTTGACCTAGTTAAAGATTTTGGTTAAAGTTCCTGGTTTAAGAAAAATCTAAGGAACTGTATGCAGTAGAAACCTTATATTATACATATAGGTTGCCCATGATGAGACCGTTCAATTTATGCCATAACATTGGACCTAGTGACCTTGACCTTGGACTTTGACCTAGTTAAAGATTTTGGTTAAAGTTCCTGGTTTAAGCAAAATCTAAGGAACTGTATGCAGTAGAAACCTTATATTATACATATAGGTTGCCCATGATGAGACCTTTCAATTTATGCCGTAACATTGGACCTAGTGACCTTGACCTTGCACTCTGACCTAGTCAAAGATTTTGGTTAAAGTTTCTGGTTTTAGCAAAATCTAAGGAACTGTATGCAGTAGAAACCTTATATTATACATTTAGGTTGCCCATGACGAGACCTTTCAATTTATGCCGTAACATTGGACCTATTGACCTTGACCTTGGACTTTGACCTAGTTGAAGACTTTGGTTAAAGTTCCTGGTTTAAGCAAAATCTAAGGAACTGTATACAGTAGAAACCTTATATTATACATATAGGTTGCCCATGACAAGACCTTTCAATTTATGCCGTAACATTGGACCTAGTGACCTTGACCTTGGACTTTGACCTAGTTAAAGACTTTGGTTAAAGTTCCTGGTTTAAGCAAAATCTAAGGAACTGTATGCAGTAGAAACCTTATATTATACATATAGGTTGCCCATGATAAGACCTTTCAATTTATGCCGTAACATTGGACCTAGTGACCTTGACCTTGGACTTTGACCTAGTTAAAGATTTTGGTTAAAGTTTCTGGTTTAAGCAAAATCTAAGGAACTGTATGCAGTAGAAACCTTATATTATACATTTAGGTTGCCCATGACGAGACCTTTCAATTTATGCCGTAACATTGGACCTATTGACCTTGACCTTGGACTTTGACCTAGTTAAAGACTTTGGTTAAAGTTCCTGGTTTAAGCAAAATCTAAGGAACTGTATACAGTAGAAACTTTTCTATTATACATGTAGGTTGCCTCTGACAAGACCTCTCAATGTATGCTGTAATATTTGACTTAGTGACCTTGACCCAGTTGGTGACAAAAACTTACTTTGCAATCCGGCCATACCGTCTTTAGCGATGACAATAGCAGGAACTTTAACCAAAGTCTTTAACTAGGTCAAAGTCCAAGGTCAATAGGTCCAATGTTACGGCATAAATTGAAAGGTCTCGTCATGGGCAACCTAAATGTATAATATAAGGTTTCTACTGCATACAGTTCCTTAGATTTTGCTTAAACCAGAAACTTTAACCAAAGTCTTTAGCGGTGTTTTTTATTTCTATTCTAATGATGACCATAGATTCTTGGTAAAAACCAGTTCCTGCCGATTTATCTGCTTTCAGAAAATGGGTAGGCATGGCTTATCGCTATAGGGCCTATATTGGAGAATAGAGCCCGGCTCGCGTTTGTTGGCTTAATAGGGAAAAAGAATCAAGTCATATTAGAATCGAAGATTTAGGCAATTCAAGAAATAAATCAATAGTTCTGGTTCACAGAAAAAAATCAAAAGTTAAATATATGATTCTATGATATACATCAATACAATGTGTTCATTCTGACTTTTCATTTTGTTTTCTCCAGATTTTAACTTGATCAACGTTGACAATTATTTGACACCAGAATTTGAAGATGGCACTACCAGACCTATGTTCAGGAAGAAACTACAGAAAACGATCGTGTCAGGTATTGTCACTTTTACCATTCTGAAAAGACATCATTGTCTTCTCAGATGAATAATAGGGTCTGTTGACACCTTGTAGGAAAATTCTATATTGTTATTTTGAATATGACAATTCAGAAGAAAAGAGGGGATCTCCTACTAGACTTGGTTGCGGCACCCACAACAAAGCACAAAAACAGCTGATGTGAAAACACAGAGAAGACAAGTACAGCAAGTGACGCAAAAAAGGACATAATTTTTTGACAAAGAAACATGAGCCACAAAAGACTACACATAAACCAACGAGACCAGAGTGCTCAATTGTTGCTGACTTAGGACGGCCATCTGTCACACAAGTAGCAAATGGTGTGGTTATCTGGATTTCGTGCACACAATCCTCCTGTTTTCCAGTTACCCAAATATCTCGAAAAAGTTTAAGTTTAATTGCTCTATTGTGACTATTGTGAGTTCTGTTGAGATTGTCATCAGGATCTTCTTTGTCTCATTTAAGTTGTGTTGATTGTAAATTGAATATAAAATTGCAATAGACATTTGACAAGAGAAATCTACTGACAATGTGATAAAGCATATTATACTTGGATGAAGAAATAGAACTTTTAGAAAATAAGTAGATTACAGAAATATTCAACATGTTCAATGGCAAAATCTTCATTGAAAAAACTTTTTGACAAAATCTTCATTCACAAAATCTTTGTTTACATACTTTTAATATGGAATATTATAGCATTACATGTTTACAAAATATAAAGGTCATAATGATTTCAATTTCAGAAAATTCCACAGCTAGACTACAATGTACAGTGGTGGGAATTCCCCATCCTAAGGTATTATGGCTAAAAAATAACCGTCCCCTGAAGAACTCGGACAGATGCCGTGTGATATCAGATGGCGACCTGCACATACTGGAGTTTGCCCAGACTAAACTGGACGATAGTGGACTGTACACTGCCCGGGCAATGAATGTGAATGGTTCTACTATTAGTACAGCTGAATTACTGGTGGGAAATGGTAGGTGTATGAATAATATAACTTTATATTATAAAGTCCGTTGATGCTCAATTTTGCGCTCTATTGTGAGTGCTGTTGAGATTATCATCAGGATCTTCTTTAACTTATTTGAATTGTTGAACATGTTGAATTGGTTCTAAGATGGTCACCATCTTTTAAAATCAAGATGGTGCTAATACATAGATAATTGTAATGAAATTTGACAGAAGACAATGCAAATTAATGTACTTATTCATGTATTGCCTATTACGTCATTTTGACCGCATTTGATTTTTTTCGACTAAAATTGATTTGCATCAAATAAGTACATGTTATATCTGCTTTACTTGAGATTTGTAATTTTTGACTGGATTGCAAAGCAAATACGGTCATTAGATTAACAAGGTCCATCTGCATATCTATCTGTCTGATTAAAATTTTCGGTTTAAAATGTCTGTTTTAATCGAAATCTCATAACTTATATTTAGTAGAAAAACTTTTAAAACTATACAAGTTAATTGCCAAAGAGAAAACCTTTCAATTAATGCCATAATATTTGACATAGTGAACTTGACCTTGGACTTTGACCAACTTAAATAATTTAACCTTTGCTTTATCTGTGTATCTATAAGAAATAAGGTTCTGATATTTCACATGCAGATTCCTTTCAACATGAGCGTTTATTGATACATGTATTTCACACGTAGTTCCTTACGACACAAACATTGATTTGATACCTAGTGACTTTGACCTTTTTATAAATTTGAGCAATATAGATCCAAACATATGGGAATTTTGTTATTTTTTCCTGACAAAAACTTACTTTGCAATCCGACCTTATCCTTTTTAGCAGTGTTTGATTAATATTCATTTTGATACTTTCAGTTCAGCCATCGTCACTTAAGAAGTACCATGAGGGTATGGACGATTCAGAGTACCAAACACCGGCATACTTCTTCCAGATGAACAACTGTCAGGTAGAGGAGGGTAGACTAGCCAGATTTGACTGTAGAGTGGTGGCTTACCCAAAACCTGATATTACATGGTAAGATGTAGTAATTATGTTATTTTGTGTTATTGCGTGTAATAACTGTAGAGTGATGGCTTACCCCAAACCTGATATTACATGGTAAGCTCTCTTAAGCCATGATCAGAACTCTCTGTACATGTTAAGCCCCCATTGCACTGCAATCCCCCTGTACATACGCTCATTCCCAACTCCAAAAATTGCCAGGTAGGGAGAGGACAGCTCATAGTCGTATCTTGATCTGGTACAGTGTATATTGGTGCAAAGTCTATCGGTATTAGAGCATGCATGCTCTAGAGGTCGGGAAAAGTTTCATGTATTTTTTCAACCCGTTGAAAAAATACGAGAAACTTTCTCGCTCTCTTTGTGGTCTAAAATTGTCCGGGTTTGGTCAGGATAGTCGGGGGTACAGCCTAGATTAATCTTGTCCAGAGATTGGATTGAGCATGGTCTGATCGGCATTTACCTCTTCACGCATGATGATAAGATACCCGTCTATTCTACGCTCTTACCACAATCTATTCACTAAAGATTTAATGTTTGCTGATCTTACCAAGACCTTTTCATGATCATGTTGTGACCTATTCACGCTCTGTATGACCAAGTTATGACCAAACGACGCTTCAAATATGATCTCTGAATATTTCATTTGTTTTCTCGCACTGATAATGATTTGAAATACTTATCATCAAAATGTCGCAGCCACAACAATGCAAACAAGAAACTTGTTCTTGGCTGTCCAGAGTCACTTTGTAAGTAAGGAAAATTTTAATTTTTATCACAACACTTTTGAGTAAGGCTGGGTCAAAATGAGAAATATAGGTTTCTTCTTGGCAAATAGGATCATTGGATGACAAATGAAATAAGTTAAAGTTGGAAATTGTGTTTTGAATGGGAATGTGTTGGGGAAAGTTGGTAATAGGTCAGGATTGCATCTGGAATAGATCGGGTTTTTGTTTGGAATTGATTGGAGTTTAATTGGATAGAACGGGACTTGATCGGTAAGTTAAACGTGTGTAGAGCGGGTAAAGCGTGAGCAAGTCGGTGTTTATATATAAATTGATCGGGAATCGGTAACGTCAAGAATAGATGTTAAAAAAAAAGTTTTACCTGCTCTTGTGAAAACTTCAGTCGGGAATGGTCGTAGATACAGCGGGATTGCAGTGGAACGGTGGCTTTAGTAGATGTACATGCGAAAAAGAGTAAGAATGTGGCAAACTTAAGGGATCTGTACATTGCCGTGGCGTAATAGGTACATGTTCCGTACGGCTTCCGTACAAATTTGGTTTAATTTAGACATGCCATAGCAGTTTTAATGCATACAGAACTTTCCCTATGTTTTGTTTGCGTGCTGTCGACGGATTTATCCCGAAGTACAGCAAGCATGTTGTAAGTACATTGCAAGCATATACAACTCACAATTACCATGCAAGGGAGTGAGGACCCAGAGCGTTTACATGTACATGTATAACAGTGCATGTAAGTGCAGCATCCTTATGATTACATGGTAGTCTTACAGAGATTTTAAGAGATTTTACCATGTGCTAAACATTATGATGCACACAACCGCCTATATAACATTATAACACATTCTGGCCACTTTCTTCTATATGTCCTCAGAAAAACGTAGCAACTGTAGCCTCCCAAAAAACATTCACTGCCAAATAACGCGCACAGCGGGCTGTGACAATGTCTTTATTTTAATTAAGTTATTGTGCACCATTGAGTGTCAGTCCATCTATGTATATTTTGTTTAGATGACTCATCATGATTTTTTTGCCACAGGATGAAAGACGGTAAAGTTGTGGAGCCGGACAATCGTTACAAACTCCTGAACTTTAACGATGAGATCTACTCGCTGCTCATCCAGGATGTAGAAGTGACCGATACGGGACGTTATACATGCTGGGCCCACAATAAATATGGGGAGGCTATGACAGAGGCATATCTGAATGTTATAGGTAAATATAAACCTCTAAACTTTAACAATGAGATTTACTCGCTGTTGATTCAAGACGTAGAGGTAACTGATACAGGATGTTATACTTGCTCTGGGCCCACAATAAATATGAGGAGGCCACGGCAGAGGCATATCTTAATGTTATAGGTAAAATATGAATTTTTGTGTGCTTGAGAAGGGTATGACAGAATATTTATCCCATATACACAGAGTAATCCACATAAAATTTGGAAAATGAAAAGGGGATCATCCACAAGTGGGTGGATAATAAGCTTCAAGTGTGACAGTTAACTATGAGGTCATAAAAGATGGTCACTCCAGTCTGGATCAGAACATGGCAGAAACCAATATCACCGTGTGGGATCGAAACGTTGTGATTCCTTAGACAAAATTTTTTGTATTTTTTCATTTTCTAAGTGAAACTTTACATAACTGATGAGCCGTTGCAGTAGGGCAATGCCAAATAAATCAATCCATATCGTCTAGGTAAAAGAAAAGCTCACAGTTTTTGCAAACACTTCAATAGTTTGTTGACGACAGAAATGATCTTGACCTAGCAGAACTCTTGAAGTGTTTGCAAGAACAATAGACTTTTCACATACATAAACGATATGGACTTACTTATTAGGTATTGCCCTGCTGCAACGTCTCATCAGTTTTGTGCAGTATCACTTAATTAAGGAGAAAACAACCAAAAACCTCCGTAAGGAATCACAACATCATGTGTTTCGATCCCACGCTGTGAATATGATAATTATTATTTTACCCTTATGTCCTTGACATGGAACAAGCACATCTGGATTTCCTTATCAATGATCACACCAAGTCGATTTTTTTTTTTATTAACCTCTCCTCTTGATGCAATGACAATGTAGTCCTAGATTTTTCATACATGTAACAGATTTTTTTTTTATAAAGCTCATCCTATGAATTAATTGGTGAACATTTTGTAATAATTTTAATTAAGAAGTGTTTTGTGTTCTTCATGTCTAATGATTTGTAGTTTTGGAAAAGGATTTCAACTTAACAGTAGTAAGATTCGGAGTGACCTATTTTAGATTTTTTTTAATTAATGAATTAATCTCATAATTTTGGTATCGCACTTTTCCTTCATCTCTTTTCTGTTTGATATCTCAATCTCTTTTCTGCATTTGTTGATTTTACAATGATGACTTTAAATATGATGTTTTACAGCCTTGGAAGAGCAGCTTGATGATACAGACATTGCTCCTAAGTTCCTGACCAAATTCTACGATCAGACCGTGAACGAGGGAGTCCCCACAGAGTTTCAGTGTATGATCGCTGGGAAACCTAAACCTGCAGTCAGGTATCATATCACATATATATAGTAATGTTAGATCATATATAAGTAAATTCTACGATCAAACGGTGAATGAAGACATTCCCGCAGAGTTTCAGTGTGTGATTGCCGACAAACCTAAACCTGCAGTCAGGTATAGTAAATACAAGTCTGATCATATGTAATGTTATTTTTGTTGGGGGAAAATTTCACGATTATAACATCAATACGTTACACTTGGGGGAAATATTTGCAATATAAACATGATAAACATCTCTGCCTTTTTAAGAATACCGTAGGGTTATTTTCATAAATAACCTTGATTCATAAAATGCACGAAAATTACCCCCATGGGAAAAGTTTCCGCGTTTATATAATCAAATTCTCAATTTGAGGGAGTTAGAACATGGTATTAATAGATGATTTTTACATTTTTACCATAGTTGACTCGCATTTTACATATCCTAAGACCAAACATCACAAGATTTGATGTAACTTTTAACTGTGACGACTCGTAGCAGATTTAGAAATAACATCAAAAGTAGTGATGTCTGGTCTTGGCGTGCCTAAAATGCAAGTCTAGCGGTAATATGAAGAAGGTCTATAATTGTACATTTATTTATAGATGGCTACTGGACGAGATTGAAATAAAACCCACAGAGAACATCAAGATAATGTACGAGGATAACTTGTGCAGTCTAAAAATAGATGATGCGAAGATCAAAGACTCCGGGAATTATACGTGTCACATTAAGAACACCTTGGGAGAGGCCTCCTGTACGGCTGGTCTTACAGTACTGGATGATAAAGTCAAAGGAGTTCCGATGTTACCGAAGTTCCTGAAGAGAATTGGTATGTTTACAGATGTTGCTATTTTCTCACCTTGTGCAATATTGAATGTTTTTATGCTCTTTGCCTGTAAAGTACTGAAACGCCAAAAAGAAAAAAAAATGTCTTTTGAGAAAAAAAGGAAGAAAACCTCTGAAAATCGAGTTGAAAATTGTACATAACATCTATGATAAGTACATGTACTAAGATTCAAAGATGAAAAGTTTATAAAAGTGCATGAATTTTTGGTAACTAAGTAAAATACTTATGTTGTCACACTTTAGGTGATGTCACTGCTCATGGTGGAGATGAAATCATCTATGAAGTGGTAGTGGTTGGTGAACCACGACCTAAAGTCTCATGGCTATACAATCATAAACCAATATCAGTAAGTCAGCTGTCTTATGAATTGTTACTTGTCAACTTCAGTAAAAAGTCAAGTTCTGTGCATTGTTGAAAACCATTATCCCTTTGCTATGTCAGGATTGGTGCAGTAAACCACAAATAAAAGTGTGAAATAACTTTTGCAGAGTATCTGCATATGTAAGCCAATTATAAAACATTTTACAGTCTTCACAAAATTTCACAAGCCCTGACGCTGTGAGCTAGCAGACGATCTGCGGAGCTAGTAGAAATTGTCTTACAAACTACAGTCAAACCTGTCTTATGTGACTTTGCAAGGGCCGACAGAAAATAGGTTACATAAGACAGGTGATCACTGAATACAGGTTCAGGCTGATCTGACTTAAACCAACAAAATTTTTGTGGTATAAGATACCATAAAATGAATCGCTGCATATATAATTATTAATCGTATTGCACATATAAAATCACATTAGATTTTATCTATCACGGAAGATTTAATTATGAAAGACATTGATGAAGAGATTTAATGTAAAATATTATGTAGTTTGGGTCCTCTGCAACACTAAAAGTCGTAATATACAGGTTCGGAATGGGGTATGGGACAGAAAAATCACGGTCGTTGTCGCGTTAGACAGTTTGTCGCTATATACAGGTTTATTTGATAGGAAAATTGCTCGGGAGGAATAAAAAAGTTCACATAAAGCAGGAAGTCGCAAAAAAGAGGGTCACTTTAAGACAGGTTTGACTGTACATGTAACAAACTAAACAATCAGATTTTGTCTTCAGGCTAGGGGTTCTAAACATTTTTTTAGAATCTGGTTTATGACAACATTTCAATGCAAAAGAAAATTGACTTAAATTCAGCCATATATATGTATGTAAGACTGAGAGTATCACCTACAGTACAAGAGAATGTAGTGTAACACTTATCATTCTTATAAAAATAGTGTAATAGGCTTAGGCTGCAAGTTTCTGACAAAGAGTTTATGAAATAGCACATATACATGCCCTGTTCCTAAGCATGTTCACTTACGTGTAACCATTATTTACCATCCAAATTCTTCATAAAATGCTTTATTTGAATCTTCCAGGAAACACATCGCAGATTTAGAATGTCACATGACGGAGATATCTATAGACTTCACATGTCGGAGCTTTGTACGACTGACGAAGGGAAAGTAACGTGTAAGGCCGTCAACTCTGAGGGGGAGGTCTACTGTAGTAGTAATCTGACTGTTAAACGACCTGTACAGGAAGTCAGCGACAAACCTGCGTAAGTTATGTTTGTGATAAAGAAAGTTGTTCATAGAAAAAATAACCTTATTATTCAAAAGTAATGCCTATAATAATACTCGATAGCAAGGTTCTCTTGAAGATCTTGGCACCTTATGATTGTAATTCCTTGTTGTAAAAGTGTAAAGTTACTGCCTATTTTCTTTTTGAAAAGAAATAAAATTGATGTTTTCGACTCAAGCATCTTTAAGAATCGATCGTAATGCTGAAAAAGTTATTTTAAAGAACCTTGAAACAGACAAGTTTAACATGATAAAATATGGAAACAGTAACCTTATAAATAAAAAAAACCCAAGTAGATCAATCTGAAAAATATGCAGATTAAAGTAATAATGATTGCTGACATTCATTGTAGTACCTCTATTTACAATATAACGCAAACAACTTGTATTTTATTACATAGCTTCAAACAGAAGGATTTCGATGCCAAATATGGCTGTCCGCCCACATTTATGAAGCGTATCGATGATATGTACTCACCCGAGGGAAAAGCCGCTAAGTTTGAGTGTAAAGTGATGGGAATTCCCGAGCCTGTGGTTACATGGTAAGTTCTATAAGTCTTTAGTGTTGCATTATGTTTTATTTTAGCCTGTGAAACAAAGTACCATACTCAGTGTCTGTACGCTCAGCATCTATCTTTTCGCCCATTTTGACTTAACATCTAAAATTTACTTTAAAATTTTATAATTATACTTTATAGATTGAACAGTTTTGCAGGGAATATTAGTTATATTTAGTGTCGGCACCCGGAGAGGGTCAAGGCCAAGGTCATTTGACATTCTTGGCAGGCAACAGTCATGAACTTGAGTATCTATTCTATTCAACTTGTTATTCAAGTTTTTCCAAGAATTTATGTGTTGAATACTATGGAAGAAAGACTTGATATTTTATTGTCTGTTTATCATATTTCTATACATTATGTATTTCAGGGTGAAGGATGGTAAGCCCCTGGCTCCAGGGTCTAAATACTGGATAAACAGGGACGGAGGACACTGTAGCCTGACAGTAAGGGATGTATCACTGAGTGATGTCGGAATATACACATGTTCAGTGGCTAATGCTGCTGGAGAAGTCTCCTGTGTTGCCAATCTTAAAATAGAATGTAAGTCTCCAATGTTTTCTGACTTAAAAATGTCAATAAGAACACAAGTTGTTAGCATTTATCATTTATTATATCCCCCACAAACAAAGTTTGGGGGGTATATAGGAAACACCCTGTCCGTCTGTCTGTCTGTCCGTCTGTCCATCCGTCCGGTTAAGAAGTTCTTAAAGCAGATAACTCTTTAAGTATAAGTGATAGGGCTTTCATATTTCATACATGCATTCACCATAATAAGTAATACATTTTGATACCAAGACATTTGACCTAGTGACCTTGACCGTGAATTTTGACCTTGTATATATACATGTATATATATAGATTCCTATGTCATACATGAATCCGTGTAGAGAAAAACGTCCCGCGGGGGGTATAATTCGTCACTTTAGGGCAGTTCTAGTTTACCTTTATGCGTAAATTAGCATAAGGGACTACAGGTAACTTTCTTGTCTTCTAACAGACACTGTAATACTGTAAATCACTTTTAGTTTATGTCAGAATTTCCTGCAAATATCTTCGTATTAATCTCCTTTGTTTTACTATTTTTGTATGATTTCTGTCACTGCTTTTTTAGCTCACCTGAGCGAAGCTCAAGTGAGCTATTGTCATAGCGCGCCGTCCGTCGTCCGTCCGTCGTCGTCGTCGTCGTCGTCGTCCGTCCGTCCGGCGTAAACTTTTAACATTTTCAACATCTCCTCTACAACCGCTGCACAGAATTTCTCGAAACTTCACAGGAAGCAAGTACTCAATGCCCTCTACCAAGTTTGTGTTTTTTGTGCCGATTGGTCAACAAATATGGCCGCCGAGGGCTCTGATTGGCTGACACATTTTCGACATCTCCTCTGCAACCGCTGCACAGAATTTCATGAAACTTTACAGGAAGGAAGTACTCAAGGTCCTCTACCAAGTTTGTGTTTTTTGTGCCGATCGGTCAACAAATATGGCCGCCGAAGGCTCTGATTGGCTGACACATTTTCGACATCTCCTCTGCAACCGCTGCTCAGAATTTCATGAAACTTTACAGGAAGGAAGTACTCAAGGTCCTCTACCAAGTTTGTGTTTTTCGTGCTGATCGGTCAACAAATATGGCCGCCGAAGGCTCTGATTGGCTGACATATTTTCGACATCTCCTCTGCAACTGCTGCTCAGAATTTCATGAAACTTTACAGGAAGGAAGTACTCAAGGTCCTCTACCAAGTTTGTGTTTTTCGTGCCGATCGGTCAACAAATATGGCCGCTGAGGGCTCTGATTGGCTGACACATTTTCGACATCTCCTCTGCAACCGCTGCACAGAATTTCATGAAACTTTACAGGAAGGAAGTACTCAAGGTCCTCTACCAAGTTTGTGTTTTTCGTGCCGATCGGTCAACAAATATGGCCGCCGAGGGCTCTGATTGGCTGACACATTTTCGACATCTCCTCTGCAACCGCTGCACAGAATTTCATGAAACTTTACAGGAAGGAAGTACTCAAGGTCCTCTACCAAGTTTGTGTTTTTCGTGCCGATCATTCAACAAATATGGCCGCCGAGGGCTCTGATTGGCCGACACATTTTCGACATCTCCTCTTTAACCACTGCACAGAATTTCATGAAACTTTACAGGAAGGAAGTACTCAATGTCCTCTACCAAGTTTGTATTTTTTGTGCCGATCGGTCAACAAATATGGCCGCTGAGGGCTCTGATTGGCTGACACATTTTCGACATCTCCTCTGCAACCGCTGCACAGAATTTCATGAAACTTTACAGGAAGGAAGTACTCAAGGTCCTCTACCAAGTTTGTGTTTTTCGTGCCGATCGGTCAACAAATATGGCCGCCGAGGGCTTTGATTGGCTGACTTATTTTCGACATCTCCTCTGCAACCGCTGCACAGAATTTCATGAAACTTTACAGGAAGGAAGTACTCAAGGTCCTCTACCAAGTTTGTGTTTTTCGTGCCGATCATTTAACAAATATGGCCGCCGAGGGCTCTGATTGGCCGACACATTTTCGACATCTCCTCTTTAACCACTGCACAGAATTTCATGAAACTTTACAGGAAGGAAGTACTCAATGTCCTCTACCAAGTTTGTATTTTTTGTGCCGATCAGTCAACAAATATGGCTGCTGAGGGCTCTGATTGGCTGACTCATTTTCGACATCTCCTCTGCAACCCGCCGCACAGAATTTCATGAAACTTTACAGGAAGGAAGTATTCAAGGTCCTCTGCCAAGTTTGTATTTTTCGTGCCGATCGGTCAACAAATATGGCCGCCGAGGGCTCTGATTCGCTAACACATTTTCAACATCTTCTCTGCAAAAAAACCACTGCACAGAATTTCATGAAACTTTAAAGGAAGAAAGTACTCAAGGTCCTCAACCAAGATTGAGTATTTTGTGCTGATCGGTCAACAAATATGGCCGCCGAGGACTCTGATTGGCTGACACATTTTCGAAATCTCCTCTGCAACCATTGCACAGAATTTCACGAAACCTTGCAGCAAGCAAGTACTCAAGGTCCTCTGTCAAGTTTGTGTTTTTCTTGTCGATAGGTCAACAAATATGGCTGTCAAGGGCTTTGATCTGTAGAAGTATTTTTGTGACTTTAAACCCTTTGTCTGCAACTCAGGTGAGCGATGTGGCCCCCTTGGGCCTCTTGTTTTTTGCATTCATTTGTTTTGTAGCGGCGAAATATAAGGACATTTCTACAGACAGGGATCAGTTCGGTCGTCGTTTGTCACGAGACTCAGTAAAATCTGACGGATCACATGGTAAGAGTTGTCTCCCCATTATTCTCCCAAAGTCGAATTCTTTATATGGCTGTTCAAAATATGTTTATAACAAAGAAACTTTTTTCATGAAATAATAATTTGAAATAAAAACCTATGTTACATGCAAGTGACAGATATGATATGGTCTCTGTTTTCAAGAAAAGATTTTGTATAAATTATGTGAAAAAAATTAAGTAGTAACATATTTTCAAATTTGTAGTTTTAAAGCTTAAAACACTTATGGTATACATTAAAATATGTGTTCAAGTTGGTAAAAAAGTATGTTAAATTTAATCTTTCATTAATCATTAAAATGACCTTGTCAGACCCGAAAGGTATCTTTGAATTTTTATATATAATAATAAATGTATTTAAATAGCTGTGCCAACATTGCCTTATGATAAACCATCCCTCAGTGACATACGTGAAGAGTCAGTACGGTTGTCATGGTTACCTGCCTATACATCTAACCTTCCACAAGATGCCAGAAACGTCAAGTACATGGTCGAGGCTCGTGAATTACCAGGATTTGAGTGGAACAAAGTGGCTACCGGTATCCATGGCAACACTCACCTTGTGAAAGGACTAAGACCGCAGTCTGAATACGCTTTCCGTATCAGGGCCGAGAATCAACACGGATCTAGTGACGCTACACAGCCGTGCATGTTAACAAGGGAGAAACCAGGTATGAAATTTTATTCCTCATCCTAGAAACTTGTCTCAGATAGAAATTGTTGTAAAATTTTTTTGCATGTATCATGAAGTTTTGAAACATAAATGTTTGAGAAAATCTTAAATTGTTTTTACATTAGATTCATCTTCTATTATGAGATTTTTGTTTTAAAAAAACTGATTCATAATTTCAGTGGAAGAGGACTTTATGCAGAAACTCAGCTTAAAAATGCCAGATTTTAAACGTAAGTCTTTGACTGTCTGATTAATGTACATTTATTTCATAATAGATGTTATAATGGACATAATTCTTAGAAAATTTGTAAAATTAGTGTCTATGAGAAAAATCATGTTGATCCTAAGCCTACTAAATTCTTTTAGATAAATGATTTGAACAATTTATTAGAAAAAAATTCTATGAATTGCATACACATGATACATGTTTTTCAATTTTTAAGCCTTAGATTTCTTTGCTCAACCCCTGATAAAAATAAGGTCAATTCACAAAAATATTATGTAGAGTTTTGAATTTACAAGTTGACTGTGTAATCATAGCATTGAAGGTGTAATACGTGTTACAGCTGAGAGATTTGACCACACACAAGTACACGAGTTAGAACATGTAGAGGGTAGTGTATTACCAGAGTGTCCTCTATACAATCCATTGCACCCTTCTCGGTCATTGCAACCAAAGCATTCAGATGAAGACCTCACTTTATCTTTCTTTTTCTATCATTTCTCTGTTCAAATTACAGTATCCATTAATGAGATATATTTGCTATCCATTTTTTACTTTTGAAAATTGAATAATTTGTGGTAATAAATCCTTACAATTTGCACAGTTAATAAGTTGTAAAACGGAAAATTCTGTAATGTTTCTACTGCCTCCTTTTCTATGATACCACTCTGATAAATAAAATATTCCTCACTTTCTTTTTCTTAAATTTATAATCGAAAATTTTCCTGAAGTTTGATTCTCTATTTCACCTTTTTGAACTTTTCTATTTAATACCCATTCACACTACTTCTCTTGCACTTTTCCAGACTATGTTAAGTATTTTTAGTCCCCTACTGGCAACGCCGAAGGGGACTCTTAGTTTTTAATACCTGTCAACCAAGAACAGTCGAATGGTGCAATACCATATTGTTTGTCTCTCAGTCCACCTGTTATTCCTTAAACAATTCTGTGGAGTACAACTCCTCATTCCATCTTCTTTAAATAATACAGAATTTTAAAATTCATATTGAGTGAAGTAATATTATTTGGTCATTAAATTTTACAGATGCTTGTACATACTTCAGAGTTCCTGAAAGGATTTGCCAATAAACATTTCTTTGGTCCAATAAAAACTCGCATTATAAATGCATGTATTATTTTGACCGATAAAAATCCCCAAATGTCCAATATTCCATGGAAATTTTTAAGAACTCTGAAACTTTGGGAAATCATTGAAGAAAAATGACTGTAGTTGTATCTTACTTAGCTGTTATGAAAACGTTTTAGTCTATAACTGAAATAACAAAGACGGAGTATTCCTTTACATTTATGTGTATAATCTACAGAGCCTCCGAAGTTACCACCCAGTAAACCAGTCGTCACTGACATCGGGGAGGAGACTGTAAGGTTGGCATGGAAACCAGCTGTAGTCCCGCCCACTACCAAAAAGGCGACACCCATTTCGTACAGATTGGAGGCCCAGGAGCTGCCATCTTCTGATTGGATGCCATTAGCCAGTCGTCTTAGAGACACAAGTTATTATCTACCAGAGCTTCAGAAGGACAGAGATTATAACATACGAGTCCGAGCCGAAACGAAATACGGATTGAGCGAGCCCACAGAGCCACTTTGGATACCTAGAGCTTCAGGTAAGATAGAAGTTTCTGCTCCACTAGTAAAACTTATTAATTATCAGAAATACATTCCTCCACCAAGTTTGTTGAGGTACAAGGAAATCGGATGTCGCAGTATCATGTAGAGGTGCACATTCAGTACAGGCCAGGAAACACAACTTATTATCTATTTATAATTTCAGTTTTCCCAGGAGTGCCTATTAAAAGACCTGAGATCACAGACATAGAGCCCACAATGGCCCGGGTGTCATGGGCTCGAGTAGAGGTGCCCACATTTAGCAGAGACGAGGAACCACTTCTCTACATGTTAGAGATGCAGGCACCGCCGGCCAGAGATTGGCAGGAAGTGGCGAGGGACATACCGTCAACAAGTCATATCGTCACTGACCTGAAACCGGGTCAGGATTACCGCTTCAGGGTCAAGGCCAGGACCCCCCTGGGAGTGTACAGTGAACCTTCACCACTCACATCTATGTACAGAACTCTAGGTAGGAACTTTTCTCTGGTTCAAATAAACAATGAATTTTCCCATTTTGAAAAGTTGATCCATATATATACATGTACATGTATTTACCAGCCAATAGTAGATGTTTGCAATGATTTTCATTTGGAGTTAACAATAGTAATTTCAATGTGTCTCTAAATGTAAGCATGTAGTTTTTAATAACGTCTTTTGGTAACACACTTGTACGTATGATAAATGCATTTGTTTTTTGTTGAGTACCGTAACATACCTGTAACAAAACACAAATTAATATTGTTGAACTCTGAAACATATTAGAATTTTACTTCCTGTACCAGTATATCAGTAAAAAAAAACCTATATCTTATGTACATGTATCTCCAGTACTAACGATTAGATTGTTTTATTTATAAATTATTTTAAAGAAATAAAAACACTTGGTTTCTTTTTGCCGTACGGTTCGGCCATTAGGCCTTCATCAGGGGACTTTAAAAAAAAAAATTGATAGATTTGTTATTTTTTGTTATTTTATTTGATAGATTTGTTATTTTAAAGATTTTGAAATTATCCTTTCCCAGCCACAACTCGAGTACCAATTGACAGATTTGAGTTAGAGGACTCTGAGCCTGATTTTGAGGGTGTACGTTTAGCTTGGAACCGCGTCAACATACCTCCATACCACTCTGATGAAGAGCCGCTTCTCTACATGGTGGAGATAAATGAGCCTCCAATAGATGAGTGGCGACCCCTGGTGAGTGGTCTACCTACCACCCGGTACAGAGTCACCGATCTGACACCAGACAGAGATTACAAGTTCCGAGTACGTGCCGTTACACCGTACGGAGTTAGCCCACCATCTTACACACTACCTGTATCTTATAGAAGACCCTCTACAGGTATGTAAACTTTGATATACTTGTAGATTGTAGTGTATATATAGAGGATCTCAAATGATTTTCTATTTCATACGGTATTTATGAAACGAGTTGTGTGAATTTAACATGTACATCCCGAGCCTTGGCGAGGGGATTAAAATCACACAATGAGTTTCATAAATACTGTATGGAATAGAAACACCATTTGAGATTCTTTTTATCACATGAAATATGACGTAATTTATCAAATAACGTCAAAATGTTGTAATTCCGACTTCATTTTGTACAAATAACGCGCCAACTTTGCCTTTTCTGTTGTGACGTCACAAAGGATCTTGAGCGCTTCATCCAATGACCACGCTCCCAAAGTGATATGTAACGTGTTATCATAACATTTATTTATGACATAGCTTTATGTAACTGAGTAAAGGGTGTATCATGTGATAAATGTATATATCAATACTGACTTTACCATAAAATTCATCATGTTTTACTCTACAGCTCACTTTGGTAATAGAAAAGTCACTATTTTATCAGTAAAGTGTATTCCCATAATTTTGTATTCTGTTGCAACTATTTTGTGAAGGGGGATAGCATTCTTGCCATGTGTGGGTGTGTGTTTGTCTGTGTATCGGTATTCTTTTGAAGGGCGTAGAAGACAAAGCAGTCATTGTAGGATCACCAAACCTTCAATAAATGTTCATTTTAGAGAGAGGATAAATCCTTTTGATTGTTAAGATCAAGGGTCAAATGTCAAGGTTATTATGGATTTTGCCTGTTAACCTTGTGAACATCAAGAGGACATACAGATGTGAGGGGGGATGCTATGCTTGTGTTGTCTTCATTAAGTTGGTTAAATACATGTAGGTTTCTTAGTGGCCAATATGCACTCTCAAATTTCCCTTTACCATTCAAAAGGACATTTCATTGTATTCTGCCCATTTTACCAGTTTCCTCCAAAATTCTGCTAAACTGAATTTTTTACTTCTTTCTGTCTTTTCAGCACATATACCAACAAGGGCCATGTCAGAAATTCCACAGCTTCTGTATGACGATACTGACGCCCTGAAACTGACTTGGCGAGCTCCTTCTGTGGATACAAAGCGACCAATCAAATACCAGGTACAGATGCAGACCCCACAGAGTATGAGCTGGAAGCCCCTGGCGTCAGGAATCCCTGACACTTCCTACAGGATCAGGGGGCTGGGGCCGAGTCGGGACTATACTTTCAGGGTGGTACCGGAGACTAGTATTGGTGCCCTGGAACCACTCCCTCCTGTTTCTCTCACCTCACTACCAGGTAATGAATGGGGAATATCATTATGGAAAGGTCTTACATTGTAAGATACCACCTTGACATACACACGTACATTGTACATATACACAATTATGTAATACTCTGTGGAAGCTAAAATGAAAATAGTAACAATGCATGATACACTTATTGTCCTGTTCACTAAATTTAGAGCATCCTGTTTTGGTGATTTTCTCCAAAATAAATAGCTGTCATCCTATAAACTGATGTCCAATCTATAGAACTCTGTTCGTCATAACAGAAGATGCCTCCAGTTTGGTTGTGCATAGCTTAGTTCATAGTAAAATGGCTAAAATGTGTGACGTCAGACACCTTGACATCACTGTTTACCATTGTTGATACAGAGAACAAAATAGTGGCGGGCTGAAATTAACATGGGAATTTTCCGTAGACCTTTTATTTTCCTTGTAGCAGTAGGAAAACAGTTGGATGGGTAAGTTCATTCCCATTTCCTGTTACAACTAAAGGAGGTCTACCTATGGAGACAATAAATAATTGGAAAATCTTTTAAAGACGGTAGAATAATTAGACAGGGTGCTCTGGATTTAGTGAACAGGACAGTAGGTAGTGTACATCACAGTCATACTTGCCTTGACAACATAAACAGATATACATTTTTGGTCAACACATTTTAGTCATATTTCTTGCTTGTAGACTTATTCTGATTGTTTTATGGTTAAACTGTGATTTCATTTAATTTTTTTCAAGCAAAACTCTCTACATAATCACTTTATGTAAAAAGTATTTTGGATTTTTTTTTCAGCACCAAAAGCCATGCTTCAAAGACGTCCAGAAATTCGAGACCTTGAACCTGAGTCTCTGACATTGTCATGGGAACGACCTCTGATTGACCTTGGATACCCTGTCAGTTACAGAGTTGACATGCAGGAGCCTCCTAGCCTTGACTGGCGACCTATAGCAACAGGAATCCCAGATACTAAGTACAGAGTAACTGGACTGAGACCAAGCAGAGATTATCACTTCAAGGTCACTCCTGTGACCTCCATTGGTGACCTTGAACCTTTGCCCCATGTCACTCTGACTTCAATGCCAGGTACACAATAAAATATGTCATTAATATGATAATATTATATTATAGAATGTAAATTTATTTCCATATAATCAAATGTTTCCTGCACCTCTAGTTTGCTAGGGGTCCGTCAATGCTCAATTTGGTGCTCTATTGTGAGTGCTGTTGAGATTATCGTCAGAATCTTCTTTAACTCATTTCAAAGGGGCGAGATGGGATGATAAAGAAACAAAAATGCAGCCCCTTGGTTGTTATCAAGTGGCAAAAACAATAATTTATTTGTTCACCAAGTAAAATCTCTAATTTTATCTATTACTAAATAAGTTTCTTACAATATTTCTTTTTATTCTCTTAATCTATCAATTTTTCATTTTTCATGAACTTTAAAGAGACTGAAGTTAATTAATTTAGCTTGTGTTGCAGATATAGTCATTCTTCATTTTCTTGTCATGTGTATTTTCAAAGTATAACAACACTCATTATTTTTAAAGAAGCAAGATTTGAAAAAAAAGACATTTTTACAGATGAACTTTCTACAAAGATAAAATCATAATTTTTGTAAAATTTCTTTGATAAATTGATTTCAGTTCGTCCAAGGTTATATCCTGCTGAACCCATAGCAACAGAGGTCGGCAAGGACTCCATCAAGTTGTCATGGCAACCAGCTGAGATGCCCTTCTTTGCCCGCCATAAATTACCTGTACGCTACTCAATAGACATGAGAAATCTACCCAATTCGGAGTGGATACCGGTCACTCGTAGCATTTTGGATACAATGTACGTTGTAAAGGGACTACGTTCTGATCAGGACTATCAGTTCCGTATTAAGGCACACACAGACTCCGGTTCTAGCGATCCATCTCTACCTGTAACTGTGTACAGAAGACCAGGTATCAATCAAATAATTGAACATTTTAAAAAAGTAAAGATCTGTAGCACTGGTTTAAAATAAATATATGTATTTTTCAATAGCATGTTATGTATGTTTTTCAGATGATGTGTAATTTATTGTTAAAAGTAGTACTGTATTTCTTAAAGAAATAAATATTGCATTATTTTTTAACACCAAATTTTTACATTTTTGACTAGAAATTTTCAAATTCTTAAATACATAGAATTTTCCTTCTTTTAAAAATAAAAAGACCCAACATACCGAAGAGATATTTAAACTTCGTGAGAAAACCTGTTTAGAAATCTGTTGTAACTTATTTTCAAACCCTCCCCCCCCCCCAATATTAGTTACATTTAGTGTAAAAAGATTTCCATTAACAAGAAATTACTTGAAGGAATAAGAAATTTATACTAATTTTTTTCCACTTTGAATTGAATTGAGTTTTTTTTTTAACCATACCATGTACATGTATAAGCTGATAGTATCTGTTATTATTTTGTAGTCCCCATTTTCCCAAGAAGAGAGCCGGTTATCACCAGTCTTGGACCTGACTCCATTGTGTTGACATGGCAACCAGCTGATATCCCTGGCAACCAAGCCCACATGCCAAATGTTACTTACAGAATCGAGGTACAAGACCCACCAGAAATTGGACAGTGGCGCCCTCTAATCTCGAACCTCTCGAGAACAACGTACCACGTAACGGGTCTTAGACCAGATCAGGATTATTTGTTCCGTATTAGAGCTCAGACTGATAAGGTGGTTACAGAGCCAACCATGCCTGTCTATCTGTCTAGGAGAGCTGGTGAGAATTATATGATAAATCCATGATTGTTTTTGAAGTAGAGAAAATTTGTAAATGGTGTAGAATAATTGACCCGTTTGATCATGCAAACATTTAAAAAGAATTCATGATGTCACAATGCAAGTTTTCATCATTGATCGAGTTTTGACGCTTGTGTCTCTAGGATAAATCACCGAATTTTAGGAAATTTAGCTTTTTAGTTTTCTACAATTTGAAGAAGAAATTGCTAGCAATATTAATGTACTTAAAGGCCGAGCTTGGGGTATAAATAGCAGCCAACCAGGAAAATGGTGGCGAATATGAAATTTCTAGACACGTTCAGATTGCAGAGGAAAATTTTAAATTATCTCATGAAAAGGACACAATTTTCTTATGAAATTTGTTATGCATCTGAACACGATGTTCAGTCGTTTATGTATGTAATATGTAGAAATTATATTGAGATTTAACTGAGTTTTTTTCACTCCAAATGATGGAAGCAGGACAAATTTTCAATTCAAATTCAGAAGAGTGACATGCGGTAGGCGTTTCTAACTGTGTTATTGTTTATACCGGATGCTGAGTCATACCGATATAGATTCTGAACATGCAGCATGCGCGCTTACACACGTAAACAATTCTTACCTCATTTCTTCACATTTTTTTTTCCATTTGATGAAAATATTGAATCCAAAAACTCATTAATGATTTATGTTACGAGTTTTCAGAGACAACGTGACTAAAGTTTATCCAATATGCCTTTGTCGTGATGCGAAAAAAATCATTTTCGTGTTTTTTTCTTTGCAGAAAAATATATTATTACAAGTACTTTCTCAGTAAAATAATTTCTCTGTCGTTTTCACGGCTACATGTATCCCCGTTCGTAAACAATCTTATACCGTTGCTGCAATATGTGGAAAGTCCCAAGTTTTATCTTTTAATTTAGATGATATCCTCGGTATATAGTCAAATAGATCCGTTTTATGTTCAGTAACACCACTAAATACACTTTTCACAATGTGTTATTTAACTTCATAAAACCAGATTTTCACGATCTTCTCTTGGGAGAAACATGCTGTATAGCGCCGGCCATTGTCTACTCTAATTTATGCAGATCCGCACAAAAGTACCCGCCAAAAACGAGAGGTTTACTTAGGGACGGACAGATTTATTAAATGTTATAATATTCCTTGTATTTTTTTTCAAAGGAAAGTGTAGATATACAATTCCAAAACATGTTAAAACCAAATGGAAAAATATGAAATTTATTTCGACATCTTTGCGATATTCTCGACGAAAAGACCCTTTGCAGCCTCTCCTGCACAATCCTAATTTCCAGCTTCCATTATAGATATGTACATGTACATGTAGGTCATGCATGTATGTGTAAAACTGATCAAAACCTGTCTTTCTAGACATAAAATCATACAAATGACATCTATAAGACAGCTACGATTTTTATAAAATTATACTTTTAATATATTGTACTATGACTCAAGACTTTCATCAGTAAATCGTGAATTTTGTGTAAAAGATTCGTCTGCTATAATTACACGTGCACCGCTCTGCCGCAGCACGCTGTTTGCTATTTTTATCGACGCTGCAAGATAAGAACCGCCCAATGCCCCAGATACTCTCGATGGCTTACCCACCGGTAATTCAACAAACTGGAGTTCGGCCTTTAAAGCAACTTGTACTTGCTATATACATGTACCAACTTAATTTGAATAAAGTTATACCTGTAGAACACTATTGGATATGTTTCATTCATTTCAATTGTGAACATGTCTTTTTTTAGGTCCACCAAGAATGCCCCGAGAGGAGCCGTTTATTTTCGAGGTTCACCCAGAATCTGTCAAGCTTCAATGGAGATCTGTGGAACTTCCTTCACGCATCACTGATTATTCACCTGTAACATACAGACTAGAGATGCAGGAATTACCGCGATCTGATTGGACGACGCTAGCTAGGGGAATCCCCCATACAGATTTCCACGTTACGAACTTACACCCAGACAAAGAGTATAATTTCCGTATACGTGCGGAAAATGAGATGGGAATAGGTGAACCAACACCAAGTGTTACTCTGAAAAAGAGATCAGGTAAGAACTCCAACAATATAAAAAGTGAGATTAATTGTTAAAAAGAATTGAAAAAAAATTACATCAAAAGCTTTGGTTCCCAATTTCTATCCTTATCTGTTAAAGTCTGGATACTGTAAACATAGAAACTTTGGGGGTATTTTTCGCACATTTCACAAATGGAGGGATTTCGCAAAAATTTTCCCCACGCTAAAATAACCCAGCTGCATTCTTACAATGGAAGATACATTTATTTCGCAAATATTTTCCCCACGCGTAATGTCTTGATGTTATATAATCGCGAAATTTTCCCCTGGGAAAATAACCATGTTCATAGTATGTACATGTATTAACACATCTTTCTATAATTTTGCCTTTCAAAAAAAAAAACAGAGAGAGGGTAGAGGATAATTTGTCATAAATTCTTTCAATGAATTTAACAAATTTCATAGGATTTCTAGGTGTAGGGTTGCTTGAATGATGCAGTAAATATGCATTGCAGTTGTTAGTAAACACTTAAGATCTTCACAAAGACTGCATTGGAATATTTCTGCACTGCTTTCTTATTACATGGAAAAGTGATGTTATGCCAGTACCCAAAATAAATACACGTACAAATTTATGTATTAGTACCTTTAGATAAAGAAGACTTGTTGAGAACTATGAAATATTTTCATGAGAAAACAAGTCACAGTGCATTTTAATGAAATATGCATGCTAAGACAATTAAACTAATTAGTTAAGATGAATTAGATAAAGAGGACTAGTTGAAAACTATGAAATATTTTCATGAGAATACAAGTCACGGTGCATTTAAATGAAATATGCATGCTAAGACAATTAAACAAATGAGTTAAGATGAACATTATAAGGCAAAGCCGAGCGGAGAGTGCACTTAAGTACAGTATTTCAATCTTCAGGTGCGTTTACTTTCGTTCAATGGAAAAAAATTAATGACGGGTTAGCTCAAATTTTTTTTTCATATTCGGACTGTTCTTCCAGACAGGCATGTACCCTCAAAATGCACATACGTTGTTTCCCTTTTGAGACTAAATCTAGGTACCACACTGTGCAGTAATGGAGGGGTTTTGATAAGGGGGTTTTCATATATATTTGTTAAGGGGTGTTCGTCTATTTTCCCATTTTGGAGACATTTCTAGCTATGAGTTTGCTGCGCTCTCTAAAAAGATATGTTTAAGACTATTCTCCTTGTTTTACAGTACCACCCAGTCTGCCACAGGAGGAGCCACTTATCTATGATGTTAGTCCTAACGGAGCTTTCAGGTTGTCATGGCGACCGGCTGATGTATCATCGGGCTTCCTGGATGGCAGTCCCATCACATATACCATATATGTGCAGGTATACTCCCTTACTCTCCATTGTTAACTCAGTTCTAACACTATACTCTCCATTGCCAACATGCACTATATGTACAGGTATTGTTAGTTATCTAGTCATCTAATGACTGGTAAGGGATGATACCAGGTTACTAAATATTATACCGGGCGAGGCAAAGCCGAGTCCAGTATAAAACCTTGTGACCTGTTATCATCTCGTACCAGATCATTAGGTGACTAGGTAATGAATTTACCCCACTTATGACCTATTATAATAATTTTTATCAAGCATTTGGACGCCATTTTCTGATTACGCTATGACATCAACAAGAAGGATACATTGTGACATCATTGAGGGCCTGGAAGGTCCAGGCACCTGGTATAAGATATAACACGTCACGTGACCGTTCTTTAAGAAATAACAACTAGCTAGCCATGGTTTGTTGTCCAGTAATTCACTGAGTTCCATGAACCAAACAAATTATCACCAAGCTGCAAACCCTTATAGGGTTCATTCCTGTCATACTTCCAACTCAAAGTAGGTGTGTAATTTGGGGGGGGCAAAGGAAGAAGGAAGAATGACAGGAAATAACTCTATTACGAATTATCATTTCTATAACCCTTTTGTAACGTTTTCTTTGTAATCTTTGATGATTGAAAATTTAGTGGCCTACTTCAGCCTCAAGATAGGACACCGCGTGACTGTCATACTATGACGTCATTGGCTGAAATTAGTGTGTGATATGTGGCGTGATAATATCAACAATTTGACGTTAAGGGTTTCAGTGTTTCTATTCTCATCCTATAGGAGCCGCCATCGGGCAGTTGGAGACCTCTGGTACGTCGTATTCCCCACACCTCATACCATGTGACCAGTCTACACCCTGATAGGGACTACAGCTTCAGAATCCAAGCAGAGAACGAGTTCGGAGTCAGTCGTCCTACGCTGCCTGTTAGACTGATTAGACGTACAGGTATGTACGTGTATATGTAATATGTTAGAGATACTACATGTATGTATGTTATTTATTTATCCGTTATGCCAGTCTAAGTACATGGAGAATGACATTGGAATTAAGTTGAATGATAGATGATACACTTATGAACTGCTAAATAATTTAATTCTAAAGTTCCTAAAGCTCTGCTTTGCCAATTTCTATGTTTTAGAATCATATTTAATTCAGTTCAGTTTTCCATCTTTTTTCTTCCCATTTGGAACATTACAATGTGTATGACGTAAATGTATTATGACGTAATGAAATTCCTATTGATACATTACGTCATATTTGAAGCATGTTTTTCCTGAATTTTATGCTGGTTTACTTAGAATTTTATTATGTCACAATAGTTTATGTCAGGTGCAAACACAAATGAGAAGTAACTCTAGTATATCTAAAAGTCTGAAATTGCATCCCACAAGCAAAAAAGTTCAGGATATCTAAATGTGGTTATTATGAAATCAAATTCTTGTGAATGATAATGGGGTACCTCTCTCCCCCTCCTTTTCACCCTTCCCTTACCTCCCCTCCCTCCTACTCCCTTCCTCCCTCCTCCCACCCCCTTCCTCCCTTCCTCCCTCCCCTTCTCCCCCTTCCGTCCCTCCTCCCTCTCCCTCCCTTTCACCCTGTCCACCCCCTCAATAATGCTACATCTATATCTATCACTATTGTACTTGTAACACTTCACAGAAAATAAATTATAAAAAGAAATGTTATTCAAAGTAGATTTTACCATATCGATCGATCTCTATCCTAATTATTATTATCCATAGAATGGAAGGCTCCTATCGAGACACCTGAGATATATGACATCGATGAAACATCTCGCTCACTACGACTACAGTGGCGCCCTCGTGCCATCTCGCCATTCGACAAGACACCTATGAAGTACCATGTGGAGAGCTGGGAGCCACGAGCCAGGACGTGGCGTCCCCTGGCGAGCGGAATCCCTGACACTAGCTACCGCGTCACCAGCTTGCCGTTTGATCAGGATTACTTGTTCCGAGTCCGGGCCGAGGCAGCATCGGCACTTAGTGAACCAACCTATCCTGTATCACTCAGCAGGTTCAGATGTAAGTTTTAGTACCTTTCGTGAAACACATTGTTTATTATATTAATCATTGTCTGGTATCATTCCTAAAATTGAATGTTAATTGTCAATTTTTAATCTATTTGCATACGTAAACTGCCATCCATAAGTAAGTATAAAGATTGTGAAATCATTCTAAATTCTTAAAATGTTTCCCTTGCTTTTCTCATTTCAGACATGAAAATACATGATAATATTAGTTACACGGTTAGTTAGTGACCTGATACGGCAAAATACATGGTGTGAAAAGAAAACCCGTATACGGGTTTTCTTTTCACACCATGTATTTTTCCGTATCAGGTCATTTTCGCCGAGCCCGATACGGGTTTTTGTTTTCACACCATGTATTTTTCCGTATCAGGTCACTAACTAACCGTGTAACAAATTTATCACGTCGAAGCTACGTCGGCATGATACGACGTCACGTCAACCACGTTGACGTCATAATAAACTACTCGCCCGATACGGATTTACAAGCCTGATACGGCTTTTTTTACGATGTCATGTGACCATGATCTGACCTATCATATTCCAACATTTTTGTCTGAGGCGTGATAAATGACTACATATACCCTACATTTATGTATTCTTAATTACAAAAATGGATAAACAAGCTAAATTCATAGGCTCAAAAAAAGGAGAAAAAAATTATCAAAACTGTAGATATTGAGGCTAAGTTTATTAGGAATGATATTTCTCTTTTTAAAAGATTCATTTTCAGAAGAAAAAGCAATGACTGTAAACATTGAAATTTTTGTGTTGGGGTAATTTTCACAATTTTTGCGATTGGATTTTTATTGCGAAAATAACCTAGGCATGAAAATTACAGCTAGTTTAAAAGACTAAGCGGAACACATCCGATTTCGCCAAAATTACCCCCATGCATACTTTTGCAAAGGTCATTCTGTGAAAATTTCCCCCAGCAAAAATAACCATGTTTACAGTATTCCTTTTTAAGAGCAACATGAACAGAAAAGGTGTACATTGTATCATAATTTATGGATGGCAGTGAATGTCAATATTCCACTCAACTTAATACAATGATGACCATGGATCTTTCCAGTATTTCACATATTTTATTTTAAATTTCAGTGCCAAGCAGAATGCCAATTTATCGTCCACAACTGTACGACGTGGAGCCGGAGTCAGTCAGGTTGTCATGGCAACCGGTACACTTACCAGGCAGGGAACCAATCAGATTGCCCAGTAGATACCAGCTCGAGCTGAGAGAGCTGCATGCACGTGATTGGAGGCCTGTGGCCCATGATATACCAGATACTCATTATAGGTAAGTTGATTTATATTGAACATTCTGTTTTAGTGTTAGGTCTTGAAAATTCATAGATTGTTCGGAAAGGCTATGGAAATCATGGAAACTCACTTTTTGCGAGTTTCATTCGTAAAAAATCTCTAATAGTTAGGATACAAATCTCATTGACATTGCAAGATGCTTTCAATAGGCCTCTTGCAAAAATTCGTTATTGCTAAAAAATGACGATAAATAATAAGGTAGGCAATTTTTGCGCACTTTTTACATTATTACCTCACAATGGAATTTCGTCTTTTAACAGTGACGTCATAATGTAAAACAACGCCAAAAAATGTTGACTCGGACATTTTGTGCTTTAGAACAAGATCCAAAAATGGTCTATTCCAATTATTTTGAGGTTCAGAAATACTTTGTTTTAGTGAAATTGATGCTTTAACATTTACAAAATTTTCTCTTGGGAGGACACTGAAATCCCTTCTTTGATATCATAAAGAAGACATGGAAAAGTCTTGAAATTTTGTACCAGTCAGAACTTTCATGGAAATTGTAGTAAAAAATATCTTTTTGGCAGACCCCCTAAACAAAAGACTTTTAAATAAGTATTATTTTTTTCCTCTTACCATTGTTCAGTGGAACCACCTAAAACATGTAAAGCACATTGTAGAACTAGCAAAGCCAGAAGATGTTAGCTAACAGCTAGTGGCTAGCATCTTTCATCCCAGACCCATAGTACCAAAATTATGTTTTAAACCCCTCTTTTTTAAAACATGTAAATTGATGATAATTTAAACAGTACCGCTGAAGTTGTTTTCTTTAACCTCCCAGCACTAATGAGTATGCTTTAAAGGGGGTGATGCAGTATATGGAGATAGATAGATAGGAAAGAGGGGCTTATTTAAAGAATTTTTGCCTCTGGCCTTTTGTTGTGATTTTAGAAAAGAGAGTAGTTTGTTTTTCCGATGTAATTAGAAATAGTCAATGTAGTATCTTGGCCATACTGTTATCTTCTGAATGATGTATGTTTCAAAATTTATCAGGGTGACAGGACTGCGACCCCAGCAGGATTACGAGTTCCGTGTAAGGGGCAAGGCTGATGACGGACCCACATATTGTACCACACCCATACAGCTCTATATATATATATACATTGTTTTATTCTATTTATCAGGGTGACATTGCTATATTCCATTTACCAGGGTGACATTGTTATATTCTATTTACCAGGGTGACAGGACTGCGACCCCAGCAGGATTACGAGTTCCGTGTAAGGGGCGTGGCTGATGATGGACCCACAGACTACACCACGCCCATACAGCTGTACAGGAGAACAAGTAAGTGGTTATAATACACCTGTATACTTAAAATTGGTATAATTAAGCAAGACTTTATTATTGGGAAATTGTACTTAATGTTTATAGTAGTGCTGTTAGCGTAGTGGTTAGCGCGGTGGACTACGAATCCATGGGTCGTGGGTTCGAATCTCACCGTCGCCGGACATTGCAAACCATTGTAACCTTGGGCAAGTTACTTTACACTACGTTGCACTCTCTCTACCCAGGAGTAAACCGGGTACCTGGCACATGAGACGAGCTGGCTATGTGAATGAAAAGCATTAGCGCCTGAACGGCAGCTCTGCTTGTATACTCCCAAGGGAGTTGAGAATGCACTGGATTGTACAGGTCTCGCCAGGGAGGTAATTGTGAAAGTCGCTTGAGGCTAAAGCGAACGAGACTATAAACCCCTACCTTTACCTTTTACCTTTGTTTATTCCCTTATGAACATTTCCAGAGTCACTTTTGACTTGTATATGACTTTGTATCTTTATGTATTTAAGTTAATTTCAGAGAGGGTCCTGTTTTGATGTACATGTACATGTAATCGAACACCTATGAAAATAAAAGCAAAAGAAAATTTCATTCCATAAAACCCATATTGACAGGGTTAAGAAGACCTCAAAATATATGTAAATCACTCTATAAGAAGATTTATAAGTAGGATTTGCCTTCATTTTTGTGTCGCCTGTGAAGCATAGTGACACTTAGGGATCACTTTGTCCACTGTCCGTCTGTCTGTCACACTTGGATGTCACACCCTATATAAGTGCTTCCCAAGTGTCACTATGTTTTGCAGGTGACACATGCATTCCTTGGTATTATTTTGTTTAGATTTGTGAAAGTGAATCTAGGCGTATCCTACTGATTATCTTAACTCCTCGGGTGTTTGAATGATGGTTAATTGACCCTTCAAAACGCGGGAGAAATCATTGTGACATCACGAAATTTTGCATTTTTTTCCCCACAATCGGAAGGGTCAGTTAGATGTTGATACATCTATCTATGATATAATAATGCTTGTTGCTGACGCTGCATATACTGTAAGGCAGATTTAATTCGCCTATTCTTGTTTTTGCCCTTTGAACTGCATTTGAAGGACATGTGAAGAAATTTTTAGTTTCAAATCCAAGGGTGAAGTACATACAAAAAGTATCTAAATAGAATATTTCCAAATCTATTAAAGTAGACTTTGTAAATTTTATGCTACAAAGTTTAGAGTTCTTGATTCAAAATTCCTTACTTGGATTAACTTATTTACACATAGCTTGAAAATACATGCACCACAATAGGTGATATATTAGAGATTTTCAATGTCATTTCTGTTTCTGTATTTCAGCAATCCCACACTTACCACTAGAAGGTCCTAGGATCTCCCATGCAGACGAAGACTACGTGGACCTGAACTGGCGCCTGATTGACATCCCCGCCACATCGTACAATGAACAGCCTTTGGCGTTCCTGATCGAAGCCCAACGTCCACCACAGTACAACTGGACTCCCGTGGCCAGAAACGTCACAGGTGACCACTACAGAGTGACCGGGCTTCAGCGACATCAGGATTATGTGTTCCGTATCCGTGCCGAGTATCCATCTGGTTTGTCCGAGCCTTCCCCGGTGATTCCAGTTTACCGTCGCCCAAGTGAGTCTGTTTCCATGTCATATATTCCTAGTAGAGGTAGAAGTATATATAGTGATTATTTCGTTGCACCACAAAATATATCGCATAGAGCGCAAGCGGTAGACTCACGTAGAGAGAATGCCACAACTGTAGGTAGTGTTACTAATATGAGCACAAAGCCATCAGCGATTAAGTCTAAAACGGAATACTTTTTGGCCGAGATGAAACGTATCGCTAGGAAAGATCAAGACATTTCTAAACAGATTTCAAAATATCGGTTGAGTTCTCTCAAGCCCAGTCAAAGTGCTACATCATTGAAAAGTAAGTTTGTAGAAGAGGCGCAGAAAGTCACGACCAAACCACCACCTAGTCCCAGGTCAAGAAGAGACAAATTCCTTGCGGAAAAGAAGCTGGCAACCACAAAAGTTCCGCAAATGGAAAAGAAAGCTGACTTCAGCAAAGCTCTGGAAAAATTCCGTCAGTTTGCAGAGACAAGACCATTCAGGCCTCCAGTGTACCAACGTGACTACTCAAGGGAGAGAACTCCTTCTTATGAGCCAAATCTGCCCAGAAAGTTTTCACTTGACTCTCGTAAACCTGCACAATTCTCCACTATAAATCCATCACTTAAAACTACCTACGATTTAAAACCTGCACCAAAGTTATCGTCGTCTGCTTCAACAAGACAGTTCCTGTCTCTTGCAGCAGACAACAGTATGTTAGACAGAAGACGCAGCATGTCTTTCACAAACTCTGATCTGTCATTCAAAAAGCGCCATCTGGTGCCAGATAGACTTAAATATGGGCAGATAACTTCTGTACCTTCCTCCTATGGGCAGACAACTTCTGTACCATCTACATATAGGTCATATTCAAATTATGACAGATCTAGCTCCAGAACTTACGAGAGTATAAGCACAAAGTATGATAGGAAGCCGCTAAGAACTGCTGCCCCCTATACCCGACCCCACTCCTGGTCTGGGCGTGACAAAGAATCTTCTCCAAGATATACCACAAAATCATATGAGACTAATCGTAGCACATCCACATACGATGTGAGGTCAGGAGACTACAGAAGTCCATCATCGTTGTCAAGAATTGGTATGTCTGTATACCATGACCTCTACTCTCAGTCAGGGTCAAGGGTCAGGGGTGGTTCTTACAGCCAAAGAGGCTATGATGACTATTCACTGACAAGGTCAACCCGTTCAATGTCAAGGTCGGATATTTCAATGTCAAGGACTAACCTATCAAGAGCTTCAGTTCCCAGGTCATTTGCCCCTCTAAGTAAGCAGCCATCAATGCCCAATTTAGGAGTCTCTGAATCAATTTCAGATATAATGAATCGCTACTTAAAATCTGGCAGTAGCCGATCAAGGGAAAGAACCCCTCCCATCTCAAGTCGACGTTTTGACAGGCGGGGTTCTTTCTCCTCTGATGCCTTTACAATGAAGAGTAGAAGTGACTCTATCAGCTATCCAAGTTTCTCCAGAAGTCCCTCATTCTCTACCAGACGGTCACCATCTATGGCCAAAACCTTACTGGACTTGTCGGGAATGTCAAGGTCAGCTTCTATAGCTGAGAGTGGCTATCTATCTATCAAGTCCAGGACCCCCTCCCTACCACAGAATATGTATGACACCAAAACTAGGAGCCAGTCTGTGGCCCAAGGGGAGTATGATAAATATAGAAGCGGGTCAGTATCTGATACAGGAAAGGTGTTCCCCAAGCCCCGATCCTCCTCTGCCATTATTACTGGCCTACCACCTATTTATAAAGCTCCTGGCTCGCCGTCTTCTAAACGGAAAGACGTGTCAGTGTCTTATACGTCTTACGTCCCTAAAACCAAACAAAGCATGGCAAAGAAGCTCTCTGGTTCTAGGGACAGTCTTCTGTCCGGGGACTCTTACCCTGGGAGATCTGGAAGCCCAAGTAACATAAAGGCAGGGACCCCAAGAAGGGAGGCTACTCCTTCAAGCATAAAGAAGGAGAAACTTAAGGGTCTGGATAGTGTCAGGGAGCAGAAGTCAGTAGGTGCTCTTGCTCCAGTGGTAGTCGATACCAAAGAAGACACCGCTCCTACATCGGAGATTGAACGGCCATCTTGGTTACGAACACCAACTATGCAATCACAAAAGCATTTGGCTTGATCTGAATTTCATTCATTTATATGATGAACTGTTTGTATATATAATATTACTTTTGTCCCAGGAAAGTGCTGGCACTTAAATCAGATTTAAAGCTAGAATAAAATTAAAGTTTCTCACATGCTCTGATCATAACAAGAATTTAAGTTGTTATATTTCAAAAATATCGTAAATGCTGGATCCTTATGAAAACCTAGTAATTGGAACATTATACGTTAAATACGTAAATTTAAAAACAAAAGGTGGGTTCTTTCAATAATCTGTCTTAATTTGTCTGAATTGGAAGATCTTCAAATCAAAACATTTATACCAATTTTAGAAAAATTACATGTAAATCATAGCTTATTCCATTTGTTTGCAAGTTTTTGCAGTTTTCGATTTGAATGTTCATAGAGTTGATTACTTTGGATCCATATTTTTTGTTCATTGAGTATAAGGTTGAACTGATTGGGGTTTTCTTTTGGAAAGTTAAATGACGTTTTCAATCAAAGAAAGATATATTATTGGATATTATTTAGACTGCAGTAAATTTATACTTGCTGAAAATACCTTAGAGATGTCCATCCATAAACTTCATGAAATTTTTTTGTCATTTCTAAACTGTTAGTCAAGGATTGTTAATGATTATAGACAAATGTGCAACTGATACAATCTAGATTTGAAAGGTGTGTTACAAATTTGTAAGATATATCAAAGAGACATTTTATGTTGAAGTATTTATGTTTTAAGTAGAATAATAGAATGTATGAGCAGAATTAGTGCTAAATTCCATTTTTCCCATAATGGCCCTTAAACATTGTTGACAATGTATAATCAATTTTTTTTTCATAGTAAGAGATGTTCCTGTCTTGTAGTTATTTTCCCTCTTAAAGGTTGTTTATTAATTATGATTTATATCAAGTTAGTTTTTCCATGTGATATGAAATGATATAAACCTGTATTTGGTAGTGTAAACGTGTTTACTGATCTATATTTTGATTCCTGTTTTTCATTGGTTAATTGTAGTTGTGTTACATGTATCAAGTCGTTGCTTCACATTGTGTTATTCACAAAATATGTTTGCAGTATACAATTTGTGTTTTACACTGTGCCATTCAAAACTGTTTTTGAGGCTGTTGCTTTCACAATCTGTGTTTCACATTGTGTCATTAAGAGTCTGGTGTAAAATTGATATTGAGAGATAGTGATTTAAATTGTCAGTCATTGGCTTTTCAAACTGCATTTTCTTAGGAGGAAATAAGAAAGGGCATTGCCAGAAGTTTAAATGAGGGTTAGATATGATGTCATCAAGATAATGTCAAATATGACATCATCAACATGAGGTCAAATCAAGAAGACACTGTCTCATCAAGCTTGGCATGCTTTGCTGGATTTCTTTCCTTTTTCATTTTGCGGAAAAGAAATCATGTCATTGACCATAAGCAATACTTAAAATGATCATGTGCCTTAAAGATCTTTTTTATTTAAACATGTAATACATTTACATTTGTAGTGTCGACCCTTTCACATTATCTGCGGTACTGAATTTGACGCTCAGTTCCTGGGGACAAATAACAGATTGCGCATTCACCAGTGACGTCATTTGATTGTTTTAGGACGTTTAGCACGGAAACGTGTTTCATTTGTTCTGCGACAAATGTCTTATTACAATCGAATAACGTCACTGTTGCAAGCGCAATCTAAGGTTTGTGCAAGGGCAATCTAAGGTCCCCCAGAACTGAGCTTCAAATTCAGTACCGCAGATAATGTGAAAGGATCTATTGACATTGTAGATTCCATCAGAGAGTGATAAGAGTGTTAGCATAGAATTGGTCTGGATTGTTCAATTGAAACATCCTATTTTAGATTTAGGTTCTGGAATTTTTATCATAATTTTGTCATTTATATTATCAAAACTGAGAGAAAAATCACTGGAAGGTTTTGAATATGGAAAAAGGTTTTTCTAATAACATTTAAGAAATTAAAACGTAGTTGGAAATGAAATTTTGAACAAGAAAAAGGTTATGAGTTTAAATCAAGGACTTATAATATGTATAAACCTGTTTATATATCTTAGACTAAGATATTAAATTATTTTTATCACACCTTTTTCTTTGTTCAAATACTACATTATCAAGTAATATGTCCAAACTAAGCTTGTAAAAGATGATTTTGGATAAAGTGAATCTAGCATCCAGTTGATGATTAGGAAAAAGAAACTAAGAGTCCCCTTTGGCGTTGCCGGTAGGGGACATAAAAAATAGTATTAAGACTTTGCCGAGTGTTCAAGGAATTTTCATTGATTTATGGAAAGTGCTCGAAACTTGAGTAAATCACAGATGATGCCTTGATGAAAAGTGATTGTTGGAAACCATTTTTGCTGTGTTGTTTGTTTGTTACCAACCCTCTACAACTCCATAGTAGGTCACTAAATTCATCTAGGTCCAAAGTATACCTGAATGCATTAAAAGAAGGGTTCTTTACGTATGATTTTGTTATAGAGCTAAACTATGTTTATATCGTACTTCGTACCAAAATTGGTTTGTTAACATGTAGAGGTTTGGATTTAGCCCTCACACTCTACAGATTTACAGACCTACTTTGGGTACATAGTATGTCTTGAACACATTCTTTTGTTAATTACAGTAAGTTTGAACAAAATTACTTTGAAGGAATCTTCTATAAAATTTCTCAATTTTTGTTGTTGTCTTCCTTGATAATTTTACTTTTGTTTTAAGGTTTTGCAATATTTGTTCTCGGAGAAAATTGTCTTTCAAATTGTTTATTTTTTGTCTCAAATGTGCAATTTTCGATTTTTTGCAATATGACTGTGCAATATTTGTTTTTACTTATTGTTCAATCGTTCTCTTTTTGAATTCTACTTTTTACACTGCTGTTTAGAATTTAATCCATTGCTTAGCTTTTTGTTTATACCATGTGTTGAAATAAAATATGCATTCATATATACTTGTTTTTCATACTATCATCTTGAGAAAAATTAAAATCTCTATGATGGAAGAAAGACAATTTATTTGCAAAAACATTAATTTTCATGATGGAAAATATCATCGATGATTTAAATACTGTTGAAATCATAAAACTTTGACTTTTTTTTATGAATGTGACACTTAAATTTCATTTAATTTTTCTTGAAAGCCATTTGAAATAGAAGAAATTATTGCTAGTAAGGGAAAAAAGATTCAATATGCTTTAAGCAGTAAATGAAGATGAGGACATTTACTGTTTACATGAGGATTAAATAAATTGTCTCTCTTGCAGGAGAAAATTTGTAGAGACAGAAAATTTCAAATGGTCTCAAATATTAATTATGTCTCTTTCATTTGTGATTTCTTGGAAAGAAACATATTTATCAAAGAAAAATAAAAAAACACCTGCAGCATTATTGCGAGAGTCAAAGGAGTTTACTTGAATACAAAAGGAATACACTGCCATCCATAAATAACTATACAAACAAGGAAAACATTCTTAATTCTTTATATCTTTATCACCATTTTCCTGTCCTGAACTTAAGGATACACGATAATTGGTTCATCATAATTTCAAATTCGGAATTGTGATCATGAAAATGTAAATAGAAACTTTTTTGTCAGCACAATTTTTGGAAAAAAATTGTGCTGACAAAAAAGTTTCTATTTACATTTTTATATAGAAAAAAATCAAAATTCAAAAAAATGTAAATATTTGGGTTAACTTTGTTACAAATGATTTCTATAAGGTTCATCTTCAGAATTATACACTACAGCAATGGATTTGAAACTGTTCATTTTCTAACAGCAACATGAACAGAATTTGTGTATACTAATTTATTGATGGCAGTGTATATGTAAACCATACAAACCATAGCAGCGCCAACATCTTTCTGCAGACATTCATTCTATAATTCAAACAATGATAAAATATTTGAGATATTTTTTGTAACTTATTATAAATGTTCGCTTTTGTTTGAAGATGTATTATATCCATTTCAGAAATGATGTCGGACATAATTTTCACAAGTCATGGTAAAAATTACAAAGATTTTGTTGAGTTGTTGGTTAATCTTGATCAAACTTTTGATTAATATTTTTATGTTCCTTTCTGTATTGTTATTTACTTGTTTGTTTCCAGTTGTCAATTTTAACAGTAACTCCATCATTTAATCTTCTTCACCAGAAAAAAATCGAATTTCCCGCCATATGACATCATTTGAAGAAACATTAAACCGCGAAAGTTGACATGATCAATCGACTATAAATGAAAGCCCTCACAAATTAAAAACGACTTAAAACCTTTTTGTAAATGTTTCTATTAGACATTCAAACGTATTGCCTGAATTGGTCTCGAAAAATAGGAGTTTTGTACAAAAGTATTGCTACATATGTTTTAGAGGAAACAATGTCAATATTGTGACATAACACTGAAAACATTCAGACTGACGAACAGACGATCAAAATGATCCATTTGTATGTCGTCATGCGAAAATGGGATGTATCGTCGACTTCAACTTTTCCTTTGTTCGTGTCAATTCTGTGCATGACGAATACATTTGAATCGCTTTATCTGTCTGTACGTCTGTCTTACTTGACGTGGCATGACATCTTCAAGTGAAAAATGTGCAACAATCATTTATTGCTTTAGCAAGTAATGGCGAAGCAACTTCGGAAATTCACAACGGAATGAATTTCAAAGGAATCATTTAAACAATGGTAGCTTTAGCTTGGTTATCATTCTAACGGGATTCAGAAGAATTCCAGAAAATAATAATTCTTCGCAAAAATCCCAAGCTAATTAATCTGAAATCGGGTAAACTTACACACTAAATATTAACTTAGTAATACTGATCACAGAATAACTGAGAATGTATATAATTATGCATCTTGACACTTTTACTAGATTCCATATAATTATGATAATTACTGCAGATATGTCACAGGATAATTCTTAATATCTAATAGAACATCAGATGCATAATATTGATATGTAATATGTTGTAACTTACATTTACACTCACCAAAATTAATGACTTAATCAATAAAAAAAAAGATGATTTAGTGAATATTGATACACAGCTAATTAATTGTACATGCAAAAGTAGAGCAGGGTAAAAGTATACTCAGAATGTTCAGATAGAAACAAAGCATAGAAAGAATATGAAAGATAGTAAATTAGTCGCTTTGATGGTAAATTATGAAGATTGGAAAATGTATATAGATGGTGAGTAGAAGATATGCTGCACATTGAATGTCACTGGCTGATTGCTTTTGTAGAATTACACTGTACATGAATGATTAGAGGTAAGTACATAAATAATAACCGAAAGAAAAAAAAAACAACGTCCAGTTTGTGAAAAGGTTACTCGGGTAGCTACAAATTTCATGGGTGACAAAACCTGAGGAGTTATCGCCCTTGGTACTGGTGATATCGATTACGACGCAACTTCGATGCAAACGGAAGAAAATTGCACAGGAGCTCCATGCCAATTATCCACAAGTATATCCGCTTCTACTTTCTTTATATATAACTTTGACTAGAGAGAGGTGGGAAGTGGCGGGTGAGGGTTGTTGGCATCGAGCTCCTGTGGAAATTTGTCCGTCCATCGAATGAATGCATTTTTAAACATAATTCCTAGTATTTGTAATAAATGGAAGAATTTCATCGCACGTTTTCTCTCTTCCATCCAACACAGTTTTCCCTTCTTTCAATTTATATTTTGTTTTATGTACAGGTTCAATGGGAATTTGACAATGACAAAGTTTAGAATTGTACATACATTACTTCCAGTTTAGTCGGGAATTGGGGCACTGATTTCTGTTGATTTTCTCCGAGTTATATTATCATTAATTAATCGTTCGTCTGTCCTTCCGTTCACTTCATTATTTTGACTTCTCATCAAGGACAACATGTAATATAAACTTATCCGGAGACAAAGCAAATGTCCTGTACGAAGTCTCATTTTTCGACATGCTCTATGAGGAGTTTGTCATGGAAATTAATTGATCCATTGACTTGATCAGTAATCAAGATGGCCACCATCGATTCAAATTTACAGTCCCGATTTCGTCTACTTTAAAGGCAGTGCATACACCAAAAGACATTCAAAACGAGAAATTCCTCCGCATGGTGGTTTCTTTTTTTTTTTTCTTCTTTTCTTTTTTTTTTTTTTTTTTTTTTTGACATTTCCGAAAATTATGGAAAACATGCACCCACTGAATTTTGAATTGCGTACGTCTGTTCGTTCATCTGTCCGAGTGCACACTATAGTATGTCCATTTAGCAATGAAATATTTCACTGTCTTGTTAATCAGATTGGGATTTTATACAAAAATCATAAAAAGTATTTAAAAATGCCGGAGAGCATCGTAGAAAATTACGCTGCGACAGATCATGAATTGAGATAATAGTATTGAAGCATAATCAAACGTATTCCAAAAAGATAGAGCCATAGAGGAACACTCGTAAAATCCAATAGTGAGCGGCTCCACATTTTGAATAGTGTTAGCAGCAGAAACGGATGGTTTGAGTGTACAAATGAGTCGTACACCGTTCATTATAATTTGATCATTCATAGTGCAATTTATCTTCAAGGAGAAGGACAGTGGAGAAGAGTTACGAAAAAGGGTCATGATTAATAGAATTTGATCACATTTCACATATCACGATGATGTCTTTTCTCGGACGAGTGCTTAACTTCATCAAAGGGCAATATTTAAGGTATCCGATGTACAATAGGGCATTTTTCCATGCCTGGTAAGGTGCTATAAACTATATATTTTCTGAAAGGTTATAATATCTACTGCTCAGAAATAATAATTTTGGGGCCAGAAAAACAAAGGGGGATAACTGATGAAGCATTTAAATTGTCTATTTTCTCTATATCACATATGCAAAATAACAAAGTTGTACAAGAGTTTTCCCCTTTGATTTTTAAGACCTGGGAGTCTTAAATCTGAATTCGAGGCAGCATTACCTTTCAGAAAATATATAGTTTATAGTACGTTACCAGGCATAAAATTTACCATACTTTACAATGAAGATGATTAAAACGCTTTGTATAATGACTCAATTGTACAACGGATACGTTAAAGAAGGAACCGTATGTCCCTTATAAAACACGAATAGTTGTTTAGTAGATAAAGTCTTCATAGTTGGAGGAGGGACAAAATCCTTGCCAATAGGAGGGTATAGCATATATTGCGAGTGTGTGAATATACGACTTGGGCACATTTTTGGCCAGATTGCAAAGCAAAATCCTGTCTATGAAATGGCGAAGTCCGTCCGTCCATCAGTGCGTTAACATTTCGGTTAAGGTGTTGCGTTTAAATCTTGAATGTTTACATGGTGATTGACCATGTAACAAAGTTTGACCTTGACCTTTGCCATGAGATAAAAAATTAAGAATTTAAGTTAAAACCATAACGGAGAAAACTATGAGGAGAATTTACAAGTGACAGTACATAATGATGGACCATGTTAAGACCTTTCATTTGAGACCTTAAGTTTTACCTTGTAACCTTGACTTTAGAGTTTGAGCCGCTTTTCAAAAAAAAAAACATTAACCATGGCCATAACTTTTGAAGCTTAAGGGCTAGGGATTTTATATTGCATATGCAAAGTCTTTGTGATAAGACCTTTCATTTAAGACCTTGAAGTTGACCTACATTCCAAAACATTAACATTGGTTGTATCTTTTTAATCGTAATGGGTACAGCTTTCGTATTTCACATGAAGATTTCTAACAAAGGCCCTTGAAACCATGACCTAGTGACCTTGACCTCAAAGTTTGCTATACTTTTCAAAAACCTTAAACTTCACTATATCTTTTGAACCTTAAGCGGCTCTGTCGGATTTCAAATTCCGCATGAGGATTCCTTATGATCATGACCTTGAAATTTGACCTACAATTAAAAAAATAAAATTGATTATATCTTTCGGGGGTTTTTGTCTCTTAAATATTTCACTTGTAGATTCATTTTGACGATTCCCGGTACCTTAGATAAATAAATGATCAACTAAACTGCTGCTTCGCTATCCGGCCATACTGCATGTAGCAGTCTAGGGTTTATTATTGATTTTAAATGTCAAAGTTCAAGGTCACAGATGTGATCTTTGTCCCATGTGATGAAATGAATGCATATCTTTGTCTTTTTCGTTTCTGCTTGGTTTATAATTATAAAGTTTGAACAAATATAATTAGACAGAATGCAACTGACGGACACATTTGCGACTTCATCATAACCAGTGCATGATAACTTTCCAGCTTTGTTCTCGACCCTTGCATCAACGAAGATGACCGAAATGTAAGGTTTTCTGATTTGACCGACTTACTTCTGCAAGACTTTTAATATATGCCCTTCAGAAAGGTAAGCAACTGCAGACCTCGGTAAAATACACCAAGATACACAACAGTCTACTTTGGAGATCAGCCGGGGAATGTATCTATGAACGATAAGTGATTGGTTGATAGCTGTTTGTCCAACAAAAAAGTTCTCCTTCCTTTTATTTCTTGGTATTAAAGCTTACCAGAGGGAAGCTTAAGTAAATTGTTAAAGCGAATCCATAGGGTACGGAAGCATAGAAGGGACATGGTGAGAAAAAAATTATTTCCTGCGCACGACTTAGTAACCCGTGTGCACGACTAGCAACTCGTTCGCACGACTTTGTAACTAGTGTACACGACCTAGTAACTCGTGTACATTCAAGAATTAATCAGGGTACTGTTGTAAAATATGTTTTGTGTGGAGCTCAACGCCGGCGATTTTCTAATACAGCATAAGAAGTTTACTGTACTTTTGATAGACGAGAGTGTTTCAATATACATGCATGATCATTATCAATTGTCGCCATTTCATTTGATCCTAGTTTCCTGTTGGTTTATTATCTCGTTCGCACGAGTTACAAAGTCATGAGCACGAGATAATTGACCAAGAGAATAAAGACAAAAAGTCATGCGCACGAGTTAGTAAGTGCGCGTGAGTTACAAATGTCGTGCGCACGAGTTATAAAGTCGTGAGCGCGACTTACTAAGTCGTGCACACGAGTTACAGAAGTCGTGAGCACGATTTACAAAGTCGTGTGCACGAGTTACTAAGTCGTGCGTACTAGATAAACTTTTTCTCACCATGTTCCTTCTATGCTTCCGTAATAGGGAGCAAATGCGTAAAGTAAAATAACGATTTTACGCACTTCTCCCCTGTGAGCTAGTCGTCCGTCCAACCGTTGTCGTTCACCCGATGCAAAATTTTCGTATTTTGGACTTTCGCCCTGAGTCACTGCACAAATAGCAATAATATATTTATATAGCAACAATTTCTGGTCAAAGCTGATCTACCTGGTCCATCAACCCATTTGGCTTGTATGTGATATTCGAACAAATATTTTATGTTACAAAACGCATATAATTCAACTTCTGAGCTTGACTTGCGTTTTCTATGGATTATTTTTCATTGGATAAGAGAGTTTAAGACATAAACTTTATGTCTGCTGCAGTGTGACCTTGAACATACATATTTCGATCTAGTTCTTGAATTTACTGAAATTACCATAACAACTTGCGGAGGAGCGTCAGTGTGATGTTTTACAGAGCAGCATGGAATTCATTTTCGCATGAACTATAAGCTTCAACTACTTTTTACCCCCTCCCCCCCCCCTTCCGAAATTTCTTTCTCTTCTGCTTTTGAAAAATCATATTCTTTATTCGACCTCGTCTTTCATATATTCATTAATAAACTATTACATGCATCTCTCTGTTATAATAACGTATTGTGTGTATATCTCCTATCATGTAACTCTCTATCCGTTATTGTACGACAATATAGTTAATTATTTTGCCTGTAACATCCCACATGGACCCCCTACTTCTCAGCATCTGTCTCAGAGTCTGTCTTCAGGTGTATTAGCTCTATGTTAGCTCCCGCTTGTACAAGCTCATACCCTCTCCGTAATAATACCTGAGTAAACCATGTGCCTCGCGTATCAATATTCCTTGTTATATTTTTGTAGCAGTGCGCAAGGGTAAAACTAGGCTGGAACTCTTTGATCTTGAGGTAAGGGTTGTAATTTTCTTCTTTTTTATTTATCTTTTTTTTTTTTTTTTTTGGTATAAAATATCGGCATGGTTTCTTTATTTTCCGTATTGTAAATTATGGTATTTGTCCTATGAATTTAGTTTTTTTTTCTTAATTCTTAGAACTGGCGGTGCGATAACTAGGTTTGAACTTTATAGGCAATAGTAAAAAATGGCGATTTTCGCTTAGAATTATAGGGGTAGGGGGATGGGTTGGCGAAATAAGCAGTGGTGGTTCCCCTTGCTCTCGGGGAAAATTGTCTTGTTCGTTTATTATCACTTTTACTGTACATATACCGAAATTTGACAAAATCTGGGGGGGGGGTTATTTTTTGCACAAAATATACTGCAAACTTTAAAACGCAGTCCATGCGAAGAATTGCAGTTTTCAATGAGAAAATGATTAAGTTCGCATCCTTCACTTCATCGAGAGTGTTTGTTGTTTTCCTCACCCATCCCACCCCACCCCACTCCATCCATCTATTTCCCTGTACTGCCGACTCCTCGACATTCAATCTACTCAAAATGCGAAGTTCTAAAATTAGAGGGGGTGACTTTTGGTTTGGTTACTTCATGCTTTAATTTCTTGGATCCGCAATTGACTATTTCGTAGATATTGGAACCGCTGGCTTGTCGATATGTTTGCTTTATGATCACTTGGCAAGGTTATCACAGTAAAAGTTCGCTGTTCAAAAAAAAATCGGGGGGGGGGGGGGGGGTTGTTGATTGGCCATGGGTTACTTCACCGGTTTACTTGGAACCACCACTGCGTAATTGTTGGATATTGGAACCACTGGCTAGTCAATATGTACCCCCTGGTCAATCTGATCACTTGGCAAGGTTACCATCGTGTTGACCGTGCTCTGATACATTACTTTCTTGTCATGAATCATACCAATCATGAGTGGATGCAGTTTAAGGGACAGCTATCCCCCCCTCTTTTTTTTTTTATTATATCCCCGTTATCGAAGACGAAGATTCGGGGGCATGTATAGTTTTTGTTCTGTCCGTTTGTCTCTCTGTCCGCAAAAACTTTAACATTGGTCATAACTTTCGAATAGTAAGGGATAGGGCTTTGATATTTCACATATGTATTCCTTGTAATAAGACCTTTCCGTGGATACCAAGATTTTTGACCTTGTGACCTTGACCTTGGAGTTTGACCATTATACAATTTTTACTGACAAAGATGCCGACGGGGGCATTCGTGTTTCACAAACACATGTTTTTTTTTTATTTAAATACATCTTACATGGCAGATCAAGAAATTGGGGGGATGGGCCCAAACTATGGTTTTGACAAAATTGTACATAAAAACGGGAGAATTCAGCATTTTTTGGCAAAACCCAGAAGAAAAGTCCTGACTCCTCTGATCCCCTGATCCCCTGATCCTTTGACCCCCCCCCCCCCCGCCCCCCTAGTCTCTTTTATACTTTTACCGTGATTATGACGTTAAAATATGATCAAGATATATTTGAACTGGGCACTACTTGCCGGATTCCCCCCCCCCCCCCTATCCCTATTCTCCTCTCAGATTATTTCTGGATCCGCCCCCGTTGAGATCGTTCTTATCAAACATACTAGTTATCAATATATTACATCACTTGGTCGCAAAATACCCCCTCCGGAGCTATACCCCTCCATATTGTACAAACAAAACCATACTGATATTTGTGGTATATTACTTTTTGTTGACCCTAGTGATAGGATGCCAGCAGTTTGCCTTATGATTTGTCAGCAAGACGAAAGAATTATCCTCAAATTGATAGATGGTTCTTTGTTCAACTTCAAGACATTCTATCTTCTTCAGAATCCATTAAAAACCTGTTGATCAATGTTTTTAGAATCTATTTACATGTATTCAATATAATTGATGAATAATTTCTCCAAAAAAGTATCCATTTATAGGTCAACTTTTGGCTTGACTTTTGAAAGATTCTGCATTGCAAGTCAAAATTCATTCATATACTTACCATATACCCATTTTATTATGTTAAATTCTATTTTTTCCAGTACAAGCTAATTCATTTCTGAAAGATTCTGCGTTGCAAGTTAAAATTCATACATATATTTACCACATACTCATTTTATTCTGTTAAATTCTCTTTTTTACAGAACAAGCTAATTTATTTGTAATTTATTTTCTCCTAAACGGTACCATATTGTTAATCTATTATTCTCCTTTGTTTAAATGCAGTACCTTGTTCCTTTGACTCATCTTTTATATGATCATTAGGCCAATAGGTACGTTTGTACCTATACACGAGAACAAATAGAATCATACCAGTATGGATCTTCACGGGCGGATCAAGAAAAAAAAATCAAGGGGGGAGGTGTCCGCAAGGTTTCCGGTTTTACGTATAATTTTTTTTTCAAAATCATAAAAAAATTAATATACGTAAAACCGGAAAAATAAGCATTTTTGGCAAATTCTTAGTTGGGAGGGGATAGGAGGGAGGGGGTCCTGGCAAATTCTTAGTTGGGAGTGGGATAGGAGGGAGGGGGTCCTGAACCCGCAACACCCACTCTAGATCCGCATGATAAAAAAAAGCATTTTTGTCAAATATTTAGTTGGAAAGGGGGGGGGGTGTCATGACCCCGCTACACCCACTCTAGATCCGCGCTTGATCTTGATGATGTATAATTTAGAAGTGATTGTTATCCAGCAGTGTGCTTTCTGTAACTGGACCCGCCTGTGCACTAATCAGAACCACGTGCGGACGGACAGGAATACATTTATGGACAGCGGTTGCCACATGACCACGTACAATGTAGTGGTTCCCGGACATCGCTATAGTATGACTGATGTATATAGCTTACGTACGGCGATGTTTGGATAACTGCAAAAACCATCTTCTGAAACATGCAAAGTTTTGCTAAATTTTGCCAACTCTTCTAAGAAAGCGGCAATGATTCGCTTGGCTCATCTAGCGGAGTGCTTGATGAGAATGGACAGATAACATTGAAAAAGGTTGCTAGTCCGTTTCATCATCGACTGGACCCTAACCCATAGGCTTAAATAACCCCCCCCCCCCCCCTCCTTTCCCACCATGATACAATACATGTGGATATTGTTAGATTTCATATCATCACAATTCTATGAATTTTATTAACGTGTACTTTAATTGTTTTCAACATGTTCAAGGATGAGAATATTTTCCTACTGTCCGCGCAGCTCACTTTATAAATCGTAAAATTGAAGTTTTGTTACTTTGTCAGCAAATGTTCAGATTGAAATTCATATACGGGGATAGATCTCGAACTTTTGTAACTAATAACGGTGTATGATATATATATCCGTACGACCAATACTACGCTCATAGTGAAAGAAAATAGTGCCCTGTTCACACGAATGCGCATTAAATCTAATTCGCATTAGATGTGATGCGCTTTATTCTAATGCGAATTAGATTCGCATTGCGTTCACGTGACAGATTCTAATGCGCATTAGATTTTGGTACATTTGCACTGAGAGTCGTATACTTTAGATGGTAAAAAAGTCGAATGCATGCCTATATATTGTTTTTCTCAAGATAATTTACCTCTTTGTAAGTTAAGCTAATGCATACGTAGCATGACATCATTATGAGATAAGATGACGTCATAAATCAATGTTACTCTACGTCAGTCAATAAGAGACGTAGTACAGTGTCCATTGTGAATGAAATCAAGTATCTTTACCTCTTATTCTACGTTTCGAGGTCCAAGGGTGATTAAAAGTGCCCAGTTATGATGTAAACGTGTTGTAGAATTCTTGCAAATCATATACGCATGCGCCAGATTTAATGCGAATTAGATTCGCTTTGCGTTCACACGATAAAATCTAATGCGCATTAAATCTAATGCGAATTAAACTAATGCGCATTAGATTCGCCGTGTGAACGCAGCTAAAATCTAATGCGCATTAAATTTGATTTAATGCGCATTAAACCCGTCGTGTACACAGGGCATAGATCTCGATAGGGAGTTTTCTATGTTAATTTTAGCGTGACGTCGCCGATGTATTGAGAACATAGAAAAATCCCCTCTTGGCACTGGTCGTATTTAGAAATAACGTACACCGTTAGTTACGAGAGTTCGAGATCTATCCCCTATATGAATTTTAATCGGAAAGTAGCTGACAAAGGAGACAAAATTTCATTTTTTTTCAATTTCTGAAGTGAGCTGTGCGGACAGTAGTAATTCGCAATCCTCAATTTTTGCATTTTTTATTGTTTCAAAATATTCAAAACATAGCTACATGTATTTCGAAACAGAAGATCCGATACTACCTAATCAGAAATAAAAGAAAATGAAAAAAAAACCTTGAACTTTGACCGCTAGACTGGATATATATTTAGTAAATAATTTTGACCTCTCATCATAATTATACCAGAGACATTTGCTTCTGTGGTTCCGTCCAGTATATATATATATAACACCAGGTCATGTAAGTGGTATTTTTACGACAGGACAAGAAAAGGTCAAACATATGTATTTCATTACCATGGCAGTGTTTCATATCACTATTGTTTATAACTATTTTCTGTTTGTTTTTTTACATGTGTGTACGAACCGTCCTCATATTGTTGACCCAATGTATGCAACAATCTTAGTTTTCTTTAAAGGACAATATTATTACTTGTGATACATTTTTATTTCTCAATCAATTTTCTTGCTTTTCTCATCGTAAATGTGAAACAAACTTACAAAACATTTCAACCCTTATATCTGAATACGTTTGCTTTGTCTATAATTATTAAATTCAGTTGTAATGTATACATGTATGCATGCATATCGTTTAGAATGTACTAATTAAAACCTCTAAACCTTCAAGAACTTCATTTTCTCCGAAGTTGCTACAAAAGCATCCTTCATGTTATCATGTTTCTGTGTAACAAATTCGAATGTGAACAATTATTCAATAACATATAATGTTTTCCCTTTTATTTTAGTCCGCCCCAGAGTTCCAATTTCCCGCCCTGAGATTTGGGAGGAGGAGCCATACAAAGCCCGCCTACGCTGGAACAGAGTCTACACTCCGCCTTATCATCACATAGACACGCCCATCAGATATCAAATTGAAGTTCAGGTAAGTCTTTGCTCCGCCCAGTCGTTAGACATTAATTATCTAGTTATCAAGTCTCTAAATATACTCTTTCCATGCCCATTTGACGATAGGTTAAAACTAGGCAAGTCTTCACTGTGAAATGTACTTACCCACTATCAAATTCAAGACTACGAATTAAGAACGTCCATTGATGGCATCCAAATTTAAGAGCTGATCGAGTACTTGGCGTTACCAGTTTAAGCAAAGTCTCGCATAATTCTTATGCGACATATCTACAAGGCATATGTCTTTGGCTATAATTTATTGAGTTAATTGGTAACTGAATACAAAATCAAACATGCGAACATTAAAGACAAAAAAAAGAAACCCACTGGCAACATTGAAATGATGACCAATAGATGTAGGTGAAATTGACATCTCTGCAGAAAACATAGATAACCCCCCTCCCTGCCCCAATTCATGTCTGCGAGAGTATTATTTTAAAATGATATATTTCTTAACTAAATTTGAAGGAGCCCCCACGGAGAGATTGGCGCTCCGTGGCACGTGGTATAACGATGACGGAACACGAGGTCAGTGACCTAACACCAAGGAAGGACTATCTGTTCCGTATCCGTGCCGAGCTGCCCAATGGTGAAGTCAGTGACCCCACCCCACCCGATCGCCTACTATAGGTCAAGATGTGAGTTTTGTCATATTATTTTAGTTGACAGAGGTTTTGCTTATTTCATTCGCATTGCTGATTTAGATTTATTATAACTAATGGCAGTAACCAGATATTTTCGAGAAAATCACATTTCGCGACAACAAAGGTTAAAAATGTTTTTATTTTCGCGACTTCAACTTAAATTCAATCAAAAAAGATGCCGTTATCTTTGTGAATACAGTCTTTTTGCGAATTGAATAGTAAGACACGAGAACATTTGCCTATACAAGAGATATTGACTTATCGATGTAGCATTAATATATTCTATCAATTAATGATTTATCGTATTGCTTTACTATTGTCAAGGCGAATTGAACAGCGAAACATTATGCAACTGAACAAACCAATACGGAATATTTGACCCACAATTTTTTGAATGACTTTGTCGTGTTTTCAAATCACTCGTTAAGGTACTGTCATTATGTAATATGGGCAATTTTCATCAATTACCATATTCATTAGGACTGAATGAATATGGTATTATACTAATTGATCAAAATTGCCCATATTACATATGTATATATATACATGTGCTAAGCGAAAATTTCTGGTTTTACGGTGTTTAGATATAACTTTCAAAATTAAACCTAGTGGACTAATTAATGCTTTTTCTACTGAACATGTATATTTTTGCTACAAGTGATTGGCTTTATATGTGCTTATGCAAATAATAGCTGTCAGTCAATAAAACGGTGATAATAGCGAGATCGTTAAGCTTCGTTTACTTGAAATCATTTTGTCTAATTCTGCAGTAGTACTTTTTACAAAAAAGTAATTACTGTCCTGTTCACTAAATCTAGAGCACACAGTTTTCCCCGGTTTTCTCTCAAATATGATAGTGTCATTCCAAAAAGATATTAGTTTGATAGTACCCCTTTAGTCGTATCAGAAAATACCATTGTTTTGACTGTACGTCAATTAAGTTAGAGATACGACAAATATAAAATGTCTTTGGGAATCTTTTTTATAGTAAAATTACTGAAAATGCGTGACGTCGGACACTTTGACGTCACAGTTTCTTATTGTTGACACGGAGAACAATATGGTGACGGCTTGAATTAACATTGAAATTTCCCATAGATATTTTAATTTTCAAATTGTGGTTTGAAGGCAACTGATAGGGTAAGTTGAAGTTAATTACCAGTTACGACTAAAGGAGATTGATTCTCAGAAACAATAATTAATAGGAAAACTCTTCAGACGACAGAATGAATAGCCAAAACATGTTGCTCTGGATTAGTGAACATGACAGTAATTTACTCATTTGCATGACTAGAATATAGGTCATGGTAGGGATTAGTAGATAATTCATTTATTGTAGACGCACAGTAAGATCAAAGACTCCAAATGGAATAACATTTTATCACCATAGAAGATACACGAGCATATATTAAAAGTGAAAAACAATTGTTAAAGAATCAACAGATTTCTGGTGTTAAAGATGGACAAAGAAAGTGCTTCCGCGAAGAGTAGCCATGAGGCAAAATTAGCCTCTAGTTTGATGAGGAAACTAAGTTCGGTTATGAAAAACTCAGAGAAAAATGATCCGACGAAAATTTCTGTGGTTAAGATGAAATCAGTTTCGGACTTGAAGGATAGTATGGGTTCAACTAAAAATCCAACACCCAATACAAAGATAAAAGGAAAACAGATAGGAAAAATAGATTTATCTATGTTTGGTATGGCATCGAGTGACAAAGACGATTCTCCGCGATCCATTGGATCTCCGAAATTACTCGGATCACCTAAGACGTCGTCACCAAAGTTACATGGATCGTCAAAATCAATCGGATCACTGAAGGGAATTGTATCTCCAAAATATGTTCAATCAGAGGGATCTCCAACGTTAGTAGGATCGCCTAATCCGATTGACTCACCAAAACAGATAGCCTCGCCAAAATCGATAGGATCGCCAAAATTGGCTGGGTCTCCAAAATTGACTGGGTCACCAAAGCTTTCAGTATCACCTAAAATGAACTCGTCTTCACAAGAAATTGATTCTTCTGTATTAATTACTTCCCCGACGTCGCCTCGATCACCTTCATTCCCGTTAACGGAAAGCACTTCTCTCACTGATTTTTCGCATTCATCTCATTCCAATACTGCATTAAATTTGGCAAAGTTGAGTTATATCAAAGATGAAAAATCCAACGATGAGTATGAGAAAGTTTCGAAAATAGAGAGAACTGACAATTCCGATGTAAGGGAGAGTAATTCGAGTTCTGGTAGTGAAAATGATCAGACCGTAAAGATCAGACATGTGAGCAAAAAGGTGGACAGTTCTGATGTAAACGTAGGAGCATTGGTGAACAGATTGCCGAAATTGCACAAGAACTTGGTCTAAGGGAGGACGATGATGAAGATGATGCCACGACACCAACTCAGGATAACTATAAATCGGAGATTTCTTTTGAGATAAGTGAACTGAATAAGTTGTCGAACGTTGGTCGAATGTCTAGAACATTCTCACAAAGCATGAGTGGATCATTACCTTCTGGTGACACATTTTCGGAAAGTTATACACAGGATATCAAGGGGCCTGAGTATATTCAATTCAAACAAAAATCAAGTGTTTATGACGTAAGTGACTTCAGAGGTGAAAATTATAACTTTTCTTCAGATACAACAACTAGACCGGATGAGTTGAATTATTTACAAAACTTAAGTTCGTCCTCCAGCTACATTCCTACCTTTCAGGAAAACAAATTTGACAAAAACTCAAAAGTGTACACGAGTTCCAGTGTCAACTACAGTCCGAAGCCGAATAGAAAACTTATTGTGAAGGAAATGTCTCTCGTTACACCAGAAAGTTCAAAGCCTTCTTATGTATCAAACGACCAATTTCAGGTAAAAGATTATCACAAGGAGCAATCAAACGGTGGTGGTCATCACCTTGATCAATCCGAAAAAGACATGTTTCGAAAGGATTTGGAGCAGGTTCTAAAAACTAGGTCACAGCCAAACTCAGATTCAGATGAGGAGGAAGAATACGATGAGTCATTCTTGAATGATAGAACGTATGCTATCATTGCCGAACACGCACTTCGTCGAGGGAGCGAGAAATATGGATTTGCATCAGATGACCTGATCGACGTTCTAAGTACCATCATGGAGGAGAGTGACTACCATGGAAGCGAGAACGTTAGTTTGTGCGGAGAAAGTGTAAACGGTGGTGATGAGCAAACATCAAATGGTTTGCCTTCGTTCGATGTTGATGATGCTCTTAGTGCGCTAGAGAGAAATAGGGATTCAAAAGACTCAGAAGAATTTTGGAAGAAGTATTTTCAAGTAGATAACAGACCATCTCTGACTTTTACTTCAAACAGAGCTGAAAAAGATATCGAAGATCAACAAGAACACGATGTTCAGTCATTTGACACAAGAAGCGTTGCTCAAACGAACCAAAGTTCAAAGGAAGTTGATGTTGTAGTCAAAGAATACGAGGCTCTAAGTAAGAGGGTCGATGATATCCTACAAAAGTATCGACATTTCAGAAATCCATCCGCATCTGACTTTCAAAGTAGCCGACTTGATGTTAAACAAAACAACGAAACTGAGTCTGAAAATTACAGCCTTGATTATAAGCCGGAAACATCCACGGATAAATCTTACCGTAGCACCAGCTATGGGTATCGATTACATTCAGCTATCGAAAACACGTGTAATGATAAAAAAGAAACTGACGCGTCGGCAGAGAAATATTTTGAAACTAAGGAATCGATATCCCCGAAAACAACAAAGAAAAAGACTATCGAAGAAGTCATCAAAGCCGCCGAAGATTTACTTTCAGAGGAAGATGATCTGGACGTTTCAAGACGAATTCGGAAAAGGAAAAAGGCTCGACGATTCAATCTTACAAAATGGAAAGATAACGAATTTTCTTCTGATGATGACAGTGTAGCAAGTGCTATAGAAAACAGAGCGAGTCAACTTTCATTGCAAATCCTTAACAAACCTGACATAAACTGCGACGTTTCTGATTTGCGCTTTTCAAAAGATAGTGGAACTAATTGCACAGCATTAAAACGTGAGAAAGAAGAAACTACTCATGAATTACGAGAGCATGATATTACGAAAAAGGGGGAAGTTGATCTTAGCGAAACGACCAAAGGAACAGATCAAACTTTGATAGACGGTTCGTCGAGTTCTAGTCCATACGAAGAGCTGAACTCAATAGCATCAAGACTGAATAAACTCAAAGACCGAAACCAGAATGTTGCTGGAGAACTAGAAAGAGGGCATTATGCTCTTGATTTTATGAGAAACGAGGAAAATAGTTATCAATCTTTGCCTGAACCTTCGCTAAAGTTAGAATCAGATACTAAAAACAGAGATAGAACTAGTTCTGGTTACTCTTATGAAGATTCTTCGTCAAAGCTCGAGAAAAGATATGATAATTTATCGAGTGTTTCATCTTTCGACTCTGTGTTTCAAGATTCTTCAGTTATCAAGGACGTTGCATCTCCAGAGAGTCAATCTGTGTTAGACGACGACAGCTACAGCTCTGTTAGTATGTACAGGCGTCGATTATCCAGACGATCGTTGACAGAGACTTGTTTGAGTCCCGAATTCAAAAAAGATCTTGAGTCGTCAAGGTCAACAAGATCAATCGGATGTTAATCCGGACAATGCAGATATGAGTTATTCTGAGAGAAGTTCTTCTGTGTATTCGTCGTATCAGCCAAGAGAATCAAGTTTCAGCCGTTCTCTCTATGAACCAAGGTATTCATCATTGACAAGTAATGACAATGATAGTCTATACAATTATGAAAGTGAATACAGAAGAAGGAGTTATAGAGGATCGTCGTGTGTAGCATTCGGGACTGAAAATAACAGAGACGAATATTCGTTTAGTAGAAATACTGGAAGCAGAAGTTCAGACACACCAGACGGGTTTGAATCGCGCTGTTCAGATTCAAGAGATCTAAAATCATACGGCACTGCCAATACTAAACGACATGGTCTGTACTTACCCGATCTAAATACAAGTAACGAAAGAGGAGCGGGGAGATGCATCCGACACAAGAAATGACAACAGGTACTACAGTAGAGGACAAAGGGCAAGAAGCGAGTGCAGGTTTTCAGAGACTACCTTCAAGTTTCGCAAATCGATTACCACAAAGAACAATTAAGAGGGACACCGGTGCATTTAAAATACAACATTTTGAGACCAAAAACGTTGGGGATTATTTGAAGAGCCCAGTATTTCAAACTAAACCAGTAAACGAGGAAATACCAAAAAGTGATAACATACTAAGCGGCAATCAACAAAAACTTAGCATTGACATGAAGGAACTTTCAGATTCGTTTAGAAAGTTTGACAGATTCATGAGAAAATCTACCAAAGAGAGAGCGCGTCGAAAGACCAGAAAGCAAGCACCACATGATTTAAAACGTCGAAACAACCAGCAACAACAAAGTTCTAAAAGGTCAGGCGAAAGAAAATCATCGTTTGCTGAGGTCTTAAATGAAATTATAAAAGATGGAATCGGAGATATGGAAGGTTGTGAAGTTTCAAATAAGAAGGATACAGGATCCAAAAATGGAACAAAACAGGATGGATCTTCGACAATCACAGAGCGGATGTCTTTACAAGATTCGAAAGCGAAAGACGTCAAGAAAGATGACGAGAAAATCAAAACACAAAAACGACAGGAATTAATTGAAACAAAATCAAGTGTCCGTGTTGAATCAAATCTGCTAGTAGAATCGAAGAATCAAAACGGACAGGATAAGAAAACGAATCAAATCAAATTGACGCAAAATGTGCGAAAGGAGGAGCACGTTGAAAATAAAGGGGAAATAAGAGATGTTTCAAAGACTGACGCATCAAAGTTAGAATTTGCCGAAAGGAAAACATATTTGGGAAATGAACCTAGGAGCCAAATAAAAGAAAATTCTGAGAGTGTGAAAAAGGATAAATCAGTTTCAAGTGGCAATAGGGAATCAATGTTCGAGAAATGCACTGATCGTTATCTTGAAGTTAAAACTGACACTGATAAGATAGTGAAACCGACAGTGTTACCATCAGACAAAGAGAACATTAATAAAAGTCACGGACAGCAAGTCGAAACAACAATTTATAAACATGAAAACATTAAAGGAGACAATCAAAGTAAAGGAATCATGCAATCACTAAAAACTGACGACGTAAAAGTCAAAAATAAAACTGACTCAAAGAAATCTAAAATACCAGTAGGAAGTCGTCTCATTGAAGAGTCAGATGACAAATGGATCCCAAATAACGAAGGATCAGTGACTGAAAAACCTTCTAAGAAAAGCACTTCAGAGGCATCTTCAAAAATAAACAATTTAAGTAAACGATTTGAAAAAGCTGGTAAAAGTCATGCAATGTCCAAAGAAAACTTGGAGCTGCATCACATAAAAGAGCAAAATGATGAAATGCTGAAATCAACAAATGCTTCGGGGCGTTTTCACATGGAGAAAGCTAAAGGAGAATCTAGCAGCACAAACCGTATTGACAAGGAACCACAGTATCCAGACTCAAAGACGTCTTCGGAAGTATCAACTACTTCGCCGAAGTCTGATAAATTTCATACAGCAAAAATCAGCAAAGAAACTGAGAATGGAAAAGCATCTCAAAGCAATGAGAAAACGTCTCAAGTCAGTACTAAGATGGATACTAATTTGACACAAAAAGGAGAATCCTCAATATCTAAAAAGGCAATGCTAATTATGGATACATCAAGAAACGAGGAAAAGGCCTCATTAAAATCAAAAGGCAAAGTGGACGAAGATCCTACGAATAATTCAAGTTCATCAAAGTCTTTAAAATCCTCGTCTGCATTGGTAAAAGCAGATAAATGCAAACAGCGAATCCGACTGACGAAAGCGAAAATCGATCATCCGGTAACAGTGACCTGAAAACTTCTGAGGCAAATAAGATAAACTCTGTTTCGGCGAATGAATTAAAAAAGGCAAAGCTATTTAAAACATCAAGCAGTGACGAAAATGCTGCCATAAATACAACATTCACGGAAAATGACAATTCCATTCAAAATCTTCGATTGCTATGCTAAAACCAAATAAAATGCAAATCGGGAAATCAAGCAAAGGAAAGAAAGATATTTCATCTGTCAATAATGATCTGAAGGAAAACACTGTTTCGGCGAAAAAAGTAGACTCCCCGACATTAAAAAAGGCAAAGATATTTGAAAGCTTGAGTGGTAAGCAAATGACTCCTGTAAAAGATCAAATGCCAAGGACGTCAAACCTTGCCAATGGAACTAAGACCATCGAAAACATCAACAAAGAAGAACAAAACAAAGTGCCTGTACCATCACAAGGAACCAAAAAAGCTGAAAAGACGATGCTATCAGGAGATATGGACAAATCAATGAGATATAGTGAGTTACAATATTTACATAAAGGATCATCGACTTGTGATGACAAAAGCGTGAGTGTGGAAACAAATACAACCGAAGAAAGACAAACACATGTCTCTCGTACACCAATAGAAACAACCAACACAAAATCACAATCTGAGATACCACTTCCTAAAGTCTCTGTTGAGAAATCCGAAAAGGTCAATGCTTCAACGCAAACAAATACTATTGTTAAGCCGAAGGAACATTTAGGCACTAAAGAAACTGAAACTGAAATAGCTAAACAAGCTTTCTCGAAAATAATGGATTCGAAAGTTGATATTCCTCTGGACTCACCAAAACAATCAGTGAAAAGAAAGAAAATGCGGGGAATCTTTCGAAAAACGAAAACTTCAAAAGCTCAGAAGGAATATCGAATTTGAAACAAAACCAGCCTTTGCGTCCTACTTACATGGAAAATCCTGCTTCGAAAGAAAATGGAAATCATGATAAAACAAGCAGCGCGAATAAAGTCAAAAATGTAAAGTCGGAGGAAAATGGCGATACGAATATTGAAGTTAAGAAATATAACGCACGACAAAGTTATCCGCCAGGAAATAATAGTGGAAAAACAAGTGAAAGCATTCGGCAAAAGGAGGTGGGAAAACTTCCAAACACCGATGGACATCAATCTGAGTCCACAACAAACAAAAACAAAAGTGTTTCAGATGTCTCTAGTCAACAGTCAATTACAAAATCTGAGGAATACATGAAGATCAAAGACAAAACTGTTATTGCTAATTCAGAGAGGTCACCTCAGGTGCCAAACAGGAATTCAGTCGATTTGATCGATCAAATTAAGTCGAGAAAAGACTCATTAATGGATGACAAATCGATAGCCAAACCGATGAATAACGGTCTGATTTCAAAATCACAAAAATTAAAGAAAAAGGAAGTCGAAGATACCGATTCTGTGTCGAAAGACACATATAACAAAGACGAAATATCAACCAGGACCGAGCATTCTAGCACAACAAGTGGTGTGGAGGATAGTTCGAACAGTGTTGAAGAATTGCAGCAAATGCCTAAATCAACAAGTGCTTACAAAGAAAAGCAAGGATTTATAATCAGAAATGAAAAAGACGGTTCGTCATCATGCGAAAAGCAACAAACACAAAGCAATGACATTACACTTACGAATGAACAATCATTATCGGCTTTGTCACAAAAGGATGTCGAAAAGAATGTGAAATTGTCTTCCCTTGATATGCTATCAAATCTTGAAAAAAGTGAGGGAAACAAGAAGGAAAAAATCAATGAAGTGTGGGGAAGACGGAACCTAAGTTGCAAAATAAAGAAAGCAATGTAACCCTTAATGATTCGAAAAGAGAGGAAGAAACAAAAGAAATCAATCAATTCACTGCAATGAACTCAAAATCGCAAAAACGAGAAAACATCAGTGAGAATGGATAAACGTAAAAATGAGGCACCAAAGATGACAAAAACTGTACCAAAGCCTGTACATGTACATCTTGATACTTCTTCAGATAAGGATGAATTACCTTCTTCAAAAGACGCTGTTCAAAATAAAAGTCGTATGACGTCAGATTTAAAACAAAATGAAAATACAAAAGATTTTGGAAAGGAAAACGAGAAGTCATATGGAAAGGACAATCGATCATCCATAAATGACAATACAAAAGTTGATAAAGTTTCTAAAAGTAAGGTGCGCAACGATCTCTCAAGTGCTGCCGAAGGTTCCATTCGATTGCTTGAAAAAGATAATCAGGATCAAATACAAGGATCACCCATGAAAGATGTTGAACAAAGAAAAAGGATACGAAGAAAAAGCATGGTAATATTGAATCATTAAAAGGGAAACTTTCGGTGCTCTTTGCTGACAAAAGGGCGAAAAACAGTCGTCCGATGGTGTTACTAAAGACAAATCAAACGTTGAAAGTATGAAGAATAAACATAACACAAAAACATCGAACGATGGTGCTGGAAAGAGAATTGAGGAATCTGAAAAACAGTCGAAGGGAAGCGATTTAGGATCAAACAAAATCAAAACAAAAGAAATAAATGTAACTGATAAATCGAACACAGGAGATGCGATCGAGTCAACCAAACAGAAAATACCAGTCTCAAATGTTTCTGAGAAAATGACAAAATTAGACCTGAAGAAAGACAAAACTGAAAGAACAAAAAAATCCTACGAATCGTCCGATGTAAGTGCGACTGAGTCAAACAAAGACAAGACTGAAGTAGCGAAGAAATTCGATGAATTGTCCCAAGTTAATGCAAAGGATTCTGTGAAATCGTCCAAACAAGATGCGATTGAGTTTTCAAGTCGGAAAATACAAGAATCAACAGAATCTGATCGATCGTCGCCCAAACTCGGCAAAATAAAATCACAAGGATCTAACGAATCGTTTAAAAGAAAAGGGATTGAGTCGAACAAAGATAACACTAAGGAGACGATGGATTCTAAAGGCCTATCATCACGAGATACCATTGCATTAAAGAAAGGGGATTCACAGGGACTGCAAGATTCTGTTCCATCATCCAAAGCCCAAACCGGTTGAATCTATTAAAAAGGGAATGAAAGAAAATAATAAAACGTCAATTTGTGATGTTAAGGAAGCAAAGGATTCTGAGAAACCTCAAGAGCGCATTACAATCTATTCAAGCAGTGTTAAGGAATTGGAAAGGTTCTGGTGAAATTCCAACAAAAATGCGAACATTTCATATAAAAGAGACTCAAAGAGGAACGATGCCGCGAATGACAGAAGAGAACGAGATAATGAAATTCTGGAAAAACTGATTTAACAGGACATAATGTAGCTTTGGAAGGAAAATCTGGCTTAAGCAAGATTACAGGAAAATACAAACATGAGAAACAACAGGAGATTTCTTCAATTGCAAAATCAGATGGAAATGATAGTGTTAAGAAATATGTAACAACTACCGATTCAATTGTTCATCAGGTAGACAGAAATGCAGATGCGAAAACAAAAGACACTACAACAAAAAATGTTGAGAAAATAGACAAAAGTGAAATACAGTCGAAAAACTACAGATATCAAAAGAGTCTTACAAACTTCAAAGACATATGCTCAGTCTACGGTGATCGAAAGTAAATCAGCGAAGGCAAATGCTTTATCACATTCCAAAGAACAAATTATGTCATCCATAATACGACACGAAAAGACAGGGATAGACAATACTGATAAAGATTTGAAGAATTTACAAGAAGTTACACAAGTCCACAAGATGGAATCGGTCAAAACTGAGCAAACATCGCGTATTTCATATCGGATGCTCTAGAGGACACATCTCAGACCAGAAATATTTCAGAAATTAAGACAGAGACTATGTGTGTGGAAGGGAATCTTCAGGCTCTTGATGATCAAATAAACAGAATAGAAAGGAGTGACAAAGACGGAGAAAGAAGTTGTAGTGATTCAGTGTTTGAATCTGAGTCCATGAGTGAACAAAGTGTTATAACAATCAGACAAGACACAAGTTGTGCGGTGTCTGTTCCAAATGGTGAAGTGGAAAAGGAAGATAGTACAAGCCAAATAAAAGCAGTGGATAGGAGGCTTGATTCAATAGATGATAAGGAGAGCGGATACTACAGCAAACTACAAATAGATGACTTAGACAGGAGCCAAACTGTGAGGGACAGTGTCAACTCATGGCTCGATAGATATCATGGTAATTTCTGAGTATCCTGGCATACCTCCAACCTCCTGTCACTCAATAGTACCTCCAGCCATCACCACATGGCAGTTTTCGAATCTTTATCTTTTCACATCACTTTATTATTTCTCTTTATATCCAACACCTCAACGTTTACAATCCCGTAACGTGAACAGAATTATACTTGCCATCACCAAAATCTTTCTCTCCGCACTTCATACTTTATCTATATTGTTCTCCTCGTCTCTTTTCATTCAAACCTTTTATTCAACCATGTATGCAATTATAGTGTATTAACAATATACTCCCTTCCATGCATCCGATTTGCAGCATGGTAGAGTCACTTAGTTTTAACCATAATTTGATAAACGAGAGTTCTGCAAGTTTGGTTGTCTTTATTGCCTGGATTATATACTGATTGCTCTCTTGTGCATGTAATTTAATTACCATGATGAATTCAAACCGTTTCAGCAGATGATAAAGTTTACTATTTACATTGGAAAATGATTCCACATTTTTTCATTATTACTTTTTTTTTGGAAGTTAAGGAAGAAAATTTACATGTCATTATACTCTTTCGTATCTTTTAAGAGCAATTTTTCAGTAGTATTTTTCATAATTTTTTGGTACCATGATGTTGTACTGCATTTATCTTTGTAAACCTACCTTTCACACTAACTCTAACTACTGCTATTTCGTTCACAGTACCAATGACAAGAGAACCATCAAAGGCTTATGAATACAAGGTGATAGAAGAGGACTTCTCTCTACCAAATAGAACGTACATCGACCATCTAACAACCTATAGTAAGTTTATGGTGGATAGAGCTTATGAAAGACTTTAATCAAAACTTTTAGTTTAAAGTTAAGTTGTAACTGAATAAAACGAAACAACTAGAAATAAAACGTAACCAAAGTGAATAGATAATTAGAAAAAGCTGAGCAATATCTAAGGAATCTAATTTTCATCTACATTCGGAACTGCATTCTGAACCCCTTCAGGGACCAGTGTTTAGTACACATTGTGACTGATAATCTTGACCTTTAGCTCGTACATAATCAGCGATATATGAAAATTTGTGTACGATGTGTTCGATTCCATGCAATAACATAAATCTATTTCAGTTCCACCTAGACTGCCTATTGAGAAACCTGACCTCTATACAATGACCCCAGAGACAGCCACATTGTCATGGAAACCAGCCAAGGTTCCAGACCGTATCAGAAATACCTGTAATCTTACTTATTCCATCGAGGTTCGTAACCCTCCAGGACTAGATTGGCGGGAACTAGTGAGTGGACTTACCTCAACAAACTATGATCTGAAGAATCTTCATCCGCGCTTGGACTACCTGTTCCGCATCAGAGCACATAATGAGTATGGGTGCAGTGAACCATGTCTGCCAGTTTCTCTTCATCGACCCATAGGTAAATTTTAAAAAGAATGAAGATAAAACCCCGTTTCTTTGTCGTTAGTTTCTTTTAACCTTGTCTAATGATAGAATTTGTAGTGTTTTATGGTACACGTACATACCATAATTACTGAACAACATGTACTTTGAATACTTTGTTATGGCAGATGCAATTTCAGACTTTTACTTTTAAATTAAGAATATTTTAAAATTATTTTGAATTAATTTCAAATTTCAACGAATAAATTTGCCAGATCTCGACCCATTTGTTCTTTCAGACATTTTTTTTTTTTGCATTTAAAACTATTACATAAAGCTGCTTATCGTGTAAATGCTCGCGCCAATTTCAGATCATATGACTTATACTTTTTATAGAGTTATCTGATGATGAATTTGACATAGAGGACTGGGATGATCCGTACAGAATTTCGCTTGGACAGCTAGGTAAGTTAAGTTATGGTGTAAAAATAAGTTATCTGTCTGTGAAATCCGTTTTGTCTTTGTATATGTATGAAATGTTAGAAAAAGATGTAAAGCAACAACATAAATTATAATTGAAATAGTGAAGAAAAAAGAATTGGTGGTATGTTACTTCAGGAGTTAGTCAAACGAGTTAGCTATTTCGAAAGAACAAGCTGTTTTCCAAAAATGATATTCATTTGGCCCTTAGATTTCGAAAATAACTGAAAGGAGGATACTACTATTTTATATTACTTACATATTCTATATGCAGCTTATGTAAGATTATAAAACTCTTATGTAGGATTATCATATTATTATGTAGGATTATCATATTATTATGTAGGATTATCAAATTGCTTGTTGAAGGAATTCGTATGCATATATCGACGCATTTCTTGATTCACAAATGATCAAAGTAATTTCAAATTCGCTGAAGTTTGGATGAATAAATGTTGATGATATTTCAGATGCTCCTATAGATGAAGGTACCAGGTTTTTTATTCACTGAGTGAAGTGTGTGATTTAACATGATTAATTCTACCTTATTACTGCCAATATTTTGTTGTTTATTTACTTATCTGGATCTTAAAAGTTTACTTGAAGAGCTATATGTTACATGCTCCTTACATGTCCCTGGACATCTTAATTTACAAAATCTATGAGTTAACAGAATTTCGATCATATGCTACTATCATTTCCGTGGTTCTGTCTTAAAGCGAATACACAAAAATAAACTGTTTCATCGAATACTACTTTGATTAATATTTCAGGCAAACATATCCATAATAATGCTTTTTCTTAAAGAGTATGAGTAATTGTCTAGCGGCCACTATTTCATTTAATTAATCTTCTAAATGCACCATCGACAAAATGTGGAGACGCTCACTATCGGCAAAATAGAAAAGTGAAATAAAGCGAGCGGATGCCACCTAGCTTCTCTGAATCATTTTGGCTTGAGAGCAAATTGAAGTGTTCGAAATCGGTATGTCCTTGAACAACATTTCAAACCAATTCTGATGCACCAGGCACGTTATTGGGAGTTATGAGGCCAACAATGTCTGGTGCACATTACTTGGAAAGTTTTGTCTAGAACGCTGGTCTCTGACAAAAATGTCAGGACACTTTCTTTTTCTTATGTTGACAGAAATTCTACTAAAAAATGCTAGTCGAATGTGTAGCATTTCCTACAAAAATGTAAAACTGAGAGCAAAACTTTCGTTATATTTTAGACTGATTTAAACGATAAAGATGGAATGTTGTAGACACTACAACGGTTGCCTAAAAAGTTCAGTGACCTTCGATATATTATGTAATCTGAGTGGTGCATAATTTGATTATAGCTCTTGAAGTAAACCCTAACAATAAGCTATGAATGGACGATACGTACATTTACTGAAAATATTTTGATATTTTATGATGTAAATACATTTTTGGTTATATCATTCAACATACTTGCATTGTACTAACTTTACACAGCCAATTGTGCATCATATGAAATTTATATGAAATTTACATTACCTTTATATAAAAGTTCACATGAAATTGATGTGAAACGAGCACGAACATGAAATTTTTCACATGAAATTCATGTTAAGTTTCTGAGATGAATTTTATGTGAATTCAATTTTGCATGGAGATCACAAAGAAAAATTCAAGTGAAATTCATTTGAAATATTTTTCATATAAATCTTATGTGAAATTTATATGAATTTCACATGAACTTTTTATGTGAAATTTACATGATGCTCATTTCATATGAGTTTCATGTGAGGCACAATTGGCTGTGTAACTGGTTTTCTTTTGCTGTATACACATCACACTTAAACATTCTTATTGATAAACTAGAAACCTAATAAACCATTAATGTCTTTTCCTTCTCCTCTCAGACTTTAAGTCCAAAATACGTCAAGTCAGAATAAAAAGACATTGTTGTAAAACACACTTACCTATGGTGTCGTTTGTGATCTTTAATATATGTATTCTTGGTACACTCCGGTTTACTTACAATGATATAAGGTTTCTCAAATCATAAAATCCACAGGAATTAATATTAATATATTGTGTAGGTAATTTAATATATCTTAATTCATTTTACTTTCTAATCAAATTTGAATATGGTATATTAGAATCACCACAACTTCTCATTATTCTAATAAAGCTGTTAATAATTAGGTCAAAGCGATTCCTTGGGTAGACAATCGGATTGCTTCCCTGGAAACACAGTTTATATTATATATAATGATATATATTTTTGAAATTTAGTAGTTCCTAAATGTCAAAACTAAAATCGTTAAAAAGGGGTAAATGGTGTTTATTAAAATATAACGGGTTTAATCCTTTTTGCTAATATACTTACACATTTAGGATCGCTTTGACTTTTAGAATTTTGATAGACTTTTGAGAAACATTTTATTCATTTTGTCTAATTCTATACAAAACAGTTTCTTTAAAACTTATGATAGCGTAGACATCATACAAATAACAATTAATGTTAACCATGATGGTCCTTTTATCAATGATAACCATGGTGATAATTTGATCTCATATGGATGAACTTGAATAGAATCAAAATAATCTATGGAATACCTTACGAAATTTAGGCGAATGTCTTCAAGAATATATTTACATATAGATGCTAAAACAAATGAGGAAGAATAAGATTTCGAGTACTTGAAATGATTTCGTTGCATATTTAGAATTTGACCAATTATTGTTTTTAATACAAGTTTTGAAATCAACGAAACTACATTGTCAATTGAATCCTTAGTTTATTCTGTGTGAAATATGCCATATCTGAAATGTGTCATAAGTATCATATGTGAAAATGTTATATGGGAAATACCGAAGAGTATGGATGAAACTTACATTTATAATGAACCATCCTAAGTTTACTGTTAACAAAAGGAGTACTTCATTTACAAACATACAAGATGATGAAACACTGTGGTATGCATGCGTCTTACAGTAAAGATATATCATCCGAAATGTTTTTGGCCTTGACATTCTGTTTCAGTTTGAATTATAAGTTCGTTTTTTAAAATCTACGAAGAAAATTCAAATTTATTTTAATTCTAATTATAAAGCACCACCGAAACTTCCAATGGAAGCACCACGCATAACTGATAATGGTGTAACCGCCCACCTCTCATGGCTTGCTGCCAGAATCCCCGCCTACGCCAAGAAAACACCAATCACTTACATTGTGGAGATAAAGGTAGGTGGAGCTACGTTGTTACGCGGGTCTTGGCTGGTCTTTTGATATTTATGATTTAATAAGTTACGTTTTTAAACATTCTTCTGGCAGAGTAAAATATTTTTGTAATTATCAAAGCAAAGCGAAAACAAAATCTAATACTTGAATTTTTCATCAGGAGCCTAATATCCCGGGATGGTCACGAGTGTCAAGTGGCATCACGGACACAAATTATTTCGTCGAGGATCTTCTTCAAAATAAGGATTATCAGTTCCGTGTGAAGGCTGAAACACAATTCGGAGTCAGTGACCCTACATTACCTGTTTCCCTTGAAAGATCTAAAAGTAAGTATTCAACATCTAAAATATTCCTTCCATTTGTTATTAACTAGATGAAAGGGGGCTCGGAACGAATGCCTTAAGGTCAGGGTGGCGACTTTTAATAGAAATGAGATAGAAGAAAGATTGATAGGTTCATATGTAGAGGAACATCTCCTCGAACTATTCGGACCAAAAAAATCAAATTTTGCCTGTCTCGAATTTTGGCTATAAACGTCCATTTTTGGCCTATTTGAACATTTTTGTCATTTTAGAGAATACCACATCATAATTTTACATACCTCTGAAATGCATGAAATTTCAAAATTTCATATATATATATATCCTTATTTTTCAAGATTCTTATAGCTTGTGGATGAACTGAATGCTACTTTTTAGAAATTCTGATAAAATAATCAGTTCTAAGAAGAGTATTTTCTTATAAAAACTATGTTGCTGGTTGCCATGGCAACAACTCATTATTTTTAGTAATAGTTAGAAGGTCGCAAGCTACACTTTTTTTTCTACATAAATATCTATGGTATTGCTTTAACCTAAAGCAGTCAAATCAATATGTACCCGAATTACTTTTTGAGCAAAATGACTGTTTCTATAAATAGCACAATAATTTATGCAAAAAATCAACATTTTGACCCAATAACTCAGAGTTTAACTTAAAGTTCGAATTTCTGATTATCTCACTTTTAAAGAGTATAATGGATAGTAAATATTCTGATGTTTGAATCATTGGTAGCAGAGCTCATGCGAAAATGACTAATTTTTTCCTATTTTCGGCGATTTTTCATTGAAAAATATGCATTTTACCCAAAAGTATCCATTCAGCAATAAAGGTTTCAGGGATCATTATTTTTTTTCTAAAATAATGTAACCATTTGAGCTTATACCATGTATCGTTTATGTTGGTTTCAAATATTATGTGATATGAAAATAGAGTTCCTCAGTAGTCGCAACCCTAACCTTAAATTTCTTTTGAGAGTAAAATTTTATATATGTTTCTTTTTCTTAAATAAATGTTTAAAATACATATGAAATTCATAATTTTATGTGATATTCATAATTTTATGTGATATACATCATTTTGTAAAATACATCATTTTGTAATATACATCATTTTGTAAAATACATCATTTTGTAAAATACATCATTTTGTAAAATACATTATTTTGAAGAACAGTTTACTTTTATTCAAATTTTAGTGGAGGTATCGATGCAGCTGCTTGATTTAGATTACTATGAAATATTTCGCAAGGACTGGATGTGGTCAGGTACACATGGTTCCCCCTTCCACCCTAGAAATTTCTCTCACACTATCACAAATATTTGTCTTTGCATTTTGATACTGTGAAGCTTTGTATTTACCTTTTTATGCCCCCAGAATCAAAGATTCGGGGGCATATAGTTTTTGGCCTGTCCGTCTGTTTGTCTGTTTGTCTGTTTATCTGTTTGTCTGTTTGTCTGTCTGTTTGTCCGAAAAACTTTAACATTGGACATAACTTTTGAATGGGAAGTGACATGGCTTTCATATTTCACATGTGTATTCCTTGTGACAAGACCTTTCCATTGATACCAAAATTTTTGACCTCGTGACCTTGACCTTTGACCTACTTTTCAAAAACTTTAACATTGGGCATAACTTTTGAATGGGGAGTGATAGGGCTTTCATATTTCACATGCCTATTCCTTGTGACAAGACCTTTCCATTGATACCAAAATTTTTGACCTCGTGACCTTGACTTTGACCTTTGACCTACTTTTCAAAAACTTTAACATTGTGCATAACTTTTGAATAGGAAGTGATAGGGCTTTCATATTTCACATGTGTATTCCTTGTGACAAGACCTTTCCATTGATACCAAAATTTTTGACCTCGTGACCTTGACCTTGACCTTTGACCTACTTTTCAAAAACTTTAACATTGTGCATAACTTTTGAATGGGAAGTGATAGGGCTTTCATATTTCACATGAGTATTCCTTGTGACAAGACCTTTCCATTGATACCAAAATTTTTGACCTCGTGACCTTGACCTTTGACCTTTTAACCCAGTGACCTCACATACATGTACTTAACAGAAAATAGTGTTCATACTAACAAAGATGCCACTGGGGGCATTCGTGTTTCACAAACACAGGCTTTATTGTATTTTAAATACTCTGATTACAGAAATGTCTTGGATTTGATTCATTCCCCCTGCATTTCCCTAACTCTATCACGAGTCCTGGTGCTTCACCATTCAATTCACAATTCTTTCACAACAGCCTGTGGAATCGTAATCTCTCGTTTGCTCTACATATATACCTGCCACTACCACTTACATGATCGTTGAATTGCAATTGTAAACGTTTTTCTGTTCTCTTGTGACCTCTTTTTACTTTGAAATTCACATTAGTGAGTAAAAGGGCATATAAAATCAAGGAAAATGCAAATGCAAAAACAATCAACACAACAACATACTTTTGTAGTGCTGGTGGCGTAGTGGTTAGCGCGGTGGACTACGAACCAATAGGTCGTGGGTTTGAATCAATGCTAAACCATTGTAACCTTGAGCAAGATACTTTACACTACGTTGCACTCTCTCCACCCAGGAGTAAACCGGGTACATGGCACATGGGACGAGCTTGTAATGTGAATGAAAAGCAGTAGCGCCTAAACGGCAGCTCTGCTTGTATACTCCCAAGGGAGTTGAGAATACACTGGATTGTACAGTTATCGCCAGGAAGGTGATTGTAGAAGTCACGTGAGGCTCGTGCGAACGATACTATAAACCCCTACCTTTACCTTTACCTTTTGCAATGAGTAATAGTAATTCCCAATGGAGATGACGTCTAAATGAGGTTGCACAATAGAGTTTGCATATTCTAGAGCACCCAAACAAATGTAGTAATGGCAAATACGGATAATGACCATATCCCAATACATGTACACAGTACATCGATAATTTTGAAAATCATAAACCGAAGGCATACACAATCAGGATAAAACAGGAACCAAAGCAAACAAAAAAACCTCCACCACATGGAAAAGGCGAACTGGATAAGATATTCTTGAAACAAGCAGATTATATACAGGAAGATGATTTGTATTCGTCTTTATCCATCTCAACACTTTACGTGGACTTTATACTAAGTATATCGACATTCAATCAGACAAAAGTGAAATTGGTATAAAAAGTATCATATCATGTAGACAAGCCTGTTTGAAAGATAAAAAATTAGTACAGTTCATATCAAAGATTGCCTTGCCGATCAAAGTGAAATCCCAATGATTTCCTGACAATTTATTGTAATTTGGTTGTTGTTTATTCCAGGAATTGTTGATCAAATGTCTAGCACAAAGGTACTTTTGATTTTATGGACAGTCATCTGACGAAATAAGTGCAGAAATACGTACCGACTTATCACTTAGATAAAAATAAATCAAAATCTTTGAATTGAAGCACTGTAAAGATATTTTTCTCAATCATTTTTCCCAGATCAAAAAAGACAAAGTGTAGACTACAGAAAAGAGGAGGCAGACTTTGAAGTATCAACTAAACCATCATTTTCGGGAGGCAAGTATATTTTTTATTCTCATTTTTGTTGCTTTTTTATAGAATTCACTATTAAATGCTTGCACTATCAAATCATTTCCTATGAAATAAGTTTATTTCATGTTTGTTTTGAGGCATATGTTGAGTACATGGGAACAAAGGTTAATATTGATAATCAATAAGAATTATATATAAATAGAAAATTAATACTTTTGAGAATTTTAGTTCCATTTTTCACTAATTAAAGGTGGGGAAGGAGAAAAATTAGGTTTATAGGTCGACAAAAATGTAGACAGATAAAGGCTTCACAGGGAAAGAGCATTATCTTGATTTTTACTCCTTTCAGTTCCTCCAAGAATGCCCTCTTCAAGACCTCTGATTTGTCATCGCCATGGTAACAGCATTTCGTTGTCATGGAATCCAGGAAGAGTGCCATCTTACGTGAAGAATTCTAAGATGACATACGTCGTGGAGATTCGTGAGCCACCGAGTCCATTATGGAGAGTTCTAGCTGATAATTTGACTGACAATGATTTTGACATTAACAACCTGGAGCCGGATCAGGATTATATGTTCCGAGTTAGAGCAAAAAATGATTTTGGACTTAGTGAGCCTACATTACCTGCAAGTGTTTTCAGAGAAAAGGGTAGGTTTCATAGAGCTCCTCTCTATGATAAATATGGATAATGACCATATTCCTGTATACAGCACAAAATCGATAATTCAGAAAATCAGAAACCGAAGGCATACAAAATCAGGATAAAACAGGAACCAAAGCAAATAAACAAAAACCTCAACCACATGAAAAGTAGCGAACTACCGATATATCTTTGATTTGTTTTATACTTCTCAAGAATTTGTATGTCTAATGTTTGCGATTTTTGTATTCTGATATGGGGATTTGAGATTAGCTTTCATTCACTGATCAGCGAAAGCTGAGAGAAATAAAATATTTAACACACAAAATATGAGAATGCAAAAAAAATTATAATAAAATAAAACGCTGAGTACACTAACCAAAAAAATACCAAAAAGAAAGAAAAAATAAAGATTTTAGCGTGAAGCACGCTGATGAGGATTTATTATCAGAAGTATGTATGTGGTGGTATACGGAAATGTTTGTCCAGAAGCCTTTATTTATAAAAACGACCTGTCTTGATCCAGGATTATCAGAGTCTCATCCAAACATAAGCAAAACACTGGTGTCACAAAAATAATAACATGAGCTCCTTTATCTCAACATCTTTAATGTTTTTTCAGCATAATTCGCCAATTTATGAAAAGATGTTCAATAATATAAGAATTTTTTTTATCTTGTAGATGACTATACACCTCCTACTCTGAGTCGATCTCGAAGTGGAAGTGCCAGTCCATGGGTTGGCGGATCCAGGGCATCTTCAGTGGACAGGCAACGGTCATTTTCTTTGACCGATGATGACCTTGATATCTATGTCAATAGGGATAGAAAACGTAATAATTTCATAATATTCAAATGTAATAATATTTTAATGTAATAATATTCAAATGTAATAATATTCAAATGTAATAATATTCAAATGTAATAATATTCAAATGTAATAATATTCAAATGTAATAATTTCGTAATATTCAAAATCGCTCATTGACTTTTATTTCACAACAATCTGGTTCCAAGACGTATGGTGATTGAAGTAATATCAATAGAACACATATTTCGATATTGATAATCTTTATCGGAAGATGGAAATATGGATATACGTCTATTTTGCATGTTTGTTAACCTACAATCTGCAAATTACAAAAACAACTAAGAGAAAAGAGATATTCAGAACAGGGTCTCACAATCTTATTTTAAACACTGCTTGTATGTTTCAAAGACAGAATCTGTTTTAATCCTTTATTTTGCAATATCTTACAGCATGTCCACCTGAGTTTAAAACTCCAGTGGAAACAACACAATACGGTGTTGAAGGCAGAGCCGCTAAGCTGATTCTACCTCTGAGAGGGTACCCCTTACCACGTGTATCCTGGTTCTACATGGGAGAAAGGCTGGAATGTGGGGACTTATTTAAGGCCTCTGTGTCGCCGGCGGGTATGGCAAACCTCGACATACAGAGAATGAGCCAGGAGAGGGTCGGGGACTATAAATGTTGCGTTGAGAACGAGCATGGTGTGGCTGTCAAGATTGTTAGGCTGTTACTCGCAGGTAAATCAAGAATTTGATTATCATGACTTATTCCTTTTTCTGTAAAATGTCCTGAGTAATTTTTTCATTGAGCTACATGAACTATCGCTCAAATAAAATACTAATACATGTAATATGAGACTGTGGCATAGGCAAGAAGTAACCAAGACTATTACCTTTTTTATGCCCCCGGAATCACATATTCGGGGGCATATAGTTTTTGGCCTGTCCGTCTGTTTGTCTGTCTGTTTGTCTGTTTGTCTGTTTGTCCGAAAAAAAACTTTAACATTGGGCATAACTTTTGAATGGAAGGTGATAGAGCTTTCATATTTCACATGTGTATTCCTTGTGACAAGACCTTTCCATTGATACCAAAATTTTTGACCTTGTGACCTTGACCTTGACCTTTGACCTACTTTTCAAAAACTTTAACATTGGGCATAACTTTTGAATGGTAGGTGATAGAGCTTTCATATTTCACATGTGTGTTCCTTGTGACAAGACCTTTTCATTGATACCAAAATTTTTGACCTCGTGACCTTGACCTTTGACCTACTTTTCAAAAACTTAAACATTGGGCATAACTTTTAAATGGTAAGTGATAGGGCTTTCATATTTCACATGTGTGTTCCTTGCGACAAGACTTTTTCATTGATACCAAAAGTTTTGACCGTGTGACCTTGACTTTGATCTTGACCTACTTTTCAAAAACTTTAACATTGGGCATAACTTTTGAATGGTTAGTGATAGGGCTTTCATATTTCACATGTGTGTTCCTTGCGACAAGACCTTTCCATTGATACCAAAAGTTTTGACCTCGTGACCTTGACCTAGACCTTTGACCTAATTTTCAAAAACTTTAACATTGGGCATAAGTTTTGAATGGTAAGTGATAGGGCTTTCATATTTCACATGTGTGTTCCTTGCGACAAGACCTTTCCATTGATACCAAACGTTTTGACTGCATGACCTTGTCCTAGACCTTTGGCCTAATTTTCAAAAACTTTAACATTGGGCATAACTTTTGAATGGTAAGTGATAGGGCTTTCATATTTCACATGTGTATTCCTTGTGACAAGACCTTTCTATTGATACCAAAATTGTTGACCTTGACCTTTCACATACTTTACAGAAAATGAAGTTTATACTAACAAAGATGCCACCGGGGGCATTTGTGTTTCACAAACACAGGCTTTATTGTAAAGATGAAACCCCTCCTTTTTATAGTTTTATGTAGAAAGAATTGTACAGAATACTCCGTGAATATAAGATTTAAATTCATCATTATCTTCATTATCATATGGAAAAGTATGAAGATCTGAACCTTTTTGTTTTCGTCTTGCCGGAGGGATAACTGTAGCTATAAGGAGCTTTATGTCGGGATATATTATTTGTTTTTACAGACCAACCTACAGTCATAGAGCCGATGAAGAACCTCAGTCTTGGTATGAGAGGGTCAGGAAAGTTTGAATGTCGAGTTGATGGTACACCATACCCCACTGTAAAGTTCCTGAAGGACATGAGACCAGTTGTCGGTAAGATATGATTACAATGACCATTCAAATCATAAAAACAAACTTCAGCTCAGAATATCGGGCAGTAATCAATCAAGTTTTTATGCTATTGATCAAACTGATGTAATTTTTTCGATATAGGCACAAGGGTTTTTGGTCAGCTTGTAGCTAATGTGAAGACACTTAGTCACTTTGTGTCCCATTGGTTGTCCCTGTTTTTGTTGATATCAATTGTTTGTTGTAATTCTACGGATATATCTTGCTGTAGTCACAACAAGGGGACCTTGCTCAAGATATCTCCTATATTCTTCCCAAAATACCTGATGCATGTGATGATATAGATGTATGTGATGTGTTTGCGAATTGCTTTGAACCATGTCTCTGACAGTGCAGAAAGTCTTTCTTATCAACAGTTAGTCCATACTAATACTTAAGTCACTTTGGATGGAAGCATCACTTATGAGGATTTGATATCCAAAGTACGTTTCTAGTGGATAATACATTGGTTTGAATTTTTCTCCAGAAGATATTGAGATTGGAACAATTCCGTATTATTAATTCAATACGAATCGCTAAAATTGTAGGCCTGTCCTAATATGTTCTTGTCTATTTCTTCAATAGGTTCAAGTAGAGTCAAAATTGACCACACACCACCCGATCTATGGACTCTGACAATAGATGGCGCTATGTCCATGGATGCTGGCACATATACATGTATTGCAGAAAATATGGCGGGAAAAGTATCATCTGTTGCCAGAATAAACGTTGCAGGTAGAGTGATAACATCTGAAAAAATAATAGATAATTTTGATTCAGCTTTGCTTAGAAAGAATTTCTATATTTTATTTCATGTTTTAGAGTACATATGTAGTCGTTTCATTATGTTTATATTTTGTTAAAAAAAAGCAATTTTAGCTTTAGTCTTAGATTTTGCCACAGTATATATACTTTATAGCACTTTTTGATTACCATTTATACGTTTGAGAAATAAACTATGCAAAACAATGAATCCAAAGCATGTTTCGATATTCTTGCTTGTACATGACTTACTCTTATTATAGTTTTCTTTAAAATGACTACTGTGTAATATATAAATACTCACTTTTAATAACTGAATATCTTGATATATTTTTATAAAACCAGCATTATTCAATGATTTATTTTCTTGGTTTACTGACCGAATCTATACGTTTAGCATTGCAAGAAAAATGTTATGACTGATTCAAGCAACTTGAATCGTTTCTCTAAGACCAAATGAATACATTGTGCATCTTTATTTCTCAGACAAGATGCTTTTTGCTTTTAATATCACAAGCAAATAACACAAGAATTTCTATTGCTGCAAGATATATATTAGTCTAATTTTTTAGTTTGCATCTGCTAGTAGAACATTTGCTGCTTCTTTCATTTTATTTGCATTGTCGTTTCTCTTATTTGTAGATGAAGATGAAGAAGGTAATTTACTATTCTTAATTGAAAGATTATTGTCGATGAACCGAGTAGTAGATCAATGATCAATAGAAGTAAACATTGATACTGACACTTTAATTTCAAGGTCAAAAACTTTCTTTTTTTTATTTTTATTATTCATTTTAAGATTCGCAACCGTTCCAATGGATATTCTAATGATTTTGTCTTGCCTTCTCGACTTAGAGACTGAATAACTGATAGGTACTTCTTTGATGTGTATTTAATATTTAATACAAGTAAACTCGCAAACATTAAGAGATGATTGTTTCAATATCATTTAATAATTTCCATTGTAGATAGTGAAACGGTTACAATGGAAACACCAATAAAAGAGAAGCTATGTGAAGAGGATTACTATGTTTTGGAGGAGATAGGCAGGTTAGTTGACTCTCTTTGTCATCGGTGCGTTATGAGCATAAAGGCCAGGAGGGTATCTCCAACAATACTCGGTTGCAGCACCCACAGCAAAAGACGAAAACACCCAATACAAAAACACAGATCATACATGAACAACAAGAGACGCAAAAGGAACTAAGAACACACTAGGAACACACAAAAAAACCCCCAGAAACATCAAACACAAAAGACTACACATACAGAAGGAGTTGTAAATAGCGTAATGATTTTAGCCTTTGCTCTCTAGGTTCTGTGTTTTTAAATGGGATTGTTATGGTGTTTTGCTGTGGCTATTACTGTATTGTCGATTTAAATAGTTTTAGCAGAACTCCTTTGGATCCAAATAAGATTGAACACTAGTGTCCTTCTACATTAAGATTATCGACATATACCTGAAAATACTTGGATCTGTCAGACCACTAGAACCTAAGGTTTAGATGGCTTCTCTAGGAGATGAAAAATTAGATATTCGTTTTGATTTTTCAATGATAGAGGCAGACATGGTGTAGTGAGAAGGGTGGTAGACAAGATCACAGGAGGAGAATACGCAGCAAAATTCATCCCTGTTGCTGACGATAGACAGCGGCAATTCTTCATGCATGAGCTGAGAAATCTACGTTCCATAGAACACAAGGGAGTTCCACGTGTGGTTGACTTATATCAGACTAGAACGTCGACTTGTCATCGTGATGGATTTGTATCCTTTCCTAATGTTTTACAAAGGGGGAAATCATTTCAGGGCCATTTGCATTTCATGATTCCATGATAAGAAAGAACCCTTCTTTATTGAATGCACTTTTCGTATTAATATTAAAAAAAAACTGAGTTTGTGTTTTTATTTGTATCATTCCTTCCCTCTTGAAGAAATATTTCAATCTACTGCAATATTTTCTAGACTGAAAGCAATTTCTATTTTTGCAGTCATTGTCAAAATTATTTCTACAAAGAAATAATCATAAAAATTAAATAGTTTATCCTTTGCCCATCAATTTACAAGTTTTTTTTTTTCGTGTATCTGATAGGCAATTAATACTAATTTCCTAAATTTCTTATGAGCATTCATTATATTTGACCTTGACCTGTTCAGTATTACTGGAGGGAACATTCTCAGTTATGTTATCCGGCGTAAGAACCAGATAGAAGAGGACGTGGCGTACTACACAGAGCAGTTACTCCTTATACTGAAGTATCTCCATGGCAACAATATACTTCACCTTGACATTAAGGTACATGCAAATCTTTAATGGCATTGAAATGAATATATAAGATGTATTGATTTTTGTCCGTCTGTAAGCCATTTGACTTGATATGAAAGCAAGGGCCAATAATGCTATATTGCTTACAGTGGTTCCTTGTCATCTTAGTCTACCCTTATTGAAGACAAAACTTACTTAAGATCATTAGTTATCTTCGTCCAGCAAAAGATAATTGAACGACCATTTATGAGTAAAGAAAATATGTGAATTATTTCAGAGTCACTGTGTAATATTTATCTTTAAAACAGTTGATTCAGCATAGTACAGTCGATTACCTCAAAGACGTACGTTATCACATAAGCCATAATAATTACTAGTATTTCTTTCTGTGTGCCCAACAATATTTTTTTTTTGCTTGCCTAACAACAAACTTAACTCTTTTCATTATATCTAAGATTTATCTCACGTGTCTTTTCAATTCAGCCCTCGAGTGTCCATTTCATTGAGGAAGGATCGGACAACATTTGTTTGCTGGACTTTGGCTTCTCTAGGAATTTCAGTAAAGGCAAGGACGTCCGATTGAACTTTGGATCAGTAGACTTCACTTCTCCTGAGCAGATAGCTAATGACCGTGTATCGCCGGCAACAGACCTGTGGAACGTGGGGCTTCTTGTTCATACACTGTCAGTATTTTGCTAAAAAAATTAATATGTAGATATATCTATCAAGCTCGGATAGAGAGGTGTTAAGAAGGTCAGGAATCCTCAAAACACCACTTGAATAGTCAAAATCCTTTTCCCTATATATGTTATTTCAAAGTCATAAGCTGGACCCTCCCTGATAGACTTCACTTCTTGAAAGAAAAAATCAAGAACAGCCCATGTCTTAACTTTGAATGCGTCACCTTATGCGTTTCATATGGTGGTATTTTTGTTTGTTTGCTTTGGTTCTTGTTTTATCCTGATTTTGTATGCCTTGGGTATATGATTTTCTGAATTATCGATTTTGAACTATGTATTGGGGTATAATCATTATCCATATTTGTCATTCTATGTTATGATTGCTTCTTCGACCATCTGTCTATACATGTACATTCATATACAACATATAGATACATAATTGGCATGAATATTCCGTTTTTTCTTACTGAATTTCTGTTTTTCTTTTTTTACTCCTACTTATAAAACATTTTAAGTTATGGTTTACAGGATTGTGTGGAGGTTTTTTTATGACTGAAGGAAAATTTCGATTTTATGTGTTCTTAAAATTGTTTTTAGTTTGAGCGGAGAATCCCCTTTCCATGATAAAACAGAGGCTGACTCATTGCGTAGAATTCAGGAATGTGACTGGTCTTTTGCTGAAGACTACTTTGATGGCATATCTACTGAAGCAAGGGATTTTATCAAGAAATTATTGCTGAAAGAACCAAGGTAATTTGATCATTCTAGATGTAGCCACTATTTCATTTTTTCTTAACATTTCGTGATTAAGAAGAAAGAATTTGACAGAAGAAGCTGATAAGAAAGTCCTTCGGAGGTAGTTTGATATATTTAATGTTGTTTTTTTAACTTAACAAAATTTTATTGCGGAAAGACAAAAGAGATAAACCAAAAGCTTGTCATCAAAGCATTAAAAATAATGCATCACATATATGCCCACGATACCTTTAGCAAAAGTAGGGTCTGTCGCTTCCTGGAAAGTTATGTATATTAAAAAGATTTTCTGCAAGCAACAGTATTTTGAAAAAATGTAATTAGAAAACAAATGATTTTTTCTGTCATTTTACATCTTGTACTACACAGTGAGAGAATGAGCTTAGCAGACTGTCTGAGCCATCCATTTATCAAAGGGGACTGTGAAGATGGGCAAGGTCAGAAACTTAACACGGAAAGACTTAGAGCATACAGCAAAACTCTAAGGGAAAGGGTAAGTTATCTTATAACTGTTCTGGTCGAATCCTTTTAACCAACTTTACATTCTTGCATTGATTAAATAGATATCCTCCATGAAGTCTTTGAAAATAAAGTGTTCATGTATTGATAATGTATTGATGTATTGATAACCGTTATGTACTGATAGAATGAACTATTGTTCATCTAAAGTTTTAGATCAGTGAACTCAGAAAAGGTCATGGTTCTTGACGTGTATTTTGAAATGAAACTCATGCTAAAGACGTTACTGATTCTATTTATTTTCTTCTTTTTTTAATTTTCAATTATGTCCTATTCTTTATCCATAGAAATCTAAACACTTACTCCAGACGACAGCCAACCTCGTAAGTTTACAGATGATACTTGATAACAAGGATGTCGCACAGCCGGTACTTAGAGGTCAGAATGAGGAGGGAGGTGGAGTTACTTACCCAGATTCCTCAGCGTACGGAGAATTCCTTGACGATGAATCCTGGTTTGACTGGCAGTCAAGGTAAACAAAACTTTCTCCTCTGGTCTGTTTCTTTTATCTCCATCTTAGCTTGAATGGCAGACAATGTATGAATATTTGCTAACAAAAATTCCTCTTTAACTTTTTTTTCATCTTCATCTTTGCTTATCTTGGCTAAACCTCTATGTGAACAAGAAAAAAAATTTTTCGTTAAAAGCATGACATTCAACCTACGTTTTTAACTAGTGTTAGGGTAGTCAAAAATGTGTTCTGTTCAAGCAGCATGGATGGCACAATGTTTTACCTTCTTCTTCTTCTATAGCTTCTATAGCACTCTCTATCTCAGGTTGGAGAAAAGAGAGGGTAGACTAGACATACCAAGGTTGACAAAACAATACACAGAATGGTTTGTGATGAAATTAATGACACGAAACAAGTTACAGCAAAATTGAACATCAGCGTCCTCAATAATTTTCAATGTATCATGGTTTTCATTCATGAAATAACATTACAGATCGTTTGGTGGAGATGAAGACTTGGATGCACAGACGGACAGTCATCCTGTGTGGAGGGATCCGTCTGTACTGAAGGAAGAGGAATGGAGTAGTGTAGCAGAGGACTACAAACAGCAGATTCAGAAACCTCAGGACTTCTTCCCTAAAGAAGAGATGGATGGTACATAACTTACTTTAGATTGTAGATACATGTACTTCAGAGTAGAAGAGAGAAGAAAAAATTATAGAAATGGACAAAGGGTAAAGGATAAAATAATTTGAAAAACTAACAACCGTAGGGTACAGATCCAACAAGGAGGTTTCTCTATTGATAGAGTTTCGATTTGACCAAGTTTCTTGGTATGACGTCATCTTAAAACTTTCAGGTGTTATTCTAAGACATTTAGTTTTGAGATATATACAGCTTTCGCAATCTCTAATAATGCAACAGTGGCTGATCGTACCTGCTTCAAAATTTATCTAAAAAATAGCAATTCTACTTTCAAAATCCCTTATTGACCATTTACTATCAAAACACATTATTTGAATTCCAAAGATGTATATCTTTACATTATTCATTTAAAATTTAATTAAATTATTTTCTACCTCTTTACATTATTTGATATCCAAAGATGTATATCTTTACATTATTCATTCAAATTTTTATTGAATTATTTACTACCTCTTTACATTATTTGATATCCAGAGTATATATATAGAGTACAAATTTTATAGAAATGGCCAAAGGGTAAACGATAGAATAATTAAAAAATCTAACATCCGAAGTTTACAGATCTTACAAAGCGGTTTCTTTACTGATATAGTTTCGATTTGACCAAGTTTCTTAGTATGACATCATCCGAAAACTTCCAGGTGTTATTCTAAGACAACTTCATTTTGAATACATACAGCTTTGCCAATTTTTGATGATTCAATAGTGGCTGATCGTAACTGCCTCAAAAATTATCTACAAAATAGCAATTCTACTTTCAAAATGCCTTATTGATCATTTACTATCAAAACACATTATTTGATATCTAAAGATGTATATCTTTACATTATTCATTCAAAATTTTATTGAATTATTTACTGTACATATGTACATTTTTGGACATAATATTTTTCACACTCTTTGGCCATATAACATTGTTTAGACTGAGGATCACTGACGAGGGTTAAGTACCCGAAATGTGCATGCCTGGTCCATGCTGTAAAATCTTAAATGATGCTATTAAATTTGAAGACATTTAATATTACTACCTTTTTCTCTTTACATTATTTGATATCCTTTTTCTCTTTACGTTATTCATTCAAAATGTAATTGAATTATTTACTACCTTTTTATCGTTTCCTTCCACAGCTGACAATCCCCAGTTTCTGACCAAGCTTGGTAACCTTCTGTTCAGACCAGGCGAGGACATTACTCTGACTTGTCGTGTGGCTACAGGAGACTCACTCACTGTGTCCTGGTACAGAAATGAAGAGCTGATGTCTGAGAGTAACAGGGTCAAAGTCACCATGTCTGATGGAGGAGAAGCTTCTCTTGTCGTCTGCGGAGCCAAACCGTATGATGACGGACTTTATAAGTGCGTTGTCCGCAGTAAGACCGGGAAATCATCAACGTGGGCCAGAGTTCTAGTTGGAGGTAAAGAATTGTCACTTTGAATAACAGCTCCATGGACTGAAAAAAACATGCATCTTTCTATTGATATTTAATTTTGACTGTACTGAAAGGCTGCATACTTGAATTGGAATCCAAGTGCAGTTTTGGTTTGTGAACTCCGTACACCGCCTGGGCACCTGATCTTATCTCCATTGGTGATACACTTCTCCTTCGCAGAATGTTTTAGTTATTTTGCAAGGTTTTTCATGTTATGATGCTAAGGAATTCAAAGACGTTAAACATTTATACCACTTGGTGAGCGTCACTGCTGGTGAACCAGGAGTTCCCGAGGGCGCATGTAGCCAAGTTCGATAACTTCGGTTATCTACTTCTGTAATCAAATTTCTTGATATCTCTTAAACGTGGGATCTATAGCATCATATTCCACCAATCCTTTTAAGTCTTTTGGTGTATTTTTGAACATAATAACTTTTATTCTTTTTAGCCATATTACAATAGATTGAGGATCACTGACGAGTTTTAAGTACCCTAAACGTGCATGTCTGGACCATGCTGCGATTTCATCTATTCTAAATGATGCTTTTAAATTTGAAGACAGTTAATGTTATAAGCCCATTGATTATAATTTTTTCATTCCAATTTATTCTTTAAAAATTTCTATCACTAATGAATGACATGTAATGATAAAGAACATGTGTATTACATATGAAAACAACGTTAATTTTTTCATGTCTCTCTGTTCCAGAACTCCCAAGTCAGCCATACCGACCAATCATCACCCAAGTATCATCACGTGATGCTTTGTTGCTATGGGAATCCCCTATAACTGATGCCGATATGGATATCAAACGCTATAGAGTAGACTACAAAGAAAAGGGTGAGATTTGATTTTAGAAAAAAAAAAACCATTGAAATAGTTAAAGTGACCACATGTCATTCACTTAAACAATTTTATCATTTTGATATAAAGAATGTCATTATTCATTGTTCTTTTCTATTGTGTATGTGATATGGTTTTACCAGATAAAGATGCAAAGATGATTGGCAGTACTCACATAAAAATATTATGAAGAATAAAATGATTATCATTAAGTTTCTCTATATCCATTTTGGTAGTTTGGTCTTTATCAAGCGGGACTAGTACACTTTCATTTTTTTTTACTCCGTTTTCCTTTTCAAAGAATTCATGTACATTAGTTCATTTGATCATTTTTCTTTCTCTGTAGAATACATAGTGGATACTTATGAAAATTTCTGTCATTTACTATAGGAACAGAAGAATGGCTTATTGGTGGTTACACTGTGGATCAGATGGCATTGGTCAGTGGGCTGATGGCTGATTCCACATACCAGTTCAGAGTGTGTGCAACTAATACCATAGGAAGTGGTCCATACAGCGTATCATCACTGCCAACAAAAACACTTAAAGATAGTATGAATTAAGTCATATATATGCATATATTTTTCATGGAATATTATATCCCTTTTGTATGTAAGCTTAAATATGCCTTTGACATTCAAATTTTAGAATAAGCTCCTTGCATATTGGAAATTACAGAATTTGAATTATACCTGGTATATATTTATGTCATACAGATTCTGAGGAAATAGAACTAGAGCCATTAGAGACGATACTGTTGTCAAAGCAGAATCCACAGGCGCATGAAACGGTGACATGTGATTATGAACCGAAGGAATTGACACTGAAAGAGGAAAATATTGAAAACACTTACAATTTGTCAGAAACATTTTACAGGTAATTTTATCTCTATTCTCTAAAAGATATGTATGACATATTATGATTAAGCAATCTTCATCCTATTAAACACATAGATCTGTCCTTAGCTGGTAGTTTGACATAATTTAAGGTTATGTATAGAACTTCGCTTTACATATATTAACAATTTGATTTCCATGTTTCGGGTCCCAGGATCACTGATAATACATTGTTGGCTGAAATGTGCATATGTTATACTGAACTTCGTATCACATACATTTCAATGTTAATAACCTCAGAGCATTCAGAAATTGACAGGTGGTGGGCCTGAATTGTTTGATAGAAGATGTCATAGATTCCAAAAATATAGTTTCATCTTCTTTTGACAGTAGGTTTCACTTTACTTAAAATTGAATTCTTTGATATTTCAGAGGTCAGTTCTCCGAGTTTTCACTCGCAAAAGAAGCAGTAACCAATAAGTACTTCGTATCAAAACAGATTATCCAATCAGATTCAAACAAGGACACCATTCAGAGAGAGTTAGAAATTCTACGTCTCAACCAATCAAATCAAAGGATTCTGCGGCTGTTAGACTGTTTCATCTACAACAGCAATATCTACTTTATCCACGAGTACTTCTGTGGTGTCAATATTGTAGAACATTTTGCATTCAAAACAAAATATTCGGAGGATATGGTTGCCATAGCAATACAGCAGGTTCTGGATGGAGTACAGTTTTTACACCAGAATAACATTGTTCATTTGAATCTGCAACCTTCAAGTATTGTTATGCGTCGTCGCTCTTCACTGGATGTGAGGATTACAGACTTTACTCTTGCACAAACAGTGGACTCAAAGGAAGGATTAGCGGTTCCAGTCAATGGAAACCCTGAATTCCTTGGTAAGTTTCTATAATCTTGAAATTGAAGACATTTAATATTCTATACAAAATGACTTGTAATGTGCACTCTCTGTAAAGTGAAAATACAATTCTCAATTCAAAAAATAAAAGAGGGCGCTACTGAAATCAATTTTGGTGGCTCCGCTAGAAGCATCACTGACGAGAATTTAATATTCAAAACATGTGTCTGGTGCATATAATTTCGTTTGAAATTTTCTTCATAAGGGTATAGAGTTGGAACGCTGCCGTATTATTGTATTGAATTTGAAGACATTTAACATTTGTACCACTTAGTCAGTTATACTGCTGGTGGACCAGGCCCAGGACCAGGCGTCCCCGGGGCACATGTAGCCAAGTTCGATCAGCTTTGGTTCATCGTTCTTCAAAATTTCTGTTATTAAAATTTCTAAAGGGTGGTTCCTGTAGCATCATATCTCACCTATCCTGCCACGTCTTTCGATACAGTTTTTAACATATCTGGCACTGTTTGGCTATAATACATTGTTTAGATTTATGATCACTGGTACATAGTACTGACGAGGGTTAAATACCCTAAACGGACATATCTGGTCCATGCTGTAAATTTACCTGTTTAAAAATGATGCTAATTCATTTGAAGACGTGAGATATTGCTTTGTAAAATTACTCTTTAAAGATTCATATCTTTCGATGTTATATAAAACCCTGAAAAGAATAATAAAGTCGTTTACTTAAGATTTTGATAGGTAGCATGAATAAAATTGTGAACAATTTGATTGATAATGACATTTTTGTAAGATTCGAAGGAGTGTTCAGAAAATGCATAGGATAAAATTTCGTTAATCTAATTGAGTCATCTTTATATGTATTTTGTAGCCCCTGAAGTGGTCGTACAGGAGAAGGTGTCCTACCCTGCCGATATATGGACTCTTGGTGATCTGACCTTCTTGTTGTAAGTCTGGTTAATGGTATAATTTTAGATAAATTGTGAAACTTTAAATCTTACTTCAAAAAATTAAAGAGGGCGCTACTGAAATTATTTTTGGTGGCTCCGCTAAAAGCATCACTGATGAGAATTTAATATTCGAAACACGTGTCTGGTGCATGTAAATTGGTTTGGAATTTTCTTCAAGAAGGTAGAGAGTTGGAACCCTTTGAGATTATTTAAAAGAAGAAACTGAATTTAATTTTAGCCACACAGCACGAAAAGCCGAGTTTCCATGTTTTGGAAACCACGTGGAAACTGCATGGAAACCTGAGGTTGACAGTTTCCAAGTGGTTTCCAAGGCATGGAAACCTGGCTCAGGTTTCCACGTAGTTTCCACCGGGTTTCCATTTTGGAAACTTGGTTGAGTGGTTTCCATTAGGTTTCCATTTTGTAAACTACTAGTCAAAATTAAAGAAGCAATATTATTCATTTATTTTTACTTTGACTTTGGGGAAGTTGACGGATCCGGCCCATAATCGACATGCGGACGGCCTTCGATATCTCAGGAACTATGCAAATTCGGTACACTAGCTCCGTACGGCGACTTTACATACATACCATAACGGCACGGTGGACTATTTTTATTTATTTATTTATTTATTCATTTATTTATTTATTTACAGCACATTCGTTTGTTATACAAATACAATTGTGATTAATTGATAAATTAATTAATTTATTTATTAATGAATGAATTGATGAATTTATTTATTTATTTATTTTTTTATTATTTATCTACTTATTTATCTATCTATTTACGCATCTTTTTTTTTTTTTTTTGGTTTCTTCTACTAAACCATAATATATCAACTATATATAACGTAAACGTATATTAGAAAAAACTGTTTGTTCTAATTCATTTTTTTCCTAGTATTTATAATACCGGTAATACATTTCTAGAAAGAAACTTTATAAAATTAATATGCAAAATGTTTTAATTCATAAATTCCATAGAGCATAAGCCATTTATTCTCTAAAGCCAGTGGAGTGGTTTAATTTCAAGTATGTATACACAGACACCGGTTATGTAACGTTTGACCCCATGCAAATTGCATGTCAATTGGAATTCAGTTCTATAGTCGGGGGCGGTGCGACGCTGTGACAAGTACACAGTTGATGCATGCAATCGCGGCATGTTATTAACGTTTGACCCCATGCAAATTGCATGTCAATTGGAATTCAGTTCTAAAGTCGGGGGCGGTGCGACACTGTGACAAGTACACGGTTACTGCATGACGCAGCATGTTAGTTTGTAACGCCGCTAGGAAATATCTTGCATGGAGAGAGAGAGAGAGAGAGAGAGAGAGAGAGAGAGAGAGAGAGAGAGAGAGAGTTTTAGTCATGTTTATAATTTTAATAAAATTCGAAAAATCAGCTTGAATGTACTTTACACAAATATACGTACTCAGTCATGCATCTATTAAAAAATCTGAAGTTATTCGTACATGGCGTATGTACATATATATATACTGTACGTTTTAATTAACATAGTGTAATATAGTTTAATGAGTAAATAAAGCCTAGAAAAGGGTAGACTAGGCAGTGGTGGATCCAGTGCCCCCTTTACTTGGGGTCAAGGGGCAAATTTTGCCGATTTTTAACGAAAATGTCTGATTTTGGTAAATTGTGGGTCAGTGCCGGGGGCGGACGCCCATCCGCCTCCCCCCTCGATTTTGCCACTGCTAGGATTTAAGCTCATACTGAAGCTCATACTGCCAGCAACGAGAGAGAGACTCAGATATGCATAAAGTGAAAAAAAGGCAAGAAAAAGACTGAAAGGAAACATATTAAAATTATGGTTATTTCCTACTATCTCATTCAAACTGAATATAACTAATAGAGTATAATTTAAGATCAATGTAAGTATGTTTGTCTGTTCTTTGTATTAATTGTGACTCGCTTATAGATCTGCATACTAGTTTCTATACAAAAAAAAAAACTAACAATAATAAAGATAAAACGATTTATAACAACATATGAAATCCTTTTATAAAAATCGATTTTTGAAAGAAATAAGGCACGGTCCATTTAATATATTCGGGGGGGGGGGGAGGGGGGGGGTTGTCAGAGCAAGATTATTTTTTCGCCTCGGACCGGAGCAGAATTATTTTTTTCTCGCAGAGTTGGAGCAAGAAAAATTAAGATTAGAATGTTTGTGTTTTATCGATAGAGCCGGGAATTTTTTGAGAATTTTAAGCGAAATTTTATAGTAATTCTTCAAATTCAGATTACTTGTAAGAACGTTAACAAGATTATTTTTTTCTGACAGACCATAAGCAAATTTTTTTTTTATCAAAATTCAGAGCAAAATTATTTTTTTTCGAAAAAAAAAAAAAAAAAACCCCAAGCCCCCCCCCCCCCCCCAGGATATCAAATGGACCGTACCTAATACAATTTCAATACAAGAATTTTTTCCAAGATTTCTCGCATCCTCTATACCTGTATTTTGTATTTTTCAGTTAATTGCCCTTCTTTATTTACAAAGGTGTAATGCATTATAAGGGACATCATTTGAAATTGATAATAAATTATAATTATGTATTTGATAAAATCTGGCAAGCGTAAGTGAGCCCATGAATATTTTGAAATGCTCACCGTTAAAAACTTAATAAGAATGAAAAATTTTCAATACAAATTATTTTTCAAATATTAATTATGACAACAAAAGGGGAATCGGGTTAATCTTATGAAAATTAAAACATCTATATATATGAACTTTATCAAAACTCCAGGGGGGGGGAGGGGTCGGACCCCCCCCCCCCCCCCGACCCTCTGGATCCGCGCTCGTACAAAACAAATAAAAAGTTTCCATACTTTTTTGAATGAAATATCAGAGAGCCAGACAGAGAGACCGACGACCGAAACACTGGGCAGGCGGTCTTCCCAGACTGCTTGATGCCAGTGGTGCTTTTTAATTTTTTCCGAGGTCAAAAGAGATAAGACTTTGGAAAATTACACGAATTCGTAGAGTGAAAATAAAATAATGATATTAAACTCTGCCACGAACTTAAATAATGATTAACAGAAAAAAATTAATCGTTCAGGATGATTTTGCGGGCTCAGAATTTCAAAATAAATTTTGACCAATCAGAAGCGAGCATTTATTTTTGAGCAGAGGAAACGCTGGATCTGGAACGGTCTGTTCACCAAAATTCTACACATTAACTAAAGAAAACACGCATTCTATTGCAATGGATAGGTAAGATGAGAAGATCAATGGTGAAAATTAAGTATTATATACTATTTGCTTCTTTTTTACAGATGTATGTATGTCGATATTGCTGGCTCAGCCCACGCGTTGTTTTCAGAATTTTGTCCAGCTGTCTGTTCGAACCAGAAATCTGTAACGTTGCCATTAATTAACCTTTTCTTACAAGGAATCACATTTCTTAGTTACTTTTAAATTAATTTGATTTGAATCGGCAATTCAAATCCCATTATTTATGGTCAGATGGTCAGTGATGAGCTGCCCCCCCCCCTCCTCCTGATAGTCATGTTCAGAGTTTTTACAGTTCTATTGAATGTGGAAAATGAACTCATGGAAAAACCATCTATGAGGACGAAGTCAAAACACTGTTATTATACCCCCTGCAAACAAAGTTTACTGTCCGCGCGGCTCACTTCGGAAATTAGATAAATGTGATTTTGACTATTTTATCATTCAGAAATTTTATTAAAATTGATACCATTCATTAGACCTCGCTTAGTCGTAAATTTTGGTATAAGTTATATGATGGTCAGTGCACGCAATTAAATTTTATAAACAAAACAAGTTTTAGATGGGCCATTTCCAATGCTAATTTTTCCCTTGACGACGCACTCCATAGGCTCAATGTAAACTTGGCCACGTCACGCTAAATTTTAACATTGAAAACGCCCCATCCAAAATTTATTTTATCTGTATGATATGATTGCATAAACCCACGACCATATAACATATACCAAATGTTACGCCTAAGCGAGAATCTATTCAATGATATAGATTTTATTTTAATTTTTGCATAACAAAGCAATCAAAATCGTGTTTATCCAGTTTCCGAAGTGAGCCACGCAGACAGTAGGGGTACATAGGAATCACCCTGTCCGTCCGTATCAGTGATTTTTTACCTTTTTTAAAAGCCACCTGTACCTTTTCATTTGGGAAAATATGCGACATTTTGGACAAATTGGGAAAATCTAGAAACAAAATTTTCGTTAAAGAAACGCTCAAATTATTGGTTCAAAACAGAAATTTTCATTTCATAACCATGTTACAGATCAAACATTGCCCCCCCCCCCCCCCCCCCTTAACTGTTGAGAAGTAAAGCCATTTGTATGATGCTTCATACTTTTGGGGTACGAATTTACGAATGTCAGGAACTGAGACACTGTTGTCCTCATCTGAGATGTCCTTGACTTCTTTATTGGAAACAGAGGCCTGTTCGGGTGGAGAACCGACGCTGTCGGCGACTTCATTTACATTGAATATTACGGGAGTGTTACAAGTACCTTTATTATCGCAATCCTTTTAAAAAAAAAATGAATGGATTTTTGGTAGATCTCTTGTATTTTTTTATTTAGTTTTTTGACATAGTACTAAGAAGTCTTAGACCGTCCCCGTAGCATCCATCAACAAGTAATCAACGTGAAGCCATCGTATGCTTAAGAGTTTTTGATTACTTTTGTGCACTTTTCGTGTCAAATTCAATTCAATTTTGAAACAATTTTGATCTCCGTGTATTGGGAAGATATGAGCCGATTTTTGGGAAAATAAAGCTAATTTTTACGAGGGGAAGCTGCCGATATTCGGCGGCAAATCGGGTAAAAAAAAATCACTGCGTATGTCTGTCTGTCTGTCCGTCCGGTTAAGTTTCAAAAGCAGATTTCTTTTATACTATTAATGGTAGCCTTTCGTATTTCATACACAAATTCACCATAAAGAGTAATACATTTTGGTACCATGACTTTTGACCCTGTGACCTTGACCTTCAGCCTATACAACATTTTATGTTAAGAAGTTTTGAAAGCAGATTTCTTTTATACTGTTAAAGGTAGGACTTTCATCCAAACATGGCATCTTCTCGTAGACGACAGTGCAGGTCGTCCTTGAACTTCGTCTGGTGTGATCATGTGACGCTTGATCGACTTACTACGTCACACGTCTTGGAAGTGCACGTATGGATCACAAAGATTTTGACACATGTAATCACTAGAGGATAGACAGCATCGATTGATAAATGAATTTTGAATCTGTGTTGAAGCAGTAAATAGAATGGGCATTTAATGGGAAATTGTTCAAATGTCATGTGATAGGGTCTTGCGTTTATCGAAAAATGCAGTGCAGTTGGTTTGGTACCTTCATATAAGGGAAACGCAGTAGGAATGTAAATATAAGAAAATGAAAATGCATACAGAGGGACACAGCGATTGGAAATCTATGGTTCCTGGGCAATTTTTATGCGTCAGGGACGCAGGTCGTAGATGCAAATTAATCCCTGAACTTTTACACTCTTATCAAGCTGATTTAATTTACTTTTCAATTTTTCTTTCAGTATACCTGGTGTAGCCTTGACATTACTTTCTTACCCAAGCATGTGTACACTGCACTATCAGCATTATCAGAGGCCATCTATGACATCTTAACTGTATATCTGATGCTGAATGTGGAAAAGAATGTTGTACATATTCAACAGATGTAGAGTACTATAACCAAAAGTTGCCATGGACATGGATCAAGGATTGGTATGACTTAAAGTTAAACATGTATTATATTAACAATTGTAATACATCATCATGTATGTACAGTAAGGGTGAAACGTTTACCAAATTTCATAAACATGTACACAGAAGGCTGTAAACGAAACGTAAACGTTTAAACGCTTTTTGTACTTCTATTGTGAAAAGTGATATCCATTAATGTTTATTTGCAGACGTGGTCATAAATTGACATCAAAACAACTTAGTTATGCTTGACTACATCAAATTCGTAACTTAAATTTAATACCAGTCTTCGTGAAAACTCACTAGCCCGACCGCCCTGGCTACCAAATATTTCCTCGGGCTACCAAAATTTGATGCTGAACTAGCCCGACTGGCTAGTGACTTTTAATGAAATGCAGTGTTCTGATTAAGGGCCGACGGCTGGCGATTTCTCATCTTATACTTGGGGTAATATCGCCGCCTTCTTTCCACAAAAGTACACGTTGCGTCTCAACTTTTATCGCTGGTAAAGTATGAAATGTATATGTTAATGAACATGTTTCAAATGAAATATAATAAGGTTTTCCTGTAAAATATGTTTATTAAAATATTGTCCTAAGATACAAGATAAATATTCCCGTAACAACGGTGCATTGATTTCAGCGTGGCTTGACGGGTTATTCTACGGTACTGAGTATAACATGTTCAATTAAATATCTAACAATTTCAAAAATCTTGACTGAACACTGAGATCAGGGACGTGTATAAAATATATATATATATACGTCCCTGCTGAGATGAAGAAATTCTTACGAAAATTTTATAACTATTGGCCAAGCGCCGCAAGCAACGGCCGGCCTTTTAGCGAGTATGATTCAAATAAGTTCTTTTTTTTTTCTCCGTCCATTTTCTGCAGACAAAAGCGTATTTGAAATTATATTTATACAAACAATATCATGCATTCATTGTAAAATTGAGTCTATTGATAATGACGTAGCTGACATCCGCCAGAGAAATGATCGGGTGGTGGTTTAACTTTGTTCGATTTTATGTATACTCTATATTTGTGTGAATTTTTGCCTACTCAACGGACCTAGCTGAAGAAACGATGGGTCTTTATAGCATTTTTATTTTTTTTTCAATGGCTAGAGAAAATTTTGGGTGGCTAGTAGATTTTGGCACTCAACTAGCCCAGCTGGCTAGTGGTCAAAAAAGTTTTCATGAAGACTGTAATACGACATGCTGATGTTTCGTATGGCAATAAAACTTTCAACAATTCAAAAATCAAACTGTTATTTTCAAACGAGTTTGAGCAATTCCCACAATTCAATCATAGAAGTAAGTTACAAGAACAGTAACTCCATGGAAGGTTGGACACCAGGCCATCGAGGAAAGGGCGTTAATAAGCGGAGAAAAAGACGAAGAAATAGACGACTGTGACGGAGAAAGAGATATCGGAGATATAAGCTCCTTCATATGTGTCAGGATAAGATTGATTTTCAGATAGATTTTCTTCCTGTTTTAAGCGTTTGTTGAAAGTTTGTCCTCTGTGTTCGAATCAAGGGATGCATACATAACATGATAACTCCGACAGCACATACATCTACGTACGTTAAATAAAGAATCTATTGCCTCACTTCGCGACTTCAGGAAATCAATACAAGTATTGAGTTTTTAGAGTTATAACGATATTAAAGAAGATCTTTTGATTGTATGTACAGTAGTCCGTGTACATGTTTAGAAATTATGTAAATGTTTACAGCCAAAAAAACGAAACGGATCCGTGTACACGTGTAAACGTTTCACCCTTAATGTACAGTATATTATGAAGAAGAGAATTTAATTTTAAATTAGGCCAGACTTAAAAAAATTGTTAATTTGTTTGTTTCCCCTCCCCCCGTTCTGTCTTTCGCATTGTGACCCGGCAGGCAGGTACTGGGTTTTTTTTTTTGCTGATGTAATTTGAATCATAATAACACATTATTTGACACCTAGCTAAGAGACACGCATGTTGTGATATATACTAAGAGTCGGCAGCTGACAATTGACAATTGAGATTTCTTATGTAGGAATAAGAAAGCTATAGAGTTAATTCACAGTCTATTTGGACAGAATATTGCAACATTAAAATAAAAAATGGACATGGCTGTGATTCAATATTTGCAAAAAAAAAAAGGACTTTTGGCTCCAAAAAAAATCTGACTCAGTGGCATTTTTTCTGACCTGGTTGGGGCAAGGGGAAACAAACAAATTTTTAATTATGGCCTTATGTTTAAATTTTTTCATAGGCTTTTTAAAAATATACCGGTACCTTCAACATGTTCAATAGCTCTTGCAGCTCTCATTAATTATTGAAATAAATTGTCAAATACAGATAAAAGATGATTTCTGACTCAATGACTCATTAATATACATTTATATTAGTCTATTTTGATTAATATTGCATTTGGGTGAACTGCAGCAGCATTTACTTCAATTTTACAGAGCTCTCACACCCATTTTTGGGACTGGGGCCCGGGGCCTTTGAAATTGGGAAAAATAACAACATTTTCTCGGAAATGGGGAAAATATATAATATAAGGTTGGATGTCTTTTCACTTGAAAATGAGAATTTTAAACTTAAATTGTTAAATTTTCCATGAGATTTCAAATTGGGAAAAATGGTCAACAAACAGGAAAAAAAGATATTATTTTTCATTGGGAGTGGGGCGGAATATGGGCCGCAAATTAGGCTAATCGAGAGCCCAGGATAATAAGCCGGCAATCTGGCACTTTTTGTAAACTCTGAAGACTTATTTGATAAATTTCAACATATTAAATCTTCATTTTCACTTTCAGTTCAATATTGTACTGTTACCATTGAAGAACTAGAAGGACTGCATGAAAAATTAGCATCCAATGATGTCAATGTAAGCTTCTTACTATACTGAGTTGAGACACTTCATTTATGTTGCCTGCAACATAAGAGCGACATAAAGGGATCATTTGTCAGGCGTCTGCCTGTCCATCTGTCTGGTAGTCACACTTACTTTTTTGGCTATAACTTACTTGATATACATCATACATCTTTCAAATTTGCAGGGATGGTAAAGCATGATGGGACTAAATTTTTACCCAAATCAGATCAGGGTCATTTTCAAGGAAAAGGTCACACATTTTTGGTCAAACAACAAATAACTATTTATAACAGACACAGACAGATAAGTTGTGGGAGAAAACAATCAAACAACACCATGAGGGAGGGATGGCTAAATCTCAACCCTCATGTACAAAATTTTGCTTGTCCACGACTCGGCAAGCCTCGTTCTTGACTTGCAGAATTTTTGCACACTCGGGTTGAAATTTCACCATCACCATGGTATAATAGAGAGGTTGAGCAAACCGAACTTTTACATGTACACATACGTCAAAAAGTTGTTTATGATGTCATCATATTTTGCGCTCCATGCACCTGTGTTACACGTTACACGTTCGGTATAACGTGTAAAGCGGTAAGTACACATTGATGATTACATGTACTTGTAGATTTTATAAGCAACTGAATGCAGATAACCTATGAAAACCTATATTCAATTTATTTGGGAACGTATGTACTTTCTGAATATTAGAAGGAATTGCAAATTAAATGTATCACATCTTAAAGAAGAACCCTAAAAGTTGACCAAAAATTTTACTCTTGAGGTTTAATTTTTATGTTATATAAATCTGATTACTTAGAATAGATAAATCAATTCACCGTCAATGCTGAATGTCCCTTACCATTAGAATCTAGATGCCAAGTTATTGACGAATAAGCAGTTGTAAACAAAATATGAACGTATATACGATATGCACGTACCAGTACTCGTTGTGACATCTGCTCAACCGCATAACGTCAACGTGTAAACAGATAACGTGTTAATACACGCACAAGTTCTCGTGCACGTACAAGTTGGGTTTGCTCAACCTCTCTTTAATTTTAATTCCATGGGGGATAAATTTGTGCCTTTTTGGAACTTCCACTTTCTTATAATTCATAAATTGTTGACATAAGCTTCTTTTGACATCCCAACCTGCAATATTAGTTCTCTACAACTGTAGTTTGTAATTTTGTTGCCGCTTACTATATTATTATTTTTTCATTCATTCCAGATGAGACAGAGGACAGAAGAAAAAGTAGAGGACAGAAGAAAGAAATTTGTAACAGTGGTCTGAAACATCATGAACTGGGATTTCCGTCGAATGTCAATCTCTGCAGAATAACAAATTTTATCTGAAAGAGATCTCTTTGTGACTTTATCTGTTTTTGGCAAGGATAAAATTTGTCTATCATTTCTAAACACTTGTTTAAAAATATCGTTTTTTTTTTTTTCAAAGAATACAAGTACATTTTATTTCTGTAGTGGTTTCAAAGAGACACGTCCATCTTTTTCTAAATTTCATTTCCATCTTAAAAAACATGATATGTTAAACAAGGACAATGAAGAATGGAAGATGCCATTTTTAAATTTAAAAGCTCAATCATGTATATTTATGATTTCATGGAATCTTGTACATCTGATGTTGAATAAGCATGTATTCTGAATAAATATTACACAGTATGATAAGCATGTTTTAGGGTTTTTTATTATGACATAAAAAGTACATAGAAGAATATACATGTAGCCTTGATACTGATATAAAGGAATATGATAAGTGAAGGATTAAAAACTTTCAAATTCACTGTATATACTAACACATAAAGAGTTTTTCATACAGTTACAGTATATGGAAACCAGTTTACAAGATATGGAAACCAAAAGGAAACATCCAGTTTCCAACTAATTTCCATCATGGAAACCAGCTCTTATACAGGCTTACAAGATGTGGAAACCAAAAGGAAACTTGAGGTTTCCAACCCGATTCCAAGTGGTTTCCATCGTGGAAACCAGCTCTTATACAGGTTTACAAGGTATGGAAACCAAAAGGAAACTTGAGGTTTCCAACCCGATTCCAAGTGGTTTCCATCGTGGAAACCGGGCGGTTAGCGCTTTCCAAACACATGGAAACCACTGGTTTCCATTATGGAAACCTGTTGGAAACCACATGGAAACCCCGGGTTTCCATGTGGTTTCCATCAGGTTTCCAAGGTATGGAAACCTGTTTTTTCGTCCTGTGCCAAAATATGGCATGCGCTTTTGTTCATGTTTGGTCCATGCTGTAAATTTATCTGTTTTTAAATAATGCTATTGAATTTGAAGACGTTTACCATTTGTCTAGTTGGTTAGAAACTACCTGAAATGATTAAAGGAAGAAGCTGACTCTCATATTTTTGTATGATTATTATCATAGGCTCAGTGGTGAATCACCGTACTATGGAAGAAAGAAAGATGTGACGCTGTCCAACATCGCCTATAACCGTTATTATCCCTTAGCTTTGTATGAAAACATCACTAGGGACGCTCTTAGATTCATCTTCAAAGTTCTCAAACGTACTCCAAGGTAAGACATCTCTTTGTATACTCATTCCAGTGTTGCTACATCGTTTTTATCTCCCTTTGAGGAAAAGTGTTATTTGTTGAATGAAATGACATTATAAAGTTATTTTAGAATGAAAATTGAAAACATTCAGTAAATTCTCATCAAAGAATACATTACATGTACATATATTAAGTTCAGTGATGTGTATGAAGTATAGTCTCTTTCTATGACGTAATTACATTTACAACATGACGTGCACTAGCAATTTTCTTGATGATGAATTGACTGAAATATCTAAACGTTCTGCATCAATCTATATCTGTATCTGTACTAAGTATTATGTATGCTCTTGTCATCTTGTTCTAAAATATCCCAACATCCTTCATTTCTGGTTGGTCTGTACTCAGATGTGAAACCGCTTTCTGTTTGTGCCGTCAACTGTTAACTTGAAATCTTAAAAATTCGTCTTGGTTTGCACAAGTGAATAAATTATGCTAAGAATAATACTTATGAAAATTTTATAGGAGATCAATTGTTACAAGTACTTGTACATCAAGAACACTGTAATAGGCGAGAAGGCTGTCTTCTTACAGTTGACATGGAAAACTGTCTTTTCTTCATTCTCATCAATGAGTTAAAGAAGATCCTGACGATAATCTCAACAGCACTCACAATAGATCATCGACGGGCCCCTGGCAAGCTAGAGGTGGGACCAGGTGCTCGGGAGGAGTAAGCAAAACATCCCCTTGTTGGCTAGCCGCACCCGCCGTCGATGTTCATGCACGAAAATGAAAACAATGTATAAAATACATGCACCGCACTGTCTGAGGATATGTCTACATAGAAAGTGCTATGGCGACCATGTCAGGGGAAAATATTCAAAACACTTACTGTCAAACCCTTCGTGGGGAACTTTTTTGATTAGAATTTTTCAAGTAGAATTTGTTCTATTATAGAAACAGGATGACCGTCGATGCATGTTTGGAGGACCGCTGGTTACAAGGCAAGGATTCTATCGTCAAAGCTAGACAGGAAGCTATCTTCACCACTGTTAAACTAAGAACCTATATCGAACGTACACTAACTGATGCAGATGAGGATGCTTTGCCAACACTGAAAGAACTAAGAACGGTGTTTGAACTTACAGAGGACAAAAGACACAGATTCAGCGTTCCGGAAAGAAGTTTTGATGCCGAAGAACTTGAAAAGAAGGTAAAAACATAAAATCGAATATTTATTGTTTTGATTGATCGTTTCTATTCTAATTTTACTGCGTGTACATATTCAAATATATTTCATATTGCCGAGGACTGATGCTTGGTTCTTATCAGTCCAGTATGCTGTTGTTTTATGTTAGCTATAAATACTAATGTTGACTTTGAATAGGTATCTGCTTGATATCAAGTTAATTATTGACCAATCCAATTGAGAATAATTTTCAGTTTTCCTTGAATACGTAATTTTCATACAATATGCCTCTCTCAGTCCACCTCATTGTCTTCAACATCATACCTAGCGTATGTCATAAAATAAACGTCAAAGAATAACCTATCAGTTATTCAGTCTTAACGTCGAGAAGGCAAGGCAAAATAATAAGAATTTCCATTGGAACGGTTGCAAACCTCGAAATGAGCAACATTCCGAAGTAGGACCAGGTGCCTGGAGAGAGTCAGCGTATCCTGATTGCATGCAACACCCGTCGATCTTATCTTTTTTGTTTTTGTATGATAAGGTGTGTTTCTTTTTTCAGGAAACAAAGATTACTTCAAAAGGTGATGAAGGATCAGTGGACAAAGACAAACCAGAAGTTGCAACTGACCAACCAGAATCAAAAGAAATTATTGATACAGGTGGTGAGGTGAAGGACTCTACTGAAACTGATGACAAAACAGACGACAAGGATGATGACAAAGATGACGGTACATCACAAACTTCGAGTGACAGAATCGAACAAGTGGCTGATGACCTGGTTGCCACGGCAGTGAAGAACGCATTGCATTCTGGGGAAATCTCAACAAAGGGTGTTGAGGAAGCATAGACTTGTATGATACTAAGAATTATTGGTGTGCCAAAAACTATATCGTCTGGAACTCCTGAGGAGTGACTAGAAAATGTGTAAATACTTAACAGAAGCAGCAAGGTGAAATGCTGATATAATGCATTTTCTGAGCTGTTTTACATGTAAAAGGCTTACTCATAACAATGAAATATATCAAATGGTTCATGTGAGACATGATTTTTGAGAGATATTGAGATTGGTGTTTGTTAGATTTTCTTCGAATGATGTGATAATTTGTTTGCATACTTAAGGATTCTAAAATTTTAGAATTTTATTATCACACTGATATCTTATTATTTTTAATATCCTGATCTATCTTTTGTAATATAACGAAAAATTAATATTTATGTATTGCTGAGGTAGATCATCTATATGATTTGTTCATTTATTTTCCTATTTAAATAGCCCATGAGACTGTTAATGGAGTTTGACTGTATTTATTTTTTCACTCCTTTATAACAGTTGAGACATCTTCGTTTTTACTGTAAAAGCAGTGTTTGGATGTTCCTTGGTTTCCAATATTCTACCTTCGAAATACATGTACCATGAATTTTCATTTATGACTTACAATTGAAATACAATCTTATTACTTTTCATTTTCTTTTAACATCGCGTACTTAATTTAAATCATGGAGATTTTAATCATCTATTTTCTTTTAACGCCCTGTCGTTAATTTATATCATTGAGATTTTTAATCATCTATAAGTTAGTATGTAAAGTTAGTATCTATTAGTAAGTATGTAAAGTTCTGGAATATGTAATAATTTGCATTATGAAAATTAATGCACTATTTATACCGGGCGTGCAATATTACTGGAGGTGCAATAGCTATAAGTTGTATTTATTTATTATCATCTTTTAAATATATGACTACAACTATTTATAATCATTCATCCAACTGGTATTCTTCATCTGAAGATACATTTTCATCATTCGACCTCTTTTAAGGTGGAGTTTGTTATTTTTTGTTTTGTTTGACCATGGTTACTGTCATCTCCCTAAGCTTCTTTCCACTGCTTACAATGGTATGATTATACAATGTAGTGAGGTTTCCACTGCTAATAATGGTAATGATTATACAATGTAGTAAGGTTTTCATTGCTTACTAACCAGACCTTCTGAGGCTTCATTTGCTGTGATAGAGGATTTACTTCTGACTAACACCTTTAGAATAAAGAAAATATGATCAGTTATTAAAGTCTTTGTTATTTTTATAAAATATTTTCTTGGATTCAGAAAAATGTTATGTGCTACTGTTTCGTTAACGTGATAAAGACTTTTGATTAGTGCTCCTTTCCTGCACATGTATCATATGATATCTAATTTAAAAAAAAAACATAGTATCGAACTCTCTGTTGACAGAGAGCAGCCATCAGGACAAACATGTCTAAATTTGGTTCACCAGACATACATTTCGGATAGTGAATCTCCTTGTGGACACGTTATTACTGGTGACCTTAGTATAGTCAAGAACGAAAAGTTGAGATAATTGTTAAAAAAAGGGTCCCAAATACAGAGAAAGTATGTCCTTTACATGGAACCAAAATGTCAAAATTATCATGGACTCTTGTGAGGAATATGCAAGACGTTGGGCAAAAAAAAGAGGATGTACAGATCGACACCCTTTCCGAATGGATAAAATCCATCAGAGGGTTACTTTTATCTAGAATTTACCGATTAAAATCAACTGTGAACACCAGATTCGAGTCTATATTTAAAGACCCTGATGTTTTCACAGAGCTTACCTACCTCCAAGAACATTATGTCATCACACCACCGGATAAAGCCTCAAATAATTACACATTCACTTGCAAAAAGTACTATTTCAACAATCTAGTTAATAAGTTGGATTTAAATTCGACAACGGGAAATCCCTCTTACATCCAAATAAACCTTTCTGCCTCTAAAATAACAGATAACCACAAATCAGCTCTTGTAGCCAAGTTCGATCAACTTCGGTTGATCGTCTGTCTCTTCTACGCATTTGGAATTTTCTGTTACAAAATTTCTTGAAATTTCTAAAACGTGGGTCCTGTAGCATCATATCCCACCCATTCTGCTACGTCTTTTGGTACATTTTTGGACATAAAACATTTTCATACGTTTTGGCCATATTACATTGCTAAGACTGAGGATCACTGACGAGGGTTTAGTATCCGAAACGTGCATGTCTGGTCCATGCTGTAAATTTATCGGGTTTGAAATGATGCTATTGAATTTAAAGACGTTTAACATTTGAACTACTTGGTGAGTGTCACTGCTAGTGGAACAAGAGTCCCCGAGGTCACTTGTAGCCAAGTTCGATCAACTTTGGTTGATCGTCTGTCTCTTCTACGCATTTGGAATTTTCTGTTACAAAATTTCTTGAAATTTCTAAAACGTGGGTCCTGTATCATCATATCCCACCCATTCTGCCACTTCTTTTGGTACATTTTTGGACATAAAACATTTTCATACGTTTTGGCCATATTACATTGTTTAGACTGAGGATCACTGACGAGAGTTTAGTATCCGAAACGTGCATGTCTGGTCCATGCTGTAAATTTATCGGGTTTGAAATGATGCTATTGAATTTAAAGACGTTTAACATTTGAACTACTTGGTGAGTGTCACTGCTAGTTGAACAAGAGTCCCCAAGGGCACATGTAGCCAAGTTCGATCAACTTCGGTTGATCGTCTGTCTCTTCTACGCATTTGGAATTTTCTGTTACAAAATTTCTTGAAATTTCTAAAACGTGGGTCCTGTAGCATCATATCCCACCCATTCTGCTACGTCTTTTGGTACATTTCTAAACATAAAACATTTTCATACGTTTTGGCCATATTACATTGTTTAGACTGAGGATCACTGACGAGGGTTTAGTATCCGAAACGTGCATGTTTGGTCCATGCTGTAAATTTATCGGGTTTAAATGATGCTATTGAATTTAAAGACGTTTAACTCTTGCTTCCTTTGGCTTTGACACTAACAATTTAGATTTAGATTTACCATACTTATACTGCATACCTAAAATGCATAAGAATCCGTACAAACGTTTCATCGCTGGTTCCTCAAAATGTTCTACCAAATCTGTATCGATCTTACTCACCAAAGTTTTATCTGAAATCAAATCTTGACTTCAAAAATATTGTTCGACAGCATATTCTCGCAGTTGTATCAACCAGATGTGGATTTTAAAGAATTCGAAGGAACTTTTAGAACATCTGAAATCCACTCATTTTAGTAGAGTCCATTCGATCAAAGCCTTTGATTTTTCGACACTTTACATTACAATACCACATTCTAAATTGAGAGAAAGTCTAGCAAAAATTATAAGTAATACGTTTACAAGTAAGAACGGTAATCGCAAATACAAATTTATTGTTGTTAACTATGACAAAACCTACTTTGTCAAAGAAAAGTGTGATTCTGAATATAAGTACACTGAAAAAGATATTATTCAGATGTTAAACGTTCTGATCAACAACATTTTTGTGGTGTTTGGAGGGAAGGTCTTCCAGCAAATTGTCAGAATTCCAATGGGGACCAATTGTGCCCCACTCCTTGCCGACATTTTCCTTTACTCGTACGAAGCTGCATTCATTCAATCTTTGGTCTCTGAAGGGAAAAGATGACAAATATGGATAATGACCATATCCCTGTATACAGAACAAAATCGATAATTCAGAAAATCAGAAACCGAAGACATACAGAATCAGGATAAAACAGAAATCAAAGCAAGCAAACAAAAACCTCAACTACATGAAAAGAAGCGAACTCCCGATATGGGAGTGAGACCAGGTGCCCAGGAAGAGTAAGCATCTCCTGCTCATCTATAAGTTAGTATGTAAAGTTAGTATCTATTAGTAAGTATGTAAAGTTCTGGAATATGTAATAATTTGCATTATGAAAATTAATGCACTATTAAATACCGGGCGTGCAATATTACTGGAGGTGCGATAGTTAGTTGTATTTATTTATTATTATCTTTTAAATATATGACTATAATTATTCATTATCATTCATCCAACCGGTTTTCTTCATCGGAAGATACATTTTCATCATTCAACCTCTTTTAATGTGGAGTTTGTTATTTTTTGTTTTGTTTGACCGTGGTTACTGTCATCTCCTTAAGCATCTTTCCACTGCTTACAATGGTGTGATACTTAGCTTCTGACTTCAATTTCACTTACAGATACATAGACGATGTGTTGTCCATCAATAATCCAAAATTCGCGGATTAACTGAGCAGTATCTATCCTTCGGAGCTTGAAGTCAAAGAAACTACAGAGACAAATAGCATCCTATTTGGACATAATGTTGTCCTACGACACTGATGGTCACATGAACACCTCACTCTATGACAAACGTGACGACTTCAATTTCAGCATTACAAACTTTCCTTTTCTGAGTAGCAACATCCCTTCATCGCCTGCTTATGGCGTGTTCATATCTCAGTTGATACGTTATGCCAGAGCATGTACCAAATATACGGATTTTGTTCTGAGAGCTAGGCGTCTTTCAGCTAAGCTTCTCAGTCAGGGATATGTTTGTGATCGACTAACATCGTCACTGAGGAAGTTCTACGGTCGATATGGGGAACTCGTCATACACTATGATGTCCCACTCTCCAAAATGGTGGATGATATTCTGTCATAGACCATTTGAACCATCCAACCAAAGATTGTACTGTATGTCTTCCGAAACGGAAGTAAACGGATTTAACAGTTCTACCGAATTGAAGCGGCGGGTGTTGCATGCAAGCAGGAGATGCTTACTCTTCCTGGGCACCTGGTCTCACTCCCATATCGGGAGTTCGCTTCTTTTCATATGGTGGAGGTTTTTGTCTGTATGCTTTGGTTCCTGTTTTATCCTGATTCTGTATGCCTTCGGTTTCTGATTTTCTGAATTATCGATTTTGTGCTGTATACACGGATATGGTCATTATCGATATTTGTCATTAATGGTACTTCGAACAAAAAGAATCAATGTAGAAAAAAATCAAAATGAAACGGTTATTTTAACATTTTACTCCCTTTGATGCCCTCTTTAACCTTGTAAATTATTCTATGTCGTATGGCTAATTACGGCTTGGAGACTGCGCGGATGCAAATCGTGTGGAAGTGGTCCATTTTGGCTAAAATTGATTTGAAATCGTCTAATGGCTTAGAAAAAAAGTTAGAACCAAACCAAATCATAAGAAGCACTTGTTCTTACTTTATGTTACTTGTCTCGACGCTAAAGTGAATAGATTCGAGTTACAATTGAAAATGAAAACTTAAAGCATTTAAATTACCATCTGAAGCTGTATAGTGGATAGCACATCTTCTTTCAGAGTTTTCTCCCTAGATTTGATTACAGCTCTTTTAGAGTTTATTGAATTCACACGAATTAAGAATAAATGCAAGGTTAAATGATAAGTGAATGAAAATCAAATAAATTCCCGAAATCAATTTCCAAAAATCGCAATCAAAGTCCGAATTCCTCGGATTCATCTAAAACAGAACTTTTTCACGAGAGAAGAAAGATCGGACAAACAGACGGATACAATAACACAGCTACGTGGAAACACGAAGGACAACTTTCTATTTTAAAGTTTCTTATTGAAAATGTGTTGAACTTTGTTTTACTTGACAAAATATTACTGTAACCCTAACTTTTTTCGATCCAAATCACGTCATATAACTTATCAATCGATGACACATTTTACTTTTTTTAATATTATGTTTCACCGTCCTTGTGTATAGAGTGTAAAGTACAAGTCCGCCTTTTGTCTTCCGTGAAATTAGAAATTTAAATTTAGTTTTTTCGAGTGCAGAATCAATTAATATCCACTTTTGATATAACAGGAGGGGCATAGACACGGTGATTAATCAAGCTTCCCGTGTGCATAATCAGAGTTTGCGCAGTCGAACGCCTTTTTCGTAAAAAAAGTTAAAAAGTTGCGAAAGAAAATTTCAATTGAAAGAGGAGAGAGAAAATGTCTATACACGGAAAATATTGTCTTGCATGATATGTAGCGTGAATTATGCATAGCTAATGAGATACAACAGTAAAATAGCTAAAAATTCTTCACTTTACGAAATATGTTTATTCCTACCAAAAAGTAATTAAACGCAATACACGAGTATGTGTGCAATATGTATTATAAAACATTTGCAGTTAACATCAAAGAAGTACCTATCAGTTATTCAGTCTCAAAGTGGAGAAGGCATGACAAAATCATTATTTTTTTCCATTGGAACGGTTGTGAATAGAATTAATCATTCATTTTAAACTTCATTCTAAATTCAGTTAAACTGAACTTCTTTCTCTGAATTTTGAGATCGGGGACATATATCATCTATTACATGAAGATTCTTTCCATCTGAAATAATTTTTCAGCAAAGGGCAACAGAAAAGGAGAAATGAGGTTTAATCTTTGTGCTTTTTTCAAAACAAAAAGGCATAAAAAACCATGTTCTTTCATTTCATTTGTAAATTGAATGTTTCATACGAATTTCTTAGCTAGAAATAAATGTATTGGACATTCTCTGAAACTCTTATAACATAATCAAATTTTATCGCCCAATGCATAATATCACACAATTCCGATAGATCGGAAAACGTGTGGAATTCTAGTAAAATTCCTCCCTGGAAGGTCTAATCCGTTCGAGTATTCGTAAAAACGGAATAAAATCTGGAAATTTTACAATTAAATGGATGAGGATCCTGACCCCGAAGTCAACAACCCTTCTATAGGACATATCCTGTCTTAATGTCAGTCGGACTTCTCGGGTAATAACATGCATGAGCTCAATAGGCTGGCAGAGCATGGAATGTTTTTTTTTCGAATGCCCTTTGTTTATATGACTATTTACAATTTCATCTGGTCGTATTGTTTGTGTGGTCATCTTATAATTATTACCACAATTAGGCATTCTTGGAGACCACCTCTGGGCTAGTGGGATTGTTGTGCACACGTAATCCGTATAACTACACCAATAGATATTAATGTGGTCGTCCTTAGTCAGCACCGATTGTCCATTGTAGTCTACTGTTCTTTGTCCCTTTATGTGGCAGGTTTACACTGTGTTTTCACTTGGGGTATATCGATGATATGCTGTGGATGTTGCAACCGAGGCTTGTTGTATACCCCTCCTTCTCTCTATATCCGCTTTTGCAAAGGAGTATTCGCCGCAGAAATATGAGAATTTGAATTTGTGTGGTGAAGCACTAATTTGTTTATAAGCCTCTCTTGTAATGGATTTCCTTTTTTACATTAGAGTTGTATAACAGTTGGATTTATTTCTATCATTTCACAGAGGTCAATACTATTTTATCAAAAAGGAAAGTTAGGATATTTTACAGACGTCCCGATGCTATGAAAAAGAAGCAAAGCAAATGATAAAAAACTGTTAATGTGTCTGTCCAGTCGCCTAAAATAACTATAATAAAAGTAATTCTGACTCAGATTTTAAGCTTACAAATGTGTTTATACACATAGAAATTTCTTGTTAGAATAAATTTAACTGTGGAACCTGATTTCAAGACCTATGGTCTTAGATGATTATGATAATAGGCTTTATATTGAAAGGGTATTGAAGGAAGATAGGACAGACGAACATCGGATAACTCTCCTTTGATCGATGGATCAGGGTTTAATCGACACTTTTGGACCAAACAATATAAGATACGAGTATAGACTCATTGCACCTTTTTATCTATGTTTATCTATGATCGATTTGATACAACGCCTGTACAGTCAGCGCTCCGCGTACAAGATAACACGATATGTTAATTTGGACTATGTGACGGATGATACCGAGTGTGAAGATAATTTAACATAACGAAAGGATGAAAGTTTAATGGAAATTTCCAGAGCGTATGTGTTGAGAATAGTATTGCAGCGAGGGCACGATACTTAGAAAAGTGTGTAATAAATTTATAAACTAAATGGTAGGTCGACAGATTCCTCTTTAGTATTATCATAATTGATTTTTTTTTCTCTTTATATAAATCTTTATTTTTTTGTAACATAAGGAAGAGGACTAAAATGCTAAACTCTTAAATATATGATTCTTTGATACTGAATTCTTATTGTTGGAATTCTCTATTTAAGAAAAATGGATATTGCCAGCCGATTGAGTATGTTATTTGGGACGGAGGAACATGTGCATATGAGGAGACAGCTGACCCTGCTGAGAGAGGAAATCATAAATATTGTAGCACCTCAAGGACTCTTTCGTTTTATATGTAGTGGTAGTCTTGGTGAGGGTGTGCACTATCCCCCGTCCGATGATGATTTTATGTCTTGTAATAATAGAACCCTTGTAGTGAAAACATACATGGAAGCTCTACAGTCAGGTGGTCTACTGATGGTCCCCTCTGAGAATTCACCTGGGTACTGCCTGTTATTTGACATCAATCCGTCACGTAGAGAAAATGTTATACAAGTCATAAACGGAATGCCGTTTCTGTCTTCATTGTTATTTAAACAAGATAGCCTGCTGGGAGGACAATCCATACATGGGCCATGTCAATCACAAGAATTAGGCGGATATGAATATGATTTCGCACAGTGTTTTAGATGTTCTTTCTGGCCTGATGTAGCAAAAAGCTGGGCTATAAGAATACGTCCTAACGGATGGCCATCTCTCGATATGATTCAGAATATTCTAAGAGACGGTTGTCATGTGGTACCAGTTGGAGATCCGGATTCCTCGTTCCGTGATCATGAATGGAGGATATCATTTTCAGTTGCCGAAAGGAACCTGATGCATTCATTAAATCATGCGCAATTTCTTATGTATAATATTTTAAGATTATGCTTAAAGAGAGTTTTAAACATTATGGTTCCTGGCGTGTTGTGTTCATATTTCATAAAAACGACTATATTCTATACTGTAGAGAACACTTCTGTACAGTTGTGGCAATTCGATAACATAGAAACATGTTTTAAAACTTGTCTCTCTGTGCTTTATGATTATGTTGATCAAGGAAATTGTCCAAATTATTTCATACCAGAGTACAATATGATAAAAAGGAAAGTCAACGATGGAAATCGTCAACCTGTGCTAAACATAATAAGATTTCTTCACACCGTTGGTATTATCGGAACAATCCATATTTGTAAGGAAGAAATTATATCAGACGAAAACCTAACGTTAGCAAGGATTGAATTAAAACTGGATGAAAATTTCATGAGATGTGATCACTTTAGAATAGCTATTCGTTTTGTAACGATCATATCATACATCTTATCTAAGACCGAACATATATCCATTGCACCTCTCTTGTGTAAGATTTCACGTTTATTACGCCGCCATTTCACGGGGGTGCAGAGTTACATTTTTCGAATAGGAATTGTATCGTGTTGTAAGATAATGATGAATAATCTTTTGAATGGCAATGAACGTAATAAGAACAATTATTTTCTGCACAGTAGTATAAAATGTCTGCTACGAATTGGATACAATGTAGACGTAACAACAGGGAAATTGACAGCGGCTACATACATGTATCTTTTGGGTAAAACGAAGTCTGCATTATCACATATACGGCGGCTGTTATCAGAGTATCCTCCGTATGCCATTGATAACTCACCAAGTGACATTAAACAATCAACATACATGGACACTATGTGTAGTAGGAGATACACTATGGATCACAAAATACGACACAGCTGGGCTCCACCATTTGCTTTCCACCACGAACTCCTGAATGCTTATCCGTTAGCATTACAAATATTGATATCTACTTTAGAACAGTATACTCTTTGTACTCTGACATATACATATCTCCTTGAAAGTCTTTGTTACATTCAACTTCAGAATTCAACTGCGGTGAAGAAATCAACGAGATGCTTGCTCTATCTCATGGACGATCCTTATTATGACCATAAGGAGAACATTACCACTGAAGTAAATATGTGTGTCGGTATCATCAAGTATGTACAAGGTGACAGTCAGTCAGCATGTAGATGGCTGGGATCAGCTTATACTATGAAAGATAACTTACTACCACCTTACAACGAAAGCCTAGGACGTTCAGCTGTGATCTATATCGCTTGTATGCTAAATAAGCTTTTCTATTCGTAAAGAAAAATAAGAAGAAACTCATGGCTGAAGTTAAGATGTGTGTGGATATCATCACGTTTGCACAAGGTGACAGTCAGTTAGCATGTAGATGGCTAGGATCAGCTAATTCTATGAAGAAGAACTTACTACCATCTTACAACGAAAGACTAGGACGTTCAACTGTGACATATATCGCTTGTTTGCTATATAAACTTTTCTATTCGTAAAATAAAAGTCGTAATAAAAAGTGTCCAACTCAAGTGTCCAAAATTTTCTTTCAGAAAAAAATGTTTTGAAAGAAATTCTATGAACCGATGCGGAAAAGTGCGGGAGACAGCAAATTTGATGTGTTTTTCATTTAATTGTTTAGCTCAACAAATTGGCATTCTGTGATATCTTTTAACAAACGCTCTTGTTGTAATATGTATTTATGGTTTTGAATGATAGAAGCGTAAATTTATTTGGTTCCACTCCGAAGTCAAATTTTTGACGCGTTTCTGACGTATTTTCAGACTTTGTCAGATATCCTCATTTGGGGACTTTTTTTATAATTAAATAACACTACTAATGTGTGAACTCATTTACTGTATATATTTGTCATATTTCAGTTATCAATGGATATACATATTGATTTTGCTTGAAAATTTTCTTCTTCTTATTTTTCATTATTTTATTATATAAACAATATGCCCATTTGGGCATTTGTTGCTCACCTGAGAATATGTAAATCTCGCTTTATTAGTGGATACTGTGAGGGGTTAGGAAACTCAAAAAAGTGTCTGTGCCAAATACGAACATATTCGGCACCCAAAATATTTTGAAACTTCACATTGAAGAGTTCCCTATACCAGTACTTAATGCGTGGGTTATCCTACGGTAACCACATCGTGTGTCATTAAACATCATTTTTGCATACAATACGTTGAAATTTATTCACATCTAAAGGATATCCACCTTAAACTGAATGAATAGTATATGTCCTTTAAGGATGTGTTATCCATCTTGAATTTTCTATCGACTCAAAAAAGACAAACATGATAGTGGATTATGAGTACTTTTCTAATACACATGTTTATATTTGAGTAATGTTAATACGCCTGCTCAGTATCAGATAAGGACAAAGGTTAATTAAATATTTAAGAGAGCTCTTGTGAGAATTGACTATTGAGATAAACATTACAGAAGTACCCATCTGTTATTCATAATATTTACTGATATTGAGATTAGTGGGACTTTTTTTATTTTCTTCGAATTATGTGATTATCTGTTTGCATACTAATGGGTTCATGAATTCTAGAACCTGATTTTTACTCTGATATTTTACTTTTTATGTTACATATTATGCTACATGTATATTGAAATAAAATCAAAATAAAGAAGTTTACAAAATAAGGGGTTGAAAATATCAACCATGTAACATCATGATTGTGTAATCGTCAAGCATTATTCATCGACGATTTTTCATAGTGTATCATCAAAGTGATCACCCATATACAATTCTAGAATTCTAGAATCTGATTTTTACTCTGATATTTTACAATTTTATCTTTTGTAATATGACGTAAAACGATTATATTTGGACATAACTTTAACACTCTTTGTCAATTAAAATTGTTTAAATTGAGGTTTAAGAATCGGAAACGTGTATGTCTGGTCCATGCTGCAAATGTATCTGTTCTTAAATGATGCTATTGAATTTAAAGGTGGTTAACATTTGCACCACTTAGTGAATGTCACTGCTAGTGATCAAAGAGTCCCCGACGGCACATGTAGCCAGTTCGATCAACTTCGGTTGATCGTTTCTTCAACGCATTTGAAAATTTCTGTTATCAAAATTTCTCTAAATTTCTAAATCGTGGGTTCCATGACATCATATTGTAATTTTCATTCATTATGTGTATAGATATCAGTTTGATGTCTATATATATCCACAGTATTTTTGATATGTGTATATACGAAGGGTGTTCGTAAAGATCGCGTACAAATCTTGAATTAAGGTGGAAAGCGTAAAAGATATTTATTTTTTGGTATTTTTTTTATTATCATATACTATTTGTGAAGTACGAAATACAAACCTTCGGTTTCTGATTTTCTGAATTATCGATTTTGTGCTGTATACAGGGATATGGTCAGTATCCATATTTCTCATACAAACAATCATCATATTTTGATTTCATTATTACAACGATGAGTTACTCTGCGATCGGGAAGTTATTATAACCTTTATATGTCTTCACTTCTCATTTTTAAATTCTGAATTTCATGTCTACATGCATATATTCTCTACAAAATGCAAACAGGAAATAAGTTAAAGGGGACCTTGGGAAAAAAGAGCGAGAAAATACAAGGAAATAGAAAATACCAAGTATTAGACTCCGGTACAAGGAAGATTAATCCCATGATTCGTTTATTTTCATTTATTTTCTTGACACACCTGTGATAATCTATATCAAAATAAAATCAAAATAAAGAAGTTTACACAATAAGATGTTGAAAATATCAACCATGTAACATCATATGTGTAATCGTCGAGCATTATTCATCCACGATTTTCATAGTGTATCATGAAAGTGATCAACAATATACAGTCAGTGTATCATCAAATATTAAACGTCTTCTAATTCAAAGTGTGACACCCATGTACAGTCAATGAATCATCACCATGTACAGTCAGTGTATCATTAAAGTAAGACACCCATATACAGTCAGTGAATCATCAAAGTAAGACACCCGTGTACAGTCAATGTATCAACAAAGTCAGGCACCCATATACAGTCAGTGTATCACCAAAGTAAGACATCCATATACAGTCAGTGTATCATCAAAGTAATGCACCCATATACAGTCAGTGTATCATCAAAGTAAGACACCCATATACAGTCAGTGTATCATCAAAGTAAAGCACCCATATACAGTCAATGTATCATCAAAGTAAAGCACCCATATACAGTCAGTGTATCATCAAAGTAAGACACACATAAACAGTCAGTGTATCATCAAAGTAAGACATCCATGTACAGTCAGTATATCATAAGATATACATAAACAACTATTGTATCATCAAATAAGACATCCATGTACAGCAAATGTATCATCAAAATAAGACACACATAAACAACCAGTGTATCATCAAAGTAAGACTCCCATATACAGTCAGTGAATCATCAAATTAAGACATCCATATACAGTCAGTGTATCATCAAAGTAAGGCACACATATACAGTCAGTGTATCCTCAAAGTAAGGCACCCATATACAGTCAGTGTATCATCAAAGTAAGGCACCCATATACAATCAGTGTATCCTCACAGTCAGACACCCATATACAGTCAGTCTATCATCAAAGTCAGACACCCATACACAATAAGTGTATCCTCACAGTCAGACACCCATATACAGTCAGTGTATCATCAAAGTAAACCAAACATATACAGTCAGTGTATCATCAAAGTAAGGCACCCATTTACAATCAGTCTATCATCAAAGTCAGACACCCATACACAATAAGTGTATCCGCACATTCAGACACCCATATACAGTCAGTGCATCATCAAAGTTAGACACCTATATACAGTCAGTGTATCATCAAAGTAAGATTCCCATATACAGTCAGTGTATCATCAAAATAAGACATCCATATACAGTCAGTGTATCCTCAAAGTCAAACATCCATGTACAGTCAGTGTATCAGCAAAGTAAGGCACCCATATACAGTCAGTGTATCATCAAAATAAGACATCCATATACAGTCAGTGTATCCTCAAAGTATGACACCCATATACAGTCAGTGTATCATCAAAGTCAGACACCCATGTACAGTTAATGTATCATCAAAGTAAGACATCCATGTACAGTCAGTGTATCATCAAAGTTAGACATCCATATACAGTCAGTGTATCATCAAAGTAAGGCACCCATATACAGTCAGTGTATCATCAAAGTAAGGCACATATATACAGTCAGGTTATCCTCAAAGTAAGACACCCATATACAGTCAATGTATCATCAAAGTAAGACACCCATATACAGTTAATGTATCATCAAAGTAAGACATCCATGTAGAGTTAATATATCACCAAAGTAAGGCACCCATAAACAGTCAGTGTATCCTCAAAGTCAGACACCCATATACAGTCAGTGTATCACCAAAGTAAGACACCCATAAACAGTCAGTGTATCATCAAAGTTAGGCACCCATATACAGTCAGTGCATCATCAAGGTAAGGCACACATATACAGTCAGTGTATCACCAAAGTAAGACACCCATATACAGTCAGTGTATCATCAAAGTAAGACACACATTTACAGTCAGTGTATCATCAAAGTAAGACACCCATGTACAGTCAGTGTATCATCAAAGTAAGATACACATATACAGTCAGTGTATCATCAAAGTAAGGCACCCATATACAGTCAGTGTATCATCAAAATAAGACATCCATATACAGTCAGTGTATCCTCAAAGTCAGACCCCCATATACAGTCAGTGTATCATCAAAGTAAGACACCCATGTACAGTTAATGTATCATCAAAGTTAAGCACTCATATACAGTCAATGTATCACCAAAGTAAGGCACCAATATACAGTCAGTGTATCACCAAAGTAAGACACACATATACAGTCAGTGTATCATCAAATTAAGGCACCCATATACAGTCAGTGTATCATCAAAGAAAGACACCCATATACAGTCAGTGTATCATCAATGTAAGACACCCATATACAGTCAGTTTATCATCAAAATAAGACATCCATATACAGTCAGTGTATCATCAAAGTAAGACATCCATGTACAGTTAATGTATCATCAAAGTAAAGCACTCATATACAGTCAGTGTATATCAAAGTAAAGCACTCATATACAGTCAGTGTATCCTCAAAGTCAGACATCCATATACAGTCAGTGTATCCTCAAAGTAAGGCACCCATATACAGTCAGTGTATCATCAAAGTAAGACATCCATGTACAGTCAGTGTATCATCAAAGGAATGCACCCATGTACAGTCAGTGTATCATCAAAGTAAGGCACCCATATACAGTCAGTGAATCATCAAAGAAAGGCACCCATATACAGTCAGTGTGTCATCAAAGTAAGACACACATATACAGTCAGTGTATCATCAAAGTAAGACACCCATATACAGTCAGTGTATCACCAAAGTAAAAAGAAGAGAGGAGATCTCCAACAAGACCCCGTTGCAGCATCAACAGTAAAACACCAAAACACCCGATGCAAAAACACAAAAGACGAGTACAGCACGAGACGGAAAAGAGACACACGACATGTAAACATCAAACACAAAAGACTATACATAAACCGACGAGACCAATGGGTAACCGGTGCCGACTTTGGACGGCCATCTGTCACGCAAGTAGCAAATGGTGTGGTAATCCTGGATTACGTGCGCACAACCCTCTCACTTCTCCAATTACCCAGAGGTCTCGAAGAACGTACAATTGTGGTGTAAAACAACCTCCTCACTGTAAGATGACATCACAAAAACAAGACCGCAAAACGCAGAGGCCCCAGAGACACAGATGAATATGTAAATGGATATAAAAAGAGGGCATGCGTAATACAGTCCGTGCTCTGCCGGCTATAGCGAGCTCATGTATGTAATCACCCGAGGAGTCCGACTGACATTCAAAGAGGACAGGTGGTCGAAGCCCTGTCTTCTCTAAAGAGGTTTGGACAGGGCCCGTCATGGAGTCCCGTCGTCACAGTCAGTCAGAGTGCAAGTCTCAAGGATGCGCTTGTACAAGACTGTAGATTGGTCAAGTACTAAGCCTAGTGTCCGTCTGGTGACATTAGGATCATATCCACGGTATAAAAGGCGTTTGATGATTCTGACGCATTTTCGATGGTTATGCTGCCTACCTTTGATCCTTTTTATTTTGTTTATCATATCACCATAAAAGACTGGTTGTGTAATACCCATTGTAATGTACTCTGTTGCATGTATAGATCCGAATTTTAAAAGAAGTTGACTGTAATTTTTGTAAAATTTCCAGAAAGTCTTAACTAGTTTATGAAAGCGGAAACCTTGACCCAAAAGTTTTTTGGTAATTTGTAAATTTCTACTGTGAAAATCCAAAATATCAGTACATGCTCTAGCGTACCGGATGAGCTGCGATATGTAAATGCCGTATGACGGTAATCTTGGAACATCACCGTCAAGCCAAGGGAAATTTACGATGTTGAATCCGAAATCCCTTTTGTCATATACACTTGTATGAATCTTTCCGTTTACAATTTTGATATTTAGGTCCAAAAAGGGTGTTTCTGTATTTGAAAGGTTTGCCTTGTTAAGGGTTAATTCTTGTGGATAAATTTCATTCTTATATAATTCAAAAGCAGGATTGTCAATGGTAGAATATCATCCAGATACCTCGAAGTATTATTGAAACATTTCAGCTCATCAAATTTTCTTTGCTTTTGAAGATTTTGGATAAATTCTTTTTCATAAGTGTATAAAAATAAATCTGCAACAAGAGGCGCAAGTTAGTACCCATAGGAATTCCTACAACCTGCTTGTATAGATCCTCACCAAATCTATCATAAATATTGTCCAAGAGGAAGAACAAGGCATTACACAGGTCACTACATGTCCATGATTTGTATGATTTGTAGTCTGTTGAGGAAAAGAAACCCTTCGATTCAGATGTACAAATGTAAGTTTTTCGCTCTCGATCAAAACACCATTAAATGAGATTAGATAATCGATCTTTAACTTTGTCATGAGGAAGTGTGGTGTACATATTAGAGAAGTCGTATGAAGAAATCGTATTGGCTTGGAAATTTCCAGATTTCATTTTTTCAATCACTTCCCCTGAATTCTTAATAGACCAAAATAAATTTACATCGTTCCTGTTTAGAACCGTTTCACAATATATAGTTATGTGTTCTTTAATAAGACACACATATACAGTCAGTGTATCACCAAAGTAAGACACACATATACAGTCAGTGTATCTTCAAAGTAAGGCACCCATATACGGTAAGTGTATCATCAAAGTAAAGCACCAATATACAGTCATTGTATCCTCAAAGTAAGGCACCCATATACAGTCAGTCTATCATCAAAGTAAGACACCCATATACAGTTAATGTATCATCAAAGTAAGACACCCATATACAGTTAATGTATCATCAAAGTAAGACACCCATGTACAGTCGATGTATCATCAAAGTAAGGCACCCATATACAGTCAGTGTATCATCAAAGTAAGGCACCCATAAACAGTCAGTGTATCACCAAAGTAAGACAAACATATACAGTCAGTGTATCATCAAAGTAAGGCACCCATATACAGTCAGTCTATCATCAAAATAAGACACCCATATACAGTTAATGTATCATCAAAGTAAGACATCCATGTACAGTCAGTGTATCATCAAAGTAAGACACCCATATACAGTCAGTGTATCACCAAAGTAAGACACCCATATTCCGTCAGTGAATCGTCAAAGTAAGACACCCATATACAGTCAATGTATCATCAAAGTTAGACACCCATATACAGTCCGTGTATCACCAAAGCAAGACACCCATAAACAGTCAGTGTATCATCAAAGCTAGACACTCATAAACCGTCAGTGTATCACCAAAGTAAGACACCCATATACAGTCAGTGAATCATCACAGTATGACACCCATATATCCGCTTTTGGAATGGAGTGTTTTATGTGCCTCCCTTGCAATGGGCTTCCTTATTTTCCATTAGAGGTCTATAACAATTGGGGTTTTTTCATGACATTTCACAGAGTTCAATTCTATTTTATCAAAAAGGAAAATTTGGATATTTTTACGGATGTTCCGATGCTATGAAAAAAGAAATAATACAAAGGATGAAAAACTGTAAATCTGCTGGTCCAGTCGCCTAAAAATTTATTATAATAAAAGTCTTTCTGACTCAGATGTTAAGCTTAGAAAAATGTTTATACCCATAGAAATACCTTGTTACAATAAATTCAACTGTGGCACTTGATTTCAAGACCTGTGTTCGTGGATGATTATCATAATGGGCTTTATATGGAAAGCGGTATTGAGCAAAGATCGGACAGACGGACATAAATTTATATAACAGTCACAAAGTCGTGATAGATTATTTTTCTCACTCGGCACATATTTTATCACAAAAAATAATTTTTTAACCAGTTACTGTCTGCATCGTATGCTAAATATGCCCGCCGAGGGCTTTGATTGACTGACGCATTTGTGACGTCTTCTCTGCAACTGCTCCATAGAATTTCACAAAACCTTACAGGAACCAAGTTCTCAAGGTCCTCTACCAAGTTTGTGTTTTTTGTGTCGATTGGTCAACAAATATGGTCGCCTAGGGTTCTGTTTGGCTGACGCATTTTCGACATCACCTCTACAACCACTGCACAGTGTTATTGGTCAGAATACCCCAAAACGCCAGCAAAAATCAGACAAAGACAGAATATAAATTTACAAGTTTAATTATGTACAAAATATATATATTTAAAACGATTACAACTCACAATACAATGTCCGGATCAAAGTGTCCGTTACGGTCCACAAAGTCTATCGAATGTATGGTTTCCGGTAATCACAAACGTTCTCAAAAGATCGGTGTCCAAACGTTGTTAAATGGATTAAAGTCTCAACAAATAACGTATCCCAGTATATCAGAATAGATGAATGAATCGTGTCTACGAATGTGTACGAATGCCCCCTCAACACAGTTCCTCAGAGGTATTTCTACTTAATACCAATGAATTAACTAGAAGCTTCTAGAACAATGACTCATTACAAATGATAAACAATAGAGTAAATTCTAGAAATCACAGTCATGTGATGATAATGATGTAACAAAGAACATACTGGAATATTCTCTAATGAGATAAACATGACATAGTAAAATCTAGAAAGAATTATGAAATCATAATATAACCTGACTAAGTACATGTGTACCTACACATAATGTAAAACTAAAATAATACATGACCCACAACACCTCCCCCCTTAAAAAAAGTTTGAATGTCAATGAAAACTTAGGTGGTAAATTCTTCAAAAATCACTCATGAAACTCTCGATAGTGCATCTGCAATCACATTGTCTTTGCCCTTGATATGGTTAATAATAATATTGTACTCTTGCAACAATAAACTCCACCTTGTAAGTCTTTGATTCTTGTTTGACATTTTGTGCAAAAATGTGAGAGGGTTGTGGTCAGTAAACACAAGAATGGGATGTAAAGTAACATTCAAATAAACATCAAAATGTTGTAAAGCTAACAATAATGCAAGACACTCTTTTTCAATAGTAGAGTAATTCTTTTGACATTTTGTCAATTTCTTTGAAAAATAACAAACAACTCTATCTACACCATCATCATTTTCTTGAAACAAAGCAGCCCCGATTCCTACGTCACTGGCATCAACAGTAAGCTTAAATTGCTTATCAAAATTTGGAGCTGACAAGACAGGACTATTCATAAGAACACATTTGATTTTCTTAAAAGATTCGTCACAGTCATTGGTCCATGCAAAATTCACTCTCTTTTGTAACAGATTGGTAAGTGGACCAACAACTGACGAGAAATTTGGACAACATTTTCTGTAAAATCCTGCCATTCCTAAAAATCTCATGATCTCTTTCTTATTGGTAGGAATCGGGAACTTTGAAATAGCTTCCACCTTGGCCGTGATAGGAGTAACAAAACCTTGACCTACTTTGTGACCCAAATATTCTACAGTCGCATGACAAAATTCACTTTTTGAAAGATTCACTGTGAGGTTTCCTTTCGCCAGAATGTCGAAGAAGGTACGCATGATGCGGAGATGATCATCCCAGGTGTCGCTGTAGATGATGACGTCATCGATGTATGCCTCGCAACCTTCGAGATGATTTAGGAGCGAATGAATCATCCTCTGGAATGTGGCTGGTGCGTTTTTCATACCAAAGGGCATTACTTTATATTGGTATAGCCCATCTGGAGTCGCAAATGCCGATATTTCTCTGGCTCTCTCGGTAAGCGGGACCTGCCAATAGCCTTTGAGCAAGTCAAATTTACTGACAAATTTGGCACTGCCAATTTTATCGATACTGTCATCGATTCGTGGGATCGGATAAGAGTCAGTTTTGGTGACTGAATTGACTTTTCTAAAGTCCGTACACAATCGGTAAGTTCCGTCTGGCTTTGGAACAAGAATACATGGGGAACTCCAATCACTATTGCTGGGTTCAATAATGTCATTTTCGAGCATGTATTGAATTTCTTTCCGCATTGAAGCTTTATCGGGTTTAACCGATAGGGATGCTGTTTGATAGGTGACGCATCACCCACAATGACGTCATGATGAGAGGCATTCGTCTTTTTTGGAACGTCCGGAAAGATTGTCGTATATTCCCACATTAGTTGGTGCACTTCCTCTTTTTGATGCACGGTCAGATGTCCGAGTTTCACTTCCGGATTTGTTAGAATTTCAGAATTCTTCAAACGGACACTTTGAGTGAAGTCTTTTTCGACAGTCTCTTCATTACATTCAGGTTCAACACAATTTTCTAATGTATTTACATTGGCCAAAGTGGAAACTGGTTTTACAAAATTTCGGTCACTTCTATCAAAATACTCTTTCAACATGTTAACATGACACACTCTTTTTTCTTTTCGCCGACCTGGTGTCTTAACCACATAGTTAACATCACTAATTTTACTCTCAATCTCATAAGGACCGAAATATCTAGCTTGCAAAGGATGACCAGGGATAGGCAAAAAGACAAGAACTTTATCGCCTGGTTTAAAAACTCTGTTTCTAGCATCTTTGTCATACCATGTTTTCATTTTCATTTGTGATGTTTTGAGATTTTCTTGAGCTAATTTGCAAGCGCTATATAATTTCTCTTTGAAATTAGACACGTAGTCTAAAAGATTCAAATCGCTAGTCTCAGTCAATCATTTTTCCTGCAACAACTTCAATGGCCCTCTGACCGTATGCCCAAAAACTAGCTCAAAGGGACTGAACCCCAGGGACTCCTGAACCGCTTCTCGTGTCGCAAACAACACGAGGTGAACTCCTTCATCCCAGTCTTTTTCATACTGGTGACAATATGTTTTCATCATAGTTTTAAGGGTTTGATGAAAGCGTTCAAGTGCCCCCTGGGACTCAGGATGGTACGCAGAAGACTTATACTGCCTGATACCTAGCTCATGCATAACCTGCTGAAACAACCCTGACATAAAATTCGAACCCTGATCTGACTGAATAGCCTTGAGAGCACCTACGAAACTGAAAAACTTTGTAAGGGCCTTAACTATGGTCTTTGCCTTAATATTCCTAAGAGGTATGGCTTCAGGAAACCTAGTCGAAGTACACATAATTGTCAGTAAGTACTGATTCCCTGACCTAGTCCTAGGCAAAGGACCTACACAATCAACTAACACCCTACTAAAAGGTTCCTCAAAGGCTGGAATGGGTTGGAGGGGAGCAGGTGGTATAACTTGATTGGGTTTACCTACCATCTGACAATTATGACAAGACTTACAAAACTCAGACACATCTTTTCTCAACTTAGGCCAGTAAAAGTGACTTAAAATCCTATTATAAGTCTTATTGACACCTAAATGACCTGCCATGGGTGTGTCGTGAGCTAAACTCATGATGTCCCCGCGATACGCTACTGGAACCACTATCTGGTGAACGACCCGCCACACTTCATTAGGGGGTGCATCGGGTGGTCTCCATTTCCGCATGAGGATGCCATCTTGTATGTAGAAGCACTCTCCGACTTTGTCCGCTTCTTCTCGGGGAAGGGCCCTCTTGCTTAGTCGGATGATCTCCGGATCTTTAGTTTGTTCGGAGAGGAGCTGCTCACGGCTTAAGGCATCTGTATCGCTGTCTAATAGCGGATGGGAATCATCACCAGGTACTGTCGGAGGCTTGTCAACATGAAGTGGTACTGACGTCTCAGGTACGCTGTCATCAATGGTAGACATGAATGTGTCAGAAAGGTCTGTACTTTTGGAGGGATGGTCCTCGTTAAGTGCAGAAGTACTCTCAGCCTCTTTTAGTCTGTTCCTGGCCATCGCCCTGGTAACTGCGCAGGCTGGGTACAAGTCGTCGTCTTCATCATCGGACACGACATCGGACGTGATTTTCTCACAAACAATCGGATCGGCTACAACTTTGCCGCCAGCTAAATCGTTGCCAAGCAACAAGGAAACGCCTTGAACGGGAAGAGTAGGTCGAACACCTACGATAACAGGTCCAGTAATTAAGTCTGACTTCAAATAAATTTTATGAAGGGGAACATCAATGACGCCTAGCTCCACACCCTGTAATAAAACTGGCCTACCAGTAAAAGTGTGCTCAGACAAAGGCAATGAACCCTCTAACAATAAAGTCTGGGCAGCACCAGTATCTCTCAAAATCTGAACAGGCAACGCTTCGCTAGAATCACTGAGTGAAACAAATCCCTGTGACAAAAAGGGCTTATAATGATCCTCCACAAAATCATCAGAACTGGACTTAGAACCCTGAATCTCAGGAGTGTCAGAACAAATCGAATCTAAGGCTTTCCTATCATTTCTAACAGACGCACAGGCCTGCGACTTAAGTTCTTTTTTCTTCTTAAGCTTCAAACACTCACCAATAACATGACCTTTTTTCTTACAATAATTGCATGTAGGAAGCGACCCCACCCCTGGGGATACCTCAGAACGCTCGAACCTAGGACCGGACGTAGAACCACCTTGAGATGGTGACTGGGAACTAATGGACGACTGAGACTCTTGTAAATTTTTCTTTGGAACGTCTGACGTTTTTGCGCTATCGCTAGATTGAGTTTTCGACACGAAATTTTTCTTATGAGTGAGAGCATACGTATCAGACAAAACAGCGGCTTCTTCAACAGTTTTAACATTTTTGTCTTCCAAATGAGTTCTTAAATCTTGATGTACACACTCTTTGAACTCTTCTATCAGAATTATTTGACGCAAATTGTCAAATGAATTGGGAATTTTCTTAGATCGAAACCACTGGTCAAATAAATCCTCTTTTTCTCGAGCAAATTCAACATATGTTTGATTTTCAAACTTTTTGTACTTTCTAAACTTTTGTCTGTACGCCTCAGGTACTAACTGATATGCTCTCAAAATCGTGTCCTTGACCTTGTCATAGTCTGAACTCTCAGCAATACTGAGCGCCGAGTACACTTCAGCCGCTTTGCCAATAAGTACGCTTTGTAACAAAGTTGGCCAAAAATCACGTGGCCACTTCAGATTGGCCGCGATTTTCTCAAAATGTGGAAAATATTTGTCCACGGACTTTTCTTGAAATTTTGGTACTAATCGGATGCTTTTGGCGGCGTCGAATTCAGACTTGACAAGCGAAGGAACAGGATTTTCCTTAGCGCTTTTCTCTAACTTTAACTTTTCTAACTCAAACTGGAGTTCTTTCTCGTGCATACGTTCCTGTTTCTCTCTTTCTTCCTTTTCTCTTTCAAATTGTCTTATTTTTTCTTCTTTTTCAAATTGTCTTTCTTTTTCTTCTCTTTCAATTTGAAATTGTCTTTCTTTTTCTTCTTTTTCAAATTGTAATTGTATTTTCATTTTCTCTAATTCAAACTCAAATTTTGACATTTTGGTTTCGCTTGAAACAGGTTCAACAGGAAAGTCGTATGACGAAAAGATTTCCTTAGCTAAAAGCTCTTTAGCCACAATATTTCTAATTTCTTGTTTTCTCATAGAAGATTTTACATCTAACTTCAAGTGAAGACCTAAACCAATCAAATCATCTTTCTTCAATGATTCGAACTCTTGTACAGTCGGCGATTTCAAAAATTCAGTGACCGAAAATACCATGATTGATTTCTGCTGGCAAAAGTTTTACTAAAAAAAATTCCTTTTTTCAAAAAAAAAAACGAACTTTACGTAAAGTGCAAATATGCAGAGATTACTATCCCGGACGAGCCCCCAATTCTGTTATGGGTCAGAATACCCCAAAACGCCAGCAAAAATCAGACAAAGACAGAATATAAATTTACAAGTTTAATTATGTACAAAATATATATATTTAAAACGATTACAACTCACAATACAATGTCCGGATCAAAGTGTCCGTTACGGTCCACAAAGTCTATCGAATGTATGGTTTCCGGTAATTACAAACGTTCTCGAAAGATCGGTGTCCAAACGTTGTTAAATGGATTAAAGTCTCAACAAATAACGTATCCCAGTATATCAGAATGGATGAATGAATCGTGTCTACGAATGTGTACGAATGCTTACTCAACACAGTTCCTCAGAGGTATTTATACTTAATACCAATGAATTAACCAGAAGCTTCTAGAACAATGACTCATTACAAGTGATAAACAATAGAGTAAATTCTAGAAATCACAGTCATGTGATGATAATGATGTAACAAAGAACATACTGGAATATTCTCTAATGAGATAAACATGACATAATAAAATCTAGAAAGAATTATGAAATCATAATATAACCTGACTAAGTACATGTGTACCTACACATAAAGTAAAACTAAAATAATACATGACCCACAACAACAGAATTTCACAAAACTTTACAGGAAGCAAGTAATAAAGGTCCTCCACCAAGTTTGTGTTTTTCATGCTGATTGTTCAACAAAAAGGCCACTTGGCTTCTGATTGTCTGTCGCATTTTCGACATCTGTTTTCCAACCGCTGCATATAATTTTACGAAACCTTACTGAAAACCCGCCTCTAGTCATTTAGGTTCACTTGAAAGAGAATTTGATTTAATTTAGGTTATTATCACATACAAAAAAATCCCACACACCAACAAAAACCAACGTATAAGTCGTAAGTTGTTAAAGATGGAAGTCAGAAAAAACGGTTTCAAGTCACATATATAATCAAGTAAAGGCCTTGTTACACGACGCAAATAATCTCTAATTGATTGGCTGATGTTAAATATTTGCGATTAATCCCAAGGAATATAACATGGCTTGTTCTAATCCGAAAAAAGTTCATGCGACTTTTGAAAAATGCATGCGATTAGTTTTAAGCTATGCTACACGATGCGATTTGTGGCTTGCAACCAATTGTAAACGATTAATTGCGTCGTGTAACAAGGTCTTTTCTTGATTATATATGTGACTTGAAACCTTCCAGATCAAAGATGACATTAAATGATGCGGTTGAATTTGAAGACGTTTAACATTTGTACCACTTGGTGAATGTCACTGCTGGTGGACCAGGAGTCCCCAAGGGCACAAGTAGCCCAGCTCGACCAACTTCGGTTGATCGTTTCTTCATCGCATTCGAAAATTTCTGTTATCAAAATTTCTTGAAATTTCTGAAATGTGGGTCCTGTAGCATCATATCCCAGCCATCCTGTTACGTCTTTAGGTACATTTTTGGACATGATAACTTTCAGACTCTTTGGTCATATTGCTTTGTTTAGATTGAGAATCACTGACGAGGGTACTGGGACTGATGACAAAAGAGACGACAAAGATGGCGACAAAGATGACGAGGCATCAAAAACTTCGAGTGACAGAATCGAACAAGTGGCTGATGACCTAGTTGCCACGGCAGTGAAGGACGCATTGCATTCTGGGGAAATCTCAACTTGTATGATACTAAGAATTAGTGGTGTGCCAAAAACTATATCGTCTGGAACTCCTGAGGAGTGACTAGAAAATATGTAAATACTTAACAGAAGCAGCAAGGTGAAATGCTGATATAATGCATTTTCTGAGCTGTTTTACATGTAAAAGGCTTACTCATAACAATGAAATGTATGAAATGGTTCATGTGAGACATAATTTTTGAGAGGTATTTAGATTTGTGTTTGATAGATTTTCTTCGAATGATGTGATGATTTGTTTCCATACTTAAGGATTCTTAAATTTTAGAATTTGATTATCACACTGATATCTTATTATTTTTAATATCCTGATCTATCTTTTGTAATATAACGATAAATTAATATATATGTATTGCTGAGGTAGATCATCTATATGATTTGTTCATTTATTTTCCTATTTAAATAGCCCATGAGACTGTTGATGGAGTTTGACTGTATTTATTTTTTCACTCTTTTATAACAGTTGAGACATCTTCGTTTTTACTGTAAAGGCTGTGTTAGACTTTTTTCACCGTGACGAACTTCGCATCTCGCACTTCGAACTTCGCACTTTAATTTCATAAGATGGTTGCCGAAAAAAGTGTGCCAGTTGTACAGGAAGTCCAATATACCCTTCCATTAAGTATACTAATCAAAATGAAGATTATTCCGCCTATGAGTTTATGTGCGAACGGCAGCTACGCCGCTTTTTTTTCAATGTTCGAAGTGCGAAGTACGAAGTTCGAAGTGCGAAGTTCGTCACGATGAAAAATGTCTAACAGTTAGGATGTTCCTTGGTTTCCAATATTCTACCTTTGAAATACATGTACCATGAATTTTCATTTATGACTTACAATTGAAATACTATCTTATTACTTTTCATTTTCTTTTAACATTGCGAAATTAATTTAAATCATGGAGATTTTTTAATCATCTGTTTTCTTTTAACGCCGTGTCGTTAATTTATATCATTGAGATTTTCAATCATCTATAAGTTAGTATGTAAAGTTAGTATCTATAAGTAAGTATGTAAAGTTCTGGAATATGTAATGATTTGCATTATGAAAATTAATGCACTATCTAATACCGGGCGTGCAATATTACTGGAGGTGCAATATTTATTTATTATCATCTTTTAAATATATGACTATAACTATTTATAATTATTCATCCAACTGGTATTCTTCATCGGAAGATACATTTTCATCATTCGACCTCTTTTAAGGTGGAGTTTGTTATTTTTTGTTTTGTTTGACCATGGTTACTGTCATCTCCTTATGCTTCTTTCCACTGCTTACAATGGTATGATTATACAATGTAGTGAGGTTTCCACTGCTAATAATGGTAATGAATCTAATGATTACACAATGTAGTAAGGTTTTCATTGCTTACTATCCAGACCTTCTGAGGTTTCATTTGCTGTGATAGAGGATTTACTTCTGACTAACACCTTTAGAATAAAAGCAAATATGATAACTTATTAAAGTCTTTGTTATTTTTATAAAATATTTTCTTGGATTCAAAAAAATGTTATGTGCTACTGTATCGTTGGTTCACCAGACATACATGTTTCGGATAGTGAATCTCCTTGTGGACACGTTATTACTGGTGACCTTAGTATAGTCAAGAACGAAAAGTTGAGAGAATTGTTAAAAAAGGGTCCCAAATACAGAGAAAGTATGTCCTTTACATGGAACCAAAATGTCAAAATTATCATGGACTCTTGTGAGGAATATGCAAGACGTTGGGCAAAAAAAAGAGGATGTACAGATCGACACCCTTTCCGAATGGATAAAATCCATCAGAGGGTTACTTTTATCTAGAATTTACCGATTAAAATCAACTGTGAACACCAGATTCGAGTCTATATTTAAAGACCCTGATGTTATCACAGAGCTTACCTACCTCCAAGAACATGTATCATCATACCGCCGGATAAAGCCTCAAATAATTACACATTCACTTGCAAAAAGTACTATTTGAACAGTCTAGTTAAAGAGTTGGATTTAAATTCGACACCGGGAAATCACACTTACACCCAAATAAACCTTTCTGCCTCTGAAATAATAGATAACCACAAATCAGCTCTTGCTTCATTTGGCTTCTACACTAACAATTTAGATTTAGATTTACCATACTTATACTGCATACCTAAAATGCATAAGAATCCATACAAACAACGTTTCATCGCTGGTTCCTCAAAATGTTCTACCAAATCTGTATCGATCTTACTCACCAAAGTTTTATCTGAAATAAAATCTGGGGCTTCAAAAATATTGTTCGACAGTATATTCTCGCAGTTGTAGCAACCAGATGTGGATTTTAAAGAATTCGAAGGAACTTTTAAAACATCTGAAATCCACTCATTTATGTAGAGTCCATTCGATCAAAGCCTTTGATTTTTCGACACTTTAATCTACAAAAGAAAGGAGGGGATCGCCAACAACACTAGGTTGCAGCACCCATAGCAAAACCCCAACACACCCATACAAAAAACACAAAACAGACACCCACAGAAAGAGACGCAAAAGGGACAAGGAACAACAACTCACACCATAGAAACATTCCACATTCTAAATTGAATGAAAAGATGACAAATATGGATAATGACCATATCCCTGTATAAAGCACAAAATCGATAATTCAGAAACCGAAGGCATACAAAATCAGGATAAAACGGAAACCAAAGCAAACAAACAAAAATCTCCACCACATGAAAAGAAGCGAACTCCCGATATGGGAGTGAGACCAGGTGCCCAGGAAGAGTAAGCATCTCCTGCTCATCTATAAGTTAGTATGTAAAGTTAGTATCTATTAGTAAGTATGTAAAGTTCTGGAATATCTAATAATTAGCATTATGAAAATAATGCACTATTTGGTACCGGGCGTGCAATATTACTGGAGGTGCAATAGTTAGTTGTATTTATTTATTATCATCTTTTAAATATATGACTATAATTATTTATTATCATTCATCCAACTGGTATTCTTCATCGGAAGATAAATTTTCATCATTCGACCTCTTTTAAGGTGGAGCTTGTTATTTTTTGTTTTGTTTGACCATGGTTACTGTCATCTCCTTAAGCTTCTTTCCACTGCTTACAATGGTATGATACTTAGCTTCTGACTTCAACTTCACTTACAAATACATAGACGATGTGTTGTCCATCAATAATCCAAAATTCGCGGATTACATGAGCAGTATCTATCCTTCGGAGCTTGAAGTCAAAGAAACCACAGAGACAAATAGCATCCTATTTGGACATGTTAACCTACGACACTGATGGTCACATGAACACCTCACTCTATGACAAACGTGACGACTTCAATTTCAGCATTACAAACTTTCCTTTTCTGAGTAGCAACACCCCTTCATCGCCTGCTTATGGCGTGTTCATATCTCAGTTGATACGCTATGCCAGAGCATGTACCAAATATACGGATTTTGTTCTGAGAGCTAGGCGTCTTTCAGATAAGCTTCTCAGTCAGGGATATGTTTGTGATCGACGAATATCGTCACTGAGGAAGTTCTACGGTCGATATGGGGAATACACTATGATGTCCCACTCTCCAAAATGGTGGATGATATTCTGCCATAGACCATTTGAACCATCCAACCAAAGATTGTACTGTATGTCTTCCGAAACGGAAGTAAACGGATGTGACAGTTCTACCGAATTGAAGCGGCGGGTGTTGCATGCAAGCAGGAGATGCTTACTCTTCCTGGGCACCTGGTCTCACTCCCAAATCGGGAGGTTTTTGTTTGTTTGCTTTGGTTCCTGTTTTATCCTGATTTTGTATGCCTTCGGTTTCTGATTTTCTGAATTATCGATTTTGTGCTGTATACAGGGATATGGTCATTATCGATATTTGTCATTAGTGGTACTTCGAACCAAAAAGAGTCAATATAGAAAAAATCAAAATAATAAGGTTATTTAAGCATTTTACTCCCTTGGATGCCCTCTTTAACCTTGTAAATTATTCTATGTCGTATGGCTAATTATGGTTCGGAGACTGCGCGGATGCAAATCGTGTGGAAGTGGTCCAAAATTGATTTGAAATCGTCTAATAGTTTAGAAAAAAGTTAGAACCAAACCAAATCATAAAAAGCACTTGTTCTCACTTTATGTTACTTATCTCGACGTTAAAGTGAATAGATTCGAATTACAATTGAAAATGAAAACTTTACGCATTAAAATTACCATCTGAAGCTGTATCGTGGATAGCACTTTTTCTTTCAGAGTTTTCTCCCTAGATTTGATTACCGCTCTTGTAGAGTTATTGAATTCACACATAATTAAGGTTATGCAAGGTTAAATGATAAGCGAATGAAAATCAAACAAATTCCCGAAATCAATTTCCAAAAATCGCAATCAAAGTCCGAATTCCTCGGAATCATCTAAAACAGATTTTTTTCACGAGAAAAGAAAGATCGGACAAACAGACGGAGACAATAACACAGCTCCGTGGAAACACGAAGGACAACTTTTCTATTTCAAATTTTGTTATTGAAAATGTGTTGAACTTTGTTTTACTTGACAAAATATTACTGTAACCCTAACTTTTTTTCGATCCAAATCACGTCATAAAATTTATCAATCGATGACACATTTTACATTTTTTTTTTATTATGTTTCACCGTCCTTGTGTATATAGTGTAAAGTACAAGTCCGCCTTTTGTCTTCCGTGAAATTAGAAATTTAGATTTAGTTTTCTCGAGTGCAGAGTCAATTAATATCCACTTTTGATATAATAGGAGGGGCATAGACACGGTGATTAATCAAGCTCCCCGTGTGCATTATCAGAGTTTGCGCAGTCAATCGCCTTTTTCGTAAAAAAGTAAAAAAGTTGCGAAAGAAAATTTTTTAATTGAAAGAGGAGAGAGAAAATGTCTATACACGGAAACTATTGTCTGGCATAATATGTAGCGTGAACTATGCATAGCTGATGAGATACAACAGTAAAAGAGCTAAAAATTCTTCACTTTACGAAATCTGTTTATTCCTACCAAAAAATAAGTAAACGCAATACACGAGTATGTGTGCAATATGTATTATAAAACATTTGCAGTTAACATCAAAGAAGTACCTATCAATTATTCAGTCTCAGAAGGCATGACAAAATCATCCCTTTATGTGGCAGGTTTACTCTGTGTTTTCACTTGGGGTATATCTATGATATGCTGTGGATGTTGCAACCGAGGCTTGTTGTATACCCCTCCTTCTCTCTATATCCGCTTTTGGAAAGGAGTATTCGCCGCAGAAATATGAGAATTTGAATTTGTGTGGCGAAGCACTAAGGAGCTGATAAGATAAGGGCTGTATTTAGCCCTGAATTTCATCAAGTATTTCTTCTACACGATGATCTGTACGCAAGAAAAACTTGATCATAACTAAAATGTAATGTATTTGGAGATTCCTCATACAACTTTTATTTTGGTAAGATCATTTCTAGATACTTGAATAACAGTCTAAAGAGTAGGGGGTAGCCATGTTGAAAAGAAGCTAATATGGATAAAACACGTTGAAAATTAAGAACTATCTAGCTTATATGGATATCTATAAACTTTAAAACATAGTCATGGTCTTATCAAGATACTAGAAATCAAATTAAAAAGACTGGTCTCAACTTTATCCTTAAATTTAAAAATCTTGAGTCTGAAATACGGTAATATTTTGAATTCCTTGGGTACAAAGTAGGCAATTTACTGCGAAATACAAACTGTGTAGAAATAAACAGCACACTCTTGTTTATTTCATTCCAAAATATTGTGCACTGCATGTGAACATGTTTAGAATATATAATAGAATGACTTTAAAAGGGGGAAAAAATGAAACTCTGCTTATATTATGGCCTAAAACACAGATTTGTAAAAAAAAAAAACCCAACCTCCCTTTTTCAGTTTTTCGTCTCTGGGGTATCGTTCCCCCCTTAGCTAAAGAACCCCCCCCCCCCTTTGTCAAAAGATGTGTTTTAGTGATATACATCTTCTGTAAAAGTGGCGTTCTGTAGCTGAGGGGGGGACAATGTTTTAAAAAACTTTTCTATTTTCCATTGATTTCTATACAAAAAAGACTTATTTTGCCCCAAAATTTAGGAAAACTATGCACGATAAATCTTATCCAACTGCTGATTATGATGAAACAAAGATCTAGCATCAATTTTGTGAAAGAATTTTCTTGAAGTTACCATTTTGAAAATTCCACTTTTTCAGGGCAGATTTTACGCCTTATCTTATCAGCTCCTTTGTTTATCAGCCCCTCTTGTAATGGATTTCCTTTTTTACATCAGAGTTGAATAACAGTTGGATTTATTCCTGTCATTTCACAGAGGTCAATACTATTTCATCAAATAGGAAAGTTAGGGTATTTTAAAGACGTCCCGATGATATGAAAAAGAAGCAAAACAAAGGATAAAAACTGTTAATGTGTCTGTCCAGTCGCCTAAAATAACTATAACAAAAGTAATTCTGACTCAGATGTTACGCTTACAAAAATGTTTATGCACATGGAAATTTCTTGTTAGAATAAATTCAACTGTGGAACCTGATTTCAAGACCTATGGTCTTAGATGATTATGATAATGGGCTTTATATTGAAAGGGTATTGAAGGAAGATCGGACAGACGGACATCGGAAAACTCTCCCTTGATCGATGGATCAGGGTTAAATCGCACACTTTTGGACCAAACAATATAAGATACGAGTATAGACTCATCGCACCTTTTTATCTATGTTTATCTATGATCGATTTGATGCGACGACTGCACAGTCAGCGCTCCGCGTACAAGATAACAAGATATGTCAATTTGGACTATGTCACGGATGATACCGACGGCTAACATAATTTAAAATCCTATGTTATAACGAATGGATGAAAGTTTAATGGAAATTTCCAGAGCATATGTGTTGAGAATAGTATTGCAGCGAGGGCACGATACTTAGGAAAGTGTGTCATAGATTTATAAACTAAATGGTAGGTCGACAGATTCCTCTTTAGTTTTATTATAATTGATTTTTTGACTCTTTATATAAAATGCTAACCTCTTAAATATATTATTCTTTGATACTGAATTCTTATTGTTGGAATTCTCTATTTAAGAAAAAATGGATATTGCCAGCCGGTTGAGTATGCTATTTGGGACGGAGGAACATGTGCATATGAGGAGACAGCTGACCCTGCTGAGAGAGGAAATCATGAATATTGTAGCACCTCCAGGACTCTTTCGTTTTATATGTAGTGGTAGTCTTGGTGAGGGTGTGAACTATCCCCCATCCGATGATGATATTATGCGTTGTGATAATAGAACCCTTGTAGTGAAAACATACATGGAAGCTGTACAGTCGGGTGGTCTACTGATGGTCCCCTCTGAGAATTCACCTGGATACTGCCTGTTATTTGACATCAATCCGTCACGTAGAGAAAATTTTATTCAAGTCATAAACGGAATGCCGTTTCTGTCTTCATTGTTATTTAAACAAGATTACCTGCTGGAAGGAGAATCCATACATGGACCATGCCAATCACGGGTAATCGGCGGATATGAGTATGATTTTGCAAGGTGTTTTAGATGTTCTTTCTGGCCTGATGTAGCAAATAGCTGGGCTATGAGAACCCGCCCTAAAGGATGGCCATCTCTCAATATGATTCAGAATATTCTTAGTGACGGGTGTCATGTGGTACCGGTAGGAGATCCGAATTCCTTGTTCCGTGATCATGAATGGAGGATATCATTTTCAATTACCGAAAGAAACCTGATGCATTCATTAAATCACGCACAATTTCATATATATAACCTTTTGAGATTATGCCTAAAGAGAGTGTTTAACATTTTGGTTCCTGATGTGTTGTGTTCATATTTTTATGAAAACGACTTTATTCTATACTGTAGAGAACACTTCTGTACAGTTGTGGCAAGTCGATAACATGGAAACATGTTTTAAAACTTGTCTCTCTGTGCTTTATGATTATGTTGATCAAGGAAATTGTCCAAATTATTTCATACCAGAGTACAATATGATAAAGAGGAAAGTCAACAATGGAAATCGTCAGCCTTTGCTAATCATACTCAGAATTCTTCACACCGTTGGTGTTATCGGAACAATCTATATTTGTAATGAAGAACTTATATTGGACGAAAACCTATCGTTAGCAAGGATGGAATTAAAACTGGATGATGATTTCATGAAATCTAATCACACTACACTTGCTATTAATCGTTTAATGATGACATCATACATCTTATCAAAGACTGTAAATATATCCATTGCACCTCTCTTGTGTAAGATTTCACGTTTATCATGCCGCCATTTGACGGGGGTGCAGAATTACATTTTTTCGAAGAGGAATTGTATCGTGTTGTCAGATAATGATGAATAATCTTTGGAGTGGCAATGAAAGTAATAGGAACAATTATTTTCTACACAAAAGTGTAAAATGTCTTCTACGAATTGGATACAGTGTAGACGTTATAACGGGGAAATTGACAGCGGCTACATACATGTATCTTGTGGGTAAAACGAAGCCTGCATTATCACATATACGGCGGCTGTTATCAGAGTATCCTCCGTATGCCATTGATCACTCACATAGTGACATTAAACAATCAACATACATGGACGTTATGTGTGGTAGGGGATACACTATGGACTATAAAATACGACACAGTTGGGCGCTGAGATATGAGTTCTACCGCATACTCCTGAATGCTTATCCGTTAGCATTACAAATATTCATATCTACCACAGAAAGTCATTTACTTTATCCTGTGTCATATACATACCTTCTTGAGAGTCTATGTTATATTCAACTTCTGAATCAAAATGCAGTGAAGAAATCAACAAGATGTTTGGTCAATCTCATGGACGATCCTAGCCATGTCCATAAGGAGATGCTCATGACTGAAGTTAAGATGTGTGTGGGTATCATCAAGTATGTACAAGGTGACAGTCAGTCAGCATGTAGATGGCTAGGATCAGCTTATACTATGAAGGATAACATACGTCCACCTTACAAAGAGAGACTAGCACGTTCAGCTGTGACATATATCGCTTGTTTGCTAAATAAACCCTTCTATTCGTAGAGTAAAACATCAAGTCGTAAATAAAAATTTCTAGCTCCATAGCAAAAAAAGATTTTGAACAAAACCCTATGAACTTATGTGCATCTTGTATGAGACAGCAAATAATTTGTTTTTCATCAAATTGTACAATTCAATGAATTGGCAATCTGTGATATTTTTAACAAACGCCCGTGTTGTAATATGTATTCATGGTTTTGAAGCATTCAAAAGTTACCTATTCTTTCAAAGAAGTGTAATTCAATTTGGTTCCACTCCGAAGTCAAATTTTTGACGCGTTTCTGATGTATTTTCGGACTTTGTCAGATATGTTCATTTGTGAATTATTTCTATAATTGAATAACACCACTAATGTGTGCACTTATTTACTGCATATATTTGTCATATTTCAGTCATTTAATGGATATACATATTGATTTTGCTTGAGATTATTTTTGTTCTGATTTTTCATGAATGCTTTATTATATAAATAATATGCCCATGTGGGCATTTATTGCTCACCTGAGAGTATATGTCTACAAAATTGTCTCAAATTTCTTAAACATTGGACCTGTAGCATCATTTACGTCTCTTTCTGTGCGTGTCTGCTTTGTGTTTTTGCAATGGGTGTTTTAAAGTTTTGCTGTTGGTGCTGCAATCGAGTGTTGTTGGAGATCTCCTCCTTTCTTTTAAGACCAAAAAATTCAATAAAAAAAATAATGAAGTGTGGTGTCCCATTGTAGTAGTTATTTAAACATTTCTTTAAATTTTATTCCCAGTGATGCCTTCTTTCATATGTTTTAAAACCATGTAATGATATTATGTCGTATGGCTGATTACGGTTCGGGGATTAAGGAGATGCATTGCCTGTAGTAGTGGTTCATATCTGAAATCGTCTAACAGCTTAAATAAAAGTTAGAACCGGAGGGAAAACAAACCAAAATATCAGAAGCGCTGATTCTCACTTTATGTTACTTATCTCGACATTTGAGTGAATAGATTCAAATTACAATTCACAACAAAACACGTCGAATTTAAATTACCATCTGAAGCTTTATACTGGATAGCACATCTGGTTTCTGAGATGTCTCATTTATTGATTTCAAGTAAAGCTTATATGATTTAAGAATACAAAATTATCATACTTTTTGGATATATTACATTGATTAGACTGAGGATCACTGACGAGGGTTTAGTACCCGAAACATGCATGTCTGGTCCATGCTGTAAATTTATCAGGTTTTAAATGATGCTATTGAATTTAAAGACGTTTAACATTTGAACCACTTGGTGGGTGTCACTGCTGGTGGACCAAGAGTCTTAGAGGGCACATGTAGCCAAGGTTGATCAACTTTGATTGACCGTCTGTCTTTTCAACGCATTCGAAATTTTCTGTTACAAAACTTCTGAAACGTGGGTCCTGTAGCATCATATCCTACCCATTCTGCTTCGTCTTTTGGTACATTTTGGACACAATGATTTTCATACTTTTTGGCCATATTACATTGTTTAGACTGAGGATCACTGACGAAGGTTTAGTACCCGAAACGTGCATGTCTGGTCCATGCTGTAAATTTATCTGGTTTTAAATGATGCTATTGAATTTAAAGACGTTTCACATTCAAATGAGTTAAAGAATATCCTGACGATAATCTCAACAGCATTCACAATAGAGCACCAAATTGAGCATCGGGGGTCACCTAGCAAGCTAGAGGCGGGACCAGATGCCCGGGAGGAGTAAGCATCCCCTGTTGGCTGGCCGCACCCGCCGTCGATGATCATGCACGAAAATGAAAACATATAAAAACATGCTTTGCACTGTCTGAGGCCATTTCTATATAGAAAGTGCTATGGCGACCATGACAGGGAAAATATTCAAAACACTTACTGTCAAACCCCTCGCGGGGAACTTTTTAAGGTTTATTGATCAGTGAATGAAATTCAAACAAAAACTAGAAATCAGATTCCAAAAATTGCAATCAAATTTCAAATTTCTCGGAATCATATAAAACAGAAAATTTTCACGAGAAAAGAAAAAGCTGACAAACAGACGGATCCAATAACACAGCTTCGTGGAAACACGAAGGACAACTTTCTTTATCTTAAAGTTTCTTAGTGAAAATATGTTGAACTTTGTTTTGCTTGGCAAAATATAACTGTAAGCCTAATTTTTTCGATCATAAAAACGTCATGAAAATTATCAATCGATGTTACAGAGCAGATAACACTTTACATTTGTTTTGATATTATGTTTCATCGTCCTTGTGTATAGAGTATAAAGTATAAGTTTCATGGGAGTATGTATCATAGTCAGCCTTATGCCGTCCATGAATAACAGGACATGTCCACTTAGACTTAATATGGGACGATACCGCCGGTGAAGGAAGTTTAAAAAAATTGATATAAGTTTGTTGGAAATTACCAAATCGTTGGCGCTGAGTTAAGTGTTACAGGTTATATTACAGCGCGGACATGTTCCTTAGAATAATGTGTATGTAGTTTGATTTGTTAATACTGAGTGGTAGGTCAAGTGATAGAACTTTTACTAACTTTAAAAATGTATAAAAAAAATCGAATCATCCATTCAAAATTTGGAAAAAAATTACGCGCATTCCACTTTTTTAAAATATAATTGATTTTTAGACTCTCCATAGATATTTATTCACAGATGTTATTGAATTCTTATTGTAGGATTTTTTAACAAAAATGGATATAGCCAGCCGATTGAGTCTGTTATTTGGGACGGAGGAGCATGTACGTATGAGGAGACAACTCGTCCTCTTCAGGGAGGAAGTCATGAATTTTTTAGTACCTCTAGGAGTACCTACAGCAGTACCTCTAGAAGACTATCGTTTTATATGTAGTGGTAGTCTTTGTGAGGGTGTGCATTATCCATCGTCAGATGATGATTTTATGTTATGTAAAAATACTCAGCTTGTAGTGAAAACATACATAGAAGCCCTACAGTCGGGTTGTCTACTGATGGTCCCATCTGAGAATTCACCTGGATACTGCTTGTTATTTGACATCAATCATTCCTGTAGCGAAAACGTTATACAAGTCATAAACGGAATGCCATTTCTGTCTTCATTGTTATTTAAAGAAGTTAACCTGCTGGAAGGACAATCCATACATGGACCATGTCAATCACGTACTATTGGTGGATATGAATATGATTTCGCAAAGTGTTTTAGATGCTCTTTCTGGCCTGATATAGCAACAAGCTGGGCTATAAGAACCCGCCATAACGGATGGCCATCTCTCGATATGATTCAGAAAATTCTTAGAGACGGGTGTCATGTGGTACCAGTAGGAGATCCGAATTCCTTGTTCCGTGATCACGAATGGAGGATATCATTTTCAATCGCCGAAAGGAACCTGATGTATTCATTAAATCACACACAATTTCTGATGTATAACCTTTTGAGGTTATGCTTAAAGAAAATATTAAACATAAGGGTTCCTGGAGTGCTGTGTTCATATTTTATGAAAACGACATTATTCTTTACTGTAGAGAACACCTCTGAACAATTATGGCAATTCGATAACATAGAAACATGTTTTAAATCTTGTCTGTCTGTACTGTATGATTATATTGATCAAGGAAATTGTTCAAATTATTTCATACCAGAGTACAATATGATGAAGAGGAAAGTCAACTCTAGAAATCGTCAACCGTTACTAGACATAATAGGAATCCTTCGAGCCCTTGGTATTATAGGAACAATCCATATCTGTAAGGAAGAATATATATTAGACGAAAACATACCATTCAGAGGCATGGAATTAAAACTGGATGATGATTTCATGAAATCTAATCACACTGCATTTGCTATTAATCGTATAACGATGATATCATACTTCTTATCAAAGACTGTAAATATACCCATCACAACTCTCTTGTGTAAGATTTCACGTTTATCATGCCGCCATTTGACGGGGGTGCAGAATTACATTTTTCGAAGAGGAATTGTATCGTGTTGTCAGATAGTGATGAATAATCTTTGGAGTGGCAATGAAAGTAATAGGAACAATTATTTTCTACACAAAAGTGTAAAATGTCTGCTAAGAATTGGATACAGTGTAGACGTAATAACGGGGAAATTGACAGCGGCTACATACATGTATCTTGTGGGCAAAAATAAGTCTGCATTATCACATATACGGCGGCTCTTATCAGAGTATCCTCCGTATGCCATTGATAACTCGCCAAATGACATTAAACAATCAACAAACATGGTTGTTATGTGCAGTAGGGGATACACTATGGACTACAAAATACGACACAGTTGGGCGCTACGATATTATATGTGCCACGAACTCCTGAATGCTTATCCATTAGCATTACAAATATTGATATCTACTACAGAAAAACTTTTACTTAATCCCCTGTCATATACATACCTTCTTGAAAGTCTATGTTACATTCAACAACAGAATCAAAATGGGGTGAAGAAATCAACAAGATGTTTGGTCTCTCTCATGGAGGATCCTAATCACGAGGAGAAACTCATGACTGAAGTAAATATGTGTGTGGGTATCATTAAGTATGCACAAGGTGACAGTCAGTCAGCATGTAGATGGCTGGGATCAGCTTATACTATGAAGGATAAGTTACTACCACCTTACAACGAAAGCCTAGGACGTTCATCTGTGACATATATAGCTTGTTTGCTAAATAAGCATTTCTATTCGTAAAGTAAAACAAAAAGAAGCTCATGACTGAAGTTAAATTGTGTGTGGGTATCATCAAGTTTGCACAAGGTGACAGTCAGTCAGCATGTAGATGGCTGGGATCAGCTTATACTATGAAGGATAAGTTACTACCACCTTACAACGAAAGCCTAGGACGTTCATCTGTGACATATATAGCTTGTTTGCTAAATAAGCATTTCTATTCGTAAAGTAAAACAAAAAGAAGCTCATGACTGAAGTAAATATGTGTGTGGGTATCATCAAGTTTGCACAAGGTGACAGTCAGTCAGCATGTAGATGGCTGGGATCAGCTTATACTATGAAGGATAAGTTACTACCACCTTACAACGAAAGCCTAGGACGTTCAGCTGTGACATATATAGCTTGTTTGCTAAATAAGCATTTCTATTCGTAAAGTAAAACAAAAAGAAGCTCATGACTGAAGTAAATATGTGTGTGGGTATCATCAAGTTTGCACAAGGTGACAGTCAGTCAGCATGTAGATGGCTGGGATCAGCTTATACTATGAAGGATAAGTTACTACCACCTTACAACGAAAGCCTAGGACGTTCAGCTGTGACATATATCGCTTGTTTGCTAAATAAGCATTTCTATTCGTAAAGTAAAATAAGAAGAAACTCATGGCTGAAGTTAATATGTGTGTGGGTATCATCAAGTTTGCACAAGGTGACAGTCAGTCAGCATGTAGATGGCTGGGATCAGCTTATACTATGAAGTATAAGTTACTACCACCTTACAACGAAAGTCTAGGACGTTCAGCTGTGACATATATCGCTTGTTTGCTAAATAAGCATTTCTTTTCGTAAAATAAAATAAGAAGAAACTCATGGCTGAAGTTAATATGTGTGTGGGTATCATCAAGTTTGCACAAGGTGACAGTCAGTCAGCATGTAGATGGCTGGGATCAGCTTATTCTATGAAGAAGAACTTACTACCATCTTACAACGAAAGCCTAGGACGTTCAGCTGTGACATATATCGCTTGTTTGCTATATTAACTTTTCTATTCGTAGAATAAAAGTCGTAATAAAAAGTGTCCAACTCCCAGAAAGAAAATATTTTAATACAAACCTTGTTGTAATATGTATTCATGGTATTGAATGATAGAAGCGTAAATTTATTTGGTTCCACTCCGAAGTCAAATTTTTGACGCGTTTCTGACATTTTTTCAGACTTTGTCATATATGCTCATTTGTGTATTATTTCTATAATTGAATAATTCTACTAATGTGTGCACTTATTTACTGAATAAATTTGTCATATTTCAGTCATTCAATGGATATTCATATTGATTTTGCTTGAAAATTTTCTTCTTCTTATTTTTTATGATTTTATTATATCAACAATATGTCCATGTGGGCATTTGTTGCTCACCTGAGAATATGTAAATATCGCTTTATTAGTGGATACTGTGAGGGGTTATGAAACTCAAAAAAGTGTCTGTGCCAAATACGAACATATTCGGCACCCAAAATATTTTCAAACTTCACATTGAAGAGTTCCCTATACCAGTACTTAATGCGTGGGTTATCCTACGGTAACCACATCGTGTGTCACTCAACATCATTTTTATATACAATACGTTGAAATTTATTCACATCTAAAGGATATCCATCTTAGACTGAATAAACAGTATATGTCCTTTAAGGATGTGTCAACCATCTTGAATTTTATATCGACTCAAAAAAGACAAACATGGTAGTGGACTATGAGTACTTTTCTAATACACATGTTTATATTTGAGTTATGGTAATACGCCTGCTCAGTATCAGATAGGGGCAAAGGACAATTAAATATTTAAGAGACATAAACATTACAGAAGTAACCATCTGTTATTCATAATATTTACTGATATTGAGATAAGTGGGGCTTTTTCTTCGAATTATGTGATAATCTGTTTGCATACTAATGGATTCTTGAATTCTAGAACCTGATTTTTACTCTGATATTTTACTTTTTATGTTACATATTATGCTATATTGAAATAAAATCAAAATAAAGAAGTTTACAAAATAAGGTGTTGAAAATATCAACCATGTAACATCATATGTGTAATCGTCAAGCATTATTCATCGACGAGTGTTCATAGTGTATCATCAAAGTGATCTCCCATATACAATTCTAGAATTCTAGAATCTGATTATTACTCTGATATTTTACAATTTTACCTTTTGTAATTTGACGTAAAATGATTATATTTGGAAATAACTTTAACACTCTTTCTCTATTAAAATTGCTCAGATTGAGGTTTAAGAATCGGAAACGTGTATGTCTGGTCCATGCTGCAAGTGTATCTGATCTTTAATTATGCTATTGAATTTAAAGATGGTTAACCCTTGCACTACTTAGTGAATGTCACTCCTGGTGGTCAAAGAGTCCCCGACGGCACATGTAGCCAAATTTGATCGACTTCAATTGATCGTTTCTTCAACGCATTTGAAATTTCAGTTATCAAAATTTCTCTAAATTTCTAAATCTTGGGTTCCATGACATCATATCGTAATATTTATTCACGATATGTATAGATATAAGTTTGATGTCTATATATATCCACATTATTTTTGATATGTGTATATACGAGGGATGTTCGTAAAGATCGCGTGCAAGTCTTAAATTAAGGAAAAGAGCGTAAAAGATATTTTGGTATTTTTTATTATTATTTTCTATTTGTGAAGTACGAAATGCAAACGATCATCATATTTTGACTTCATTATTACAAATATGACTTCGAAAGTTACTCTGCGATCGGGAAGTTATTATGACCTTTATATGTCTTTACTTCTCATTGTTAAATTCTGAATTTCATGTCTACATCCATATATTCTCTACGAAATGCAAACAGGAAATAAGTTAAAGGGGAGCTTGGGAAAAAAGAGCGAGAAAATACAAGGAAATAGAAAATACCAAGTATTAGACTCTGGTACAAGGAAGATTAATCCCATGATTCGTTTATTTTCATTTGTTTTCTTGACCCACCTGTGATAATCTATATCGAAATAAAATCAAAATAAAGAAGTTTACAAAATAAGGTGTTGAAAATATCACCATGTAACATCATTATTGTGTAATCGTCCAGCATTATTCATCGACGATTTTTAAAAGTGTATCATCAACGTGATCACCCATATACAATTCTAGAATCCTAGAATCTGATTATTACTCTGATATTTTACAATTTTATCTTTCGTAATATGACGTAAAACGATTATATTTGGACATAACTTTAACACTCTTTGTCAATCAAAATTGTTTAAATTGAGGTTTAAGAATCGGAAACGTGTATGCCTGGTCCATGCTGCAAATTTATCTCTTTTTAAATGATGCTATTGAATTTAAAGATGGTTTACATTTGCACTACTTTGTGAATGTCACTGCTGGTGGTCAAAGAGTCCCCGACGGCACATGTAGCCAAATTTGATCAACTTCACTTCAATTGATCGTTTCTTCAACGCATTTGAATTTTTTTTATCAAAATTTCTCTCAATTTCTAATTCGTGGGTTCCATGACATCATATCGTAATTTTCATTCATTATATGTATAGATATAAGTTTGATGTGTATATTTTTGATATGTGTATATACGAGGGATGTTCGTAAAGATCGCTTACAAGTCTTAAATTAAGGAGCTAAAAGCGTAAAAGATGTTTATTTTTGGTATATATATTGTCATATACTATTTGTGAAGAAAGAAATGCAAACAATCATCATATTTTGATTTCATTATTACAACTATGACTTCGAAAGTTAATCTGCGATCGGGAAGTTATTATGACCTTCATATGTCTTTACTTCTCATTTCTAAATTCTGAATTTCATGTTTAAATGCATATATGCTCTACGAAATGCAAACAGGAAATAAGTTTAAGGGGAGCTTGGGAAAAAAAAGAGCGAGAAAATACAAGGAAATGGAAACTTTTATCTGTGGATCAGGGTAAAATCGTATTCTTGGACAATACCGCTTCACGCCCGGAAAAAGGCCCAAGAATATGCGATAGGAGTATAGACTTATTGCACCTTTTAAAGTTTATCTATGATTCGATTTGATACGGCCCCTAATTCTGTAGTGTAGACTAATAGGATCTTACAACACGTTCTGGGAGAGACAAAGAAATCTCAATCCGATTGTCCGGTGCCGATTGAAATCCAAGACGAGACTTGTCTCTCCCTTAATGTGGTGTTTGATCTTTCTTCTCACCTTTATCGTCGTTTTTGCATTTACTTTTATGTGTCAATGATTGTTCAGAAATTGACATTAAAAAGACCAGGAAGTGCGCACTAAGCAACGTCAACGTAGTCAACGTAGTTAGCGACGTCAAATTCAAAGCTTCAAATTGACGTAAAAAGATAACAAATAACGTCACATGTAGTGTGCATGAAGTTTTCCATTTATTTTTGGTACTTCTACCCCTATGTATCAAAAATATAACAGAAAAAAATAATATCAGATGTATATTATGCTCATCCGGGAGGGTGAGATATGACAGGGTGAGATAACGCAGGGTGAGATAACGCAGGGTGAGATAAGAAAATTCCCTCCAAAATACCTGCCTAAAATGTGAGAATGTCACTTCTTTGCATACAAGACAGGATATGTCAATATAGATTATGAGATGAATGACACCGCCGGTGAAGGAAGTTTTGAATTATATCTATAATATCTTATCTTATATCTTATATATATAATAACGAAAGGATATCAGTTTGTTGGGAATTCCAGAGTGTAGGCACTGAGAATAGTATTGCAGCGAGGGCGCGTTACTTAGAAAAGTGTGTTTGCAATTCATAAACTAAAATGTAGGTCGAGTATTATAACTGAAATCAAATTTGAACATGTCTGAATTAGCGGATCATCAAAAACCTTCTTAGACAGATTTCTCTGTAAAATATTATTGTTATTAGACTTGTGAGTGTTGTTGAGATTGACGTCATGATATTCTTTATCTCTTCATAAATATTTATTTATTCGTAACTTAAGGCATGTCATTTCTGAATGAAGGAATTTCGACGATTTGAAAATATAGTTTTCATGTCACTTAATCATTTTATGAAGGAAAATTAATAGGTCCGTGATGAAAATCAAGATTTATGCTTAATTGAAAACTGGGTAAAAAATGCCGGAAATTGTTATAACTATGTGAGACAAAATAACCCCAGAGCTGTAAATGAAGTTAAATGCCTGTGTGATGAAATGTCCTTATGTGACCCCTGGAGAATAAATAACCCCGATCTTAAAAATTTTACCTGGTTTCGAAAAAATCCAATTAAAAAAGCTCGACTTGATTTCTTTTTAATTTCTGATCATTTATTGACAATCATAGATAGTACATCAATTCAACCTGGATATCGCACAGACCACTCCATGATATTTTTAGATATTAAAATTTCAAATTTCAAAAATGGGAAGGGTTTCTGGAAATTTGATAACTCTTTACTCTCAGATAGGTTGTATGTAGAAAAAGTTAAAAATATTATTCGTCATACTAAATATGAGTATGCATTACCGGAATACAATATGATAAACCTCGATCACATAAATGATTCCGAATTACAATTTACAATAAGCGATCAACTTTTTTAAGATACTCTTTTAATGAAAATAAGAGCTATGACAATTCCATATGCTGCAGAGGAAAAAAGAAGGCGATTGCATGAAAAATTACAATTAGAAAACCTTATTAAAGAAACTAGGGAAATAATTGACAGTGTTAATGATTCAGATACTAATATGGAAAATTTACAAAAAAGATTAGATGATCTAGAAATTGAATTAGAAACAATCAGAAAAAATGAACTTAATGCATTAATTATAAGGTCCAGATGTAAATGGATAGAAAAGGGAGAAAACCCGACAAAATACTTCTTAGCATTAGAAAAAAGAAACTTTACTAATAAAAACATAATTAAATTGAAAAAAACGGATGGCTCATGCATTACTGAACAGAATGAGATTTTAAATGAGATTAAAAATTATTATGATCTACTTTATAAAGATAAAGATGAATTTTTAGAACCAGTAAACTTAGATGAACTACTTATAAATAGCAATGTGAGTAAACTTTCAGATCATGATAAATTAGAACTAGATAAACCTATTACAATTGAGGAAGTTTCACAAGCAGTCAAATTATTAAAGAATGATAAAAGCCCGGATCCAGATGGCTTTTCGCGGGAGTTCTTCAAATTCTTCTGGATTGACATTAAATACTTCGTTTTCAGATCAGTGCGGGAAGGGCTTGATAAGGGGGAACTTTCTATTTCTCAAAAATGGGCATATCTATTCTCCTAAAAGGAGACAAACCAAGAGATTATTTGAAAAACTGGCGCCCAATATCTTTGCTAAATATATCATATAAGATTATATCTCATTGTTTGCTTCTAGAATTAAACAGTTTCTTCCTCAATTGATACATGAAAACCAAACAGGATTTATTGAAAATAGATACATTGGGGAAAACACTAGGTTACTTTACGATATCATGTACGAAATAGAAAATCAGGGAAAAGAGGGATTATTTGTAATGATTGATTTCGAAAAAGCATTTGACTCCGTGTCTTGGAAATTTATAAATGAAGTACTTAAGTTTTTCAATTTTGGTCAAAAATTCATTAACTTTATAAACTGTCTGAATAAAGATTTCAAATTATGTGTAATTCAACATGGCTTCTCATCTCCATTCTCCTCTATTGGCAGAGGCTGCCGTCAAGGCGATCCCATCTCTCCGTATATCTTCATTCTTTGCGTAGAAATTCTTGGCATACTTTTTAGGGATAATAAAAGAATAAAAGGCATAAAATCTAAAAATAAAGAGATAAAAATAAGTCAGTACGCTGACGACACTGGACTCTTTTTAGATGGTAGTATTAATTCTTTGAAACATTCTCTCTCATTACTTGAACAATACGCCAAATTTTCTGGTCTTAAACCTAATATCGAAAAATGCAGATGTATTTGGATAGGTGCTAACACAGTATGGATAAATTATGTACGGAAATACCACTCATTTGGTCAGATGAACCCTTTACTTATCTTGGCCTAATTTGCAGTGTTAATCTTGATGAAATGATAAATTTGAACTATTCCCAAAAAATATTAGATATAAGGAAACTGGTTACTAGTTGGTCAAAACGATTACTTAGTCCTATAGGAAAAATAACTGTGATTAAATCAATATTTATCTCTCGGCTCACCCATCTATTCATATCTTATAAAAGATTTAGAAAGAGTACTTTTTGCATATTTATGGAATAATAAAAATGATAAGATTTCTAGAAAACAACTATATCTTGATTATGAAGAGGGTGGGTTAAAAATGATAAATATACCAGCTTTCATTAAATCACTCAAGTTAGGTTGGGTTCGACGTATTTTAACAAAACACTCATTACTTACTGATCTTTTCATGGTAATTACAAATAAAGAGATTAACGAATTACAAAATTATGGTCCAGAATTCATAAAAAAATTATCGAATTCAACAGGAAATCCTTTCTGGAAAAATGTTTTGTCTTCATTCTATGAATTCAGAAAAATTATATATGAAAAAAATGATAAGGAAAGCAACAAAAATTTCATTTATCAAGAAATTTGGTATAACGAAAATATAAAGATAGATAATGTTCAGATTTTTTACAAAAAATGGGTAGAAAATGGTATTTTTTATGTTTATCATTTCTTGAATGAATATGGAACTTTATTGTCATATGATGAATTCTGTGAAAAGTTTAATTTTAAACCACCTTTTACCTTATTTCTTGGAATAAGGGATGCCATAATAAAGAAATGGCCAGAGCTTAGAGTAAACAACTACGATGTATTACTTCCTAATTATAGTGAATATATTATGATAACCATTAAAAATAAGAGTAATAATGTATCTGTGTATGATGTTTTCTTGAACTCTAATACTATCAAGCAAAATTATATTGATAAATGGTGCTTAGATATAAATATTGAAAAAGATGATATTAGTTATACCTTTATTAATAAATTACCCTTTATTGTTACTAAAGATCCAAAACTGTGTTGGTTTCAATATCGCTTGCTTCACCGTATACTTCCAACGAAGGTTTTATTATTTAAAATGAATATTAAAGACACAACATCTTGTGCATTTTGTAATACAGAAGAAGAAACATTGTTGCATTTATTCTTTCATTGTAATATTGTTAATAAATTTTGGGGAGATTTGCTATCTTGGATCGAATTAAATGCAAATACCACTGTGCAATTTGAAAAGGAAACAATAATATTTGGCAAGAAATTCAGAAAATGTGGAAACTGTTTAAATCTAATTCTTCTACTTGCAAAACAATTCATCTATACACAAAAAATCAGAAACAGACCACTTGATGTTGATGCCTTTATAGTTTTGTTAAAAAATTATTTCATGATAGAAAAATACATCTTTGCAAAAAATAATAAATTAGTAAAGTTTTATAAAAGATGGGAAATTTTGAAACACAATTTTGAGTAATGTATTACTTTTATTATTATGGAATATTATGATTATAATTAATATATAGATAATATGAAACAAAACATACTTTGGATTAATATTCTCAGGTACGAGTCTGTGAGTGAAAGTTGTCCTTTGTCTTTACATGTATGTTGCATAAAATGTTAAAATGTCTGCATAAAAATAAAAAAATAAAAAAGATAAAAGAAATGCCGGAAATTTGTTGTTAAAAATAGCACATTTGTTAAGAAAATACAAAAAGTGTGGAAATGCATTCATTTGATTTTTATTATACTTTTCTTTGTTATACAATTAAAACAGATTAGAAACTTTGTATAAAAGTAGAATTTGATAAAGAGCTACCTTAGGTACCAACTACACCGATAATTAAAAATTTTCAACATTTTACACAAAAATAACGAAAATCATCAAAGTTAAGGTCAAAATTTTAGAGATACCGAATTTCAACGATTTTTCCAAACACACAGTAACACATGCTCCTAGGGAAGACTTTTCAAAATATTGAAGAAAAAGTATATGTCCGTGTTCAAATAAGAAAGAACAGACGCTCACAAATAGTGTCATTTTGTGGTTTTTTGAAAAAGTGGCAGCGCTGAAAATTTGCCTTATTTTTTGGTGGAATTTAAACAATTTATAATTTTTCGGTATTCATCAGCCATACCTTATAAATCAATGATATTCCATACGTAAAACAAAATTCATGGGTAATTATTAACGTAAAAAAATCCGAACAGTTTAAAAAGTATCTCCACGTCAATTTTTACAGAAATTAACGCGAAGCATTTTCTTAAGCATACTTCATTCATTTTTATCAAATTTTCAAACTTGGCCGCTTTAATGTGTCGAATGAACTAAAGTTTTAAAAAGAGTAAGAAATGATACATAGGCCATAATGAATTGAAACATCTGTAAAAGTCAAGCTCAATGAGTGCTAAAACAGGAGATGCGCAACAACAGTCCAAAATCGTGACCAATGACGCACCTTAAGGTAGAGTATCCCTCAGGTCAGAATTGCTGGTAAGTTTTTGCCTGGATTCCCTGTTATTTCTCTTCAGAACAATGGTCAGATTATCAAACTAATATGATTTTTGGGGAAAAAAACTTTTATAGTTACATTTTATCACCTTTTAAAAAGGAATATTTCTTACTTTTCCCATAGTGTCTAATGTTAAAGTTCAAACGGCTTAAGGTCTAGGTATAATCATGAAACCACTAATTGTATTTTGCTTGTAATTTAGGTTTAACATAAGCTTTGAATATATGGTAATGAAAATATAGTTAAAGTTGTTATTTAGGAAATATCAGCATCTGAGACCTGAAGGATGCTCTACCTTAAGCACACAAGAGGATTCAAATTCTAAAATCTCTAAATCTAGGATTGTTTGATACCAAATTCTTATCTTTGAATTTCTCTATAGAACGATAGATATTGCCAGCCGATTGAGTATGTTATTTGGGACGGAGGAACATGTGCATATGAGGAGACAGCTCGTCCTCTTCAGGGAGGAAATAACGAATATAATACTACCTTTAGAAATCATTTGTTTTATATGTAATGGTAGTCTAGGTGAGGATGTGAACTATCCATGGTCCGATGATGATTATATGTATTGTCATAATATAGAGCTTGTAGTGAAACATACATGGAAGCTCTAAATGCGAGTGGTCTACTGATGGTCCCCTCTGAGAATTCACCTGGATACTGCCTGTTGTTTGTCACAAATCAGTCACTTAGAGAAAATGTTATATACATCATAAATGGAATGCCGTTTCTGTCTTCATCTTTATCTAAACCAATTGTGCTGGTGGATGGACAATCCATACATGGACCATGTCAATCACAAGAATTAGGTAATTATGAATATAATTCTGCGAGGTGTTTTAGATGTTAAACGTCTTCAAATTCAATAGCATCTCTGATAAATTTACAGCATGAATCAGACATGCACGTTTCGGGAACTAAACCCCTGTCAGTGATCCTAAGTCTAAACAATGTAATATGGCCAAAAAGTATGAAAATTATTAGGTCCAAAAATGTACCAAAAGACGTAGCAGAATGGGTGGGATATGATGCTACAGGACCCACGTTTTAGATGTTCTTTCTGGCCTGATGTCGCAAAAAGCTGGGCTATAAGAATAGGTCCTAACGGATGGCCATCTCTCGATATGATTCAGAATATTCTAAGAGACGGGTGTCATATGGTACCAGTAGGAGATCCGGATTCCTTGTTCCGTGATCACGAATAATGGAGGATATCATTTTCAATTGCCGAAAGAAACCTGATGCATTCATTAAATCACGCATAATTTCTGATATATATATCCTTTTAAGATTATGCTTAAAGAGAGTGTTTAACATTATGGTTCCTGATGTGTTGTGTTCATATTTTATGAAAACAACATTATTCTATACTGTAGAGAACACTTTTGTAAAGTTGTGGCAATTTGATAACATAGAAACATGTTTTAAAACTTGTTTCTCTGTGCTTTATGAATATGTTGATGAAGGAAATTGTCCGAATTATTTTATACCGGAGTACAATATGACGAAAAGGAAAGTCAACGATAGAAATCGTCGGCCTTTTCTAATCATATTCAGATTTCTTCACATCGTTGGCATTATCGGAACAATCGACATTTGTCAGGAAGAACTTATATTAGACGAAAACATACCTTTAGCAAGGATGGAATTAAACATGGATAATATTTTTTTTGAAATCTGATCACTTTCATATAGCTATTGATCGTGTAATGATGATATCATACATCTTATCTGAGACCGAAAATATATCCATTGCACCTCTCTTGTGTAAGATTTCACGTTCATCACGCCGCCATTTCACGGGGGTGCAGAGTTACATTTTGCGAAGAGGAATTGTATGGTGGTGTCTTATAATTATGAAAAATCTTTGGAATGACAATGAACAAAATAGGAACAATTATTTTCTGCACAATTGTATAAAATGTCTGCTAAGAATTGGATACAGTGTAGACGTTATAACGAGGAAATTGACAGCGGCTACATACATGTATCTTGTGGGTAAAACAACGTCTTCATTATCACATATACGGCGGCTGTTATCAGAGTATCCTTCGTATGTCATTGATTAATCAACAAGTGACATTAAATAATCAGCATACATGGACGTGTAGTAGGGGATACACTATGGACCACAAAATACGATGCGGCTGGGCTCCACCATATGATTTCTACCAAAAACTCCGTTAGCATTACAAATATTGATATCGACCACAAAATGGCAATTACTTCCACCTGTGTCATATAAATACCTTCTTGAGAGTCTATGTTATATTCACCTTCAGCATCAATATTCGGTGAAGAAACCAATAAGGAGATCCTCAACACTGAAGTTAATATGTTTGTGGGTATCATCAAGTATGTACAAGGTGACAGTCAGTCAGCATGTAGATGGTTAGGATCAGCTTATACTATAAAGGATAATTTTCTAACACCTAACAACGAAAATCTAGGACGTTCAACTGTGACATATATCACTTGTTTGGTGAATAAACTATTCTATTCCAAGAGTAAAATATCATTTCTAAATAAAAGTTTCAAACTCCAGAAAAAATCTTCTGAACAAAATTCTATGAACTGATGTGGAAAAGTGCATTGGCAGCAAATGTTTTTCATCCAATGATATTACTCATTAAATTGATCCTGCCTTTTCAAACGCTTACGTAATCCGAAGTTAAGTTTTGGCGCGTTTTTGGAATTTTGATGCTTTTTCGGACTTTGTCAAAAATGCTCATTTTGGAATAATTTCTTTGAAAAAACAACAATAAATATTTGGTTTTGTAAACTAATGTACTGCATATATGTGTCACATTTAAGTCATTCAATGAGTAAATATTAATTTTGGACGCAATGATTGTTATGTGAAAAAGGAAAGACGGGTTATTTTCATACATATTAGACTTCTTCTACGGAACAGCTGAAGAGATATTACTAGTAACTAAACATAGTAGGAATGAAGTACACATGGTCTTCTACAAGTGTTGAGGTTAGTACCCGGCCCTGAGCAGTCGAATTGGCATACTAATTGTATAAATAAAACAAAGTAATGAATGTCCACTACCACGATTTTTCTTTTTTGAGTCTATAGAAAACAACGATTGCACCATATGCTTTAATTAGCTTACACTTGCCCTTAACTTTCAAAGTATCATTTCATCGCTGTTTCCTCCAATTGTTCTACCAAATCTGTATCGATCTTACTCACCAAATTTTTATCTGAAATCAAATCTGGACTTCAAAAATATCATTAACCAGATGTGGATTTTAAATGATTCGAAGGAACTTTTAGAACATCTAAAATTCACTCATTTTAGTAGAGTCCATTCGATCTAAGCCTTTGATTTTTCGACAATTTACACTACAATCCCACATTCTAAATTGAAAGAGAGACTCGCAAAAAAAATATAAGTAATGCGTTTAAAAGCAAGAACGGAAATCGCAAATACAAATTTATTGCTGTTAACTATGAAAAACCCTACTTTGTAAAAGTCCGATTCTTAAAATAAGTACACTGAAACAGATATTATTCAGATATTAATCTTCCTGATCGACAACGTTTTTGTGGTGTCTAGAGGAAAGGTCTTTCAACGAATTGTCAGAATTCCAAAGGGGACCAATCGTGCCCCACTCCTTGGCGACATTTTTCTTTACTCGAACGAAGCTGAATTCATTCAATCTTTGGTCTCTGAAGGGAAAAGATACTTAGCTTCTGTCTTTAACTTCACTTACAGATATATAGACGATGTGCTGTCCATCAATAATCCAAAATTTGCGGATTACCTTAGTAGGACCTATAAGTCGGAGCTTGAAGTCAAAGAAACTACAGAGACAAATAATTCAGCATAATATTTGGAAATAATGCTTTCCTGTGACACTGATGGTCACATGAACACCTCACTCTGCAACAAACGTGACGACTTCACTTTTAGCATCACAAATTTCGTTTTTCTGTGTAGCAACATCCCTTAATTGTCTGCTTATGGCGTGTCCATATCCCAGTTGATACGTTATGCCAAAGCAAGTAGCAAATATACAGATTCTGTTCTGAGAGCTAGGCAACTTTCAGATAAGCTTCTCAGTCAGGGATATGTTTGTGATCAATTAACATCGCTACTGAGGAAGTTCTACGGTCGATACGAGCTCGTCCTACACTATATATGTACCATTGTCCAGAATGGTAAATGATATTCTGTCTTAGACCATTTGAACCATCCAACCGCAGACTATACTTTTATCTTTCGAAATGGAAGTAACAGGATATGATGTTTCTGCCGAATTGAAGCGACGGGTGTTGCATGCAAGCAGGAAATGCTGACTCTGGTCTCACTCCTAGGGTTCGCTTCTTTTCATATAGTGGAGGTTTTATCCTGATTTTGTAGCCTTTGTTTTGTAGTTTCCTGAATTATCGATTTTGTACTGTGGATATTGCCATTGTCCTTATTTGTCATCAACTAATATAGAGAGATTGTCAATGTAATCAGGTGAGTGATATATGCCCACCGGGGCCTCTTGTTTTTCTTTAATATACAAATGTAACAATTGGTTACCGTCGGATTCATATTTAATTGCTTTGGTTTTTGTTTTATCCTGATTTTGTATGCCTTCGGTTTCTGATTTTCTGAATTATCGATTTTGTGCTGTATACAGGGATATGGTCATTATCCATATTTGTCATGCAAACTGTCGGACCAAATATCAAGTATCTTAAAATTTGACAAAACGCACAAGAATCGTGATCGAAATATCTACAAACATAGAACAAATTCTCGTTATTTAGTCTGTTGTTCCCAGAACAGTGACAGGCTTCTCCATTTTGTTGCTGCCCAAAAATGCAATTGACATTTGATAAAATCCGAGTGTCCTGAGTGTTCAAAGAAAAAGCCCTGTCACAATAAAGCGTATGATAGCAAGGTGAGCCGGCGTGATTTGTTGCTGGCTGACACACCGAATGGTCTTCGTACACGTTCGGGGACATATTGAGGACATGGCGAATACACTCCCATACTGAGTTTAACGCAGTCGAACGCTGAAGGCTTCGAAAATTACTGTAAGCTCCGCGATCGTTATTCTCGTTAGCTTATGTGTGGATTTTTGTGTTTTGATGTCGAGGTTGCTGTTCCTTGTCCCCTTTTGTGTCTCTTGTTGTGTATGTTTTCTCTGTGTTTTCGCTTGGGATATTTTGTCGTTGGTGCTGCGACCGGGTCTTATTGAAGATCCCCTATTTTTCGTTTCAAAACGCAATGAAGTCGTTATGCACACGTGTCTTGTATCACAACGCCATAATTTCACTCTGTGTTCTCAATATGTTCCTGCCCAAAGGGGTATTTTTGGAACTCGCAATCTTTTTCCTCCTTCTCGAGATAACTACGGATAAACTTATACGGTATCTGAATGTTGACGTTATTATTCCTCCGCCGCTGCTTTCGGTTTATTTGTAAACAAATATGGCCGGCACACCGCCAACCAAATACATAGCAACGTTGGCGTTATTCGAATTCCTTAATCATTATTGAGCTGGAATCTGCTCATCTTTGTATTTTAGATATGGTACCAAAGCCTGCCTGGTCTTCTTGGTGCTATTCATCTTGGGTATACGACTTCGGAAGCATTGACCCGAAAAACAATAGTACCAAATTCTGACAACAATTTTGACTGACGGGAATCCTTGACTTTATGATATGTGGGTAGATATTGTTCTATTTGAGAAGTACGGATAAAAAGAAATTGTGATTACCAACCTACAAGACATAAGAAACGTTTAACACGAATCGTGCAAAACATGGCAACCCCTTTCCCCAAGGCTACATACAATGAAGCTCCTAGGGGAATGAGAAGCGCCTTGAAGACCAAGATGATGCACATGCTGTCATCCGTATATTGGGAAGGTACTCATACGTTCATACACGTTCCGAAAAGCTCGTAATTTCAGTTTGACGATAGGAGGCTTCCGCTTAACCTGTTCGTTACGCTTAAGGAACATGTCTCCAACTACCCGGTGTTTTGAGCGTATATGGAACGATCAAGTAACGACAAAATAACTTACATTGGATACTAAAAATTGGTTACTATTCGTCAGGTACCAATTTTCGTCATTTTCGGCAAAGCATTCCATGACGAAATTACATACTGACGAATAAAAATACTCCTAGAAAAAATAGTTTAGTAATGAAAAGTTGTATCACTCTCTCGATATACTTACAAGGCATCGGGAGCACTGCAGAGGATGCAAGAAGAAGTTGAAGGTTCCAAGTTTAAAGACATTGTAGCATAGTGTTACAAAGACTAGTAATTGAAACTGATTACACAAAGAATGTCGCTTATAATGTAATCTTAATAACTTAATCATATGTTTTCAAAACAAGCTATGTGATATATAGATGTATGTCTCTAATTATAGTTTGTTTGTCGATAATTTTTAAACGTACAATGAAAACAAATGCATAAGTTGAATTTGACGGCGGGTCTAGAATTTACATTAAGGAGTCCTTGGATGACGAATTCACATTCTGAAGAAATGGTAATTTTAACGAATAGACGAAATTGGTACTGACGAAAATAAAGGTTTTTTCTTATTTACAGCACATGCAATACTTACTGTAGCATTTTCTCTTGAATGTTAAACGTCTTCAGATTCATATCAATTATAGAATCAACGATTAAATTATGACGAATTTTCATTTTTTTTAAATGCTTAGAACTTTACAAAGAAGTACAAGAAAGTTTTATAACGATGAGCTACGAATTGTTGTGTTTTAACATCGTGATTTTCTTAATTAATTGGAATGTGTCTTAAAATGGAAATTATACGTACAGGTGACGAAGAGAGGACTTTTTACATTAATTTTCTACAATGGGGCACCGGAAACTGAATTAAAGATCCATAACTTTTTTCTAGAATTGAGAATGTTATCATAAATGACTTATGTTTATTGACGAGGAAATTATAAAGAACACAAATAACATGATAGAGGACTACATCCGCAACGGATATTATCATTGTGGAAGTTCTTTGGTCGCTACAGGAATCATATAAAAGTATATGTGGTACCTCTTTTCAGAATGATCAGTGGAATTTTGGATTGCAATTGAATTGCTGTCAATCACCAAACAAGACATATGAATAAAAAGTTACTTGTTACATCAATATGTACATCGCGACAAACAACGAATTTGACTAATTTGAAAGATTAAATTTTCTTTGTATCAAAAGAACCTGTTACAGTAAAAATATCAATGGGAAATACAAGCACATAATTCAAAATACTCTCAAACCTAATCTGTGCAGTTACAGTTTTATCTTACGAATACATGTGCAGCAATGACCAGTCATAATGCAACAAAGTGAGGCGCATTAGCTCTCAAACTTTTATTAGATGCTGGCTTGGACATGTCCAAAACCCGTGCCCCTTCAAAGTTTCGAGCTAGATATGCTGTGATATTTTCAAGGAATAACGTGCTTGCGCAAACTAACAAGAATTTTTAACCTCTTATTATTTTGGGGTCGGTATTTAAAAACATAAGTGGAAGTTACAAATTGGTTTTTTTTTTCATTATTTCTTTCTTTTATCACAGGGATCATCATGCAAGATCATGTTTAGTGAAACCTGCCCTTTAAAAATTTATTTGGATGCGCCAACTACAATGAATTCCGTATTCGTTCTGTACAATAAAATGTGATGTGGGTCATTTTGCACATGTTACAAAGTTAGATCAACTTCGCTTGATCGTTTCTTCAACGCATTCAAAAATTCTGTTATAATTTTTTCTTGAAAATTCTAAAACGTGGGTCCTGTAACATCCTATCCCATCCATCCTGTTGCGTCTTTCGGTACATCTTTGGACATAATAACTTCACACTCTTTGGCCATATTACATTCTTCAGATTGAGGATCATTGAAGAGGGTAAATAACGCGGAAATTTTTCAACTCTTTAGTACCCAAAACGTGCTTGCATCTCTGATTCATGCACATTTATCTGTTCCTATCGGTAAATGATGCTATTGAATTTGAAGACGTTTTTAAAAACATTCAATGGGTTTTTGTTCCGTTTGTTGGTATTTAATATGAGTGTTCCTTCCTGTTGTTGTCTTTTCTTGATGTGGTTATTTTACAAAATGTCACTTCTCGTCTCATACTCATGTTTCACGCCCGTTCGGGGTCTTCTTCGTCTTGTACATGTGGGTGTGGTAACATCAAAGTATCCGCCCCTTTACTTGTCTTTCTTGATGAAAATGTGTGGAAATTGTGTTGCTTTACGGAGCATGTCTCTAACGACTGCCCGGTGATATCGACGTGTACAGAACGTCATCAAGTAACGACCAAATAGATTCCATCGGATATATGCAATTCTTACTGTAGCATTTTGTCTTGAATCACATCAATGGTAGAATTAACGATTGAATTATGATAAATTCTGAATTGTTATAATTTTTCTTTACAATTTTTTAATGCTTAAAACTTTACAAGAAATACAAGAAAGTATTATAACGAAGAGCTAAAATTTGTTGTGTTTTAACATCATGATGATCTAAATGAATTGGCATATGTTTTAAAATGAAAGATTATGCAGGTGACGAAGGACGTCTTTCCATTAATTTTCTGCAATTGGGCACAGGAAACTAAATTGAAAAACCCCAACCTGTTTTTTTTTTCTTAGATCTGAAAATGTTAACGGATCTATGTTTAGTGGGGCATAAAGAACACAATTAACCTACTAGAGGACTACGTCCGCGACGAATTCATCATTGAGGAAGTTCTTCGGTCGCTACGGGGATCGTATAAAAGCATATGAGATGTTTTATCCTGATTTTGTATGCCTTTGGTTTCTGATTTTCTGAATTATCAATTTTGTGCTGTATACAGGGATATGGTCATTATCCATATTTGTCATACCTCATTTCAGAATGATCAGTGGTATTTTGGATTGATGTTACACGTTGTTACTTTCCCTTCTCGTCGAATGCTCATGTTTCCCACTAAGCAACGATGGGGGTATTCTCCGTCTTGTACATTAGTGTTTGGCAACATCAACATTAAAACCATATACCCTTTTCTTGTCTTTCTTATTGAACATGTGTAGGTAATTGTTTTGCTTGATAATATTTCGGTTACCCTAGGTTTTCTATCACATCACGTCATAAAAATTATTAATTGATTGTACAGAACATATAGCTTTTGCTTTGATATCATGTTTCATCGTCTTTGTGTAAAGAGTGTAAAGAACAAGTTCCATTAGAGTATGTGTCATAGTTCTCCTTATGCCTATTGTGAAGAAATGAACATTTGGACTAAATATCGGATGATACCACCGTATAGAAAGTTTAATGGATATTACGTTTGTCGGAAATAACCTAAGCCTAGCTAGCTCGGAAAATAGTTTGAAGAATTGATCGACCGAAATTGCATTGTCTACATGTGCTCTCTGGAACTACACTGGTTTGTGGAACTCTTCGATGTGAAGATTCAAAATTTTGGGTGCCCGATATGTCCTTAATTGGCACACACCCTTTTTAGTTTCTTAACCTTCACAGTGTCTACTAATAAATAGGTTGTACTAAATACTAAAAGATTTACATATTCTCAGGAGAGCAATAAATGCACACATGGGCTTGACATATTATTTATATAATAAAACATTCATGAAAAATCAGAACAAGAAAATTTTTCAAGCAAAATCAATATGTATGTCCATTGAATGACTGAAATGTTACAAATTTATGCAGTAAATGAGTGCATACATTAGTAGTGTTATTTCAATATAAAAATAGTTCACAAATGAGCATATATGACAATCTCGAAAAGACGTCAGAGGTTACCAACGATATACATATACGTATTTCAACACATTTGCCTACTCCATTTACTCAATATGTCGCGCTTTAGTTAAAGTTCGGTATCCGTAAGAAACGCGTCAAAAATTTGACTTCGGAGTGTAACCAAATAAAACTACACTTCTTTAAAAGAATCGTCAATATTAGAATTTTTCAAAACCATGAATACAACAAGAGCGTTTGTAAAACATATCACAGAATGCCAATTTATCGAATTATACAGTTGGATGAAAACAAATAATTTGCTGTCTCAAACAATAATACACATAAGTTCATAGGATTTTGTTCAGATTCTTTTTCCGTCGTTGGAAACTTTTATTTACGAGTCGATATTTTACTCTAGGAATAGAATAGCTTATTTAGCAAACAAGCGATATATGTCATAATTGAACGTCCTAGACTCTCGATGTGCGGCCTTGGTAAGTTATCTTTCATAGTATAAGCTGATCCTAGCCATCTACATGTTGACTGACTGTCACCTTGTACATACTTGATGATACCCACACACAATTTAACTTCAATATTAATGATCTCCTTATGGTCATGGCTAGGATCGTCCATGAGATTGACCAAACATCTTGTTGATTTCTTCAGCGCATTTTGATTCTGACGTTCAATGTAACATAGACTTTCAAGAAAATATGCATATGGTAGGGGATGAAGGATGTAATGTTTTGTAGTAGATACCAATATTTGTAACGCTAAAGGATAAGCATTCAGGAGTTCATGGCGCATAAATATTGGCGGCACAAAGCTGTATCGTATCTTGTGGTCCATAGTATATCCTCTACTACACATAACGTCCATGTATGTTGATTGTTTAATGACATTTGGTGAGCAATCAATAGCATACGGAGGATACTCTGATAACAGCCGCCGTATATGTGATAATGCAGACTTCGTTTTACCCACAAGATACATGTATGTAGCCGCTGTCAATTTCCCCGTTGTTACGTCTACACTGTATCCAATTCTTAGCAAACATTCTATACTTTTGTGTAGAAAATAATTGTCCCTATTACGTTCATTGCCATTCCAAAGATTATTCATCATAATTTGACAACAGCAAACAATTCCTCTTCGAAAAGTGTAACTCTGCACCCCCGTCAAATGGCGGCGTAATAAACGTGAAATCTTGCACAAGAGAGGTGCAATAGATATATTTTCATCCTGTAATGAAACGTAAAATGTATTCCTTAAGTATGAATAGGGAATATTAACGTGATAAGATTTCATGAAATCATCATCCAATTTCATCTCCATTCTTGTGAACGTTAGGTTTTTATCTAATATAAATGTTTCTCCACATATATCGATTGTTCGAATAATACCAACGGTATGAATAAATCTTATCACGTTTAGTAAAGGTTGACGATTTCCATTGTTGACCTTCTTTTTTATCATATTGTACTCTGGTATGAAATAATTGGGACAATTTCCTTGATTAACATAATCAAAGAGCACAGACAGACAGGATTTAAAACATGTTTCTATGTCATCGACTTGCCACAACTGTACTGAAGTGTTCTCTACAGTATAGAATAATGTCGTTTTCAGAAAATATGAACACAACACTTCAGGAACCATAATGTTAAACACTCTCTTTAAGCATAATCTTAAAAGATTATATATCAGAAATTGTGCGTGATTTAATGAATGCATCAGGTTCCTTTCGGCAATTGAAAATGATATCCTCCATTCGTGATCACGGAACAAGGAATCTGGATCTCCTACAGGTACCACATGACACCCGTCACTTAGAATATTCTGAATCACATCGAGAGATGGCCATCCGTTAGGCCGGGTTCTCATAGCCCAGCTTTTTGCTACATCAGGCCAGAAAGAACATCTTAAACACCTTGCCAAATCATATTCATATCCGCCTAATACCTGTGACTGGCATGGTCCATGTAGGGATTGTCCTTCCCGCAGGTTAACTTGTTTAAATAACAATGAAGATAGAAACGGCATTCCGTTTATTACTTGTATAACATTTTCTCTACATGAATGATTTATGTCAAATAGCAGGCAGTATCCTGGCGAGTATTCAGATGGTACCATCAGTAGACCACCCGCCTGTAAAACTTCCCTGTATGTTTTGACTACAAGCAGAGGATTAATACATATCATTAAATCATCATCGGATGGTGGATAGTAAACACCCTCACCAAGACTACCACTACATATAAAACGAAAGGTATCAAGAGGTTCTGTAAAATTCATGATTTCCTCCCTTAAGAAGGTGAGTTGTCTTCTCATATACACACGTTCCTCCGTCCCAAATACCATACTCAATCGGCTGGCAATATCCATTTTTCTTAAATAGAGAAATCCAACAATAAGAATTCAAAAGAAAAATCCAAACCAATATTTTATTAATTCAGCATTTCATTTCTCTTTTGTATGCTTAATTACCAGTGAAAAATATTTATGAAGAGTCTATCTTTCTTTCTGATTGGGCACCTGGCAGCCCTCTATTAGGTCAGTTGGCTGTATTGATGTTATATTACGGGGAACTCATTCGCCAACTGCCCGTTGCAGAGTAGTCTAGCCAGGCCGTGCCTTAAGCCCCTTCTATTATTTAAGGGGCGGAATACTAAAAATCAATTAATTTAAAAGAGAGAGAGAGAAATGCGTGTACTTTTTTTCCAAATTGTGAATGGATGATTTCTTTTCAAACATTTTCAAAGCAACTAAAAGTTCGAACACTCGACCTACCATTTAGTATGAACAAATCAAGCTCAATACACATTATTCCAAGTAACATGTCCTCGCTGTAATAAAATCCGTAACACTTAACTCAGCGCCAACGATTTGGTAATTTCCAAAAAGCCTATATCCATTTTTTATGATATAATATTAAACTTCCTTCACCGGCGAAATCATCCGATATATATCCCAAGTGGACATGTCCTGTTATTCATGGACAGCATAAGGTTGACTATGACACATACTCTCGTGAAACTTATACTTTATATCGTCGGTTTATGTGTAGTCTTCTGTGTTTGATATTTACATGTCGTGTGTCTCTTTTCCGTCTCGTGCTGTACTTGTCTTTTGTGTTTTTGCATCGGGTGTTTTGCTGTTGATGCTGCAACGGGTTCTTGTTTGAGATCTCCTCCCTTCTTTTACACCCTATACACAACGAAGGTGAAACATAATATCAAAGCAAAGGTAATACTGTTATCTGCTCTGTAACATCGCTTGATAATTTCAATGACGTGATTTGGATCGAAAAAATAGGGTTATAGTAATATTGTACTAAGCAAAACAAATTCCCACCCATCTTCAATAAGAAAGACAAGAAAAGTTGTCTATGACTTTATATAGTGGTTGCGTAGGTACATCCTCATGTACAAGACGGAGAAGATCCCCAACGTTGCTTAGTGGGAATCAGGTTAAAAACACGAACAAAAAGGAAAGTGACGACACGTAAAATTACCAAATTAACAACACGAGGAGAAGGGGAAAATTACTAATGCAATACACACGACGAGAACGGAGAAGGGAAAGTGACAACAGGTAAAATTACCATGTCATACACACGACGAGAAGGGAAAGTAAAAACACATAAAATTATCATGTCAACAACACGAACAGAAGAGAAAATGACAACACGTAAAATTACCATGTCAACAACACGACGAGAAGGGAAAGTGACGATATGTAAAATTAACATGTCAAAGACACGAACAGAAGAGAAAGTGACAACACGTAAAATTACCATGTCATACACACGACGAAAATGGAAAATGACAACACGTAAAATTACCACGTCAACAACACGACGAGAAGAGAAATTGACAACGCGTAAAATTACCAAAACAAAACAAAAACACGACGAGAAGGGAAAGTGACAACACGTAAAATTACCATGTCAACAACACCACGAGAAGGGAAAGTGACGACACTATGAATTATCATGTCAATAACACGACGAGAAGGGAAAGTTCAAAAACACGACGAGAAGGGAAAGTGACGACACTATAAATAACCATGTCAACAACACGAACAGAAGGGAAAGTTCAAAACACGACGAGAAGGGAAAGTGACGACAATATAATGTCAACAACACGACAAGAAGAGAAAATGACAACATGTAAAATTACCATGTCAAGAACACGAACAGAAGGGAAAGTGAAAATATGCAAAATTACCATGTCAACAACGCGACGAGAAGGGAAAGTGACAACACTAGAAATTACCATGCCAACAACACGACGAGAAGGGAAAGTGACAACACGTAAAATTACCATGTCAAAAACATGACGAGAAGGGAAGTGACAACATGCAAAATTACCATGTCAACAACACCACAAGAAGGGAAAGTGACGACACTATAAATTACCATGTCAAAAACACGACAAGAAGGGAAAGTGACAACATGTAGAATTACCATGACAACAACACGACGAGAAGGGAAAGTGACGACACAATAATGTCAAAAACACGACAAGAAGGGAAAGTGACAACATGTAAAATTACCATGACAACAACACGAACAGAAGGAAAGTGACGACACGTAAAATTACCATGCCATGCCATGGCGACCAAGTCAGGGAAAATCATTTAAAACACTTACTGTCAAACCCCTCGCGGGGAACTTTTTAAGAGCTCCACATGGCAAAGGGCATAAGTGTGACTGAAATGAGATAAAGAAGATCCTGACGAAAAACAGAACTCACAATAGAGCACCAAATGGAGAATCGACGGATCCCTAGCAAGCTTGCGGTGGGGCCAGGTGCCCGGGAGGAAAAAGCATCCCCGTTTGGCTAGCCGCACCCGCCGTCGATGATAATGCACGAAAATGAAAACAATATCTAAAAACATGCACTGTCTGAGGCAATGCCTATATAGAAAGTGTCATGGCGACCAAGTCAGGGAAAATCATTTAAAACACTTACTGTCAAATGTGAGTACCTATATTCTAGTAAAGATCTTGAAATTTTTACGAAAAAAATGTAATGATCGCTGAGCGATAAATGTCCCCTACCGGCGGCATAACTTTATGTCCTGAATCTCTTTTCACGAGTTTATTATCTGCAACAGCCAAGAGAAGTCCGGAAAAATGAAGATTTCATTAAATTTTCTAAGTCCAAGGGTCATAACTCTTGTAAAAATAGGTCAATCAAAACCAAACACAACCTTGATCTGTATCCCACTAAGATGTATTCATATACCAACAATCAGTTAATTAATCTGCAACAGAACTGAAGAAAGGTCTGGAAAACTGATTTTCCATGATATTTGCTAAGTGCAAGGGGCCATAACTCGTGTGAAAATAAGTCAATTGGAATTAAACTCGAACTTGATCCGTATCACATTATTATGTATTCGCATACTAAAAATCAGTTCATTATCTGTAATAACAGCCAAGAAAAGTCCGGAAAACTAAAAAAAAAAAATCAAGAAATTTACTAAATCCAAGGGCCATAACTCTTGTAAAAATAGGTCAATTGAGACCAAACTCAAACTTGGTCTGTTTCACTCTAAGATGTATTCATATACGAAACATCAATTTATTATCTGCGACAGAACAGAAGAAAAGTCCGGAAAACTGACATTTTCATAAAATTTGCTAAGTCCAAGGGCCATAACTGTTGTAAAAATAGGTCAATCAAAACAAAATTCAAACATGATCTGTATCACATTGAGATATATCCACATAACAAAAATGTGTTCAATGTATGCAACAACAGCGAAAAAAAGTACGGAAAAATAAAAATTTCAAGAAATTTGCCAAGTCCAAGGGCCACAACTCTTGTAAAAATAGGTCAATGGAGACCAAACTCAAACTTGGTCTGTATCACACTAAGATGTATTCATATACCAAACATCAATTTATTATCTGCAACATAACCGAAGAAAAATCCAGAAAACAATGAATATATGAATTCAATATATGCAACAACAGCGAAAAAAAAAGTCCGGAAAACTGAAAGTGTGACAGACGGACAGACCGAGAGAAAACTAAGAGTCCCCTTCGGCGTTGCCGGTAGGGGACTAAAAACTCCCTCCATCTCCTTAGTTGCAGAGTAAGAGAATCATTTGGAATTCAAATTTTATCCAAAGTCTTTCACAAACGCGTGCATTTATAAAACAAAATTCTACCTAAAATATACAAATGTAGCTGTAAATATATCAATAATAACTTAGGGGAAAATAACGGGAAATATGCTTGAATAAAAATGACAATGTGCGAATAGAAAATATGTATCAAAAATCAAATTAAAACTGTTTAAATATTTTTCAAATGCATAAACAGCTGAAAAAAAAAAAGAAAATGAAAAAAAGAAAGGGAAATTCCCCGCAGGATTCGAAGCCACAACCCTAGTGTTCACCCAGTAACGTACCAGAGAGAAAGGCAAATGACGTACATTCTCAATTTACGCCGTACTAAACTCAACACAAAATATGCTCAAAATATTTTATGACCTCTACCAGACCTAATCTCAAGTGGGGTTCTCTATTGAGCACGTTATCAAACTTTTATAACCTCGAATATTAGAGACGATCGCATACTTGAGCTCGCTAACAGAGTTTGAACACTTTCTCAAATTTCAAAGACGATCTCATATTTGAGCACGATAACAGAGTTTGAGCACGTAAAACGTTCTCAAAATTATTTCATATCTAAGAACTGACGATGAAAAAAAAACATTTTTCGGCCAATGTGACCTCGGGTTGTCATGGTAACGAGGTCATTCTATTTATAGCACTTTTGGGCCCCTGAAATAAGCCAGCTTCGGTAACTGTGTTGCCATGGATACCATGCGCGGATCCAGCGGGGGACAGGGGGTCTGGGCCCCTCCCCCCCCCGAGATTTTCAGAGATGGGGTCCAGCTTTGGCCCATTTCTAATTGAATGGGGTCTAAAATGCATAAAAGGCTTTAAAATCTAAAGTTCGCTTCGCTCACCATCTACAAATACTCAATATTTTTTCTACACATTTTTATTTTTCTTTGTACTAAATTTTATTGGTGTAAGTAAACTGTCTTGGTCTCAGTATCTCTTACTTCATAGGGTGTCATCTCCCTCATCTTTTTCAAGGTTTTGTAATTTCAAAATATCTGATTATTTGGGGAAATGAAACAGCTTTTATCTTTTTATTCTCATGAAATAAAGACAAATAATAAATATTTCATATCTAAAAATTTATAAAATTAAAAGTATGTTTTTGACCATTTTCAATCTTAAATATAACAAAATGCACCAAAAGGAGACCATTGATTTTCATCAAAAGCAATATATGTTTATTGACAAATATTAATTGAATAAGAAATTTGGAGTGGATAAATTAAGAGTATTACCTTAATTCTGTCGTCAAAAACCGTTGCCATGGCTATGTTACAACTTTTTGCTTTTTCATATTAACTTTGAAATTGATTTTATTCCTCTTTAGAATTACATAAGATTGTCAAAATGTATGCATGGATAGATATGACTTAACTCTTTCACATAAAAACAATTCTGTTTTTTCAATGTTCAAGGTCATTGGCTTGATGTTCAAGGTCATTTCTACTTTGAGACTCAAAAGTTGCAAAAATATTGAATTTTTCATTTTTGTTATCAATTTCAATGATTTTTTTATTTGAATATTTTCATAGGTCATATTTATTATGAAAGCTAATGAATATTCATCAGAAAGAAAAAAATCTTATAATTTATTGAACTGTACTGAGCAATTTGATAGGAAAATATTTTTCTGTCAAAAAAACAAGAAAATATACAGACTTCGTTCCTTTTTAATCAAAATACTCACCAAGAATTCATATATTCAAAGATGTGAAGAAACTTTATCAATAGTTCTAAGAAATTAGCGTTAATAGATTAATCATTTTATGGCGTATGAAAGTCAAGTTCAATATCTCAATGTTTCTAAAATATTGGTACCGTCATCTTATGAAAAATCAGGATTTTTCGTCAAATCTGTAATGACCTTGGACATGCAGTGGGTGACCTTGACATATTTTCATGGTCATCTTTATATTTTTAAAAACGTCTCTGGTAGATGTGTTCCAATGTCATGCGTGGATAGTTTGATAGAGGTTGTGTTTAACATCGAACCTTTCAGTCGATTGTTGCCATAACAACTAAATTTGATGCTGTTTTGCATATATAAAAGGACAAATTAGCCCAATCAAATTTTTATATTAATACATGTATAGTTCAAAGATGATATACATGCGCGGATCCAGAGGGGGGACCGGGGGTCTGGATCCCCCCCCCCCCCCGAGATTTTCGGAGATGGGGTCCAGCTTTGGCCCATTTCTGATTGAAATGGGTCTTAAAATGCATGAAAGGGCTTTGAAACCTAAAATTTCAGCTCGCTTCGCTCGCCATTTACAAATACAAAACTATTTTTTCTTCAAAATTCCTTAATTTTTTTTTCAATTGTTCATACCAAAGAATTAATTGTCTTGGGTCTCATATTTTCAACAGTCCCTTGCTTCATAGGATGTAACCTCCTTCATATTTTTCAAGGTTTTGTCATTTTAAGATGTCTGATTATTTGGGAAAATGACACATCTCTTATCTATTTATTCTCATGAAATATAGACAAAATGTGAATTAATATTAAAAAAAAAAAATTGCGGCTCGCTCCGCTCGCCGATATAAGGAGTAATATATTCAATGTTATAAATAATCATCTCGATCGAATCAAGACAAATTGATATTTCATATCTTAACAAAATTCAGGCTCGCTACGCTCGCCAATTCTTCATAAAAATAAACGTGAAAGGAAAGTTAACAATACCCCCCTCAGAATTGCCCCCCCCCCCCCTATGTACCTACATGATAGGTAGACTTCCTAAAATTTTGGACCCCCTCTGACCAAAAATGCTGGATCCGCGCATGTTATACTACAGTTGAATATAACTGACTATAATGTGTACTTCAGAAACTGACCACCAGTGCTTTTATGAAATTTTCAACCTTATACATGTTGTAAAACAGTAAAACCATGCAAAAAGGGGTCTGTTTAAAAGTGCCCATAACAGAGTATCGGGGGGGGGGGGGGGGGTGTTGTTTCTTTTGTTTTGTTTGTTTTTGTTTCTGTTTTTGTTTTTTTTTTCTTTTTCTTTGGGACTTTAGAAATAGAAGACATTTATGCGGGCATCCAGAAAAGAAAAGATTAGGGAAAGGGGACTCGGGTTCAATTCCTGCACAAATTAATGATGCATGATGTAATTAAAAAAAACAAAACACAATTTTTACCAACTTTTGATGACGTTGATGGTGCAATCTTGAGAGAAAAGGCTGATCACGTGACAGAGTTGACGTTGTTGCTGAAAAAAGCGCGGTGCTCGATGACAACAAAGAAAAAGAGTTTAACCAGAAAATACCATTTTTAGGACTTTCTAGTAAGTAATGTAAGTATTTGTGCGTTGTCAAGTATTGAAACATTTACAAACTGATGATAACTAAGTCGAAATTGCAAAATGCAAGGATTTTATCTCCGAAATTCATCTTCATTCTTACATCATCAACCACTGAATCTGAACTCGAAACTGGATGAATGGAATGCAATCAGTATCTATATTGTATGCACAAAAGAAATCAATCATGGTAAAATTAGCAAACGTGGATACAGTGCTCATTTGTGATTTGGCAAGCTGTTCTAAAAAAAAAATCAGTAGATAGCCGAATTTCCTCTGACTCAGTTTGCACACGATTTGGCTTTGCATATACGGGGTGATCTATAATCGATGGGAGTTCTTTTTATGAGTGAGTTTTTATCCAATAGTTTATGAATATACACACTGGTTTATATGTTGTTGGTTGACTGAAATATTTTTCTCATTTATGTCTTTGAATTGATCTGTTTTATAATCTGAGAGGAATGTAAAATACTTTGCTACTGGTATAGATATATTGATCATACTCAGTTCAGGATGCTGATAACTTAAGATTTGAGTTACTATTGATTCAATCAACAAAATGTTCAGTAGTGATGAACCAATTGTCGCCAACAATCGATTGTCGATCGCTAAAACTCTTTCGATTCCGATTATCGATTTCATGTTCTTACAATCGGTTGTCGCTGAAAGAGAAGTATTTTGTGTAAAGGTATTTATTTTCCTCTTTTCACATGTAGAGCGTTGTAGACAATTATCGACACCTTTACGTTTTACCTTGCCTAGTGGCCGGTGCGTCTTGTTTATTATTTTATCGACTACACCATGTGAAGGGGGATTTTTTTATCGACCTTGACCACCATCACTATATATCACAAATGTAGCCCACCTCTTGATATAACGGTTTTTGAAAGTCAACTTTTGTTCAGTGTTATTGGCATATGTCCAGTATTATCGGCACCCTCGACAAGAGAGATGAGCATTTCTTTTAAAATCGCCGTTGTGCGATGGCTAAAATGTAATGTTTCAAGTTTATGACTATACCATTGGTGTTCCCCAAGACGCCCGCAACCAAACTTTTATTTTAGTTTGTCATGACCCTGGAAGGTCATAAACGCTTCCGAATAAAGTTACCCATGAAGTTATATTTTCTGCGTGTTCCACGTTATCGGCATCTTCCCTGATCAGTTTGAAAAACGTTGGTTAACACTGAAACTGGGTCGGATTACCACTGAATATTCTTTTATATTAAAAGACAATAAACTGATTTACAAATTCCAATATTTGTCTACTGAAAAACCGAAATGAAATTTTCCAAAAGCAGGAACATTGCTAGGTGCATAGGTAAGTATTCAGATATGCCTATAATTATAGACGGGTCATGAAAATGGGATATAAATTGGAAGGAGTAAAAGGTAGGTAAGTTCTTCATAAAAATAATCGAAAAATATGAAATAAGAAAGAGGAATACACTATGCAATTGTGAATCTGAAAAGAATTACAAAAACCAACTTCAAATTCTATGAAACACGGACTCAATTTTACTTGATAATTAAGTCCTAAAATTTTACACATGTGCTACATTATCATGATTATGCAGTATTACAATTTAAATAAATACTTTACATGTCTTGCAATAAAATGTACTTTAGTGACCTTTATTTGGGGGGGGTAAATTTCATTCATAATGACACAAGCAAAAGGTTGTGATTTTGTTTCGCGTGCTATGACCCTCTTTTTCATTTCCCAAAGAGGGTTATTGACCCTCTTTTGTCTGAAAAAAGTTGACAGGTTTGTAATAAGTACTACATTTTGATACCAAGACATTTGACCTAGTGACCTTGACTTTGAACTTTGACCTTGTAGTAATATTTTGGTTAAGAAGTTCTTGAAGCGAATATCTCTTCAAGTATAAGTGATAAGGCTTTAATATTTCATACACGCATTCGTCATAACAAGTATTACTCCATGACATTTGACCTTGTGGCCTTGACCTTGACCTTTGACCTACTTTTAAACTATAAGTGATAGGGCTTTGATATTTAACATATATATTCCTCATGAATCAAGCTTTCATTTAATACCATGACTTTTGACCTAGTGACCTTGACCTTTGACCTACTTTTGACCTTTGACCTACTTTTCAACTATAAGGGGTAGGGCTTTGATATTTCACATATATATTCCTCATGGTGAGAGCTTTCATTTGAGATCATGACTTTTGACCTAGTAACCTTGATCTTGATCTTTGACCTACTTTTTAATTATAAGGGATAGGGCTTTGATATTTAACACATAGATTCCTCATGATGAGAGCTTTTATTTGATATAATGACATTTGACCTAGTGACCTTGATCTTGACCTTTGACCTACTTTTAAATTATAAGGGATAGGGCTTTGATATTTAACATATAGATTCATCTTGATGAGAGCTTTCATTTGATACCATGACTTTTGACCTAGTGACCTTGACCTTTGACCTTCTTTTAAACTATAGGGGATAGGAATTTGATATTTCACATGTAGATTCCTCACGATCAGAGCTTTCATTTGATACCATGGTTTTTGACCTAGTGACCTTGACCTTTGATCTACTTTTTAAATGTAAGGGATATGGCTATGATGTTTAACATATAGATTCCTATGTCACAAATGAATCCGTTTAGAGAAAAATGTCCCGCGGGGGGTATAAAATTCTTCACTTTAGGGCAGTTCTAGTTTCAAACTGATCAGGGAAGATGCTGATAACGTGGAACGCGCAGAAAATATGACTTCATGGGTAACTTTGTTCGGAAGCATTTATGACCTTCCAGGGTCACGACGAACTAAGATAAAAGTTTGGTTGCGGACGTCTTGGAGAACACTAATCATGTGGTAAAGTCATAAACTTTGTAACATTACATTTCAGCCATTGCACAACGGCAATTTCAAAAGAAATGCTCATCTCTCTTGTTGAAGGTGCCGATAATACTGGACATATGCTGATAACACTGAACAATAGTTGACTTGCAACTCACATGGTATAGTCGATAAAATAATTAAAAAAGGCGCACCGGCCACTAGGCAAGGTAAAACGTAAAGGTGCTGATAATTGTCTACAACGCTCTATTATTTTATTTTTTTTTGATTGGATTTATCGCAGGACTTTACATTTTTATTTAGTAGTCTAACAAATTTTGATAACATAACTTATACTTGAGTCCCAAGTAATAGACGGAACCCAATCGGAATCATGTGATTCCCGGGTCAGCAACGAAAAATCCGGTGAAAGACATGACCCGCGCGGGTGATAAAAAATGATGGGGTCAAAGGGTAAAATAAGCGGGACTGATCCCCAAAATCGGATGAGTTGACAGCTATGGTTATGGGAAATGTCAGCTACATTTAGGTTAACTCAGATGTGATCAAGGTCATCTTGACTTCAAGCCAATCAAGGTCAAAGTACCGTATAACTTTGACTGGGATGAAAATCTCCTGTTAATTGACAGATTTAAAACTTTTTAACTTATTTTTGTGTTATGAAAATTGTTAACATTTCCTATTTTTAAAAATACTCTCAAAATTCTCCATTTTCCGCCTTTTTCATCACAATGTTTTCATCTCTGCTTTATGTCAGTCAAAGTTGGAAGGTTTTTGAAAATTCACCTTAAAAATCTTAACACAGGTCAGACATGTGCTATAGATTTATTTATTCTTTAGTTTGGGATGCGCCTTCCTTTGTCAATTTCAAGTGAACTGAACATATTTGTTCCATGTTGCGCAATCTCAGTATTTAATACAGTCTTCTAATGAGTATTGTACTGTATCAATATTTTTGAATCACACATTGTTTGATAATTTAGATTAGAATATTTAGTTGGGTTGCACCTTCCTTTGTAAGTTTTCTAGTGAACATATTTGTTCCATGTTGCACAATTTCAGTATTACAGTCTTCTGACGAGTATTGTATCAATATTTTAAATCACACATGGTGTTTGGTAATTTTTAGATTAGAATATTGAGTATTTTACCCTATAACTATACAAACATTGTATAGATGCATTTTATGATTTGGCTAACGTGATTAAATCTCCGAATTTTGACAAAGCAGGTGGTATGTCTATCAATACCCTGTATCACAGATTTAAATGGCCCTGACAGATCTAATCAAAAACTTGACAACCAAACAAGTCATGGTATTGAAAAAATTATATATCCATATTGATAAAGCAGTATTTGCCATGCAAGGTAACGTACAGTTTATTTATTAGGAATATCTATTTGTTACATGTACATTTACTTATTTTATATAATTTATTTTCTTCAGTTTTAATCAATTTTAATGGTTATCGTGTACTTTTGTAAATATCATTTTTATGTCCTATAAACATGATAAACATGATAAAGATTGTAGAATGGTAACTTTGCCAATTATTATGACTAGGTAGTTAAATCATTTATTTACCAGCTCTTTTTAAATTATCATTTATATATAGCATGTGTACAATGTAATATAACTTCACCTTCCTTGATATTGAATGATATACAAAATATGTTGTACATTTTGTACAGTTTATTGAGCAATGAAGTGTATATGTAAGTTATATTGTTGAATAAGTCATATGTAAATGATGTAAGAATCATTCATATGTAAATGATGTAAGGATCTAGAGTGACATCATCTTATAATGTTCTAATTCCTATAACCAATTAGTCATTTACTTCTGTATGATTAGCCTCAAGTGTATTTCCTGTCTCGAGTGATTGCACTTCAGTACAGTCACTTGCTAATTGTTTAAATCGTGTAGTTAGTGAGAACCAATTTTATTTGACTTCTAAATAACATATTGAATAAAAACAGTGACAGGAGTGGATCCAGAAAGTTGGGGTGTCTAACCAAATTTAAGCAGGAATACTTCTAAAAAACTTATAGTGAGTGAAAACTGACAGGGGTGGATCCAGAAAGTCGGGGTGTCTAACCAAATTTAGGCAAAGATTAGAAATTCTTTAGAACGTAGAGGAATCAAGCTGTGCATATGAAAAGTAAGGCTAAGCAGAGAAAATTACCATTAGTGTTTTATTAGCATGATTAGGGTCTTTAAATCTTCAGTCCCCTGGAATAATTTTGGGCTGTGTAATTGAGAGAAATTCTCACAATTTTTACTATTCTCTCATTGAAACTCCTGATTTTGACAAAATGGCTAAAATTTAAAATTATCTCATCCAAGGAAACAGCCAGATTAACCCTGGGTCTCCCACTGGATCTGCCTCTGAAAGAATTGAAAGTTCAATGTTTTTCATTTTCTTTACCTTAGATTTAAATGGAATTGTTGAGATTTTATGTCTATTCAATTTGATGTTTTTGTTGTGTATTAAAGGGAAGTGATGATCAAAGAACCTTGGCTATTTAAACCAGAGAACAGACTTTATAAAAAGGATTTAAGTGGTTGGTAATTATTTTCATGGTGGACACGATTTAATCGCAGAGGGTAAGTTGAGATGTACAAATTTTACATGAACTTAAAAGATTTCTTTTGAATATTCTGTTAAATTTTGAACTGTTTAAAATGTGTCTTTTAGTTTATTTATAAATGTAATATAATAGAAATTACATCCAGCGATATCATCTCAGTGATAGGTAATAAATTTAACAAGAAGTCTTTTCCCTTCACAATATTTTTTGGCCCTGTAGTCAAAGCTATTGTTGATCTTTCTGAAATTTTTGTAATCAAAGGGCTGTGGCAAGGTATTTTGGGAATGGAGATGGGGCCTTTCAAATTGGGGAAAACAGTAGCATTTTGAGTAAATTGAGAATTTTACAACTGAATAGAAATATCAACAATATTCATTTATCCCTTATTAAGAAAAAATCCTCTATTGATAGATGGTTGGATATATATATATTAAACAAAGACCACAGAGATTTGGGAATTTTAACATGTTTAAGGGCCTAAATTAGGGAAAAAAAAGATACTATTTTGCATTGGGAAAGGGACCGAACATCAACCTCAAATTAGCCCTTGTAATTATGCTAAGGTAGAATGTGATAGAACTTTGAAGAATTGTTTTATAATCTGATTGTCTTATACCTACAGGTATTTGAAAATTAAAAAAGAAAAATGTAGAAAAATATGTACATTTTACTTAGTTCTCTCACCAATTAGTTTGAGAATTAATCTGTTTTAAAATGCTTTAGGAGTAGAGGAATGTGTTATTAATCATTTCAGAAATAATTTTCAGCGTTTACAAAGACAGTATGAACTGCGACAAAAGCTGATAGGATATGTTGTTTGAACGGACAAGTGGAACAGAGATTTTGTGCCTTTTAGGATTCCAAAGGAGTTTAAAATCTACAATATAGCCATGTAAGTCAAAATATAGAATGTTAGTGCAATATTTGTACATGTATCACGCATGTATGACTCTTTTGAATATTTTTCCCTGACATTGTCGCCAAAGCACTTTCTATATAGACAGAACCATAGACAGTGCATGTATTTAATATATTTTCATTTTCGTGCATGAACATCGACGGCGGATGCGGCTTGCCAACAGGGGATGCTTACTCCTCCCGGGCACCTGGTCCCACCTCTAGCTTGCTAAGGGTCCGTCAATGCTCCATCTGGTGCTCTATTGTGAGTGCTGTTGAGATTATCGTCAGGATCTTCTTTAACTCCTCTGTATCATATTATTAAAAGAACGAAAAAAGGGGTTCACTTTTCAACAACACTAAAAGTGTAAAAATCCAGTTGCAAAATTGCTGTTAGGACAGCTTATCGTCTAAACTAGACACATATTGATTGAGATTAAAAGTTTAAATGTAATGCTTAATTGTCACTTTGTCATATATATTTTTCTATGCTATCTATAAAGAACAATTGGGTACAATAGAAAATGCCACATTATTGGAGTTGTAATATTATACAGCTGTCATGTGATATGTAATAAAATTGAGTCATTCGTTTGACCTCCTGCCCTGTAACATATTAGGTCTTTGCCATGTACAGAGTTACTTCCTGTTTGGGACGGTATATGACGTAAACTTTTTGTGACGTCATCAAATTCTATGGAAACCATCATAAAATTCTGGGAAAACATGTTTGAAATATGATTTTCTTAAATTTCATTACAACGGAATGCATAAAAATTTACGTTAGATACGGTCCAAAATGGAAAGTATCTAATATGTACATGTATATTGTAAAGAAGGAATGTGCAGGCATGGGAGAAATAGATTAATAAGACTGTAAAATACCTGCGCCTAAATATTCTGTAATTTACATGTAATAAGTTCTAGTAATTTCAGATTTTGCAGTAAAGAGAGACATTATTATTCAACACCTCCAGGGTTATTATCCCCTCGCAACATAGTTGCAGGGGGATATACATCTAGTAACGCAGTCGTTCGTGTGTAAGGGTGTGTGTGCGTCACAAAATCCTTGTATACAGCCTAGAAGGTGCAGTTTTGATTTGATCTTAACGAAACCTCATACAATGGTTGCTTATGACAAGAGGAAAAACCTTATTGATTTTCAAGGTCGAAGGTCAAGGTCACAGATTGCAAATTGTCAAAATTTGCAATACAGCCTGGAAGGTGCAGCTTTGATTGAATCTTAACCAAACTTCTTGAACTGATTGCTTACAGCAAGAGGAAGAATCCTATTGATTTTCAAGATCATAGGTGAAAAGTCAAGGTCACAGAAAAAAAAAATTGTCAAAATCCTCGTATACAGCCGAGAGGTTGCAGTTTTGATTGGATCTTGACCAAACCTCATACACTGATTGCTTATTACAAGAGGACAGATTGGAAATAGTTAAAATTCTTATATACAGCCTTGAATGTGCAGTTTCTAATGGATCTTCACCAAACTTAATATACTGATTGCATATGACAGGAAAAAAACCCTCTTGATTTTCAAGGTCAAGGTCACAGATTGGAAATAGTTAAAATCCTTGTATTCAGCCTGGAAGGTACAGTTTTGATTGGATCTTCACTAAACTTTATTCACTGATTGCTTATGACAAGAGGAAGAGCCCTATTGTTTTTCAAGGTCAAAGGTCAAGTTCACAGATAGGAAATGATAAAAATCCTTGTATATGGCCTAGAGGGTGCAGTTATGATTACATTTTAAGTTAACTTAGCTAAACCTCATATGCTGATTGCTTATGGCAATAGGAAGAACCCTATTGACTTTTAGTTTCATAGATCAAAGATTAAGGTTGCAGATTGGAAATGGTCAAAATCCTTGTATACAGCCTGGAAGGTGCAGTTTTGATTGGATCTTAACCAAACTTCATATGCTAATTGCTTATGACAAGAGGAAGGATCCTATTGATTTTCAAGGTCATAGGTAAAAGGTCAAAGATACAGATTCAAAATCGACAAAATCCTTTAATAAAGCCCAGAGTTGGCAGTTTTTATTGGATCTTAACCAACTTCATATACTGATTGCTTATGACATCAGAAAGAATCCTATTGATTTTCAAGGTCAAAGGTCAGAGATATGAATACAGCCCAGAGGGTGCAGTTTTGATTGGATCTTAACCAAATTAACTTTATCATGTTTATAGGCTTTTTCCTTATGACTAGAGGTTGAACTTTATTGATTTTGCTTGTATACTAGACACATGGATTATTTGCCGTGCGAGGGGATGCTATGCTTTGCGTTGCTTAGGTTTTATAATTATTTCATTTGTCCCCTGTTTGTCATTTCTAGTTGCTGCATATCTGAATATTGAATTCTTATTTTAAAAATGTTTCTAAAATCTAAAATATTTATATATATTCTATTTAGGATTACACAATTGCTTGGAGGCTACGCCAACTGGGGCAAGATCTCTGGTAACTATGACGATGATTGGATAGATAGTATGAACCATATATGGACGGTTCTGTTACTAGCAATATTTGCTGTTGCCATAACGTCTGGCCAGTTTATGGGTAATCCCATTGAGTGTTGGATGCCGGCAAATTTTCCAGCGACGCACGTAGCTTACGCAAAGTCATTATGCTGGGTGTCCAACACTTATTACATTCCGTTAGAGGATACTATTCCAACTGATATTAAAACTAGACAAGAAGCCGAGATCACCTATTACCAGTGGGTTCCAGTCATATTACTTTTTCAAGCATTTTTGTTCAAATTTCCGAATCTAGTCTGGAAAATGTGCAATGGATATTCTGGTCTCAACATGGATAAGATATGTAGGATGGCAGACTCTACCATGCTTAACTCTCCGGAGGATCGCACTAAAGAAATTACAAATCTGGCGCGCTACCTGAACAAGTGGCTTATAACGCAAAGGAACTATCATTATAATGCCTTGATAAGAGTACGCGAAAGAGTATCGAACATCTTCTGTTTCTGCATTGGGAAAAAAGACGGGAAATTTCTGACGGGATTTTATCTCTTCATAAAACTGCTTTATGTGCTGAATATTGTTGGGCAGTTTTTCCTTCTGAATGCATTTATGGCCAATGATTACCACATCTTTGGTCTTGAACTTATTCGGTACCTAATAGGTCAAGGTGATTGGATGCCAATGCCAAAATTTCCGCGCGTCACTTTGTGCGATTTCGAAATTCGTCAGCTTTCCAATCTCCAGAAGTGGACAGTGCAATGCGTCCTACCAGTCAACATGTTCAACGAAAAAATCTTCATTTTTCTATGGTTCTGGTTCTTCTTACTCGCCATTTTAGCATTTTTCAACCTATTTTTGTGGTTCTACTATATTCTCTTCACTACGAACAAAACCAAATATGTTCGCAAGTATCTACGCATAAACCGGGAGCTTAACACTGCCTTTGACAAGAAGCTTTCACAAAAGTTTGCGGAAGAATATTTACGTGATGACGGGATATTTGTTCTACGCATTATAGCCAAGAATTCCTCTGATATGGTGGTTACTGATCTAGTCTACGCAATGTGGAAAGTATTCAAGGAGACACATTGTGCAAAGAAACGGGAGAATGCTGGAATGGAAGATATAGAAAGAGAAAAACTCAACGGAAGTACGCATTTTTACCCAAATGGTTGTGCGTAAAAAATGTTAATCATTTATGCCTTATGATGAATGAGGGTCTTAAACCAACACAACACTGCCAAATCTGTATTATTTGTTATACATGTACATGTGTGAGGATAATTTACATGATCTATATGCATTAATTGATTCCGTTCCATTGTGACTTCCATTTTGTCAACCAAAATTAGTAATGCCTTCACTTTTTTTTTTTTGTTGTTGAACCATAGTAAAAATTTGTAATACATGTAAATTTCTCTCACTGTTAAAAAGCGTTACGTTTTCATGTCAATACTGAAATTGCATACGCAGAATTTCTTAGCAGTTTCTCTACATCTAGACACCTTGGTCAGATTTTTTTTTTTTGGAACAGAGGTGTATATAGATTTTATAGGTCCTGTATCGATGGAACAAAGAAAAATGTCCTGATATTTACGTGAACCAAGTTTTACACAGATCGTATATTTATTTTTATCGAAGCTCGGTCCTGGTTAAGGTTTCATTAACCTGTTTGAGTACTATTTGGTTGTTTGTTGCGGGCATTACTTTTATGTATTATTGTACATGTACGTTTAACTTGTAAAGTTGGTTGTTATTAATCTCTGTGTTGTTGGATTTTACAACCATGTTTAAGATTCTTGCATTTTGTATCCGTCTTGTATAATCTGTATACCATGTATTTATCTCATGTTGAAAGCATTCACAGCGTCTCCCCCCCCCCCCCCCCCCCCCCCCCCTTGAAAAGGTTTTTCTTTGGCTAAAAATTGTTTTGAAGTAATGTGTAAAATTCAACAAAATCAGAATCAAAATAGTAAAATATGGTTACTTTCAAGTGCCTGCTTGTACTTAAAGCCATTCCAATTATATTGATGCTATCTATTACAGTTTTTGATAGAATCTTGATTTATTAAAAAGAAATTTCCCTGATGAGTAGTTCACGCAAATATTTACCCCCATGTAAGCGCCCTGACGCTCTTCCCCCAAAAGTGAGAAAAATCACTGATTCATGATTACATGGAAGCTCAAGATGAGGTCATTGTAGTTTTCACTATGTATATTTGAATGGAACAATACCTGTCTCAAAGTAATTCAACAATGATATGACAGTCTTTACAAAAACTTTTTTTAACCACTAGCCCAAAGGTATAGTTTCTTAAGGAATTTCTACTAGCCCAGCAAAAATTTTGGTAGCTCGGGCGTTCGGCTAGTGAGTTTTGGGAAAACATTTACCTTACATAATTGCAAAAATAGTATGTATGAATTATACTTTAATTTATTAATAAAAACACCTATCCATTGCTTTTTGTGAACAAAAAATATGTTTAAACTAATTATTTATAGATATTGAAATTTAACTTTGATCAAAGTCTAATACTCCTTAATGTATGATTTTTATAATTTTGATTTCCCTCTCACCATGCTCACCTCAGTGAGGAAAAAAGAAAAAAAATATCCTAAAATATTCAATCTTTAAACACCATTTCAAAGTTTTGTAGGTCGATACATGCAATTCTACAAAATTATATGATAATCTCATTCATCTTCTCAGCATATATAACCTACGTTTACTTGATCTGATCTCCACAAAATACTCTGATGACGACAGTATTATTTTCATATTTATTTTTACGCACATGTTTTTTTATGTATATTGTATAATTCCCATTAGTGTTGTATAAACTGATGTGTTGTTATTACATATTCCGTACATGTTATGTTATGTAACAAAATGTTCTTGAATCATTGCTATATTAAGGTTATATGTACATTGTCCATTTGTACAGTCATTTGAAATGTCATTATGTTGCTACATGTATGTCTATATGTTTACAAAAAATATTGCCATGCTCAAAAATTTCATTTGCTCAGTAAAATATGCAGTTTGACCTTTCATGACATTTCCAAGTATTTGTTTTATTTGGTATAATTGAGAGATTTTTTTCAATTAATCTGCTCATCCCATTCAATTCAAGCAGCAAACTCTTCATTGTTCATTTTATAAAACATTAAAATGTTATATTTTTAAAAATTACACAATGACTCTGCAATAGAGTCCATTAATGCAAATTTCTTTTAAATTCATTGATAGATCTTACCTAGAACTAAACTCTAGACTTTCAGAGTATTTTTAATCATGAGAAAAGTTTATTATTCCATGTTTCAATTTTCTTTCTCAGTATGCTTGTATAGACTTGGGTAGTTTATACTTTAGTCCGTAGTTTCTAAGTTTGTAGGTACAAGGTACTTTGTACAAAGTATTGTAAATTTGTAGGCATTATATTTTAATTAGTTTATAGACCTAGATGCTGGGAGAGGACCAATTCTGTTAGCATAGAATTTAGTATTTACATGTAGTGTAAGAGTGATATTTAATGAAGTAGTTTAACATTTGATTATAGTATATTTAGTGTTATATATTAATATATATGACAAATGTAGTTATTGTAGATTTTTTCTTATTTGTATCATTTTTGTTTGTTTATCATTAAGTTGCAATAATGACTTTCTGTTATTTTAATTCTCGCTGATTTGAAGCAAAATTCCCGCATATTTAGTGACGTACATGTATTATGAATGCAATTAATGTGAATCCACGATGTTAAAAATTACGAAGTAGAATCCATTTTCATCAAATTGTTTAAAATGAAACTCTTCTAATCTTTTATCAGCAACTTGAGGTTCGTTATTAGTTTGTTTAATAGTAGATTTATTGCAGCAAATTGACACAAATGTTTTTACTAATCTCCCCTAAAGTCTTAGACAAGATTAGCAAAATTGGTGCTACTCATATTCATAAAGCATTTAATAAAAGTATTCATATTTAATCCAAAAATTAAATCCATTTTCCTGTTCATGCTTTTTCAGAATCTTGAATTACATTTCATGCCTTGAATCAAAGATTCCGTCTGTCAGTCCATTTGTATTTCTACAAAAACTTACAAAAGTGGTCATAACTTAAATTGATCTGTAAAAGAGCATGAATTCCTTGAAATAAATGGTAAAGCTGGTCACACTTGCACCCCTTATGAAGGGAACATCCTTTGATATTTGACCTTGTGACCTTTACATTGAAAATTTATACTTAGTCAACACTTACGTGTAGCTCTTATTTGCAGTCTAGGGGCATTAGTGTTTCACGAACAAATAATTTTTCTTTTTGTGTTATCATGACTGCTCAATGATACAAATCCAATAAGAATTCCAAGATATGAAGAAATTCCAAACAAATGATCTGATTTCAAAGTAATTTATCAAAATTCCAAACTAAAGGACTATATATGGTTTGTATAGTAAAGTGGCCCCCTTTTAGGGCAAAAATCTTAAGTTTTCATGAAGTAATCAATTTGTACCAATATTTATTCCATTATGTAGGCTACTTATGAAATGATGCATATTCTTTAATTTCCTTCCTCACTTTCATAGAATTTGGGCTCCAAAAATGGTATATTTTGCCAAATTTCTGGAAAAACGTCATTTTGGGCTCATTTTCGACAGATTTCCTAGAAGTTAGTATCGAGCGGGCTTCTGAACAACTTATATTTTTTGAGATGTTGTTACTTTTGTACGTCTCTAAGTGCATGCAAAAGGAAAAAGTTGTTCACGATCCCGCTCGATGTTATCTCAATGAAAATAATCAAGAATTATGCTGTTTTTCGTGAAAAATTGACAAAATCACCGGTTTTCATGATATTTAAGCAAAATTTACTATGTCTTATAAATTGAGAAGTAGTTTTTGTAACCAGATTTCTCAAAATATTGATATTCAACTTTCTAAAAATGACAACAAAATTCAATTATGGAGAAGTCGATTTTAGGGGGCCACACTACTATGTAAACCATACATACTCCTTTACTTTGTAATTCCAAACCAAATTTACACAATATTATACATTATACTTTTGTAGTATTTCTAGTCATGTTCTGTGCCATATATATAGCGTTGTTGTTACTTTGTTTCACTTTTGTATTATCGTTATCTTGTTGTCATGAACAGGGTATAAATCAGCATCTGAGAGAGGTTACGTCATAGAAATTGGCAGGATAATTTTCATATTAAGGTGGATTGTACCTCTGGTCCAAAATTGGGGAAAATTACGCATGGATACCTCATATTTTCTTTTTGTATCATTGCACATTGGGTAAAGCTAATACGTGTTTCAGATGTAATTTTGCTTAAAAAATGTTTCTATATAAATGTAAAGTATGTGTATTTTTGGATTTTTCCAAAGGATGTAATGTTAAAGTTGGGGGCCTTTGAATTTATAGACGATAAAGATATCCCTACAATCGAGGGTCTATTTGAATATTTTTTTATGAAAGATTCAAAGATGATAAGCCTGGAAATTCCAAAAAAGTTATCATATTGAGAATATAAGCTCTCACGAACGGAGGTATGAACTACCTTAATGCGAATTTGACATATGTTGAAAAAAAAAAATCTGAAATATATGAAAACTTTTTTAAGGCTGAATAATACTACCTACTTCGACTGAGGGATATAACACTTCAGTTATACTTTATTTTGAAGACACTAGATTTCAGTTTATGAGAAAGTACATTATATTGTCTAATCATCATTGTCAATTGTTATGTGAAATGTTTTTAATTTGAATTTACAATGAATACTCGAAAGAAAATCCACAATATTTGTTGCTCACTTTATATGTAAATTAGATGCCAAAAATAAGATGCATTTATTCAAATAAAGATATTTACATGTGTATTTGACTTTTTAGCATCATTGTCCCTCGCCTTTGCAACTTTAAAACCTGTTTGCCTATCAGTCTATCTTTTTGTCTGTCTGTTACAAAAATTAACCACGACTTTTGGGATTGTTAGTTATTTGCCTTTCATATTTCCATTACTTGCAACAAGAGCTTTCCATTGGTACCAAAATGTGCAAGTTTGTCCTAATTTTCGAAAGTATAGTGCTCGGACATAACTTTTGAATGATGAATGATAGGTATTTCATATTTCACGCATGTATTGCTCGTGACAAGACCTTCCATTGGTACCATGATTTTGGACATTGTAACCTTTATCTTGGAGTTTGAGCTTAACCTTCTCGTGGCATAAATACCCAAAAATGGGGGAAAACAATTTTCTTAATATACTTGTTGTTACAAAAGCGAAGTCAAAGAGAGAAGGAAAGGAGGGAAACTCCAACGTGACTCGGTTGCAAAACACATTAGAATTGAGTTCGCTTTAAAATTTCAAAACTTCATTGAAACCTTTTTCATTGACAACATGAGTGATCTAGTGTAGGAATTGCCTTGTCTGTCAATCTCTCCATCAGTTGTATCTGAGCTTTATCTTTAAACTACATGGATATGAATTATATTTCACAAAATTGTTGACCAGGGCCCAAGGATTGTAATGAATTTGAACACGGCTCACAATGAAATAAAGTGTTAGAATCCGATGAGTACCTCTGCATTGGGTTCATTAAAATTTTACAGGACTGTTGCCTAGGACCAAATGAAACGTCAAACCAAGGTCATATTTGCAAGGGCAACATCACGATAAAAATTTGCATTGGCCTTCAAGTTACCATTTGAACTTTTTTTCGTGCACTTCAGAAATATTTCACTGAATAGTAACCCTAAAACCGAAGGATGTATCATGTCATGCCATCGTCAAGACTCATGTCTGTAAGGTGAAGGCCACAGTGAAAGAAATCGGCGATTCTTAATTAATGAGTTAAAGAAGATCCTGACGATTATCTCCGTAGCACTCACAATAGAGCACCAAATTGAGCATCGACGGACCCCTAGCAAGCTAGAGGTGGGACCAGATGCCTGGGAGGGGTAAGCATCCCCTATTGGCTAGCCGCACCCGCCGTCGATGTTCACGCACGAAAATGAAAAGAATATATAAAATACATGCACTGTCTGAGGCCACTTAATTAGGCCATTATCTCGTAACCTCTTTGGGGAGTGGAATAATATTTTACAGCATTGTTACACAGCCAATTGTGCCTCATATGAAATCCATGTGCAATTTACATGAACTTTACATAAAGGAAGAGAGATGCAGAATTATTAGCTAAAGCAACTCATCGGGATTAAACATGAGGCGTACAAGTTGACCACCAGCGCTCACAGGCACTGTGACATGAGCTAGTAAACCATGTATTATAGCGTGAACACGGCAGCATGACAAAATTTTCAAATCATCTTTGAAGTCTATTAGGAGGTAGATAGCGGGACCGGTTGCCCCTTTGTCTCAATGACGTCAACCACGTGCTTTCGCATTTGAGTGTTTCAGTTTTTGCTGTGGGTGCTGCAAATGTTAAACGTTTTCAAATCTAATAATATAACTATAGCATAATATAAGAACAGCATGAACCAGACCTGCACGTTTCGGGTACTCAACCCTCGTCAGTGATCCTTAATCTAAACAATTTAATATGACCAAAGAGTGTGAAAGTTGTTATGTCCAAAAATGTACCGAAAGACGTAACAGGATGGGTAGGATATTATGTTACAGGACCCACGTTTTAGAATTTTCTAGAAATTTTGATAACAGAAATTTTCGAATGCGTTGAAGAAACGATCAACCGAAATTGATCGAACTTGGCTACATGTGCCCTCGGGGATTCCTGGTCCACCAGCAGTGACACTCACCAACTGGTACAAATGCTAAACATCTTCCAATTCAACTAACATCAACTAGGAACTCGGTTGCAAGTTTTCGGTTAGCATATTTAAGACCATGTTTAGAATATTAAGTGAATTGTGAAGTTTAATCTTGATATATCAATAAGAGGTTTACTCCCTTGCTCTATCCCTTGTATGGTTTTTATTCACATAATTCGTTAAATAAAGCTTTGAGAAGAACTGCTTACTGTTGAGAAAATATACTTATGATTTAGATGTTAAAGAACGGGCACCACATAGATAATTTATTCATCGTTGAAACATTTTGAGAAGTACCTCTAAAGATTCGCTATCCACAATGAATTAATTGGATTTTGGATTGATGTCTGGAACCAGAAATTTGACACTTCAATTTTCACGAAATATATATAAAAAAAAATAATCAAGCTCTACTACATCTTATGAGTAGAAATATTTTTATAAATGAATTATGATGGCAGTCTATGAAAGTCATATCCAGGAGAGCGATATCTTATACTGCTGAATCATAAATTTGAACATGGGGATGATTTTTTTTTTTCAAATTTTGAAACAATGTTGTTTGTGTTGCTGATAAGCATCGCTTAGACGAATGTACATGAAAAAAAAATAGACAAACTTTGCCTTAATGACAATTGAGGAACGATGTTTAGGAACGAAACAAAGAACTGATATCAAACACAGAAGAAACATAGTCATAAGAAATCTCAAATGTCAGCCTTCCATCTACTAGAATTCTTCATTACAGTCTAGATATACCTTGCCGTATTTTTAACATATTTTAATCATTCAAACATGTTTGTAGCGAAAGTTATTCGCTTTTAAATGTACACTTGGTTAAGTAGTTTTCCGTTAGCATCCTTTCATCAGAACGAAATCGTTGTAGTTTAAGCGTCAAGAGGGTGCTGTATACTGATTGGCTGGCTGATATATGCTCATCGTTGAGAGACATTTATAGACCAAAGGGGCTAAATCCGGATTGTACGGAAGGATGTTAAACATTCAAATTTTAGGAAATCGATGTCTTGAACATGTACACACGTGCATTATCTATATTGCCAGCTTTGCTACTTGCGTGACAGATGGCCGTCCAAAGTCGGCACCGGTTACCCATTGGTCTCGTCGGTTTATGTGTAGTCTTTTGTGTTTGATGTTTACATGTCGTGTGTCTCTTTTCCGTCTCGTGCTGTACTCGTCTTTTGTGTTTTTGCATCGGGTGTTTTGGTGTTTTACTGTTGATGCTGCAACGGGGTCTTGTTGGAGATCTCCTACCTTCTTTTTATATCTACACTTATTTCGTGTTGCAGTGTGGAGTTGGTAAAGCAATTCCCCGCGACCCGATGTTTGAAGTGTTTTAATTTCATTGTGTTCTCTAACTTGGCTTTGTTGTAGTGTCTTCTACGTAAGACTCTAATTCACTTTTCTTCCATTATCGCATTATGGCATTTTTAAGGTCGCCTCGTATCAAACTAACCCCCTTGAGATTACCCTCTGTCACTACAGTCACTTTACCATCATCGACATTCAACAGTAAAAAACTTTTTTCCTCACCAAAAGTACTCTTATCACCTCTCAAATTTAGACCCCACAGTCGTATTTTACGCACTTCTCCAGCTGCAGGCTCTACATTCAACAACAGGCACAGAGGGTTCTCAATTATTTCTAAGTGCAAAAGTAAAAGATGCTCGTTGTGTCACCTCATCAACTGCGACTCTATAATAATATCTAGTGTAAATGGGCAGAAATTCAAAATCGAGGTAGACCAAGACATCGATTGATCGTCTGAAGATCTTATTTACGTAATGACTTGAAATGCCAGGGGATGTGGCGCACAATATGTAGGTGAGACAGGCCAACCTTTAAAATCTCGATTTAGGAACCATTCTTATAAGATCAGAACCTCACGTCAACAAAAACACAGAAACTTTCTTTATAATCACTTTGTTAAATATAATCATCCTATTTCGGATATCACCATTACCCCAGTTCAAACTTTTCCAAAACGTAAAAATGAAAGTAAGACCGAAATTAAAAAACGCCGACTACAAGCTGAACTTGCCTGGATCACCAAACTTCAGACTGCGTACCCTCTTGGTTTAAACGATCAAATTTATGGACAAGGAAACAATTCCTCAGCTTCTACCAATATCTTTTCAATTCGCCCAAACACTAAAAGGAAATACAGATCACACGGGAAAAGACGAAACAGACAAAAAAGAAAACGATCCAGAATATACCGCTCTCTCAACGATTTACTTACTATAGCACGCAATGGCGGAAGACATGAGCTGTTACATGCTCTGTCGTCAATACCAGTTATGCACTTGAAATATATCTTGGATGAAGCAGAGGTTGCATTCTTAAGAAACACTGACTGATTCAGACTTAATATCATTGTCTCATTCGCACAGTATAAACTTTATCCTATTGTGAAAAACACCTCACCGAAAAGACGATTCATAAAAATCCCGTTTATTAACAAAGGTTTTGATCTTAATTCTAAACATCTCTAATATTTTTCGGGATCATCGCGTACAAAGTACCATTCCTCAATATTTTGAAAATTTAGAGCCACCTCTTATTTGTTATAAGTACAAGAAACCTATTCGAAACTTTGTTTTTAACTATAATAAAGTTACAACGGATCCTGACATACTTGAATCGTGTCCTGTTTCTTGAGAATGTGCAACTTCTAAATATCTCTACAAACCAGCTGGCCATGTTGTTACAGGTGACTTTTCAATTATCCAAGACAGACAGCTCCGTGGTCTTCTTAAAAAAGGACCTAAGTATAGAATCCCATCCAAGATAGATTATATCAAATGCCGTGAAGTGCTTACGGAAGCCTTAGATAATTATACGAAAAGATGATGTAAATCAGAAGGAGTCGAACCGCATGCTCTGAATGACTGGAAAAACCTCATTTTAGATATAACGGATATTCGAATAGATAACTTCCATAAAAACCCTCGTCTTTTTCAAAATCCACGTTCCAAATCAGAAAGATATTTCAAATCCAAACTAAGTAAATTACATGAAAAATATGTCTTTGCAACAGCTGATAAAGCAGCCAACAACACCATTATCATTTGAAAACGTTACTACATATCAACTTTGATTTCGGAACTTTCGTCTACTAATACATATATCAAAAGCAATGAAAGTGCATCTAACATTTTAGGCAAGCATAACAGTGAACTGTCTTCATTCAATATCTCTATTTCTAAATTGGATCTCCCAACACTATATTGCATACCGAAACTGCACAAGTCTCCTTACAAATTTCGATTTTTTGCTAATTCTAGTAACTGCTCCATACAATTTTGTCTAGAAATCTGACGTCAGCACTTACTGCTATTAAAGAACACATAACTAGATATTGTGAAACGGTTCTAAACAGGAACGATGTAAATTTATTTTGGTCTATTAAGAATTCAGGGGATGTGATTGAAAAATGAAATCTGGAAATTTCCAAGCCAATACGATTTCTTCATACGACTTCTCTAATATGTACACCACACTTCCTCATGACAAAATTAATGATCGATTATCTAATCTCATTAAATGGTGTTTTGATCGAGAGCGAAAAACTTACATTTGTACATCTGAATCGAAGGGTTTCTTTTCCTCGACAGACTACAAATCATACAAATCATGGACATGTAGTGACCTGTGTAATGCCTTGTCCTTCCTCTTGGACAATATTTATGTTAGATTTGGTGAGGATCTATACAAGCAGGTTGTAGGAATTCCTATGGGTACTAACTGTGCGCCTCTTGTTGCAGATTTATTTTTATACAGGTATGAAAAAGAATTTATCCAAAATCTTCAAAAGCAAAGAAAATTTGATGAGCTGAAATGTTTCAATAATACTTCTAGGTATCTGGATGATATTCTAACCATTGACAATCCTGCTTTTGAATTATATAAGAATGAAATTTATCCACAAGAATTAACCCTTAACAAGGCAAACCTTTCAAATACAGAAACACCCTTTTTCGACCTAAATATCAAAATTGTAAACGGAAAGATTCATACAAGTATATATGACAAAAGGGATGATTTTGGATTCAACATAGTAAATTTCCCTTGGCTTGACGGTGATGTTCCAAGATTACCGTCATACGGCATTTACATATCACAGCTCATCCGGTACGCTAGAGCATGTACTGATATTTTGGATTTTCACAGTAGAAATTTACAAATTACCAAAAAACTTTTAGGTCAAGGGTTCCGCTTTCATAAACTAGTTAAGACTTTCTGGAAATTTTACAAAAATTACAGTCAACTTCTTTTAAAATTCGGATCTATACATGCAACAGAGTACATTACTATGGGTATTACACAACCTGTCTTTTATGGTGATATGATAAACAAAATAAAAAGGATCAAAGGTCTATGGGGCCTCTGCGTTTCGCGGTCTTGTTTGTGTGATGTCATCTTACAGTGAGGAGGTTGTTTTACACCACAATTGTACGTTCTTCGAGACCTCTGGGTAATTGGAGAAGTGAGAGGGTTGTGCGCACGTAATCCAGGATAACCACACCATTTGCTACTTGCGTGACAGATGGCCGTCCAAAGTCGGCACCGGTTACCCATTGGTCTCGTCGGTTTATGTGTAGTCTTTTGTGTTTGATGTTTACATGTCGTGTGTCTCTTTTCCGTCTCGTGCTGTACTCGTCTTTTGTGTTTTTGCATCGGGTGTTTTGGTGTTTTACTGTTGATGCTGCAACGGGGTCTTGTTGGAGATCTCCTACCTTCTCTTTATACGGCTTATACGTTGTTAAAATTTTATCCAAAAACATTGCACCACGTCGGTTTGATTTTTAAAAACATTTATCACTCTTTGCCGACTTCATTTTATATTGCACAGTTTTGGGCACCTGTTCGACTTAAATTTCGAATATAAGGTAAATGGGGAAATGCAAAATTTATGCAATTTCACGAAGTGATGTTAAACGTCATCAAATTCATTAGCACTATTTGAAAGTAGATCAATTTTAAGCATAGACCAGACAGGCAAGTTTCGGATATTTAACTCTCGTCAGTGATCATCAATCCAAGCAAAGGAATATGTGAAAACTATGTTCAAAATATACCGAAAGACGTAGCAAGATTACAAGATTACTGGGATATGATGCTACAGGACCCAGGTTTCAGAAATTTGAGAAAATTTTGTAAACAGAAATTTTCGAATGCGTTTGAAGAAACGACTAAGCAAATGAACTCGAATAGCCGACAAGTATTGCCATTCACGTCAAGAACTTTGTTTTTTTAAGATTACTGTAATCTCTGAAAGATAATTCCTGTAAACAATCCCTCGTTTCCAAAAATCGTTTCTTCTATATAACACTAAAAATCTAATCTCTTTATTATGATTTTCCTGCGTTTGAATGAATTTTTTGTTTCTTTTCGTGTTTTGGGGTGTTTATAATGTACATAGTTTTAGCAATGTTGTCTGCTCTGCCTTTTCACTTTTGTCATTTTTTCCTCTTCTCCACATGTCAACATCATGCCACAGATACTTCGATTTCAGCGTAAGTTAAGATAGTGATATGAAAATATCACACGTATTAAAATCATTTACATCTTCGGGTATTGCATGTTTTCTCTGTTTATTCTCGACAAGAGAAAGGAGGGGATCTCCAACTAAGATCATCATTCATGGTTGTACGTCCGCTACCACAAGAAAAAAGGCAATCTCCTACGCATGCGTCCGATTTCAGTTCCGCTTTTCTTCACTTTGAAATCTACCTCTGCCGTCATCGCCCATTGTTTGTCTGCAAGATTCTTGCAGACTGGAACTTGGGCTTCATATTTGTAAATAAAGTATTGCAAGCATATACCATCAGGTTTGACTACATTTATGAGGTATACAGTGTACATGCAATGCTTTTCTTTCGATGCAAATCGATGCAGTATCGGGGATTCTTTCTTCATTCGTACGTTGCCAACACGATCAGCTGAGCGAGAAGTCTCCAATAAAAATACAAATTCTAGCTATAATTCGAAACCTACCGTCTTTAGACGTGAGTCTTGTAAATTTCCCTACATGAAGATAAGAATCGTTTCCTTCATTGCCCATTTACTCGATCCTAAACACTCAAATATGTACTTCTGCCTTTGAATCTTTTGCACTGTTTACGTCAGAAGTCCTAATGACGTCACTGTGACGACATGCCGTACCTGCGATGCCTCTCGGGTTTTATCATTGCGTGTAGGAAAATAGCAATGACGGCAAAGTTATATTGCAAGCCTGTGCCGCCTACGACCTTGTTTGCGAGTTGGAAAAAAGGGGATCTCCAGCAACACTCGGTCGCAAAACCTACAGCAAAACACCGAAACAATCTATGCAAAAACACATAGTTGACATGCACAACAAGAGACGCAACAGGGACAGAGAACACAAGAAAACCCACAGAAACATCAAACACAAAAGACCACACAAAAACACCAAAGGTAATATACATATACTTGAATAGAAAGGAGGGGTATCTAACAGCGCCAAGCACAACAGAACACCGAAATGCGAAGGGAACAAAGGAGGATCTCCAACATCACTAAGTTGCAGCAACCACAGCAAAACTCCAAAACACTCAATGCAAAAACACAGAGCACACACGCACAGAAAAAAACGCAAAATTGACAAGGAACACCAACTCACACCATAGGAACATCAAACACATAAACCAACGAGACCAATGGGCAACCGGTGCCGACTTAGGACGGCCATCTACCACGCATGCAGCAGACGGTGTAGTTATCCGGATTACTTGCGCATAACCTTCCCCTTTTCCGATTACCCAGAGATCTCGAAGAACGCACAATTATGGTGTAAAATAAACTCCTCACTGTAAGATGAACATACAAAAAGACAGCATGAAGTAGGGTTAAAGAAACACAGATGGATATGTAAATGGATATGTGATCACCCGCCCTGTCTTCTCTCAAGAGGTTTGGACAGGTTTGGAAGAAGCACAAAAGACAAAAGTAGGTCAAACTCCAAGGGTTATGAAGTTTTGTAAAAATACACGCCTTGTCACAAGGTATACAAATGTGAAATATAGATTTAGATTTTATTCAATATTATCTATCTAGCCCTATCGCATACCATTCAGAAGTTATGGACACGGTCGAAATTTTACAAAAGTAGGTCAACCACCATGGTGAATATCACAAGGTAAAAAAAGTTTGGAACAAATGAGTTAAAGAAGATCCTGACGATAATCTCAACAACACTCACAATAGAGCACGAAATTAAACATCGACGGACCCCTAGCAAGCTAGAGGTGGGACCAGGTGCCCGGGAGGAGTAAGAATCCCCTGTTGGCTAGCCGCACCCGCCGTCGATGTTAATGAAGCATGGAAATGAAAATATATATAATTCATGCACTGTCTGACGTTATGTCTATATAGAAAGTGCTATGGCGACAATGTCAGGGAAGTATATTCAAAACACTTACTGTACAAGCATATGAAATATGAAAGCCCTTACACTCACCATTCAGAAGTTATTGCAAAGGTAAGCTTTTGCGGAAAAACTGACAACCAAACAAGAAATTCAAATAGGCATGCCAAAATCATATGCCACTGAATTTCCAGAATTTACGGAAGCATAAAATAATGATTATTTTACACTTTTGAAAGTATGACTTTGACTTGATTTGAATCAGATTTAAACTTTTCATAAAAGAGTATCCAGCAGGGTATTATCTTGTTTACTCCCCAATTGAGTATCATCTTATAACATATATTCATATTTAATTATATACGAATATTAATACTCTTTGATAACATGTGGTTTTGTTGGAGTTGTTCAACAAAATGGACGTAGTCATCTGATAAAGTTCCAATTGGGACTCCTGTTTTCTGATTTGTATTATATTCACTATAGGCTTGATTGACTAAGAGTCTCGCTTGTATGATTTTTAGATTATCTGTTGAATCGATGGTTCAATAAACAAGCAATATATGTGAAAGCTGATCTTGGGAATCTTTCATTGTAGATCGCTGATATGTCCTCCTTCATAATGTAAGCTGATCCGAGCCATCTACATGCAGACTGACTGTCACCGTGTACATACTTGATGATACCAACACACAATCTGGTATGAGCAATATCGTCATTATCCTTTAGATCATTCATACCATTAACCAGAAATCGTGTTGATTTTTTCAACGATGAATTGTCCTCTTGTCGGATGTAGCAAAGGCTTTCTAGGACGGATGAGTAACATAATGAATGTATATTGATATATTCTGATGTAGATATCCATATCCGTAACGGCAAAGGAAATACATTCAAAGCTTCGAAGTCCAGTAAAAAAAATGGTGCGTATGTATGTCGTACCTTGTAGTCCATGGTGTGTCCTCTGTTGCATATAATGTCCATGTAAGTTGTCCTCTTTATATCATCAGGCGAACCATCAATGACATAGGGAGGATAGTGTGACAACATTTGTCGTATATGTGATAAAGCAGATTCTGTTCTGCCGACCATATACATGTATGTAGCTATTGTCAGTTTTCCCGTTGAAACGTCTGCCCTGTATCCCATTTTGAGCAGTGCTCCTATTATTTTGTGAATACGGTAACTACTTTTATTCATACGTAAGCAGCTCCATACACTACCCATCATTCTTTGACAACAGTGTAATAATCCCCTTTGAAAAAGGAAACTACCCAGTGGCGGCGAATGACCGAGTAATACACACAAAATCTTACTCAAAGACGTACTGAAAGACGTAACGAAAGATTCAAGTTGTTCGTGTAACGGCTTTTGAAGAATGCATCTGATATTATGAAAGGTAACTTCAACCTGAAGAGAACGCATGAATTCCAAGTCTAGTTTATACTCCACCCTTGGTAAGGTCAATCTTTTACTCAAGCATCTTAATTCACCGCAGAGATGCATTGTTCCAACGATGCCGATGGTATTCAATGTTCTTAAAATGTCAAGCAACTGAAGATAATTTCCATGATAGACTTTCCGTTTGAGCATATTGTACTGTGGCATAAAGTAATTTGGAAAGTATCTATCATAAACAAAATCATTCAAGACACAAATACAAGCTTTAAAACATGTATCGATATTATGAAGTTGACAACAGACAGAAAACAATCTCTCAGATGTATAAAACAACGTTGTTTTCATGAAATATGAGCATAATAGACCAGGGGCTCTCATTTCTATTACCCTTTTTAAAGCTAATCTTAATAGATTATATGTCAAAAACTGGGCATGATTGGAAGAATGCATCAGCTTCCTCTCTGCCATTGAAAACGATATTCTCCATTCATGCTGACACAAAGGTGAATCGGCATCCCCAATTGGCACTACATGGCAACCACTTCCTACAATAGTTTGAATCATGCCAGGTGATGGCCACCCAGGCGAACGATTTCTTGTGATCCATTCAGAGGCTACCTCAGGCCAAATTGGACATATGACGCAATGTGCATGGTCATATTCATAATAACGAAGTTTTTGTGATTGGCACGGCCCATGAATATATTGCCCTTCTATCAGTCCTTTCTGTTTCCATGCTGATGAAGACAGAAACGGTTTATCGTTCATGATATGCACATCTGAATATGACTGATTGATGTCCAGTAGCAGACAATATCCAGCTGAATACTCGGAAGGAATCATCAGGAGATCATACCTATGTGTAGCCTCTCTAAATGTTGGAACAACTCGAGTGTAAGGAACAAAGATCATTACGTCATCATCAGACCCTGGATAGGCGACACCCTCACCAAGACTACCACTACACATGAAACGTAATTCGCTGCTTCGATAGAGCATCAATTCTTCCCTCAATAAGACGAGTTGTCTCCTCATTCTCACATATTCCTCCGACCCAAATAAAAAACTTAATCGGCTAGGAAGATCCATCATTTCCTCTAAAATAAGATAAATGAAGACTGCATTATATTTCATTTAGGCATAAAAGAACTTAGCTGACACATACTCGCTGATAAATTACATATTTTCAAATAATGAATTTCCTTTCCTTTTGTAATTTCATGAAAAATTTAAAAATATATATATATATAACATTTCTGATGAGGAGCAACCTTTAGGAAAAAGGGAATTGGCTGTTCATTTTACAAATCACTTGGTCTCCCTTCGGAATGTTGTTCATTCCGTGGTTCGCAACCGTTTCGATGGGAATTCTCACGATTTTGTTTTGCCTTCTCGACTTTGAGACTGAAGAACGGTTAGGTACTTCTTTGATGTTTATTGAAGAAAAATTGGTGATATGATGAGAGACTCGGATTTTTTTAATGCTTCGAAAGTAGCCATTTAAGAAGACACTATAGCGTACTTGAAGAAACTAGGAATGCAGTTAACTTCTTTTCAATGTGGAAAATAGATACTTATTTCTCGTGTATTCTTGGCGACAATAACTAGTCGTAAGCGAACGAGCTTGATAATGTTTTTTTATATTTCATTGAAATATGATTTATTAAAGATAAAGAAGGTACCATACGCTAGTGATAGCTCCTACTTCGCCACAATATTAATACACAGCCAATTGTGTCTCACATGAAATTCATATGAAATGAGCATCATGTAAGTTTCACATGAAAGTTCATGTGAAATTCATATAAATTTCACATAAGGTTAATGTGAAAAATATTTTACATGAGTTTCACATTCTTTTACATGACTTTTACATGATTTTTTTCTATGTGACCTTCATGCGAAATTGAATTTATAAATACCAAATTCATAACAGAAATTCAAATGGATTTCATGAAAAAGATGTCATGTTAATCAAGTCCGTGCTCATTTCACGTGAATTTTAAGTGAACTTTTATGTAAAGTAGATTTTCACATGAATTTCATATCAGGCACAATTGACTGTGTGCCACTCGGATAATGAGTTAAAGAAGATCCTGACGGTAATCTCAACAGCACTCACAATAGAGCACAAAATTGAGCATCGACGGACCCCTAGCAAAAAAGAGGTGGGACCAGGTGCCCGGGAGGAGTAAGCTTCCCCTGCCTGAGGTTATGTCTTTATAGAAAGTGTTGTGGTGACCATGTAAGGGGAAAATGCTCAAAACACTTACAGCCAAACCCCTTAAAACAAAGAAGGGGATCTCCAACAACACCAGGTTGCAGCACACACAGCAAAACCCCAAAACACCCAATGCAAAAACACAAAGCAGACAAGCAGAGACGCATAAGGGACAAGGAACGTCAACGCACAACACAGAAACATCCAACACAAAGGACTACACATAAACCAACGAGACCAATGGACAACCCGGTGCCGACTTAGGACGGCCATCTGCCACGGAAATAGCAGAAGGTTTGGTTATCCTGGATTACGTGCGCACAACCCTCCCACTTTTCCGATTACCCAGCGGATTCGAAGAACGTACAATTGTGGTGTAAAACACCCTCCTCACTGTCAGATGACAACACACAAACAAGACCGCAAAACGCAGGGGCCCAAGCAACACAAATGAATATGTAATGCTAGGTTTACACTTAGCCACGATGCCCTACGATGTCCACGATTGAGCAAAATCGTGGAGCTCCACGATTCTGTAAATAAAATTGGTCTTCACACGCTCTCCGACGCTCCATCACGCTCTGATACGCGCTGTAGCGATTTGTTACGATTGTAGATAAGATCTGTTACGATTTGCATCCCGTTCTCTCAAGCTTCGTTACGTTCCCGCACGATTACCAAGATGAGCTATTACGCTTTGCCACGCTCTATCACGGTTCCCTACGCTTATCAAGTTTTGTTGCGATCTGTTACGATGCAGGACTATGATTTGCCGCGATTTAACACGATTTGATATGAAATAGACAACCAGTTTCAATACCACTTGCAATATCCGAACAAGATTAAGCTTAATATCCAGGAGATGAATATTTTATACCGCAAAACGCTAGAAATGGCATTGATAAACCTTATTTGATCTTTCTCTTTTTCGATTATTAAAGGTTACATTTTTTCTTGAGCAATTCAAATCTTTGATTGCGTGTATATATTTAACTCGTTCGAAGACAATAAATGCAGCACCTCACTGATTATCAAGACTTCTTTTCTTAGTCTTCTTCATATATTAGAAGTTGTTGCGGATGTTAAAAACACTTGTAATCCATCAAAAACGTGTTGTCTTATTATAATTTTTATCATAGAAATATTGGAATCGCAACGAATCTTGTAGATCGTGGACTGAATCGTGGAAACCGTAACAAATCGTCAAAGAGCTTGAGTGAAATCGTAGTGGATCGTAGGAGAATGTGTTTCACCAAGATTTCCTACGATCGCATATTACGATCTGTTGCGCTTTGTCAAGATCTGTTACGCTCTACTACGCTCCATCACGTTCACTACGCTCTCCTACGCTCTCTCACGATGTAAGGATCAATCGGGACAATCGTAGCAAATTTTTTGAGAATCAAAAATTTTGCCACGATCTCTGCGATCTCCTACGATCATCACGATTCCACCACGCTCTCTTACGATCGTCACGATTCAACCCCACGCTCTCTTACGATCTCTACGATTCACCTCAATCGGGGCGATCGTGGCTAAGTGTAAACCTAGCATTAATGGATATCAAACGAGGGCGTACGTAATACAGTCCGTGCTCTGCCGTCTGTAGCGAGCTCATGTATTAAGTATTACTTAAGTCAATGATGACAGTATTCTTCGTCAAATCAATCGATATGCATGTATAATAGAAAACAAGGCCGAAAATAAAATTAAGATTGTTTCTCGAGACAGACCCGCAAAATTCGGCGCGACTCGAATAATTTTTTTGCGATTTTTTTCAAAGAATTATTTTTTTCCGGATTTTACGTGTACCCAATTTGGATTCATAATTTTATACGGGAGCAATCGAGATAAGCATCACGCTCCGTGTATTTACTTTACGTTAGTTTATTGATTAAACGTCCGCACACCCGTTTAAGGTGTCAAGCGTCTTGAAGCTTGTATATACCTGAGAAAATTTAATGTTTTTATGGCTTCTACTGCGCACGTTAATCCGTCGGGGTTGTAGCTTTAAAAGACAAGCGTTCGATAACGTAACATGGAACGTTTGCATGTTTCATCGCTAGATCGCGTAGACCGGCACGTGTCATATAATATCTAAGGGCGTGACGGTACATCAAAAATAGAAATGCAATATATCAAATTTCTCTAAATTTTGTTTATAATCTGTATAATTCGATAAATTTCCTGACCTCGCCATCATTGTCATACAAAATAATTGCCATTTTTTACAAGATAAGAAGAAGGATATCTCGCTCGTGCAAAGTTGTTTTATTTTGAATAAATAAAGAGTTGGTTTTGTCGTGTTTTTATATTCTTGAATAATATAGATTTAAAGTAAGAAGTTAGAGACGTATGGAATAAATCAAGAAACCAACAACATTGCACGGGAAATCGTTTCATTGAAGAGTCTAAGCACAATATTGAAAATTTGCACTTAAAAAGATCTCTGGAGGATGGGGGAGGGGTTGTATTGCAGACTAGGTATAACAAGTGTCAGTTTGTCAGCTTTCTTTGTCAGAGATTACCTTGAATACTGCAATGGCAGACTTAAAGGAGGGGTATGTTAATGTTTCCATATTTGGACCCAATTTTTCAAGTAGGAATTTGAACCTTTGAAGACAATTTTCAATTCTCAACGTTTTTTATGCCCCCGGAATCAAAGATTTGGGGCATATAGTTTTTGGCCTGTCCGTCTGTTTGTCTGTCTGTTTGTCCGAAAAATTTTAAATATTGGACATATTAATGTGTATTCCTTGTGACAAGACCTTTCCTTTGATACTAAAATGTTGGACCTCTTGACCTTGACCTTTGACCTACTTTTCAAAAACTTTAACATTAGGCATAACTTTTGAATGGTAATTGATATGGCTTTCATATTTCACAAGTGTATTCGTTATGACAAGACCTTTCTATTGATACCAAAATTTTTTAACTTGACTTTGACCTTTCACCTACTTTACATAAACTTTAACAATGGGTATTACTTTAGAATGGTAAGTGATACATGTGTATTCCTTGTCACAAGATTTTTCCATTGATTATGATTGATACCAACTTTTTTAACCCAGTGACCCTGACCTTGACCTTTCACATACTTAATAGAAGATTGTGTTTATACTAATAAAAATGCCATCGGGGGCATTCATGTTTCACAAACACAGGCTTTATTAAAAGAAGAAACCTGCCCTTTCCTGATCCAAAAATTTAGACTCCCTTAGATTAACTTATATACTAAATACTAACACTATAAAGTCCATCTACTACCAGGAGTCACGGTCATGAAACAGCATCAATAGGATTTTCTTAAAATGCCTAAAACTAATTGAGTTTAAAAACTGTCTCCAATCTCTATTTTGAAATAGAACACACTATCTAAAGTATCATTATGTTAAGCATGTAGATAAGATTGAAGTATCGTTAAACATTCATTTCATTATCAAAATTGTTAAACAGTTTATCAAAATTGTTAAACAGTTATGTTAAACAGTTTAGTAATAAAGCAACAACACATAGCACATCGTGCAATGAAGCAACATACAATGCAAAATGGCACGTCACAATGCAAGGTGCTGATCAGACTTGGCACCACACTATCTGAAATTTCTGGTGAGAACAATCACTGTCTTCAAAATAAAAGAGTTTGAGGAAAAATCAATCTTTCTATGATCTACTTGTTTTTGTTACAAGCTCTTTTTTTTCGGTCAGCAGACTAATCATGTCTATAAGACTTCCTGTTGTCCGAAAAAATAAAATTATTTATCTACCTACCTACCCAACACTCAAAGGGTTGGGTCGCGTTCGGGGAAACAAATATGGTTTAAGGTTGGCCCAATTAATAGCATATTATAACTCATCTACTTTTTACTTTAAATCATAATCGTCCATCCATGGAAACATTCGGTCGGCATGTGATACATGCATGAACTCGCTAAAGCCGGAAGGGCACGGACTGTATTTCGTACGCCCTTTGTTTTATATACATATTCATCTGTGAGTTGCTTGGGCCCCAGCGTTTTGCTGTCTTGTTTGTCTTGTCATCTTGCAGTGAGGAGGTTATTTTACACCACAATTAAGCATTATTCGAGACCTTCGGGTAACCGGAAAAGTCGGAGGGTTGTGCGCACGTAGTCTTGATAACCACACAATTTGCTATGACAAATTTGGATAATGACCATATCCCCGTCCACAGCACAAAATCGACAATTCAGAAAATCAGAAACCTAAGGCATACAAAATCAGGATAAAACAGGAACCAAAGCAAACAAACAAAAACCTCCACCATATGAAAAGAAGCGAACTCCCGATATGGTGCCCAGGAAGAGTAAGCATCTCCTGCTTGCATGCAACACCCGCCGCTTCAATTCGGTAGAACTGTCACATCCGGTTACTTCCATTTCGGAAGACATAAAGTGCAATCTTTGGTTGGATGGTTCAAATGGTATATGACAGAATATCATCCACCATTCTGGAGAGTGGGACATCATAGTGTATGACGAGTTCCCCATATCGACCGTAGAACTTCCTCAGTGACGATGTTAGTCGGTCACAAACATATCCCTGACTGAGAATCTTATCCGAAAGACGCCTAGCTCTCAGAACAAAATCCATATATTTGGTACTTGCTCTGGCATAGCGTATTAACTGAGATATGAACACGACATAAGCAGGCGTTACAAATGGCCGTCCTAAGTCGGCACCGATTACCCATTGGTCTTGTTGGTTTATGTGTTGTCTTTTGTGTTTGGTGTTTTGATGTCGTGTTTGGTGTTCCTTGTCCCTTTTGTGTATCTTGCTGTATATGTCTTCTGTGTTTTTCTTGGGGTGTTTTGATGTTTTGCTGTTGGTGCTGCAAACGCTTCATGTTGGAGATCCCCTCCTTTAATTTACACTTCTTTCAAAGTTTTTCAAAGTTTTAGATAAGGATGTCACTCAACCAGCATTTTTATGCCCCCGGAATCACATATTCGGGGGCATATAGTTTTTAGCCTGTCCGTCTGTTTGTCTGTCTGTCTGTCTGTCTGTTTGTCTGTTTGTCCGAACTAAAAACTTTAACATTGGGCATAACTTTTGAATGGTAAGTGATAGGGCTTTCATATTTCACATGTGTATTCCTTGTGACAAGACCTTTCCATTGAAACCAACCTTTTTTACCTCGTGACCTTGACCTTGACCTTTGACCTACTTTTCAAAAACTTTAACATTGGGCATAACTTATGAATGGTAAGTGATAGGGCTTTCATATTTCACATATGTATTCCTTGTGACAAGACCTTTCCATTGATACCAAAAGTTTTGTCCTCGTGACCTTGACCTTTGACCTACTTTTCAAAAACTTTAACATTGGGCACAACTTTTGAATAGTAAGTGATAGGGCTTTCATATTTACATGTGTATTCCTTGTGAGAAGACCATTTCATTGATAGCAAAAAGTTTTGACTTCGCCACCTTGACTTTAACCTTTCACGTACTAAACAGAAAATGGCGTTTATACTAACAAAGATGCCACCGGGGGCATTCGTGTTTCACAAACAAAGGCTTTATTTTTTTGTGTTTTATAGACCTTTACTTCCTTTAAATAAAAAATATTGTGTCTTTTGGGGATATATTTTGATCCGTCAATTAATTGAAATCGGAAAATTATACAGGAAATCCTTGAAATTTTCAATGGGGCTCTATAGGGACTAACATACCTAGATATAGGATAAAAACAACAGTTTAATATTTGTTTAATTATGGCGTTTAAAACATGTCATTTCTGAACTAAAAGCCCCTTCACATATGGGCGAATCTATTAAACGAAGTCTCAAACCTTGCGAATTGTGAACGAAAGTAACCCTTAAAATTTGATATATAAGGAACAGTGAACGCAGAGAAATCATTTATTGCGATTTATTCCGAAAGGTTACGTTTCTGTGCTATCGTTCGTTTGATTGGACAAACAAAACTGATTCACTAAAGAGCGAATGGATGCGTACAAATACTGACATTAACGCAGCTTTGCGCATTATAGCGAATACTTACCATCAAAGCTAGACGCAGCTTCGTGAAAATATATGCCAAAATCCTATCAAACGTTCAAAGAAAATATTGAAGGCAAATATTACAAATAAATATTAATTTCAAGTATGACCTTGTAATTGGTCTTATTCTCTCCATTTAACTGAGTTTTTGTTGAAACGTGATAAATAAAATGATTGGAGCGTAGACATACTTATTTTGAATCGAAATTGTTTAAAAGAGATCAAGCGCCTTCTATATAACGAGCATAATTGCATACTACCAAACTCTAGGACGGATTCTGAACAAATTTCATAAGTCTTATCCTTTGTCCTAACAGAAAGTTGGTAAACACGGTATGTTTGTTGTACGTTCAGTTCACAGGTGGGCCGCTGCCAGATTTTTTTCTATTTCAATGAAATCATACTGCAATCAAAATTCGAGCCCCCACTTCCTCTCTTTCCGTATTAGATGCAACAATTTTCGCGGATTTTTTCTCTTTTTAGTGTAGCTGATGAAATGGAAAAAGGCAAATGTGGTTGGTTGGGGGGGGGGGTTGAAATTTTGATTGCAATATAATTGCACATGAAATTTTTTTTTTTAATCCGGCAAAGGTCCCCTTTATTCAGTTCCTTTTTATTTTAATTAGGCCCCTGTGTCTTATTGTCTTTTTGAGATCGCAGGGTAACAGGACAAGTGAGATTGTTGTGCTCACGTAATCCGAATATACTCAGTTTGCTACTAACATGGCAGCACCGGTTGCCCATTGTTTTATGTGCAGTCTATTGTGTTCAGTGTTTTCATATTGTCTTTGGTGTTGTGTACAAAAATCCGGAGCACACAATTATCTATGTAAATATCAGATATGTGTTGTCGATAAACAACGGAATTCTAAAAGCATTCCTGTTGTACAGACTTGCGGACGGATGGATAATCCTGAATGCAAAATTGTATGGCTATTCAAGAGATTTCGCAAGATTGCGATTCGTCTTGCTTCGTTTGGATTCTAACGTTGTAGTTACATGTCGCAATAGTTCGTTCAAAGCGTTCGTGCTTCGTTTTAATCAATCGATATAATTCGCAACTATTCGTCATGAAATTGGTTTTGAATTCGCTACGAAACGCAGACATTTGCTACGTCTCGTACTTGTTCGCAAAACGTCGCAATGATGCGTCTTCTCTGCGCTCTCAATGAACTGATATGTAAATTACGATATAAAATATGCAAATTAAGAGGTCACAATCAAATTGCTTGCGACAGTTAACGAAGCATAGCGAAGGCATACCGAATGCTTAACGCAGTGAAACGTATTATTACGACTGGTGGACGTAATTTTTATTCGTCAGAATTTTTTTAACATGTTCAAAATTTGTCGACGAATAAAACTGGTGGCAACGAATTTGAACGCTTACAATCGAATCAATACGAAATCAACAACGATGTAAATCGTTGATATGCTAATGGAAACGAATTTTGCTAAAAAAAAAAACCTTATTCGCCAGTTCACGCAAGTTGACGTCGGAGGGCTTTCGTCTATATGTGAAAGGGCCTTTGGGAATTTCAATGATTTTACGAAAACCATATTTAATCATAAAATTCATGTCTATTAATCATTTAATGAAGAAAAATTAATAGGTCAGTCATGAAAATCAAGACTTTTGCTTATTTGGAAAACAGGATGAAATATGCTGGAAATTTGTTGCTAAGAATAGCACATTTGTAACTAAAATACAAAAAGTGCTAAGATGCATTCATTTGATTTTAATTTTAGTTTTATTTGTTTACATTCAATTAAACAGATAAGAAACTTTGTATAAAACTTGATTTTAATAATTTTTTCTCGATTTTACATAAAAATAACGAAAATCATCTAAGTTTGGGTCAAAATATCAGGTATACTGAATATCAACGATTTTTTCAAACACACACAGTAAAATGTGCTCCTGAGAAAAGTTTTTTAAGATATTGAAGAAAAAGTATTTGTCCGTGTTGAAGTAAGAGAGTGCAAACTCTCTGCATTAGTGCCATTTTGTGGTTCTCTTGAAAAAGTGCTAGCGTGGTAAAATGTGCCTTAATTCAGGGGATGTGATTGACAAAATGAAATCTGAAAATTTTCAAGCCAATACGATTTCTTCATACGACTTCTCTGATATGTGCACCACACTCCCTCATGACAAAATTAATGATCGATTATCTAATCTCATTAAATGGTGTTTTGATCGAGATCGGAAAACTTATATTTGTAAATCTGAATCTGAGGGTTTCTTTTCTTCGACAGACTACAAATCATACAAATCATGGAATCATACAAATCATGGACATGTAGTGACCTGTGTAATCATCTTGGACAATATTTATGTTAGATTTCGTCAGGATCTATACAAGCAAGTTGTAGGGATTCCTATGGGTACTAACTATGCGCCTCTTGTTGTAGATTTATTTTTATACACTGACAAATAAGAGTTTATCCAAAATCTCCTAAAGCAAAGAAAATTTGATGATCTAAAATGTTTCAATAATACTTCTAGGTATCTGGATGATATTCTAACTATTAACAATCCTGCTTTTGAATTATATAGCATTAACACTTAATAAGGCAAACGTTACAAATACAGAAACACCATTTTTGGACCTAGATATCAAAATTGTAAACGGAAAGATTCATACAAGTGTATATGACAAAAGAGATGATTTTGGATTCAGCATAGTTAATTTTCCCTGGCTTGACGGTGATGTTCCAAGACTACCGTCATACGGCATTTACATATCGCAGCTCATCTGATACGATAGAGCATGAATTAATATTTTGGATTTTCACAGTAGAAATTTACAAATTACCTAGAAACTTTTAGGTCAAGGATTCCGCTTCCATAAACTAGTTAAGACTTTCTGGAAATTTTACAAAAATTACGGTCAACTACTTTTGAAATTCGGATCTATAAACGCAACGAGTACATTACTTTGGGTATTACACAACCTGTATTTTATGGAGATATGATAAAAAAATAAGAAGGATCAAAGGTAGACAACATAACCATCGAAAATGCGTCAGAATCATCAAACGCCTTTCATACCGTGGATATGATCCTAATATCACCAGATGGACATTACGATTGGTACTTGACCCATCTAGTCTTGTACCAGCGCATTCTTGAGACTTGCACTCTGGCTGACTATGACGACGAGACTCCATGACGGGCCCTGTCCAAACCTCTTTAGAGAAGACAGGGCCCCGACCACTTGTCATCTCTGAATGTCGGTCGGACTCCTCGGATGATTATATACATGAGCTCGCTACAGCCGGCAGTGCACAGATTGTTTTACGTATGCCCTCTTTTTATATCCATTTAAATATTCATCTGTGTTGTTGGGCCCCTGTGTTTTGCGGTCTTGTTTGTGTATGGTCATCTAACAGTGAGGAGGTTGTTTTACACCACACTTGTACGTTCTTCGAGACCTCTGGGTAATTGGAGAAGTGAGAGGGTTGTGCACACGTAATCCAGGATAACCACACCATTTGCTACTTGCGTAGCAAAAGGCCGCCCAATGTCGACACCGGTTACCAATTGGTCTCGTCCGTTTATGTGTATAGTCTTTTGTGTATCATGTTTATATGTCGTGTGTCTCTTTTCCGTCTCTTGGTATGCTCGTCTTTAGGGTTGTCGCATCGGGTGTTTTCGTGTTTTGCTGTTGGTGCTGCAATGGGGTCTTGTTGGAGATCCCCTCCCTTCTTTAATGTATGTGGAATTTAAACAATTTATAATTTTTCGATATCCATCAACTCTACCTTATAAAACAGCTTAAGTCAATAATATTCTATACTTTAAACGGAATTTCATGAGTTATTACTAACGCAAGAGAAATCCAGACTGTTCAAAACAGTACATCCGGCTCAATTTTTATAGAAATTACCGAGAAGCATTTTCTCACGGATACTTCATTCAGTTTAGTTCAAATTTTAAAACTTATCCGCTTTTATGTATGTATCCGAATTAAAGTCTCCAATAGAGTCAGAAATGATACATGGGCCATAATAAATTGAAATATCTACGAAGATTGCTAGAACAGGAGATGCGCAAGAATGGTCCTAAATCGTGACCAATGAAGCACCTTAAGAATTGAGATAATCAAGCCAAAGTAAATCTAAATAGTTCTAATATTTCAAATTTGTCATAGGACACCTCGTTTACAGTACACGTACGTGTAAGATCATCATATTAGTCGATGTACAATAGAAAAGAATATAAAAACGTAACATACCTCTTCACCTATTCATTCTCCATTTGGTAGTACAATTTTGTGATCCGTCATTGGTAAAATTCACTCTTCGAAATACCCGACAATCTTAGATAAAGATGTCAGTCAGCCCCCATGAAAAGAATACTATCACGAGAAGAGAGTTTTTCCGCACTTTGTAATAATTTTGTCTCTCTGGGATAACTGTTAGTCTCTTAACAAGGAAGTGTTCCATGGAAATTTTTTCCAAGGGGCTCTTTAGGGAATGATTATGAAGTTCATACGCAAAATGCACCGATTTCATAATGGGATTTAAGAATTCTGATTAACAAGATCTTTTGATAATGAGAGCGAGAGGAATTCTACACACTCGGAAAAAAACCAAAATACATGCAGGATCCATCATTAAAAGAAAACATTTTAAAAGCATTATTGAAAATCTGCAAAACATACTGTTAAACAATTTTTACTCTATCAACCAGATGTGGATATGACAAATTTCAAAAGAATTTATATATCACCTGAATTCTGTATGTTTTAATAACGTATTTCGATCAAAACATTTTGATTTTTCGACTCTTTATACAAGGATACCGCATTCTGAATTGAAAGAAAGAAGTTCTCAAATCATCATAAATGCTTTCACTAACAAAATTGGCAATTGCGAATACAAGTACATTGCTGTTGCCTTCCATAAAACATATTTTGTGAGGGATTATACTCCTTTCTTAATGAGATCCTCATGAATATTCATATCGAATCGAAAGCGAGGCTACCGGCGGTTCGTTACGAAGCACAACAAATATGGCGACTTTGACATACGCACGTGTATATTGCATCTCTAAGACGATGTATTTCCGTTACGTTTCTTTCATATAGTGAAGGATATTATCAATGAAACATTAAAATAAGAAACTGAAGATAATTTAGGCAAAATACGCAGAGGGACCGTAGATTCTCCACTGCCGAACTAGCAAGTGCAGTGTCAACTGCAGGTACGGGTCAATGCGGCACGACAGGATGAATGTGTCATGTGCACATGTGTCTCTCTACATTCAGCTGCAACTGCTGTCGAATAAATGAAGACCAGGTAAGCAGCTTAACTTCTCGCTATTGTAATCATATCCAAATCAATTGAAATGTCTATTGTAAACTCTTAACACTTGCAGGCTATGACCCCTCCCCCCCCCCCCCCCCATATAAAAAGGGGAGGAGGGGTCAATTGTATGTATGTTACCCCTCTTCCCAAAATATTATTTAATTACAAATTGATGATAGAGTTACTAAAACTTTTATTTAACAATATGTAACATCGGGGATCTAGAAAATTTCCAGTGGAAGGATTCCAATCTTGATGGTCTTGATGAAATTTAAAAAAGAAAATAAAAAATAAGTTTTTTTGGCGAGGGCTTTCCTGACCACTCTTACCAATCTCCAATCTAGATCTGGGCTTGTGTACTTAAGCCAAATATTCTTTTCTTTCTTGAACATATTTACTTCCACATGCATGTACATGTACATGTACAAAGAATATACTATACATGTATATTCTAAATCTGAAATTTTATTCTTACAGTGTACAGACAATATGAAAACTAGAGATGATTTATCAACGCGTAAAGCCTATGCCCTATAGGAAGTTTCTTGCATTAAGGAGAAAAAGGGTTCCAACTTCATTTATGATAAAGGTATGATATATAAATCAAAGTCTAATGTGTTTAGATAATTAGTACTAGGTATAATGTACAGTGTAACTTCAGAGTATTATTATTAAAATAAATTTTAAATCGAATCGTTTGAGATGTTTCATGCACTTTTATATTCTGTAAGATTTGGTTTTCTCATTTCACATTTCAAAATGTTTCTATATAAACAAGTATTAATTTGAAAATGATTCACTTAAAAAAAATGTCATGTAAGATAAAAGTGAAGCATTTGTGTATGGACCATTTAGTACATGTATTTTCTTTGATTTATTTCAGGTCAGACTACCTGCATGAAGCTTTGAATCTTCTTTATATTTGTGGGATGTGACTATTGGCATACCTTACCATGACATTTATGAATGAGTTCTGCAGCCAGAGATGTAGTCTAGTACATTATTAGTACTAATGTAATGTTATGAAATTTCTCATAAACAAACATTGTATTAGATAATAAATAAACATCACAATTAGCCTTGTTTGACTGTTCCATGTACTTACATAATTGTTGATTGTTGAGAAATGTCAAAGGTTATTTGATAAATATAATAAAAACACATTGACTTCAAGGCACACATACTATTTTTTCATAATTATAGTCTAGTACAATTATTGAAATGTACTGGCAATAGGAGCAACTGTTTTGACCTTTTGGGGGGATTGACTTCTCAAAAAAAGATCTGGCTCAATTTTTTTTTATCAAAAAAAAAAAAAAACAGAGAAAAAAATCAGTGTCATAGCGAGCGAAGCTCGCCCTTATGGTAACGCGTATACACTTACCTTAGTGAGAAAATATGCTGAATCAAAGAATGAGAATGTACTACTATGCTTTCAAAAACTTTCGTCCCCTCGCAGACAGAGTTACTGCGGAGATGCTGAATATTGCCATTTAATTTTTTTTTTCGACTCCGAGTATACGTATATGTTATACTCAATTTTTGTTTACAAGTTAACTTTATTGACATAATTTTTCGTAAAGCAGATTACGAAATAGCATCGACAACTTGGCGTAACCGCGGAATCTTTTAAGGAATCATTGTAATATTTTTTCGGTTGATCGAGGTATCAACACCAAAAATTGAGGGAAAACTGCATCGTGCGCGTAGCGCAAGATGCACAAGTTTTCCCTCAATTTTTTGTGTTGATACCTCGATCAACCGAAAAAATATTACATTGATTACTTATCATTTCATTTCGTCGCTTTACAACGTTTATTTGCAGCTTTGAAATCGTGTTGCTAACGACGTTGCTTATGACGTTGCTAAGCGCGTACTTCCGTTTTGCGTTGATGCAGGTATCAACAAAATTTCTCGGCCAATCAGAATCGCCGTTTCTTAATAATTACGATGGAAATTAAATGATTTCATAGGAAAGCCGACATCTTCGTTTGAGTAATTTTGTTTACTGTGCTTCTATGACGTCATTGACGTCATCGCGCCAAATTATTAATGTCACTTTGACGTTGTAAGATTTTCCTTTAATGGACGTATTTTGCTTGACGTAAACGCTTCTAAAAAGGTCAATAAACCGACCAAAGTATTCCCATGGGCGATTTTGTGTTCAATCCGGATGGCTTCACGTTATTAAGTTTCTCAATCCAGAACACTTCTCGGATTTTACGATAATATTCGGAGGCATCCGAAAATTTCTCTAAAATTATAATTTTGATGTCCGATATTAAAGTGGTTTTCTTTATTGAAATGTTATGAAACAGGCTTTGGACGATTGTATCTTTTGGGCGATATGCAATGAGTTATTTATTTTCATTTAACCGTTTTATAACAAAATTAAAATGGCTTGAAATAAAAAATATCACATGTAGGAAATATAACCAGGTCTGTTTATAAATCCTTGGTCTGACCAGTTCTAGCTGAGCTCTTTAAACTAGATCGTTGATATAAAGTTTCAAAATCATACACCTTTTGTGTTTGCTCGTATTTTTCTGTAAATTTGACTGGAATCCCCCCCCCCTCAACCTAATCTAATATTTGCCGGTCAAGGCCAAAACAGGAACGTACAAAGAACCATATTTTAAGCCCCACCCCAATGTTCACCTGCTGGTCTAGACCAATTTTACAAATGCCTCTGTGTTTCCACTCGCCTTATACTGCCTTTTTTTTTGGCAATCACCAAACAGAAAGTTTTGTAAGATAGGATAAACCGTCATAGTCTAAAATCATATTTATTTTCTCTCCGCTCTCCGCTCGCACAAAAAGGCTTTGCCTTGATTCATATTACAATCAATGTTGATTTAGAGATGAAAATCAAGCAGTTGCTCCCTGAATTGTTAAATCATTTCATCTTGTGAATAAAATCATGTCAAAGCTAATATTCACTAGTTTGTATGTATAATAATCAAAAGAGGAGGAGGCAATGAGTTTGTTCACCTTACTCTGCTTTTGGAAAAGTGTGTGGACGCTTTATGGGGTCAGTCTGTCTGCATGTCTGTCAGTCATAAAAATTACCTTGAGCATTATTTTTGAAATGTTTGTGAAGGGGTTTTCATATTCCTTCATAATTTTGATACCCAGTTTTTGTTTGTCGTGGAATTTGACATAATTTTGTGATAACACCCATGTATAATTTTCAATTTACTTGTTCCAAGGCCATATTTCTTATCATGTGCACAACTTTTGACGTAACATCTAACTTATAAAAAGGATTCATATTTCACACTTGCACCTATAGTCTCTGTCAGAAAAAGAATCTTAATATATCTGTCCTAGATGCTTAACAAGAAAGAATTCATGGCAAATACAAAGTAGTGTTGAACGCATTTTGAGCTCAAAACAGCTCTTATTCAGCAGTCATCACTAATATTCTCTTAACAAATATTTTGCAGAAATGTACAAAAAGAAGAGTCTGAGCACCAAAGGCTTACGGTTGCTCGATGTTCTAACCCATAGTACATCACGCAAGCTAGATAAATTCTTGTGTTTTAAACCAATCCATAGTCACAGCACATTCTCTTTCATTTTCACATTTTTAAAAGAAATATTTTGAGCAAAAATACTTCAAATGATGACCTTAACATTTGTTCAAGAGTTTGGTAAAACGTCAACTAAACCTTTTTTCATGTAAAACAAAGCATACCGCATGATAGTGTAATTTAAAAAAAAGTTTAGCGTACGTCTGCTACTATTTATATGTTCCTTTCTCAGCCAAAATATAACGCAAACAGACCTTTGGTCTGTTCTGTCTATGTAAAAGATTTCTGAAAACTAAAGTTACAAATGGACTGTGTGGTCTACCGGGTGGAAGGGGTCCTTTTATGTATATTTTTATATAGATATGGGCCCGAGATACGGAAAACACAGAAATCATGACCCACTTATATTATAAAATTGCTACCTAAACATATATTGCTAAAGTGGACCTGTAATATTCGCTGCATGTCTGTAACCTGAAAACGACCAACATGACGAGACGACTGGCAGTACTGTCTCTAGAATTCATCGAAGAACTTTTTTTTCAATTTCGCGATTTAATCCTGAGAGTTGGGGGATGGGGGGCTGGCAGTTTTTGGAAATAAATATTCTGACCAAGGGAGCAACCATTTGATTTTTATGGGGGGGGGGCAGGAAGACTTTGCAAAAAAAAAATTCCGGATTGAAATTTTAGGGAAAAAAATTTTCCGGCCCGTTTTGTTTTGTTTTGTTTTGGTTTTTTTTTTTTTTTTGCTGTTTTTATTTGGATGGTTTTTTTTCCGGAGTGGTAGCTTTTTACAAATGCACATGCTGTCGAGAACACCCCCCCCCCCTAAAAAACCGGGGGGGGTGTCTGAAAAAGATGCCGGATCTTTCCTAAATACCCTCATTAAGTATATTGAATTATTGATCCAATGACGGTACAAATAATTTACTCATTATAAAAAAGTTTCACTATAACAAGGGATATACATTACACAGAAAAGCAGGCAACGTTTGCGTTTGTTCCCATGTAAATGTCACATACGGTCATTGTGAAAATGAATTATGTCAAGGACTTATAAACAGTTTATAAGTCCTTGATTATGTAAATACTGTACGTTAACAAATAATGGCTTGAAATATCTGTTTAAAAAAATTAAAAAGAAGAATTATTGAAAAAAAATCCTAATAGCCATGCTATATTAACGACGTTTCGCCTTTTTAAACCGCGCACTTGCTACTTAGTAAAGACGACGCCATATTGTTTATACTGGATACCACCGGTAGCCTCGTTTTCGATTCTTAGGTGGCGCTTATGAATATTCGTTAAGAATGGAGTATTTTGGTACTTATGATAAATATACATCTAAGAAGATAAGCATCAAAGAAGTATCCAAAAGTCGAGAGGGTAAGACAAAAATCATTAGAACAAAGGAGGGGATCTCCAACATCATCAGCCTGAAGCACCCACAGCAAAACCCCAAAACACCCAATGCAAAACACAGAGCAGACAAGCACAGGAAGCGACGCAAAAGGGAAAAGGAACGTCGACGCACAACACAGAAACATCAAACACAAAGGACTTCACATAAACCAACGGACCAATGGGCAACCGGTGCCGACTAGAATTTCCATTGGAACAGTTTTAATCACAGAGGTTGACCTCCCTGATCGATAACATATTTGTTATGTCTGGAGGATTTTCTTTTAGCAAATGGGGGCCAACTTTATTGAGTCTATAGCTTTTCTTTTAATGAAAGTAGCCAGAAAAATGATAGTAGGACTGTATTTCAAACTGCTGTTCAATTTGTGAATTACATGGTCGTAGCAAGTATTGTATATTCTACTTCATTTTGGCGCAATTATTTTTTTCGTTGAAAAAAGGTTATTCCGTAATTCAAAAAATGGTCTCCAGAAATAAACTATTTTTGAATGAAAAATACCTGGGGGTCACAATAAAGAGGAATACAAATTGAATTTCAGTAAAACATATATAAGCTTAAAGAGTAATGAAAATAACTTTCAATCATTGATTTTACAGAATTTAATCATCATAGATTAAATCGAATTATAAAAGTTATCGGCATATTTATTTATCGACTATATTTTCATCCAGAGTTATCGTTACTAGTTGAACCTGCTAGTATAAATAATGTGCCATTTCGCCACTCAGTGCTGTTGAAAATTCTTATCAGGTAAGGTTCACTTTTACTTCTTGTATAAAAAATAAAGCAGTGTTTTATTACTTTGATTGTTAAAGTTTACAGTCTAAGTATCTTTTTTCTTTTTTTTTTTTTTTTTTGGCTTTCTAATATGTGTGATTTTGTTGGATTGAAAACGGTTCTCAGATTTTCGTGCTCCATAAAGCTACTTTCATTTTAACATGTCCTCGACCCACGTGGTCTCGGCTAAATTTATCATTTAAGTTTAAGAAATAATTTCATCATGTAATTGATTTAAATGTTACTTCATTGTTATAATAGATACTTGCTTTTCTTTCTCGTTTATGGGCATTTATACATCGTTTCAAGTTTGTAAGTATAAACAGTATTTAACTACGGGCGTACGGCCACGTGCTATTTAACGAGTGTTCGATTCACTTAATACTTTATTCTCAATGTAGGTTGATGATATTTTTGAATTTAAGGTCTTCGAAGCTAATGATAACTCACTATGAGTTTATCTTATTATCATCCTTTGTGCTCCGACATTTTGTATAAACAAATTATCATAGCTAGCAGTGCTCAGAATGATTTAATTTGTTTTCTCTGTCCAAATGATTAAATGAATATACGTATATCTCTGCGTGCGGTTTAATTTTTACTTTCTCTCTCTCTCTTTCTATTATATATATTCGTGTGTACTTATTAATGTTATTTTTCATTTCGGAGTACATTTGACGATGCCTCCCGTTACAAAGAGAAGGGGTCGAGGTAGAATCAACCCTACATCTAGAAATCCGCCTTCATCTGGAAATGTAGTTCAAACTACGACTCAGGTCCAACAGCAGATACCAGTCATAACCCGACCAGTACCAACTTCCACTATCACTGCTGAACAACTGAAGGATGTCACAGACAAAGTTACTGACAGAGTTCTGGCTCAGCTGAATGGCGCTAATGCTCAGCTACCTATCTTTGATTCTAATAATCAAGGTAAAGCATTTCTAATGACACTTTTGACAGTAAGTGTTTTGAATATATTTCCCTGACATTGTCGCCATAGCACTTTCTATATAGAAACGACGTAAGACAGTGCATGAATTTTATATATTGTTTTCAGTTTCGTGCTTAAATACGACGGCGGGTGCGGCTAGCCAACAGAGGATGCTTACTCCTCCCGGGCACCTGGTCCCACCTCTAGCTTGCTAGGGGTCCGTCGATGCTTAAATGTGTGCTCTATTGTGAGTGCTGTTGAGATTATCGTCAGGATCTTCCTTAACTCATTTGGATGAAAATATTTCTGTTGAAAATTTTCAAGTTGAATCTATTACTACTGAGCTTGGTTATAGTGTGCCAAACAAGATAGAAATGAAAATTGCTAATGGCGAAAATGTAGATTTAGCAACTTTGATTTCAAAACCATCAGATCCAGATTCCTTGTCAAAACAATTAAAAATCGAAAATGGCAAAATTGTTTTAGGGCCTAAATCACACGATAAAAAATTTGATAGTAATGATCAATGGACTGATGTATTTTTAGTATATGCAGCTATTTATTCAGTTGCCAACCCTTCATCTGCAAATAGTCTTTTTAAATACATGCATACAGTGAGGCTTGGAACAAGCAGATTTGGTGGGTTAGGATGGAAAAACTATGACATTCAATTTAGATTTTTTTAAAAAAGAGAGACAAATCCATCGCTTTCATGGTCCACGGTTGACCAAGAACTTTGGCTGCTTTTCATGCATTCAAAACCTGAATCAGAGAAAGAGTCAGGAACAAACCAGAGAACCATCGATCCTTCCTCTAATCAATTGAAATGTTATAACTACAACTTTAAAGGATTTTGCTCTAGAATGTTTTGTAACTTTGCCCACCAATGTCTAATGCTCCAATTTTCATCCTCTTAAGAAATGTAGAGTAGCCTCTAATATCAATTCTAGGTCCCAGCAATCCTCACCTAATACAGTTAACTCCGGGGAATCTGAAACATCCGGTAGATTACAACTCGGTGGTAAATTCCGACGTTAGTGGTATCGGTAATACACCTATTCGTCCTGAGGTTTTAAAACAATACTTAGCAGAATACCCATTTAACTCCATTGAAGATGAAATTTATTTCGGTTTTAAACATGGCTTTGATTTACACTATGCTGGTCCTAGAATTTCACTTTTATGTCCAAACCTTCAATCTATTCAGGACAAAGAGAATATTGCTTTTGAAATAGCCATGAAAGAAGTCCGTTTAGGTAGAGTAGCCGGTCCTTTTTCGATATGTCCATTGCCAAATTTAAGAGTATCACCTGTTGGTTTAGTGCCTAAAAAGATGGCTCTTGGCGCCTTATCCACCATTTGTCTTATCCTGATCATTTCAGTGTGAATGATTTTATTGACCAGAAATTTTGTACAGTGCAGTATACATCATTTGATTCAGCTTTGACTATGTTAGCAAATCTAGGTAGAGGGGCTATTGCAGCAAGGCTCGATATAAAGAGTGCATTTCGCTTATTACCAATTAGTCCTTCAGATTTTGAACTCCTTGGATTTAAAATATCTGATCACTATTTCATTGATTAATGTTTGCCTTTCGGTTGTTCTTTATCCTGCAATCTTTTAGAGAAGTTTGCCACATTTTTGGAATGGGAATTAAAGCGTATGGCTAATACGCAAAATGTTGTACACTATATTGATGATTTTCTCCTAGCGGGTAGAGCTAATACAAATGAATGCAAAAACTTAATGTCATGTTATTCTGCCATGTGTGAGCAGTTTTGGAGTACCTTTGGTCCCGGAAAAAACTATTGGCCCAGATACAACCTTGACTTTTCTTGGTCTAGAGATCGACACAATCGAAATGTCTGTTAGGATTCCTGTAGAAAAACCTTAATAAACTTTCTCTTGAACTCGAAAATTTGAGAAGTAAAAAGAAAACCACATTGAAACAATTACAGTCACTCACAGGTCTTTTAAGTTTTTGTTGTCGAGCTCTTCCCGCTGGCAGAGCTTTTATTCGACGTTTTTATGATGCTATGACTGGACTATCTAAACCTTATCATCACGTCCGTATAACAAGAAATCAAACAAGATATCAATATGTGGCTTTACTTTTTGAAGTCTTTTAATGGAAGTACAAAATACTCGCTCCCCGATTGGCATTCTGATGATGAGTTAGAATTATTTACGGACAGTGCCGGCCAGGGTAACTTGGGGTGCTCTGCAATTTTTAAGACCCATTGGGCGTTCATGAAGTGGCCATTAGCGTGGCAGGATAATGAAATCTTACAAGATATTTCGTTTCTAGAGCTTGTTCCGATAGTTATGGCCATACACATTTGGGGTTCATGTCTGACTAATAAAAGAGTAGTTTTGCATACTGACAAAAGCTCTTGTTACTATTCTGAACAAACGATCTTCTAAGTCTAAAAGGGTAATGCGTCTCATACGCCCTTTGGTATACCATTGTTTAATGCATAATATTCAGTACAGATCAGTTCATGTCCCGGGAAAATTCAATGTAATTGCTGATCTTTTATCTCGACAGGAATGGTCCAAATTTCATCTAGCCTTTCGCAACAAGGACAATTTCTGTACCCCAGTTCCCCATTCGTTCCTAGAGCTTCTCTCAGGCTTAGAAGTAATGTAATTTTGCATGCTTCCATTTCTGACTCGACTAAAACTTCCTACAACACTGCACTTCGTTCGTTTGATCGCTTTAGGGTAATTCATAGCTTTCCTGTCAATTGGCCTCCGACACTGCTACAAGTTTCTGATTTCAAAGCTTATCTGTCGTTTTAGGGTTATGCCTCTAATACAATTTCTACTTATATATCTGGAATATCTTACAAGTGTAAATCATCTAACTTGTTCGATCCAACCCAAAATTTTGTTGTTAAAAATGTTAACTGGTTATATCGTCTTGATAAGCGCGTGATCCTAGAATGCCAATTACACTTCCCATTTTGACTAAAGTTGTACTGGCTCTACCTACAATTTGCTCTTCAACTTACGAAACCAAACCTTTTCGGCACTTTTTACTACAGCCTTCTTTGGCTTCTTCAGGGTTGGTGAATTAGTTCAAAATTCCTTCATGATACAAGGACATGCCCTATACTTTTTGAGAATGTAAAATACCTCCCTGAAATAAACTCAGTAGAAATTATACTATTTTCGTCTAAAACTGACCAGACAGGCAGGGGCTCCATGATTATATCCCCCTTCAAATTCAAATATTTCTGGTATCAAAATTTCTTGAAATTTCTAAAAAGTGGGTCCTGTAGCATCATATCCCACCCATCCTTCTACGTCTTTCGGTATACTTTTTCGACAAAGTTACTTTCATACTTTTTGGCATATTACATTGTTTAGATTTAGGATCACTGACGAGGGTTAAATACCCGAAACGTGCATGTCTGGTCCACGTTGCCAATTTATCTGTTCTTAAATGATGCTATTCAATTTGAAGACGTTTACATTTATACCACTTGGTGAGTGTCACTGCTGGTGGACCAGGTGTCCCCGAGGGCACATGTAGCCAAGTTCGATCAATTTCGGTTGATCGTTTCTTCAACGCATTCTAAATTTCTGGTATCAAAATTTCTTGAAATTTCTAAAAAGTGGGTCCTGTAGCATCATATCCCACCCATCCTTCTACGTCTTTCGGTATACTTTTTCGACAAAGTTACTTTCATACTTTTTGGCATATTACATTGTTTAGATTTAGGATCACTGACGAGGGTTAAATACCCGAAACGTGCATGTCTGGTCCACGTTGCCAATTTATCTGTTCTTAAATGATGCTATTCAATTTGAAGACGTTTACATTTATACCACTTGGTGAGTGTCACTGCTGGTGGACCAGGTGTCCCCGAGGGCACATGTAGCCAAGTTCGATCAATTTCGGTTGATCGTTTCTTCAACGCATTCTAAATTTCTGGTATCAAAATTTCTTGAAATTTCTAAAAAGTGGGTCCTGTAGCATCATATCCCACCCATCCTTCTACGTCTTTCGGTATACTTTTTCGACAAAGTTACTTTCATACTTTTTGGCATATTACATTGTTTAGATTTAGGATCACTGACGAGGGTTAGTGTTTCGATAAATGATGCTATTCAATTTGAAGACGTTTACATTTATACCACTTGGTGAGTGTCACTGCTGGTGGACCAGGTGTCCCCGAGGGCACATGTAGCCAAGTTCGATCAATTTCGGTTGATCGTTTCTTCAACGCATTCTAAATTTCTGGTATCAAAATTTCTTGAAATTTCTAAAAAGTGGGTCCTGTAGCATCATATCCCACCCATCCTTCTACGTCTTTCGGTATACTTTTTCGACAAAGTTACTTTCATACTTTTTGGCATATTACATTGTTTAGATTTAGGATCACTGACGAGGGTTAAATACCCGAAACGTGCATGTCTGGTCCACGTTGCCAATTTATCTGTTCTTAAATGATGCTATTCAATTTGAAGACGTTTACATTTATACCACTTGGTGAGTGTCACTGCTGGTGGACCAGGAGTCCCCGAGGGCACATGTAGCCAAGTTCGATCAATTTCGGTTGATCGTTTCTTCAACGCATTCTAAATTTCTGGTATCAAAATTTCTTGAAATTTCTAAAAAGTAGGTCCTGTAGCATCATATCCCACCCATCCTTCTACGTCTTTCGGTATACTTTTTCGACAAAGTTACTTTCATACTTTTTGGCATATTACATTGTTTAGATTTCGGATCACTGACGAGGGTTAAATACCCGAAACGTGCATGTCTGGTCCACGTTGCCAATTTATCTGTTCTTAAATGATGCTATTCAATTTGAAGACGTTTACATTTATACCACTTGGTGAGTGTCACTGCTGGTGGACCAGGAGTCCCCGAGGGCACATGTAGCCAAGTTCGATCAATTTCGGTTGATCGTTTCTTCAACGCATTCTAAATTTCTGGTATCAAAATTTCTTGAAATTTCTAAAAAGTGGGTCCTGTAGCATCATATCCCACCCATCCTTCTACGTCTTTCGGTATACTTTTTCGACAAAGTTACTTTCATACTTTTTGGCATATTACATTGTTTAGATTTAGGATCACTGACGAGGGTTAAATACCCGAAACGTGCATGTCTGGTCCACGTTGCCAATTTATCTGTTCTTAAATGATGCTATTCAATTTGAAGACGTTTACATTTATACCACTTGGTGAGTGTCACTGCTGGTGGACCAGGAGTCCCCGAGGGCACATGTAGCCAAGTTCGATCAATTTCGGTTGATCGTTTCTTCAACGCATTCTAAATTTCTGGTATCAAAATTTCTTGAAATTTCTAAAAAGTGGGTCCTGTAGCATCATATCCCACCCATCCTTCTACGTCTTTCGGTATACTTTTTCGACAAAGTTACTTTCATACTTTTTGGCATATTACATTGTTTAGATTTAGGATCACTGACGAGGGTTAAATACCCGAAACGTGCATGTCTGGTCCACGTTGCCAATTTATCTGTTCTTAAATGATGCTATTCAATTTGAAGACGTTTACATTTATACCACTTGGTGAGTGTCACTGCTGGTGGACCAGGAGTCCCCGAGGGCACATGTAGCCAAGTTCGATCAATTTCGGTTGATCGTTTCTTCAACGCATTCTAAATTTCTGGTATCAAAATTTCTTGAAATTTCTAAAAAGTAGGTCCTGTAGCATCATATCCCACCCATCCTTCTACGTCTTTCGGTATACTTTTTCGACAAAGTTACTTTCATACTTTTTGGCATATTACATTGTTTAGATTTAGGATCACTGACGAGGGTTAAATACCCGAAACGTGCATGTCTGGTCCACGTTGCCAATTTATCTGTTCTTAAATGATGCTATTCAATTTGAAGACGTTTACATTTATACCACTTGGTGAGTGTCACTGCTGGTGGACCAGGAGTCCCCGAGGGCACATGTAGCCAAGTTCGATCAATTTCGGTTGATCGTTTCTTCAACGCATTCTAAATTTCTGGTATCAAAATTTCTTGAAATTTCTAAAAAGTGGGTCCTGTAGCATCATATCCCACCCATCCTTCTACGTCTTTCGGTATACTTTTTCGACAAAGTTACTTTCATACTTTTTGGCATATTACATTGTTTAGATTTAGGATCACTGACGAGGGTTAAATACCCGAAACGTGCATGTCTGGTCCACGTTGCCAATTTATCTGTTCTTAAATGATGCTATTCAATTTGAAGACGTTTACATTTATACCACTTGGTGAGTGTCACTGCTGGTGGACCAGGTGTCCCCGAGGGCACATGTAGCCAAGTTCGATCAATTTCGGTTGATCGTTTCTTCAACGCATTCTAAATTTCTGGTATCAAAATTTCTTGAAATTTCTAAAAAGTGGGTCCTGTAGCATCATATCCCACCCATCCTTCTACGTCTTTCGGTATACTTTTTCGACAAAGTTACTTTCATACTTTTTGGCATATTACATTGTTTAGATTTAGGATCACTGACGAGGGTTAGTGTTTCGATAAATGATGCTATTCAATTTGAAGACGTTTACATTTATACCACTTGGTGAGTGTCACTGCTGGTGGACCAGGTGTCCCCGAGGGCACATGTAGCCAAGTTCGATCAATTTCGGTTGATCGTTTCTTCAACGCATTCTAAATTTCTGGTATCAAAATTTCTTGAAATTTCTAAAAAGTGGGTCCTGTAGCATCATATCCCACCCATCCTTCTACGTCTTTCGGTATACTTTTTCGACAAAGTTACTTTCATACTTTTTGGCATATTACATTGTTTAGATTTAGGATCACTGACGAGGGTTAAATACCCGAAACGTGCATGTCTGGTCCACGTTGCCAATTTATCTGTTCTTAAATGATGCTATTCAATTTGAAGACGTTTACATTTATACCACTTGGTGAGTGTCACTGCTGGTGGACCAGGAGTCCCCGAGGGCACATGTAGCCAAGTTCGATCAATTTCGGTTGATCGTTTCTTCAACGCATTCTAAATTTCTGGTATCAAAATTTCTTGAAATTTCTAAAAAGTGGGTCCTGTAGCATCATATCCCACCCATCCTGCTACGTCTTTCGGTATACTTTTTCGACAAAGTTATTTTCATACTTTTTGGCATATTACATTGTTTAGATTTAGGATCACTGACGAGGGTTAAATACCCGAAACGTGCATGTCTGGTCCACGTTGCCAATTTATCTGTTCTTAAATGATGCTATTCAATTTGAAGACGTTTACATTTATACCACTTGGTGAGTGTCACTGCTGGTGGACCAGGAGTCCCCGAGGGCACATGTAGCCAAGTTCGATCAATTTCGGTTGATCGTTTCTTCAACGCATTCTAAATTTCTGGTATCAAAATTTCTTGAAATTTCTAAAAAGTGGGTCCTGTAGCATCATATCCCACCCATCCTGCTACGTCTTTCGGTATACTTTTTCGACAAAGTTATTTTCATACTTTTTGGCATATTACATTGTTTAGATTTAGGATCACTGACGAGGGTTAAATACCCGAAACGTGCATGTCTGGTCCACGTTGCCAATTTATCTGTTCTTAAATGATGCTATTCAATTTGAAGACGTTTACATTTATACCACTTGGTGAGTGTCACTGCTGGTGGACCAGGAGTCCCCGAGGGCACATGTAGCCAAGTTCGATCAATTTCGGTTGATCGTTTCTTCAACGCATTCTAAATTTCTGGTATCAAAATTTCTTGAAATTTCTAAAAAGTGGGTCCTGTAGCATCATATCCCACCCATCCTGCTACGTCTTTCGGTATACTTTTTCGACAAAGTTATTTTCATACTTTTTGGCATATTACATTGTTTAGATTTAGGATCACTGACGAGGGTTAAATACCCGAAACGTGCATGTCTGGTCCACGTTGCCAATTTATCTGTTCTTAAATGATGCTATTCAATTTGAAGACGTTTACATTTATACCACTTGGTGAGTGTCACTGCTGGTGGACCAGGAGTCCCCGAGGGCACATGTAGCCAAGTTCGATCAATTTCGGTTGATCGTTTCTTCAACGCATTCTAAATTTCTGGTATCAAAATTTCTTGAAATTTCTAAAAAGTAGGGTCCTGTAGCATCATATCCCACCCATCCTTCTACGTCTTTCGGTATACTTTTTCGACAAAGTTACTTTCATACTTTTTGGCATATTACATTGTTTAGATTTAGGATCACTGACGAGGGTTAAATACCCGAAACGTGCATGTCTGGTCCACGTTGCCAATTTATCTGTTCTTAAATGATGCTATTCAATTTGAAGACGTTTACATTTATACCACTTGGTGAGTGTCACTGCTGGTGGACCAGGAGTCCCCGAGGGCACATGTAGCCAAGTTCGATCAATTTCGGTTGATCGTTTCTTCAACGCATTCTAAATTTCTGGTATCAAAATTTCTTGAAATTTCTAAAAAGTGGGTCCTGTAGCATCATATCCCACCCATCCTTCTACGTCTTTCGGTATACTTTTTCGACAAAGTTACTTTCATACTTTTTGGCATATTACATTGTTTAGATTTAGGATCACTGACGAGGGTTAAATACCCGAAACGTGCATGTCTGGTCCACGTTGCCAATTTATCTGTTCTTAAATGATGCTATTCAATTTGAAGACGTTTACATTTATACCACTTGGTGAGTGTCACTGCTGGTGGACCAGGAGTCCCCGAGGGCACATGTAGCCAAGTTCGATCAATTTCGGTTGATCGTTTCTTCAACGCATTCTAAATTTCTGGTATCAAAATTTCTTGAAATTTCTAAAAAGTGGGTCCTGTAGCATCATATCCCACCCATCCTTCTACGTCTTTCGGTATACTTTTTCGACAAAGTTACTTTCATACTTTTGGCATATTACATTGTTTAGATTTAGGATCACTGACGAGGGTTAAATACCCGAAACGTGCATGTCTGGTCCACGTTGCCAATTTATCTGTTCTTAAATGATGCTATTCAATTTGAAGACGTTTACATTTATACCACTTGGTGAGTGTCACTGCTGGTGGACCAGGAGTCCCCGAGGGCACATGTAGCCAAGTTCGATCAATTTCGGTTGATCGTTTCTTCAACGCATTCTAAATTTCTGGTATCAAAATTTCTTGAAATTTCTAAAAAGTGGGTCCTGTAGCATCATATCCCACCCATCCTTCTACGTCTTTCGGTATACTTTTTCGACAAAGTTACTTTCATACTTTTTGGCATATTACATTGTTTAGATTTAGGATCACTGACGAGGGTTAAATAACCGAAACGTGCATGTCTGGTCCACGTTGCCAATTTATCTGTTCTTAAATGATGCTATTCAATTTGAAGACGTTTACATCTGTCCGGTTAAAGCGCTTAAATCATTTTTGAATGTTAGACCCCCTTTTCTTGGAACATTTTTTCGTCACCAGTTAGGTAATCCTGTCACCCGTTATCAATTTGTAGCTGTTTTGAAGAAATGTTTGTCGTCTTTGAATATTGACCCAAGCTATTACTCCTCCCATTCTTTTAGAATAGGGGCTGCCACTTCTGCATCTTTGGCTGGGGAAATCGATGAAAACATAGCTACTTACAGTCGGTGGAAGTCAAACTCTTACAAAACTTATATTCGCATTCCATCTGATGCATTTTCAAAGAATTCATCTTAAACTGTTTTTACAGATCCCATTAGGGTTTGGATTGTTGGTTCCTCTATCGTTAGGAATGCATTCCCTCACGCTAGAAAATCAATTTGGGGTACCAATTTAGATCTTGATCGTCTTGGTGTATCTTTATGGTGGCAATTTAAAGGAGGAATGAAATGGAGTGAAGTTGGAAGAAAGTTTCAATATCTTTTGAATTTTGAAGACGCACCTGATTAATTTATAATTCACTGTGGTGGTATCGATATAGGCGATCCAGCTGGCAGTAATTGTGAACTAAGGCATAAGATCTTTAAAACAATTCAATTTTTGCACAATTTACTTCCTTCTACAAGAATTATTTGGTCGCAAATTCTTCCAAGGCTTAGATGGCGAGATGAAATTTGTCATGAAGCTTTGGAAAAAGCACGTATTAGAACAAATAGTTTTACTGCCACAATAATTATTCAGTCTGGTGGAGCTTATATTAGATACCCTGAAATTGTTGAACTAAAAACTGGCATGTTTTCAGACGATAATGTTCACCTTAGTGATATTGGTAATGAAATTTTTCTGTATAGAATCCAACAAGCTATCTGTGCTTTTGTAACATCTGACACTTTTGTTTCCCCACCACCTGGCGAATATGGTCCATGTCTGAATTTAATTTGATTTCGTTATCTGATTTTGTTTCCATGAATTGGTAAAAGAAATATGCCTAATTGGGGCTTACTTTGTGCCTAGTTGGGGCTTATGTTGTGCCTAGTTGGGGCTTAATAGACAATTTGACTCATATATGATGCAAATGAAAGCATCATTTTTGTAATTTGCTGAATTTAAATTTGTTTTTGCAATTTGAAGCATCTTGATAACACATACTGAGGTAGATTCTTTACTTTATTTACTGGTGGCGCTGAATAGTTTTCAACTATTCATGTGGCCATTTTTTCTGAGTCACCAGTAAATCTTATTCTGTACTAAATCTTTTATTCATAAATCTATTTAAATAATCAACAATATCTAGGATTAAATGAGGAATGTCTGGTCCCAGGGTTCCTCATTACACCTATCTGATGCCCAAATAGACTGTTGATGTCTAGGCTCCTATATTTTGTCAGCCATGATCAGTTACGCCCAAACCCATATTGAATAATATATCATAATTTACTTTGCTTCTTTGTCATTTCTTATTTATGATTTTGTAGGTCTGTCAATTTTATGGTGTTGATATATAGTCATAGCGAACGTCGAAGCTGCAGTGTGATGTCAAACATAGCATAAAAAGTCAAAGTATACGCATCAGTCAAAGCGCACTGTCAGTCATAGCGTACTGTCAGTCATAGCGTAACGTCAGTCATGTTGTAACGTCAGTCATAGCGTAACGTCAGTCAATTTTAGTTCATCAATTGATTAATTTATGTAATGTGTACATTTTGACGTTATCTTTTATAATTATGAATAAGGGCCACTCAAACCTAAATACAGAAATCAGAGATTTCTACTTGAATTAAAGGAGATCCTGACGATAATCTCAACAGCACTCACAATAGAGCGCAAAATTAAACATTGACGGACCCCTAGCAAGCTAGAGATGGGACCAGGCTCCCGGGAGGAGTAAGCATCCCCTGTTGGCTAGCCACACCCGCCGTCGATGTTTATGAAGCATGGAAATGAAAATATAAAAACTTCATGCACTGTCTGACGTTATGTCTATATAGAAAGTGCTATGGCGATAATGTCAGGGAAGTATATTCAAAACACTTACTGTCAAACCCCTCGCGGGGAACTTTTTTACGAGCTCCACACGGCAAAGGGCATAAGTGTGACACAAATGAGTTTAAGGAGACTTCTGTATAAAACGACAGTCGCGAGGATTTCGCAGGAAATTAACAGTACGAAATATATTTCATTTAAAAGAGAAAACTATAAAGCTATTTTATAACTCATCAAGGAACGATCACATGCAAAATTGTGGAACTGAGAAGCATGAAGAAATTAAAATTTTCTCTTTCTTTGAAACTTTGCATATTAAAAGATAAACCTTTTTATTGAATATGTACTAAAAACTTTATTTGTCAGAAAGAACATCAAAAATGCTATATTTTCTTTTTTTGTGATTATTAAAATCTTCATCCAAAATGGTTTTTTTTCCATTTTCAGTGATTTTTACAAATAAACACGTTTTCCCCAAAAGCACCACTTTTGCAATGGAAACTTCCATGAGGCAATTTTATCTGAAAGATGGCCAAAATGCGACAAAGGCCGGTTTTGGAGGATTAAGATGTGGTGTAACAGATTTAGATTTAACTCTTTTCCAAACTTCTCGGAACAAGATAAAGTTTGAATGGCGATCACTGTTGATGGTGTTGAATGATCGATATTTGAACTAGATTAAACTCCCTTTGCCTGCCTGGTAAGTCTGGATTTCTATGTGTCATTGCTTCATTCTGATTGTTTATATCATATTTCCTTTTCTTCTTACAGAGTTTGCACCATTTACGTAGTAAAATGGCCGTCACTTCTCTTACGTTGGTTGACATCGAGTTATAAATGACTGGATTGAGAGCACTGTTCAGATACATCATCAAATGACTGAAAATTTTTAGATTCATACGTCCCTCCAATCCAAGTTTCTTGGTTAGCTTTTCCTCTGCAAATACCGACCAAATAGCTACCAAGCGAGCTGGAAGGAGGCAAACGAAGAAGCACAGCGCAACCAAAAAGAGCATGACTACAACTCTTCTACGTTCCCGGATTCTCTTTGTTTTGATTTGTCCTTCAAATAAATTAGACTGTCGGAGAAGTTTTGAGGCCATTCTTTGTATCAAAAATAGCAATATCAGCAAAACCAGAAAGAATAATAAAACAAACACCGATATACTGTAACCAATTTTCCAATTACTATCAAAAATTAGGTCACACATTTTTACTATAGTGCCGTCGTCAGTTTTTTCTTCCTGGATTTTTGCTATAAATACAACGGGAGCACAGCTCAGAATTGTCAATGTCCAAATTCCCGTGATTTTTGTGGTTATATTGAGTTTTTTCCAAACGTTATCACTCGTTGACTTGCATATTGCAAGGTATCTGTCGACACCTATAACAAGAACTGTTGAAGCTGATGCGAACATTACTACACTCTCTAGAAAATAGACGAGTATGCCTGAAATTACACAAGATTGTTAAAATAGCATATAAAATATCTTATATTCAGGTTGTATCAATGTATATAATACTGTAAGGGAAACAAACTATATCAATCTATTAATATGTATATTAAGAAATTAATTGAAAGTAAAATGTTGTGATGTTAAAATTAACGAGGCTGTGTCTAATTATAAAATGATGAACTTCTACCCATGGTATTTTGACTAAATTCGGATCATATAATTGCAGTATTATAAAATTCATTTCATGGGAGAGAAATAGAAGTTGACCGTTCAGTATTTTATAGGGATCATCTCAAAGATAATGACATCTTACAATGAGACCTTATGGGGTTTTACTGCAAAATAATGATTTTTTTTCTATAATTTTTCAGATTTCTGCGTAATTGATTTTAATAAAATTCATGTTATTTATTTGATGTACTTCAAATATCATTTTAAGAAAAAGAAATTGGATGTTCACCGCCATCAATTTTTTCTAATTGTAAAATGCCTCGTTACGCAGGTATGTTTCAGTCATTCTCGATTTTACTACCCATTTTGAAAAATCCCTGTCGCTATACTTCCTCGCAGTTATAGAGGAATATGGTAAAGCTCTCTTGTGATCTTTATGATTATTTTGAAACAATACATATAATTGTGAAATTATATAACCTAAACTTTGTATCTTTTGCATTATATGTGGATGATCTATTGCATCAAACTTGGCGAATAGTGCAAAATCTGCATGTCGCAGCCCCATATACGTAAAAAGAAGACCTTTTATCTCAAAAATTTAACTGATTTGAATCACATCATTGTTACTTATTTCAATCATGAATGTCAGAGATTGTTGTTTTCAATCGTTAAGATGCAGATTGACAAGGATATCTTTCCAGTTACTCATAATGTGTTGTCGCTAAAGCGGCATTAACAGGCGTTACGTACATTCTGATGATCACAAATTTACAAGCATCACCTTGTCACTGAATTGTTCGTCCTTTTTCAAGTCTACTTTTACCATTCTTCAAAGATATTAAATGCAGATCATCATTGAAGCTTTCATAATTGAATGGGAGAGCGTTGTTTCCGTATTTCTTGATGTCATACGTTCAGGTTTTAACAAGCGTGACCGTATGTAGGGCATGCCCTGGTCAGTAATCAGAAACCGTGGTATTATCCTTATGAAGGCTTGGTCGTGAACTACTTATTTATACAAATTATATTTCCTTTCCACTATTTATGTCTTTCTTGTGGACAGATTTTCGAAGAAATTTTTAACATCCGTTACACTTAACAAGCGTGACCAACAGATCCTACGTATAAGAACATTGATATTTACAGGTATGATGGGTAAAATGAACTATACTTATCTAACTTTGTAAAACGAGAGAATAAGAATTAAAAATAACTGCATATTTGTCTGCAATTTTGCAAGACACATAATCTAGAGCCATTTTGATGCAAAAATTCGTCTCGAAAGGTATATGTATTATTGATTTCCCAGTTACTCAGAAAACTAGTAAAACTATAATTTTCATTCAGTTTCTGGTAGAGATATTCAGTCTCTTAATTTCAAGTTGGTATTGGTTTACTTAATTACATATTTGGGACAATTTAGTTGAAGATAAAAGAAGTAACGGATGTTAAGAAATACGAGATAAGTGATAAACTATCAATATATTCATTAAAAATGAATCTGATATCTATTGGTGCGAATTTTAATGATAAATTAATTATTTAAATATAAAGCAATAGTCTCAAACAAATACTGGCGTAGTTATCGTCCTAGCATGCAAGAAAAGTGGTCAATTCGGCCTATAGTTATGTGAAGTCTACACATGAAGCTTAAACATTCCCATAATGGTAATTTGATAACATTTCCTTTGCGAATGAGCGTTACAATTGAATGCCCATACATTTCGTGGACTTATAAATCGTGTTTTTACTATCAGCTGTTGATTATCAAGTGCATATGCCTTAAAAAAAGAAGTAACGGATGTTAAAATGTTTTTGGATTTTCTTGTTTTACATTCATGCTTTGAAATCAAAAGTTTAGACGAAGATACAATGTTCATTCTTCCTATTTTCGAAAGGCTATCCAAATTACTTAAGAAAAGTACTATACAAAGGAGTTCTTGTTCATAACTTTGATTGTTTCATTGAGCATCAAAGTTTTTGCTTGTATTAACATCCGTGACTGACTCCGAATACGTCGTATTTTCCAAGTACTCACAATTATTCGAATATGCATGAATACCTATTGAAATCTTACTAACATTTGTGCAAAAAATAGGTGATTTACAGCAATGAATATTAGTATTCATAACAATTTTGAAGGTTATTTCGGTCTTTTTTAACAGCCGTTACCATTGGGCTGACTTTCTATTATGCTTGTTTAAGAAATATAGTTCTTGTTTTCTGCTGAAAACGATATCAATATTTACTTCTTGTATCCTTTAATTCCTATTAAGAAGGCCTAAAACCATTTCAACATGTATTCTTTATGTATATGTAAGATTCCAATGGGTTATATTCTTATCATAAAAGGAAGAAAATATTGTATCCTTTAGTAAGTCTTGAAAATGATCTCAATCAGACAATGTAAACTCTTGCTTCACTTAAATCACTTGATACGGTTATGAACTGTATAAAAATGCATATTGAGGCAAGAAAATCTTCTTTTATTTATTTTTTCCGAGCATTTAATATCACGCTCTGGAAGAATTAACCTCCGTTACCGTGTGTAGGGTACCTCTTTTCAATGGTACTTTTAGAATTTTAGGAAAATGTGGTGTGTAAAAAATCAATGAATTTAGAAATTTCGATCATAATACTTTTTGAAGAAGAAAATATTTTTTTAACTGGATGAACTTTATTTTTGAACATTTTATAAAGTCAAATGGAGTCATAAAAAAGCGTCCCATGGAATATTACGTCAAAAATTTGCCGCGAAATAACGTAACGTCATTTGACGTCATAGACTCCGTGTCGTCAAGTACGGTAGCAACACAGTAATTTGATTAATTTTTATGATATTTTGTGAATTCAAAGGATGAAAGTTATCAGTTATAAAAAGTCATGTACTTACTCAATCGCTGACACTCCGTCTATTCAATATACCTTTGAGAAGACCCCCAATCTATTGAGTGCACTTTGTGACCCCCTTGTGTTGTTAGGGAACTCTGCGTTACTGAGAAGCTTGAGAAGCGATGGAAGGTGCGATCCGACAGTTTACAGGGCGGTTGATAAGAAAAATTGAGAAAACGGTAGGTATATGTTAAAATTACATGAAAACAGAGATGCTGCACAAAGAAAATATCCTAATATACTCAATCATATATGTAATCAAAGACAAAACTATTTAAAAAGGTACGAAATCATTCTTTTTATGTACCTTGTTTACAGTACTGGCGGAGTACACGTGTGTCATATGATGCATGTGTCGTGTAGGAATTATTGCAGCAATGCTGTGAAAAAAGTATGGTTGTTGCGCTATTGTTATTACTTTATTTTCCATATCATCAGTGTCTGCTAGGATATATAATTTAGATATTGATAAGCATATTCATGACAAAGGTAAACTTTACGAGGAGAAAAAAAATGGGGAAGGGGGTGGGGTGGGGTGGATGTGGGACATGCATGTGTACTGTTTAAGTATGTAACAATGAAACTACTTTGTATTATACAATTTATAACACTTATTTTTTTATTCATTTGTATTTCAGACTGATGAAAATTACATATCTAATCATCTCATTAAAAAAACAAAACAGAAATATTTTGGCACTGGATCAGTGTTGGATGCTGCATTAGCCCAGAATCATAATTGAAGGAACTTTTCAATGACCAGGTATATATATGATATTTAATTTTCTTGGAGACGAGTGTAAAAATATCTTCCCATATATCTATATACATAGTTGAAATTTGATATAAATCTAGATCTATCTATGAATATTGTCAGAACAAATCTATAACTGTTAACATTATTTGTGTCATTTTATTTTCTTTTAAGTTCTGAAGAAGTTAAATTAACAGTACACTAAAAACCCTAAAAGGTTCTGTAAGAAATTACATTTTGATACAAAAAAAAACTTATTTATTCACCTAAATTTGAATTTTATTCTAATTTCAGAGATTTGCCTTTGGAAGAAAATATAACTTTACCCGAATGCCAGCAAGAAGATGTCACGTCAAGTGTCTGTCAAATGTTAAAAATGTGTCAATAAAGATTTTTATTGTAAAGAAGTACATGTATTTGTGATATATTTAATCCTAAACTATAAAAGCCTACATTTGGAGTCTTTCTGATGTCTATAAACATAGGGATATCATGGTGTTTTATTTTAAACATGGGCTCTAGAGTTCAGAAGCTGAGGACATTCGAATGGCAATGAAGGAGGTCGAATGCAAATAAAGATTTACCTCCAGCAGCTCACAAAAAAAAACCCTCCAGAGGGAGGAAAATCTTTACTAAATTGAGGAATTTTAGAGGAAAAGTGGATGCTTTAGCATGCATTGTAGCTACGCCACTGTCTACTCAAAGATACTTTGTTGTACAAGGTCCTAACGCATTATGGTTTTCACAGAGATATTCAATTATTGTGATAAAGGATGCCATTCTAAATGCACATGTACAAAGGAGTTCACGTCTATCACCTGATAAATACAGAGCTGCTGAGTTATATATTTTGTTTATTTATTAATTTTAAAATTTAATGAAATTGATCATAGCAAATCTTCCGTCCTTTGTATCTAAATAATGTACAGATCTAAATTCAAATAATGAGGGGGAGGGGGTTCAAGCCTGCCCATGCAGGGTGATATAGCCTATTATACATGTATATAATACTGGGTTGTTGGTCTAAATATGACCATGGATTTCATCTTAAATTGAGGAAAAACAATGACCGAATGATTTTATACAAAGCTGACAGATGGACCCCCCCCCCCCCCCTCCTCTCACGAATTCGAACAACGTGGTGAGAAAATAAAGAATGTTATTGGCAGACAAAGTAAAAATTTTGTCAATGATGGCGAGATACAGGTTTCAATCAAGTATACATGTAAATATATAGATACATGTAAATAAAGATGCAGGTTTCAATCAAGTATACATGTAAATATAGATATATCTCGACAGAGTGGAGGTTTCTCCTTTCGGTACCCCTGACGTTGAACATTGCATATTTGCATAAAATTGTATTTTCCGGCTTTTTCCTGAGAGGAGAGGTAATTGCAGTTTCACGTCACATCCATTGTCAGGCATGGCCGGTCATGATTATGCGAGATTGGTACATAATTATAGTACATGTAGTACTGATCATATCCTTTTCCTCGAATTTGGATGCGGGGTTTTTTTTTTTTGTTTTTTTTTTGTTTTTTTTTTTTTAATATTTATTTTTGTTTGTTTGTTAATCTTCCCGATAAGCAGTAGATTGAAATATTTCTTCCGGAGGAAAAATTAGATAAGCTTGAACTTGAACTACATAACAGGCTATATCACCCCCCCCCCCCCCCCCCCCCCCGATAAGGATCCTTCCAAACCTTGTTGTATTTCTATTGTATGTAACATGTAATTAAATGAAGGAATTACGAAATGAATATGCTTCATTTACAACTTGTTAAAAACGTATATTTGCTATCAGCACCGCCCCCGCCACCTACAAATTACAAATATATAAGCTAGTAATACCCCTCCCCCTCCCTCTCTCTCTCTCTCTCGTGAACAATTATGGACCTGTATTATCACCAGCATAATTTAAAAGTGTAAATGAAAAAAAAATAATAAAAAGGTTTCCTGGATGACGAAAAATAATTTCAGAAGACTCGACGCTGAATCTGACCCCTCCTCCAAACATTCTGACTAGCAGAAAGAAAAAAATTGAAATGAATGGAAAGGACAAAAATTAATGTAACAGAAAGACATGGCTATATAGTGATAAAAGCTATAAATATAGTGATAAAATAATAAAACCGTTAAAGATACAGTGTCCCTGAAAATTGTTTTTTTATTGAAAACGTAACATTTATTTCGAAGGGTCTAGATTGAGGAAAAAAGAAACCTTAAAGATTTTATTTTAAAAATATGCAGTAACAACCATAATATTGTCGAATTTGTAAAATTAAATCTCCATATACCTCTGTTGTAAAAACGCAATATATTGTAGGTGGCGCTAGTGAAAAGAATTAGAGCTGCGCACCCAAAATTAAAAATAACGTTTTCAAACGGTTATAACTGCGAATGTATGCGTAAGAAAACTCATGAAAATTTGAATTTAAACAAATGAGAATGTAAACTTTAATTTGAAAAGAAAGATTTTGCATAACAAAATTTTGTAAAATTAATTAATTTTCAGGGACACCGTACCTTTAATTAAAATGATGCTTAATCAAATTATGAATTAGTTTGAAATTCAATAGAAACTTGAATACATCATATGGCAAAATAGCGCTCAATTTATTCATATATGCAAATGTATTCATATGACAATTATATTACGTCATATACCTATGTTTGAAACGCGCCAAATCTCAAACAAGAATGACCCGACATGCCAGGAAAAACAATACATTTTAAATACATCAGATCAAATAAATGCAAAGAGCAGAATGCGCCCATGGCAAAATACAACTGTTTCTAATCTATTTAAGCCTATTTATTACCAAAAAATTTACCCACTCTACGTATGAACACAAGTTTATCTTTATCCTGTCAAAGCCGATAAAGTGAATCCATCAATATGACAGGCCTATTTCTCAAAATATCGATTTTTCAACCCAAAAGTGACAGAACTTAATTTCATTTTATGATTGTCATGTTGACAAAATCCGGAATTTGATATCGCGATCTATCCGAAACCATGTGGACAAATACACAGCTCCTAAGATTTACTACTGATAAACAAAGTTAAAGTGCGGCTAGTGACAAGTTTTGGACTTTTTTAACATTGGGGGTATGGGCAGTATCGCCTCGAATTTTCACCTCAAAAGTGACAGAAGTAAAAATTCGTTAATTTATCAAAGATGTGGATTTATAAATTCAGATTGTTATAGAGTTTCTCCCTATATGTGGACAAATTTGATTGGTGTCTTGAAATCGTGAGTATTCTTAATTTATTATTTGCTCCCCATAGACTCCTATAGTAAGAATATGAAGCCTACAGAATCCAATATGGCCGCTATGCAAATTAGGAAATTGAGCGCTATTTTGCCATATGTTGTCACAGATAAATATTGCAATATAGAAAAGCAGAGGGGCGCACAAAGGGTTCTTGAATGAAGAGTAGAATCTACTGCATTGGATCATGACTTCCATAGACCCTTTCACATTATCTGCGGTACTAAATTTGAATGCCAGTTCCGGGGGACAACGAATAGATTGCGCATGCACCAGTGACGTCATTTGATTGTTCTAGGACGTTTAGCGCGGAATCATGTTTCGTTTGTTCCACGGAAAACATCTTGGAACAATCGAATTACGTCACTGGTGCATGCGCAATCTATTGTTTGTCCCCCGGAACTGGCCTTCAAATTCAGTACCGCAGATAATGTGAAAGGGTCTATTGGATTTGCACATTACTTTATGTCTTCATCAACATATTATAATAAATATTGACACTCAACACTTCAAATTATTCAAGAAAAATTAAATTCTTGCCGAATTCACTTGATCATGCCGATTTTGAGACAGAAGAATATGAATTTTCGTTGAAATGTACCTGTACTGAAACGTTTTTGAGAAATTATCTCCCCCTGTCAATCACGCATCACTTGAACGTTTGAAATGGTTCTCGGGAGGAGAACTTTTAGGGGTACTCATAGAAAATAGATTAGCGCAAGTTGTTCCTCAAAATAAATTGAAAGAAGTTTGTTGTAAATCGAATCTTCCATGATTTATCTATATAGTTCTTGCTACGACAACTTGATTTTTTTCATATGAAAACTATACAGGGACGTAGTCATTGAAGGTGTAACGCAAAACCCAGGGTGCGCCGTAGAATTCTTTAATTTAATCCATAAATATATGGAATTCACGACTTGTCGTAGCAAGATATATGAAATTTGAACATTTCTCTACACAACATAAACCATAAGTTCACTGAGAAGTTAGTGGAACAACTTGCGCTCGACGCTTCTTTTTCGTACTGTGTACATGTGCTATAAATAGCGATCACGTGACTTTCATCACACCTGTAGAACTCGCCAATGACCCTTGACTTTCCTTCTGTAAAGTACATAATCGCACTTTTGATTAAAGTATACTTTATTGAGGGAAAGAGGTGTTCATTACAAAGGTGCGATAAAGGTGATGGTATTTCCATGGGACGCCTTAACATACCCGCGTAAGAGCAAACATGTCACTGCTGGTGGACCAGGAGTCTAGAGGGCACTTGTTACAGAGCCAAGTTCGATCAACTTCGGTTGATCGTTTCTTCAACGCATTCGAAAATTCTTGTTATCAAAATTTCTTGAATTTTTTTAAACGTTGATCCTGTTGCACCGTAAACCACCCATCCTGCTATGTCTTTCGGTACATTTTGGACATAATAACTTTCACACTCTTCGGTCATATTACATCGTTTAGATTGAGGATCACTGACGAGGGCTAAGTACCCGAAACGTACATGTCTGGTCAATGCAGGTTCGGAAAATCGGCCCTAATTTTAGAATGTTTTAGATTTCGATTGTATTTCGTATCAAGAAAGTTAAATATATGGTTGTTTGAAATACCAAATAAATATTTTAATTTACGTGCAATACACCAAAATATATGGCTTCAAAATCGGCTTGAAGTCGTAAAATGCTGAAAAATCGTAAGAAATGGGCATAATTCTGGTCAAAACTTATGAAAATAAGTAGGGCGCCAACCCTTACCCAAAATAATTTTCATATTAAAAGTTAAATTTGCAATGTATCTTTCGATCTACATAAAATTTGTGTTGGGTGAAGGTTGGCGCCTATATTAATTTTAAAGATCTATGCAGAAAATATGGCGATATTCCTTTATTTTCCGTCATGCAGAGAAAATGACGTCACAATGTGACGTCATAACTAACGCACGTGACGTTTTCACAATGAAAATTATTTACTTTCTAATTCGGCAGGTATTTGAGATAAATGTAAGAGATGCCGAATCATAATTTTCATAAAATTATTTTTCGCAAAAATTTAGGGCCGATTTTGGTAGTTAGTGAACCTACCCCTTTCTCTGTTCTTAAATGATGCAATGGAATATGAAGACGTTTAACATTTGTACCAATTGGTGAGTGTCACTGCTGGTAGACCAGGAGTCCAGAGTTCGATCAATTCTTCAATGCATTCGAAAATTCTGTTATCAACATTTCTAAAACGTTAAGTACCCGAAACATGCATGTCAGGTCCATGCTGCAAATCTATGAAGACGTTTAACATAATAGAAGCAAAAGTGAAAAGGTATTAAATCATATTTTAGCAAAGAACCATGCATGCAAGAACACCGAATTCGACACATCCATCGCATTTTGGTATCTGATGAAAACAGTAAGTCATGAAGCTTAGACAAGAAAAAAAGCGTTCAAAGAATCTCGCATCAAACAATGAGAACGAGAGCCAACCGAAATCAATTATGTCACCTACTTGATCACATTTGAACTACACTAAGGGAGTAAGACCAGGGGACCAGGGACGTGAAAGCCGTCTTGTCACAATCTTCAGGCATTGATCTTTTGAAACATCTTTTTTTTTTTCTTTTTATCACACAAACAATAAAATGGATCTTATTACACAAAAACTCGACTGTATCAAACTGTTATTAATTTAATGAAGATTTAGAGATATACATTTTCTGTATTTTTTATAACTAGAGTTACTTCCTATTTGGGAAGGTACCTGACGTACTAACTGTAACGTCATCAATTTCTATGGAAAGAGAGCTTGACGGTGTGAAACCATCGCTATCAACTCAATTTCATGACGTAATAATGGTTTTACGTCAGATACTGTCTCAAATGGGAATAATAGGCTCTATCAGGAACTACTGAGTGAGATATTAAAAATTACACGAGTGACGGAAATTTCATCTTTTCCCAAGTAGAGCGTAGCGGAACAAGGGGAAAAGATGACAAATTTCCGTCACGAGTGTATCTTATTTTTTGTCTCGCTGATCTGTACGTGAATGAATCTATTTCTTCTTCCATGAAACATAAAAAAGTGAATTCAAACGACGTTTCATGCCATCTAACTCCATGTTTTCAGGCGACGTTACTGTGACGTCACAAGAAGATTCTCTTTTGTCATTTGTCAATGTGTAGCCTTTGAGAAAACATTTGTGTCTCACATAGGCTGTCTCACAGGTTGCGAGCAAAACTGGAGAAGAAATAAATATGTACTTCGAAAAGAAACATTAACTTACAAGCTGCTTCGCCGAGAAGCCACTCCTCATTCGCAAATACGTCCAAGGCGACTGCGGGCATACTTATCATAACAACCAACAAGTCTGTAATACTAAGGTTCATAAATAGTAAGCACATCTTGGTCCTCATGCGTCTCAGTCCACATACCAAACCTATGATGTAAATGTTCCCGATAAGCCCAACTATGAATATTAGAAGGAAAAATACTGCTGTGATAAATAGGATGTACATCGGCGTTTCGGGTAGAGCACCGTCTGTTGTTACATTAATTGAAACATTGTGATGTTTAAAACCGTCAATTCCTTCATTAATATCTGTCAAATTCATTATGAAGAATACGGAAGTGATCCAACTCTTTAACTTCTTGAAGAAAATTCAAACCAATTTTGATTCATCAGACACGTGATTCGGATAGTAAAATCCTCCTCAGTGATGAGTTTCGTCTATATCTTGATAGATAAGATGTAGATCCCCAACTTGACGACCTTCACAGCGGAACACACACGTATGAATCGAGGAACACGAAATGAACAGACGATGATGATTCCATCTAGATACCTCTAGATTTCTGTCAAAATATTTCCTAACATTGATCAAATATGCTGCCTGCCGCGTATAATTGTAATGACAAGTCTGTAAAATGAAGCAGCACCGTATTCAATCATTTTGTTTGTACATGTATCATCTTACCAGCTAACTAGTACGTGATGTGCATATCATTTATGCATTATAGATACATATCAATTCTAGTGGAAAGGAGAGGAATTCCAAAGCTACGAATTGATACATATGAATTCTTTTCACCATATATTGATTTTTGCTATTCGTAAAAATTAAAATCTGCTTTAGTTCTAGTGCAATTGAAAAGTATGGATAAAATCATTTTAAATAAACCATTCACCGAACATCATCAGGACATCAGGTAACAAATACAAGGTCTACTGCATTCTGTTTGCCGCACGCATTCCTATTAATTTACAGATAAAAAGTAAGAGGCTCAAAACGGCCACTACCGTTCACCTGAGGCCTATATTAACTCAAAGCCAATTAAACCTGATTGAGACACTTTTCCATCAGCCAAGTAAAGGGACACCTCCAGAATTGTACTCCCTTTAGTATGCCTGATGTATCAAAGAAAGGAGGGGATCTCCAACAACACTAGGTTGCAGCACCCACAGCAAAACCCCAAAACACCCAATGCAAAAAAAAAACCCACAGAACAGACACCCACACCCCAAAACTCAACCAGAACATTTAAAAACAGATGTGTTGAGAGTTTTACATGTTTGACCAAAATATTGAATCTGTTTATGAAGGTGATCGTGACCCTAACTGGAAATTAAGTCTTACCATGTTTGACAATCCCTGTAAGTTTAATGACAAAATAACTATATTTCAAAGAAGTTAAAGCCAAAAATGTGAAAGTATGACTACTATATAAAATCACAAACGTGAAATTTTCTAAGAACCAATAGCACTTAATACATACCAATTTTATTCAATATCTGCAACGATTTTCTAGAAAAGAAGCTGAAATGTACACCAGTCCCTTTCTGGGAAGAGACAGTTGCATTATTGACACCATCTATAAGTCAACATTGGTTGCATATATAAACATCGAAGGAGCACCTATTAGTTATTCATTCTCAAGGTCAAGAAGCATACCATAGATGAAGTACCATTTGAAGTTCAGGAGTCGAAGATCCAGGGGAATATGGAATGAGTGTGTAAGTCTCCATTATGCTAGGTTTACACTTAGCCACGATGCCCTACGATGTCCACGATTGAGCAAAATCGTGGAGCTCCACGATTCTATAAATAAAATTGGTCTTCACACGCTCTCTGACGCTCCATCACGCTCTGATACGCGCTGTAGCGATTTGTTACGATTGAAGATAAGATCTGTTACGATTTGCATCCCGTTCTCTCAAGCTTCGTTACGTTCCCGCACGATTACCAAGATGAGCTATTACGCTTTGCCACGCTCTATCACGGTTCCCTACGCTTATCAAGTTTTGTTGCGATCTGTTACGATGCAGGACTACGATTTGCCGCGATTGAACACGATTTGATATGAAATAGACAACCAGTTTCAATACCACTTGCAATATCCGAACAAGATTAAGCTTAATATCCAGGAGATGAATATTTTATATCGCAAAACGCTAGAAATGGCATTGATAAACCTTATTTGATCTTTCTCTTTTTCGATTATTAAAGGTTACATTTTTTCTTGAGCAATTCAAATCTTTGATTGCTTGTATATATTTAACTCGTTCGAAGACAATAAATGCAGCACCTCACTGATTATCAAGACTTCTTTTCTTAGTCTTCTTCATATGTTAGAAATTGTTGCGGATGTTAAAAACACTTGTAATCCATCAAAAACGGGTTGTCTTATTATAATTTTTATTATAGAAATACTGGAATCGCAACGAATCTTGTAGATCGTGGACTGAATCGTGGAAACCGTAACAAATCGTCAAAGAGCGTGAGTGAAATCGTAGTGGATCGTAGGAGAACGTGTTTAACCAAGATTTCCTACGATCGCATATTACGATCTGTTACGCTTTGTCAAGATCTGTTACGCTCTACTACGCTCCATCACGTTCACTACGCTCTCTCACGATGTAAGGATCAATCGGGACAATCGTAGCAAATTTTTTGAGAATCAAAAATTTTGCCACGATCTCTGCGATCTCCTACGATCATCACGATTCCACCACGCTCTCTTACGATCGTCACGATTCAACCCCACGCTCTCTTACGATCTCTACGATTCACCTCAATCGGGGCAATCGGGGCGATCGTGGCTAAGTGTAAACCTAGCATTAACAAGACAATCGCAAACCCCCGGATGGAGGCAGGACCAGGTGCCCGGCTGTAAGGTAATATAGTAAGAATTTCCATTGGAATGGATGAGAATACGGCTTAGCATGTCAGCCTTATTTGTGTCTAGCTCCTTGACGATCTAGGATTTCTCTGTCAAATGAATTAAGTCACTCTATCCTGTGAGCTGTCCTTTGGGATTTCTTACGTACAGTTCAGTGCATTATGGTCAGCGTGTTTCAGACTGGGTTTACCAATAAGATAATGACTGAAGTCCCTTGTGAAAATACAATTGCTAATAGTTTACTTCTGGTGACGCAATATTTTCTCTTAGAGTTTGTTAGTATTCTGCTGGCGTGAGCGATTGGCTGAAACTGACCATTAGATGTCTGAGAGAGAGCGGTTGTGTCTTAAAAGATTTATTACCGCTGAGGATTTACCAACCGAACAACGTATCTGGTGCATTTTATAAAATTGGTTTGGAATATTCTTCAAGAAAGTAAAGAGTTATTACTATTGTTGTTCTACTGTCGTCGTAATCTAGAATTAATTCTTTTACAAAGTCGGACATAGGCAGTATTGGAGAACTGCATAGCTATGACTTCAGCTCAACATAGGAACTTTCACAATCATTTGTGCAAAGAGATGGTCTATAAACTTCTGTCATCTTACGGAGGGGTTGTGCATTGTTGGAGAGCCCTTATTATATCCACATGACCCATGGACCGTACCTCAGATGCATTAAATAATTGTTTTCATGTATGGATCCGTTGAAATGCCTTCGGCGTTTAGAACGTCCCCAAGGTAATGTTTTGGAGAAAAGAGTGATGTTTATCTTTTATTTTATTTTATTTATCTTTTTTTTTTTTTTTTTTTTTTTTTTTTTTTTCTTTCAGTAGAAGTCATGTGGATAGTACTTAATCGATCAAATACAGATTAGAGAATTATGCCATCCATTCAAATTATTGAATGAAAGACAAATACTAAACTGCGCTGAATGGAACTCGTAAAAAAGTTGCGAGGGGTTTGACAGTAAGTGTTTAGAATATATTTCCCTGACATTGTCGCCATAGCACTTTCTATATAGACACGACGTAAGACAGTGCATGAATTTTATATATTGTTTTCAGTCCCGTGCTTAAACATCGACGGCGGGTGCGGCTAGCCAACAGGGGATGCTTACTCCTCCCGGACACCTGGTCCCACCTCTAGCTTGCTACGGGTCCGTCGATGCTTAATTTTGTGCTCTATTGTGAGAGCTGTTGAGATTATCGTCAGGATCTTCTTTAACTCATTTGTGTCACACTTGTGCCCTTTGCCGTGTGGAGCTCGTAAAAAAGTTCCCCGCGAGGGGTTTGACAGTAAGTGTTTTGAATATATTTCCCTGATATTGTCGCCATAGCCCTTGCTATATAGACACGACGTAAGACAAGGCATGAATTTTATATATTGTTTTCAGTTCCGTGCTTAAACATCGACGGCGGGTGCGGCTAGCCAACAGGGGATGCTTAAGTCTCAATATACCGTGCGCTTTGAAAATACGTCACTAATGTTACCAGAGTTAACATAAGGGTTACATTTAATTGTGTATTTCTGAATTTGAATAGTGTTAATGTTGTTTATTTCTATTTCAATGTATAGAGGAGGCCATTCTGCAGTGAAAAAGTTCAATTAGTTGGATTCGAGACTGTACGCTAGGAAATCAGGGTTGGCTCTGTGTCAATGGGGAATCCCCTTATAAGCCTGTAATGATGAGTTGAAAGTAGCATGCTGTCCATGTGTGGTGATTTTTCTAGAAAATGAATCTAGGGACCTATTGCAAATGAGACCTTTTTGAAAACTGTAAGATTTTGTCTAAAAGATGAAAATTGTCTTTCTGGTGTAAGAATTCATATAACGAAATCTGATGTAGCTGTAAATGGGTAGGTTTTCATCATTTTTGGTGATTTTTCATGGTTAGAATGGCACTCGTTATATACAATCCCAACACTACAGGAAGCATGTAGCTGATATGTTAATGTATATTTAAATTCTGCTACATACTAACTTTCAATTAAATCAAAAATTATTTGTGATAATTGGTTGCCATGGCAACAGAATTTAAAAATTCAAAATCTGCCTCTCACAGATGAGTTTTCATCCATTTGTTGGTATATTGAGACCTTACTCCTCCCGGACACCTGGTCCCACCTCTAGCTTGCTAGGGGTCCGTCGATGCTTAATTTTGTGATCAATTGTGAGTGTATTTGAGATTATCGTCAGGATCTTCTTTAACTCATTTAACTTGATTTGATCAAAATCGTTTATACAGGCAAACAATAAATCAAATCTTCCGGTTCTTGATTTATATAGATACGTCTTTGTGTGTATATGTTGCAATTTAACCCGTTATACCAAAAAAAATTCTAGTACTTGCATGTACCGATATCCAATGAATGTCCTTTCGGGGAATGATTTATATGTTGACGTTCATTTCATACTTAAAAGAGAATTTTCTATACACAGTTAATTGTACATGGTTTTAAGGCGTGTTGAAAAAGAACAGTAATGACAATGTGCATCATAATTTTGGCGGGAATTCCTGATTTACAAATATATTCACTCATATTCATTTTTTTCCATGAGAGTGCTTAGGCTTGAAAATATAGAAAAATAAATTAATGCAAATAATAGCACAGATGCATAATGATAGTTAACAAGTAGCTCAATATTCCTTTTGGTTAGCTCCCACTTTTAAATCATTTTCAATAAGACTTAAACTGCTCAGAACATGCTGTAGAGCGTGTTTAACAATAGTGTTGTCAATGCATTTACAAGTGTGAAAATAAAATTCACGTTAAATTTCGTATAGCTTCTTTTAATGACGGCATTAGGACTCGCAGTCTTTCCTGCGTCATTTTGACGTCACGTCAATGTTAACTTTCCTGTAGGAATGACGTCATCAGGACTCAGTGGCCTCTAGATACTAGATTATACAAACTGAGGCCAAATTGAGTCCTCGCTCACAGCTTACCTGCGGTATTTTCGCAAAAACAAAGACACTTGACAGAAATTCCATAATGTTTGGAGTTCGGAAGGGGGATATTAAATTGCATTATCTATGATTTTCTACTATTAATCAGTAGGAGTATCACGCGTCAGCTTAGGAATATATACGTTGCTATCTTGTCGATGCTGACACGACGCCATTTTCCTCGTCATAAATTCTGTTTTAGTCTTATGGGGTAATTATTTTTAAGCACTGAAATAACGGTATGAATCAATAAGATTTCCAATATATAATTTTACCCCATTATTACAATTATTTCTGTCAGTACGAAGTTGTAAATGTGTGTCTTATTTTGATGATACACTGGCTGTACGTGGGTGTCTTTTTTTGATACACTAGTTGTATATGTGTGTCTTATTTTGATGATACACTGGTTGTACGTGGGTGTCTTTTTTTGATACACTAGTTGTATATGTGTGTCTTATTTTGATGATACACTGGTTGTACGTGGGTGTCTTTTTTTGATACACTTGTTGTATATGTGTGTCTTATTTTGATGATACACTGATGGTACGTGGGTGTCTTTTTTTTTATACACTTGTTGTATATGTGTGTCTTATTTTGATGATACACTGGCTGTACGTGGGTGTCTTTTTTTGATACACTTGTTGTATATGGGTCTCTTACTTTGATGCCAATGCCAAAATTTCCGCGCGTCACTTTTCTTGATACGAACTACTGCGTGTTTTATCTTCAATTAAAATCGTTCTCGGATGTATGTAAGCTCACAGTTTCGGAAATACTAACCGATTCACATAAGATATGATTTACTGGATAGTAAAATCCGCCTTTTCTTTAACTGTGCAAAATCATCTACGGGGAAAACATTTCTTTATCTCAACAGACATCAAATATTTCATATCAAAAATCATTCGAATAAATCTCTAACAAACCGGAAAAGGACCAATGCAACGATTTCCTCCGACTCACGAGGGTTAAAGGCCGACGGGGGACTATATAAGGGAACTGTAATTTCCTCACTGACTGCTATAGGGTTTTCATTGACACCGTTAAACATATGAGAACAATGCATAATCTTTAACATATGTAAAGAGTTTTTAGATTTTCATTTATTGCGTTAATGAAAAATTGTGTACGAAAAGAAAGATTTCAATTTGATTGAAAATCACAGGTATTTAGGATCTTGCTTTTTAAGATTATGGCTGGGGTGTTGTTGGAGATCCCCTCCTTTGTCGTGTATCTCTTGGGCATAAAAAAGGATTACCTGTCGGTATGTCTTTGATGTTACACGCCGCTCGCAGAAGGCGTTAATTCAAGGACGGTATACCACGCCTACCACAGTTATGCATATTAATGACCAGGTGGTTGCCAACGTCGGCCTTTAAGTATCGGGAACGTGCTTGTCTGGTCCATGATGCAAATTTATCTGATCTTAAGTGATGCTATTCAATTTGAAGATGTTTAACATTCATACTACGGTATACAGACAGCACAAGTGTCATTGATAGTATAGAGTTTCCATGTCTCCGCTTCTACATGATATCTTAATTCTGCATTAAAAAAATATTTCAAAAAGTTTTTATAAGATGTTCAGCAAATCTAAACTTCGGATGTTTGCAATGCAATAGATGTAAAACGAAATATTCCCTTAACTCAAATAGCAACATGTTTTCATAAAATGTCTCTCGGAAACTTTAACATGAGGGAAATTATGCCATCATCTTAGAAAGCAAGATCCTAAATACCTGTGATTTTCAATCAAATTGAAATCTTTCTTTTCGTACACAATTTTTCATTAACGCAATAAATGTAAATCTAAAAACTCGTTACATATTTTAAAGATTATGCATTGTTCTATCAATATACAATATTTCAAACAGTTTGGACAAAATGCCTATCTTTTAATTGAAGTTTTATTTTTTCATTGCAAAAAAACCTTTTATAGCCTGGAAATGACTTTGACCTTGATAATTGACCTTAAGTGATTGGTCCCAAAAGATCTATCTTAATTAACTTTGTGCGAAATATGTTTAAATTCTTATGTAAATATGAGCTCGGACGATATGACAGACGGACAGACAGACAAGTAATGACGGCGACAATATGCTCCCCTAAAAATTTTGGGGAGCATAAAAATATGTTGAATTTTCATATTTGATAGTGTTGCATGTTAGCAGATAATGCTTATTCCTTCCACTTACATGGCTTGTTCAATTGTAATGTGGTCTACTACAGCATAGATAATATAATTTAGAATGTAATATTCATACACACCATTTGCTATTAGCAGATGGCCGTCCAAAGTCGGCGCCGGGTGCACAATGGTCTCCTTCCTTTTGTATGTTGTCAATGTTTAATGTTTCTGTACGTCTGTTACGATTGTTTTGTATGATGTTCTAGTGAATATTGTTGTGTCTATTTGCGATTTGGAGTTTGTATGATATCATTTATGTGTCACTTTCTTGTGGGTTTGTTTCGCTAGGTGAATGCAGGGTGGTCATGCTGGAGATCATTCCCTTTTCTTTATGTATGATCATGTATTTTAAACATTTTATCTTTATTTATATCAAGTTTACATTTTAGTGAATTAGATTATTTTTTTAACTTCTAGGAACAAGATAAAGTTTGAATGGCGGTCACTGTTGGTTGAGTTGAATAATCGATATTTGAACTACATTAAATTCCTTTTGCCTGCCGGGTAGGTCTGGATTTCTATGTGTCTTTTCTTCGTTCTGATTGCCTATGTTATATTTTCTTTTCTTCTTACAGAGTTTGCACCATTTACGTAGTAAACTGGCCGTCACTTTTCTTACGTTGGTTGACATCGAGTTATAAATGACTGGACTGAGAGCACTGTTCAGATACATCATCAACTGAATAAAAATTTTAAGATTGATACGTCCTCTCCATCCAAGTTCCTTGGTTAGCTTTTCCTCGGCAAATACAAACCAAATGATTACCACACGAGATGGAAGTATACAAACGAAGAAGCTAACTGCAACCAAACAGAGCATGACTACAACTCTTCTACGTTCCCTGATTCTCTTTGTTTTGATTTGTCCTTCAAACAAATTAGACGATCGGAGAAGTTTTGAGGCCATTCTTTGTATCAAAAACGGCAACACTACCAAAATTAGACTGAATAATACAACGAATACCGATATGATGTAACCAATTTTCCAATTTCTATCAAAAATTAGCACACATCTTTTTACTATAGTGCCGTCGTCAATTTTATCTTCCTGGATATTCCCTATAAATGCAACGGGAGCACAGCTCAGAATTGCCAATGTCCAAATTCCGGTGATTTTCGTGCCTATTTTGAGTCTTTTCCAAGCGTTATCAGTCGTTGATTTGCATATTGCGAGGTATCTGTCTATACCTATAACAAGAACTGTTGAAGCTGATGCGATCATAACTACACTCTCTATAAAGTAGACGAATTTGCCTGTAACGAAATTTTACAATATTGTTAAAATATCATATCAAAAATGTATCACAGTACAGAATACTGTAAGGGAAACATATCATATGAATCTGTTGATATGAATATTTTTCTTATTTTCTTGCATAAAGTTCATACAATTGAATGGAGAAATTAATTGAAAGAACATTGTAACAATCAAGAGCACGTATAATACAATCAAAAGTAAATAAGGTATTAAAGTCATATTTTAGCAAAGAACAATGCATGCAGAAAACCGAATTCGACACATCCATCGGTTTCGATATTTTCTGAAAATAGACAATGATGAATAATCATCATCGATTTTGGACGAAAACCAAAGCGTCCAATGCATTTCGCGTCAAGCAATGCGAGCAACGACAAACGTAATCAATTATGCCACCTACTTGAGTAACTTTGAACAACGCGAAAGGAGAAAGACAAATGAAAGCATATCTTATGCCGTCTTGTCACAATCTTCAGGAATTGACATACGTGCATTTCTGGTCCATGCTGCCAATTCATCTGTTCTTAAATGATGCTATTGAATTTGAAGACGTTTAATATAGCTTCCCTGCCGCTGAGTCTTTTTAATAAAAAAAGGTTTTTTTGGTTTTCGTTTTATTATCACACAAACAATAAAAAGGATTTTATTGCACAAAACCTCCACTGTATCGGACTGTTACTGCTTTGGTCACTTCGGAATGTTATTCAATCAGAGGTTCGCATTCGTTCCAATGAAAAATCTAATGATTTCGCCTTGCCTTCTCGGCTGAGTAACTGATAGGTACTTCTTTGATGTTTATTGATGAAGATTTAAAGATTAAGGTGGCTCAATTATCCAAGAATTCTTTGTCAGAGCAAAAAAGTTATTCTGTTTATTTGACATTCATATCTGATGATTTATATTTGTAATTAAGATTACATATCATCGTTCATTTGATTGACTAGTGGTCCTCCGAATATACACGTGTAAACCAATTCCGAGATCAGTCGAAAAACAATAAATTTTGATAGATAAATACATGATGTAGGGATAATAATTTCACATTGAAATCCATTCTTGGGATTATTTTCGACCATGATATAATCAAATATGTCTATGTCCTAATGGATTATGCTTTCAAAGATTGAAATAGCTAAAACTGTTCCCGAAAAGTACATTTTGTGCACCCCTCACCCTAAATGAAAATCTAAAAAAAGTACCCAGTACCCTTATTTGTCATCAAAGTGATAAGAAGTCTTTGTCAGAAGTTATTTTGTTCTACATATTTCTCAAAGACAAACCCTGTTCTTCAAAAGCAATGAAAAAAAGTACATGTTTTCGTTCATCCTGATTCAAAATACTTGGTTCTATAGTAATGATTTTAAAGGGGGGTAGGGTGGTCCCTCGTTCTCGATAATGCGTGCACTTATCTGTAAAATGGATATATCATTGAACAAAGCAGGGTTAAAACTGAAATTCACTCGCTCAAAGTTTTTAAATAGGGAAACTTTAGACGAAAACATCTCGCTGCAAAGTACAAAAGTTGACAAAATTGAAGAGAAATTATTTAAAAAAAAAAAATTGGAGAAACTAAACTTAAAATATATCATTTATGATACCGCTAAAATCTCCAAGAAATATCCTGTTTGATCATTGACTTAAATTTACCTACTTCATTTTGTTCCCAAGCAACAAGCGGTTGAATTAACGATGATGACTTTGTAAAAATAATACGTTTACGGCATTAGCAGGGGTGTCTCACTTTCGGGATATTTTTTTTAATATATAGATTTAACGATACATTTGACTATATATTTATTACATTCAGATTGTAGATGATATTGTTTTGGTTCCATCGATGGCAAACTTGTCGAAATCCGTCAAGAAACAAGCAAATTAGAGGAGTTTGAAGACCGAAACCGCACTCGGTACTATTCGAACCAGGATTGACGACGGGAATATGATGATATTGAGCCTCCTTAAGGTGCTTCAGGTGTGACAGCTGTATAAGATTTTATGCAGTTTTCAACCAAATTATAAGTGACATTTCTTTCTTATAAAAAAATTGTGGACACTTTCACCTATCTAGTCTTGAAGTCTGATCTTAACTCTTTACTTTAAGTACAAAAAAAGTATACATTGTGTTTATAAATCGAAAAATAATTACACATAAAGTACACAACCCTCTGTTTACGTACATGCGTGCATGATTACCTCTTAGGACCCCCATGGTCAGAATCGCATCAAATTTGATATAAAGAATGATTTCACATATGTATTATTTTCTGAAATGTCTTCGTCTATTCTCAAAGATTATACTTATATCAAATTCAAGTTTATAATGCTTGTCATTGTCAACATTTCATAGTAAACACGTGGTAGCTCTGACGTCAATTTTCGTGACCTGGGGTGTGTTACAAATTTGATTGGCTTATACAGCCATGTGACCTTAAGATGCTCACCTTTTCACATCTGAATCAAATTCACAATGTTATTATATACATCAATACCTACCTTTGTCATGTTACAAGTTTCAACAAAATATGTTCATCCGTCTCAATGAAATACGGTGCTATCAGAGGTAACCCTATTGTGAAAAAGCTGGCGAAATACACAATTTTCCTTGCTTTTAATTTTCCTCATTTATTCGTTTTTAGAAACACAAATTTGCATCAACTATGTCACATGATCTTCATTCAACTTTCTATTTACTAGATTTATCATTATCAATGCTTTTTGTTTATATTTGAAAATTATATGAGCATAATTCAGGTGTCCGTAAGTAAAAGTTAGAAAACATAGAAAAATGCAATTAAAATTTGAGAAAAAAAAGTGTTTCATTTTTTTTTCATAAATTTTGGTTTGTTTTATCTTTAAAACATATATACAAGACTCACAGCTCATAAGATAATGTATCTAATCAAATAGCAGCTCGTAATTCACAAAACATAACCCCTACCCCCTTAAGTGCACGAGTCCATTATCTTAAAGATATGCCCAATATATTCGTTTAACGGAGTTTACAGCCTTATTTTGTAATTGATTTTCAACAAAATTCGATGTTTGAATAGTTACCAAGAAAAATAGAATCATTACGGCGATAAAATACATTACTTTCCATATTAATTAGAGGAATGAAAATGGCGGGAAGGGGGTTGAAGAACACCCCTCCCCCCTTTTCTTTTAATTCCACGTAGTCTTTGTTGTGTGTCACACATGAATTATGATTGAAATTGACCAGACTATATCAAACATTTATAATTGAGTCGAAATTTTGATATATTGACACCACAAGCGTTCGTTCTGCACAAATTTTACACATACATTCCAATGCGCTCTTAAGGTGTGACAGCTGTATAAGATTTTATGCAGTTTTCAACCAAATTATAAGTGACATTTCTTTCTTATAAAAAAATTGTGGACACTTTCACCTATCTAGTCTTGAAGTCTGATCTTAACTCTTTACTTTAAGTACAAAAAAAGTATACCTTGTGTTTATAAATCGAAAAATAATTACACATAAAGTACACAACCCTCTGTTTACGTACATGCGTGCATGATTACCTCTTAGGACCCCCATGGTCAGAATCGCATCAAATTTGATATAAAGAATGATTTCACATATGTATTATTTTCTGAAATGTCTTCGTCTATTCTCAAAGATTATACTTATATCAAATTCAAGTTTATAATGCTTGTCATTGTCAACATTTCATAGTAAACACGTGGTAGCTCTGACGTCAATTTTCGTGACCTGGGGTGTGTTACAAATTTGATTGGCTTATACAGCCATGTGACCTTCATTGGTCACATTTTTGGACCATTCTTGCGCATCTCCTGTTTTTGACACTGACTGAGCTTGAATTTTATAGATATTTCAAGTTATAATGGTCAATGTATTATTTCTGACTCTATTTTATACTTTAATTCATTAAACACCTAGAAGCGGATAAGTTTGAAAATTTGATATATGCGTAAGAAAATGCTTTGTAGTAATTTCTAAAAAAAGCTGAGATGGAGGTACATTTTTGAACTGTTCGGATTTCCCTTCTTAAGTTATTAACCAGGAATTTTGTTTTACGCGTGGAATATTATTGATTAAAACTTTTCTTATATGGGTAAGCTGGTGGATTCTGAAAAATTATAAATTGTTTAAATATCACCTAAAATAAGGCAAATTTAACTGCTCTGACACTTTTTCAAGAAAAACACAAAATGGCACTATTTGTGAGCATTTCTTCTCTCTTATTTGTGCACAGACGTATACTTTTTCTTCAAAAGATTGAAAAGTCATCCCCAGGAGCACATGTTACAGTGTGAAAACTTTAATTTATCGTTGAATTTTGTACCTACGGTTAAACTTTATCAAATTCAAGCTTTATATGAAGTTTCTAGCCTGTTTTATTGTATATTAACAAAAAAAACAAAAATTGAAATAAAATGAGGGAATTTCAACACTTTTTGTATTTTCTTTACAAATCTGATATTTTAGCAACAATTTTCTGGCATTTGTACCCAGCTTTTCAAATAAGTAAAAATATTGATTTTCATCACGGACCTTTAAATTTTCCTTCATAAAATGATAAATTGGCACGAATACTATAATTTCATATGGTTTTCGTAAAATCCTTGAAATTCCTTCATTCAGAAATAACATGCCTTATTACTTAGGTATTTTTGATAACTAGAGTTACTTCCCATTTGGGACGACACCTGACGTAGACTGATTGTGATGTCATTAATTTCTATGGAAATAATATTTGATGGTGTATAATCAACAATGACATATCAATTTCATGACGTCATAATGGTTTAACGTCAGATGCTGTCTCGAGTGGGATATAACTATGTACTTCGAAAGAATCATGAACTTACAAGCTATTTCACCGAGAAGCCACGCCTCATTCGCAAATACGTCCACGGCAGCTCCGGGCATACATATCATCACAACCAACAAGTCTGTGATACTAAGGTTCATAAATAGTAAGCCCATCTTGGTCCTCATGTGTCTCAGTCCACATACCAAAGCTATGATGTAAAGGTTCCCGATAAGTCCCACGATGAATATTACAAGGAAAAATACTGCTGCGATAACTAGAATGTACATCGGTGTTTCGGGTGGAGCACTGCCGGTTGTTACATTTATTGAAACATTGTGATGTTTAAAACCATCAATTCCTTCATTAAAAGCTGTCAAATTCATTATGAAGAATACGGAAGTGTTCTAACTCTTTACCGTCTGGAAGAAAATTTCAAACCAATTTTAATTCACTAGACACGTGATTCGGATCGTAAACTCCTCTTCAGTGATGAGTTCCGTCTATATCTTGATAGATAAGATGGAGATCCCCAACTTTCACAGTTGGCCTTCACAGCGGAACACACACGTATGAATCGAGGAATACGAAATGAACAGACGATGATGATTCCATCTACATACCTCTAGATTTCTGTCAAAATATTTCCTGAAATTGATTAAATATGCTGCCTACGGGGTGTAAGTGGTAATGACAAGTCTGTAAAATGAAGCAGCATACTATTCAATTATTTTGTTTGAACATGTGTCACCTTACCTGCTAACTAGTACGTGATGTGCATGATATCATTTATTCATTATAGACATGCATTTGAAATTCCAAAGGAAAGGAGAGGAAATCCAAAGTTACGAATGGATAAATATGAGTTCTTTACTATATATTGATTTTTACTATTCGTAAAGATTAAAATCTGCTTTCAGATCAGTGGAATTGAAAAGTATGGATTAAGCATAAAATAAATTATTCACCGAACATCATCAGGACATCAGGTAACAATTAAATACAAGTTCTGCTGCATTCTGTTTGCAGCATGCATTTTTATTGATTGAACGATAAAAAAAGAGGCACAAAACGGCCAATACCGCTCACCTTAGTCCAATATTCACTCTTTGCAAATTATATCAGGTTGAGGCATCGTTATACTTTTCCGTCAGCCAAGTAAAGGGAACACCTCCAGAATTGACCCTTCCGAACGCGGGAAAAATTTGAGAAATTCCATGACGTCACAATGCAATTTCGATGTTTGACCGAGGTTCGAAGCTTGTTTGTCCGAGGTAAAAGCATTGTGACGTCACGAAATTTTGCAATATTTTCCCGCAATCGGAAGGGTCAATTGCACTCCCTTTAGTTTGCCTAAGTTTATCCAAAACACAATCAGTTTCATATTAACTTCGGTTGACGTCTGTCTCTTCAACGCATTCGGAAATATCTGCTATCAAAAAATCTTGAAATTTCTAAAACATGGGTCCTGTAGCATCATATCCCTCCATCCGGCTACATTTTCGGTACATTTTGGACACAATAATTATCATACCCTTTGGCCATATTTCATTGTTTAGGTTGAGGATCACATGCTGCATAAGTGATGCTTTTGAATTTGAAGTCGTTTAACATTCATACGCAAAATGTACCAATTTGATATTTTTTTCATTATGGGATTGAAGAAATCTGTTTACCAAGATCTTTTAAGAATGAGAGCAAGAGGATTAAAAAAAATTTAAGTATACACGAGAAAAAAACCCAAATACAGGCAGCATCCATTATCAAAAGAAAACATTTTAAAAAGCATTATTGAAAATCTTCAAAAATACTGTGAAACAATTTTGACTCTATCACCCAAATTTGGATATGACAAATTTCAAAAGAACTTATATATCACCTGAATGCTGCATGTTTTAATAATCTCGATCAAAAAATTTAATTTTTTTACTCTGTATACAAGGATTCCACTATCCACATTCTAAATTGAAAGAACTTTAAAGAATTTCTCAAATCATCATAAATGCCTTCACCAACAAAAAATGGCAGTTGCGAATACTAGTACATTGTTGTTGCCTTCCATAATGTTAAACGTCTTCTTTTTTGTGTTTTTTCATTGGATGTTTTGGGTTTTGCTGTGGGTGCTGCAACCTGGTGTTGTTGGAGATCCCCTCCTTTGCTTTATTAGCATAATTTAAAACAGAGTAATTAACAGCGTGGACCAAATAGCACGTTTCGGATATATAACCCTCGTCAGTGATCCTCAATCCAAAAAATGAAATATGGCCAAAATGTGTGATAATTATGTTCAAAATATACCGAAAGAAGAAGCAAGATGGCTGGGATATAATTATTTGGCATATTACATTGTTTAGAATTGAGGATCACTGACGAGGGTTAAGTACCCGAAACGTGCATGTCTGGTCCATGCTGCCAATTTATCTGTTCTTAAATGATGCTATTCAATTTGAAGACGTTTAACGTGCTACAGGACCCAGGTTTTAGAAATTTGTGAAAATTTTGTAAACAGAAATTTTCGAATGCGTTTTAAGAAACGACCAACCGAAATTGATCGAACTTGGCCACATGTGCCCTCGAGGACTCCTAGTGACACTCACCAAGTGGTACAAATGTTAAAGGTCTTCAAATTCATTAGCATCATTTAAAACAGAGTGATTAATAGCGTATACCAGACATGCACGTTTCGGGTATTTATCCCTCGTCAGTGAAACATATTTTGTGAAGGACTATTTTGGTACTTCTGATATATACACATCTAAGAGGATAAGCATCAAAGAAGTACTTCAGTCCAAAGTCGAGAGGGTAAGGCAAAAATCATTAAAATTTCCTTTGGAACAGTTATGATCACAGAGGTTGACTTCCCTGATCGATAATATTGTCAATATTTAAGTGTTTTTTATGAATTTGTTTCCATTCCCCACTGCCAGTACACATCGATAAAGCCCAAAAGCTGAAAAACAATCTTTATATTAACATTTTACGTGTTAATTAAATTGTTTCTGTCTTTTTTTAATCCCGTTTCTTTGAAATGTCACTGCGGAGGAGGACGTCACTTTGCTAGCTTCGAAGTAGTACCTTCTGCACGGAAACATTGTAGAAAAATAAGAAATTGAATTTTGTTTTTGGTTGTATTTTGAACATTTCTATTAAAACTGAATAAAAAATGAATCGATCAAAATCGCGAATTTTGTCCAACATAATAAAGAACAAGCGGATGGTTAGTCTTGAGAAATGTCACTGATATTGGAAGGAAAACATTTGAAAATTGACTGGAACACACTGTTAAACTGTTTATAAACCTATGAAATCAATCGCTACCATTATTCATACTTCTGTAGAAGTAGTCTGTTTCTTCTGGAAATAATCAAATAATTCAAAATTCGAGTACAGCCGTGCAAAACGATACAAATACACTAAATTTTCATGACCTACCTCATCAAGGCACAAAATTCGCTGGTACTCGAAATATGTCTTATCTGTATTATTCCATAAGAAGCAAAACTAAATTCACTGTTGATAATGACAAGTGGAGCAAATCCTTGTCCTAAATATTGAATATTTGATCCACTAATGTCTGAATTCTCTCATCCAAACATGGCATCTTTCCATGGACGACAGTGCAGGTCGTCCTTGAACTTCGTCTGGTGTGACGCGTGATCGACTTTTTACGTCACACGTCTTGGAAGTGTACATATGGATGACCTAGATTTTGACACATTTAGTCATCGACTGAATCTGTGTTGAAGCAGTAAATAGAATGGACATTTTATGGGAAATTAATCCGTGTATGTTCATATGTCACATGATATGCTCTTGCGTTTATCGAAAAATGCAGTGCAGTTGGTTTGACACCTTCATAAAAGAGAAACGCAGTAAGAATGTAAATATTGAAATATATGTTCTATTGGTAACGTCTGGAGGAGTGTCTTTTAGCAAATGGGGCCAACTTAATTGAGTCTATAGCTTTTCTTTTAATTAAAGTAGCCAAAATGTAAAATGATAGCAGGACTGTATTTCAAACTGCTATTCAATTTGTGAATTACATGGTCGAAGCAAGTATTGTATATTCTACTTCATTTTGGTGCAATTATTTATTTCGTTGAAAAAGGGTATTCCATAATTTACAAAAAATTGTCTCCAAAATAAGCTATTTTGAATGAAAAATACGAGGGGGTCACAAAAAAAGAAGAATATATATGTAAATGGAATTCAAGTAAAACATATATCAGCTTAAAGAGTAATGAAAATAACTTTTAATCATTAAGTTTATTATGAATAAAGGCCACTCATATCTAAATACAGAAAAATCAGAGATTTCTAATTGAAAACACAGACTTCTGTATAAAACGACAGTTGCGAGGATTTCGTAGGAAATTGACAGTACGAAATATATTTCATTTAAAAGATAAAACTATAAAGCTATTTTACAAACCATCAAGAAATGATCACTTGCAAAACTGTAGAACTGAGAAGCAGGAAGAAATTAAAATTTTGTCTTTCTTTGAAACTTTGCAAATTAAAAGATAAACTTATTTACTCGAAACATACATATACAGTAAAAAAAATTGTACTACTAGCTTTATTTTATCAGAAAGAGCACCAAAAGTGCTATATTTCAGTTTCTATAAGTATAAAAATCTTTCTAAAGTTATATTTCTTCCTAATTTTGGTGATTTCTACTGAAAAAAAAAACACGCCCCCCCCCCCGCACCACTTTTGCAATGGAAATTTTTTATCTGAAAGATGGCCAAAAACTGCTACAAATGTTAAACGTCTTAAAATTCAATAGCATCATTTTAGACCAAATAAATTTGCAGCATGGACCAGACATGCACGTTTCAAGACCGGTTTTGGAGGATTAAGATTTAAATAAAAACACAAACACTTAAATACGCAAATTTTTGGCCCCTTGGCCTTTAATGAGTGTAAAAAACGACAATTTATGTTCTAATTCGTTTCTCTCAAACGAACATAAATTATTTTATAATAAACTAAACAAACACATAGATAGGATGAAAAGCGCTCTGAAGTACATTTTATTAACAATATGTACAAACATAGTGTAATCAAAGATTACGAAGCTCACCTCGCGGCAGCAAAGTTCAATATAAACATATCTCTAAGTACATGTATATTAAGAAAATCACGCAAGTGGAAAAAAGTAGGTCAAGGTCATTTCATGAAAGTTTGATCAAAGATACATCCAATATGCAAGTTTGGTACATGTAGCACTTATACTCTGCTCAATATTGGCCTTTAAAGGCAAAATCACTAAAGCGGAAAAAGTAGGTCAAGGTCATTTTATGAAATTTTGATCAAAGATACATTCAAAATGCAAGTTTGGTACATGTAGCACTTATACTTTGCTCAATATAAGCCTTTAAAGGCAAAATCACTCAGGCGAAAAAAGTAGGTCAAGGTCATTTTATGAAAGTTTGATCAAAGATACATCCAATATGCAAGTTTGGTACATGTAGCACTTATACTTTGCTCAATATTAACCTTTAAATGCAAAATCACTCAAGTGGAAAAAGTAGGTCAAGGTCATTTTATGAAAGTTTGATCAAAGATACATCCTATATGCAAGTTTGGTACATGTAGCACTTAAACTTTGCTCAATATTGGCCTTATAAGGCATAATCACTCAAGCGGAAAAAGTAGGTCAGATGCTGCATCCAATGCATTGGTTCACCTCAGCATCCAAGGATGAATCACTGGTGCAAGTTTGGTTACTGTAGCATCAGTACTTTGTCAGATACTGAACTACCCCAAAATTTTTAAGCAGATATTGACAAAGTCATTCAACCGGAAAATGTAGGTCAGATGCTGCATCCAATGCATGGGTTCACCTCAGCATCCCAAGATGAATCACATGTGCAAGTTTGGTTACTGTAGCATCAGTACTTTGTCAGATACTGAGTTACCCAAAAACTTTAACCGGACGGGGACGCGGACGCGGACGGAGACGCGGACGGGGACGGGGACGGGGACTCGGACGGGGACGGGGACGCGGACGCGGACGCGGACGCCGGGGTTATAGCATAAGCTCATCTCAACTTCGTCGAGGTGAGCTAAAAATCATTATTTCTAGTATACTCCCAAAAATAATCTGGAATAAGAAGAAAAACATTGTGAGCAAATGTCAATACACAATACTAAAGACGGGTCGGGTGGATGGGGTGGAGTTTGGTATGCACCTTGGTCAGAGCCTTCGAATGTCAAATCTAACTTCAGTTCTCTATTTAATACTATCGAGCACGAGATATGCAAATTAGATACTACAGAGTTAATCAATGAAAACGTATATCCGATATATGCATATCTCGTGTAGTAATTACTATGAGAGTGATCAAATACTACGAAGAAATGAGAGTGTTCGAATACTACGAAAGAATGTAATAGTAACGTCAATAAATTCATGTATATCAAGACTAAGCTTCCCTCTGGGAGAAATATTTCGTTCAACTGTAACATATTTAGATTTAACTCGTTTTCAACTTCTTGGAACAAGATAAAGTTTGAATGACGATCACTGTTGGTGGTGTTGAATGATCGATATTTGAACTAGATTAAACTCCCTTTGCCTGCCTGGTAAGTCTGGATTTCTATGTGCCGTTGCTTCATTCTGATTGTTTATATCATATTTCCTTTTCTTCTTACAGAGTTTGCACCATTTACGTAGTAAAATGGCCGTCACTTCTCTTACGTTGGTTGACATCGAGTTATAAATGACTGGATTGAGAGCACTGTTCAGATACATCATCAAATGACTGAAAAAATTTCGATTCACACGTCCCTCCCATCCAAGTTTGTTGGTTAGCTTTTCCTCTGCAAATACCCACCAAATAGCTACCACGCGAGCTGGAAAGAGGCAAACGAAGAAGCACACCGCAACCAAAAAGAGCATGACTACAACTCTTCTACGTTCCCTGATTCTCTTTGTTTTGATTTGTCCTTCGAGCAAATTAGACGGTCGGAGAAGTTTTGAGGCCATTCTTTGTATCAAAAACAGCAACATCAGAAAAACCAGAAAGAATAATACAATAAACACCGATATCATGTAACCAATTTTCCAATTTCTATCAAAAATTAGGTCGCACATTTTTACTAAAGTGCCGTCGTCATTTTTTTCTTCCTGGATTTTCGCTATAAATACAACGGGAGCACAGCCCAGAATTGCCAATGTCCAAATTCCCGTGATTTTTGTGGCTATATTGAGTTTTTTCCAAACGTTATCAGTCGTTGGCTTGCATATTGCAAGGTATCTGTCGACACCTATAACAAGAACTGTTGAAGCTGATGCGAGCATTACTACACTCTCTAGAAAGTAGACGAGTATGCCTGAAATTACACAAGATAATCAAATAATCATATCAAAATATCATTATACTGTAAGGGAAACATATCATATGAATATGTTAATATGTTTTTTGTTTAATATGTAGATGAAGAAATTAAGTGAAAGAAGATTGTTGTGATGTTGCAATCAAGAGCAGACATGTCACTGCTGGTGGACCAGGAGTCCAGAGGGTACATGTAGCTTAGTTCGACAAACTTCGGTTGATCGTATCTTCAACGCATTCTTGATATATCTTTTTTTTCAATTTCTAAAACGTGGGTCCCGTAGCACCGTAAACCATCCATCCAGCTACGTCTTTCGGTACATTTTTGGACATAATAACTGTCACACTCTTTGGCCACATTACATTGCATAGATTGAGGATCACTGACGAGGGTTAAGTAACCGAAACATGTATGTCTGGTCCATGCTGCAAATTTATCTGTTCTTAAATGATGCTTTTGAATATGAAGACGTTTAACATTGGTACCAATTGGTGAGTGTCACTTCTGGTAGACCAGGAGTCCAGAGGGCACATGTAGCCAAGTTCGATCAAATTCTTCAACGCATTCGAAAATTTCTGTTATCAAAAGTTATAAAACGTTAAGTTCCCGAAACATGAATTGTTTAGTCCATGCTGCAAATTTATCTGCTCTTAAACGATGCTATTGAATATGAAGACGTTTAACATAATAGAATCAAAAGTGAAAAGGTATCAAAATGATATTTTAGCAAAGAACCATGCATGCAAAAACACCGAATTCGACACATCCATAGCTTTTGGTATTTGCTGGAAACTGTCAGCCATGAAGTTTGGACAAAAGACAAAGCGTCCATAGAATCTCGCATCAAACAATGAGAAAAATTGCCAACCGAAATCAATTATGTCACCTACTTGATCACATTTGAACTAAACAAAGGGAGTAAGACCAGGGGACCAGGGACATGAGATCTACTGAGTGAGACATAAAAATTTACACCAGTGACGGATATTTCATCTTTTCCCAAGTGGAGCGTAGCGAAACGAGAAAAAAAGATGAGAAATTTCTGTCACGAGTGTATTTTTTGTGTCTCACTCAGTAGACAGTGAAAGAATCTTTTTCTCCTTCCATGAAACATAACAAAAAAGTGAATTCAAACAACTTTTCATGCCAACTAACTCCATGTTTTCAGACGACGTTACTGTGACGTCACAATAAGATTCTTATGTACTCAGAAAAGAAACATTAACTTACAAGCTGCTTCACCGAGAAGCCACGCCTCATTCGCAAATACATCCACGGCAGTTCCGGGCATACATATCACCACAACCAACAAGTCTGTGATACTAAGGTTCATAAATAGTATGCACATCTTGGTCCTCATATGTCTCAGTCCACACACCAAAGCTATGATGTAAATGTTCCCGATAAGCCCAACTATGAATATTAGAAGGAAAAATACTGCTGCGATAACTAGAATGTACATCGGTGTTTTGGGTGGAGCACCGTCTGTTGTTACATTTATTGAAACATTGTGATGTTTAAAACCATCAATTCCTTCATTGTTAGCTGTCAAATTCATTATGAAGAATACGGAAGTGTTCTAACTCTTTACCTTCTTGAAGAAAATTTCAAACCAATTTTAATTCACTAGACACGTGATTCGGATCGTAAACTCCTCCTCAGTGATGAGTTCCGTCTATATCTTGATAGATAAGATGGAGATCCCCAACTTGACGACCTTCACAGCGGAACACACATGTATGAATCGAGGAACACGAAATGAACACACGATGATGATTCCATCTACATACCTCTAGATTTCTGTCAATAAATATCCTGCCTACATGGTGTAAGTGGTAATGACAAGTCTGTAAAATGAAGCAGCATAATATTCAATCATTTTGATTGTACATGTATCACCTTACCAGCTAACTAGTACGTGATGTGCATGATATCATTTGTTCATTATAGACATGTATTTAAAATTCCAAAGGAAAGGAGAGGAATTCCAACGTTACGAATGAATAAATATGAGTTCTTTTCACTAAATATTGATTTTTACTATTCGTAAAGAAAAAATTCTTCTTTCAGATCCACTGATCTGAAAGAAGAATTATATATATATAAATTATTCATCGAACATCATCAGGACATCAGGTAACAAATACAAGTTCTGCTGCATTCTGTTTGCAGCACGCATTCTTATTGATTGGCTTTCCAATTAATTTGTGTACACGTTTCAATATATCAGTTGCTTATTAGTTAAGCTCCCGTATTTTGTAAGAACCACGTATTGATATATCAAAATATTACAAGCATGTCTCTATAAGTCTTTGAAAAGTATATGGAGCACATGATAAGCCAAATGACATTTCTCAAAATTGAAAATGACCATTACTTATTGAGAATGCTGTTTTGGGTCGACCTACTTCTTTGACAGGGACTTACCAGATGTCAGAACATAAGTCAGGGGTGTTTGAGGACTTATCAATCCGAGGAAGCTGGTTTGTGTCATTAGCTGCTACTGCGTTAAGTTTTCTGTTATCTATACAGTTACACATTGAACCATCCTTCTTCATGGCATGCACAACTGGTGAGGACCATGGGCTTGATGAAGTTTCTATTATCTGTTTCTACAGCATTTGGTCCAGTTGCTTGTTCATCTTTCTGTTGGATGGACAGGAATATGACGATTTGTTGTTTCATTTGGTTTGTATTCCCTGTGTTGATACCATGCTCTACAGTAGTTGCTTTACCAAGATCCATTTGTTCTCTTTTGCAAAACGATGCTGATATTCCTTAAGGAAATGTCTTGCAGCTACCATTTTCCACTATCTGTGGACTATCTCTGAAGCAAGTTCTCATGATCATCGGTCAAATCAAGATTTGAAGTGCATGTTGAAACATTTGAGTGAATCATCGTGAGATTTGAAGTGCATGACAAATATGGAAAATGACCATATCCCAAAACACAGCACAAAATCGATAATTCAGGAAATCACAATCCGAAGGCATACAAAATCGGTATAAAACAGGAACCAAAGCAAATGTTGAAAAATATGAGTGAATCAACGAATAGACTGGACTCAAGTCAGCAAATATAATAATGCGGAAGAGTTCCAACTCTTTACCTTCATGAAGAAAAATTCAAACTAATTTTCTGCACCAGACATGTGTTTCGAATATTGAATTATCATCAGTGATGCTTCCAGCGGAGCCACTAAAATTCATTTCAGTAGTACCCTTGTGAGTCGCTCAGATTATGTATTCGCACTGGGACTTGTTCTTGAGCTATAACAAGACTTCTTCCCACGAGTGCGTCATTCTTCTTGACATATGGCTCGCTAGGTTCAAGCAGACTATCCTGTTGAAGTAGTGTTTGACGGTTGTCTGTGCAAACTTTGCCTTTTTAAGGACATATCCGGTACCCAAAATTTTGAATCTTCACATCGAAGAGTATTCTGTATTTCCGACGTATAAAGAAAGATAACTCCGATTTCCATCATGAAGTTCTTTGAAAAATATTTTAAAATAAAAATGTTTATGTTATTTTACAAAAAGGAATGTACGGAAAGGTTTCAAATTCTTCGTTTCAATCAAGCAGAATATCCAATATATTGTATTCCAAATATGAAGGAAAATCATACAACAATAAAAAAGTTATCGAGTATAATTTCAATTTGCCATAGAAGGCAATGGAAAATGTCTGCATGAGTCTTTGTGGGAAGTACTCAGAACTTCAATATTTTCTATAGTAGTTCACCTCATTAAGTGTCACTACACATCGCTTTTACATACAATAAGATGAAACTGATTCAAATATAAAGGATATCTATCCTAAAACTGAATAAACAGTATATGTCCTTCATTATTTCGGACTTAGGCAGGATACCCATTGCATCGGGAAAAAAATCTCTCACATCCAAATGAATCTAGGAAATCAAGAGAAATTGTTTTATCTCTCTGCATTCCGAGTTCTTAATTCTACAAACGAAGCGGTCGTCCTTCATTAGAAAATCCATTCCAATTATTCCCTCTACAGATATTTCAGCGACAATCATATCAAGTTTGTTTATCTCCAACAGAAACATAAAAGAGATCCGGCCTTACCTCTTGATATAAGCTATACCTATGTCACAAGTATCAAGTATTCTTTGGTTTATTTTAGAGGGACTATATGGAGAGGCAGTGTGCATCTTCTAAATATTAAATGATTCAGATGATACGAAGATGATACGATCGTAACAAAGACGCGCCCTAAACAACCATAGGAATCTCACTTTGGCAGCGTTTATGAAGATTCCTTTTCTTTGTTAATTGAATCTACCGATGCGTCAGATGTTACGTTCATATCGTTTTTAGCTCACCTGAGCGAAGCTCAAGTGAGCTGTCGTCGTCGTCGTCGTCCGTCTGGCGTAAACTTTTAACATTTTCGACATCTCCTCTGCAACCGCTGCACAGAATTTCATGAAACTTTACAGGAAGGAAGTACTCAAGGTCCTCTACCAAGTTTGTGTTTTTTGTGCCGATTGGTCAACAAATATGGCCGCCGAGGGCTCTGATTGGCTGAGACATTTTCGACATCTCCTCTGCAACCACTTCACAGAATTTCATGAAACATTACAGGAAGGAAGTACTCAAGGTCCTCTACCAAGTTTGTGTTTTTTGTGCCGATCGATCATCAAATATGGCCGCCGAGGGCTCTGATTGGCTGACACATTTTCGACATCTCCTCTGCAACCGCTGCACAGAATTTCATGAAACTTTACAGGAAGGAAGTACTCAAGGTCCTCTACCAAGTTTGTGTTTTTTGTGCCGATTGGTCAACAAATATGGCCGCCGAGGGCTCTGATTGGCTGACACATTTTCGACATCTCCTCTGCAACCACTTCACAGAATTTCATGAAACATTACAGGAAGGAAGTACTCAAGGTCCTCTACCAAGTTTGTGTTTTTTGTGCCGATCGGTCATCAAATATGGCCGCCGAGGGCTCTGATTGGCTGACACATTTTCGACATCTCCTCTGCAACCGCTGCACAGAATTTCATGAAACTTTACAGGAAGGAAGTATTCAAGGTCCTGTACCAAGTTTGTGTTTTTTGTGCCGATCGGTCAGCAAATATGGCCGCCGAGGGCTCTGATTGGCTGACACATTTTCGACATCTCCTCTGCAACCGCTGCACAGAATTTCATGAAACTTTATAGGAAGGAAGTACTCAAGGTCCTCTACCAAGTTTGTGTTTTTTGTGCCGATCGGTCAACAAATATGGCTGCCGAAGGCTCTGATTGGCTGACTCATTTTGGACATCTCCTCTGCAACCCCTGCACAGAATGTTATGAAACTTTACAGGAAGGAAGTACTCAAAGTCCTCTACTTAGTTTGTGTTTTTCGTGCTGATTGGTCAACAAATATGGCCGCCAAGGGCTCTGATTGGCTGACACATTTTCGACACCTCCTCTGCTACCGCTGCACAGAATTTCATGAAACATTACAGGAAGGAAGTACTCAAGGTCCTCTACCAAATTTGTGTTTTTCGTGCCGATCGGTCAACAAATATGGCTGCCAAGGGCTCTGATTGGCTGATACAATTTCGACATCTCCTCTGCAACCGCTGCACAGAATTTCATGAAACTTTACAGGAAGGAAGTACTCAAGGTACTCTACCAAGTGTGTGTATTTGGTGCCGTTCGTTCAACAAATATGGCCGCCAAGGGCTCTGATTTTCCGACACATTTTCGACATCTCCTCTGCAACCACTGCACAGAATTTCATGAAACTTTACAGGAAGGAAGTACTCAAGGTCCTCTACCAAGTTTGTGTTTTTTGTGCCGATTGTTCAACAAATATGGCTGTCGAGGGCTCTGATTGGCTGACACATTTTCGACATCTCCTCTGCTACTGCTGCACAGAATTTTTATGAAACTTTACAGGAAGGAAGTATTCAAGGTCCTCCAACAAGTTTATGTTTTTTGTGCTGATTGGTCAACAAATGTGGCCGCCGAGGGCTCTGATTGGCTAACACATTTTCAACATCTTCTCTGCAAAAAAAAAAAAACACTGCACAGAATTTCATGAAACTTTACAGGAAGAAAGTACTCAAGGTCCTCTACCAAGATTGTGTATTTTGTGCTTATCGGTCAACAAATATGGCCGCCGAGGACTCTGATTGGCTGACACATTTTCGAAATCTCCTCTGCAACTATTGCACAGAATTTCACGAAACCTTGCAGCAAGCAAGTACTCAAGGTCCTCTGCCAAGTTTGTGTTTTTCTTGTCGATAGGTCAATAAATATGGCTGTTGAGGGCTTTGATCTGTAGAAGTATTTTTGTGACTTTCAACCCTTTACCTGCAACTCAGGTGAGCGATGTGGCCCCCTGGGGCCTCTTGTTTGGTTTTCCTTAGTTTGTTCTTGTACCGTTTATAATTGATACAATTGAATTTAAAATAATCTGGTTTCTTATAGTAATAGCATGAAATTCAGGGAAACAGGGTTACATATGACGTTTTCAAAGGAATTTAATGACGTCATAATGCTTTTACTTCAGATACCTGCACAAATCGAACACAAGACTGTAAAATCGAAAAGACGGAATGCATGCCGGAAAATTTTGAAAATGCTTCCTTATAAGTTGCTTGAACTAGGTCAAAAAACAAAGCTGCAGAACTAAATGTAGCGTACTTGCTAAAGACACAAACTGGAAAGCTCTTTTCTTTTTATAATGAGAGAACTAGATAGATAGTGAAGGCGATTCATATCATCCGGCCCTTGCCCCATGACCTAATTTTTGGGGGAAGAAAATCCCCTTTCTTCATGCAAAACTTCTAGACTCATCATGCTTGACCGCACAAGTAATTTGTTGGAAGTTTAATGTATTTAAAGGCCCGGTCACACTGCACTCCACGTCCATATCACGTTCAAAAACTGTTGGACGTGGTCGTACGTGGTAATTTGTGCAATGGCTGTGCTTTGTACGGGGTATGACCGCCGGCGGCTGTTCCACTGCTGAAGCACTGTCTAAGCACGGCTAACAACGTCCAACCACGTCTAATATTAAAAGTGTTCGTGACAAGACGTGATACCAACGCGGAACAGCCGTGCAATGGCCGTGCTCTGACCGTGACAGACCGCTTAAGCTTATGCGTCTTATCGCGTCTTTTCCAAGTGTTAATCACTGCCAGAACACGGATTATCACGTATGTTTCGCGTGCGTTGCACGTCTTTACCACGTACACTGTCCGTCGTTGTCCGCGGTATAAAATTTTGAGCAGTTCAAAACTTCTTTCCGCGTCCAACGCCGTTCAGATTTTTCTCCGCGTCCTACCACGTCTAAAAATCGTCTGTAGCGCGTCTGAAAAGCGACCAACAACGTCTGCTTCACGGGAGACCTTTTCTGGACGTGTTTTGGCCGTGATCTAGCCGTAAAGCGCAGTGTGACCGGGCCTTAACACAAGACATAGCCAAGTTTATTTCTGTAAGATTGTGACTACTAAACAGATGAACAGACAGACAGATGCTTGACCACACCAGTAAGTTTGTTAGTTTAGTTATTTATTTTCATTCACAGAAAAGGGATAAGGCAAAAGTTATAACATTACATATGCCCTTTCCTCAACTTTCTTGCGAGTTTAATGTATACATGGTATATGTTAAACGTCTTCAAATTCAATAGCATCATTTAAGACCTGATAAATTTACAGCATGGACCAGACATGCACGTTTCGGGTACTAAACCCTCGTCAGTGGTCCTCAGTCTAAACAATGTAATATGGCCAAAAAGTACGAAAATTATTATGTCCAGAAAATGTACCGAAAGACATAGCAGAATGGGTGGGATATGATGCTACAGAACCCACGTTTTAGAAATTTCAAGAAATTTTGTAACAGAAAATTTCAAATGCGTTGAAGAGACAGACGATCAACCGAAGTTGATCGAACTTGGCTACATGTGCCCTCGGGGACTCTTGGTCCACCAGCAGTGACACTCACCAAGTAGTTCAAATGTTAAACGTCTTCAAATTCAATAACGTAAGTCATAGCCAAGTTTATTCTTGCAAGATTGTGACTACCAGACAGATGCTGGAAATAGTAATTCCTATATGCATGAAAAACTAACAGTGTTATGAATTCAGTAACGGGTATTAGATGCTTAATCTCCAAGAGAATTAATTCACTCTGTCGTTTTGGTATCCAGAGTTGCGTCTTATTTGAAATGGCACCTAACATATGGCAATGTACATGTATGTTCTTCACCATCTTTGAACCATCCATACATGTAAGAAAGTATTATGATCCGTCCACTTTTCATTCCATACAATATAATTCAGTAATACACTGTCATCCAAAAGTAACTTTACAAATGGTAAAATCCCTATATGTTTAATATACGTAAATCTCAATTCTTCTCTATTTTCAATGAGACTTTAGGAATGATCTATCAGAAATAATCTAGTAAATTCTTGTTCCAAATAAAGGCAAGTTAAATTTGAAATTTAGTTCACTCAAAAAAATTTCGAAAATCTTGAATTTACCCCATGCATTATTTTGAAAAATATTTGTGATAGACATAAGCACTTAGGTCCCTCATCACAATAAAGGCATTAAAACATTTATCCAAACCTTCTCTAGTAGATCAATGTAATTGAAAGGTGTATATTAATTTATGGATAGCAGTGTATTTGGCACAAAATAATACAGAGACACAGAACTCAGAAAATTTTCAAAGGGAAGAAGAAATTTTTATTTCCAAATGAAAGACATCAGTAAGAATACCAAAGTTCTCTTAAAATTTTACTTGAATTAGAATTTTCATTTTATAAAATAGAATTTCAAAAACAAATCGAGACAAAGCAAGTATCTAGTTTGTGTTTTAGAATGAGAAGAAAGATGTCAGAGTAAAGACAGTCACAATGAAAGAATTCTTGGTGGTGTTCTTTTTTTACTTTTTTGTTCTTTACTTTCATAAATTGCATTGTTTGTAAAATTATTTGAAAAATAATAGAATTTGAAATAGTTCCTAAAATCTAGAATAAATACATGTAATATGAAATGAAAAATGCATGTATTCAAAAATGCTCTTTTGTTCTTTCAAGGTTCTAGCTTTGTTTAAATACTAATACATGTAAATATATTTACATGTACTACACAGAATTTTAAATAGCTCTTAGCTCATAAATACAATGTAAATAATTTGAAACAAAAGAAAATTTCAAAAAGCTGTTTTATTCTGTTGAGTTTTTTTTTCTGATTTAGAATTTAAAATAGCTCTTAATTGTTTAATTTGAAAACCAAAAAAAATTTATATTTCTTATTCCATTACGGTTCTATCTTCTTTTAAATACATGTAAATATGTAAATACATGTATACTTTTTAAATATGTCTTTTTTATGTATGAATTGAATGAATTTGTACATAGAGAGCTATATGAGCAACTTCAAGTATTTGAGTATTGTATGTGTATAGAATAGGCAGTCCAAAAATAGATATCTTAGTTCTACAAGTGCCGGGATTTCTCAGCGATCAGTACGTCACAAACACACTATGCTGAGTATGGAAGCCCAGCGACACGTCCAGAAAGCCTCCCCCTCTGTCCACGGTGGCCGACAGGGGTTCCTGACAGCAGCATCTGACTGATGGATTCTCATCATACAGCACTGGCCTTGAAGATTCCTGACCAAATTGACCTTGACCCCCTTTTTCACGACCTCCACAGCACGAGGATCTATCTCCACATTTTCCAGCACCTATGTTGAAAGTTGGGATGTTTCCGCACAACCTTTGATGTCCAGATTTGATTTGTTCCGTACCCTTATTTGTTTGACAGTTCTGATTTCCGTTAGTGGCAGTTTTGGCACATTCTCTACATTGATTAAGTGTTCCCTTTCTAATACCCATTGTAACGTTCCAGCAGTAACGATTCGAGGATTGTAAGCATGGTCCCTCCGCACACACTCTTTCCGAATGCCTATTGGTCCCACTCTCACTCTCCTTTCCTTCACCAAACCTTTTAGCATAGTGAGCTAGCATGTCCTGAATTGTCAATAACACAGTATAGGCAAGACCTAAACCAGAATGCTGTTTCAAATTGGTGTCAGAAGTGGGAGATTCATTCACAGTGGCAGTAGATTCAGAGGTCTGGGCATTACCCATTAACTGACAGTGAGGTTGTAGTTGTTCAGATTTGGTTGTAGCTTGATTGTGGTCATATGCTATACATTCTAAATTGGTATCTCGTTCATTTGGGCTGCACGAGCGATTTTGACGTCTCACCTCGTCTATCTTTGGTTGACCAGGACTCCTTGATACGGTAAACAAGGAGGGAATGGAGACAAGGGTCAAAAGCTGTGAGATAACAGCACTAACGGACCATGACCTTTTCGAGCTCAGGCTGTCTTGGAGAATTTGACCTGGAAGCACAGCTTTTGGGACTTCTGGTAAAGGTTGAACAACTGAGCTTGCAGTCAACATCAAGGGAGATAATGCAGTGGCAGCACCAGTCACTAGTAATGTTGAGCCGACCATTGTCAGGATACCGGCAATGTAGGCAAGACTAGTTACTAGGAAGACCTGTAAAACATAAATGCTTGAAAATAAAATAAATAAAATCCCTTCTTTTTAATATACATACATGGAAGATGAATTATGATTGCTACAGTTTTCAATTTTACCTTTTTTTGTGCTGAAAAAAACACCCATATAGGAGACAAACCCGTGAATTTCTTGATGTACTAACCTCAACATTGACTCAAGTCATAAATTTCAACTTTTATGCACATTTTCACGCCACTTTCTCCGAACATGAGTTAACAGAATGAAGGATTGTAAAGAAGACTTAAAATCATCAAAGCAAGCTGTGGCTGCCTGATTCAAATATGTTGTTACAGACCAAATTATGTTTGCTTTTGACAAAACTTCACATAGATCATACGAAATTTCACTTTCTCCCATTTGGGATAGAGTTTGCCAATAGCGATGCATCATGTAGGGTCACAGTATCCCACATGTACCTCGCGTGACTTTTGACGTCGGCCGTATCCATATTGTGACGTCGTTGTTATCCATTGTGACGTTATGATTTTTGCACCTAAAGCGGCGACCTCTCAACAAAAATGTCATTTTAAAACTCTTATTTTACATTCTAATTCTTACTAAACCGATTAAGGCTAAGGACTACGGTTTATTCTTATAGAATAAACCATTTTTGAGGGCGCTGAAAACAAATATTCTTTTATTTTTCGAATTCGATAAACTTGACGATTTCATGGAATTTCAAGAAAGGCCCCTAGAAATGGGAGAAAAACGATCAACCATATGTACGTCATGTGGGATGAGAAAAGCCCACCCTCGGGGTCTGGTTTCTGGTCAGGGAACTCTGCAAGCCTCGTTCCCTGAACTGAAACCAGACCCCTCGGGTAGGCTTTTCTCATCCCACATGACAGCATATGGTTGATAGCTATATTCCTTCAAAAATCATGGGTGTATTTTGAGAATAAGAAATATATGTTATCAGCATAGAAAAATAAATTTTGACAAATGCAAAGAATTTATTTCTTAGATTTATTAATTTAGATTTCAAGGAATCAATTCCTACCTTTGTAATTTCACCGGCTACTTGTCTGCTAATCAGTATGAGATGTGGATCGTGTAATAGCACCCAGATGTCGGTGTAGGTAAAGTCCCCTCTCTTTTTACCCTGTTGTAACGCGATCCTGAAATTTGAGAAAATATCATAAGAATTAGAATTTTCAGGCTTGTAGCCCCCCTCTCTATATTTCATCCCCTTAGCTTACTATGAATTTAAAGAATAAGCATAATTATGTATACTGAGTAACTGACATACATATACATGTACATGTAGCACAAAAAAGGTACAAGCAGCTACGACACTAATCGAGACACTGACATACATGTAGCTTGTCTGGTACAGAACTAAAATGTTATTACATAATACTTGCAGTTTAATGAAACTAAACCATGATCTAAATGAGATGAAAATTTCTACCTCAGTAAACTACATGTAATTAGAGGCTGTGCATATCTCGTGTATTTTCACTTTACATTCTTATTGTTATTATCACGTACCGTTTCTCAATATCATGTAATACATTCTCGAACTCTCTCCTGTGGATGAACAAATTCCAATCCTGAAAAACAAAGAAATTATAAAATTATCAATATAACGAGATATACATGTAAAGCTAATGTGGTAACAACTCACCAAAGTTACTAAGCATTTGCACAATTTTAGCTGAGGTTAAAGTACCAAGTCTTTGCAAACTTTTTTTTTTGCAAAGGTTCAAGCATACATTTGTACCTGTCAACTTAGAATTTTTCAAAAGAGGGAGATCTCCCCCTTTGGCATTTGACAAAGAGGGACATTTTTTAATAAATTGCAACATGTTGTGCGAACCATCTTTCAAAAATGCATACTTGCCATAATTTTTCGGAGTTTTGTCATTGCAAAGAGGGACAAAAAGAGGGACAAATCATCAAAATGCGGGACAAATATAACGCCAATGAGGGACATAAAGATGGACACTTTTAGGAGATTGAACTTCAGAAATTGCAATCTAAAATTGCACTAGATCATTGCCCTCTGCAAACGAAAGAACGTCAGAGTAAAAAATAAATCTTATTAACGCGCGCCGTATACGTAGATGGCTCCTGGTCGGACGCATTTCTAAAAGTGGCACTTCAGTGAACTTGTCTACCCTATTCAATTTTTCTCTGTGAAAGTGTTAGAAGTCTTTTACTCCATTGTTACGTTTTATATTCACAACTTTCTGAACATTAAGTATTAAACGGTTACATCTGCGCTGTTGCCTGCGTTGACGTTGGCGATTTAAATGAAATACACAATCGATAACTTAACGACTCGGGTTACCATATTAAAAACGACACTAAGCAAACGTACTTTGATTGATACTGACTGTCTGAGTCAGAGAGTTTTTTGTCATGATAATAATAAAGAGCATATTATAGTTACTTTAGAACGTTCCGTGGTTGCCGTATTTTCTTTTTTCTTTTTTTTAAAATCTTGTTTACATGTTTTACATCACGTTGTTTCTTCTCATAAAAATAAATTCATAATTTGGCTTAAATAAATGGTATCACTCGAACATCGTATAACTATTGTTATTGCTTTATTTATATCAGTGATCGAATTGTTTTGTGGGCTAAAAAAAACACCAACAAGAGAAAGGCTGCATGAATTTTTAGCGACGTTTGTGGGACAGCCGACCTTTAATCAACCTATTACTATCAAAACATAGGGGTGACGTAGCTCAGTTGGTAGAGCGCTCAGTACGTCGACTCGTGCCCAGTGAAGCATGCGACTGACCAGCATCGAATCCGACGAGCACCAGGTGGAGGGAAGATTACCAACTTAGAGCCTCGCCAGGTGTTATGGGCTAACACCTTGTATATAGCCAAGTAACCCCAGCCTAGTCTTTCGGAAGGGACTATAAACAGGGGTCCCGTGTCTCGGATAGGCGTAGGCACGTAAAAGAACCCTCACTGCTTCGGGTGGGTCCGTTGCATAGGTCAAAATTCCAACATACAGCTTACGTCTTCGGACGGTATGCCTAGTAGAGGCGGAATCTATGACTGAACTGAACTGAACTGAACTGAACTGAGGTCGATTATCGGTTGATTACTGTATATGGGTATATAGCGTAGATAATTGGAAACGTTTAAATAAACAATGAAAGTTTAAGAAAAGACGGAACGACTGAAATCGACAAAGAATAATCAATATTTCCATGATTACGCCGGTTTTTTTTTTTCATGAAACGTCCAAAAATCGGGATTTTCCGTGTCCCGGCTGGGACAGATATTTTCGGTCGAAAATGGGGGACATTTTTTGTCCCGGCCGGGACAATGGCAAGTATGAAAATGTCATTGAATGTAACCATGTACCAAGTCTAAGAAAATGTATAAACAATGACAAATATTTCCTTGATACATGACTGTATTTTTACTACTTCCGTCTTGTTCTGCATTTGTTCATTCTACATAAGTACAGCACCTTTTGCTGTGTGTAGTAGGTCTTTTTTTCTAGTGAACAGTCAATACAATTATTAGTTTGATTAATCATTATGTTCGACCCAGCTGATTTAGCCATAACCAATTTTTTGAACTTGAAAAGGAGGGAGGAATTGGGTGATAGGATCGAAATGTGGGAGATTTCGGTCTCCCTCGCGGGAGGAGTGCGAACACGGGAGATAAGGTTCGAAAGTAGGAGTCTCCCACGAAATGCGGAAGAGTTGACAGTTATGGTTCAAGTGAAGTCATAACAAGGACAACTTTCCATGAATAAGAAAGTAAAGTATACAATAAAATGATAGTTACCATTTAAGTGACTAAAAGAATTTGATATCAAACTTACGATCGCAGAGAGGAAGTTCCGCTCCATTTCGTTAATTTCCTCCGTTTCCATGTCAGCTGATGCCGCCCATTCATCGTTAAATATTTCATCATCCGTCCCTTCATCATATAGGTACTTAGATGCCATCATCTGAAATCAGACATAATAGTAGACATGGGAAGCAAACACACTTTGTTAGTTTGTTGGATAAAATACACTTAAATGGCGTTTTTAATATTTTTTCCCTGATCTATCTGTATCACTTAATGCCATAGATGAGTATACGTTCTGAATTTTCGGCTCAATTTCAATTTTGTGATATTGTTAGCTCACTACAAAAATTTAATTTCAGAAATAAAGGGAAAAATTTTTTTTTTGCATAGCCCAACCATTTATGGTAAGTGATAGAGCTTTGATATTTCACATGTGTATTCCTTGTGACAGGACCTTTCTACACATACCATAATTTCTTACCTTGACCTAGATATTTGACCTTCTTTTCTAAGAAATTAAGATTGTATATACCTTTTGATTGGAAAGTGATAGGGCTTTAATATTTCACACATGAATTTCTTATGATGATACATGTACCTTTGTTTTGTTACCAAAAGTTTTACGAAGTGACCTTGACCTAGATGATTGCCACTCTTTTCTGAAAATTTCTTTTAATCTGTAAGTAAGAGGTCTGATATTTCACTGAATGAATTTCATTTGACAAAACTTTTCTACTGATACCAATAACTTCGAACCAAGTGACCTTGACCTACATATGTTATCCACTTGCTAGAATAAGCCGCTTCGCAGGCGACACAAGCATTCCTCGGATTGCTATTTTTAAATAAGTACATAATGAACCTACATATTTGAAATTTTGTACATGTACATATGTATCATTAGCCTAATTTTCCAGACAATGTACCATTCCTTTCTTTTATATGTAGTATAATTTACAGAATGGGATGGTAGTGAATTCCTACAGAAATGTTTCATGTTAATCATCCTTGACTTTTACCCAGGTTTCCATCGTATTCCATGACACCATAATTAATTTACCTCAGATATATGTACCATTACAAAAGGGAAGCAACTCTGACTTTCAGGTTACGTAACTCACCATTGATATGAGGAAGAGGTCGGAGGAAGTAATCTGTTGTAAATACTCGGGATTTCTGTGTCGTAGACTTTTGGTGTACATCATTCCCATCATTACGGAACTTGGGGAAACACATGCTTGTCTAAAATTAAATTTAATGAATTTATTGCATTTTATTTTGAATGAACTTGTCAGCAGAGATAGAGCTTTTATTTTCCTTTAATAAAATGCGATTACCAAGATCAAAAAAGTTATGTACATTATAAGATCTGTCCATAATAAAAATCTTCATCCAACATGTCCAATGGAAGTTCAGACTTTTGCCAAAACTTATTTTTGCAGTTTCAATTTCAGACTTTTGCTCAAACTTATTTTTGCAGTTTCAATTTCAGCCTTTCGCTCAAATATATTTTTGCGGTTTCAATTTCAGACTTTTGCCAAAACTTATTTTTGCAGTATTATAGAGTAGAATTTCAGACTTTGCTCAAACTTATTTTTGCAGTTTCAATTTCAGACTTTTGCTCAAATCTATTTTTGCGGTTTCAATTTCAGACTTTTGCCAAAACTTATTATTGCAGTATTATAGAGTAGAATTTCAGACTTTTGCTCAAACTTATTTTTGCAGTTTCAATTTCAGACTTTTGCTCAAATCTATTTTTGCGGTTTCAATTTCAGACTTTTGCTCAAACTTATTTTTGCGGTTTCAATTTCAGACTTTTGCTCAAACTTATATTTTTTGCAGTATTATACTATGGAGTCTATCAAGACCATTATGAGCAGTAATGAGTAAACAAATCAATATGCGCAACAATGTGCAGGCAATTATTTCATACAGACCTGACAGTTGCTGCAGCAAAATCTGGGTCAATGCGACCTAGTTTCCTTGGAGCAGCTTCCTGAAAAAACTCAATTGCTGCCTCTGTAAGAAATTAAAACCAGTGACTTAAGGTACATTTATAAAACATATGACAGCTCTCTTGAAGTCGAGTTGACATGTTTATTATAAGATTTTACATTTCAAAGATGAATTCAGTAGTGCTGAACCAATTGTCGACAATAATTGTTTGTCAATCGCAGAAAGTCTTTCGATTCTGATTATCCATTTCAATTTTTCAATTTTTGCAATCAATATTCACTGAAAGGAAGGTGCTCCTGATTTGGGTATTAATTCCTAGATATATTTAATGTTTTTAAAAGTTGAAAATTTCCTCACACAAAAATAACCCTGCTACATTCTTACAAAGGCAGAGACGTTTATACAGTGATGCTGCCAATTTTTTCCCCGAGCATACATGTAACATTTTGATGTTTTAATATTATTATAATCATTATTATGTTATTATCACAAAATTTCCCACAGCAAAAATAACCACGTTTACAGTAATGAGTCTAATGACCATATCTGGTCAAACATGCTTCAGTTTTAATTTGACCAATTTTCCATATTTATGCTCCTTCTTTACATCAAATACAAATGTACATGATATGTTACAAGCTGTTGCACACATAACACTTGTAAGATATTCCCACAAATATGTCCACCTAATTGTATGAACCTTAATAATACCAAGAGGTTGAGTTTTTTAAAGAAGAGAGATCTGGTTCAAATTAGAAGCTGTAATTTAAAAATTAGAAGCTGTAATTTAAAGAATTTAGCATTTATTGCAATATATAAGTACGTACCTGTCAAGGGCAGGGACGGACGGTCTGATTTAGGATGTTGTCCATAGTACAGTGTCTTCCGCAGCCTTTCTGCCAACTCCTCATGATCCTGTTAAAAAGGAAAGCATGTATGAACTCCTTCGTATACATATTAGTGCTGGGTATTACAGCTGAAGACCGTATTAGAATTTGAGATGCAACAATACACAAACTGACGATACGATACGTATCACTATACATCATTCGCGATATGATACGTGTCACAATACGTCATCCGCCATATGATAAAAAAATATCACAATACGTCATTCACAATATGATATGTATCATGATACGTCATTCGCGATATTATACGTATCACGATACTTTAGTTGACTAAACTACGTGCCCCCCCCCCCCCCCCCACCCCGGCTGAATCCGCCACTGAAACGATCATGTATATAGACAACAGACATTATGTACATGACGGCATGTATATAGACAAATCATTCTGTGTACACGACCATCATGTAATTTGCCACTGCCCATAAATTTTGTATAATTTTTTCATCACTTACAGCGGGGCGCATAGCTCAGTCAGTTGAGCGCCGGATTTTCAATCTGAAGATCCCAGGTTCGAATCCTGTTGGGGGCGGACTTTCTCAGAGGTGATTTACCATATCGCCCGCACCTGTTCTCTGACTCAGAGGGAACTAAAACAGTCGGAGTGGCCCCTCGGCAGCTGCGGCTGAGGAGATTGCCTCGTGTGATGGCACCTTAAAGGCCGTTGGAAATACAGACAATCCACTGTAGGACATAAATCACACCTTCCCCCGAATACACTGCATACACTTGCATACATAGTGGAAGGTACTTTGTACAGAGCATGGTGAACGAGTGGCGAGTTGTGAGTGTTGAGGAGTAAGAGAGAATTTAAAATGTTGTCTTGATATATTATATAATGTCATGTTTAATAGTATGTGATCCCCTCTGGGGAGTGCTCCGATAAGCGGAGTGTCATACTAAGGAAGAACTTACTCCAAACTGAGGAAATTCGGGAGTTCAAATTTGAAATAAATAATGAATATCACCATAATCACACCTCTGATTCTAATCTTGGAGGTCCAAAGTTCCCCCTGGAAAAGGGAACTTGGAAAGATGCCATTTCACAGGCGTTGTAATCGATAAAAACCCTTTTTCTTGTGTCCCGCTGTTTACGAAATTTTCCTTACTGAGATCTCGTGCACTTAGGTGTGGCGAGATTTTAGGCGAGACTTGATTCATTAAAATGGCGACGTCTGAATCATTTTTCCCAGGGAACTAAATGAGGTTCGTTTCGCCTTGATTCCGCGATCCGATCACAATGTCTGAGTTAAGTATTGACCTGTCACGGGTCCCAGAAGAAGTGAGACAGCAACTGGCAGAGCTTGAAATCGAGTTATCTGAGGGTAGGTGTAAGGAATTTTTTGTTCATTGTTTTTTTTTCGGTTCTTTTTTTTCAGCAGCTTTTTATGCATTGCTTATTTCCGGGATAATTTTCCCTAGATACAGACAGAATATTGACTTTCTTGGCAAGAGAATTCAGCATGATTTACAATTACTGAATGAGTTAAATGTTGCTGATGCTGATTAGACAACTTGTCAGTTACATCTAGTTTCAAACTTTCAGCTTGCTGAATCAATGATTTCAGTGCATAATGCAGACAATAGTGATGGGAAATCGGTTCAGAATAATAATCGATAATCGGTTAGAATCGGTTGGTGTATCCGATGCGATTCTACCGATTATAACCGGTCATATTATTTTCCTAAATATTTCAATACTTTTATTATTTTTCATCCGAATAAAACATACGTTTCATTCATTACTGACCAACAAAGCAGCTCTATGTGTTTTAATTACATGCGCTTATCGTAAACAATCAAATTATCAAAGTAAATTCAAAGGCCTTCTCCTTACAGCTGTGTAATTTAGAAATAATGTATGATGAAAAGTATACAGAAACGGATCATTTTTTTTTTTGTGGAGCATGTGGTGTGGAATGGGGGGTCACATTTGCTTGCAAGTACAGTACATGTATCTGTGAAAGCAAACAGTAACATCAAAATTCAGACAGGAACGCTCAATAAATCTCAATCAAATATTCAATCAGTTTAACTTAAAAGTTGAAAAGGATTGAAGTAGAACATACTGTCACCGTCGGTACGTCGGAAATATGTAGTCCTTGTAGATTGTAATAAATGATTTTTTTTACAAGTTTTCTCTCTAATTTATCAGGGATCGCCTTATGCTAAAACACTCATTTCTACAGTAAGAAAGTTTTGACAACCAGACAGAATTTTCTCTGATCTTGGTCCCCCCCCCCCCTTCATTTTCCCGCTATCGATTATTTTACTTTCAAATCGATTATCGAAATCGGATGACTTCAACACGCCGCTAATCGATTATTATCGATTATCGGCCCATCACTAGCAGACAATGTCCCTACTTGAACATTGAAAATGATCGGAAAGGGTAAACCGATTGATTATCAATTTAAATCGGGGAAAAAAGGTATTCAATGGCAATGCAAATTGCAGCATCGACCCAATATATTTTTGTATCCCCCCCTGTAAAACACTGTATAACGACCCACCGATAGCTTTTGCAGAGTTTACGAATGAGACCAAAAATCCACAGGACATTTATCCTGTAGTTTAATGAAATTTCTTAAAATCTACCGGACAAAGCTAAAAATTACCGGAAAATCACCAAATGGTTTATTTCAAATTTGCTGTTTGTACATGTATATATAGAAAAAATCTGAGAGAGACTGAAAAGTATACAAACTTAAAAAACCAAAAAACAAGATGTAGTACTCATGAACATTATTTAAATGGCACGTAACAGCACTTGGTCAGTATCTCTATATTGTCAATCATGGGTACAATTTATCGATACAATTTTCTTTAGAATTCATTTACAAAATGTGAATATAGAGTGGGAATGTAAGTATGTATATTGTGGCCATTCATATCTTGCGCTGTTACTGTAAAATGACTGGTGATGCAATGCTGAAAAATATAGGGGACACAGTGTGATTTCATTGAAATATATATCTATCATTGTACATGTAACTAGACAGATCTTACATAGTCGGGACAATATAATTCTTTTAAACATGTTGAATGAAATTAATACTATTGAATACTTCATATTTAACCAAAGATCAATAATGTGACAAATGACGAATACTTTTTATTCTGAAGTTGAAGAGCTTGGCGATGTCGGGGAAACAAATTTTACATGGACTTTAAATTGTCTTAATTGAAAATCAAATAATAACATTGTATATATTTAAAGGAAAATATGTGTTATTATCTTGGAACAAAAAATCATCGGACATTTTGTCCGGCTCGGAACCAGAAACTGTCGGACATTTGAAAAATCCACTGGAGATCGCTGGCAATCCGGCACTTTTTTTGGCCGGATTGCAAAGCAATTCCAGCCTATAGATTGATGATGTCCGTCCGTCTGTCTGTCCGTTTGTCCGTCTGCCGTCAACATTTTGGTTAAAGTTTCTTGCTGAGGCAAAATCTAAGGAACTATATGCAGTAGAAACTTTATATTATACATGAGGCTTGCCCATCACAAGACCTTTCAATTTATTCCGTAACATTTGACCTAGTGACCTTGACCTTAGACTTTGACCTAGTTAAGGATTTTGGTTAAAGTTCCTGGTTTAAGCAAAATCTATGGAACTGTATGCAGTAGAAACTTTATTTTATACATGTAGGTTGCCTCTGACAAAACCTTTCAATTTATGCTGTACATTGTATTATTTTACCTATTGACCTTGACCCAGTTAGTGACAAAAACTTACTTTGCAATCCGGCCTTAACCTCGACCTAGATGTATTTATTTGACCTCTCTCAAGAAAAATCAGCTGTTTTGAAATATGCGTCACATTCATATTTTTTGTTTTTTTTATGTTCTAATTGCTAATATCACCTCCCCTGGCCCCTGATATGAGGGGGTGGACAGGGTGAAAGGGAGGGGGAGGAGGGGGAGGGAAGGGGTAGAGAGGTACCCCCTGTCCCAGTGGTGGATCTAGCGCCTCCTTTGTCGGGGGTCAAGGGATGAATTTTGCCTATTTTAACTGAAAATTGGCCAAAATATACCTGTATTTTGGAAAATTTATGGTCGGGGGAGGGGGGCAGGCGCCCCCTCCGCACCCCCCTGAATCCGCCACTGTGTCCCCCCTGACATGATGGGCTAGAAGAAAACCCTGTCCAGGTTTGAGCAACCGGGTTTGGTTAAATAAAATAAATACCTCTATTCCCACTCCCAGCTAAGTGTAAGTCCTACATGTACATGTAGATCAACCAAACTTGTTTGGGTGATGATACTTTTGATGCTTACTGCAATGCAAATCATCGCAGCAAATGGATGCTGCATCTAACCCATATTTCTAGCTTTATTATTAGGTACAATGGGACCTCCATTTCCTGCAAAATTGAACTTATACACCAAACTTGTGTGGATGATGCATCTGAGGATGCTTACTGCAATACATTGTAATGTATGGATGGTGCATCCAACCCATATTTCAAGCTTGAAAGATCAGGTTAGGTACAATGGGACACCTCCATTTCCAATTTGCCATAAGTGTTCATTGTGATGCATTTGAGGATGCTCATGTGATAAACAGTACAGATGCTGCATCTTACCTATCAGCAATTGGTCATGCTTGAATGTCAGACCAAGTTTAGGTAAAATTAAACATCTCCGTTTATTTCAATATCTATACTTACCCTCATAAGCAATTTGTCTCAGGAATAGATATCTCATGAACAGGGGTTTACTGCTAAAAACCCTTAATTTCCTGCAAACTAGATGTAATAGTCACCAAAAGAACTTGTGTCTATAATGCATCTGAGAATGCTTACTGCAAAGCATGATGCAGATACAGCATTTGACCTGTATTTCGTGGTTGCAGGACTTGGTCAGGTAAAATGGGACACCTCTATTCCCAAAGTTACTTTTACTTAGTCACTCACCAAGCAAGCTTGTGTGGGTGATGCATCTGAGGATGCTTACTGCAATGTATGGTACAGATTCTGCATCTGACCTATATATCATGCTTGCAGGACTTGGTTAGGTAAAATGGGACACATCCCTTTCCAACTTACTATAAGTTAAGCACTCACCCAGTAAGCTTGTGTGGGTGATGCGTCTGAGGATACCTACTGCATTGCATGGTACAGATGCTGCATCTGACCTATTTTCTATGCTTGCAGGACTTGGTTAGGTAAAATGGGACACATCCATTCCCAACTTACTATAAGTTGGTTACTCACCCAGTAAACCTTGTCTAAAAACAAGTCCTTCCATTGTACATAAGAAGAAAATAATTCACAATTTTTAGCTCTACTGGTCGAATAACAGTCGAGCTTATGCGATACTATGTTGTCCAGCGTCTGTCTGTCTGTTGTTGTTTTTTTTTTGTGATCGCAACTCCTCTAAAAGCATAAATGATAGAAACTTAATTCTTTTTGCATTTGATCCATGGTCTACTTGTGCACCTGATATTTTGTTTGAGCCTCTGAGCCAAGGGTCTTCGAAAATGGGTGTGGTCATTTTCTCCTATACAAGTCTGTAATCTTGTGAACACCTTTTCTCGAAAAGTATCATTGATAGAGAGATAATTCTTTTTGCATTATAATCAGTCTCTGGTGTAGTTGTGCACTTGATATGTTGTTTGAGCCCCTGACCCCCCAGAGTCAAGGAAAATGGGTGTGGTCATTTTCTCCTATGTAAGTCTAATTATGCTTATAGATGTAATCTTGTGAACACCAGTTCTCAAAAAGTATAATCGATAGAGAGATAATTCTTTTTGCACTCTCTGGTCGTTTTGTCTTTCTGATAGTTTGATTGAGCCCCAGGGTCTTGGAAAGGGGTATGGTCGTTTCTCATATTAAAGTCCATGTGACCACCAATTCTCATAAAGTATACTTGATAGAGATACTTCTTTTTGCATTACCATGAGTCTGTTGTTTAGTTGTGTACCTGATATTTTGTTTGAGCCCCTGACCCCCTGGGTCTTTGAAAATGGGTGTGGCCATATTCTCATATATAAGTCTTATAATGTTATCTTGTGAACACCAGTTCTCAGAAGTATAATTGATGGAGAGTTATTTCTTTTTGTATGATTTTGTAAAAAAGACTTGTGTAGATGTGCACCTGATATTTGTGTGCGCCCCTGACCCCAGGGTCTTGAAATGGGTGTCACTTTAAGTTGAGATGATTGAAGAAAACAGCCAGTAGAGCTTTAGTCTTGATAGAGACTTCTGGTTCTTGTTTACAGAAGATATATAATATAAATTTTCCACAATATTCTTTGTCTAACAAATGAATTGCCGGTGGGTCAATCAGTACATTGGTAACAGATTGTCAATGACTAAAGTACTGTCTGATGAAGTGATGCATTATGATATTATCAAATCATTCAGGCATACAAAACTGAAAATCAATTTGAAATTACATACCGGTATCCAAAATATGGAACAATGAAAATTCGTCATTCAAGAAAAAGTATACCAAGCAACTGTTTGCTGTCAGGGGAGCCCGAGGGTGTGTGTTTGTCACCTTGTGAGGGTGTGTGGGGGGGGGGGTTCAAGGCCCCAACCCTTCCAAGCCCCTTCTCCTCTTCCCTCTCCTTGATCTTGTCAAAAACTTTGTTCAGTGGTGTTTGCATACATTTTTTTCTTCACCACTTGGAGTTTGAACGTGTAAGTGGATGGATAAACCTGGATTATTTCCAAGGGGCAAAGTAATTACTAATTAGTAAACTACATTGTATTTTCCTTTCCTTTGTTAGCTAAATACAGACTTAAGGAATGATAAGTGGACTATATTGCCAATGAATACATCAAAGGTGGATAAAAAAGACCAAAAAAAATCTTGTTTAGGGATTTTAATAGTGAAACTTGATAAACATGAGAAAGCAGTTGTCCCAATTATGAGGCGAAAAACAGATTGTAAATTATGAGAGAATTTTGAAACATGAAAATGTTTCAGAGGAATAAAAAGTAGAGGGATGTATAACTCACCTCCCCCTTCCAGTCACCGAGCTAAATTGATAATGAGTTTCACTGATCACAAACTAAACATTCTCAAATGAGGATAAACCATAGACAATTTATATATTGCATGTTCAGATCTAGAGGAGGGGGGAGGGGGTCAGGACTTCCCTGGAATTCACCATAAATATCTTGTTTTTTATCATACGTAACATGGTATATAAGAGGGCGGACACCCCACCCAGAAAAAAAATCTAGATTCGCCCATTGATTTACTTTGATGAAAGGGGGGAGGGGGCAATCCTGTTCTCCTTCTACTCTCTCTTCGATTCCTCCTATTCAATCAAAAACGTGTGTGTAAACTTGTTATTCTCATGATACAAATTGATTGTAGATTTTATGCTCGTCCTGAATAGTGACCTTGACCTTGATAGAAAGAGTGTTTGATCAATAGCAGAACATTTTGTGACGGTTGTATACTATAGATATATCAAATTGCATGAAAAATTAATGTCAAATGTCAGAGTGTCGAAGTGACGAGCTGACACTGGGAATTTGACATTCATATCTATTAAACAGACCACTGTATCATCACATAATGTCGCGAAAAAATTAAGGTTTTGTACTGCATGGGCGGATCTAGATTTTTTTCCAAAAGGGGGGTCTGTGGGGTATAATCTATGAGTTTGAGATAAACATGATCAATACATACAAGTGGTGTGGTAAATGTGGTGAGGAAAGGGTTTGTGACCGAGCTATGATACCTCGCCCCTGTGGGCGCTAGACTGAATGTGATAGAAAGTAAACATTTTGCTCACAATGTCACTGAATAGATATTCTGTGATGCGCTGATCGTCTGATACAATAAAAACAGCAATGATACAAACTTTTGGACCCCTTTGTACGTACTCCTTATTTAAGACCCCTTTGTACGTACGACTTTGTACGTACTCCTGGTTTCTGACCCCTTTGTACGTACTCCTGGTTTCGGAACTCTTTGTACGTACTTCGGGATATTTGGGCATTTGGTAGAAAAAAATTAGAATTAGCTTTGGGGATACGCGTGATATAGGGATATAAGTTCTAGAGGGAAAAAAAGGAGAGCGACGCACAGACTTTTCTGCTTTGACCCAGATTTTTGTGAATTAATTAGCTTATGAGAAATTCTTTCTACAGTTTAAAAAAGGAAATGCTGAAACTGAAATATTTCCCTTTAACATCCGCATAAATCCCGTCGCTTACTATTGTAACATTAGAGGAAGCAAATTGTATAATAGACAATTCCTGTCGTAGGACATTATTAAGGTCTAAGCCGGCTTCTGGAATGTTTACCGCGAATTTGGAGTAGGGAAGAGGGGGGGGGGGGCACGCACATGTATGCTGACATCGGTGTACTGTTCGCGTCTTGCTAAAACCCATACAACAGTGGCGAATTTTGGGGGTGCGGATTGGGCGCCCCGACCGTGACCTAATCCCTCCAAACCTTTTTTTTTCTATTTTGGTCAAAATCGCCAACCCACATGAATATTATTGAAAATCAAGTGTGCGTATGCAAAGTAAAGTGCATTTTTCAGCTGATTCTAAAGTTTCCACAAAGTTCCGTATCTGAGGGAAATCTCAAAGGAAATATACGAAAACATGCAAACCACATGCGTACCAAATAGCGCATTGACACGGACCAGCTGTGCCGTAAAATAACATATTTGCGGCAATTATTAATGTTTATTTACATTACTGGCGGTTATAGGTCATTTTATGTCTGATAGCTTATCGGAACCTTGTATTGGGCGGGTCGGCCGTCTGAGGAAATAGTTTTTGATCTGTTTGAACCGCAGAAGTTTCCCCTAGTAATCTTTGCTTTGCATCTACCCTCAACAAACAAACAAATATGATGATTTGAAGAGAAAGTTTTCTCATCTAATTACCGACCGCTATACTAACAAGTTGATACTGAATCACTAGGGACTTGCACTGACTAGTATTTTATCCAGTCTATGTACATATGTACGTACTTATTTTCTCAAAGCCATTGTAGGCTTCGTCTAAAAATGAATATTTTATGTTATTATATGAATGAGTGATATTGAAATAAAAATATAGGAGGGAGGGACGGAGGGTTAAGGTTTTATTTTGTGTGTACAGTTCTAAGGTCGAGGGCCATATGGAGAATTGATTTTCTTCTAGAAGCTAATCGGGGGTTGGGGTGGGTTGGGGGGTAGGGAGGTCAATCAATCCACCTTTAGCAGCAGCTGGATCATTTTAGATCCCATTACTCCCCACTTAGATTCGCTTCTTTCTGTGCTATACAAAAAAAAAAACAGAAGGGAGGGGGTGCACTAATTTCAGTGAAGCCTTAAAATTAATTTCGTTGCAGTTCAATAGATGGTTTTTTCTACATGCATAATTTAATTACGTTACACCAGAATTTGCACATTGCCTAGAAGAGCTGCGTTCAAAATTTCATGATAGAACTTTTGCTTTTAGAAGTTTCTTTGATCAAGCTGTAAGGTATCCTGTAATTGATATATGTGTATATTTGATATTTTCAGGGGACATAACTCAGAAAGGCTATGAGAAGAAGAGGACCAGACTGCTAGCACCCTTTGCCTCCCAACCTCAGAAAAATCCAGGTAAATCAGAATTAAATTTAACTATAATAATGGGAATTATTGAGAGCTAGGAAAGGGGGGGGGGGGTAATCCCCCTATCACATGTTCATATTTCTAACAGGTCCATCCCTAATCCTTTTTTCCTGACAAAACAACCCCCTCCCAACCCCTCTTATAGGGTGCAAAAAAGAAAAACACCATACATTTCTAAGGGCATAAAGCGTATAAGTGTGTGAATGGTATAGAGTGAGAGCGAGAGAAAAAACTTACACCTTGAAATTGACTTATAGTTGTATATGACTAATGTGGTGTGGAAAAATAAATAAATGAATAAATAAATTTCTAAATTACTTGAAGAGTGATATATTAGACATGTTAGAATGACCAACAAAAAAGAAAAAAGAAAAAAATACATAATCCAAAACAGCTAGTATTAAACATAAGAGTTTCTTTAAGTTTTCAGTTTTAGTGTATTTTAGTGTATTTACAAATATTTTATTTCTTTTTTATGTTTACAAATATTTTAGTGTATTTTAGAGTATTTACAAAATTTACATTAAATTGAAAAAAATCTATGCTAGTATCTAGCATGTCTAGATGAGCATAGTTTTGTATATACATGATATATATATTATGTAGTATGAAGGAAGCTATAGAGTAATTGAGAGCAAACGTTACAAAACACTAGGCAATTCCTAGTTTATCGCTCAGTTGTTGCAAGGTGAATTCTTTGAAGCGATTACAAGACAAGCTTAAACATATTGCCGTCCCCTGCTGTTCTTACGACTTGCTCACTGAAGGAGGTTCAGTTATAGATCCTAGAAAAATCAGAATTCAAAAGTAATTGTGGAAATCTCTGATACATCTGTTTCAAAAATACAAATTTTAGGGCAACAAAGGTATAATATTTGAAGTGTAGGAGGATTTTTGGTGAAAATCTAGGGTTACCTTTGCATGGTTTTGATCATTGCGGCTGTTAAGTCATTATTAATTAGTGCGCTACAAAATTCCCGGTGAGCAGAAAATATGATGAGAATAACACTCCATGATGTAGGTGAGCTTCAGAGAATGGTTACAACACAGATAGGTTTTGTTATTGATCGGGATCAAAACATATATGATCAAGAAATTATGTAACCCCCCCCCCCCCCCATCCCTCACCCCCCCCCCCCCCCCAACCCCCATAAATTTATTTATACAAAAATCTAAAAGATAGTTAAAGAAACATCAAGATCAAATTTTCCAATTCAGTTTTGCATTAAAAGCTGTTTTAGAATTTAAAACATTAAAAATTTTACATATGCACAGTTTACCAGTTCTAAAAGAATATGTTGACCCCCACCCCTCTCTCCCAAAACCCTTTCTGATTCCTTCCTAAAAACTGATCCCATGATCCTTGTATAAAAAAAAAATCACCCATGGACCCATCATATTGCAAAAATACATTACAGAAATAAGGAGTTTGAGTGAATTCCAAAATGATTGTATGAGTGAGAATAGAAAATAAGCCATTAATCAGCGATAGCCACGATAAAAGATGGGAAAGATATATAGTCATCAGTTCCTAATGGACAAACATTTAATGGAGTCTGGCCAAATCTGAGTCACAGGAGAGCTTTGTTCACAAAGATAAAATATAACCTTAGGAAACTGAAAGGTGCATAGCAGATATTTCAATTATTCTTACTAGACCCATAACAATTGATACCTTTGTGTGAAAAGTCTTCTTTGTTGTATTTTCGTTGTTTCTTTGTCTAACCCACTTTACGTGTGCTGATGAACTGATACAAAGAAAGAATCCCTTCCTCTCCCCATCCCATCTTCCAAAAACTAAGTATTGCCCTCCCCCCTCCTTAACCCTTTCTCCTGGGGGTCAGTCCAAAAGAAAAAATAACAACTTTTTATGCTCAAGCTATTCAATCTTTTCAATGAACAGAGATACTTTGCGCTTTGGACAATATCTGGAATAATATAATTGTAATGTCATGAATTTCTACAGAAAAACTTTTTGGAAAAACTTAACTACTTCAAACATGAAGTCACGTTTCTGTAGGAATTTCATTATGTAAGATACCATCCCAGAGGGAAAGTAACTCTGTATATCTAAAAGACTTGGATTGTGATATTTCTATTTTACAGAGCCAAGTGCCCCCAGCCCACAGACAGCAGCACAACGTAAAGCTCACAGACGTCTCACTCGAGATGAAAACAGATACCACTCCGGTAAGTGTCTCATTTAAGGCATTATGGGTATAATACTTCCGGTTGTTTTGATAATAGAAAAATTAAATGCCACAAAGTTGGCCGAAGACGCACGACTTCGGCAATGTTTGGGACCATTTATTTTCATGGTGAGTTGAATGAAACCTGAAAAAATTCCAAATATCTAAAAATACTTAAGATGTTGAAGTACATAATTTCTAGCTTTTCGGTGATATTGTTATTATACCCAGAGATTCAGATTGGCGTCGGCCATCGGCCATTTGCCGATAAAAACTCTGAATGGCCAATTAATATGTCATGTATCTGCCGAAATGGCCTATTCTTTTCCCGTTCGTCTGACATATTGGCCGATCATATTTTCACATGAGCAGACACAATTTATGGTCGAGTTGACTCGGTACCTCAATAAACATGTAACAACAGTTTTCATTGGATGATTAAAAAGAGTCCGTCGTACAAGCGCTTTATGTAATGGTGACTCGGCGAATGCTTGTTAAAGCGTGTTAATAACTGATTCAAATAAAAGCTGCGTCTGGGCGAGGGCCAGCAAGCTTTGTTAATCTCCAAGCGGCGGCCCACCTTGCGGCAGGTCCCCTGAGCGGCACTCCTGACACCCCCAAGTTCAAGCTGAACAACCTGAACATACTGTTGATAGAAATTTTCAACATAAATGGGTAACCCTATACCCTTGGTTATGGTATGATGAAACTGTGGACGCCATGCTCTGTAAAATATGCCTTGATGCAAATAGAAACAATACCTTTACACAAGGTAATAGAAACTTTAAAATAAACTCCTTGAAAGACCATATCAAGTCTAACGAACATCAAACAGCACTTATAGTCCCACTTCTACAGGAAAATAATAAGAAGGCCTCAGTTACACACCCATTATTTTCAAGTTTGTAGACTTCAATTTTCATCTCTAGATTGGCTCAGTTTGCACCATTTTGCTTTAAACTAAAAAAAAATTTCAGGGGAAGCATGCCCCCGGAACCCCCTAGCAAGCTCGGCGACGGCCTATACTTTTTCCATGTTTAGGACAAAATGGCCTATAATTTTTTTATGCTCTAGGCCAAGTGTCCTATAGCTTCTGAAAAGAGTCTGAATCACTGTATACCCCTAATATCTTTAAAATATCACATCTCATCTCACTGAAGCACTCTGGCATCTCAGTTAACATCACACTTCACTTATTGACCACTTTTGATGCCTAATGTTAAGTCATCCTAGCAATTTCTTTCAAAATGTATGTCAGAAGTGAACAGTTAAAAATATCACAAAAGTCTGATAAATACCGGTATATGTCTCGACTGAGACTGAAGGAACAAATGCGCTGGTAACTGAATTTATCTTGTGGATGTAAAGGAAGATTTTTTGCTGGTCGGAAGTAAAAACTATATCACTTACTACAAGCCTTTGCCTCATATATCTTTCCTAAAATAGAAACTTATATTGACTAAAATCAATATTTATCACCTAAAGAAATGAAAACAAGAAGTACATTAGTAGGCAAAAATTTCACTTAATAAGCCTCCTATACCTGGAGATTGAAACATGAAACTGTATCTATATAAGATTCAAGATTCCAAGTATATATAAACTATCACAAAAAAAAGTATCTGAGAGGAACTGAGGCCATAGTGATTTAATATTCTGTTTTACGTCTGGAATTTTTTCTGAAAGGTACCCTCCCGCCAGGCATAAAAACACACAAACACATGAACTTTATGACTGAATTGGGAAAGGAAGATCGTAAATAAAAAAGGAAAAACTTATTTCCTCCAGGGAAAAAAATTATTTCCTCCAGTAAGGTGCATAATTCTTTCTTTATTTCTAAAAACCCCACTATTATCTACTCATTATTAATGCTAGTAGACATTCTATGGTATTCAAAAGCATTTTATGAGATGTAGTTTGATGGTAAAAAGAACGACTCAATACATTTTGAGTCAGAAAATGCATGAATTTCCTTAAAAGTTAACCCCCCCCCCCCCCCCCCCCCCCCCCCCGACCGTAAAACAAAGTATTTTTTAAATTACTATGGCCCAATCTGAAAATAAGATCATATAAAAGTTGTTTGAGGAAAGAAAGCTGAAATACTGGGTTATGTAACTGATTCTCAGAACGGGTAAAATTGATTTCCCGACTTCGGTACGAAAGCTATTTTCATCAAGTTCTTCATTGACTTAGATCTAGGAGAAGCCGACACCTTCATGAATTCCTTTCGTACAAAGCGTAAGGGCTATAAGTATCTTTATTCAACATGTTTTTTTTTTTTCAAGTTAGATTTTCATATCATGTCATTACAGAGTTAGTATATATATAACGATTTAATGATTGAATTTGTATCATATTACAATTTGTTACTTTGTTCCTGCTTTTAATAGGTCAAGGTCATTATAATAGCATAACCTACATAATCCTTTAATAATTTCATTTTTTATGATTGATTACCAATTTTATACTAAGTCTTGTATATTCTTCAGACTACAAAGTTTACTTTGAGTAAGCGATGCTTTGATAAAACTGCTTTCCATTTAGACAATATATTTGATTTGTTAACTTTATACTTTTCTCTTTCTCTCCTCTTATCGACCTCAATTTTTAGCCGAGGTTCAAAACTCGGCTCTTAATTTTTTGTTTCTATTACTGATAGCCACTCATAGGTCTGTATTTCATTGTACTTCTGTTTTTATCAATTATTTTTCATATTTTTGGAATGAGTCAGATTATGATTATCGGTCCTAGACAGTCTTCATTTGTGTTTTCCTTCCGAACAATAAGATTTATCTTTACTTTGATTTTGAAAATTTGACGTTATCTTGATACCAATTTTGGTTTCTGATCCGCTTTCTCTGACTAGAAGTTTTATCAGATCAGAAACACTTGAAATGTATGAATTCAGTCTTTTAGAAAATGTAGTCCTGAAAACTGAAACTGCACATAATGGTGATGCTATTGATAAAAGATACTCTCAATAAAAAGCTGAAACTGAGCATGTTACAATGGTGATATTATTGATACAAGATACATGTATTAACTGAAAAATTCTGATAAAATGCTGTTTGTACATCTAAATTATTTGATTGACATTATTATTTTTGTACAGAAATCAGAACAGAGGCCGTTATGCAGGCTTTGGCCCTCCACAACAAGAAAACCCCGGTTATGCCGCTGCCGTCAAAACGTACATCAGTTCATCACCAGGGACAACAACGGCACAGAGACAGACAAGGTCAGATATTTTTTTTTATTTGCAAATCTAAAAAGATTTTTTAAGGTGAGGAGTTGCCTTTGAACACCATACTTTTATGGTCAAACTACAGAAATGTGGACAATGATAGTTGATGGATTGTTTCTTGTGGTTGATGGATAAATTCCTTTCTGCATATAATCAGCACTGTATAGGATTTTAATGACATATATAAGTGAGTAGAAAAAATCTTAAATAATGTACGTGTACTTAATTTAGCGCAACCAAATTTTAGCGGAAACAGAGCAGAATTTGGTAAATTGACATATTAGTGTAATCATGAATTAGCGCTTTGACTTATTTTCCACATTAATCTATAAGAGAATCATGATTAAGCGTATTCTTGAATTAGCCCAGTCTTAGCAGCGCCAACTCCATTAAAATATGAACTCCCCTAAAAAACAGTTAGCCTCAACAGGGATTTTTCAGGGTATTTTACTTTGGGTCCAGGGTCCGTTAAAATTGGGAAAAATCGCGGCGTTTCAATGAAATTGGGAATTTCCAACAGTTTAGTTGATTCTCAATGGAATAAATCATTACACTTCTTATTCAAAGTGTCTTCAATAAAAGAAACAAAGTACTAGTGAAGACATCTATTCTTTAGATTGTGCTTCAAAGGACATCAACTTCTAGGATCTGGAAAAGGCATCTGCTCAGAGTCACAGGGGCTACTTTAATGATCATGATCAATCAGGATTCAGATTCAAAGTCAGTGTTTGAAGGGGGACATTCCCACTGTCCGAGTCACCTCATTCTGTTTTAATTCTGAACATGAACTATTTTCTGTTGTTTCTTTTATAGTCACTATCCAAAATTTTATTTTGAAGAACGTATCTATCCTCTACAAAGAATATGTACTCCATTTTGTAATTTTTTGGTATCAGATTTGCTTTTTGTGAGACGACATGGTCCTGGGTTCCCAATACTGGAGATACGATTTGATGACTAAAATGTAAACCTATAACGGATAAAAGATTTTTGACCAATTTACATATCGATCATTAATGTCGTATTTCTTCTAGGTATTTCAGTTGACATTATTTTGCTCTTTATTGAAGAACACTTTAACAAAAAATAAAGAGGTTCAAATTGGGAAATTTCAATCATAAATTGGGAAAATACAGGCCATTTTGGTGTTGGGAATGGGTCCGATAATCGGACCCAAAAACGGACTTGAAAAATCCCTGCTCAAAGTCCTATTCATATCATCCAAGCATGAAAATTCAGTTTACCAACATTGAGAGAGAACTTAATAGTTATGAAATGAGTTTATCAACCGCAAAAAAGAAATGAGCAAACTTCCATCATGCACACTTGGTGTACTTCGACCATAAAATTATTACATAGCATTATTACATAATTTACCAAAGAGTTGAATGAATATCTTATTCTCAGGCTTTTCATTAAGATGTATTTTAGGAGGCGATCTAGACTTTTGAGCACTTTATTCCGTCTTTTCTTAGGTGTATGCTTGTTTTCGATTTGTATTTAGCATTATGATGTAATGAAATTTCTATAGAAACATCAGTTTTATAGCGTAGTTTCCCGGAATTTAACGTTGGTTTCCATAGAATTCGATGACGTCATAGAAGCTTTACATCATACTGTCCTGAACGGAAAGTATCTCGGTATAACAAAAATTCTGAATTCAAGCAAATGCATGATCATAGGAAATTTGAAGCTGCAATTTCTGTCATATTGACCTTTTCCATTTCTGACAGACTCTTCCTCAGATGACGACAGTATATTTGGTGATGATCAGCAACGGGATTTCTTGCGAGGCGGTCGCTATAGAGACAGTGGTGCTAGCTCCTCATCCTACTCAGATACGGGGGCGTCGCCCCATCATGGTGGGCGGGGCGAGAGGCCACACAGTGCAGCATATGTTATTCCAGGCAATACATCTAGACAAGCTTTGGCTGACGTTTTACAGAACACTAGACATTGTGAGTATGATTGAGTGTGAAAGTGAAAGCTTAGGAATTTGTTCTTCTCCCATTTGCCACCATGTGGAATAGAGTTTGCACTTAGCGACACCTAGCTACGCTTCATATGGGATCACTGTATCCCAAATGCCCTTGCATGACTTTTGACATCAGCCGTATACATATTGTGACGTCATGATTTTTGCACCTAAAGCAACGAAGTCACAATGAAAACGTTATTTTAAGACCTTTTTTTCTCCATTTTAATTCTTATTAAACCACGTAAGGCTACGGACTACGGTTTTTGGGGGCGCTGAAAACAAATATTCCATATTTGATTAAGTTGATGATTTCACTATTTCCTTGAATTTCAAGAAAGGTCCCTAGAAATGGGAGAAAAACGATCAACCATATGTTTGTCATGTGGGATGAGAAAACAAAGCCTTGTTCCCTGACCAGAATTCAGACCCCTCAGATGGGATTTTCTCATCCCACGTGACAACCTATAGTTGATAGTTATAATCTATGATTTTAGATCATGAAATTTTTTACAATACAATTTTATATCCCCAAGTGCATTTATGATATGAGTAAGTAGGGAAACAGAATTTACATGAGAAGTTAATTTATTTTCTATTAATCTTTTTTCTAATTCACATCTTATGCAAACTTTAAATTCGATTACAAATTAAGTGTCATTTGTGCATTTTTACAATTCATGAAAGTGGTACCAAATGAATGTAATGTTGCCATTTCTTTTATTCCTTTGTGGAGAATATATATAAAACTTAGAAATTCAAGTTATACATAGAAACATTAGGCTCATTTCGTTATTGGTTATTCTTTATAGCACAGCCCATAAGTCAGCCACCAGATGTTACAAATAACGCTAAGAGCACTCGGCAGGCAGACAGAGTTGGGCCCTACGCCGCGGCTCACGTTAGCTCTGTCCGAATGACCAGTACAGGACAAGTGACAGGGCTACAAGATGATGGTAAGCTACTGTTGATGGAAAAAATTTACGAGAGTCTATTTTTGGCTTTACCTAAATAAAAATTTGTGAAAGGTTGAGACAGCATAGTAATGCATGAATTTTTCTTAAAAAACTGATGAAAATTGACACACTTTATGGCTAGTTTAAGGATTAAAGTAGACATAAACATTATTGTTATTGTACTATAAAAATTCAGAGTATTTTGAGAAAAGACAAGTTAATTAGTTAGGTAGTTTAAAAAATTATTTGAAATTCAGTGAAATGTTTTCATACTTACTGAATCAGTCATGAAATTAAGTGCTGATTTTAATTCATTTTACTCAGGCGGTAGACATGCAGGGAAAGTGTCGGCAAAAATACAGCAGCTTCTGAACACATTGAAGGTGAGTCTGGTATAGGTTTTATCTTCAATGGAATGTCAGACTTTTTGTGCAAGGACGTATCATTTCAAATGCTTAAAGGGACATTTGCACAAAATTATGGAGATACAAATTTAGGATATTGAAACAAATTATCTTATAGTCACCAAGGACAATGATGTCTAGCACTACATGTACGATGTATGTATAAGAATAATAGAATCTATCACGTCATTGAGACTGAGACAGGGGAATATCATCCGTGTGCTAAAGATTTGCAATCCCCGACGAGGCTTGCCGAGTCGTGGATGTAGCAAATCTTTTGCACGAGGATGAGATTCCCCTGTCTCAGTCGTAACGTCGTGATTGATTATTTTTCTCACTCACCTCATTTTATCATCACTTTAATGTTTTTTTTAAAAGCTAGAATCGATACCAAAACCTACACAAATCTAACGATGGCGTGACGTTACTTTCTATGACGTCATAATAGGAGTCACGTGGAGTGTGAGACAAGGGAATCTCAAACTGCTACGTCTACGTTTTTTCTTTTGTCTCAGGACGTAAGTGAGTGAGAAAAAAAAATATATAACATAAAATCTTTGTATGTAAATAACTTAAAGTCTAGAAATTTTTAGAGATTAAGCTTCCAAATGATGTCCAGTTTAACGAAATTCTTACGAAAAATTTCAGGAATTTTTGTAACTTTCATCGTCAAATTAAAGCCAAAAATGTTTTTCATTTTTAGATTATGATATCCTTTTTGATATCATTTCTACATACTAAATATAAATTCAGGAACAAAACATCACGATTTTTAGTTTATAAGAAGTAATAAGCGATTAAAAGTTACAAAAATTCCTAGAATTTTTCGTAAGTATTTTTGTGAGACAGGCTGCAGGTCTGTAATGAAACCCCACTAGAAACATGATTAAGGCATTAGGGGTATAATACTCTACTTCCGTTTTTTTTTTTATAACAGAAAAAAAAATGTACTTTGAAGTTTGCCGAAGATGCACAACTTCAACAATGTTTGGGACCATACATTTTCATGGCGAGTTGAATGAAACATTAAAAAATATCAAATATCTAAAAACATATTAGATATAGAAGTACATAATTTCTAGCTTTTCCACGATATTGTTATTGTACCCCTAATACCCTAATAAAAAAATTTTGCAATATCCCAACAACTCTAAAACACTGTAGCATTTAAAGTTTTATGAATAGGGAAAGTGCAAATGTCCCTTCAAGTTTATAAAAAGGAATGAATTTCAACTTTTTTGCTAATACAGTATGTATGTATCAGATTCTTAATATGTTTGTGTTTGAAATGGTTTGAGGAAGACTCTTAAATAAAACATATATTTTACACAAGACCCATTAGCATTAACTGAGAAATCTAAACAGTCTGCAACATTTTGATCTTTATGTGGGTGGGGGATTGTGAAAATTGTAATTTGAAAGATAATAGGTACCATATAAGCAAAATACATGGGTTAAACTATGTTTTAAGGTAAAGCATCCCTCAGGTCTCAGATGCTAATATTTCCAAAATTTCAACTTTTACAATATTTTCTATTTCATATATTCGAAATTTGTGCTAGACCTGATATACAAACTAAAGAAAATTTGTGGTTTCATGATTATCATGGGAACGTAAGTGGTCTGAACTTTAACATTGGACCCTATGGGAAAAGTAAGAAAATACCAATTTTAGAGGTGATAAAATATAACGATAAAATTGTCTTTTCCCAAAACGATGTTAGTTTGATACTCTGATCAATATTCTGAAGAGAAAAAACAGGGTATCCAGGCATAAAATTTTCAAAATTCTGACCTGAGGGATGCTCTACCTTAATGTTACACAATTCTTGGTTGATGACATTTGGGCTATAAGTCTATATTCTGTCTGTAAGACTGGTGTTTGTATTTACAAAATAATATGTAGAATCCGTCATCGGTGAGTAACGTGTACTTTAAAAAGTGTATGATTAATCATTAACCATCAAAGTTGTACCTACTTTTGCATTTGGCTGAAAGAAGCAACCACAGAAAATTGTCTTTGATATTATGAAATATTTATTCATTCCAATGTATTTTCATACCCCCAAGCAATATGAGTAATTAAAAAATGGAAAGTTATCAAGATTTTATCATTTATGGCTTACTGTACTTTCAGAAAACAAGCTCATGTTATATCGTCATAGTAATTGAATTGTACCATCTAAGAATGGAAAATTATTATCAAATGGCATGCGTCATTTACTATTACCCATTTTACCATCATATATTTCATTATCTGTTTTAAAGAATGTTTTCAATGTTATATAATGACTTAAAGAAGCTTGATTTTACCAAAGGTATTATTCATGAATGCAGTGCTTGAATTTTCCTATCCATTAAGCCTTTTCTTCATTCAGAGTTATGTTCCTTGTTAGCAACCCTTAGCAAAAAGTTGTGTTATGCACATATAGTTCCCATCGATCATAGTTCGGCATCTTTTACTTTGTTTCATGAAAAAGAAAGTGTTATATTTATAATTTCATCATTCCGTCAAGCTTCCAACTGTTTGCCCATATGTCTTTGGTAGTTACTCTCTCTGTAAGTTCAAGATGTGCATTATAATACAAACTATCAGGGGAGAGAAGCAAGATGAGAGTACAGGTCACACATTAAGGGTCAAGGTCATTCATTAAGGACAAGTGTCAAGGTCACACATTAAGGATCATGCATGCCTTATCTTCAACAGTCAAGTTCTATAGTTTGTGAATGCTTACATGTATTTACAAATTTACAGAAAGCAATTTTTCAATTGAAGAAAAATCTTATTTAAAACTCTTAGATAAGAATGCATCTGATCTTTCTACATGTTTTTTTTTTTCAATTTGATAATTCCTCTCTACATGCTCATTTATTTCTTAAGAGTGACTTTTTAGAAATAATCTAGGGGTAATAGAACTCATCAAGCTAAACATTATTTTTGTTCGCTACTTTCAATATAGTACTTCCTTCATTGCTGTAGCATGCCATTTTATTGGAATCTCTGTAAATTTATGAAACTAAGGTTCAATATGAAAGAGCCATTTTACAAAACATGAAACATAATAGTGGGAGCATTTATTTTTTCTTTCGCTATTCCCCATGCCACTTTTATAAATAGATATAATATCTAAGTTTAACTGTAGCGTTAGGAATAATTTCAACGTACCAACTCAATTTTGAAAAAAAAAAAAATTCTTTAGTATCTAGTCAGTCAAAATTGTATTAGAAACTGGATACCAGTGACCTACTTGTGTTTTTTCTTTTTATTACATGTTCTTTCATGATAGCAATTCATTGTCTACAAAATGTATATTTGATACAGAGACCCAAAAGAAAGCCATTAAAGGAATATTTTGTGGAGGAAGACGATGCCTTGGAAAGTGAGTCAATTTCTGTATGATACAAAACTTAATTTAAAATGACATGGTTTTATTTTTTTATGTTGAACAATATTGTTTGATTCATATATGGCCATTTTGTTGTAAGTGTCTCTCATCTTGCTAACAATTTTAGAATTTTGTTGTTTTTGTACAGCCCCTGCACCAGACCCGAATGCACCAAAGCCGGAGGGTAACACCATGGCACCGGTTTTAGGAGAACAGCTACAGGTAAAGGAAGAGTTACAATTCTTTACATTGTCGTCTCGTAGATCATTTTGAATATCAGATTTTATTCCGCCATTTCATTTGTATAGGATACAGTAAAAGCATTATTATGAATGTTATGACATTTATGTAGAAATACATGTAGTGTTCCCACATAGCCATATTTCCTCCAAATTTGCCAGAGTTATCTCCCTCCGTGGATTACAACTCTCAGACTTTATCCATCTCTGCTATGTTAAGATTGCTGTACTTAAGAAATTTTCTATTTCTTGATAAGAATTACAAACAATAAGATATTTGAAAGAAAAGTCAGAAGGTTAGTTATGAAATCTCTTCTGAAAATTTATTTATAAATCTTTTAATGTCAACATTTGCATGGTAGAAATGGATAGTGTCCGAGAGTTGTGGTAAACATTGAGGTATGACATCATCATGGGAAGACACTATTCTGTATATGTTGCATGCTTTGCCAAGAGTTCCCAGAATTTTATCATCGTTTCCATAGTATTTGATGGCGTCACAATAAGTTTACTAAAAATACTGTTCCAAACAGGATGTTACTCAGAGTGAATAATGTGATGTCAAAAATGAATTTTTATTTCATGCATAACTTAACAATAAAAACGATTATCATATTTTGTTTCTGTATTGCAGACACCTTCAGGTTTACCAAGGACGCTAGAGTCTGCTTTGCAAAGATATGGGTCATCATCTTACAAGGCAAACGCTGTAACGGTACTTGATCAACATGGCAAACCATCACTTAATCTCACTTATGGTAAATATATCTCGTCTGATCTCACTAATAGTAATGATCCAATCTTGCGGTAATCTCATTTGTGATACTTAATGGTTTAAACATACAGGTATTTGCACAGTGGATCAGCCGTTATGCTGCAGGTCTAGGAACCCTTATTGGAAACCCATTATTGCCTAGGACTTGTTGACTAAAATGTTATTTTTTGTTCCATGTATTTCTCTCTTGCATTTGGTCGGGAGGTTTGAAGAAATAAAATTCAGATATGATTTAAGCTGGCTATTTCCTATCATATTTTTGTGCCCCCCCCCCCCCCCCCCCAAAAAAAATCTGTTATATGTATTACGTTCATTATCATGTACATACATTTGTACATGTATAAATGTCTTCATGGGAGTACCATTTGTATGAAAAAAAATGGAATGATGGCTGAGCGATAAAAGTCCCCTACCGACGGCATAAATTTATGTCCTGAATCTCTTTTCACATGTTTATTATCTGCAACAGCCAAGACTGAAAATTTCATTAAATTTGCTAAGTCCAAGGGCCAAAACTCTTGTAAAAATAGGTCAATGGAAACCAAACTCAAACTTGATCTGAATCCCACTAAGATGTATTCATATACCAACAATCAGTTCATTAATCTGCAATAGAACTGTAGAAAGGTCCGGAAAACTGAAAATTTCAAGAAATTCACTGAGTCCAAGGGCAATAACTTTTGTAAAAATGGGTCAATGGAGACCAAACTCAAACTTGGTCTGTATCACACTAAGATTTATTCATTTACAAAACATCAATTCATTACCTGCAACAGAACCGAAGAAAAGTCCGGAAAACTGAAATTTTCATAAAATTTGCTAATTCCAAGGGCCATATCTCTTGTAAAAAAAGGTCAATCAAAACCAAACTTGATCTGTAATACATTGAGATATATCCACATACCAAAAATGAGTTCAATATATGCAACAACAGCGAAAAAAAGTCCGGAAAACTGAAAGTGTGACAGACGGACTGACAGACGGACGGACAGACGGACAGACCGAGAGGAAACTAAGAGTCTACTTCGGCATTAGGGGACTGATAAACCACCTGGTAAAAAGCCCTAATGTGTCTTCACATATCTATTTATACATGTAGGTAAGCTTCTCAACTGCACACAGATACTAATTGAGCTGTCTATTTCACTATCATAATTTAAGGCTAAAGAGAAAAAATCTACTACATGTGTATATGCACGTGTATAATCTTCTTGTGAATACCACTTAGATTGAAATAAGCCCCTGGATAATACAATGTAATATGCCTGCTAGTAATATGACGATTGTCGCCGACTTTCAATAGTCGATTGCTGAAACCCCTTGGATTTTCGATAATCAGTAGTAAAATTGACAATCGATTGTCACTAAGTACAAATGTAACTATAATTAAATATGTTTTCGTGAAAAGCAATCAAAATGACATCAAGCTAAGTCGACAAAAATAACAATGGTCAAGAAAATCAAATTGAATTGTTGGTTTTACTTTAAAATTGCATTCCCAATGTATTAATGTGTTAAAAAGGCCAAAGCTTCAATGGTATTTCACTGGTTTTAACACGATTTTTGAAAATTTGATAGTTCCGATAATCAATCGATAATTAGTTTCTGATAGTGTTCCGATAATCGATAGTGAAATTTGTCTGATTGGTCATCACTAATGCCTGCATGTTTCTATTTATAGGTAAGCTCCTTAACCGCACACAGAAGATTGCCTACAGTTTACTCCATAAGACGGGTCACAAGGGCGAGGGCGGAGTCAAAATGGGAGATAGGGTATGTCATAGATCAACATCAGTATTCCATAAATTGTTTGTTAATATACATGTAAATGCAAAAGATCTATCTTGAAAAAATTCTGATGAGAATTGAAATTACTTTTTTGCTTTTACATGTACAGGTAGCCCTGGTGTATCCTAACAACGACCCTATATCGTTTATTTGCGGTTTTTACGGCTGTCTCATGGCAGGAGTGGTCCCCGTACCTGTTGAAGTCCCCTCCTCAAGAAGGGTATGTCATACATGTACAAGATATTGTGAATTCTGTGTTACCAGAGTTTTCGATAAGAGGCTTCACCTGGCAAAATATCGCTATCTCAAATGGCATAAATTATTAAAAACCCTGTGTTATGGTATTTATGACTGAGGATATTGAAGTTAATGAATGTTACGACAACATTTTGATTTCAACTCTTTAACCTTTTATACATGTATGTTTATTTATGTACATATACCATGGTATCTTGATACCTTGCATTTTGTTCAGACGCAGGAAATCCTATATTTATTACGGTACATCTAAAACTTTTCAACATTTTAAGAATGCCTGAAAATCTGAAAGTTGAATTGAGTTATTTTTTAATTCTCATCTGTTTTTTTTTTTTACATGTAGTAAAATTCACAAGCAATCTGTAGGTACATGTATGTAAATTTACATTCAAACATTTCTATTTTTAGGATGCGGGAGGTCAGGGTATAGGATTTCTGTTGGGCAGTCTTAATGTACGGTGGGCATTAACATCCGAGGCGTGTTACAAAGGCTTAGCAAAAACAGCAAATGGAGAAGTAGTCACATTTAAAGGTACACAATTTTGCAGATGGGAACTTCATTTGTTTTTTAATTTTCTTATTTTAAATTGAATGATAAGGTAGAGAGGTGCTGACCCTTACTTCTCCTGCGTGCAGTATTTATTTTTACTCTTGCTCTTTGTAAAGACAAAACTTTATAAAGGCATAATTCCTTGTATTTATCATTCCCTTTACAAAAACAAAGGGCACTTACCAAAGTAACCAGTCATATGATTTTCATAATTAGAAAATTATTGTTAACTTCATCTAAGCCAAAGCCTAAAGTGATCTATTGTTAAAGCTTTTCCTCCACTGTCTGTAGTCATTGTCATCATTCTATGTTAATAATACTCAAACATTGTATGATATCACGTACATACAGTAAGAGAGATTTGTTAAAGAGGTTAAGGAATAACACTTCTGATGATTGTATTTATAGGCTGGCCAAGGTTACAATGGTTCACAACAGATAATGTTCACAAACCAAGCAAAGATTGGCAGCCCCCACCTAAACAGTCAGAGGAAATTCCAGCTTACGTAGAGGTAAAATTCAATTCTCTTTCATAATCACCATTCTAAATTTACTTGTAGACTTTACATATTTCCTTCAATGGGTGAAATTAGGAGAAATTAATTTGATATTTCTCATCAGAATCAGAAAAATTTTGGTATCCAATCAAAAGTTCCTAAAGACACAATTTACCATGAGGATTTCTATTTATAGTACACTCACAATAAGGACGGCAGTACAGTGGGTGTGACAGTGACTCGTAATGGAATGCTTTGTCACACCAAGACTCTGACAATGGCAGCCAGTCATCATGACGATTGTTTTCTATTTACAGTACACTCATAATAAAGACGGCAGTACCGTTGGTGTGACGGTGACTCGTAACGGAATGTTATGTCACGCCAAGACTCTAACAATGGCAGCCAGTTACCATGACGATTGTTTTCTATTTATAGTATACTCACAATAAAGACGGCAGTACCGTTGGTGTGACGGTGACTCGTAACGGAATGCTATGTCACACCAAGACTCTAACAATGGCAGCCAGTCACCATGACGTTTGTTTTCTATTTATAGTATACTCACAATAAAGATGGCAGTACCGTTGGTGTGACGGTGACTTGTAACGGAATGCTTTGTCACGCCAAGACTCTAACAATGGCAGCCAGTCGCCATGACGTTTGTTTTCTATTTATAGTATACTCACAATAAAGACGGCAGTACCGTTGGTGTGACGGTGACTCGTAACGGAATGCTTTGTCACGCCAAGACTCTAACAATGGCAGCCAGTCACCATGACGTTTGTTTTCTATTTATAGTATACTCACAATAAAGACGGCAGTACCGTTGGTGTGACGGTGACTCGTAACGGAATGTTATGTCACGCCAAGACTCTTAACAATGGCAGCCAGTTACCATGACGATTGTTTTCTATTTATAGTACACTCATAATAAAGACGGCAGTACCGTTGGTGTGACAGTGACTCGTAATGGAATGCTATGTCACGCCAAGACTCTAACAATGGCAGCCAGTTATACTGAGGGAGAAGTCATGGTGTGTGTTTTAGATTTTAAACGTGATGTCGGACTCTGGCATGGAATTCTTTGTGTAAGTATGAAGTCTTTTCATAATACAGAGTTATTTCCCATTTTAGACAGTGTCTGACGTAAAACCATTAAGACATCATGAAGTTGGAATCGTAACGTCAATTTTGTAATATGTTTTGTCATTTTCCCATGGGATTTGATGACGTCACAATTAGTCTTTGTCAGACTCAGTCCAAATGGAAAGCAACTCTAGTTATCGAAAATATTGAATATAAAAAAGGAAAATATGGGATTGCTGAATATTCAATATTTCACCTCTTTGCGGACTTATACGTGATGACTATATTTAAATGGTCCGTCAAATCATCGTTTGAAAGGCCATCAATTATCGCATCAAAATGTAAGAGCTTGTCAGAAGATGCAGTGTTGGATATTCACCAATTCCTCGGTTTTGAGCCAATTGTTGAAATTTTCCTTGTATTGGTGGCTTTCATTGCAACTCTAAAGCTATATTGAGATACATAATCTTTTATCGAACTTTCTTTAATCTGATTTGCAACTTAAAGTATCAGAGACTTCATACCCTTCAAAGTATAACCAAAAGAGAACAATTATCTACATACATGTACATGTACTTGTAAGGATGAAAAAATGTATTATTTTCAATCTTTTTTTCTGACAAAAATATTTCTTTAATTTACAGAGTGTTTTTAATGGCATGCATGTGATATTTGTTCCGTACTCCTTGATGAAGGTGGACCCGGCATCTTGGATGAAAATGATTACCAAATATAAAGGTATGTATCCATTTAGTGAAAATAATGAGCTCTGAGATTCCTTACTTTTATATATGTGATCGATTTTGTGCATATGTAACTGTCTTTCCCAAAAACTTTCAGCTCACATAAGTCATTCGGACCTACATGTATATGTTAAAGAAACACATAGGTCCAAAACAAAAACTGTATGTCCGGAAAAGAAATATGGTATCAGCACGAGCTCGTACAACTTCTGACTATCACGTTCTTGTTAACGCTTTAAAACAAAGAAATTGAAATTACAATCATGAAACGTTTACAAGGGCATGATCAATTTCTCACAAGGGACCAAAAATTGTAAAAACTTGCACTGGAACATTTGATTACATATGGAATAGACTCGCCAGAAGGCATCAGTCGTTTGGACCAACTTTTGAGAGGAAAGCAGCGGTCTGAACGTAATTTTGCCCGTCAGTGGTGGACCGATGTTATTGGGAAAGACTGGTCTAATTATACATACATTGTAACTGTATACAGTGCCAACACAATAATAATTATAGATTTTGATTTCAGTTATAGACTTGTCTTACTTGTTCTCAGTGAATATCTTAAACTTGCTGAAATGTTACATTTTCATTTACATGTATGTCCACTCTATTACAGCCTCTGTTGGTATAGTAAAGTCCCGTGATATGCACTGGGGACTCTTAGCTCAGAAAGACCACCAGAGTATCAGTTTTACCTCTCTCTATTACAGCCTCTGTTGGTATAGTAAAGTCCCGTGATATGCACTGGGGACTCTTAGCTCAGAAAGACCACCAGAGTATCAATTTTACCTCTCTTAGATTACTCCTAGTTGCTGATGGTGCTAACCCTTGTGAGTATTTGAATCTATGAATTTTTTTTTTATTTTTTTTTTTTTTTTTTTTTTTTTTTTGAAATACAGAGTTACTTCCCATTTGTGCAGGTATTTGACATCTAGTTATAATGATGTCATCAAATTCTATGGAAATCAGCATGAAATTCGTGGGAAACAGTGCTACATATCTGATGTTTTTAAAGAACTTTAATGACGTCATAATACTTTTACGTCAGATACTTTCACATATGGAACATAAGTCCTTAGAATTGAAAAGACGGAATTTTATTTTGATGTGGAATAAATATATCGAGTAATATCCATAGATCTTTTGGCTGAGTATATTAATAGACCATTATCTGATCTTCTTAGAAGCAAAAAAATGTCCAAGTCAACATCTTTTGTTGTTGTTTTACATTTATGATTTATGATGTCACTGTTAAAAATGTCGAAGGGTTCCAAGATGCAATTCCATTGAGACATAACAATGGAAAAGTGTGCAAAAATTGCCTATTTTTCGTCATTTTGTCAGCTATTATGAATTTTGTGGTCTGTTGAGTCTGATGTATTGATGCATCGTCAAATTTCTGAATGCATTATTCATATAGAAAATTTACTTAAATTTTTGATATCCAATGTCAGGCAGTCTGATTAGATAAATTGAAAATAGCCCAGTTATGGCAGCCCTTTTATACATTTTATATTTGGAACTTTCTCAAATTCATGAAATATCAGATTAAAAGATTAAATCGATACTTTTCACGAACTCTGAAAGTGTATGCACAGTATATGTATGACTTCGTATCTCTTTTCAGGGTCGTTAACCTCCTGTGATGCATTCCTTAACTTATTCCAAAGTAAAGGTTTAAAACCTGAATCTATATGTCCGTGTGCTAGTTCTTCTGAAGTGTTAACTGTCTCTATACGAAGGTACGGAAAACCCTCGGCAGAAAAATGTCTGAGATATGATATGCTTCTGGAGGGATTTCTGAAATAGACTTGCTTGTTTAGTAAGAATCTTTTATTAAATTAAGAACGAGATGACATGAAGTAATTTCTAATTTACATTTTAATTTAAAACACAAATCGCTGGGAATTTCCATTTAATTATGTCCACATACATGTACATGTATATGTATTTCTGTTTATATGGGCTGAAATTCTCTTAAAGTAAAAATTAATTGTGTTCCTGCATATTTTGGATGAATAGAAATTCTATGGTACATGTAAATGCATTTATGTATGTTTCCATGAAAAAAAAAACGCACAAAGTTAGAATTGAGAGAAAAGTAATGTCCCTGCTTTTACTTTGATATACATGTATGTACATGTAGATTGAATTTAAACGTTTATCTTTTCATTCATCATCGCTATAAGATTGCTTTGTTTTCTAGGCCTGGGCGAACAACCTCCAGTGCGACTGGGCGTGGAATTCTGTCTATGCAGGGGCTAAGTCACGGTGTGGTCCGAGTGGACAGTGAAAATAGTCTGACCTCACTGACCCTACAGGACTGTGGTCAAGTCATGCCAGGAGGTAAGAGCCAATCAAAATTAGTTTTACTTAAGCGAGTATAGACTTATAGTGGTACTTTTAACGCTTAATCTGAATGGTTGGTTTCACTTCTTAGAGAGTGTTAAATAATATGTTACAAGGATTCATCAAGATTGATTAACTATTTAGAATTATATCATATCAAATCGAAAGCAAATGTCGTACATGTAATTTATTCAGATCTTGAAATAAAATAAGGGTATCACTTTCTCTCAATCCAGCAGAAATGTTGATAGAAGTAACAAACATTTACATGGCCTATTGAGTTTGAAATTCTTTTTTATTTCTGCACACACTTCTACATTCTCAGATATTTACCTATAGGATCATTTGATGTAAAATCTAGATTTATTTTTTGTAGCTTGGTAGATTGAAAAATGTGACTATTTTAAAACGGCATTTAAATTTTCAACCATCTTCGTGTATTTTCAAATTGTTTATGGATAAATTGTTTCAAAAGTTTTATTGGCACGAATGTCTCATTTTCATTTAGCAATGATGACTGTGGTGAAAACAGAGGGTCCTCCTACGCTGTGTAAAACAGATGAAGTAGGAGAGCTCTGTGTGTGTGCTGGCTACACAGGTGTGAGCTACTGGGGTCTGCAGGGAATCTCTTCTACTGTGTTCCAGGTAGGTGTTACACATGTATTTGTGAGGGCTCTCTGTGTGTATTTGTGCTCGGTACATACATTTAGGTATGTTAGAGCAATGGGGGATTTGGGAAAACTCTTGCGCTATTTCCAGGTTTGTGTGTATACATGCAAAAGAAAGCTGTGTATCTATGCTTTTTACACACATTTTAAAGTATATGTACTTGTATTAAATATGTGTACATGTGTGTACATACAATATGTTTGCAGAAAAGACAACTTTATTAAAATCATTACTATTGAGTTCCATTGAATGAGACATGACTCTCTAATTTTACAACATAACATATTCATCATCTACATGTATTTACCAGGTCCAGCCGTTACTTCCCGACGGTAGACCAGCCGATAACAACATGTACGTCAGGACTGGATTACTGGGATTCTTAGGACCTGTAAGTTGTTATAAACTGTGACTATAGATACTAAATGTAAATGTACATATTGTTCAGTCAAGTATTTGAAAATAAAATTTGTGATTTCATGCAAATAACGTACATGTGATATCAGACCTGCCCTCTCTCTAAATTTTTCCATAGTGTTTGCCATTTTCCCCCTAAAATATGGTCTACAATTTGAATCTAAGATTCCATTTTCAAGATCAGCTAATTTTAATGTTAACAAGTTGAAAAACCTATTTTTGATGTACTGAATTGAATCAAATTTCAGATTCTTTGCACCGTAGAGAGGGTAGAGAACTCCTGAAATCTCTTTATTTTTTCACGCTTTTTTCTGCAGAAAAGGCGAAGTCTATAGATAGGAAATCTTTAAAAGTACACTTTAAAATACACTTTGGTAGGCAGGTCCATAATGTGCGTACTTGACTTTCCAAATTTATACTTGCATATGTTTCAATACAGGGTGGTCTGGTGTTTGTCTGTGGTAGTAAGGAGGGTTTAATGACAGGTATCTGGAAGACGGCACAATACAGATGACATCATAGCTACGGTACTGGCTGTAGAACCAATGAAATTCATCTACAGAGGAAGGTAAATGTTAAATACAGAATTTGAAATACATGTACATGTATCCCCTAATGCTAGTCTTCTTCATTGTGGATATTGTTTTATTTGTCAATCTAACATGTATTATTATAGCTAAGAAAAAAGGGGTATAGTTTGAATATAGATTCCCTTCAGAAGATCATGAAAAATTAAAAAACCTCATGGAAAAATATTGAATTTCTGTAATATGTTATTTTGAGATGTTATTTCTTCTATAAGGTTTTTAAAAAAACATTTTGTCTTTATTTTCGCTCTTAAATCTATTAATTTTTTTTTCTTGATTCTGTAGATTTGAAAAGATTTAAGCAATATTAGTTTATTTTCTACAAATGAAAAACCAATTAATAGTCACTTCGAAAACCATAACGTGAAGGACATTGTTCTACAAAAATTAGGACATGACGGTAGAGCTATGCGTCTCCTTGTAGAGGATATTTGGATAAGAAAACTAAATACTTTATCTCCTTGCGGATGCAACGTTCAGCGCAACTGATGATACCTTTGCACACATCTTAGCAGTAGCGCGGGAATGATGACGTCGCGTTAATGCGTTTTCCAGGTCTCGGACGTCTATGACGTCATGATAAGCAAGCGCTTTAACAAACATTACAAGCGCAAAGATGGACGTTACATAGACTTTATATATTGTGTCTGTAAAATTTTAGTTTATTTTTTTTTCCACAAAGTCACATGTTAGACTTAAAATAGAAATGTAGAGATTCAAATTAAAGTACTTTGCATTGCAGGAAATATGTCAGGGAACGCGAATATTTATTAAACCTTTAAGATTATCTGCATGTACGTAAAAGATGTAAAATCCGTTTTGTCTTGTACTTTACAGGATAGCAGTATTTTCGATAATGGTGCTGAAGGATGAAAGGATAATTATCATCGCCGAGCAACGACCCGACTGTACGGAAGAAGAGGTTGGTTCTACTTTATTTTTAGAACTACTGTAGATTAGACATGCATTAGTACTATATATGTAGTAGTTTTGTTATAGGTTTAGAAACATGTATCACTCAAAATGTAGACAAGGAAAAAGAAAATACATACATGTATATTTAAAAAATGTAGACACTGAAAACGAAAAATAATACATGTATATTTATAAAATGAAAAAAGCACATTTCATACGTACATGTACAAGCTTTTCAGATGTTTTTGAAAAGATTTTGTTATTAAGTTATGTTCAATTATGTCAACTTTATTTTGAGCATGGGTCAATTTGGTAAAATTCTTTGAAGTTGCTTTTTCTCAAATTTTTGAAATGAATTTTATTTTGATTTTATAAATATAATTTTTAGCGTAGTAAAACTACAGACAAATCAATGTCGGTGGTGAGTGCTTGTTAACATGCGGAATTTCTGTTGATTTGATTGGCTGACAAGCACTTGTGTTGGACTGATGTTACATTTCTGCATTGTTTTGGATGATAGGCAATGACTTTATACTCTTCGTTCTTTGCATCTATTCAAAATAACTGTTGATGATAATACGATATTAGTCATGATTTATTTCATTAAAAATAATATATCATTGGTCATTTCCTGAAAGCGTTTATGTACATGTACTTCTTGTACTGTTATGAAGTTGTTGAGTATTTCCAAGATTATGTATATTTAAATTTCAAAATTCTAAAGAAATTCAAACTTCTATAAAAGTTGTAAAGAAAGCAGTCAGTCTACATGAAATTTTCAAGGTTCGTTTGTCTTCAGAAAAGAAGTTAGACATTTGTCATATTTTTATGGAACATTAATAGCTGCGAAAATGTAATTACATCAAGGTCAAGGTCAGTTTGAATTTCACCCCAAAAAAAATCCCCCCTCCCTTTCCCATCTCTTGCTTTTGGTTGTTTTAATACCTTCAATTTCAGCATGTTTCTCAATAAACCTACATGATAAGTAATCATTTCAACACGTCTTCACTATTTTGCCAAGTCTCATGCAATTCAGGATTTCAGAAAGTCAAAAAAATGGTTTGTACAAAGGAACAGGTGCGGTAACCTGCAATTTTTGCCCTATTTTTAAAGACGTTCAGATATTCACCATTTTATAGTTTACATAAAGTCAAACGTATGGTGAATTAAAAAGAGAAAAGATTGGCTTGATTTCAAAGCCCTACACTGTATACTAAGAGGGTCAAAACATCTGAAAACGGTCAAATCATTGAAAATATCAATAAACGGGCAAAATTATGATACAAAATTATATGAAATTAAGTAGCTCGACAGCCCTTGCCCATTATAATTCTTATAAAAATTGATAGATGTCTGATCGACCTTTCAATTTACATTAAAAGTTATATGGGCGAGGCCTGTCACACACTCAAATTTTAAAGATTTGTCCGTAAAATATGATTATTTTCCACTGTTTTCCGTTGTTCAGGACAAATGACATCGGAATATGACGTCATACAGCATGCGCGTAACATTACGAGGACTCGTAATTATGACACAGTATTTCCTTGCATATTGTACATCACAACAAGTGATATTTCATTATTCATTTAAAAAAAGCAATTTTCATCAAAATAGGGGTTAGCGTACCTAGTCCTTTATACCAACAAAACATTCAAACAATCTGACCTTTTGCTTACGGTATACATTTATTTGAAAATTTAAAAAATGACGATTTTTATCTTCACTTTTAGGATTGCATTCTATCTGGATGGAATATGGAAATGTTTCTTTACATATTGATTTTATGAAATTGTGTTACAGAAAAAATTAAATTTCACTTCATCAGTTCATGTTTGCATGTGAAGGCAGGCTGGTAGACAGATTGTTAGTAGGGTTGAACTAGGAGAATGGGCATGAACGAGAAGAGGGAAGGGAAGTTGAAAATTGAGGAAAAGAATTAATCTCAATACTGATTTGGAACTTTGTAAAAAAAAAAAAAAAAAAAAAAAAAAGCTAAGGTAGAGGGTTGAGGTTGGGGGAGGGGGGGGTTAGTTACATGTAAGAGCTGGTAACAAGCCTGTTGAGCTGGAGTGAATTAAACTTCTTGTTTAAGACTCATGGTGCAAGGGAGTGTGTCTTTAAATTATGAAAAGTGTTTATTTATTACATGTTACCTCTTCTATGCTATAATGTACCGCTTTGTAATTTCAATTTGTTAAATCACTTTGAAGCATCCTGATTGGTATTAACGCTCCAAATCAATTATGACATCTATTAAAATGATATAGCATTTTCTTGACAAAGAAGAGAATCTTAAATAATAATTTCATATGATATGTATAAAACCCAATGTTTGATTAAGTTACCGTACCACTCTTTTCATAATTACCATATGAATAGAAGAAAAAATATTTTTAATAGACCCAATGAAAATGATAGGTGAAAATTTGAAAATTTTTTAATAATGCCTGGAGTGTTTTAACTGACAGTATTTGAGAGTTACTGTTTATGATAAAAAAAAATAACAAGAACAAAATAAGTTAGAAAAATGTCCACTTTTTACTGAAATCCATTTAAGTTGAGAATAGTAAAGTGAAAGTAACCATGAGGTACACGTACAACCATGAGGTACACGTACATTCTTGAAATTCCTGTGTTTTCCATTACAGAGTTTCCAGTGGATGAGTCGTGTTTTACAAGCTGTAGATAGTATACACCAAGTGGGAGTTTTCTGTCTAGCCTTAGTCCCCCCTAATTACCTTCCCAAGGTAGGTTCAGACCCTGTGTATTTTGTGCCCCCCCCCCCACTGTACTTATACAAGCTGTAGATAGTATACACCAAGTGGGAGTTTTCTGTCTAGCTCTAGTCCCCCCTAATTACCTTCCCAAGGTATGTTCAGACCCTGTGTATTTTGTGCCCCTCTAGCCTCCCCCTCCCCACTGTACCTCTACAAGCTGTAGATAGTATACACCAAGTGGGAGTTTTCTGTCTAGCTCTAGTCCCCCCAAATTACCTTCCCAAGGTAGGTTCAGACCCTGTGTATTTTGTGCCCCCTCCCCCCCCCCCCCCTCCCCCCCCCCACTGTACCTATACAAGCTGTAGATAGTATACACCAAGTGGGAGTTTTCTGTCTAGCTCTACTCCCCCCTAATTACCTTCCCAAGGTAGGTTCAGACCCTGTGTATTTTGTGCCCCCTCCCCCTCCCCACTGTACCTCTACAAGCTGTAGATAGTATACACCAAGTGGGAGTTTTCTGTCTGGCTCTATTCCCCCCTTATTATCTACCCAAGGTAGGTTCAGACCCTTTGTTTTTTGTGCCCCCCCCTCCCCACTGTACCTATACAAGCTGTAGATAGTATACACCAAGTGGGAGTTTTCTGTCTGGCTCTAGTCCCCCCTAATTATCTACCTAAGGTAGGTTCAGACCCTGTGTATTTTGTGCCCCCCCCCCCCCCCCCCCCCACTGTACCTATACAAGCTGTAGATAGTATACACCAAGTGGGAGTTTTCTGTCTGGCTCTAGTCCCCCTAATTACCTTCCCAAGGTAGGTTCAGACCCTGTGTATTTTGTGCCCCCCCCCCCCCCCCCCCCCACTGTACCTATACAAGCTGTAGATAGTATACACCAAGTGGGAGTTTTCTGTCTGGCTCTAGTCCCCCTAATTATCTTCCCAAGGTAGGATCAGACCCTGTATATTTTGTGCCCCCGCCCCTCCCCACTGTACCTATACAAGCTGTAGATAGTATACACCAAGTGGGAGTTTTCTGTCTGGCTCTAGTCCCCCTAATTATCTTCCCAAGGTAGGTTCAGACCCTGTGTATTTTGTGCCCCCCCCCCCCCCCCCCCCCCCCCACTGTACCTCTACAAGCTGTAGATAGTATACACCAAGTGGGAGTTTTCTGTCTAGCTCTAGTCCCCCCTAGTTATCTACCTAAGGTAGGTTCAGACCCTGTGTATTTTGTGCCCCCACCCCTCCCCACTGTACCTATACAAGCTGTAGATAGTATACACCAAGTGGGAGTTTTCTGTCTGGCTCTAGTCCCCCTAATTATCTACCCAAGGTAGGTTCAGACCCTGTGTATTTTGTGCCCCCGCCCCTCCCCACTGTACCTATACAAGCTGTAGATAGTATACACCAAGTGGGAGTTTTCTCTCTGGCTCTAGTCCCCCCTAATTATCTACCTAAGGTAGGTTCAGACCCTGTGTATTTTGTGCCCCCCCCCCCCCCCCACTGTACCTATACAAGCTGTAGATATTATACACCAAGTGGGAGTTTTCTGTCTAGATCTAGTCCCCCCTAATTATCTACCCAAGGTAGGTTCTGACCCTGTGTATTTTGTGCCCCCTCCCCTCCCCACTGTACCTCTACAAGCTGTAGATAGTATACACCAAGTTTGAGTTTTCTGTCTAGCCTTAGTCCCCCCTGATTATCTACCCAAGGTATGTTCAGACCCTGTGTATTTTGTGCCCCCTCCCCGCTGTACCATTACAAGCTGTAGATTGTCTACACCAAGTGGGAGTTTTCTATCTAGCTCTAGTCCCCCCTAATTACCTTCCCAAGGTAGGTTCAGACCCTGTGTATTTTGTGCCCCCTCCCCTCTCCACTGTACCTCTACAAGCTGTAGATAGTATACACCAAGTGGGAGTTTTCTGTCTAGCTCTAGTCCCCCCTAATTATCTACCCAAGGTATGTTCAGACCCTGTGTATTTTGTGCCCCCTCCCCTCCCCACTCTACCTCTACAAGCTGTGGATAGTTTACACCAAGTGGAAGTTTTCTGTCTAGCTCTAGTCCCCCCTGATTATCTTCCCAAGGTTTGTTCAGACCCTGTGTATTTTGTGCCCCCTCCCCTCCCCACTGAACCTCAGCAAGCTGTAGATAGTATATACCAAGTGGGAGTTTTCTGTCTAGCTCTAGTCCCCCCTAATTATCTACCCAAGGTATGTTCAGACCCTGTGTATTTTGTGCCCCCTCCCCTCCCCCTCCCCGCTGTACCTCTACAAGCTGTAGATAGTATACACCAAGTGGGAGTTTTCTGTCTAGCCTTAGTCCCCCCTAATTATCTTCCCAAGGTATGTTCGGACCCTGTGTATTTTGTGCCCCCTCCCCACTGTACCTCTACAAGCTGTAGATAGTATACATCAAATGGGAGTTTTCTGTCTGGCTCTAGTCCCCCATAATTATCTTCCCAAGGTAGGTTCAGACCCCGTGTATTTTGTGCCCCTCCCCTCCCCCTCCCCACTGTACCATTACAAGCTGTAGATTGTCTACACCAAGTGGGAGTTTTCTGTCTAGCTCTAGTCCCCCCTGATTATCTTCCCAAGGTTGGTTCTGACCCTGTGTATTTTGTGCCCCTCCCCTCCCCCTCCCCGCTGTACCATTACAAGCTGTAGATTGTCTACACCAAGTGGGAGTTTTCTGTCTAGCTCTAGTCCCCCCTGATTATCTTCCCAAGGTTGGTTCTGACCCTGTGTATTTTTTGCCCCCTCCCCTCCCCTCCCCACTGTACCTCAACAAGCTGTAGATAGTATATACCAAGTGGGAGTTTTCTGTCTAGCTCTAGTCCCCCCTAATTACCTTCCCAAGGTAGGTTCAGACCCTGTGTATTTTGTGCCCCCTCCCCTCTCCCCACTGTACCTCTACAAGCTGTAGATAGTATACACCAAGTGGGAGTTTTCTGTCTAGCTCTAGTCCCCCCTAATTATCTACCCAAGGTATGTTCTGACCCTGTGTATTTTGTGCCCCCTCCCCTCTCCACTGTACCTCTACAAGCTGTGGATAGTATACACCAAGTGGGAGTTTTCTGTCTAGATCTAGTCCCCCCTAATTACCTTCCCAAGGTAGGTTCAGACCCTGTGTATTTTGTGCCCCTCCCCACTGTACCTCTACAAGCAGTAGATAGTATACACCAAGTGGGAGTTTTCTGTCTAGCTCTAGTCCCCCCTAATTACCTTCCCAAGGTAGGTTCTGACCCTGTGTATTTTGTGCCCCCTCCCCTCCCCACTGTACCTCTACAAGCTGTAGATTGTATACACCAAATGGGAGTTTTCTGTCTAGCCTTAGTCCCCCCTAATTACCTTCCCAAGGTAGGTTCAGACCCTGTGTATTTTGTGCCCCCTCCCCTCCCCACTGTACCTCTACAAGCTGTAGATTGTATACACCAAATGGGAGTTTTCTGTCTAACCTTAGTCCCCCCTAATTACCTTCCCAAGGTATGTTCAGACCCTGTGTATTTTGTGCCCTCTCCCCTCTCCACTGTACCTCTACAAGCTGTAGATAGTATACATCAAATGGGAGTTTTCTGTCTAGCCTTAGTCCCCCCTAATTATCTACCCAAGGTATGTTCAGACCCTGTGTATTTTGTGCCCTCTCCCCTCTCCACTGTACCTCTACAAGCTGTAGATAGTATACATCAAATGGGAGTTTTCTATCTAGCCTTAGTCCCCCCTAATTACCTTCCCAAGGTAGGTTCAGACCCTGTGTATTTTGTGCCCCCTCCCCTCCCCACTGTACCTCTACAAGCTGTAGATTGTCTACACCAAGTGGGAGTTTTCTGTCTAGCCTTAGTCCCCCCTAATTACCTTCCCAAGGTAGGATCAGACCCTGTGTATTTTGTGCCCTCTCCCCTCTCCACTGTACCTCTACAAGCTGTGGATTGTCTATACCAAGTGGGAGTTTTCTGTCTAGCCTTAGTCCCCCCTGATTATCTTCCCAAGGTAGGTTCAGACCCTGTGTATTTTGCCTCCCTCCCCCTCGATGGTCCCCTCCCTCTCTATGTTCCACTGTACTGTTTCTTTTTAACAAGTAATGTATGCTTTAGTTTACTGTTCATATTGGGAATCTCTTCCTTTGTTTGATAATAAAGTACATAATTGCGTCATTTTGAACTTTTGTCATAAATTGTAATGGAGAAATTAAAGTTCAGGGACAGATATTTCCCAGAATAACGTTATAAACATACATGTTCTTTTGAATTGTGGTAAACCTGTTAAAATCAACATTGCATTTGTGTTTATGTAATATCTTTTTGATATAAAAAAGATGTGAAATAAAATAACCGTATGTTTTATTTCAGACTCCGCTTGGTGGAATTCACTTACCAGAAACCAAGAAAAAATTCCTAGAAGGTTCACTGCATCCTGCCAATGTACTGATGTGTCCGCACACATGTGTAACAAACCTACCTAAACCCAGGGAACATAAACCAGGTACGATAGTCATATACTGTAAACAACTTTTTACTAGCAAGGACTTTATTTTCGCGTAATTTCGCGAGCTTGATCAAACACGAAAATAAAGTCCTCGCTAATAAAAAGTCCGTCCAAAAGATAAAAAGTAGATCAAACTTGACAAAATTCTAAGGCGTCTTATTTATTTTCCCTTTCCATCAGAATTAATTACCCTAATTAGACAACGGATGATCATATGCGTCGATGTTAGGGATGTTTGAATTACAAACATAGCAATTAATCAATTAGCCTTAATTACCGAGACAAACAATATACTAAAGAACTGTAAAATCTTGTAAAAGAAATAATCATGGTGCATTTCTTTATATTTTTAATCATTCCGTTTCAATAAAGTTCAATAAGAGACGAAAAAGTACACAAATGACGTGAAGGAGATTAGTACGCAAAGATATGAAAAATGGAACAAATAAAAAAAATTCAGATGATGAACTCGCGAATTAATCTGTCGTCGAGTTGTCGCGAAAATAAGGTCACTTGAATATAAAGTCGTTTACAGTAAACACTTTAAAATGTCTTTTCTCCAGAACCTGTGTATTCATTTCGGCACAAAAAAGTTCAAATGATTCAAGGCACGAATATACATGAATGTATGTCTCTTAATTGATATATTCGGGTTTTTCGTCAGAGTTACTTCCTGTTTGGGAGGGTTTATGACGTAAACCTATTGTGACGTCATCAAATTCTATGGAAACCAACGTTAAATTCAGGGAAAGTACGTTACGAAACTGATGTTTCAATAGAAATTATATTATGACATAATGCTTTTACATCATATACTGTCCCAAATCAAACACAAGCATACACCAACAAAAAGACAGAATTGCCAAATGACCAACATTGCAAATGCTGATGGACTTTGACATTATGACATCATACATGTAATTAACGGCCCCTCACACAATGCTTTAACGGGCCATTTGATTATTGCGTCATAATTGTATAAGTCAGCCAATAGACCATTTTCTGATCTTGATTAAAAACTCAAAATGTCCGAGTCAACATCTTTTGTCGTTGATTTTCATTATGACGTCATAGATAAAAGATGCAATTCTATTGAGACGTAACAATGAAAAAGTGCGCGAAAGTTGCCTGCCTCGGACATTTTTTGTAATTTTGTCAGCCATTATGGATTTTGGCAAGTGGTCTATTGGTGTGTTGTTGAACATTTGGCAATACCTGGAAAATTTTTAGATTAAAAATCATTATAAAAGTTGGTGATAAATATGTCTTGCATGTATGAATTAGAACAGTTATTATTTGATAGTTTGTATTGGAACTGAAATAATGCTAAATTAGGCTGAAGTATGAAAACCTATTTTCATTATTAAAATAAACAGAACTTTGGCATTTTTTCCGGCTTTTCATTTCAGACGTGACTCCTTCTGCTGTGCATGTTGGTAACATAGTCCAAGGTGCTAGGATGGCTTGGGCACAGGGCCGGGATCTCGGAATATCCGAGGATGAAACCGAGGCAGCAAAAAAGGTACAAATTCTCAGTATTTTGGCATTTTTTTGTCCAAAACGTAATAAAGACATTGATGTATGAGATGTGATTCTCAGAAAGAGCAAGCAGTTTGTCTCCACTCAGCATTGATTTGATTTGCCGCGGTGACCTATTTCTGACAAAAAGATTTCAAACATTTATTAAAAAAGGAGACCCTTGACAGTTTGGATACTCTTTCATATCAAGAATGATATCCTGCTATGATTTCAGTTAATAATTCAAAACCTTTGGCTACAGATACATCTTCTTTAACTCATTTGTGTCACACTTATGCCCTTTGCCGTGTGGAGCTCGTAAAATAGTTCCCCGCGAGGGGTTTGACAGTGTTTTGAATATTGTTCCCTGACATTGTCGCCATAGCACTTTCTATATAGACATAACCTCAGACAGTGCATGTATTTTATACATGTATATTGTTTCATTTTCGTACATGATCATCGACGGCGTGTGTGGCTAGTCAACAGGGGATGCTTACTCCTCCTGGGCACCTAGTCCCACTTCTAGCTTGCTAGGGGTCCGTCAATGCTCAATTTTATGCTCTATTGTGAGTGTTGTTGAGATTATTGTCAGGATCCTCTTTATCTCATGCACATATAAAATGTTTTTTCAAAAAGTTCCACAAGCATTCCCCCTTATGATTTATTCATCAAGACCCCACATCAGCTTAACTTTTATGATCTATAATTTCAGCACCAGTTCCTGACGGAAATTTTACGATGGCGATCACAGACCACACCAGATCATATACTTTATACTTTGCTCAACTCCAAGGTAAGGTGATATGCAGATAGCGGACACATTACATGTATATTTATGTATATAAAATGTGTTGTATTTTGTATGAACAAACGAATGAAGATTTGAAGTCCGAACTTTTTCACTTTTTAACTGTGCCCAGTTTTACATGTCGATTCCTCCTATCTTTCTTTCATGTGTTTGTGTAGGTCTTATCAACAAAATGTATTTCTCATTATTTTAACTTTACTCATATACTGTATAACCAGAAATTTTATGGTAAAACAGGGTGACTTAATTTTCGCGTGTACAATTTTTTGTGATTCCTAAATACTGTTTTGTACCTTTCATTATTGTAGTATTAGTTGGTTCTGTCATGAGAATACACTCAATCCACTCCTCATTACGTTTAATCAGGAAAACTGAAAAATGACACATGAACAAATGTAATGGACATTACAATTTATGATTTACCTTATCAAACACAATTTTTTTCGAAAATAGTTTTTCGCCATTCCAAATCAATTGCGATTAGCAAAAATTAGTATCTCACGAAAATTTCTGGTTATACGGTATAAGTGCATTTAACTATGTTTGAAATTTTTGAATTCATCTATGAATCAGGGGAATGAAAAAGAAAATCTTTGGGCATTCTCAGACCTTAATAGTACTACAAGTAATCTTTTACCCATACTGATCTCGGCTTAAGTTTCTTTGATCCAGAAGTTTTGATGCACGTTTTGATAAGTTCATTTGCTTCAGAGGATGAGAACGGAGTTAACAAATAAAATTCATGATTTCCTCTAGAATCTTAGATTGCTAACCTTGAAAATCCATAGCTCTACCCCCTCCCCATTTCTCCTTATCTAAATCTGACTCTTCTGTCAATCATTCTATCTTAATCATTCTAGATCCAGGGAAAATGGCCCTATCAGGTACTCATGTACTCTATTATAACTCTTAGCTACTATATCACATATTTTACGTGTCCAGTGTAATTCCGGCCATGACATTTGTACCTTACTAACATTGTTGAGTTTTATTTAGCTTTTTGATATACAAAGTGGTGTCGCTTAATAAAGAATTCAGCATGCCGTTATTTTATTAATTAAAATGGAAGGCAGTCATATTCAGCAACAAATAATCACGATGTATTTGGCAAAAGTATGGAGAAAACACAAGTTCATGTAGTTTACTGACATTTTTAAAGTATGAGGTTTTGTTTTACAAATTCTAGAATTGGTACCCGTTTAACATTTTATTTGAAGGGAATATGTGTAACAGATTTATATATACATACTCTGTGTAACTATATACAATGTATATTATAAAAATAGTGCATATGTATTCAGAACAAATTTAGATGTTAGAATGAAAAAACTATAGAAAATGAGTCTTACCAGCAATAACAAGGTTCTAGAAAAAGCAGTATGTGCATTTTGGCTGAGGCATAACTGCAAAAGAAGTTGCAGGAAAAATAGTGATTACGACCTATTCTAATAAAATGTATTTAAAGTTGATATTATACAATTATTGACTTTTGATGAGGTCTACTCATGACTATACAGACCTGGTCCGAAGTTCAACCAATGCCTGACCATATCTGTATAGTCACAATTAAACGGATATCAAAAGTCAGTAACTGCTTTATTAAATTATCAGGATTTTTTAAACATTTACATTTTAATGATACATGAAGTCAAAGATCTAACACTACAAAAATCAATGCATGTGCACATGCTGGTTATTATTACGTCACTGAATCCCAAATAGACCGCTTTTGAGCGTTAGCAGTCAACTCACTCTAAGGTACACTCTATTAAACTGCATCTCTGCCAATCAGAAATAAGCAAAAGTGTCAGTAATTCATGATCATTAATAAAAAAGAAAATGGATGGAAGAGACACAGCTAGTCTTTCTGTGTATGCATTTTTTTCAATCCTGTCTATTTGTGCCAACGTCCGTCTGTCTATTGTGATTGTCTGTCTGCCTCTTTCTCAATGTCTGTTTATATCTGTTTAAGGTTTACCCAAAGTGTCATGTTTATCCAAAGTGTCGTAAGACGTTTTTAAAAATTGGCTGTAAGCAAGAAACTTAAAAATGTACGTCTTTTTGGCAAAGCATGTGAAAATTTAAAAAGACGTAAATATCTAAAATTTGTTCAAACACAAGACATGAAAATGTTAGTTTGGGAAGTCAAATGGGCAATATAAGGCAAACTTTATAAAAATTTGCATGTCATATTCTTTGATAGGAGGGTTGAGTATTAATAGAACTTGCCCTGACTTCACATTGCCTGTTCAAAGAGCACAAACACGTAATACTTGGGGAAAGACTTGAATAAAATTAAACTGTAAAAACTTGATTTGGCAGAATTCTAAAATTGAAAAATTGAGAGTCATCCATACTGAAATAAATGGAAAAAGTATCTAGGATATATGCATCGAATGTTGAGAATTGGGCTTCACCAATATACATGTATGAGACTGATTTAGGAATTATGATGGCTTTAGTGAAATATGAAATAAGATGCATCAAAATTGCTTCATCTTTTTTGGATTCAGGATGTTCAAAAATTCTTTAAGATAGGGATTCTTTGTGCAGTGAACTTGTATTTATTTTGTTTGTTCTGTTACAGGTTCAGCCCACTGTTCAGATGACTTGTTCACAGCTATACAAGCGGGCGGAGAGAATTGGCTGTATGCTGATGGAAAAAGGAAAACTGAACACAGGGGATCACGTCGCTCTGATATATCCACCAGGTAATGTATATGTTTTGTGTATCATAGTCTAGTAATGGAATAAACCTAATGAAGAAAGCGCAGAATTTTATTCAACGACAACTTTCTTTTTTAATAGCTGATTTACCAGTAGATTCATCGGGCGGACAGACACCAGACATCACAAAATTTGGCGGCATTTTCATTGTGATGTCAAAATAGAAAACATTATAACACATAAAGTCAGTGTGATCAAATATGATGTCACAATTCAAAATTTTGCCAAATGATGTGATGTCTGGTGTCTGTGCATATAAAATCAAGGTTTAAAACGGTTGTAGATATTTTCTAGAAAATGGACTATTGCACAAGAAGTTCTGCCAGGCTAATAGAAATTGTTTAACAATTAGGAAAGTAGAATTTGTCTTGTGGCTTGTGGTTAAAAAAAAGTTTTCTCAAAGACTGTTACCCTTAAATTTTCAATGAATCCTTTAGATCTATCCTCAGAAAGTAAATAATCATTTTTAAAATCCCAGTGATGTTACTACATGTATCTTTGCTTGACATTCTCATGGAGGCAAAAATAATATTACTGATTTAATGAGACTGAGGGATTTTTAAACTATGTCATTGATAATTTACACAGCAAAGATTTTACTGCAATTTATCTGATGAAACTGGCTGTTTGACCTCAATAGTGAAGAAAAATTTTCATGTTCTTATTCTTTTGAAAATAAACACATGGTCACTATTGACCATTACGTGCCTTTTTTGTGCAGTGGCAGGGGAATTAGAATAAAAGTAATAATTCAAACATAATTTTGAATGTCTGTTAAGTGAAAAGGATTTTTGTTTCATTTTGATTTTCTAATGACAGTGTTAATTTATTTCAGGTGTTGACCTAATATCTGCTTTCTATGGCTGTTTGTTCGTTGGCTGTGTTCCCGTTACGATACGACCGCCACATCCCCAAAACATTGCCACTACGTTACCGACGGTTAAAATGGTGGTAGAAGTCAGTAAATCCTCGGCCATACTAACTAATAGCCTCGTACTTAAACTGCTCAAATCAAAGGTAAGTGTGAAAGTGCTAAAATAACTTTTCAAGGGGCTGGGGTCAGTCCATCAGGCGGGTCAGTCCAATGATTTTGAGGAAAAACTGGTAATTATCAGCATATTTTGGAAAATTCAGAGGGGGGGTCCTGAACCCTTTCTCAAGATTTGTGCTTGTTCTTGGGCATACATGTGAGTCCTGCAAGTTATATATAGAGATTCTTGGAAAATTGCACTTTGCTTGAAAGTTATACATCCATGTACTCTCAAAATTTAGTGTATAAAAAAATGTATAGATACCCGGTACATGTGAACAAATGCACATTTGTAATCTTAAGTTTCAATAAATGGAGGAGGACAACCAATTACATTCATGTATTCTTGTTTTTATACAACATCATAGCCACAAGTATCAAAGTTTTGTGAATTTTCATACAGGAAGCGTCTGGAATCGTTGAATCAAAGAGTTGGCCTCAGATCCTCGATACTGATGATTTACCACGGAAAAAACTGGCAGCCATTTATCGTGCTCCGACACCTGAGATGATATGTTATCTTGACTTCAGTGTATCAACTACTGGCATGTTGGCAGGGGTCAAGGTCAGTGCTATAAATAGATCTATGTATCCATGGATTAAAAATTAAATGTTTTGTCATTTTAAAGTTAAACGGTACAATGAAGTAGATTTTGTACGACTAAAAGCTTACAATAAAACGTCCAGAACAGAAATTAAAATAGAATGATTTTCTGAGTTAAAAATAGATTTCTGAAACTCAGAGCCACATACGTTTTGGTGAGGCTTTTAATTTAAGGTGATATCACACATTTCGTGTTATACAACATTTATTTTCAGAAAAAAAGCATAATTCTGATTTCCTAATTTAATTCAGCTGTAAGGGACAATATTAGGAGGTCACCATCCAAAATTTTGAGATTTTGAAATTGATCAGACTTTTTAGCCATCCATTGACTGTAATGGAAATGCTCATTTTTTGGCTATATCATTTTTTTCAGCCCAAGATTTTCAAATGAAACTTTACATATGATTCCCTCAATATATTGTGCAAATTCTTATAGAAAGAAATCATTCAATGACCATGTCATATGTTGCAAAATCTGACTGAATGTGTAAATTATCATGTAAAAAATTAAAAGTGCAATTCGAGTTATCTTTCTTTACTATGTGACCAAAGACAAAAGCATCCGAATTTATATAATCATCTTTTTGAAATATCACAGCAGTGTTCCTTCACTCACAAAGATGTCAATATGTAAATAAATAGAGCCGAATACAGATTTTGTGAGATAACACGACAGTATGTGCACATGTGTAATGATATTACATGTATCATATGAGTAACTACATGTATATTATAAGTTTCTCTACATTCAAACACTTTACTGACACCTGACTTATTTCTGAATAGAAACGACATATGTATGTAGGTAAAAAAGTCTTAACAAAATTTTCAAATACATTTGAAAGTTCAATTTCAGCAAAAAATTGACTAATGTTGGTCACTCTAGGCTTACCATTACTTTGCAAAGAAAAAAAAACATTCGTATTGATATACGACTCAGGCTCGAACCGCGGTCTTCTCGCATGGTGGGCAAGAGCTCTACCTCTGAGCTATTGGGTCGTCTTGACGATTAAACGATTATAACAAAGCCAGAACATCAAGACATTTTAAGTTACGAAAATCGGAAATCTTCGGCGTGGAGATTTCTTTAAAATTCTCGTCTAAGGGAGGCTACTGAAACGCGTGTGATATCTCGTTAAAACAGTTGAAGACAATCGATGTGATTTGGCATTATTAAAAGCTGTAAATGCAAAAATGAAGGGTTCACTTCCAAATAAGCAATGGTTTATATAGACAAAAAAATCCCATCGGCCACTAGTCAATATTGTTAAAGATGTAATATTATGTTTCAGATGTCTCATGCCTCAACGGCCAACCTGTGTAGATCAATCAAACTTCAATGCGAGCTTTATCCATCAAGGGACGTAACTCTGTGTCTGGACCCATACTGCGGTCTAGGCTTTGTACTCTGGTGTCTAACTAGGTGAGAGCTTTGTACATAGAAATATGTATTCATATTTCTTATAGCATCAGAACTTGTTTAAAAAAAAAAACTTATACTATTGGTTATAGGGTATGTTCCTGTCTTACTTCCTACTCAAAAGTAGTTGTGTAAATTTGTGAGGGATGAGGCCGAAGCCCAAACCCATACATACTGTATTTATACACCTACTTAAAGTAGGAAATATGACAAGAACAAGTGATCATGCGGAGAGTCATTGTAATGTTTTCATGCTGATTTATGACTTTCAAAAATTTACTGACCTACTTCTGAGTTAAAGTAGGACTCCACTTGACCTTTATACTGTGACATCATTGGCTGGAATTAATATTAGGCGTGGATATTAGTTGTTTTCTTGCACATTATGTCTACCTCAAATTTGCTCAATATAAGATCCTAATACATAGAAAGGAGATTGCTGTTGAAATTTTTTTACACCAGTTAAATTGCATTAGGCTTTGATGATCTGTTTTTTCCATGTAACTAAATGCTAGTTATGAATATGTAATATTTGCATATTACATTTGCTAAAAGTTACATTTATGCAGCATCAGCAAAGATGTAACTTATGTGTAGATCAGGTCATTTCAGTGGAATATGAAATTCAAGTGCGTTCTTTTCATTTTCAGTATATATTCTGGTCACCATTCCATGCTTATAGCCCCGTCAGAGGTAGAAACAAATCCTGCAGTATGGCTTACGGCTGTTAGTAATAATAAAGGTATATATATAGTTAGTGTATGTACTTATTTTGATGTTTACCAAATTTTAGCATATTTTATTGTAGTATTTCTTCTGCAAGAGAAGGTAAATACCTCTGAGAGTGTCCATATCTGAAAAAAGGTGTTATTCTCAGCATCTTTTGCAAGCATTTTGACGTCAAGCCACAGATTCTTGCTAAATTTGATTGGACACAGTAGATTCAATCCGACTCTGACCTGTGTACAGCATATAATTATACATCATACATGGATCTATTTAATATTATCATTTTGTGGTTTTACTTTCAGTGAGAGATACATTCTGTTCATATGGTGTGATGGAGCTTTGCACACGAGGACTTGGCACATCAACTGCAACTCTAAAGGTCAGTAAATGTAACAAAATACTCTCAAGGACAGTAAGTGTTACAAAGATACTCTCAAGGTCAGTAATTGTAACAAAAATTCTTAGGGTCAGTAAGTGTTACAAAAATCTCTCAGTAAGTGTAACATAGAAACTATCAAGGTCAGTAAATGTAACAAAATACTTCAACATCAGTTTATGTAATGAAAAAATAATTTAGAGTATAGTTGAGTTGTAAGGCATCCTGTGTGTTACTGTTAACCTAGAAAATTTCCAGTGTTACTTAAGATTATTAAATTTGAGAGCTTGATGGTTAACTTTTTGAACTTCTGTAAGTAAATGTATTTTGTTTTAGTTATGATTTTCCAAGTTTAGTAATATAAAGAAGTTTATTATTGATATCACAGTTTTATATACATATTTCAGCAAAGGGGTGTCAGTCTTTCGTGTGTTCGTACATGCTGTGTTATAGCAGAGGAGAGACCCAGAATTCAACTTACCACGTCTTTCACCAAATTATTTGGAAACCTTGGTTTATCACCTCGAGCTGTTAGTACAAGCTTCGGATGCAGAGTAAACTTAGGAATGTGTTTACAGGTAATTTTCAGAGAAGTTACATGTATTTATTTTGTAGATACATGTATGTGTGAGTTTTTTTTATTCAGATGTCCAGGACAGCTTAACCTACATGTATATACTCTGTCTGAAGTTTCTAATTTGATACAAAAAACCACCTACACCATACATGTACATATGCAATTACTTCACAAATTTTAGCATGAAAGCACAAATATTGCATCCATCTTTTTTTCACGAGATGAAATACAGCTACAGCCAACTGAACATGGACTGTATTTTGTATGCCTTCCTTTTCATGTGTCTTGCCGTCTGTATATTATGATCGATCTGCATATTTTACATAAAAAAATCGGATTATCCTACACGATTCCACTGATAGAATGCATAGATAGCAAAATATTTTGCACCTCTTCTGGTTATGAACTTGGAAATTTGATGTTATAATCAAGTAAATTTTCTATGAATTGTCTTGCTGGCAGTGGTTGCTATTAAAGTATCAAAATTCTTTGATTTTACATCATAAAGTGTATGGGCGACAAACAATTTACTTTTATTCATTTAGTTGTTTTTGTAATCAGTTAAAAAAAACTTATCAATATTTTCATTAACTCAAGCTTCATCTGAGAATGAAATTCTATGACATTTTTATCACCAGGGGGCGTCTTGTCCAGAAACCACCTCAGTGTACGCTGATAAGAGGGCAATGAGAAATGACCGAGTCACTTTAGTGGAGAAAGGCAGTCCTCATAGCCTGTGTGTTATGGAATCTGGAAAGGTAACAAAATATTTGTACATGTATAACAGCCTGGTTAGGGCTTTGATTGCAAGCTCACTCCTCACTTCTGAGACTTAGGATTGAAAAAAAAACTTATTTTGAATCCTCTGTTTGGAAAACCATCTTTTTCCTCCTTCAGTAGAGGTTTTAAGAAGGAATCCCAGGAAAAACCTGGCACAAGAACCCCAGGTTAAAGTTTCGTCCATGCAACTGACAGGCACACTATGGGACATTTGTCACAGCTCGCTAAAAATACTAGCAAAGATTCCTGTAACACTGAACCAACATGAAAATTATCAATTATCATAACATGCATAAGTTAGATAACTTTTTGTTGAGCTCTGTAAAATGTAAAATAGAAATAGTTTGAAATTTAAGTGTGTGTGGGGGGGGGGGGGGTAACTTGCCGCAGCATGCAAAAGAACTAACAAGTACATGTATGTTGACCGTATAAGAAATTGAAATTCTCACTTTCAAAGATTTTCTATGTTTACATGTAAATATTAATGTTTGACTCCCTTTCTTTCCAGCTATTACATGTAAATATTGTCTGACTCCCTTTCTTTCCAGCTATTACATGTAAATATTAATGTCTGACACCCTTTCTTTCCAGCTATTACATGTAAATATTAATGTCTGACTCCCTTTCTTTCCAGCTATTACCAGGTGTTAAGGTAGTCATAGCAAACCCAGATACCAAGGGGCAATGTGCAGATTCACATTTAGGGGAGGTAAGTACAGCATGTCAAAGTACGGATGTGAAAATATCACGTATGGTCGTAATTTCCTAGTATGAATTTCTTTTTATCATTTTTATCTGACCTATGAAAAAATCATTGCACTCTGATGTTTATTTAAAGATTTACTTAAATATTTAGAAAAAAAACATTGAAAAACACATTAAATGCATGTTTATATTTTACATATACTTTTGTTTTTTCATTGCATTTCTGTAAAATCATATTCAGATCTGGGTAAGCAGTCCACACAATGCTACTGGATACTATACTATCTACGGTGACGAATCTCTACATGCCGATCACTTCGACTCTCGTCTAGCAACGGGCGACACACAGACAGCGTACGCACGAACTGGATTCCTTGGATTTGTTAGACGGACAGAGCTCACTCAAAGTGATGGAGGTAGGATAAAACTTGTAAAGCTGTGTTTTCGTATGTCCTTCAAAGATAAATACATTATGGTATGATGCTGTCCATATTTCCATATCTTTATTCTTCCTTTCAATTAAAAGTTTAATTTCTACATGCATAATCTTCTCTGTGACAAGTGCCCTAGATTCTTGTTGGAAAATTCGGCACTTCTCCACCAAGTTTGGTATAAATCATTCGTTATTCATTTTCATGGTTTGCTTTCTCACTATGTATAAGCTGATGACCATTATGAGTGTATAAATTGTGATAAAGGTGAAGGTTACCTTCAACTAGTATAAAATGTGACAGGCTATGTACATTGTACTTGGTTGTGAAATGTCTAGTCTGCATGTACATGTATGTAATGTACAATTTGATTGGTGAGTTTATGTAACAGACAATTTGATTGGTATTTTCTCTTTTTCAGAGCGACATGATGCTATTTTCGTGGTAGGAGCTTTGGATGAAACTGTCATGTTACGAGGCATGAGGTATCACCCCATAGACATAGAAACTAGTGTACTAAGGTGCCATAGGAAAATAAGTGAATGGTGAGTTTGCGTTTAGTAGCATCTGCTTGTAACGGCATATTTTTCTTGACAGATTTTCTTGGCAGTCTTTCTAATATACATGTACATGTTTCAGCCTTTTTATGAAAGAATCTGACATAAAGCTATTAGGTATTTTCAATTCGCTATTTGGGAAAAACAGAGTTACTTCCCATTTGAGACGGTATCTGACTTAGACTGACTGTGACGTCATCAAATTCTATGGAAACAGTTCTAAGTCTGGGAAATGACGGTACAAAATAGACTTTACCATACCAATTTCATGACGTCATAATAGTTTTACGTCAGATACCGTCTCAAATGGGAAGTCATTCTGTGTTCCGAAAAGACTCAAAGATGATGACATTAATTATAATGGAAATGGCCATTCAAAATGAATGAACATTCAGGGAAACTATGATAAAGATATGATATATCTCAAGAATCTTTTTTATTTCTCATTAAATTTTATATCATATTTTGTTCCAACGCAAATTGTCATATTTACCATTCTGTTCTATATTCCAGTGCTGTGTTTACATGGACAAATTTATTGGTGGTAGTCGTAGAACTCGAAGGAAATGAAAATGAGGCTCTTGACCTTGTTCCCTTGGTAACCAATGTGACCTTAGAGGAGCACTTCCTGATTGTAGGAGTGGTTGTGGTGGTGGATCCAGGAATCATTCCAATTAATTCCCGTGGTGAAAAGCAGAGAATGCATCTGAGGGACGGTTTCCTTGCTGATCAACTTGATCCAATTTATGTGGCATATAATATGTGAAGAAAAATAGTCGCTAATAAACAAATATGAAGTTTATAAGAAAATAGACAAATATAAGAGTTTTAGATGTCGTTAAACATCAAGTCATCATTGAAGGCCTACTAGTGTGTGTTTGATGTGTAAAAGAGCTCTCATTTTCCAAAAATGTGAATCGGGAAAAAAATCACGTAAATGGTAGCCATTTTTGACTGCTTGTGGTAGATGTAAAATGTACTTCCAGTCTGAATATTTCTGTGGGGTATTGTAATGTATTGCAAATGCTTTCAAGTTTTACCGTACGGTTTCTGATAAAGAATGCTTGCAGTACAACTGGCTAATCCTTCCATTTTGTGTTTTTGAATGGTAGTGAGTGACAAACTATCATGAAAAATTGACGAGTCATGCTTACACGAAATATTTTAGATAAATCGAAAGCGATGAGACTTTACAATGAGTCAGTATGCCTGATAAATCGAAAGCGATGAGACTTTACAATGAGTCAGTATGCCTGTAGTCAGTGATATGTACATGTAAACAGCACGCGAGATGATTGTTTGCTGAAATGTAGTCGTGAAAGCTTGAAGTGGTCGTTGAATTGTGCCGTGCAGTGAGAGACAAATTCGGTGATGGAAGGTGTCAGGAAATTTAGGGAATTTTCTGCTATGTATGACTTGGATGTATAACGAAAACTTGTCATTAATGTGTACTTAAGGTTGCATGAAAAAATATTGGACGAACAAAAAATTAGAAGTATCTGTGATGTATGAGTCCTATGACATCAGTACAAAGTATAGCATAATGAGCTGTTGGCCATCTTCTCAAGACAAGTGTACGTAAAACCTTATTCCCCCTTGTCTGATGTCATACACAAAACTGTGTCTCTGGTGAGTTTCGCTCGGAGAGTATATACAACAAGAACAGAGTTTATATTTTATCGTACTTTCACATACAAGCAATTTTTAACGTAAAATCACCCGAACATACTAAAGAGCACTTTAATTGCTATTAATTATTCAAAGTTTTAGCCTGATAAGTCTCTGAACCGGAGACGGAGTTTTGTGTATGAAATCCGACAAGGGGGAGTAAGGTACATGTATTAGGTACACTTGTCTCGAGAAGATGCTGTTGGCATTCTGAAGTTAAAGATATGTAATGCTTCTTTGTCGTGTGTATAGGATATGTATTCAAATAAACCATGGTCAGTGCTAAGTGATACATGTATATTATTGTATTTCCATTTCTGCAGTATCTTAATGAAGTCTACGTACAATGTGATTGCTATACCTGTAATATAGGCTTAACTTACAGCTGAATTTTTAACGAATTTTTGGTATACAAGATTGAAACAATTTACAATGTATATCATGTCTATTTGTATAATATTGAACAAAATTGTGCTTAAGAAATATGCCCTAGCAATGCCAGTTCAAGCAAAAGTGTGTTAGTTGACCTAGTCAGAAAATGGTGATACTGTCTGAAATGAATTTCTTTGTCTTTTTTTTTTATACCTTTTTGACAATTGATAGAATAATTCTCGAGAGAGGACAGTATATATACAATGTATTAAAGTATGCAGTCCTATTTAATAGAAAATTTGTATAATATATATTACATATTACGAAAAGAAAATGTATTTTCTGTCCAGCGAGTATGTAATGTAACACATGAAAAAATTTTCGTAATTAGTTTAAGATGGTATTTATTTCGAAATCATGACATATAAATAACATATAGACATTACAGGATTGGGAAACAAGTAGAAAAATACTTATATTAATCCCGTTCCTAAGAAATTTTCGTAATTCATTTATGTAATATTGGGTTCTCTTCTATTTTTAGCTAGTCTGTCAAACTTAGCCGAAATATCAGTCAAATTATATTCAAATACATGTATATCGTGTTTACAGCATCAAATATTAAAAACATCATAACAATAAAAAAAATCAACACTATTATCGGTTTCAATATACATGTAGCTTCATTGAAGACATAAAATGTAATCTTCTTGATAATTTCATTGATTGGACGATAAGTTATAGAAAAATACATGATACCCATTTCCCTTCCTGGAAATTTCTTCATCTGCATTAGATTTTAGGACATGCAGTGAACATCTGATTCTCGGACACTGAATTTCATTAAATTATTTGTTTACAGAAAAGTTTTGGACTGTTTCTGTCAAAATGATATGTTTAAGGAAGTGTCTAGGATGAAATAGGCGGTATAATTAAAAAGGAATATGAGCAAATTTCATTTCTCACCAGCATCCAATTTAGGTAATCATATATTTTTTTAGTGTCGTACATGTAGGTACATGTATTTGCGCTTCATTAAAAAAATCAGGATTTTCAAAAGATCTGACATTTACAAATGTTTTATAATGAAATGTATGTTACGTGTATATTATTGTTCTGTCGATTTTCTTTTCGTGTGATACTCTACAGGGTGCGTGTACTTTATCCAATCAAATTACGAATCCACATTTTCACATAGCGAGATAATGGATATCTCGATATACATGTATTAGCTATAAATATGTGTACTGTATAGTAAGATTGTAATATATTAATGAATTGTTACACATATGTAGGATTTATGTTTAAAGTGCTGCAATTTTTGTTTCAAGTGACAATGTTTTGCGATTTTTTTTTCGTTGTTGTTGCTTTGTTATGTTTGATTACATGTATGTCGCTCAGTTTTGGTTGCTATTTGTTTTCGTTTTTGTAACGTGTCAAATTTATCCATCATTGTAAGTAAAGCTTAATGGAATAGAAAAAAATTCTTTTTGAATGCAATATGAAGTATTGGGTTTTCCCCATTTCCACTTTCCAAAAAAAAAAACTGATAAAGGAAAATTATCTTCATCAAGGATGACGGTACAACATCATCATTACCAAACAGTTGTCATGACATCATAATGGTTTTACGTCAGATACCGTCTCAATGGGAAATAACTCTGTATTCCGCAAAGACTCAATATAGATTATTCTTATGACTGTAAGATTGGTACTAAATATTACCAACTTGCATTTTTAGGTAGACGAAAGATGTATGTTCATGGTGGTAAAATTTATGAGAAATATTTAGATTGAAAATATTAGCTAGGGATGCTTTGCCAGTGAGACACCATGACACAGAAATGCATATAGGGAGAGAAATTGTATGCAATATTCTATTTTCGAGTCTTTCATATTTGTATTTAAGGCCTATGATTTATTTAGGGCTTACAGTTCAGTGAGGGAAGTAGATTTGAAAGAAGACCTAAGATGAATGGTTTTTACAACTGGTAAAATTTTACATGTATAAGATGCTGTTAAATTGGTTAGCTAACCTCACCGTACTTTGATTCTTATATTAGTAGAATAGTTAGGATGTAAAAAGGAAATGTATAATGACATGTAAAGACAGAAAATAGTGCTAAACCATTATAATTTTAGTTATATTGTAAGGTCAACATTAAGTGCCAACCCCCCCCCCCCCACCCCCTTTCCTTTTCCATTTTCATGAGTTATTCAGTATTAATAGTTTGTAGACGAGGATACCGCTCATGTATGCCACCCAGTCTTTATTTTTCCCTAAGCTCTTTCTTAATTCAGTGCTTACATACATGTAGGTATTTTCATAGAATTCTGCAGCATTTAAGAATTTATTCACCAGGTGTAGAATTTTTATCAATGTACACATTTTCTAGCTGAAGATTGAATGAAAAAAAAATAGTTTTTGGTTTGAACCGTGAAAGTTTACATGGAAGGTCACAAAGTGACTACATCAGATGCTTCTTAGTAGCATTAAAATTTGGTCACAATTAGTCAAGTATGATTGGTTGTTGGTTAATGGAGTTTGAAAATTAGTGTTTGCTTCCCAACAGTGTTTAATGTAATGAAGGTTTTGTTCCTGTATGTTTGAAACTTAAGCTATCAGTAGGAAATCTTGTTATGAGAATTAGTAGCAGTAGGTTTATTTGAAAAACTAAATTGGATAAGTAAACTTTTACTTTCATTGTTGGACGCTAACTCTTATTGCCTGTAACAAAACGCATGCCATATTATGTTGCATAATTTATCATTATGTCCGTCTGTTACATTCATTTGTCTGCTTCATTGATTTGCGTCAAGTTGTACTTTGATTATGGAAACAGATAGTGTATTAGGTCAGACACATTTTCAAGGACCTCGTAACACCAGAAATGCTATCTTTTATCCATTGTTTCTTTAATTCATTTCAATTTTGCCCCCTCCCCTTTGAGATTTCATATTTTGTGGTACATGGACTTGAATCCCCACCAATCTTAAACTAAATCGATAGTCAACAATTTATGTGTGCTTCAAAGGAATGCTCACTTCGGACATGCTGGAATTTTCCCCCATTTTAAGATTTCTTTTTGTTGACTCCCAGGGCCAAATGCATCAGGGACAAAGTTTCCCAAAATGGGTACAAGATATTTGAGAAATGAAATTAGACAAATAAATATCACTTAGTTTGGGATTTAAGCTTCGATTGGGCTTTATGGCTTTGATTTCATACTAATGTACTTAAAGTTTAAATGGGGTATGTAAGCAAAAATACTATGCATTTGCTACGATAGCAATTGGATTATATGCTATTTGGATTTAGTAGGACTTACACGTAGCTATGAGATTACTCGATGTTAATCAGTATTTTATATAATGTATGTCTATGTACAATTTATGTGCTTGTGTGTGCATTTACTTAAATTAATATAATTAATTGAATTTATAACTTATGTGCAATACCTAGAGTTATTTCCCCTATTTTCTGTATCGTATTGTTGGCTCATCGTTAGATTTTTGTCGGTTATTTAACAGAACACAGGAAAGTGTGTTTGCTGCGTGTGTGCGTGTGTGATTTTTGATTGCTTGTGTTATTTTTGTAATTGAAAGTACAAAGCTACGAGTCAGTATGTAAGTGTATATGTAAATATTAGACAAATTTTTACCCTATCCTTTCTCTAGAGTGTACGATTATTTCTTAGTTCTTAATAAATTTTAAGAAATGAATATGCAACATGACATGATGTAAGTTTGATTTATATGTATGTACCATATTACAATCAGTCTAATATATAGAACTATGTGTATTGCAGTCAGAAAGTATTTATGTGGGAGAATTTCTTAGTCGTACTTTAACCTGCCGTCAAGTTCAATCACATCTGATAACGGACATTCATCTTTTGATTTAATCAGTCATTATCACCCCTTTAACTCCTAATGTTAAATAAACTAAAATACATTGGTTTCTTCACTGTTAAAATTTTCATAACTGTTCCTGCAGTTGGTCAAGATTTTTTATATTTTCAACTTGGCTTAATGGTCTATTTATAGATTAAGTTTGAATTTGGTCATGGTTGACCAACTATCAACCGAGTTATCCAGCAAGTCGGAGACCTTGTATTATTTTACATGCAGATAGCTTGTATCCAATGTTTTAAGTTATATGATTCGCTTCCATGCCTCGGAAATGAAAACAGAAGTCTGTACTACCTAACCTTTGTTATCAATCATAATGCTGATATCACTCGCAAATTTATATTGTCATGGACACTTTTTTTTCAAAAATATAAAATATTCAACATACTTGTGTGTTTGTGTATTTATATAATGTGTTAACAACACATTCATCCCAACCTTCTTTCTTCGAGAATTTGATTCAAACATTGCACCCTTCTGTGAACAGGACTAAGTCTTGTATCCTCATTTATCTGTTTTCCAGACTGTCTGGGTGTTTATCAAGCAATAATACGCTGACAGCCACTGATGAGTCCATGGATGCTAGAATTACTTCGAAAGCCGGTATATTCTAAGCTTTTAGTATATTTCATGGCTTTGTAGCGTCATAGAATTTTATAGCATTCCCATCATTTTGCCATTGATGATTTTAAACAAGAAAAAAATGTTCTTTTTTAAATGTGCAATTCCTGTTTGTATAGGGTAAACTAAAATGACAATCTGAGTACAAGTGATGATTGAATACTTTTTTATTTCAAAACAAAATTGGACAGAGTTTGTTCATTTGTAGCACACAAATATCAAAAATGTAAAGAAAATTTAAAAATCATTTCCAATGCAATTCAAACTTTTGTTTGCTCTATGAAGAGAGACATGTTAAAAAGAAGTCGAAAAATTACATGCTTATGTGAAATAGATAAAACAGTTATGATGGACTAAACCAGGATGAAATTGTTAAAGGAACTTTGATTGGTTAGAAAATATGAGGAAATTTGACTTTGATTGGTTAGAAAATATGTGGAACTTTGATTGGTTAGAAAATATGAGGAAGTTTGACTGGTTAGAAAATATGAGGAACTTTGATTGGTTAGAAAATATGAGGAAGTTTGATTGGTTAGAAAATATGAGGAACTCTGATTTGTTAGAAAATATAAAGACTGTCCGTAACTAGTCACAACGTTGCAGGAAACAGCAAGTGTTGACAGCTGTTTAATGCAGTTCATTTGTTTTGATGGTAAATCGCTTAATGTACCACACTCAAGCAAATCTGGAGGTAATTGATTCCTGAGACTAAAAAAATGAGTTCATATTTGATGAATACTAGTAAATGTTCTCGATGAAAGCTTTTGTATTAAACTTTTGAAAGTTTTCGTCCTTGACCTGTGGCCTCTAGCTGAAGTTTTCACCTCGCCATTAAACGTCCGAATACAGCAGCAAGCAGCAAAAGTAAGAGAGAAGAACCTGAAAAAAATTAAAGTACTCTTATATTACTATAAAAGAGAACAAAATACCATCTCTAAATTTGTGTCTGTATGTATGTTAGTACGGAGTAAAATGAATTTTAAAAGATTTTTAATTGATAAAGTTCTAACGGCAAGACGGATGAGTCAAATGCAAAATTTGAGGTCATATGACATATTCATGTTGTTCTTTCTGATATCATATCCAGGTGTAAATATCCAACAGAAGTAATTGATGCGCATTCATCATTCATGGGCTGATCTATATTTTTCCAGGGAGGGGAGAAAGGGTCCAGCCTGTTAGGGGAGGGGTAGGTTCATTTTTTGAATAATAGAAATATGTTTCAAATGAGAAAAAACGGATTTTGACAAATTCCAATGGAGAGTGGAACCCCTCCCCCCTTAGATCCGCCCTTACCATTACATGTTGTCAGCTTTGGTCTAAATACACTTGAATGCTGAGCAGATGACAACATTACTCACCAATCATACTGGTACCGCCTGCTTCTTCTGGATCAGGACGCTGTAAGTTGTTATTTGTGTAGCCGAGTGACAACGATAGAACAGCCTGTGAGCAGCCGGCTTCGTCACTTCCGTCAGGGCACATGGTGACTCCGTCACATCGCCCGCCGATGGCGCAGGTTCCGTCCGTACATAGATACATTCCTGTACCACAACCTGTGACAATATGACGATATTTTGTATACTTGGACTTGGTAATGAGATTTTTTTTCTAAAACCAGTTGCACAAGGTCTGCAATAAAGACGTTGCGTTGTTCCACCGTTTAAACAGTTTTTTTTTAAGCTTGTGAAAGTACTTCACGTTGAGGCAAGTCACAAATGTTCTAAATCGCACCTGCCGTCAGACTTTTACCTCATGACGTCATAATCATGGTCCGTCAAAGAGATTTGCCAGATGATTATGACATCATAATGACGACAAAAGCGATGTCGGACATTTAGCGATCTCTCAGTATTACAGACTGACTGACGTACCTGGACATCCCTGTGTATTGCAGTCCAATGTTTGACTGGTATCTCCTGTGCATGGTACTCCACCGTACGCCGCCGCTGGATTGTTACAGGCGCGAGAACGGACCTGTTTCCCTGTTCCACATGTTTTAGTACATGTCGTCCAGGCTGTCCAGTCTCCCCATGCACCGTCTGTGATCATGTAAATATTTTTTCATAAACATTATACGCTTTCAAATAGACAAAGTTTTTTGGGTTTTTTTAATGCAAATATGAAAATTGTAATAATGATGAATACTCTGTGATTTACCCTTTTCAATTTTAGAATACAAATGTATCTATCTCTCTTCAAAATGAATCTAGGTGTATAGAAAAATGTGTAAAGTCAATTTGTCGGGTACATGTATTTCCTCTAGTATGACGTACCGACTGCACACGGTGATAGAGTACAAGTAAGCGCATCGCTGTATGGCCCCTGGCAGTCTTGACCCTTGCCAGACTGGGCGGGGTTGTCACAGTTCCTGGTCCGAGTCCTCTGTCCAGTCCCACAGGTCACCGGACAGCTTGACCATGATCCCCAGTTACCCCAACCTCCATCAATGTCCGCTGGAAAAAGATGTCATCAAACGTCTTAGATTGCCGTAGAACTTCGAAGTTATTACGAGACAAAACTGTTATCAGTAAATGACTTGGATATAAAGTACAGTCGCACTAAATGTTGCAAAAGTTTCAATATAGAAATACTTTGATGCGCATATTAACCGTTACTTCAAACTAACAGGGCCTTTGGTGCAAGCAAAGTACTTTCACTGACAGTAATGCCTCGTTTATCCGAGACTACATAATCCGAAACTCAGACGATTTTGGAGTAACAATATAGCGTGTTTACATTTGAACTATACGTTGAGTATACATTTTGAATATCAAACGAGCATCACGATCATCTGCATTTATTCGAGATTTGCTTCGAATTTACTAACAAAAAAACAACAACAACAAAAACCCGGCCTATGTCTAGCTGTGAGTGTACTGTAATTCTTACAAATTGAAATGAAATCCGGAGCAGGATACTTACGAATGCATACACCAAGATTACACCCAGTACTCTGTGATGATCCACCGGAGCACGACGACCCAGCACCCACGGGCGATGGATTTGTACAGGTGCGCGTGCGCGACCATGTACCCGGGCCGCACGTGGCGGAGCATCCCGCCCATGATCCCCAGTTCGACCAACCGCCGTTCACTGAAAGTTATATACATAGGAAATATAAAGACACTTCAATTTAACCTTAAATCACGGTGTTTGTGAAAATTAATCGTTATACGGTATGTTGAAAGATGCTTCTCTGGAACTTACGGTCTGCGCATCTCTCTCCGATCCAACTTCCGCTGCACGTGCATGTAAAGTCCATTCCCTCGTCGTAACAGGTACCGCCGTTCTGACATGGATTCGGATTGCAATTATCCATTACTGGAAAAATTACGAAAAAAAATGTACACTTTATATTCAGAATTTGGATATCACTCAATGTATATTGCATCTTAGCTATACTCGAAAGAAAATGCAATTTGTGAATTCGTTGTTCATGTATCAATAATGAAACAAGAGGCCCAAGGGGGCCACATCGCTCACCTGAGGAGACTGTATGTATGTTTTCAATCAAAGTCAAAACCTGAAGGAAATCGCTTTTAGTGAAGCTTTGAGAAGGACAAGGTGTACAAGTTACTTCCTGTAAAGTTTGGTGACATTCTGTGCAGTAGTTTAAGAGGATAAGTCAAAAATGTGTCATTCAAATAGAGCCTATAGAGGACATCTTGGATTTCAAATCGGCTCGAAAAAAAAAAAAACTAAGTAGAGGGCAATGAGTACTTGCGTCCTGTGAAGTTTCAAGAAATTGTGTGAAGCAGTTTCAGAGGAGAAGTTGAAAATGCGTCAGGCAATCAGAGCCTGTGGTGGCCATCTTGGATTTCCGATAGGCTCCAAAAACGTAAACTTGATAGAGGGTATGAGTACTTGCATCCTGTGAAGTTTCATGAAATTCTGCACAGCGGTTTCAGAGGAGAAGTCGAAAATTTGTCAGCCAATCAGAGCCTGTGGCGGCCATCTTGGATTTCTGATCAGCTCGAAAAACACAAACTTGGTAGAGAGCAATCAGTACTTGCTTCCTGTGAAGGTTTGTGAAATTCTATGCAGCCGTTTGAGAGGAGAAGTCGAAAATGTGTCAGTCAATCAGTCTGTGGCGGCCATCTTGGATTTCCGATTGGCTCGAAAAACACGAACTTGGTAGAGGGCATTGAGTAGTTGCTTCCCTAAAGTTTCATGAAATTCTGTGCAGCGGTTTCAGATGAGAAGTCGAGAATGTGTCAGCCAATTAGAGCCTGTGGCGGCCATCTTGGATTTCCGATCGGCTCGGAAAACACAAACTTGGTAGAGGGCATTGAGTACTTGCTTCCTGTGAAGTTTCATGAAATTCTGTGCAGCGGTTTCGGACGAGAAGTAAAAAATGTGTCAGCCAATCAGAGCCTGTGGCGGCCATCTTGGATTTCCGATCGACTCGAAAAACACAAACTTGGTAGAGGGCATTGAGTACTTGCTTCCTGTGAAGCTTCATGAAATTCTGTGATGCAGTTTTAGAAGAGAAGTCGAAAATGTGTCAGCCAATCAGAGCCTGTGGCGGCCATTTTGGATTTCCGATCGGCTTGAAAAACACAAATTCGATAGAGGGCATTGAGTACTTGCTTCCTGTGAAATTTCGTGAAATTCTGTGCAGCGGTTGCAGAAAAGATATCGAAAATGTTAAAAGTTTACGTCGGACGGACGGACGATGGACGGACGACGCGCTATGACAATAGCTCACTTGAGCTTCGCTCAGGTGAGCTAAAAACAACAATACTTGTAGGGGACCATGATTTCTTCATTCCTACGAAGTTTAACGAAAATCTGTTCAGTGGTTCTGGAGAAGAAGTTGAATATGTATGAAAATCATCCCCCCCTTCTTCTTGAGTAATCTAAGTAACCCGAGAGAGATAGTTATACAGAAGCTAAAGCAAAATAACAGACCCCCTCCCCATCTTTTCACTGTGTTATTGATAATATTGATCTGTTCTTACATTAATATTTGAGCTGCTCTCAATATTGTAATTTCAAAGTTGTATATCCAAGTCTTCACAAGATAAATTTGAAAATACTTATTCATCTTTTTAAAATTATTTAGTTTCCTTTTCCATACCTATTTAATAATTTAAAATATATAACATTCAAATGAATCGATAATCCAAAAATTTAAACCTCAAAAACATAAATCAATATTAAAGAAAGACAACTCTTGCATACATGAACATGTACCAACTTATACGAAACTAAAGTTCCCAGGGTACCAGAACTTGAACTTACAAGCCTTGGGTCCATGTTCACAGTAAACATATCTATTCATGATTGAAAAAACACTCATAAAAATCTGTTCAGCAGTTCTGGAGAAGAAGTTGAATATGTATGAAAATCACCCCCCCCCCCCCCTTTCCTTTTCATATAAGAAAATAATTCATAAAACATCAAAAAATTAAAATTTCAGTATAAAATACATATCAAAGCATTTAGTAACTTAAATGTGATAAATGTGCAGTAAATGAATGTGTAAAATCATACACATATTGAGTTATTTAAAGAAATAGTGCAAAAATGTGCATTTCTGACGAAGTCCGAAAAGACGTCAAAAACGCGTCAAAAATTTGACTTCCGAGTGGAACCAAAAATAACGACACTTCTTAAGACATCTCTCTAGATCATCCTGATGCTTTCGGTTTGTCGATACGTGCTTCCGTTCTGAAGAAAAAGTTTGTCAAAGGATGGTACCCCATGTGACCTACTTTTGCCTCTGGTGGCGCCACCTGTTGATGGATCCGGACGAAAAACAACAACACTTGTAGGGGACCATGAGTACTTCATTCCTACCAAGTTTCATGAAAATCTTTTCAGTGGTTCTGGAGAAGAAGTCGAAAATGTTGAAAAGTTTACGACGGACGACAGACGACGGACAGACGACAGACGACGGACGCCGGACGGTGCGCTATGACAATAGCTCACTTGAGCTTTGCTCAGGTGAGCTAAAAAATATTCCTTAGAAATGGAAAAGTGGATATCTTGACAAAATTCTTTCACTTGTAGGGTACCATGCATGAGTACCTCATACCTACAAATTGTCATGACAATCTGAAGAGTGGTTATAGAAAAGAAGCAGAAAATGTATGAAAATCACCCCCCCCCCCCCTTCCTTTTTACATAAGAAAAAAATTCATAAAAAATCAAAAAAAATAAAATTTAAGCATAAAATACATATCAAAGCATTAAGTAAGTTAAATATGATAAATATGTAGTAAATGAGTGTGTAAAATCATACACTTATTGAGTTATTTAAAGAAATAGTGCAAAAATGTGCATTTCTGACTAAGTCCGAAAAGACGTCAAAAACGCGTCAAAAATTTGACTTCGAAGTGGAACCAAAAATAACAACACTTCTTAAGACATCTCTCTAGATCATCCTGATGCTTTCGGTTTGTCGATACATGCTTCGGTTCTGAAGAAGAAGTTTGTCAAAGGAGGGTACCCCCCGTGACCTACTTTTGGCTGTGGTGGCGCCACCTGTTGACAGATCCGGACGAAAAACAACAACACTTGTAGGGGACCATGAGTACTTCATACCTACCAAGTTTCATCAAAATCCCTTCAGCCGTTCTGGAGAAGAAGTCGAAAATGTGAAAAGTTTACGACGGACGACGCCGGACGACGGACGCCGGACGCCGGACGACGGACGGACGCCGGACGGTGCGCTATGACAATAGCTCACTTGAGCTTCGCTCAGGTGAGCTAAAAAAAGTTTCTGAGTGGATTGATTTTGGTAGTTTTGTGTTGTTTGATATCATCTATTCAAGTTAAATTGTAAATGTACTTAAACTTTTGATTTTAACAAAACTGAATTTCAAAAATTTACCGTCATTCAACTCTTAGATATTACATTCAATATCTGAACACTCACCAACTGATACGAGGAACACGTCAGCAGTCACGTGGTCTGAAATGAAACAAAAATAGAAAGTGAATATGAATATGAAACTACTTATGGTGATATATATAGTAACAAATTTGAAACATATCGATCAAGAGATCTAACTCAAGGCTACCGAAGTCAATATCCATAAAAAGGATTGACGTCTTAATTGCTCAGTCTGCGATCAACTTTAAAGTCCAAAAAAAATCCCCATACAATACAATACAGTTTGGCCCGATCTTTCGGAATGATCAAAGAAAGATGTTGAAAGTAAATGTATTCGCAAATTCATCCAATGGTTCCTTTAATTGATACTTTGTCACTATTTATATTTTGTTCAGAATGATACTCACTGTCGTTAACTTGAGAACTGCCGGAAGAGGTGTAGGCAAAATATGGGCGTGACGTTTTCTGTTCCCACGCACAGGCGGTACCCTCCACCACCGTGAACCAACCATTGTCCCCACCGCAACCACCGTATGACTTCTCCAAGAAAAAGCGACGACTATGGCCGGAGTCCCTGGTAGGAGTAAAACGGTATATTAGTACTATACAGTGTACCTCAATTCAAAGTCACTATACAATTTAAACAAAATCAAATGCAGATTTATATCAATACCTCACTCGTGCAAACAGGAGACGTTTTAGTGGAGTGCCTTATGTAAGATAATAAGCTGCCGTGGGAATTTTATGATTAAAGCAAACCACTATGATAAAGATATTAACTATGGGCTAGTATTACAGAAAAAGTTTGATAGACCTCTGAGATATGTGGCAGTTGCGATATTTTGGGGGTAAAACACCTTTTTCTATGCAAAAATCATGAAAAACTGGAAATAATTTATAACTTTTGCATGAAAAATGTTAACAAAGATTAAAAGATGTAAATATACTTAAATTCTGTTGTTTTTTCGAATAAAATAAGTTTCAAATTCAAATTTTGACATCAAATGAGGTTTTTCGGGCAAAAAAAAACCTTTTCTAGGCTAAAATCGTGAAAAATTGGAAATAATTTATAAATTTAATGTATTAGCTGATTTCAAAAATTAAAAGATGTTTACATATTTAATTTCTGATGTTCTTTTGAATGAAATGAGTTTTCAATTCAGATTCTTATATTAAATGTGTTTTTGGGGAGAAAATTCCCTTTTCTATGCCAAAAATCATGAAAAATTGGAAATGAATTATAACTTTTACATGAAAAATGATGACAAAAATTAAAAGATGTTAATGTACAAAATTCCTTATGTTCTTTCCATTGAAATGAGTTTCCAAATCAAATTCCTATGTCAAATGTGTTTTTTAGGGCAAAAACCCATTTTCTATGCAAAAATCATGGAAAACTGGAAATAATTTATAAGTTTTGCATTAAAAATGATAACAGAAATTAAAAGATGTAAATGTACTTAGTTTCTGATGTTCTTTCATATTAAATAAGTTTCAAATTCGAATTCCTACAACAAATGTGGTTTTGGGGCGAAAAAGCCCTTTTCTAGGCTAAAATCATGAAAAATTAGAAATAATATATAACTTTAGCATATATACTGATTTCGAAAATTAAAAGATGTTTATGTATTCAATTTCTGATGTTCTTTCACATGGAATGAGTTTTCAATTCAAATTCTTATGTTGAATGTGTTTTTTTTGGAGAAAATGCCTTTTTCTAGGCGAAAATCATGAAAAACTGGAAATGCTTCATAACATAAAAAATAGTAACAAAGCTTAAAGATGGTTATGTACTTTATTTCTTATGTTCTTTCAAATGAAATGAGTTTCCAATTTGAAATCCTACATCAAATGTATTTTAAGGAGACAAAACTCCATTTCCTATGTTAAAACAATGATAAAACTGGAAATAATATATAACACTTGCATAAAAAATGATAACAGAAATTAAAAGATGTAAGAATTCTGAATTTTTTATGTTCTGTCGGATGAAATGAGTTTCATTTCATATGACTATATCAAATATGGGGGGGGGGGGGGGGCAAAAAGCCCTTTAATAGAAAAAACATATGAAAATTGGAAATAATTTACAACTTTAGCAAGTGATCTGATTTAAAAATTAAAAGATGGTTTTTTACTTACTTGCTGATATTCTTTCGAATGAAATGAGTTTTCTGGGCAAAAAAAAAACCATGGAAAATTGGAGATAAAAAAAATTGAAAAAATGTTAAACTTTACACAAAATGTACATACATGACTTCAATGTTCTTGACAAATAAATTTTGAATCCTATTTTCTATGCTTAATAAAAAACATAATTTGTTTACAGTAAAATCTCATGTAGCTTATTATTGGACATTGTTTTTACTTTAAAACACATGTGTATTGATCAGGGCTCTTGATCAGCCTAATTTGGGCCCAATATTTGGCCAAATTCTCAATGCAATATAGTATCTATTTTGTGACTAAATGTTATACATTTTTATTTTTATATACCCATGATACATTACTTGTTGAAATGTTCTTACGATACACTGAACTTTTACAATAGAACAATCATATAATTTAGTATTTCAATTTCATAGTCCATATTAATGGACCAATTTTCCCAAGTGAAAACCTCTTGGAAAATAATAATAAAATCCCCAGGAGGTAAAAGCTCTATATTTCAAGTGAAAAGACATTCAAATTGATTTTAAATTATTATAATTTTCCCGATCTTTGATTATATGCTGTTGTTTTTCCCAATTTCAAAGGCCTCTTATACAAGAATTCGAATTTGAAACTTATTTCATCCAAAAGAAGATAAGTAATTAAGTACATTTACATCTTTTAATTTCTGGGTTTTTTTTACGCAAAAGGTATAAATTATTTCCAGTTTTTCATGATTTTTGCATAGAAAATGGATTTTGTCCCCCCCAACATATATGACATAGGAATTCAAATTGGAAACTCATTTCAATGGAAAGAACATAAGGAATTTAGTATATTCACATCTTTAAATTTTTGTTACTATCTTTTATGCAAAAGTTATCAATTATTTCCAGTTTTTCAGAATTTTGGCCAAGAAAAGGGCATTTTCTCCCAAAAACACATTTGATATAAGAATTTGAATTAAAAACTCATTTCATTCAAAAGAACATCAGAAATTGAAAATATAAACATCTTTTAATTTTTGAAATCAGTAAAAATGCTTAAATTATGTATTATTTCCAATTTTTCACGATTTTACCATAGAAAAGATCTTTTAGCCCCAAAATACACATTTGATATAGGAATTCGAATTTGAAACTCATTCAATTCGAAAGAACATAAGAAATTAAGTATATTTACATCTTTTAAGTTCTATTATCATTTTAAATGCAAAACTAATAAATTATTTCCAGTTTTTCATCATTTTTGCATAGAAAATGGATTTTTGCCCCCCAAAAAAGACATTTGATGTAGAAATTAGAGTTTAAGACTCATTCCAATTGTAAGAACATAAGAACTTATGTATACTAAGATCTTTTAATTTTTGTTTTCTTTTGTTATGCAAAAGTTATGAATTATTTCCAGTTTTTCATGATTTTGGCCTAGAAAAGGGCATTTTCTCCCCAAAAAACACATTTGATATAGGAATTCGAATTTAAAACTCATTTAATTCGAAAGAACATCAGAAATTAAGTACATTTACATCTTTTTATTTCTATTATCATTTTTACTGCAAAACTTATAAATAATTTCCAGTTTTTCATGATTTTTGCACAGAAAATAGATTTTTGCCCCAAAAGAGACATTTGATATAAAAATTTGAGTTTAAGACTCATTCCAATTGAAAGAACATAAGAAATTAAGAATATTAATGTCTTTTAATTTTTGTTATCTTTTGTTATGCAAAAGTTATGAATTATTTCCAGTTTTTCATGATTTTGGCCTAGAAAAGGGCATTTTCTCCCAAAAAACACATTTAATATAAGAATTTGAATTGAAAACTCATTTCATTTGAAAGAACATCAGAAATTGAGTATGTAAACATCTTTTAATTTTTGAAATCAGCTATTATGTTTAAGTTATGAATTATTTCCAATTTTTCATGATTTTAGCACAGAAAAGGGCTTTTTTGCCCAAAAATACACATATGATATAGGATTTCGAATTTGAAACTCATTTAATTCGAAAGAGCATCAGAAATTAAGTAAATTTACATCTTTTTATTTCTGTCATCATTTTTAATGCAAAACTTATAAATTATTTCCAGTTTTTCATGGTTTTTGCATAGAAAAGGGGTTTTTGCCCCAAAATATCGCAACTGCCACATATCTCAGAGGTCTATCAAACTTTTTCTGGAATACTAGCCCATAGTTAATAACTTTAGCATAGTGGTTTGCTTTAATCATAAAATTCCCACTGCATTACATAAGGCACTCCACTATTTACTCTCCCGTGCATCATGTGGTCTTACTTCGGAATGTTGTTTATTCCGGGGTTCGCAACTTCTGACTTTGCCTTATCTTCTCGACGTTCAGATTGAATACTTCGATATTTCTTCGTCAGAACCTCTCATACAAACAATAATATTGTATTGTATCCATATATTTTTATCTGTAGAAACATTAATAGCTTGGGGTTGGAGGATCGGAAACCTAAGATAGCTAAAAATATGTTTTCAGTTACAAGTATGCAGTTAGTTGAAAACACAAACCCCTCCCCCCTCAACTGCAAACTAATTAACCACACACTCCGCTTTTCTGGTGACGCGTTAGCCAGAAAAACGGATGTTTGCACCGTAAAATCAGCATTTACCGTCCGCAAACATAACGTCAGTATCTAGTTATTCCCATTATAATGCAATCTATATTTTTGTGAATATAAGGCGGAATGTGACGTTAGCAACGTCAAAGCCTAGTATGATCAACTTTTACAGTCGTAACTAAGGAGCAAACAACCAATTAAAATCGACGTTATAGCGACGTTGCATTAGAATGAAAGTTTAATAGTTTCATCATGTATTAAATCTTCTAGTTTAAATTTCATATAAAGACATTTGAAAGTACAAATATGTGGGATCAGAAAAAAAAAGCTTAGAGCTTATGTTAATTCTTCTCCCCAAAAAATCTTTTAGAATATGCTGTAAAATTATTTTACGAGATGATCTACCCACAGGAGCTCGATGCCAACGATCAACAAGAATATCCACCCCTACTTTCGAACTTTGACTAGAGAGAGATTGGAAGGGGCGGGTCATCTAGAAGTACTTCCGGCTTGAATCCCTGCGAGGAACAACTTGAGTGCAAGTTGGGGGCGGGCTTCATTGAGAGTTGTCTGTGGATCTACCTACCCAACGACACTACAGTGACTGGTCCCGGTATTCCTATTGAGATCTGAGAAGCTAGTATAAAGGATCCTGTTACAGTCAAACCAGTTGTTTTTGTCCGAGCCGTGGGCGTCGAATACCACGTACGCTTGTTCGGCACCGTTCTTATAAAATCCTATACGAACCTGTAATCAATAAGGTTTTAAAACCATTATTATTTCCTCTTTGGTGTCTTCCTGTTTCTCCCACTTTTGTAAAAAATATATATTGAAGGTTGGAATGGAAGTGGGAAAAAAGAAATAATTATTTAGACTACGGGCTAGAATCACATAATTATTCTATTAACTAATTTTATTTTTTACTCCTTGTGTGCATCAGTCTGATTTTTCCGAAAAAAAAGTCAACATTTTGCTTCCGATGGACATTTTAAATACAAGTAAATGTTGAAAATATTTGAGTGTTCGAATCTCACACAACCCAAGCGCATAATAGTTAATACACTGCAAACGTACTGCTGAAATATGATGATTGCTAATTTGCTATTCAATGTATCCACTGGTCTTTTTACCAACTGATACGATTAGAGCGTTCGAATCGAACTTGGTAATTTTTGTTCGCTGTTTGCGTCCGTCTGTCTGATTGTCCGTAAAATCACATTGGTGACCATCTTCTTTTGAATAAGCGTTGTAATGTAAAATTTTAGAATTTTGAAACGTACCGCTGAAATATGGTGATTGTTATTCCAGGAGTCCACCACGCTTGACTTGTAGGTCTTCGTACCCGCTGATATGGTGAGAGCGTTCGAATCGAACTCGTTGACCGTATAGGTTCCGGTCCAGAGATTATACACACCAGAGGCCGGAGACACAGACTGACCATGGGCTACCTTCATCACCATTCTCCAACCTTGTGAGGGATGATGAACGACAATAAAACATGGTAAGCTATATCTTTTATCATTATACTAACCTTATTACTTTTAAAACATTCGAATAGGAACTAAGGAAGTGGACATTATTAGTTACCTCGTCATCTTGTGACCTGGTACGGGATGATACCAGGTCACTAGGTTTTATACCGGGCAAGGCGAAGCCTAGTGACCTTGTATCATCCCGTACCAGGTCACTAGATGACTAGGTAACGAATTCACCCATCGATGACCTATTTTGATTATTTTCATGCAGTATTTGGACGTCATTGTCGCCAATCATTTTCCGGGATTTCTAGGCTAACTTGTCAGATGCGAGGTATTAATAAGATAATATTCTGTCGGTAACATTATATTCGGTTTTTCTCGACCAATCTGATTGAAAAAAAAAATACCAGAGGTGGGATAAATGATTATATGATCATATATTAAGGGCCAAATATCGGAGCACTTTAGAAAAACATAGTGTAATCAAAGATTACGAAGCTCACCTCGCGGCAGCAAAGTTCAATTTAAACATTTCTCTAAGTACATGTATATTAAGAAAATCACTCAAGTGGAAAAAAGAAGGTCAAGGTCACTTATACTTTGCTCAATATTGACCTTTAAAGGCAAAATCACTAAAGCAGAAAAAGTAGGTCAAAGTCATTTTATGATAATTGGATCAAAGATACATCTAATATGCAAGTTTATGTAGCACTTATACTTTGCTCAATATTGGCCTTTAAAAGCAAAATCACTCAAGTGGAAAAAGAAGGTCAAGGTCATTTTATGAAAGATACATTCCGATTTTCTGAATTATCGCTTTTGTGCTGTATACAGGGATATGGTCATTATCCATATTTGTCATCCAATATGCAAGTTTGGTACATGTAGCATTTATACTTTGCTCAATATTGGCCTTTAAAAGCAAAATCACTCAAGCTGAAAAAGTAGGTCAAGGTCATTTTATGAAGTTTGATCAAAGATACATCTAATATGCAAGTTTGGTAAATGTAGCACTTATACTTTGCTTAATATTGGCCTTTAAAGGCAAAATCACTCAAGCGGAAAAGTAGGTCAGATGCTGCATCCGATGCATGGGATCACCTTAGCGTCCCAAGATGAATCACTGGTGCAAGTTTGGTTACTATAGCATCAGTACTTTGTCATATACTGAGCTACCCCAAAAACTTTAACCAGACATTGACAAAGTCATTCAACCGGAAAATGTAGGTCAGATGCAGCATCCGATGCATGGGTTCACGTCAGCATCCCAAGATGAATCACTGGTGCAAGTTTGGTTACTATAGCATCAGTACTTTGTCAGATACTGAGTTACCACAAAAACTTTAACCGGACGTGGACGCGGACGAGGAAGCGGACGCCGACACCGGGGTTACAGCATAAGCCTCATCTCAACTTCGTCGAGGTGAGCTAAAAATGATAAAACCACAGAAATCTCTCGGATTTACAACGATTTCATTATATCTAATATCCCACAGTTGTGGCATACCAAAGCAAGGGTTTTCCACTCTTTTTTTGCGTACGAACACATATTTCTTGATTGTTTCTTGTTCTTACGAACGCCTCAAGTAAAGCTAACACTATTCTTAAGCATGAAAAAAATTACCTTTGATGAATATGGCCAGTGTTTCTGCTGTGGGAAATTCCGCGCTATTCCAAGCGCCACCTGCAAGGGAAATGGTATCATTGATCAATTTTGGTAGATGCAACACTATTTCTAAATTAATTCACAATAATAAGAAGAAAAGTTTTAGGCATGGTAGATAGATTTCCTTACTACGCACAAGAACGAATTGTTGTCTATTAAAAAGAGTTTTGATTCAAACAGTGTCACTGTAGTAATTATTACAAAAGTTGTATTCAAACTTTTTGTCTTTGCCTCGTTCGTTTTCTTATTCTTTCTACCCCCCCCCCCCCCCCCCCCCTACACTCCCAGCATCTTATATTCCAATTTTCAATCTTGCTATAAGACAAAGTAACATACCGCTTTCACAAAGCGCCCAGGTACGTTTGTTGCTGTAGAGAAAATATGGACGGGAAATGCTATGTGAGGTCGACAGTCTGTCCCATGTACAGTGAAACCCGTTGTCGGAGGAATCCAAGATGGCCATCCACGCTTTATCGTTGGGACAACCTCCATGCTCCTTCCATAAAGCAAATCGTCGAATATTGTCTCTGTTTAAAAAATTCAAAATAAATACAATATAATGCTAGTACGTCTCCTGTTCTGCGTACTAGGATCGTTAAGTGGCGTATTCTTATACATGATATTACAGGAGTATGGAGACATGATTTAAAGATGAACATTAAATGAAAATTTGCCCCTAACGGGACAAAAATACCCCCGCAGCATTATTCTTTGAAAAGTTTATTTTGGATCAAGGTAAAGCGTCTATTGTGACCTTGACCTTATACCTCGGTTCAAGGTCATGACACACCCTTAGGCCTAGAGAACATTTCTGTGAAATATTATTGAAATCCATCCACGGGGGGGAGAAGTTGTGATATGGACAAAGTTTAACTAATGGTGTCTATTGTGACCTTGGCTCTAAGTCATGACACACCCTTATGTCCTAAGAAACATTTCTGTGACATATTATTGAAATCCATCCGCAAGGTGGGGGGGGGGGGGGTTATGCTCTGGACAAGGATCTAGGATCTACCAATGGTGTCTATAGTGACCTTGACCTTGACCTCTAACCTATGACCTTGGTTCAAGATCATGACACACCCTTATGCTCTAAGGTACATTTCTGAGATATATTATTGAAATCCATCGACAGGGAGAGGAGTTATGCCATGGACAAGGTTTTACTAATAATGTCTGTTGCGACCTTAACCTTTGACCTATGAACTTGATTCAAGGTCATGACTCACCCTTAGGCCTTAAGAAACATTCATGTGAAATATTATTGAAATCCATCCAAAGGGGAAAGAGCTCTGCTCTGGACAATGTTTTACTAACGATGTCTAATGCGACCTTGACCTTTGACCTATGACCTTAGTTTAAGGTCATGACACACCCTTAGGTCCTATGAGACATTTCTGTGAAATATTATTGAAATCCATCCACAGGGGGAGGAGTTATGCTCCACACAAGGTGTGATGGACAGACAGACGGACAGACAGGGTGATTCCTAAAAAACCCCAAACTTTGCTTGCGGGGAGGGGGTATTTAAATTCCAATGGGTACTACTTTCGCTCACGAATATTTCATGTACATCATTTCTGACATCAAAGTTTTTTTCAATTTCTCAATGCAGGCGAATGTATTTCCTTTTCTGCTTTCCTTTTCTCTGCAAACGTTAATTTTTATATTCAATTTGTCTGACTCTTTACTAGCATCTCGATTTCATTCTATACATACCCATCAATAGAAGACCCGACTTTGGTATAACCTTTAATATCGGTCCATCTTGAATAGAGGATCCTAGCATCAACAAACCACCCATTTTTGTCGGTGTCACGACCGTCGTAAATGCTGAATCCTACCTCCTTACCGTTATTGAACATAGCATATTTTACCTGGAAAAGTAAACATCGAGGAGTACCCATCAGTGTCGAGAAGGTAAGCAAAATCATTAGAATTTCCATTGGAACAGTCGCGAACCCCGGAATAAACAATATTCTCAAGTGAGACCAGGTACCCGGGAGAGTCATGCCTCTCCTGTTTGCATGCAACACCCGTCCAACAGCTCCATGAAAACTTGCCAGATTCGGTGTTTGTCTCGACGTACTTAGTGATGCACACATCAAGCAAAGATAGCTTGCTTGGTGATGTCGACAGTCAGTCAATCGCAATCGAGCATGTCACTGATCATTCTGGAAAGAGGGATCTGATATGCTTTTATAAGATCCCCTAGCGACCTAAGAACTTCCGCAATGATAAGAGCATGTTTTCATTTCAAATATTGTTTGAAGATCTTTGGCTTATATGATGAAAAAGTTATATTTCTGATCTTGTCATGAATTATGATGATATTTTGGACATATAATAACAGAAATTAACGTAGCTCTAGAAGTTATCCCAGTTGCTTCCATCATTCATACGTCCTTCATTGCAAGGCAAACATCCCCTGTTTTAAATTAAGTGTTCAAATGTTAAACGTCTTCAAATCCAATAACATCTTTTAAGACCAGATAAATTGCCTATTTTCGTTCAACATTTTAAATGTGGTGGCAGCGTTGGAATGATAAAGAGGATATGCATACCTAAGCATTTTTCATGACACTTAATGAAAAATGGTAGCAATGTTGAATGATTCCTTTGGAGACTCTAATCAAACTTTTATCTTCTCCCATTATTTCATTAATTGGTGGCAGCGATGGAAGAGTAGGTTACAATCATTTACAAGTCAAGTATGTGATCGAACATACATGTATCTTTCAACATACTCATAATGCTGACGTTTTCCTTATTCATAAACCTGTTTGATGATCGCTTCATGAGAAGTACAAGACTACAAAATGAAAGAAACAAAAGGAATACTTACGCTTTCAATGAAGAATCCCGGGACACTCTGCCATTTTTCCACATTGATGGATTTGTAAACAAGGCTAGGACTCCTGGTGAGCGTTTGAGCGGAGGGGTTGTTGTTATTGAGGGTATCAGTCCCTTGCCATAGCTGACGTAATCCACCCTGGGGAGGGACCACGCCCTGTACCCCCTTAAACACCATGTCCCATGCTATAGGAATACAAATTAGTGTCTTGAAATCGCGCAAAAAGTTGTGTTAGTAACTTTAAAGATAATTCTTAATCTTTTATTCACAAATCTTCTCTAAATTTCGTGTTAGATTAATCAGGAAAGATGTATTCATTATTCATTTGTATACTCACCCATTACAGAGACAACCATTGTGTCGGCTGTTTGCTTATTACCTAAAAAGAAAAAAAATAGCAATCCAAGGAATGCTTGTGTCGCCTGCGAAGCGGTTTGATTATTATTCTAGAAAGTGGATCAAAATTATTGGTATCAGTAGAAAAATCTTGTCATATGAAATTCATTTGAAATATCAGACCTCTTAATTACAAATTAAAAGATATGGTCATTCTCAAATTTTCAGAAAAGAGTGTCAATCATCTAAGTCAAGGTCACTACGTAAGAATTGGTAACAAAAAGGTCTCATCATAAGAAATATTAAAGACATATCACCTACCAATTAAAAGATATATACAACCTTAGAAAAGAAGGTCAAATAGCTAGGTCATGGTCAAAAGGTAAAAAATTATGGTATGTTTAGAATGGCATTGTTACAAGGAAAATACATGAGAAATATCAAAGCCCTATCACCTACCAATCAAAAGATATAGCCAATATTACTTTTCTTGAAAAATAGGTCAAATATCTAGATCAAGGTCAAAAGGTCAAATTTTATGGTCTGTGTAGAAAGGTCTTGTCACAAGGAATACACATGTGAAATACCAAAGCCCTATCACTTACAAATCAAAAGATATATCCATTCTTAATTTTTTGGAAAAGTAGGTCAAATATGTAGGTCAAGGTCTAAAGGTAAAAAATCATGGTATGTGTAGAATGGCATTGTTACAAGGAAATACATGTGAAATATCAAAGTCCTATCACCTACCAATCAAAAGATATAGCCAATATTACTTTTCTTGAAAAGTAGGTCAAATATCTAGATCGAAGGTCAAAAGGTCAATTTTTTTTGGTCTGTATAGAAAGGTCTTGTCACAAGGAATACACATGTGAAATATCAAAGCCCTATCACTTACCAATAAAAAGATATATCTATTCTTATCTTTTTTTCAAAAGTAGGTCAAATATCTAGGTCAAGGTCACAAGGTCAAAAATTATGGTATGTGTTGAAAGGTCTTGCCACAAGGATAGCACATGTGAAATATCAAAGCCCTATCACCTACCAATCAAGAGATATATCCATTCTTAATTTTTTTGAAAAGTAGGTCAAATATGTAGGTCAAGGTCACTAGGTCAAAAATTATGGTATGTGTAGGAAGGTCTTGTCACAAGGAATACACATGTGAAATATCAAAGCCCTATCACTTACCAATCAAAAGTTATGGGCTGTGACACCCAAAGTGTGACAGACTGACAGACGGACGGACGGACAGACGGACAACGGACAAAGTGATCCCTAAGTGTCGCTATGCTTCGCAGGCGACACAAAAAAAAGCTTAATTAGAGTTAAAAGCAATTAAAAAAAACACACACACAATATGGACAAAAAGGACCTTTCAAATTATAAATACATTGATCGTGACAGAAAATAAACAAACACAAAAAACGAGGAAGACCACGGGTTGAAAAACGATGGATTGACCCCTCTGTTTCTTCACTTAACTTTCATACCCCATTCCAAATTGTTTAAGATACCGCACATCAAATATATAGACCATCCAAACCCAAAGCGAACACTTACCAGTTGACCACGTGACCTTGGTAGAGTCGGCAGAGTACAGGAAGTAGGGTTGGGCGGTGACGACATCCCACTCCGCGCATCCCTGCTGCGCATTGTAGTCCTTAAGGACGAACCAACCTTTGTCGTTAGGGCAGCCGTCATACTCGTTGTTTACAAAGAAATGTCGACTTAAGGTACTGGTGCTCCCTCTGAAATAAGGTTACTTATTAAAAGAAAGAGCTACCACGAGACCTCATGACAACTACGCTTACAACATGAATCCTTGCGATTCGACTCTATTTGAGTCTAAGACTACCTTTTATTTTACTACATTTTCTACAAGGATTATAGACGCGAAATTTGACCAATGAAATAGAGTAATAAATCTTACGTCATTTCACAGTAGTTGCGTGTCGCCGACGCCACATCAGTGTAAGATGAATCGATAATATCGGCGCAGTCCAGCCATTCGTTTTTGGTCTTCCCCATACTGTCAAAGACTATGTATGCCACTTCTATGTTGTTCTTGTATGCTGAGAGACGCACCTATATAGTGAAAATACAACTTCAGTTTGTGTTGTTCGTCATCATGGTAAGTCGAGGTACAACATCAATTTAATTTGAATTGATTGTGGTTCGATCCCCTAATGGATTTTGCCGACCTGGTGTCCCCCCCCCCCCCTTTTTTTTTTCTTTCTTTTCTGGGGATTTCGTTTGTTGTTTTTTTCACATTCTTAAATTACATTAAACATATTTTATTGATTAATATCAAGAGGGCCCAACTTAGAAGTATTCCTCTCCCAACATTCTAGATCCGCACCTTTATAAATACTTACCACTGAAAAGCTACGCACATACCAGTCGTCTAACCAGGCTGATTTATAGATGTTACTACTAGAGCTGAAGCTCCCCTTCCATCTAGATCCGCACCTTTATAAATACTTACCGCTGAAAAGCTACGCACATACCAGTCGTCTAACCAGGCTGATTTATAGATGTTACTACTAGAGCTGAAGCTCCCCTTCCATCTAGATCCGCACCTTTATAAATACTTACCGCTGAAAAGCTACGCACATACCAGTCGTCTAACCAGGCTGATTTATAGATGTTACTACTAGAGCTGAAGCCCCCCTTCCATCTAGATCCGCACCTTTATAAATACTTACCGCTGAGAAACTACGCACATCCCAGTCGCCTAATCAGGCTGACTTATAGATGTTATTTCTAGAGCTGAAGCCCCCCCCCCCCATTCTACATCTTCTTACCGCTGAGAAACTACGGACATCCCAGTCGTCTAACCAGGCTGACTTATAGATGTTACTACTAGAGCTGAAGTCCCCCCAATTCTAGATCTACTTACCGCTGAGAAGCTACGCACATTCCAGTCGTCTAACCAGGCTGATTTATAGATGTTACTACTAGAGCTGAAGCCCCCCCCCCCCCCATTCTAGATCTACTTACCGCTGAAAAGCTACGCACATCCCAGTCGTCTAACCAGGCTGATTTATAGATGTTACTACTAGAGCTGAAGTCGGTTTTGGCACTGTTATCGTTCTCGTTATACGAGCCGCTAGCCTGCCAGAACGCCACAATACTGCTGAAACCAGTGGGCTTCTTGTTCATGGGAATCTTAAACACCACATTCCACGCTAAGAATAGAAAAAAAAACATTGGACAGCAGATTTCACGAGAATCATTTCGTGGTCGTATACCTTTTTTTCGCGGGTATAAATTTCGTACCTTAGAAAAGCATAAATATAAGTGAACTAAATTTTGCATCAGTTGTCGGTTCTGTCTGTCAGTATCAGCTGACCCTATACGTTCACACAGGGATTTATCACGCTTGTTGTTGCTTGATGTACTATGGGTTATGTAGCTCATAGTACACCAAGTAACCGGGAAGCGCGATAAATCCCTGTGGTTCTACATCGCTCGTTAAGGATGTTAAAATCAGTAAGTATTTTCTTGAGCCATGGCAACCACCCCCCCCCCCCCTTTCATGTTTTAAGCTGACTCACGAAAATTAAATTTTATTCATGTTTTATGCGAATTCTATATAAAAGTTGTCAAAACCATGGATTTTTAATATTTCTTCTAAAGCAGACCCTCTTTTGAACCAATTCGTTTGCCTCCTTAATTTTACCTAAGTATTGTCAAGAGAATACTTGCGCCAGTGGAAACCTAAAGATACTCAAATTCAGACGAACAGAATTCGGCAAGAACCTATTATATATGAGATTACGTCTGAGATTAACTTCACATTAAGAAAACATCTATATACAAATATACATGTATATTGCTTTATAATTTCAATTTCAATTTTTTTTTTTTTTTTTTTTTTTTTGTAGTTTTCTATTTGCTTTCCGTATTAGAAGCGTTTTATATATAAATCCAAATTTGAATTTTATGATACTTACGGCCTCTGTGATTGGTGAATTGCTGACCACGCGACAGAAGACAAACTCCGAGAAGGAGCAAGGTCGGGAGAAAGACCCTCATCCTCGGCTAAGTTGATCCTCTTTTATCAAAGGAAAATAAGTAACTTTTTTATGATGAAATAAAAAAAAAATGATTCATTTCTCAATCTATTAACTTTATTTTTCTGCTTTGTACGTTATTGTATTTCAAGCTTTCAAAACTTCATTAAAATGTCAATTTCCACACTTCACGTATGTGATGCTGTACCAAATTTGTATTCATTACACTACATCTTAAGTAGATATCTATATGTTTTAACATCAATTCTTGGACAGTTTTATCGAATTTTAAAACAAAACACTTATTATATTGTTAAATTCCTAAAGTAATCTTGTAACATTGCTTGTTCTATTTTTTTTGGTTTTTTTTTCTAAAAAATAATTTCATAAACAATTTTAAAACCTGAACCTACCTCTACATTAAGCAAGCGTTACTTATTATTTTGAAATAAACGAAGGTGCCAAAATTAAGTGTCATGTGGGTAATAGGAATTAACAGTGAAAGATTAACGAATAAATTAAGCTTCCGTATATGGGTCAAGATATTTATATTTTTCTTTTTAATCTGATTACAAATATACGATATATATTATAACATAAAGCGATATCGATACACTGACTGAATTTTAATATTCGATTAGGGGTCGCGTATCCAGGGTCGCAAAATCGAAGGAGGGGAGTCTTAAAGATCAACAGAACATATCTTTCAAGACTCCTCAATCATTTAAAAAAAACTGCTACACCGCGTTGTTTTCCTGGCTAAAAACGGATTTAATCTTTCTTTTTTTGGGGGGGGGGTCACCGTCTTTTCTATTTATCACTTCTCAATCGCTACCTGGAACCCTCTTTTACTAGTCTAAATGCTATTATAGAATCACCAAATGAGATTCCCTGGAAATTGAATAGTTGAGATGATATAATAAATTCAGGTACTTAAAATTTAATGATATACACCCCTGATAAATCTCACAAAATTTCGGCCACTCGGCCTATATCGTTTTTATCACACCAGATAAAGGCTAATCGAAAATGTTTACATGTTATCATTTATTTACATTTAAAATAGAGGAAGAAGAGACTTTGATAGTTTTTTTTATTATTTTATTAAAGAAATTTATATTAATCTTCCTTCTTTCGCCTTCACCTGTATAAAAAGGTCACAATTGTATAACCCTATCACATTCTGATTGAGTTAATCCCACAGATTAAAGACTTGGTCCTTGTAAGGCCAACCTTCATCAGAGATTAATGTACTAAGTTTTAGTTTAAGTTATTAACCTTACTTGGCAAATTCCCATTTGAAATCCAGCAGTACTGACACACTAAGAATTAACTTACGCATGCACAATTACCGAATTTACAGATTGTAGATCTACCCAGCTAACACAAGGGTCCCTGTTAAGTGCGAAACGAAACAAAAACGAAACGAAACGAAACGAAACAAATCGAAACGAAACGAAACGAAACGAAACAAATCGAAACGAAACGAAACAGATCGAAACGAAACGAAACAAAACGAAACGAAACAGATCGAAACGAAACGAAACAGATCGAAACGAAACGAAACAAAACCTAAAACTTAAAGAAAACGAGAAAAAGAGGAAAAATCGCCGAAAATGAATATTGCAAGACAAGATCAGAATGTAATATTGCCTTAATCCAAGAGTTCTACATTTGTAACTAGTGCCGAGAGGGTTTCTTGAAAGAGTCAACGTTGACAATTAAAAAAGTAAATGTCAAATGCCTTTCATGTATTTAAGAGGAATAAAAGGGAGGGGATAGAAAAGCACGCTATGACACCGTAATGAGATCATAAAACGGAGTGGGGGCACATTTCAGGAAAAAAAATTCTTATCCTTTTTCAAACGAAATGTGCCCCCAGGTTAAAATTGTTCTCATTTTTCTGATAAAATTTTCAAATACACATAACGGAACAGTTCCGTTTCCTCTGCGCTAGACTCCTCCCTGCTAAATAATATTTTTCCGTCTATGACAAGGTTATTCATCCCATTCACTCTCCTTTAAAATGCAATTATGCTATATACCGTATATATTATGTTTTAATCGTCAACTTTGATTCTTTAAAAACCCTCCAGCCACAAGAACTAACGGTTGAAGGCAATATTGAGGGGGTGGACAGGGACAAAGGGAGGGGACAGAAAGGGGGCGGGAGGAGAGGAAAGGGGGCCAGAGGAGGGACAGATGATTGGGAGGGTAACAGTAACCAAAAAAAAATTAGGAAATTACTTTTGATATAAATAATCTTGCTCTTATGCGTTCATGTACATAATCTCAAGTTTAAAAATTACCACGAAATTCATCTATATACATGCATACCTTAAAAATTATTCCCGATCGCTTCGCTCGCCGAAATTTTCAATTTATTTTTCAAATACTTCAGGCTCGCTTCGCTCACCTTAGTTTTTCATCTAAACAGGTCTATTTCTTTTTTCAAGGTTTAAAAAAGGAAATAACCCAAAAAACTTCACTACTGCACCAATTTACACTTTAAAGTTTAAACATTTGTCTTGACCGCCTAAGACCCCCTCCTCCCACGGGGAGGGGGGAGGCGGTAGGAGGAGAGTGGCACCCCCTGACCCTTCAATAAGATCTTGTCTTGAAATATTCGTTTTCGGCGATTTTTCCTCTTTTTCTTATTTTCTTTAAGTTTTATGTTTTGTTTCGTTTCGTTTCGATCTGTTTCGTTTCGTTTCGATCTGTTTCGTTCCGTTTTGTTTCGTTTCGTTTCGATCTGTTTCGTTTCGTTTCGATTTGTTTCGTTTCGTTTCCATTTGTTTCGTTTCGTTTCCATTTGTTTCGTTTCGTTTCGTTTCGTTTTTGTTTCGTTTCGCACTTTACAGGGACCCCTAACACAATCATGTTTTAAAAACATACCAAAAATATTGCAGTAAATGTTATAGAAAAAAAAAACGTTTTGTCAGAAATGTTTCAACAGAACCCATACAAAAATATTTCGAAAATGTTTTGTGTTACCTGGGTAAGTTTAGAATGTCAAAGAGGAAATGTCTCCAGAGTGATATTCGTTCACCAAAGCTCCGTGATATTTGGATGGCGTTCCATCACTCTCTTCTCCAATGACAAGTAGCATGTAAATAAACTATGAAAATTTAGATAGAAACTGAATTCAGCTATGTTTCCATAGTTTTCATATAAGAAGCTAGACTATTTCTGTAGTTTTCGGGCTATAGCATGGTCCATAACAAATCTTTAACGATAGACTCATCACTCATCTCATCAAATCCTTTGAAAGAGAACAGGTCAAGGTCAAGGTCATCAAACAATGGTTTAAAAACAAGATACATAAAGCTTGAAGTAGAATCCAAATTATTCAAGGAGAGAGAGTGGGTCAAGGTCATTTTTGAAACAAAAATCATCAAAGATGCATTGAACTTTTAAAAAGCTTGGCAAACATAGTTCAAAATCTTAAAATCTCTTATCATTGTGACCTGAAAGATACTACATTGATTCAAAATTATGAGATACCCTCGAGTCCTAGGCAATAATTCTGTGAAATATTTAAATTCATGAAGGGGGGGGGTTAAAAAGTTATAACCTGGACAAACTGATGGACAGACTGGGCGATTCATGTATGCCCCTGTCTCTCAAACTGTTTTGTGGATATAGTTCTAAACAACCATGGACCACTGATGCATAAACTTTTATTATAATTGGCTCATGGAGCTCTTTGTCTTTGTCAAATATTATAATTTCTTCTATGAAAATCATTCAGGCAGAAAAAATAGGTCAAGGTTGTTTTTTTTTTGTTTGAAGACCATGGATGAATCGAGGAAGAAAGTTTGGTACAATCTTCACTTCCACTTAGTCCATTAGTACATGTAATTTCCATGAAAATCAGTCAAGCAGAAAATAGGCAAATGGAACATCTTAGGCATGACATTATCTGGATACATCAGGGTGAACATATTTCAACTTTCATTCTAATTTAATGTCAACAAATCTTACATTACCAAAACTTCTTAATCAGGTCAGCTAAGTGGAGAAAGTAGGTCAGCTTTAGATAAGACAAGCACAGGAGCAAATTTTCATTCATGTAGCACTTATAACTTTAATCAAATCTAACCATACCCAAACAGAAAATGTAGATCAGATGTAGCATCAAAAGCAGGATCATCAGAATGAGAGGAGGATCTCTTATACTTTGACTAGGGGTGAAATGATATGCCAAAAGTGAATCACAATATATTTCTATATTTCATCAGCTGTATTGCGTTATATATTGTTTCTTTTCATTTTTATCATTTTTAATGTAAAATCAGGTTCCTCTTGTATGTTTGTCCATACTGTTCATATTTTATGATTGAATTTCTGATTGTCAAAATCATTTGCTTGAAAGAAACACACACACACGTCATTAAATCCTTTTGCTTGCTTTTGTCATAATTCATTTCAGTTTTGAGCAGTGTGGATCATGAATCCTTGTTTTCGATTGAATTGTTTAAATTCAGAGTGATTCAATGATTTATTCATATTATCTTTATGGGAGCGATATTATTAGTTGTACAGAGTTTTACAGGGGGAATACAGATATTGGGTTGATGAAAAAAGTTGCATTGGGCAAGGCGATCGACCCAATATATTTTTGTATCCACCCTGTAAAACACTGTATAACAAATTTATCCCGCCGATGGCTTTTGGTTTGTGTATGTTACGTCAACATAATTTAAAGCTTAAGTTTTCTACACATGCACACATTGTCTACATAAATGAATATGCATCATATATGACATTATGAATTTAAAGCATCTTGGTAACGTCAAAAGTATAAAGTGTCTTACAAGAAGCAGAATATTAAAATAATATCCTGTCAGTAACATACATGTAACACAACATAATACTAGGTTCTTCTCGACCAATCAGATTGCAAGAAATTTGGCAGAAGCGAGATAAATTGTGATATGCATTTCGTATCACAATACGATAAAAATTTATTTAATATCACAATATATTGATATATTGTTACACGTGACCCCTAACTTTGACCTCTATAAAAGCAAAAAAGGTCTTACGTTGAAAATAAACAACAAATCTTTCTTTATACATGTACTTCATTGTATATACATGTACATATATAATATACATTTTCAATACAGGAAAAAATAATCAACAATTAACACATATATTGCACTTTTCCATATAATTATTATGTCTGTGAGTTTTTTGTATTCTATCACGATAAATACTACATAATTGATAAAACTTTGTAACCTCTGAGCATAATTATAAGAGTCTCAGTAAAGTTTGATCTATTTAGAGGCGGGGCTTCTTATCATGTCATTTGTAGGCGGAGCTAGTTTCCATGGTGCTATGTCATCTCCATGGCAGGGGGAGGGGCAAGTTTCAGCTGAAAGTTCTCTTGATGGAATATACTGGACGACACTCTCTTTGATCGCGGGCCGGAATCTGACCGGGATAGCTCCGTTAAAATAGCCATCTATAAATAAAATGAAGTGAGATGAATGTTATCAGATAGATGTATATGTAAATCAAAATACATACATGATTATAACTAGAATGGCAGGCAGCATTTAAAGGAATGCATGCATCGCTTGAAAAAAATAGGAAATTCTAAAGATCATTATGGGGTGTGACACCTATAGTGTGACAGACAGATGGACAGATAATGGACAAAGTGTTGCTATGCTTTACAGACAACACAAAAAAGTAATCAGTGTGAATTTACATTATATACGTCTTTTCAAAACGTTTTTGTGGAAATAATAGTGAAATAGAATGAATAACTATAGAACTTACCCGAGAGGGAGTTTTAAGGAATTTCCTGACATAGTCTACAGCCTGCGTGTGCTGGGCATCCAATGATAGCTGTAAATATAAATTACAAGAAATGGATACAGTTCATACTTGTCAACTCTCCTTCTTTTGGAGGGAGACTCCCTCTTTTTTACCTCATCTCCCTCCTTGGCATTCCTCACTCGAGGGAGACCAATATCTCCCTCTCTTTGGCCCAATCACCCTCTTTCTCCCTCTTTTGGCATATTTACCGAAAAAGAATAACTCTAAATAGTGACATTCAAAGCATTTCTTGAGAAATTGCTTGACAAAATGCAAGAAAAAATGTATAGAATGCAATAAATTATTGATACGTGTTTCATATTTTATAAATGTTTTTTGCATTGAAATGTCAGCACAATGAAATCATTTGAAAATTGGTCTTGCTCAAAATGTCATGATTCATTGAAAATATAGCAAAATGGGTTCACGCACAATCTCCCTCTTTTTCAAGTGCCAAGGAGGGAGATCTCCCTCTTTTTAAGATTTTAAAGTTGACAGGTACGACAATTTGTCAAGTCTAAATCCTTTGTTTCTTGAAGTAGAAATATTCAAATTTGGAAATGATTCTAATGAACAACACAAAAAGCTGACGGCCTTGAACATGACAATTTTCACAAGCAAAGTCCTGTCTTGCATCGCAACGTCATAGGTTACTACTGTCTACTCTCAATATGACCTTGCCTTCACCCCTTAGGTCCCATATACATGTATTTCTCAAATGGATTAAAAAGGAAGTTAATTAAGATTTTAGATGGGAATAAAGTTGGAATACATGTAACTGCTCTAAATTATGGTGCTAAAAAATAAAAGAAATCTCATTTGTTGTTTTGCAACATCATTAAACTACAATAATGTGATGTCGTTTAATAAGGCTGCCGACAGAAATCCTGTTGAAGTGAGGGACCCCTGAATCCAAGGGTACTTTGCAATGAAACGTCTAGAGGAATGAAACCGTGCTGGTGCATTAAGATGGCAAAATCCCTAAAGAATCAGATTCTGGGGGCTAATTCAAGGTTTCTGGTAACCTGGAAGCAGAATTCTGCTTTAAAGCTGAAAATAATATCTGAAATTGGAGTTTTTGTTGAACTCTATGAATAATCATGTTTTCTGAATTCAAATGGGAAAAGTTACAATCTGACCTGAAAAAAAAACTGGACTTGTATTGAGGTCAAAGGCTTTTCTCCATCCTAAATCTCGATCATTACAGATAGTCATTATATATCATATCATTTCATTTTTCATTCAGAAAATTTAAAGCTCACCCCTTTACTTTTCTCCGCCAAGGTTTTCTGTGCCACTTGTTTGGGGTTAGACAGACTTCGATGAAATCGAGAACTCTGGATCTGATTACGTTTACTATGACTACACAAGTAACATGCCCAATGTTCTTCCTTGTCGATAACGTGAACGGAACCCACCGATCGTAAACAACCTATGTGATAACTATGGCCACATCTGAAATCAGAAAATTTGTAAATCTGTCTCAAAATGTCATAACTTGTCAAGCAGATGTCCAACTTGTCAAGTAGTTTGCTAACTTGTCAATGTAAATGTGGGGAGGAAGGATACCAGCACATTATCTGATGGATACCTAAACAACTTTTTAACCTTAGCTCCATGGTGTTTGGATCTGATGGGTCAAATGCCCATTACAGAGCTATGAGGAACAAGAAAGTAGGGGATTATCCTGTCTTTTTGAGTCACCTCCAATTTAGGATAGTATCTGACGCAAGTGAACATGAAATTCCAACAGAAACGTCATATCTGCAGCATGTTTTCCCTGAATTTTACACTTGTTTTGATGGTACAATTAATTTAGATACAATTTAATAACCTCGGATGCAAAAATGGAAATTAATGCATATCAAAAAGACTGAAGCGAGTCTAGCAACATTACAGATAAATTTTTATTGTTCTTTAAGTCGCTTATCTATACAAATTCTGTATTGATGTGAAAAAGGCTTAATATTTGATTGTTGAAATATTTTTATAAAATCTAAATATACCTGAAAACAACGACTGTGTCTGAATCCATCTGACTGACAAACTGTTTATTACAGAGGTTACAGTTCTCTCCCTTGGGTATATACCCCTTGGCGGCAGCACAGGTCAGGCTACGTAGATGTTGATGTATATCGTGGTTCAGTAGATTTTTACATGTCACCATCAGTGTCTGAAATACATGTAATCAAGAATATAAAAATGAAAATTAAAAATTCTGGAGAAGGAGGAGGGATTGATGACCTTGCTATAACCACAAACTCCCCAGTCAAGCCCCTTTTAGAAAATGGATTTCTTCCATATGACTAACAGTTACTGTACGTGGTTATTTTCACTGGGGGAAATTTTCATGAAATTACAGTTGCAACAGAACACACGGGGTAATTTTGGCAAAATCAGGAGTTTCCCCTCAAGTCTTTTATACTGACTTTTTTTCATTGTGGGGGTTATTTTTGCGATAATAATACAATTGTGAAAAGTGCAAAACATAGGGTAATCAAAGATTACATAGCTCGCCTATACAGGTTTTTGTCAGAAACCAGGCTAAAGTTTTTGAAAAGTATGTCAAAGTCCAAGGTCAAGAGGTCAAAGGTCATGGTCTCAAATGAAAGGTCTCATCACAAGGTATCTACATGTGAAATATCGAAGCCCTGCCCCTTATAATTCAAGAGATATAGCCCAGGTTAAAGTTTTGTCTACGGACAATGACAACGACGACACCGAGGGTATGGCATTAGCTCTCTGGACTTTTTCGTCCCGGCGAGCTAAAAATTACCCCCATGAAAAAATTTACATTTTATGTCAAAATTTCCATGCCAGCTCTATACATTTACTCATTATGCAGGGTAGTGTGCAAAGAGAGCTTTCATCAAGTTAATTAGAGTTGCTTTCTCAAGTAATAATCTGATGTGATCTTAGGATATGTAACAGTCGAGTCTGTTCTATAATTAAATAATGCAATTTTGAATTCTCCTACATTTCAATGTGGCTCAAAAGCATTCCAGGACTGATGGTCAGACAGACATGCAGATGGACATGCAATGCCATATCATATTTTAGAACTATGTGACATTGTGAAGGTCAGATAAGGTTATATGCTGTGTATGTTTGTTAACATTCCACCAACCTCTTCATAATTATAAGTTTCCAGCATTCCCAGTATAAGCTCTCTGACTTCACCAAATTTCCCTGTGCTGTATGCCGGGTCCTAGAAATACAAGATTTTTTCAACATTGAATCTGTTTGTGGGTTTGGCTACTGAGATGATCATAATTCAGAAATAGAAAGCAAAAACATTCTTGCATAAATACTATAGTACTTTCTGTGCCTTGGCCTTTTTTACAGAAGATATAGATTCTAGTGCAAACATTTTACTCAATCGATTTTTGTGCAAGAGTTTCAATTTGAGTCTTCTTAGAAATTGACCAAAACTTCAAAATGTTGAATTCTTTGTCATCCAATAAATTCATCAATACTTCAAAATTTCCTCATTAATGTTTATTTTTAATTATTTAGGTAAAATTAAGATAATATCTTATCCCTTAAATTGGATGAGTTACTTTAGCTTGAAATTTCATTATTTGGGGTTTTTTTTGACGAAAAAGACAATACACATACCTGCATTATTTTCTGTAGAATTGCCGGTAATGCTATGTATCCCATCATACTGTTTAAAACATGGTGGGTGATACTTTTGAAATCTGCAAAAAAGAGTCATTTTCACATGAATTTTTCTCAGTAAAGGAGCAGGTTCGGTAACATGGAAAATCGGCCCTAATTTTAGAATGTTTTGGATTTCGATTGTATATTGTATCAAGGAAGTTAAATGTATGGTTGTTTGAAATACCAAATAAATATTTTGATTTACGTGCAATACACCGAAAGATATGGCTTCAAAATCGGTTTCAAGTCATAAAATGCTGAAAAATCGTAAGAAATGGGCTTAATTCCGGTCAAAACGTATGAAAATAAGTAGGGCGCCAGCCCTTACCCAAAATAATTTTCATATAAAAAGTTCAATTTGCAATTTATCTTTCTATCTACATAAAAATCATGTTGGGTGAGGGTTGGCGCCTATACTAATTTTAAAGATTTATGCAGAAAATATGGCGATTTTCCTTCATTTTCCGTCATGCAGAGCAAATGACGTCACAATGTCACGTCATAACTAACGCACGTGACGTTTTGACAATGAAAACATATTTACTTTCTATTTCTGCAGGTATTTGAGATAAATGTAAGAGATGCTGAATCATAATTTTCATAAAATTATTTTTCGCAAAAATTTAGGGCCGATTATGGTAGTTTGTGAACCTACCCCTTTAGACGTTAGATGAATAAATGATTTTGTGAGAAAGAATCCTGATTCCTGGGGGATGTTCTGACCTAAGAGAAGGTTTCCGAGAAGTTTCATTTGATATCTAGACAAAGGACATTACATACTTTGACGACCTTTTTCATTGTGACGTCACACATGAAGCACTGGAAACATAACGTAAACCCTTCTATCAATTATGACATATTCTAATATGACTTGAAATTTTCTCCCTATATGTACCATAGAACTCGCCTGGTGTAAAATCTCCAACAAACTTCCAGTGCGCTAAGCTCTGCCCATTCATGTACTATATTAGAATAGAAATAACAACTAGCTAGCCGTGATTCATTGTCCAGTAATTCCACTCGTCACATGAACCAATCAAATTATCACCTCGCCGCTTCATGGCTCGGTGATAATTTGATTGGTTCATGCGATTCGTGGAATTACTGGACAATAAACCATGGCTAGCTAGTTGTTATTTCTTAAACAATTCAAAAGTTTGCCATGGTACTTGATGCCCGTAGTCTGATGTGTAAAATCAAGGGTTTTAATGGTCGTTTCCGAGAACTTGAAAATGGTCTATTACCCAACCCCCTTGATCAGTATATGACAGCTATTATAATCATTTTAGTATGATGTCAATTCAGAAATAAGGCACTGATTTGATAAGTTAGAACTGGGGGGATAGCACAACCATGAAATCTTACCATCTTGTATTTCTTTATTTTCTACATCTTTCAGCTTTCTTTGAGGTGACATCACAGCCTCCAGCAGTGGAAACCATAGCAACTAAAACAGTTAAAAAAAAAGAATTTTTCACAAGCTAACCCGATCCAAGATTAAGAAAATGTTGTCTCAGAGCGAACAAAGGAGAAGGTACGTTATGGGCCAAAATCGGCCCTATCTGAGAAATGAAGCAAACTTTGAACAATGAAAATACAAGATTTACAGAATGTAAATCAGTTTAAATTTTGAGAATCGGATATTCCGTTGCGATTTTATAGCAATTTGAAAACACGTAGGTGAGCTTTCTGTTTCACTGACTTTGATGTCATGTGACGTTATGATCACGTCGTGATATAACGTTGTCAAATAACAAATTCTTGTAGTCTTACATTATTCATAATGATTGTTTTGCTCAAGTTTTTGCCATGAAACAATTTCATGTTTATTCATAATGATTGTTTGCTCAAGTTTTTGCCATGAAACGATTTCATGAATCCTCGAAAATCTGCGATTGATAAAGTATTTTACGTCGTCTTTTAGCTTCTGGGTTATTCTTGGAGACTGTCTCATTTTAATGCGATAACTGATTCTAGAATTTAAGGGAATAACGATGTTTTTGAAAATCATATACGTGCATTTATTACAGTCATTCAAACGAACAAAAAGACAGAGATATTACCGCTTAAATTTGAGATGGGGATGTAGTGAATATCAGAAAGTCGAAGAGTCTGGGAGAGCGATTAAGGTCCCTGTCCAAGGGGTCCAGGGCGTTCCTGAAGGGGGACGGAAAATCATCTTACGGCGATTGACTGTTTTGCTTGATGAAGGCAGTATTGAAATAGCCATTTGAAATCTTTATCATGGTTATTGAATTATTATGAAAAGCTATATTTTCATATGATCGAGAGTTATCTGATATGCAAAGCAAGCCAGCGATTTTTTTTTTTGGGGGGGGGGGAGGGGGGGGGGGGGGGTTACACACCCCTTGCTTGTTGACTTACTTAGTATGACTATCAGAAAAAGCCGGAGTTTCTTTTAGAGCAATTTAATATGCAAACAACAAACACTTACGTGGCGAGCGGCCTGGAGCCAGAGAAAATAATGTTCCGAAAGTTCGACATCAAAACTCAAGTATAAGCCCACCTTATGCGAATGTACCTTACTTACCGATTTCTTTTTTTTTTTTTTTTGTTGGTGGCGCCCCAAACGCCCATCTAAATACGCCTATAAGCATTAATTTAAAATCAACCTTAGTTTTATCTAGCTGCAATTAATGAATTAGGAATAAACGAATAAAACATAAAATGAAACAAATGAATAGAATAAATTTTGAGTATACAGTTATCACAGCCGTTGCAAGAAATCTGATAGATGGCGCCACTGAAGAAATTCGATAAAATCACGGTGAATAACAGGGGCTAAGTACACAGGGAGTACAATATAAATTCCACCCCCCCCCCCCCTTATAATACATAAACATTTTTTGTTTATGTATTATAAGTGGGGGGATTTATTTTGTACTCTGTGAACTGTAGCCCCTGTTAGTAAATTTCGATTTATTGATGTATTTACGAGAAAGTCACAAGATTACGTGAAAGCTACCAAAAGACAGACACAGACTATATTTTTCTTATGGCTATACTGTTCAATTACAATAACTGATTTAGTGATTTTATATACATAATAACTAATGTATATCAGGGTGATGTACTTTTCCAAAACAGTGTGTATTTAGTTTGGTTTGGTTTGGTTTTTCTTTCACCTAAACGCCAAAAAAAAAAAATGCACATGGTTCACTAAATGAACAGTTTGTAACTGTTTTACATTTGTATCGAATCGCCGGTATATTTCTTTATATAAAATCGATATGCTATTTCATAGTTTAAACGCGGAAAACGTTGGTGATGTTGGTGGTGGTGGGGTGGGGAGAGAGGGATTCGGAACTCTTTTAGATCATATAGTACGGCAGTCTTTCAATTATACTAACGGTAACACAATTTATTTTCAAAAGATGCTGTGCTTTCCTCAAAAGCCCATACACATTTCACTTTGGTCAATAAACAAGGGCACTAAGAGTAATGAAAAGGAAAAAGACACGAATAGAGGATTTGTTCTGAAAAAAAAAAAGAGAAATTCACTGACTCGCTATCGCTCGACATTTTTTGTATTTATATATCATAAATCAAGTACAATATTGTGAAAATTCAAGATTTTAGTACTATGATGTGAAAATTCAAGAATTTAAGCTTTTTGCTCGTTACATAGCTCGCCAGTCATTTGTTTTATTTATACATGCAATGAAAAATAGAACTGACAGTCATTAATCAAGAACTTTATTGTCTGGTGTGTAACGCCCCCCCCCCCCTTTTTTTTACGGACCAATCCTGAAATAAAATCCTGGATCTACCCATGATCTTGACCGTCTACAGAGGTTTGTCGGGTTGATCATGCCAATAGAATGCGTGGCGAAGCAGAGCCTTCAATAGGCTTGATCTCCGTGGGCGGTCAGTGACAAGCCTAAACACTGCAATGCATAGTTTTTTTGGGGGGAGGGGGTGTTTTGTTTTGTGTTGCTGAAAATTTCTGTTTCGCGACTCCTTTTATGTACATGCGAATTCATTTATACGGAAATAGCTGAATTGCTTACGGTCTACAGAAATTTATTTTGATGGTGTTCACGTTGGAGGTTCGTTCGAACAATCTGTTCTTCTCTATCAATCAAATTGCAAAAAAAAGTAAAAAAAAAAATCCAGAGATGGGATAAATATATACGTAGGATTTTTGTTGGTAAAATAGACCTTATATCTATATATTTTTTGGTCTTTGTCTGGTGTAATGCATTAGTTCTCTCTCTTAAGTAAAATTAGAAGAATTCTCAAATACATGTATGTTACTTTGGCCTTGCATGCGACTGCATTTTCTTACATCCCTATCAGTTATAGTGGATTCATGATCCTTAAATCAACGAATCTAAATTCTGGTTAACTTGCTCGTTTTTGTTTTACTATTTAGAGCAAGTGACCATATTTTGCCGCATTTCCCCTATATTTTGTAGGAAATTTCAATACTTGATGGCCGATTCAATGATTGGTTTTGCTAAAATTTAATTTAACTCCATTCTCGATCGAAATACTACAAACATGTTTTATTTTACTCAGTTAATTGTTTCCTAATAAAACGTCAAAATATTTCATTTCCATGTTTTCGAAGGTGACCATATTTCGCTATTTTTGTTGATAAGTATCCATTTTGCGCACAAAATGGACAAAATTGTGATTTTCTTTTCAGGAAATATTTCGTCGCCACTACTATTACAAGATGATGCCAACTAAAATGTTTTCTTTGTTTGGTTTTTGTAAAAATTTTGGATGTTTACGTCTAAAATTTAGTGATTTCATCAATTTTCCCTCATTTTGTGGTATTTTTCATCACATTTGAGTGCAGGAGATGTCACAATATATCAAAACATGACTGCTACGGTCAGATCTGATAGGATATAGAAAAATAAACTCGACATTGTCAAACAATTCCGATAACGAACGAGAAACGGCGAAATATGGTCACCGGCGAAATATGGTTCCTCGCTCTACTCCTAAAATTTTAAAAGTTACCGGCGGAGATTTTATGCGACATGCTCGGTGAACACCTACCCTCTATGTTAGTAAAATATTTCAATGTTCAGCCTTTTTTGTTTGTTTGTTTTTACTACAAACGTTTATAAATTAAACCGAATTTCAAGAGAAAACCGATTCCTGATTTAAATATGTCACGCCAGTGCATACACCTGCGATGTCAAGTAAATGACGTCATTTTAATGACGTCATAACGCCGTGCCGACGTGGTCCATGCCTTTTCCATTTACATTCTACGCAAGACAAATCGTTAATTTTCAACTAGAGCAAGAGCGTCTGCTATCAATTTTTCACCTTTTATCGACAGATATGGAGGTTATTGATTCATTTTTCTACTTTTATTTTTAGCAGATCGTCTTGCTCTATATGAAATTCTCGAAAATATATGTGAATTTCTAGGGGAAAATCCGGATTTGTTAATCCTTCCTTGGTTTGATGAGCTATAATTTCGTAGGGGTGCATCAAGATGAAAAGCGCTTTTTATGTATATATGTAATTGATCTTGTAGATAAATAAAATAAACACAGTTGATCAATTTTCACGATTTGAATTTCCCAGGAAACAACAGGGCCGATATGGGGTCTTGATGTACCTTCTCCTTTATGGATAAATCTGTCTAGGGTGAGAGAATAATAGAATCTATCGCTACTTTGTACAGGGACTGGGGAATCCTGATTAAGTATCAAATATTTATTGTCACTGACAAGGCTTGCTTCATCCTGGATTTTCACAACCCTGTACAAACTTAGCTAGATTGTATTTATCTATAGATTCCATCTTCATTGATTTAAATACATATACATACATGTATGTAGATTACAAGTTACTAACCTCTCTCCCTTTTTCGTCCATTTTTCCAGAGTTCCTCTGACAAAGTTGAATCACCACGAGAACTTTGGTGTCCACCTCAAAGAACAGCATTTTATACTCTGAAACACCATAAAGAAATCACATATACTACAAGCCGAACTTGTATGTATGTTGCTGACAGACACCAGACATCACAAAATTTGGCGATATTTTTATTGTGACGTCAACAGAAAACATGACAACGCATCTAGACAGAGCATTTGAACATGACATCACAATGCAAAATTTCACCAAACAATGTGTTGTAAGGTGTCCATGGGTATAAAATGTTGGTTTATAACGGTCACAACTCTTAATTTATAAATGGACTATTTTGTAGGCTCATGTACCATTTGTTAAAGTATATGCCATAAAAGGATTGCAACATCATTAAATTCCTTTAAAAACATCACATCTGAAGCACGCTAGTTTATATATATATATGTCATTTCATGATGCCACAATTACATGAAGTGGATATTGTTTTCATTTTCGTGCGTGAACATCAACGGCAGGTGCGGCTAGCCAAACGGGATGCTCATTCCTTCCGGGCACCTGGTCCCACCTCTAGCTTGCCAGGGGTTTGTCGATGCTCAATTGGGTGCTCTATTGTGAGTGCTGTTGAGGTTGTCGTCAGGATCTTCTTTAACTCATGTAGTGAAAATGTCAGATAAATGCGCAAATGGGAACCGACTTTGATTTTCAAAAAGATTGAATTTTAATATAAAAATCTAAAGGCAGAGTTCAAATTTCTTTACCTGAGTCAGATTGTTCTTTGAGTAAAGCTTCTGTTAGCTGTCTCATTTTCTGCTGTAAATTCTGCGAGAGAAAGAAATATTTTCAACTTTAAAATATTGAAAACAAAAATCTCATTTATGAAAAATATATTTTGATATTAGAAATTTGAAAAACTTTAATTGCCAACACATTTGTTTGTCAATTCTTCTGATAACATTTATAATTTCAACAAATCTAAAACAAAAAAGGAATTTTAAGTACATATTCTAACAGTACATGTACTTCGATATTACATGTACCTCAAGCATTATGGAGAATGCCCCTTGTATGTCACCAGCCTTCTCCAGTAAAAATGCAGTGGCATCATCTAATTTGTATTTCCTACAGATCTAAAATGAATAAATAAAAAATCGTTAAGAAGCATTTACCGGTACTCACTAATATTTTCAATTAACCCCTTTCAGTCAAATTCCAATAGACTAAGTATATGTTGTGCAAAAATACTGGAAAGAATCTAAATTCACCCTTCAAAGCACTAAATTTCATGACATTATAATGTCTTACATTACAAGACATTACAATTTCTACCTTTGGACAAATATACTGCAAACCTCGTTCAAACATATGAATTTTCTAGAGACTTTTGTGTGATCATAAGGGATATTCTGAATTAAATTAAATTTTCTATGTCAGGAAGGTCCCACTTACCTCAAGAGTTTGTTCTATTCTATATCCCTCATTCATTTTGATAAAATTATGCACTTCGGCAGGTTTAAATTGTGCCATCAGTTCTATAAATAGCTCCACAATACGAGGCTCGACATTGATCTGTTTCTCTTGGTGAATGGCACTCCCCATTGAATCTCTGTAAGAATTATGTGAAATTTTGAAGAAATTGTTCAAAGAAACTCATTTGAAACTTATTTTCCAATTTTCAGACATTTCCAAGAAATTCTATTACTTTTTAAAATTCTTGTGACAAGAATTTTTTTTCAAATATATCGAAACAATCTAGTTGTGGTAAAACAAACCAACTTATCAATCATCAGTTTACACAATATTTTAACAGGCCAGTTGATTTTGACACCATATGTCAAAATCAGCTAATTAGTGCTATGTCAGATTTCTATCGTCCATGGACCTACAATTTTTTTCCAAATGATTTTTAAAAAGGTCCTTTAATCTAATACTTACTTATAAGACATAACACCTTGTAAAAACTCAAACAAGACTTGCTGATTGCCCTGTAGTTGGTGTACGATATCACTGAGGTTAGAACTGAAGCTAGAAATCACCATCTGGGCTGCCTGCTTACAATCTATAGACACCAGGTCCTACAAGAAAAAGTTTTGCAATGTAGTACACGACACAAATCTGATAAAATTGACAAAAAATATCATTGCCAACTAAAAACGACAGGTTAAGCAAAACAAGCATTTCTTAATCCAATGTGACAATTCAGATGTCAAGTCCTACTATCATTTCCGTAAAATTCTTTGTCTACAACCCGTTCTTCGATGATGACTACAGTCAAACCTGTCTTAAAGTGACCCTCTTTTTAGCGACTTCCTGCCTTATGTGACCTTTTTTATTCCTCCCGAGCAATTTTCCTATCAAATTAACCTGTATATAACGACAACCTGTCTAACGCGACAACGACCGTTATTTTTCTGTCCCGTACCGAATTCCGAACCTGTATATAAAGACTTTTAGTGTTGCATAGGACCCAAACTACATAATATTTTACATTAAATCTCACATCAGTGTCTGTCATAATTAAATCTTCTGTGATAATTAAAATCTTATGTGATTTTATTTGTGTAATACGATTAATCAATGAATACATGAATTGGTCTATGCAGTGATTTATTTAAAAGTATTGCTCTTAGACTACGAAAATTTTGTTGGTCAAAGTCAGATCAGCTTGAACCTGTATTCAGTGACCACCTGTCTTAAGTGACCTATTTTTTGTCGGCCCTTGCAAAGTCACATAAGACAGGTTTGACTGTATTTTCAAAACCTTGTCAGGAAATGGCATCCAGGTTTTACACATGGCTCAGATATTCATCATTGAGGAACAGGACTTAGACAGGAATATCTTACCATTCTGAACGCAGATTTAACTTAATCTTTGAAGCTTTTGGTACTCGATATATTCTATCATGTAAATTTACATTACGTGTGCACTTTTACTGTGTAATCATATGGTAACATGAGACTATGATACAGAATTGGCCGTTTTCATAATATTGCTAGACTTGCATTTTAGACACGCCAAGACCTGACATCACAACTTTTTACGTTATTTCTAACTGTGATGTCATAAATCTGCTACAATGTCACAGTTAATTAAACGTTACATCAAATCTTGTGATGTCAGGTCTTAGAATGTGTAAATTGAAAGTCAACTGCGGTAATGTGAAAATCGTCTGTTGGTTTGCACAACAGCATTCTATGGGAAGGAATTGAAGTCCTCTCACTCAAATGTAACTGAATAGATATTGAAAGGATATTAGACGTGTGAAATATTGAAGCTACCTTACATCTAAATCACAAATTTATACCTGTAGATGGTCAAGAGCTTCCTCTTTAAGCCTGGCCTTCTCAATGTCTGAGAATAACTCACTGTTTAATATACTCCCTATATAGCTGAATGCATGGTACTGAAAAATCAGAATGAGAATCAATTATGAAATCACAAAGTAATACACATTAAATTTTAAACTAATCCAAGCAGGAAAATTTGGATGTTGAAACTTTGAATATTTTAACCTCCCCCCCCCCCCCCTCCCCCCTTTTTTTTTTTAATTTTCCCCCTTTTCAAATTATAACATATAATTTTTTTTCATTTATACATGTAGTATCATTTTCTTTATAACTATCCTTCACTCTAATATTTATATACACATTCTTTTGAAATTATATTTTACCTTTCTAGCATAATCCCTGAGGTAACAAGACAGAATTTTGTCAAACTGTCGTCTCTTCTCATACAAAATCTCACAGACACGGTAACTGAAATCGAGAAATGATTTACCATAAAAGTATATGCTCCTTTTTCATACAATGGATTTTAAGGACATCATATCAGTCATTGAGCTGGACAAAAATGGAAATTAGCCAAAATAATTTAATATCTCAAAAGAGGGTAATTGAATTTATATGGCTACATGTACATGCGCATTTGTATATGAAATTTTCAAAGAATTTTTAGCATTTTCCACTGGTAACATTAGTTTTTCCTAATCTATTTGCCAGAAATACTGTAACACTTGAAATATATCGAAAGATGTATGTAAACTGAATAAAGATCTTACAATTTAGCATTCTCCGCTAGTGACAGTAGTTTTTCCTCGTCTATTTGTTGCAGACCCCCTGCGTGTAATAACTCCAGTAAGGCCTGCTGTCTTTCCTCATGCCTCGACTCATCATCTGGGTTGGCGAGAAACTCCAGTACCTATATAATACAACTGATGTGTTAAAAAATTTCATGAAGTTTTTTTTCAGAATTTCTCCCTCCCTACCTCAATCCTGACCACGTTTGTATATCACTTAGAAAGCATAGCCAGATGTAAAAAATTTTTTTTACTTTATTTATTTTACAACATTAAACAAGTTACAAATTTATACTTATGTCTCATGTTGGCTCAGATGTTGACCTGAGGGGGTCCTTGGAGCAGGAGGAAACCTGAGTACCTGTAGAAAACCTCCTAGGACTTAGGGGGTGACAGCCATACCCTTCCACATAAGACCCCTTTGCCGAATCAGGGATTCAAACCCAGGACTTAAGAAGTGAGTGCGCTACCACTGCACTAACAAGTCCTTATGTAGAGATCAATATTTTTCTCTTGCAGTGCATTTGCAAATATTTCCATTGCAGAAGAATCCCCATGTTAAGCGCCCGTAAGGCAAAGGGATTTATAAACTATAATTCTGGTTGCCTATTGTGACATCACGCTTTGGTTTGAAAGTACGGAGAATTTACCAACGTCCAGATACTTTTGACATTATAACAATCAACACGCTCATTGTTGATGCTAAACGGAGTGTCTGATAATTATTAAGTACAAACGGAAATATAAGTAATGACTGTCTTACTTTGCGATTCTCGGAAAATTTGCACGTGTCCAACCAGAATTATACTACCATGAACACCCAAAGTAAGACAGTCATTTCTTAAATGGGACAAATTAATCCATACAGGAAATAACTGACAATAAGTGAAATTAAGATTCCGCTATCTGGTTTACCATCTCAATACATTATCTTACCACTGCACAACACTACAACATAAACCTTCTCGGAGTATTTTTAGTTGTGACCCTGACCTTGGTAATGAATAGAGTTCTCCCTTTTGCCATTATACTCTCATGTGGCAAGTACAAAGATCCTTAGGTCAAAGGTTAAATCTGTATTCTATAACATGAATGAGGGTTTTAAAAGTCAATTGGTCATAACTTTGACTTTTGACCTTGAGAATCAATGAAGAGGAAATATTGGTACTTACAGACAAACATTATCATACCATAATACACGTCTAAATACAGCATGTTTTTTAAAATAAATTTCAGGGATATTTCTTATTTCAATACATGTATAAGATTCTTTTTAAAAAGAAGTAAAGTACATGTATATCGAGTAAAGGAGTAGGTGCGGTAACCTGCCATTTCGGCCCTATTTTCACAGTTGTTCATATATCCATTATATTCTAGTTTATAAAATGTCAAATGTGTGGTGAATCCAAACCAAGAGGCCTGCTTTGTCTAAAAAAGTTGAAATCATTGAAATATCAATAATTAAAAGTTTCGATAAAAAATTATGAAATCAAGAAGTGCTCCAGGCCTTGCCCATGAATATTTTTGTACCATTCGATGGATTTCTGATCGGCCTTTTAATTTGCATGAAAAATATCGTGGGCAAGGCCTGGAGCGTAGATGAATTTTGAAGATTTGTGTGTAAAATATGATTACTTTTCCTTTGTTCTGCATCATTCAGGGCAAATGACTACAGAACATGACGTCATACATTATGTGCGTAACATTAAGGGCTCAAAATTATTATGTGGTATTTTCTCAAACATTCAACATTGCAAAAGATGATAATTAACAATTCATGTATCAAAAGCATTTTTCGTCGAAATTATAGGGCTGATATGAGGGGTTAGTGCACCTAGTCCCTTCACGAAAATGATTTTCGCATCTAGTGAATTTCACCCCAAAAAGTTATGTCTTTTTCATGCTGAGTCTAATTTTCGCTAATCTATTAACAAGATCAAGGATTAAGATCTGTGTCTTTTTTTCCCTATGTTCATTTTTTGCGATTTGATGATGCTCGAGAACTTAGCAAAAATTAGACACACGCAAAAAATTCCCAATATACATGTACAGTATACCAGATAATTCTTGAAGAATACTTTAACAGAAAACAAAAGGTCTTAGTAATAGGTTTCTATTCCTCACCTGCTCAAACAGAACTCTGTTCACCAGTATAGTATTCTCATGGCGAGCCATTTGCCGAGCCAAGAATGTGAACAAAACCCCAACTTGTGTTGGCTGAAATAAATGTAAAAAAAATGGGAATGAAATATACATGCTCAAAAGTGTTTTTCAGGACAATTTTTTCCTGATAGCAATGCTTCAATTTATAAGACTTCATAAAATTGTGTATGCAAAAGTAACACAATTTTTTCTTTTGAAATTACAAATTATTAAACTTTAATGTGTGAAAAATTTGTTTTGATTCTTCGATTATCATCTTTCCGATTCAATATATCAACATCTTGCTCGGACGACCCATGTATATTCAAATTCATTTAAGTGAACATTGTTCTGGAGGCAAAAATGCCTTACGAATTTTACATAGAAAGAAGAGCATATTAATGAATTTAACAAGTCATAAGTAAACTCACAGTAAATCCCACACTCTCCACCATGACCTGTAACAGAATGTCAACAACTCTCTGTCTTTTCTTCCTCCTGTAATATATATTTAAGTTATATTGGTAAAATCAAACATATTCTGCAATAAAAAACATGTGTTTGTGAAACACAAATGCCCCCGTCGGCATCTTTGTCAGTAAAAATTGTATAATGGTCAAACTCCAAGGTCAAGGTCACAAGGTCAAAATTTTGGTATCCATGGAAAGGTCTTGTCAGAAGGAATACAAATGTGAAATATCAAAGCCCTATCCCTTACGATTCAAAAGTTATGGCCAAGGTTAAAGTTTTTCAAAAGTAGGTCAAACTCCAAGGTCAAGGTTACAAGGTAAAAAATTTTGGTATCCATGGAAAGGTCTTGTCAGAAGGAATATACATGTGAAATATCAAAGCCTTATCCCTTACCATTCAAAAGTTATGGCCAAGGTTAATTTTTTGTGGACAAATAGACAGACAGACAAATGGACAGGACAAAAACTATATGCCCCTGAATCTTCGATTACGGGGCATAAAAATGTATGTTTAGATTTAATCTTTTACCTGTATTGATGCAGAATTTTTCTGGAAATACCTTATTACATCGTTGAACTTTTTCTAGCATAAACTTCTGATTGATTGTCTACTCATGTTATGTAAGTGTACATCAGAGCTTGAATCCACAAAAATTCTTTTGAAAAATTGAAGGAATTTTCAATCCTTTCAATCACTTAGTCCTATCAATTCTTATTAAATAAAATAATACTAAAAACATTAAATTATCTAATTTTGAAATATCTTAAAATATATATTTAATGATGAAAATTCCTAAAAAATGTTCTTAATTTTCCTCTGTGTTACTTGTTACTCACCCTTCATCTGTGTTAAACTCTTCTTCTTCGAAAGCCTGCAATACATAAAACGAAAATTCATTCCAAGGAATGCATGTGTCACGGACTGACAGACAGACAGACAGACAGACAGAGTGATCCCTAAGTGTCGCTTTGCTTCGCAGACGACACAAAAACTCTAAATACATGTATCTGTATGTATACGTTTTTTAGAAAAGAGAAAAATAGTCTTTTGTCTTTGGTCCATTCATTTCACAACAAAAAAGTTGCACAACTATGGAATTCTTGAACTGTCATGTGTTTTGCAAATTGAATTTTTTTTTAATGCAAAAAGCAAACCACAATCCACTTTACCCTCCCATATATTACTTTTTGAAGTGAGCTACGTATGCGCTAATTGAAACTATGGATTGCAGATTCATAGCGTCTAAATGTTTTTTACTTGTTCAAGCCTCAGTAAAATGCATATATCAAAAATACATTGTGATGTCATGAATTTTAAGTTTCTCAAACGACTGAAAGGGTAAACCAGGCTGTAGTTCCAACACTTAACTTACCAAAGCCAACACATTGAGGAATTCCCGAGTGTCAAACTGCAATAACGTCCTCAGGTATGGATAAGCTTGCTCCTCTGAGAATAGAAAATGAAATAACAAAAAAAAAATTCTTTAGACAACAGAAATTCAATATTTAGTTTTACAGATTTTAATTTTTCAAAATAGGGTAGGAGGAGGGAATGAAAATAAAATAAAAATCAGTAAATTTCATGAGTTGTGCCACGATCATGATCTTAATTCAGCTTGTTTATCATGTTTTCAAAGCCACATTTTCTTAAACACTTACACGACAAAGATCATTAAGAGAGGATAAAATGTAATAACCAGCAATTCGGATGAGCGGAAGAAAAAAAAGTACAATTGGTTCATTTTATTTTTTTTCCAATCGTGATAAAATTAGGGTCGGGGGATCCATAAAACTAAGAATTAAATTTCTGTCGCCTTATAACACATAGTGCATACTATTACTATACTGTCCTGAAATTGCATGAAGGAATGCTTTTTACACATTTTGATGATAGCAAAATAATCTTGAAAAGACTGATTTATAAGAGATACAATTCTGATTAATCATTACCTATCTTTGAATATTACAGAAGAATACTTACCAGCTGATCTATGCCTGCGATGAAGTGACGTTACGCAATCAAACACCTGAAAAAATAATTTACATGTGTTCTGAAATTCTTCTTTTAAAGTTCATAATAACTTTATTTCATAAAGAGACTTCTCTTTCATTTACCTCAAATTTAAAACAATTTTTGAAAAGAAAATGTTTGTACAGATTTAATCAATAGTTTTAAGTTGGTTGCATATGACAAATGCAGACTTTGAGATAAAAATCTGACATCAATAATCAAGTTTTAGGTAGCACACATGTAGTGATAAAAGTACATGTAGAAGTTAAATATACTCTTGTATTTCTAGGCCAAATTTCTACATAATATAATTTTAAAAACACTGGTACATGTACTCGATGTACAATGCTAACTTGAACTGTATCATACTGATACTATCTATGATGCTAACTTACACTGTTTTTGACCATCTCTACAGATTCTTCAGGAATGTCTCCGAGAGGATAAGCTCGGCCCGCCAAACAACAACTAAAAAGATACAGTATAATATTACGATGAGTATTTGATATTTTGATATATAGAGTTTGGGTTCATTATCTTTTATCCAAAGATGGAAATCTAGCGAAAGTAAATTGTGATGTCATCACACTATGTGGAATTGGGTAAAAGCTGGGGAAAAGGTAAAAAATTTTTTTTACTATACAGTTAAAAAATAGGAAATAAATTCCTGAGGCAAACAGTCAATCTCTCAAACCTGATAATCTTATATCTCTGTTCATTTGATTTTATTGATTACTAGTTCTTAAAGTTATATACACCAGCAGTTTGTTTCCCAGTTTGATTTGGCAGTTGTTTATTCAGTTTCTATGGTAACACATACCTGATATAGACAAGAAGTTTGTTTCCCAGCTTGATTTGGCTGTCCGTCAGTTGTTTACCCGTTTCTATGGCAGCCTGAAGGGTTCCCAGCAGTTCTTCTAGCGGAGTAGTGTAGTCCTGCATGCCTTTGTTATACACATAGATTATAGCATCATATAATCCATGTCCCCAACACAAACTTACAACCTATGAAATACAAATGAACATATTGTTAGTTTTTTTTAATTGATTCATCATTAAAATTGTATGCCGCTGTTAACAGAGATTTGGGGGCATACAATTTTTGACATATCCATTTGTTTCTCTATTTGTCCATTTGTCTTGTCATTCAAAAATTAAGATTTTTGCATACAAAATGGACATATCGAAAACTATTTACCCAAAATCTCCATTTACAGAGGCATAAATTGAATTATTTTCCTTAGGACTCTATGTCAACATACCTGATGAATATCTAGTGATGTGACGTCCAGGTGAACTATACAGGCTTCTACACTCTCCAGCATACAACGATTTTCGTAATGCGTAACAAAATCCTTCATCACTAACGGTGGAATTGACGTAAGTTTGTCGCTCATAATGTACGGCTCTAAACACTCCAGAAACGTCCCCTTGGCAATCACATCCTCTCCGAATCTCTCATAGATTCTGCCAAACAGTATATCCCTGAAAACACCCATCATTGATTTCATAATATCAGTTGTTACCTGCAAGTGTGATTCAAGATGGGGGAGGTGGGGGTTCCGGAGTCAGGAGTCAGGACTGATTTTTTCCTATTTTTATGCACAGATCTGCCGATGACACATTTAGATTAGAACACTCAAACAGATCTTTTTCACTTTGTTTTCTGGTCTCATGATTGGCTGAGCCTGAGAAGCGTAGCTTCCATTATTTAAATCAGCATCGCAGGGAACATCAGGTCAATACCAAATACTCAGTGTCTAACTGTATCATTTTCATAAATATACATACGTATTGTAAGTAAAAGTGTTATATGTAAGTATTTTCTCAAGTAAGTATTGAAGTAAATAAAATTTTATATGTAGGAATATACTTACGTTCTATCTAAGTGTAAGCAGTAATCCACACAGACTGGTACAATACCCTGTAATAAGTAATATAAGGAGTGAACTTTATATTAAAAGTACGTCAAGAAATTATTCAAAACATTCAAATGACGATTTCCTTTTAAGTAAAGAACATGAATACATTAGCAAATCTCTGCTTCAGTGTAAAAGTTGATTGGAGACTATACTGGTCGGGCACATATTATCTACCCCTTTTCTTCAATGTTTTAGACTCTTAAATCTTTATTTCTTCATGCAATTTAATGAAATTTGCACAGACAGAAGAAGAATCATTGATACATATTTCTTCCACCTTTCATGAAAATCTGATGAACGGTTCTTCTTTACCTGTGATTCTTGGACATATGGGTTGGGCCAAGTTTGAAGGAAGGGAGGGTACATATTATCGCCATCCTCCTCCAGTTCTTACTGAAAATCTTAAGACTTTTTGGACAAAATTTACATTATTTCAATCTTTGAACTTTCTTCTTCTAATAAGTGAAAAATTCATATTTTTTTTCAAAAACCAAAGAGATACCCTTTCCCTGGAGAGGCGGGGGGAAATACATTTCAGATTTACCAAATTTCTATCATAAATTTAATAATTATTTGCAGGGTATGGAATTATTTGAAATTTTCGATACCTTTTTGTGTATCAAAGATGTAATTATGGTGAAAAAATGAAACTCCTACATCAACAATATGCAGAGATTTAAATGAAGTAGCGATAATATGTGCCCGGCGATAATATGTACCCGACCAGTAAGAGTGCCAAATTCTTACAGAAATGATTTTAGTGCATCTTGAATCAGTGATTACATCTTTATGTTTACAACTTTAAGCATACGGTCTACCATTTGCACTAATAGGGATATCTCACAAGCCAAGTAAGTATGACTGTAGAGCAAAGGTAAAAAGGTAAATGCAGAGGTTTATAGTCTCGTTCGCCCGAGTCTAATGCAACTTCTACAATTACCTCCCTGGCAAGAACTGAACAGTCTCAACTCTCAACTCCCTTGGGAGTATACAAGAAGAGCTGCCATTCTGGTGCTAATGCTTCTCATTCACATTACTAGCTGTCTCATGTGCCAGGTACCCAGTTTACTCCTGGTTGGAGAAAGTGCAACGTAGTGTAAAGTAACTTTCCCAAGGTTACAATGGTTTTGCAATGACAGGTGACCGTGAGATTTGAACCCATGACCTATGGGTTCGTAGTCAACCACACTAGCCACTACGCCACCAGCACTATTTACAGTTCTTGCACCTAAATTCATTACCAATGGCAAAAATATGATAATACGATGTAGCTTACCTGATAATACTCCTCTAACTCCTCCATTTTACCTTTTTCTGGACACAGCTTGGTCATGGACAGATCCACATAATCAAATAGAAGGTCTAACATCTAGAAATAGAAGATCAGAGGTCAAGGTTATTAAAAAACAACAGGTTTAAGTCTCTTTCTAAGAATGTAGGTGATTCAAATGTCAAGGTCAAAAGATCTTGAATATGAAACTATGATATCCTAGGTCATACTCAAACGAAACATTAAAATCTGATATCTGAAATAAATGTCAAAGGTCAAGGTCACACATGCGCTTGAAAATATGGTCTCACATCTAAAACCATAGCAGATATACATGTATGTACAAAGTCAATGTCAAGGTTTATACTATAAAAGACTAAGGTAAAATGAAAACGAGAATCTTTGAATCCAAACTTTTTCCTGTCGTTTTTCTCTATTTTGGGAAACATTCTAAATTCAAAGTACGCAACCTTTCTATCTACATATTTTCATGAGTTAATACATGTACATGTATCTTCAACTTTATCATCCTTACCAAGTCAGCTACCAGCTCCCGTTTCTGACGAGATGATCCAGTAAGTCCGACAATACCTTTGGCACGATTCTCATAAAACGACAGTGACAGTGCTAAAGCGTCATGGTACTTCTCCTGCCTTACCAAAACCTCGATTCTCTGAAAATAGTTTTTATGACAAATCCTTAAAAACTACCTCATACCTGTATGCATTTGTAAAATTCATCTAACAAGTTTAGCATTAATTCCTAAACAAAAATTGAAGTTCAAAATTTAAAAATTTTAAACTGCTTATTACTCTAATAATAATGGTTTGTTTAATTCAAAATTTAATTCAGACATTGTATTTAATCTGTAGGGCATACATAATAATGGCATATGAAGCTACTCCATAAGTTAGCTCAACAATTTCATTATCTAAGAAAAGTCACTATCAGAGGACAGAATTTAAGACTCTTTCATGGTCGTCTATGAAAAATACACCTACATCAGTTCAACCCAAGGGGTCTCAAAATCATGTAAAACCCATACACTGTAACAGTGAAAATTTTCACATATTTCACAAATCAAGGGACATTACAAATAATTTTACCAACACGAAAATAACCCTACTGCATTCTTACAAGGGCAGAGCAGTTTAAATTGCAAATATTTCCCCTAAGCGCAACGTCTTTCTGTTATACCCTTGCACAATAACCATGTTTACAGTAGCTTGCCGAGAATTTTGCAAAATTTCTATGCCCTGGGGCTAAAATCGATTTATCTCTCAAAGTCGACCTTGGGGCTGAAACTAAAGTCGACCATGAATGATCATACCTTAGAGCCAAAGTCGAAGTTTAAAGAAAAGAGACAAAATTTGAAAAAATGTCAGGTTCAACCATTCACAAAAACTTTGCAATATTCAAATTCAGCGCCCTAAAAATGGTTTATTCTTTAAGGATAAACCACCAATACGATGCTTTTTTATCTATAATACATTGAGAAAGGATCTTTAAATCAACGTTTTATTGCCACATCGCCGCTAGTCTCTTTGTTTGCATGTTGAAATCATGACGTCACAATAACATTAACAATTGAAACAATGATATGAAAGAAAGGGATTTCCTTCATACCTTTCTTTCAAAGGAAATCCCTATCTATGATTTGTAGGTATTGAGAGAATCATTTTATTTTTTTAACTTTGACTAGAAATAACTTTCAGATCACATATTTGGGAGGGGCAAGATCCCCTTTGAAGTTAATTCTTCAGATATTTCAATTAAAGAACTAATTATACTCACATCTCTCCATGTCCTCAGGTTGTACACATACACAGTCTTAGTACCAAGTATAAGTAGTTGTCCACTGTGACTAACAATGGTCTGATAACACGAGTTATACTCACATCTCTCCATGTCCTAAGGTTATACACATACACAGTCTTAGTACCGAGTATAAGTAGTTGTCCACTGTGACTAACAATGGTCTGATAACACGAGTTATACTCACATCTCTCCATGTTCTAAGGTTGTACACATACACAGTCTTAGTACCGAGTATAAGTAGTTGTCCACTGTGACTAACAATGGTCTGATAACACGAGTTATACTCACATCTCTCCATGTTCTAAGGTTGTACACATACACAGTCTTAGTACCGAGTATAAGTAGTTGTCCACTGTGACTAACGATGGTCTGATAACACGAGTTATACTCACATCTCTCCATGTTCTAAGGTTGTACACATACACAGTCTTAGTACCGAGTATAAGTAGTTGTCCACTGTGACTAACGATGGTCTGATAACACGAGTTATACTCACATCTCTCCATGTTCTAAGGTTGTACACATACACAGTCTTAGTACCGAGTATAAGTAGTTGTCCACTGTGACTAACGATGGTCTGATAACACGAGTTATACTCACATCTCTCCATGTCCTAAGGTTGTACACATACACAGTCTTAGTACCGAGTATAAGTAGTTGTCCACTGTGACTAACAATGGTCTGATAACACGAGTTATACTCACATCTCTCCATGTTCTAAGGTTGTACACATACACAGTCTTAGTACCGAGTATAAGTAGTTGTCCACTGTGACTAACAATGGTCTGATAACACGAGTTATACTCACATCTCTCCATGTTCTAAGGTTGTACACATACACAGTCTTAGTACCGAGTATAAGTAGTTGTCCACTGTGACTAACAATGGTCTGATAACACGAGTTATACTCACATCTCTCCATGTCCTAAGGTTGTACACATACACAGTCTTAGTACCGAGTATAAGTAGTTGTCCACTGTGACTAACAATGGTCTGATAACACGAGTTATACTCACATCTCTCCATGTTCTAAGGTTGTACACATACACAGTCTTAGTACCGAGTATAAGTAGTTGTCCACTGTGACTAACAATGGTCTGATAACACGAGTTATACTCACATCTCTCCATGTTCTAAGGTTGTACACATACACAGTCTTAGTACCAAGTATAAGTAGTTGTCCACTGTGACTAACAATGGTCTGATAACACGAGTTATACTCACATCTCTCCATGTTCTAAGGTTGTACACATACACAGTCTTAGTACCAAGTATAAGTAGTTGTCCACTATGACTAACAATGGTCTGATAACACGAGTTATACTCACATCTCTCCATGTCCTCAGGTTGTACACATACACAGTCTTAGTACCGAGTATCAGTAGTTGTCCACTGTGACTAACAATGGTCTGATAACACAAGTTATACTCACATCTCTCCATGTTCTAAGGTTATACACATACACAGTCTTAGTACCGAGTATAAGTAGTTGTCCACTGTGACTAACGATGGTCTGATAACACGAGTTATACTCACATCTCTCCATGTCCTAAGGTTGTACACATACACAGTCTTAGTACCGAGTATAAGTAGTTGTCCACTGTGACTAACAATGGTCTGATAACACGAGTTATACTCACATCTCTCCATGTCCTCAGGTTATACACATACACAGTCTTAGTACCGAGTATAAGTAGTTGTCCACTGTGACTAACAATGGTCTGATAACACGAGTTATACTCACATCTCTCCATGTTCTAAGGTTGTACACATACACAGTCTTAGTACCGAGTATAAGTAGTTGTCCACTATGACTAACTATGGTCTGATAACACGAGTTATACTCACATCTCTCCATGTCCTAAGGTTGTACACATACACAGTCTTAGTACCGAGTATAAGTAGTTGTCCACTATGACTAACGATGGTCTGATAACACGAGTTATACTCACATCTCTCCATGTCCTCAGGTTATACACATACACAGTCTTAGTACCGAGTATAAGTAGTTGTCCACTATGACTAACAATGGTCTGATAACACGCTCTCTCACCAGCAAATGCCTGAAACGAAAATTACGTACAACCATAAGATTCATTTCTACATGAAAGTCTATATACATTATGTATTTAACCTTCCTTGACAATTTTGTTACAATTTTTTTTATGTGCTAATTTATATGAAAGAAAACTGTTTACATAACACCAGAGGGAATATTCCCTTATATGCTAACATGTTTAGTAACACAAAAACGTTATTTGTTGTACTTATAATAAATAAAATGTTATTAAATGTAGGTACTTTTAAAGCTCAGAGTTACGTCCCGGTGGGGATGGTAACGTCCCTCTTGGGACGGTATCTGACGTAGATTAATTGTAACGGCATCAAATTCTATGGACACTGTCCTTAAACTCTTGGAAATGATGGTACAAAATTGATGTTTACACACAGCCATTTGTGGCTCATATGAAATTCATGTAAAATTTACATGAACTTTACATAAAAGTTCACATGAAATTTATATGAAACGAGCAGGAACATGAAATTTACATGAAAAATTTTACATGAAATTCATGTGAAGTTTCTGACATGATTGTTATGTGAATTCCATTTCGCATGAAGGTCTCAAAGAAAAAATCATGTGAAATTCATGTGAAGTCAATTCATGTGAAATTCATATGAATTTTTTTTCACATAAATTTTATGTAAAATTCATGTGAAATTTACATGATGCTCATTTCATATGAATTTCATGTAAGGACAATGGCTGTGTACGTATCACCTGATTCATTTCAAAAGAAAAACATACTTTTGCTTCATCAGAGGGATCGAGTGAACACTTTTATACTGACATGCTTTATGAATAGCACAACAACCTACCTACATGTACATGTGTATTTATAATAGGTTTTTATGATATGTAAAATAACATTACCAGAGCTTGGCTGACATTCCCTCCAGTAGCTAAGGATTTGAAATGACTGTTATTGTAGACTAGCTGTACGTCAGATATATCAATCTTCTGCAAGATACAAATTAAATCGTAGAAAAAAAATTCAAATAGCATTGTGGAAGTACATGTTTGCAACAACAACATAAATCTATGCAAAGGCAGTTTACTTCAAGCAATGTTCACTGTTATTGAATCAATCAAACTAGAGATTTGTTAAAAACCATAGGTCATCTCTAAATAGCAGGCACAGGAAAAAGTTTGAGGTACATGTACAAATACAATACAATAATACAATACAATGTGTATTTTAATATGAAATTAATTTCACTCTGGTTTTTAATTACTTTTTTGAATTTTTAAGATTTTTTGTTGTTTATTTTCTGGTTGTTTCTTTTTCTTTTTTCTTTTTTTTTTTTTGGGTTGTTATCTTTTTGTTTTGGTTAATGTTTTGGTAGAGACAACAGGGGAATAAAACAGGAAAGAATGAAAATATGAGGGATATGGGAGTGGGGACTGGCAAAAGGGAATGGGTAAAAAGAGTCTTTGTGGTCATAGCCAACATACAACATAGCCAACATAACAGTTTAATGAACTTCTTTACAAAATTCAATAGTAAAGTAGAAATTCAGCTGACGTACCTCTAGTTCTTCTTCAGACCTGACATCAATGACGTGAATTTTCTCAGCAGTGTCTACAGCTACTATGGTCCTAGGGTTCATCCACTGTAAAATACAAGAGAAATTAAAATTAGATATAAGAGAAATAAAACACCGCTAAAGACAGTATGGCCAGATTGCAAAGTAAGTTTTTGTCACCAACTGGGTCAAGGTCACTAAGTCAAATATTACAGCATACATTGAGAGGTCTTGTCAGAGGCAACCTACATGTATCATATAAAGTTTCTACTGTATACAGTTCCTTAGATTTTGCTTAAACCAGGAACTTTAACCAAAGTCTTTAACTAAGTCAAAGTCCAAGGTCAAGGTCACTAGGTCCAATGTTATGGCATAAATTGAAAGGTCTTGTCATGGGCAACCTAAATGTATAATATAAGGTTTCTACTGCATACAGTTCCTTAGATTTTGCTTAAACCAAGAACTTTAACCAAAATCTTTAACTAGGTCAAAGTCCAAGGTCAAGGTCAATAGGTCCAATGTTACAGCATAAATTGAAAGGTCTCATCATGGGCAACCTAAATGTATAATATAAGGTTTCTACTGCATACAGTTCCTTAGATTTTGCTTAAACCAGAAACTTTAACCAAAATCTTTAACTAGGTCAAAGTCCAAGGTCAAGGTCACTAGGTCCAATGTTATGGCATAAATTGAAAGATCTCGTCATGGGCATAATACATGTATAATATAAGGTTTCTACTGCATACAGTTCCTTAGATTTTGCTTAAACCAGAAACTTTAACCAAAATCTTTAACTAGGTCAAAGTCCAAGGTCAAGGTCACTAGGTCCAATGTTATGGCATAAATTGAAAGGTCTTGTCATGGACAACCTATATGTATAATATAAGGTTTCTACTGCATACAGTTCCTTAGATTTTGCTTAAACCAGAAACTTTAACCAAAATCTTTAACTAGGTCAAAGTCCAAGGTCAAGGTCACTAGGTCCAATTTTATGGCATAAATTGAAAGATCTCGTCATGGGCATCATACATGTATAATATAAGGTTTCTACTGCATACAGTTCCTTAGATTTTGCTTAAACCAGGAACTTTAACCAAAATCTTTAACTAGGTCAAAGTCCAAGGTCAAGGTCACTAGGTCCAATGTTATGGCATAAATTGAAAGGTCTTGTCATGGACAACCTATATGTATAATATAAGGTTTCTACTGCATACAGTCCCTTAGATTTTGCTTAAACCAGGAACTTTAACAAAAATCTTTAACTAGGTCAAGGTCCAAGGTCAAGGTCACTAGGTCAAATGTTACAGCATAAATTGAAAGATCTCGTCATGGGCAACATACATGTATAATTTAAATTTTCTACTGCATACAGTTCCATAGATTTTGCTTAAACCAGGAACTTTAACCAAAATCTTTAACTAGGTCAAAGTCCAAGGTCAAGGTCACTAGGTCAAATGTTACGGCATAAATTGAAAGGTCTTGTCATGGGCAACCTTCATGTATAATATAAAGTTTCTACTGCATATAGTTCCTTAGATTTTGCCTCAACCAGAAACTTTAACCAAAATGTTGACGGCAGACGGACAGACGGACAGACAGACAGACGGACAGACGGACATCGTCAATCTATAGACCGGAATTGCTTTGCAATCCGGCCAATAAAATTCAAAAAATTTTACAAAAAGATCTCAAATGGTTTTCTACCATTGACACAACATGTACAGTCATGTAATTCACAGCGTTTATTTAACGATCTTGTCCAAGGCACATTTCTGTCAACTGTGTCGTCATCTTTTAACACGGCAATCTTGCCTACCAGGACATTGTGCCCACTCCATATTCTTTCTTAGAAAATATTATCAATGAAGAGTCAGCTTATCTGTAGCTGCATAATGAACTGTGCATGAACGTTACTTACCGAAACACTCAGGAGTTTGTATGGTACTGTAATTTTCTGAAGTCCTGAACACTTTATATCTTGTGCACTCGAGCATATAACCTGGAAAAAAGATTTATTTCTGTTTTAAAAACCTTCGTTTGCAGGACCTATAAAAATGACTATTCTTAAATAACGATCCCTTACATTTAAAATTTGAAGTGTATGTAAAAAATATTTTGCTTTATTTCATTTGTAGGTCAAGATCACCAGGATATCAAATCTGCACTTTATATACATGTACAAACCTGATAGAAAAAGATGGTGGATTCTCTAGCAAATGCAAGAACAGGGTCAATAACTCTGTCTTTTTCCGACACTTGTATGATGACAAACTGCCACGCTAATAACGGTAAAGTATTACCACTACCCTGAAATACATTATGTGTATCAAATATTTACTTCTTTTTCATTTCCGAGGCTAGCTTGAAAAAACATTTACGAGTCAAACTGTAAATCTATAGGAAAGTTATTTTGGTCTTAGAATTATTTTTATTTGTAAGTTGTTAGAGTCTTTTTTTAATCTTACCTTTAAGGGATGAGTAAAGACGACCTTTAGTTGAGGTCTCAAGGTCACCAGCAGTATCTAAATATAGCATTAAGAAAACTTTATTAATCTGATAGAGGAGGTCCTTAATTTAAGAGTGCCATCCTAATATACATGAACACTATCTGTTTTGATATACATGTACATGTTATACACCTCTCTTTGAGTTCATTAAATTCATCCATTTCTTTATTAAAGTATCAAAAAGTAAGAACAAATCTATCAAAGACAAAACATAGGTATAGAAAACAAAATCCTGCTACATCAAACTGTCAATAATCCTAAAAAGCAAAATAATATGTATGTCTCGAAAAAACCTATTCTTACTTTCGAAAGAGTTGCCATAGCGACAAGCATAACGTCCTGCATGGGGTGGTCCTTGATAGTGTAATTCATGTGTAGTGGTTCTATGGCACAAACTTCTCCACGACTGAAAATAAAAAACTTCTTTTATTAATCAATTTGATCTTTTTCCGTATTATAAGGGATACAAGATAAATTTAAAATCATATCAATGTCATTTTTGTATCATAATTTCCCTAAGCCTCAAGTGTAACAAAAGTCAAACAATATAATGTAAGTATCATTTGGAATATCAAAATTCAGTCTTGTTGGTAGAATGATCAAAATCAGTCCAGTTGATAGGTCAAAAGTTCAATTTCATTGGTTGAAATTTAAAATTCAATTCCATTTCTTTAGAATTTTTTTCTGAAGAAATGGAATTTACTATGGAATTCTCTACAGAATTTTAATAATAATGGCTTTAAAAATATTTCTCTTTAATTTCATAAATGTACCGTAGCAATACAAAGTAAATGTTGGTATTATGAACAACCACTGAATGAGAATTCATACCTTCCAGAAAATAAACATTTGGACTCGCATGTCCGCACTCCAATAAGTCGCCTGAAAAAAACAAAGTATAGATAAATATCTGTGCTTTCATAGATAATCAAACTTTTATTTTCTGAAATTTAGTATGAAGATCATACATGTCTTTACTAGATTTTTATGTGTAGACTAATTTGTCATGTTTTAACGTAAATGTAACTTATTTTTCTTGCTTTTATTAACATGAGCAAGTACATGTTTACATGTACTTGAATAAAGAATGAATTATTCTAAGACCTGCCTACCCGTTTCTTAACCAAAAAAATAATATTTTGTTCAAGAAAGTGTAATACAGGGGAGTAATATAACAATAAATAAAAGCTCATCGTCTTTTCCCCACTTCTGCATCACTACAAATGTCTATCCTTTAGGCACTTGCTTATATGATATGGAAGACATTTATTCAAAAGCTCAGCTGATATAAAGAATTTATGTAAACAAGTCTACCGGTATTTGTTTGCTAAATGCCAAAATCGTAAAGATAGGCCAGTCTGATAACTTACTTAAACTCCAGTTCAAACACTGAACCCCCACTGTCACTGCATACTGCCAGAACAGGGCTGTCTGTGAACTGTAAGTATAGTTTATTGGTAAAATTACTAAGAGGCATAACTCTTACAAAATCTAGGTCAACTGATTTGGAAGTCATTCATTTAATATTTGTATTTATTCATCATGTCACTCAAATCAAAACTGTATCTCAATCAAGGTAAAGGTTACACAGTCAAAATGATAACCAAGGTCACAAGGTCAAAGTAATAATAAGGTCAAGGTCACAAAGAGAAGGTTAAATGTACAAGGTCAAGGTAACAAAGTGAAGGTTAAATGTACAAGGTCAAGGTCACAAAGTGAAGGTTAAATGTACAAGGTCAAAGTCACAAAGTAAAGGTTAATGTACAATGTAAATGACACAAGATAAAGGACATAAAAAAAACTGACTAATAAGTCTTTAGGTCACAAGGTAAGCTTAAAGGTAGATGTCACAAGGTCAAAATTTAAAGATAAAGGTCACAACTTAAAGTTGATGAAACACAGTTATATGTCCATGAAAGATATCAAATACTATTTCAAAGCGAGAAGATGAAGTATAGTAAGATAGATTGTATGCAGATGATATACATGTAAGTCTGCAACACAAAATTCTAAAAGCAAACCTTGACATGGAGTACAGCTGATCCCGGTGGGTGGGCGTCAGTTATGGTTCTTAGCAGTTTACCATTGGTCAAATCCCACATCGTAATCTAAATGTAAATAAAAGTTATTAAAAACAATAATAAATGTATGTCAGTTATGGAATTGAAAATATTCATTTTAGAATAGAACCATATTCCCTTTCACTCTCTCAAATTGACCAGACATTACTTGTATTACTTCTCGATAACGGTTTTACTCTGAAATCCTCCTCATTAAACGATATATGAAACCTCATCACATAGAACAATTCCTCAATTTAGTTGACTAGTTATAAAAGTATTTTGACTCAGGTATATCAATATTTAGATATAAATCTTTGACATGTGACAAACACTTACCTGCCCTTTGGCAAATCCACTTAGCAACCGGCTGCAATCCCGGTTAAAACTGAGAGCCGACACGGACCCGTACTGCTGACCAACAGCGGTACTTCCCAGGCACCATTTTAACACCTGCTTTGGATCTACAATGCCGTACAACATGTAAATAGCATTTATGTAAATAATGCAGGTACAATAAAAACTTATTTTCATGAATATATCTCTGAGATCATGAGAAAAGAAGTTTGTAGATAATTTGCTTTCTAGTAAAATGGTAAAGAGGAATAATACATAAAAGTGTACATGTAGTAAAAAGAACATATTAAATACAGAGGTAGATCTAGCTTTTGGGGTCGGAGGAGACCAAAAAGATAAGGGACACAGTCCATCCCGCCCTACAACATCTTTAAAATCTTTTTTTTCAATTTTCAAGGCTCAAAAATTGTTTACTGTAGTGCAAGGAGGGGTAAAGAGAGCAACACCCTTCCCCTCTAGAACAGAATTTGATTTCAGATTTGAATTTTCCATGCCAAAATACATACAGGTATATTAAAGATCTGTCAATATATCATTAACGTAAGCACATGGTTCATTAAAAGAACAGGAGATATTCCTCTTCAGTGGCAGATCCAGCACCCCCTCTGAAGGGGGAGGTCAAGGTGTGAATTTTGTCAATCTTTACTGAAAATGGGCCATAATATAAATGTTTTTTGGAAAATTTTGGGTCAGTGCCCCTGAATCTGCCACTGCCCTTTATGCCCCCTTTCCCAAATCCACAATAGCGAAGCTCAGTTTGTAGAATTATTTTTGCATCCTTACCAAACACTAATACCAGTCCATGAGATGTTCCTATAGCTATCAATGCTGACACAGCCTGAAAAGAGGGGTGGTTTAATATACATGTATAAACATGTATCTTATATCAATATTTCTTTTATATCACTCTGACAGTATGATTTTGTTTCAAACATTAAATTTGTTAAAAATCTGTAATATGAAATGCTCTAGCAAATGCATAAAATAGTATTACTTCAAAAACATTGGAGTATATTGCTTTTATGACTTTCGTTCTTCATACATTTTTTTTCAAATCTCTTTTTGTTTTAATAAAAGCTTGTCTTGAGCTCTGATACAATGTACATTGTAATTGAAAAATTTCCATACTATAAATGTGGAAATTTTCATGTGGGAGTAATTTTCGCATTTTTTGCGATTCAAGGGATTTCACAAAAATTTCCCCACATGCCAAAATGTCCCCACTGCATTCTTACAATGGGAAAAACATTTTTATCGAAAATATTTCCCCCATGCAAAACATTTTGATGGTATAAATGCGAAATTTTCCCCCAGCGAAAATAACCCTATTTACAGTGCTTATCTACACATGATTAGAAATGAGCATGAACTTACCATAGCAGTTGGCATTCCAGCATCTACTCTGTCCTGAAATTAATAAGTAAAGGATTACATTATCATGGAGCTACATCATAAATTCAGTACAAATACCACGCCAAAAGTCAAAAGGTCAAACACTGGTAAAGCCAAAAGCAATGTCTTGTCAAAAGGAATACTCATGTGAAATAACAAAAATCCTTAGTTTCAACTATTCTTTGTGCAAGGTTAGATTTTACAAACAAGTAGAACTAGAACTGCCCTAAAGTGACAAATTATACCCCCTGCGGGACGTTTTTCTCTACATGGATTCATGTATGACATAGGAATCTATATATATATATATATATATATATATATACAAGGTCAAAGTTCAAGGTCAAGGTCACTAGGTCAAATGACTTGGTATCAAAATGTAGTATTTATTATGGTGAATGCATGTATGAAATATGAAAGCCCTATCACTTATACTTAAAGAGTTATCTGCTTTAAGAACTTCTTAAATGGACTGATGGACAGACGGACAGACAGACAGACTGACAGGGTGTTTCCTATATACCCCCCCAAACTTCGTTTGCGGGAGGTATAAAAATAGGAATATATCCACCTTCCCAATCTTTGTAATGGCATAAAACTTAATGAAGAAAATCACACAAGTGAGAATTTACTCCTAAAGAAACTTACTGCTGCAGATTGTAGTTGAGCTGCGATGTTTTTCAGGCGACTTGGCTTTAACACAGAACCGTGTATGTTGTAGTGTAAATCTCTCTTTTTCCTGAAAACAAAATTTGAAATTTTATATAATTATGAGTAAAAAGAAGCTATCCATTCTTCTATATTTGAACATTACTGATTATGTGTTAAAGTAATATGTCAAGGTCATTAATGTCTTTACGAATTCTGAAAATCATCACTTTTAAAGGAAAATAAATATAATTATGAGTAAAAAGCAGCTATCCATTCTTCTATATTTGAACATTACTGATTATGTGTTAAAGTAATATGTCAAGGTCATTAATGTCTTTACGAATTCTGAAAATCATCACTTTTAAAGGAAATAAAAATATAATCTTAAAGGAAGTTTTCTGTTTGTTTTACAGTTTCAAATGCCCTACAAAAATAATTTGTTCACAGGTGAGTCGAATGTGATTATTTCCAACATTGATCAATATGTAAAACTACATATTGCAAAGCAAAGAACCAAACTAAATATCTAAATAGAATGCTGAATAAAGTATGGAATAATAAAATGGAATGACAGATAAAAAAAATAATATAGTTATTTTGTTAAATATCAAAAGTTTAGATGTACTTTTCACAAAAAAGAGCAATTGATTGTTGAATTCTTGATTAAAATTATGTGTTCATATTGTTTTGAATTATTATTTTAATCATATATAGTCTTACTATTCGTTACAGATGAATTGATGGACTGAGAGGAGCTTACACTAAATAATAAAATCAGTTTCACCAGTAGAAGGCTACAAAAGGGAGTTTTGTTTATGTGATTAAAAACGTATGATATTATTTACCTGTGTTTTCGTTTGATGGATTTTTCTGCCAGACTGCTGTCATGGCTGGACAAGGATGAGGTGTCTCCAGAATCCTTGAATAGCTGGATGGAGGACGAGGGCACTGAGAGGTCGTCATCATCTAATATTGACTCTTGATCCTCAGACTGATAATAAAACATAGAGAGTATAAGTAAACAGCTAGATGGGAGCCAGACAAGGGCACCAAGAAAGCGTCATACTTTAATACTGACTCCTGGTCCCTGACAGATAGATTAACAAAATGAGTATCATATGTAGCTATTTACATTAGTTATAATTAAGTAGTGCATTTAAATATTGTAATTCCTTTTAGTGTTGTGCCGATTATTAAGGCCCTTCCGATTACTATAATTGATTAAGATATTAACATTTGATTGTAATTGTGAAATACATAACTTTTTAAGAATGATATATTTACATCCGAAAAACATAGTTTTGCTAGAGAAATTCATAAGTCGTTTCAGTCGGCTGGTTTTATTGATTCAGATCTGTCACTAATAATGCATACTGGAATGAAACACTTTACCTAGTTTCAATAAAATTTGTGGTCAATGTTACATAACTTATGGAATAATCTTGAAATATTTTATAGTTTTGCCATATAATAAAAGAGTCAGATTATAATCGATAATCAATCGAAAGGCTTATCCGATTTATCGATATTGATTTTTCCATCTGATTTCCAACACTAATTCCTTTAATAAGTGTTGACCTACCTCATTCAGTATGCTCTCCAATGTTGGTTTATCTACACTGGGCAGGTCTGACTGGAATTCAGCATCATCAAACTGCAAAAACATACAAATAAATGCATCTTTTAAGAAAATAAGGTACTATGTCGGAGTTATTGAAAAAAAACATCCATGGAATATTGGATATTTGGGGATTTCTATCAGTCCAATTAATGATTATAGTGTGAGCTTTTATCGACACCAAACAAATTTTTATCTGCAAATCCAATAAAACCAATCTTCTTTTTTTCATGTTTTTTCACTTAATTTTTTTCAGTCACCATCATTTCTGGTACTGTAGACATGACTCTTCATATTTCCTTTTTTTGTCATTTAATTTTACAAGTGAAGTGTAGGTTTTGACTTCATATCATGGGAGGTGTTAATACAGTCATGCTTTATTATTTATTATCAAGAAAATAAAACCCAGTGTGCGAAACTAACTTTTAAGTCCTATAGACATTTGGTCCACAGTAATTTTAGTTCCTACAGACCTCAGCATTTTCCTATAGACCGAAATAAAAAGGCACAGAATCAGAAAGTTATTGCATTTTATTTGCTAAAATCATCTGCCAATCATTTAGATATATTCTCTCTCAATTTGGTAGACAATTTGTGTGATGGGATTTTCATTTTCAAGTTCAATTTGTACTATTTCCCTGTCAGATTCACTGTAAATATCTGATTCATCACTAGAACTAGCACATGCCAGGTTTCGTTTCGTGCCCGGGTGTGCACCTTCAACATATTTCAACCGGTCAAAGAACGACATCGCGACCGGCTTTAGATGACCAAAGGACGAAAAAAACGGAAGAACTACAACACATTAACGTTTTACAGGTGCTTAAATAATCATTGGTAGTATATATAGGCTGGATTTAGGCTATGTAAAAATATTTATATCCATTCATGTGTAAAATATTGAACAGAAGGCGTCCTTACGTTACCGTAAATATCATATGGAACGTGCTGTGATTACACTTAAATATTTATCGGTACTTTTTGGATAATTTAACTTCTTTTATAAGTAACGATTGAAAATGACACACAGCGGGGTTTTTTTTCTGCAGTTGAAATAAAAACTTCTCATCGGCGGCAGTATCTGAGAAACGACCGATCAATTTTATATGGCCTTACCTGCTCTTGCTAAGCTATTGTTGTGCGAAGAGCAAACATTTACATGACTCAGGTCAGATTTCCTATAGACAAGTCAGTCTACCGAGTTTTTGATCTCTATAGACCGACCAGAATAACTGTAGACATTGTCTATCGGTCCACCGTTAATTTCGCACACTGAAAACCTGTGTTTGTGAAACACGAATGCCCCCGTTGGCATCTTTGTCAGTAAAACAGCTGAAAAGTAGTTTTACATTTGAGGTCAAGGTCACAAGGTCAAATTTAGTATCCATGGAAAAGTCTTGCCACATGGAATTCATATGTGAAATATGAAAGCCCTATCACTTACCATTCAAAAGTCACGGCTAATGTTTTATATATATATATTTTAAATGTAAGGTCAAACTCCAAGGTCAAGGTCAAAAATTTTGGTATCCATGGAAAGGTCACAAGGAATACAAATGTGAAATATGAAAAAGCCCTATAACTTACCATTCAAAAGTTATGCCCAAGGTTAAAGTTTTTCAGAAGTATGTCAAACTCAAATGGTCAAGATCATAGGGTAAAAAATTTAGTATACATGGAAAGGTATTGTCACAAGGAATGCACATATGAAATATGAAAGCCTTATCACTTACCATTCAAAACTTATGCTCAAGGTTAAAGTTTTTCAAAAGTAGGTCAAACTCCAAGGTCAAGGTCACAAGGTCAAAAATTTTGGTATTCATTGACATTGAAAGGTTTTGTCGCAAGAAATGCACATGTGAAATATGAAAGCCTTATCACTTACCATTCAAAAGTTATGCCCAAGGTTAAAGTTTATCAATAATAGGTCAAACTCCAAGGTCAAGGTCACAAGGTTAAAAATTTTGGTATCCATGGAAAGGTCTTGTCACAAGGAATACACATGTGAAATATGAAAGCCCTATCACTTACCATTCAAAAGTTATGGCCAAGGTTAAAGTTTTTGTGGACAAACAGACAAACAGATAGACGGACCAAAAACTATATGCAGTCTTCATGAAAACTTTTTTCGCCCACTAGCCATTCGGGCTAGTTGAGTGCCAAAATCTACTAGCCAACCAAAATTTTCACTAGCCATTGAAGAAATATCAAAATGCTATAAAGACCCATCATTTTCTATAGATATGTCCATTAAGTAGGCCAAAATTCACGCATATTATACATAATTGATAAAAATCGAACAAAGTTAAACCACCAGGGAACCAATCCTTTAACATTGTTTAAAGCGGATGTCAGCGGTCGTGCTCAATGTTACAATGAATTCTTGATACACTTTTTACATACAGAAAATGTACCGAGAAATAAAAATATAAGAACATATTGTTATCATTCATACATGCTAAAAAGACGGCCGTTGATAAAATTGGTGGTACATGGTCAATATCTTTAAAATTTTTGTTAGCATTTATTTCAATGTTCAGTCGAGATTTAATTGTTCTATTGAACGTGTTATACTTGCAGATTAGTCGTTGCCGTAAAATAACCTGTCATGCCGAGCAGAATTTACAATGACAATTTGGAAATATTTATCATGTACCTCGTGACAATTTTTAAATGAACAGATTTAAAATAAACATTTCATACAAATGTACTTAACCATGAGTGATAGAAATTGAGACATGACGGATATTTTTTTAGGGAAAGTAGGCAGCAATTTTACTTTAAGTTTGAGGCGAGAAATCGCCGGCTGCCGACACTTAATGAGAACCCTGCATTTCAGTAAAAGTCACTAGCCAGTCGGGCTAGTTCAGCAGCAAATTTTGGTAGCCCGGGGAAATATTTGGTAGCCAGGGCGGTCGGGCTAGTGAGTTTTCACGAAGACTGTATATGCCCCTGAATCTTTGATTACGGTGGCATAAAAAATCGAAAGTACACTAAAACTTGTATATGAAATTGAATGTACGTTCCTAAAACACAAATTTTCAATGAATATGCAAGTTTGTTAAAAGCTATTATATTACATGTACAAATTCGAAAAATTGTTGTACTTAAGAATTTTTACTTTGCAAGACATAACTAACTAAAATGCTGTCCATAGGCACACTTGAATGCGATTAAAATGAAGACTTTCATTACATATTTATTAATGAAAGTTAGTCTACAAGGCAAACATTTCAACTTTTATACTCAAAGCATTTCTTCTCTGGCAAACTTGGGTTTGAATAGACATATGTCTTTAAGATTCAGATAAACTAGATAGAAAATCGGCAATTCTATAACATTGTCGTATGCATATTCATTTTACAGGAATTTATACCAGAAGCAAAATGAAGAAGATTGCGGATAAATTATAAAACAAATACAATTTACTTGTGCCTTAATTAGACATGTAAGAAATAAGTGAAGAACCTTCAAATTCTTTTTTCATGTCAAGTTTTAATCTATTTCTAGGAATCAGATGCCTCATGTGCAAAATATGTCACTAAACTACATGTACATGTATATTGGTGAAGATGGATTGAATAAATGTAAGGTTTTACTAAACACAAAATTAGCGTCTAAGGAATATCTCGATTATTACAAAAACTGTAGAATTATTCGGCAAAACACCTCCAATAACGGATTAGCCGATACAAAAACATTTGGCTTTCATTAAAATTATAGTTTGTACTGTACTATTTTGTGAGTAAAAGCATTAATTGAGTTGCTGATTTTCAAAAAAATAGAACAGACCACAAACGTTATTAAACAATATGATTTATGCATATATACCTTCTTTGATTCCTTTCCGAGGGCTCTATAGCATTCAATTTTGGATAGTGATTTGCAAAATTATACTTTCCCTATTCAAATAAACCTACCCCTCTTTCACACTTACACTTGATTATCGAACACTCTACCCATTGTGTATAACAATGAAAAGTAATTGCTGTGCATGCTTTATACAGGTATCTACACAGGTGTATACAAAATGTATGTAACATATTATAGGGTTACACATTTAGGGGTTCGACTACACTTTGTAGAAATATTTTCAAACAATTTGAAAAGTAGCTTGCCCTCGGGTAGAAATTAGAGAAGGTAACTATTCACAAATTATTTTGTTTTACGATGTTTCCAACGAGATCAATTTTTTGAAAAATTGACAACTTGTTTAAGTCTGTGCTAACGAAATATCAACGTACGAGCAAAAATTTTAATGAGAAACATTTAGTTACATGAAGATTCACTCACAAGTGTGGCTGATTTGCTAAATTATTTCATGCTTTTGTGATAATCGAGATTTTCTTTTTGCGTAGATTTTGTGTTTAGTAAACCCTTAAGTGGGTGTGTCACCCATCAAACACAGAAAAACGTTAATTATAAATTAGACAAAATCATTCACACATTAAGAGGTAATTCAAATGAACATTTTCATTAATCAAATAATCGTCTTTGTAACCATTCTAACTGGAGTTTTGTATCTAGCTAAATATGAGAACGTCAGAGGAAATTCTAACATTTTGCAAAGTGAAAGTAGACTGACGGCCAAAATTTCGCTTACTGGGCCGCAAAGCTATATTATGAAGCATTTATAAAGATATGAAAGTACCTCAATATCAAAGTTTATCAAGTTTTCCTGCTTTGATGATGCTGGAGGCGAAGTTTCACTCATTTTTTCGTCTGTTTCAATATTTTCTCCGGACCGCTTCCGGACAATATGCGACAAGAAGATCCGGATTCAATATTCTGTACACAAATTTTTTTCAGTTGGAATTTTCATATTTTAATTTCTCAATGAAAGAAATAAGATGAACATTGATTTTAGCCTTTACTTTATACTTTCTCAATGTTGTCCTCATATTTTTGGCACATTTCTTTAAGATTCATTGTTAAGGAATCACGTGCCAAAGTTTAACTCATTGAAAGGCATTCTTATGTGAACTTCGTGACGCATTATGTAGTTGTGTTTATTTCACTATCTAAATTAAGGTTTTATCGAAGATAAATTGAATCAAGTGATTATGTTTTTGTCGAGAAAAAATATCGAAAAATTCCAGTGAATAATTCGAAACGAACACCTTTTCAAAGGGGGGGGGGGTAATCATTTTTTAGACAACTGCTGAACATCATACAGAAAGATCAGACTCAAATTAAGTTTCGATTTCCTGTTATCCATTTGCATCATTTTTCTTTTTTTTCAGAAATTATTACTCAAATTTATTATGAATTTAAGCGATTGATCGTGTTCATATGGGAAAGCATTTCTTTGGGGATAGAGGGAGGGGGGCAAGTTTTCGTTTTTGGTTTTTTGTTGTTGTTGTTGTTTTTTTTTTTTTTTTCAGAATACTGTAGAGTCAAGTTCATATAATTTGAATTCATTCATCAATCGTTTCAAGAGTTGAGTGTTATTTTCTACTTCTACTACAAAATGGTGATCGCCTTCAACTTTTGGGTTGTGCTCATTTCAAATCCTAGCGCGTGCGCAAGTTGTCATCTGTATATTCCTGTCAACTTTCAAATAATGACCCTTTCGAGATGGCAATACAATTCTTTGAATATTCTAAGTCCTTTCACAAATGCATGGCACTGATGTGCGGATAGAGGTTTTTTCGGGGGTCCTACCGTTTTAATCTATAATTAAAAAATATACTTCTTTTCAAGAGGAGGAAATCAGTAAATTTATAAAAAGCATCATGACATGCGCGGATCTAGATTTTTTTACCATCCAACCCGGTCGTGATTTTTTTTTGGGGGGGGGGGGGTCTAGCCAATGACTTTAAGAAAATAAAGACTGTTTGTGAAACACGAATGCTCCCACCGACACCTTGTCATTTTGTAAAGTAGGTGAAAGGTCAAGGTCATGTTAAGTAAAATATCAAAGCCCTGTCACTTACCAATCAAAAGTTATGCCTAATGTTATAGTTTTATCACGACGAAGATTTACGTCCGATTGTTCAAAATGTTAAATGATGAAAATGCAATCAATGACAGTTTAAAACAACAAAGTAAATCGGCATTATAAAGAAAATGACATCAATGAGAGATTTGCTTGAGGAAATAATTATACAAACAGTTTGAAGAAAACGTAGACAAAAAGATTACAGTGGACGGATATAAAAAATGGCTGATAACTGTCCTGTGAAAACTAAGAATTAATGGAGGATTAGAAATTAATTAAATGAGAACTAATTTGAAAATAAAATTGTCTAAATTGTCGCTGGAACATAACGTGACAGTTTTGAAAAGTAGGCCAAAGTTCAAGGTCACGGCGTCAAAGTGTTTGGTATCAGTGGAAAGGTCTTGTCACAAGAATTACACGTGTGAAATATCATAGCCCTATAACTAACCATTCAAAAGTTATGCCCAATGTTAAAGTATTTGCGACGGACGGACAGGCTAAAAACTATATTTATTTCCCCGAATCTTTGATTCCAGGGGCACAATTATACGTCAATATGGAGAAAAATCAGCGCATATGGCCAAAACGGTCCTGAAACAGCCCCCCCCCCCTTTCTTTCGGGAGCCGCGCATGTATGGTATTTACCCAATACACAGAGTGGGTAACTTGCATTGTTCTATCTTTGAATAGAAATGATCAATATTTAAAGGGATCGAAGAGCTTAAATACCTGGTGAAAATCTTTTTTCTTTCACTAACGACTAATTTAGAACGATTATAAGTACTAAAAGAAACATTTTAAATATGGGACTATAATTCATTGACCTGGTTTGGGCTAACAGAACCTTTAAAAATCAACTTTGCCAGAATTTTTCGAGAATGCCGCTACTATAAGGTAAAATACATGATTTCCCCACTTTTAAATTATTCAAACAGCATTTTTTAATGTAATATGATATTTTCTTGTATTAATCTGCAAAAGGTCAAAAGAATCGCGATACTAAGAGAATTATTGTGTGGAAAGCTAATAATAGCAAGTTCATCATTCAGGACATATACAAAATTGTACATATACTGCCAACTCGGCCATTTTTATAGATTGATCACTCTTGCTGTGATTTCAATTCTAGTAGTTTGTTTACAAAGAAAATTTAATCGACCGAAAGTAATATTTGATTGCAAAACATTATAAATGCGTCGCGAGCCACGTTGCTACATCCGCTACCTCACCAACATTCTTTGTGGAGTGAAAAGAAACAAAAATCGCGGTTATTTATATGGAATGTGTTTTACCAACCCCGGGCCGACTTGCCAAACTAGATCTGCTGGTCAATCTTCACATTTCTTTGCAACTGTATGTTTGTGTGGCAGATGGCCGTACTAAGTCGGCACCGGTGGCCCATTGGTCTCGTTGGTTTATGTGTGATCCTTTGTGTTTCATGTTTCTATGGTGTGAGTTGGTGTTCCTTGTCCCTTTTGCGTCTATTTCTGTGTTTTTGCATGGCTTTTAGCTGTGGATGCTGCAACCGAGTGTTGTTGTCCAGAGATCCCCTCCTTTCTTTGTAGCGCATGGCCTCATCAAATCTCTACAATGTAACAGTTGATTAATTTGATTTATCGTTATGGTTTGATGAACATGTTGGCATGCATGCATGGTTTTGCTAGCAGTTTTCGAGTTTGCGGCATGTATGGATCGAGATTCGAGATCCCTAAATCCCATTCACACGGGTTCCCAGTTGACATTTTCACCGTGACGAACGTCGCACTTCGTACTTCGAACTTCGCACTTTAATTATGATAGAAAATTTTATAAATTGGTTGCCAGTAGTACAAAAAGTCCGATATGCCAATTCCACTGAGTATACTTATCAAAATGTAGATGACTCCACTGATGAATTTATACGTGAACGGCAGCTACGCCAATGATTCTTCAATGTTCGAAGTGCGAAGTCCGTCACGGTGAAAAAGTCTAGTATGAACAGCTGATTCTTGTATTCTCATTTGTGTTTGTGTTTTGGTGTATATAACGTGCTTATTTTCGGTTTCAACTTGTCTTCACTGAATGTTTATTAGTATCAATAGATTTGTCTCGCCATTGCTCTGTTCTCGTTGTAGTTTTTGTCCTTTGATATGTTTGTGTCACTGTCCAAATTTCAGATGTTGTACTCTTTCCCCCGATAACATTTGAACGTGAAGTGTGTGGGTTTCCCATTTGAGAAAGGTTATCCCTAGATAGCAAAATACAGCAGGTGATATTGCAATCACTCATAGTAAATTCACATCCCATCTTGACTTAGATTTGTTACCTTCTAAACCTCATGTTGGGATCTATAACCATTGGCCGAATGACCCTCAAGATTCTGTGCCAAATCTTTCTTCTGTAGCATAGGGGGTGATGCAAGTAGGGTGCATGGAATTTGATTTCCTGGTTCAGTCAGTTTTTGAAGGTATTGATAGTGTCAGCATCCACTACATTATCAGGGAAACTGTTCCATATATTATTCTTGGAGCAAAGCTGAACTTCCTTATATTCAAGTACCCGAAAACGTGCATGTCTTTTAAATGATGCTATCGAATTTGAAGACGTTTAACATTACTACGCTTTGTATCTAATGTGTACTTCTTTCCCCTTGTCCTTGTATTTACGGATAGTGCTAATATATTTGCATCCATTGTGTCGAATCTCTGTATGAATTTGAATTTGTGATTCACCAAGAAATTAATTCAAGGATCCATTCGCTATTTAAAGCCTACGTGCGTTTAACCTCGGTTTGAATTGTATGTACATACGTATTTAAAACTCGTTAAAACACAATGACTTCTTCATGTTTAATCTTCTCTTCCCCCTTTTCAGAAAACAAGGAAATCAAAAGGGAAAAGATGGCTACAGTAGGGGTAAACAACAACCATAGGCCTCGTGTTTATGTAAAATGTGAGGGCTGCAAGAAGGAAGCAGAATTCTACTGCAACACATGTGGGTCAAAGTATTGTCAAACATGTAAGGTCGGACACTTGAGGAGTAGGATCTCCAAAGACCACAAAATCATTCCCTTTTCCGAAAAGATCGGAGAAATGGCCATCAATTATCGAGCGCGGTTGGCCGGGTGTCTTGTCCATCCGGGAACTCCGTTTGAAAGATGCTGCAAGCAATGTCTAGTTCCTGTATGCGCAGAATGCATTATGGGTGAGCATGCGACGCACCCAATCGCCAAAATCTCAAGCGTTTACGAAACTCAAAGAGATCTTTTGGTTGCAGAAGCAGACGAGATAAAAGAGAGGATCATACCGAATATCGAATATTTCTTGGGAACAGTAACAGGCGGAGCGGCAAGACTGAGAGCAGAAGTTCAAAAGATCCGATTAGAGTTGAGGAATTTTGCAGACAAACTGAAGGATGCAGTCACAAAGGTGCTGGATGAAAATCTACAATTCATTGACGAAATGGCAGACGACGACTTTGGCAAGCTGAAAGATAGAGAGGGTATGCTTTTCGAAATCCTAAAGCAGCTGAAGAAAATAGTTGGAACATATGACGAGATTGTGGAGAGTGGCGATGCGGTAAGCTTGTTGATGTACATGAAGAACGACAAGCCCGACTTCGACAACATCAGGCGCATCCCGGAAATTAAAATTCCCGCCATACCAGAATACAGGCAAGGTAATGTCGATGTCCACAGTCTTCAGCATCAGTTTGGCAAAATAGGAAAACCGAATACTTTTGACAGTCTGGCTTCAAAGGGAGGTGGAATGCGTCAGTTGGTCAAGCCAAAAGTACTTATGGATCTTCCTGTTGTAGATTTCGACTTTGATTCTCTGGCTAGTGGACAGTTGCTGGGTTTGAGGACGCTTGGCTCCGAAGCAACTTGCATCAGGCATCATGGATCGAATTTGAAGCTGACGGATACTAAAGGAAGGGTGTTGGAAACATATAGGACAGGACTGAAGAAACACCCCAACGACATGCTGATGGAAAGTGACACCCAACTCCTCTTTGCTGATGGGGAAAACAACGCTGTCAAACTGATCACGAAAGGTAAAATGCCGACAACTTTGATAAAAACCGGGGACTGGACGCCTGAAGGATTGTGCAAGTTTGGGGAGGATCTGTTGGTGTCCTTGAACAACTCTGCTAGCCGAACGTCTAAAGTCACAAAATTCAACAGGATTTGTAAACCCTTGCAGGATATTCAGTTTGACAATCAAGGAAAGCCACTGTACAAAAAGGCTACATTCATGGCGGTCAACAGCAAGAATCGAGACATATGCACGATAGACATGGCCGCCGCCAGAGTTGTCGTGGTCGACCATTATGGGAAGTGGCGGTTCGACTACGTCGGCGCAAACGATTCGTCATATCCGTTCAGACCACGTGACATTTGCAGTGATTCGATTGGACTGATTCTGATTGCTGATGAAGGGAGCTATGCAATCCATGTAATAAATGACAGAGGTCAGTTCTTGAGACATCTGCTGACCAAACAATCTGGACTTAGGCACCCCTTCACTCTCAGCATTGACCAAAAGGAAAGATTGTGGATTGGAGAGCATACGACCAAGAAGGTTAAAGTTGTGACTTATCTTCAGTGAGCAATCAGTTTTCCGTCTTCATCCTGCATTGGAATATGCAAACCTGACAATTTGGCCACTTTGTCCAACTTAAGGTTCGATATCTCCGGAAGTTCAACCAAAAATTGAAACAAGCAAGCATGTTCGTAGAACTTTAGACTATTTTGGTTATCCCGAAGAAGAAGACATTGTCATAAAGTTTTGTTCTTGAAAACTGAATGCTGAAACATATATGTATATAATTCATATTGTTGATATGATATGTATGAAAATTCACTTGATTCTTGATTGACATTTGAATAGAATTCATGCATTTCTAATTTATTCATTCATTTCATCAATGAAAGTTATAACATTCTACCTCAGCAAAAGGTTCAAACTCCATGGGTTGCTTCAAGAAATTCATTGACTTTGCGTTATTGAATTTATGATTGATGCAATCAATCTAATGGGGCGGAAAGAACATAAAAGAAAGGAGGGGATCTCCAACAAGACTCGGTTGCAGCACCAACAGCAAAACATTGACACAACCCAAGTGAAAACACAGAGAAGACGCACACAGCAAGAGACAATGAACAGCAAACGATCGAGACATCAAACATAAAAGACCACACTTAAAGCAACGAGACCCTTGGGCAATCGGTGCCGACTTAGGACGGCCATCAGCCACGCCAGTAACAAATGGTGCGTTTATCCTGGATTACGTGTGCACAACCCTCCCACTGTTCCAATTACCCAAAGGTCTCGAAGAAACAGAATACTGACACGTATGTTGAGGATATAGATATATAGACAGTATATACTTCATAGAAATGAAACTACAGTATACGTTAGTTACTCTTACGAAAGGAAACATCATGTACGAAGAATTATAGACCGACAGAGCAATGATTGACGATTTCGGTCTACCAGACGACGAGTACAATCAAAGTATTCCTAGGTGAGCAAATTGTACCTCTACACCAGCCAATATGTCATAAGAAAGGGTCATCATGTGCAAATTTATATAAAAATCCGAAGGGTCAGTCCTGTTAGGGATCGAGAGATGCCCAACATATGATTTGAGAACTTTTTATGTGTTGAAATTGGCCCCCAAACTCGACTTTTTTAATCAATTATAGAAAGAGAAATAGCTACATTTTGCAAAAACTAGTCCTAAAAACTCCTCCTTGCTTTCTATGACAAATCGTAATCTTTGCATTAATACCATGAAAACCCTTGATTTTGTCATTTTTTTCATAGAAATAGCATAATTCGTAGAAATCCGTTACTTCTTGAAACTTTAATGTTTTGCATGGAAAGCACTTTGCTCTATCTGTACATGCTCCTTTAAGCGTAGGTTTTTACGAAAAAGCATTTATGGCAAATTCCAAGAAGGGGAGAAATTCCTGACAACCCCTTACCCCTTTCAGATCAGCGAGTGATTTGAGGTTTCCTTGAAACACAAGTCAAAACTCTCAAGACAAAACTTTCAGACGAGACACTTTGGCAAGACCAACAGCAATGCACTATACAAAAAGCAAAAACACTAGTAAACAAATTCACACGTTAAAACCCAACAAAAAAAAAATACACACGAACCCATAAACAAGCTATCACGATCTCAGGAGCTAGGATATTCGACTCGATCAGTTAATCCATTTGTATATTATGTCAAAGGAATGTATTGTTGACAGCATGATTCATGTAACCTGTTTTAGGAGAGGAAGAAGGGCGGGCGGACAGATAGACTAATATAGTAGAGACAGGGTAACGTAACTACAAGACCAAACAATAAAAAAAAAACACTCCTGCAAGACACTTTGTCTAGGCCCAACCAACTGAACAAAACTGGCTCAAAGCTTAAACTACAATGACTTCGTTTTGATGACAAGGCGAATTACCATGGAACTGCTATGTTTCTGAGCGACTGACACTGTCATTGCGAACATTTTTTTCCATATCATATCCCACCCATTCTGCCACGTCTTTCGGTGCATTTTGGACATAATAACTTTCACAGTCTTTGGCTATCATATTACATTGTTAAGATTGAGGATCATTAAGTATTGGATATACACCGAAAACAATTCATTCTTAAAGATATTGGACAGTTTGAGGCCCTGCGGGCCTCAAACTGTCCAATATCTTTAAGAATGAATTGTTTGAGGCGTATATCGTATTTAAAACATTGATCACTATTCAAAGTGGCATGACCTTAGACTTTGTTCTTATTATGTTAATTGCCTTTACTGTAACGAAATGTAATCACTTCAGGTTCTAACATTCTCGCTACTAGCAGAAGGGAGTCGTTTATATAAGAAGATAACGGAGATGAAATTTTCAATTAGAAAAAAAAGTTGTGACAAATTATGACGCAGGTTCTGTAAACTAAGACGAAATTTGAAGCAATTTTTGGGAAAAAATCAACGAGAATACTTTGCGTAAAGACGATTTAGTTGACGCTTCTTTGGATATATAGAATGAAAGGGCGTGTCTCTAAAAGTTTCCTTTTCCGGACAAGCAAGAAATAATATAGTGCCTTTAAATATCGAAAAGAAATAAGTCCAACTTACTATGTGCAAGGTTAAATGAAAGAAACAATTCAGGAAGATATTTTGAAGGTGTCTAGTTCGAAAAACCTGACCTAAACTCAGCTTTTGATGATTATTTGCACCGGGAGGGGGGGGGGGGGGCTTGGGGAACTGGGTCAAAATAACCGTCAAAGGCTGGATTTAGGTAGGTTTTTTCGGACTAGAAAAGTCGAGCGAAAATCTTAGTTATACAGTAAAATTATATAGATGGGGAAAAAATAGACCGAAGAAAAAAAAAACGAGCTGAACTATAGTGTCTCTTACATTGTCATTTCCGACATAACGGCCGAATTTTTTTAGATATATATAAAGATTGTGCTGGATTTTGTCAACTCCGGAAAATATAGCAAAAATTGGAAAACATGGAATTCTTGTCGCGTGAGTTCTAAGTAAGGATTGTAACGGTTGTCCTGTAGATGTCAAAGAACATTTACCTGTGACTGTCCAATATTTAATCTAGGTCGCTCATATTTTTTCTAATAAACGCGACCTAGATTTGATATTGGACAGTCAAAGGTAAATTTCGGACTGTTCGAACAAAGGCATGACGTCACATCAATGTTTTAACGAGAGTTAATTAAGTATCCGAAACGTGCATGTCTGGTCCACGCTGCAAATTTATCTGCTCTTAAATGATGCTATTGAATTTGAAGACGTTTAACATTTATGATGCGATGAAAATGTAAAATGACTTTGTCGTTGCGAATATTTTTTACGATACGGCGAAATGTAAAATACTATATATGTAATCTCTTTCTCTACAACGTTGAAATATATCTTGGGACAGAACCATCCGAGAGAAAACGCATTTGATAAATAGACCGGTTTTGAAGCGCGATAAGCGACGTGAGGTCATAGGCGGCACAGGCTTGCAATAAACATAGGAAAATTTGTCCAGGGGTTACAAGCTCTCAATGGAAAAGCATATGGTTAGGCACGGGTCCATTTGATATTCTGGGGGGGGGGGGGGGGCTTGGGTTTTTTGTCGGAGCAAGATTATTTTTTTCGCCCCGGACCAGGGCAAAATTATTTTTTTCTTGCAAAGTTGGAGCAAGGAATTTTTTTTAAATAAATGCACCTATTAAGAATGTTTGTGTTTTATCAATAGAAATTATTTATATTTTTACTCAAAACTCTGAATATTAATATATTAGTTTATTTTCATGCAAGTATTCAATTTACTTTTAAACAGAGAGATAAAAGATTTTTTTACATTATACAATTCTCAATATTTTATATAAGATACAAGCATATCACATGTATAAGAGGGTATGAGGGGAAGGTCTCGTAGACAAATTTTTCAATGTAGAATTGTAAATTGGTGAATAACTGAAGATCTCCTTCCAAGCTTACAAGAACATAAAATTAGACTCTATGGGATACATGCAACATGTATTAATAGCAATACATACATATTGATAATTCGATAATATATTTAAGCTTTTAAGGAAGCCCTTTTCCATTCACATACATGTATAACTTTTAATAACTTCAAATATGTGGACTTTGCCATTAGTAAATAATGTTTTGATAGAAAACTATGGCGAGCGAAGCGAGCCAAAAATTTGTGATACAAACTGAAAACTGCGGCGAGCGAAGCGAGCCGGAAAATTTTCAAGAATTTTAGCAAAATTTTATGGTAATTCTTCGAATTCTGATTATTTGTAAGAGCAAGATTATTTTATTCTGTCACACCATAAGCAAATTTATTTTTTTCATCAAAATTGAGAGCAAAATTATTTTTTTCGAAAAAAACCCAAGCCCCCCCCCCGAATATCAAATGGACCGTGCCTTATATGTAAAAATGGGGGGGGGATGAACATTTTTGGCAAATAACAGGGGGCGGGGGGGGGGGTTCCTGACTCCTAGCTATAGATTCGCGCTTGACCAAAGACGGATCTGGGCAGTACTTTGCCGTCGCCTCCCATATCAAAGAATTTTAATGAAAGGCTATAAAATACTAGACAAGTATATATATCGCAAGATGGACATCTTCTACGAAGCTCGTTTGTAAGAGCATGTATACGCAGCTATAAGAGGTCCTGAGTTCGGAACTTCTGTCGATTTTTCCCTTCTCTCTCTCCTGTTACTAATGCATTCAAATAAAGACAAAATATTGCATCTTTACATTTGTATCATTCATTTTAATATCGAAGGGTTTATATACTTTTCCTACTGCCAGAATGTGTCATTGTGATGCAGAAGTTCGTCCTGTAACAGAAATGTTGAAAGTCGTAAATGAAGGAAAAATTAAGATTGCATGGTAGCAAAATATCATAATTTTTTAAAACGCTATTCAAGTTATCACCTAGCTTGTGCTCCTGAGGACCCCGGTCTCCCTTTAAAGCTACTGCTCATCGGATTCCGAAATTTTCCACAGATAAGTTGATGCGAAATTCTTTGTGAAAAGAGGGAGTTTGCTCAGCAACTCAGTGTTATTACATGCACATTATATTGAAAGTAACCTGCGTTTTATTTGTGCAGGTAAGTTTTCCAGGTCTATGAAAAAAGTTTCGTCCATTCTAACAGACAATTTTCAAGTTGATATTCATTCATTCATTCATTCATTCATTCATTCATTCATTCATTCATTCATTCATTCATTCATTCATTCATTCATTCATTCTCCATTTAATTCATTCATTCATTCATTCATTCATTCATTCATTCATTCATTCATTCATTCATTCATTCATTCATTCACTCATTCATTCATTCATTCATTCATTCATTCATTCATTCATTCATTCATCCCTTCATTCATTCATTCATTCATTCATTCATTCATTCATTCATTCATTCATTCATTCATTCATTCATTCTTAAAGAATAAAAACTATTTTCCCTGAGAACATAATCAAACATATGTACATTTTTAATTTTCGTGAAGATAGCCCAATGTAATAGCACATTTTGCCTTTTTCCGAAAAAGCAGTGTATCTTGTCCGTTCATGGTTTTGTCATTCAGTTTTGCTGCAGAGGAAATTCGATGCCAAGGATGCTGAAGAGATAATCTCTGTCCTTTAACGTCACAGAAATGGATTTGTCAGGGTAAATGAGATAGATTATAGCATTTAAGAGTCACCTATAGATAATGCATCAAAATGGAACATGGGGATATTACAGTAGAACGTGAATGGATGGGGTACATTTTTTAGGGGGGGGGGGGGTTATTTCAAAACCCAGGAGTTTGAAAAGATGATATTACATGTAGATATGTAACATTTGTTTGACTATTGAAGGAATCTACATCAATACTGTCACATTTGTCCCTTACCCATCCAACAGTCCAAATAAAATAACTCTGAATTAACTACTGCCAGCGCGGCTCACTTTCAGTGACTTTGGCAATAAGGGTGAAACGTTTACACGTGTAAACGGAGCCGTTTCGTTTTGTGGCTGTAAACGTTTACATAATTTCTAAACGTGTACACAGACTTCTATACATATACTTGAAAGATCGTCTTTAATATCTTTATTACTTTTAAAAAAAAAGTTAATCAAACACGGAGATTCCTTAGCGTAGTTAGGCAGTGGCGTCGATCATTTCGGAGATAACGTTTTAAACCGGAAGAAGACAAAAATGACACCCCCGCTACTGTCTCTTTCATCGTCATTGTTGCTTAAAACTAGATAATCACGTCAAACAAGGTGACTCCTTAGCGTAGTCAGGCAGCGACTTCGACCAGAAGAAAAGCTGTGTAGCCATGGTAGTAGAGCCGATTGACAACCCCACTATCGTCTCTTTCTGCATTGATCATTGTTGTTCATGTATGTGTATTTCCCCGTCACTGCTGCCCCTTTTCTCCATGTACAATGTAGGCTTTTGAACCCTGAATCCGACGATTTTGTAGCATGTACTTTTAAATTTTGGAAATTTTTCAAACACGTTTAAAATACTATAAAAGTTCGATTAATTACAGATGTAAAGTTTCCAGCTTTGAATCTTAAAAAGTTGTTTTATTGTCTAGCGAAGCATCAGCAATATATGTCTGATCTTATTTATCTAGTCAAGCATTACTAACTAAGAAGTCGTATTTATATGTCAACTTTGACAACGTCTGCAAATATTAACACAAAAGGAAATCACTTTTCACAATAGAAATACAAAGAAGCGTTTAAACGTTTACGTTTCGTTTACAGCCTAATCCGTGTACACGTTTAGGAAATTTAGTAACCGTTTCACCCTTATTTGGCAACTGCACGATTTTGATTACTTTGTCATGCAAATACTTAAGTAAAATTGATACAATTGAATAGTTCTCGTTTAGTCGTAAATTATGATATATGATCTTGGGTTTATGCAGTCATATTATACAGACAGAATACTTTTCAGATGGGGCGTTTTCAATTTTAAATTTTTAAGCGTGACATCGCCAATTTTAACATTGAGCCTATGGATAATGTCATGATGTCACAGGAAAAATGAGCATGGGTAAAGGCCCAGCTTAAACTTGTTTTGTCTATAAAGTTTGATTATGTGATTATGTGCACTGATTATCGTATAACTTGTACCAAAATGTACTTATGACTATGTGAGATCTACAAATGTATTGAATGGTATCAAATTAATTTAAAATTTTGCATGAGAAAGTAGTCAAAATCGCATTTATCCAGTTTCCGAAGTGATCGGCATGGACAGTAAGGTTCCTTGCTAAGGTAGCGGTGAAGACCTGACCTTGACCCTTAGCCATAGTTTCGTAAAAGTCACCACTGTTGATTTTTGAAAATGGATTTCTGTGATACTACTAATTTCTAGAATATGAGTAATCACAATGAGTTTTTCAGGATTTCTGATGATTTTGTAAAACTTGTAGATGGTAAAAAGTCCATATGCAGAAGTATGAAATGTTCTGAGAGCTAGTACACACTTTCTACTTTCGGTTTGAGCGACTCTCACATGTCCTAATTCAATGCCAGAAATAACATGTATTTTTGTGGTCCTGCTTGTTTCATGGAAAATACCGAGAAAACAAACTGATAAACGTCATATAAATTTGGTATGTATGGAAAGAGGAAGATTTTTTCTTGTAATTTTATAGTAGCAGATTTTCACAGAATTGTTTGTTTACTTGCTATTTTGGGTGAAAAAGTGACTTTTTTGGCCCATTTTTTGCTCCTATTTCTCCTATTGGGGGCATGTTTTGAATGTATAATCCCTGGGGTTGTATACATGAATACTTATTTGTGAAATAACAGTTTGATTTTGTAGAGAATTCTTCTTTTTTTTACAAAAAAACGTAAGTCTGTAAAACGGTTGCTATAGTAACCAAATTAGAAATTGATGCCTAGTCTTCTTTCATGCAAGCGAAACAGGCCGCGGGGTCTTCACTGCCACCTAAATGATTTGGTGTTGGATTGCAAGTCCAGAGCTCAGTCATTATCTTACAGTCCTACGTTCGATTTGTGGAGGTATCTGACATAAATTATGACATCATTAAATTCCTTTGAAAACGTCATATAGGTACAAAAAAAAATGTAAATCTGTTTCCCTGAATTTCATGCTGGTTTCCATAAAATTTGATAACGTCACAATTTGTTGACGTCAGATACCTGCACAAATGGGAAGTAACTCTCTATTTCGAAAAGACTGAATTGTAACCACTTCACCACTAAAGAATATGTGGGAATAAAATGTGTATAAGAATCATCTTATTGTCTTTTATTTATGCACTAGCTAAATGAAGATGTTTTTCGTCTGCAATACAACGATGACGTTGGAATCCCTTTGTGTGTCGTCCATATGTTTGGTCATTACACTTTCACTTTAAAAGCGGCTAGACAGAATAATTCTGCCTCTAGTTGCTCCCTTTATTTTGATATTTTGTGTAGCGTCAATACAGCAACAGGAGCTGAGACAGGATTATTCTGTCTATTAAATGGCCATAACTTCGTTTATTTGTACCGTATACTACCATTAAATGCTCTAATTGGAACAAGTCTTGAATCTATACTTGTGTCTCAAAATTTGAGAGAATCTTAAACAGAAGTTCAGAAAATTTACCTGGTACATGTATACATTAAAGAGTATTATCAATCAAACAATAATGAAGGACATGTCAATATTAGTTCATAAAAGGGATAAATTGTTATTCTATACAATGTTTATTTACTTGTAATGCCACTTTTATATGTTTTTAGGATGATTTCTGGGCTTTTTGACTCTGCCATAAAGGGATAAATTGTTATTCTATACAATGTTTATTTACTTTTAATGGGTTAATGCCACTTAATATGTTTTTAGGATGATTTCGGGGCTTTTTGACTCTGCCACGCCTTACAATGGTCAGAAATACAGTCATTTGAAGAAAGAGTGTGTTTCACAAGGAAGGCTTTTTGAAGACCCAGAGTTTCCTCCCAATAGTAAATCTTTGTTCTACAGCCAGAGGGCGCCATCATACATCCAGTGGAAGAGACCAGGCGTATGTATTACACTAGTAGCTACGAAAATGCAATACATTTAACAATCTCTTCCATTGATTATTTACCTTTATCTATGTCGTAGACTCAGAAAAAAATCTCAATCCCATGTATATTTTACAAATTTTTTTTTTTCGTCGAGTCTTTATTTTCGCTAATCTGTTAACAAGATCAAGGGTAATTAAGATGTGTGTCTTTTTTTCGCTATGTCCATTTTTCGCGATTTGATGATGCTCGCGAACTCAGGGAAAATTAGACACACACGAAAAATTCCCAATATACAGTATGTAACAGCATTGCTACAACCAACATCTGTTGGCTCTTAAAAATGAAATTTCTGTGTTCTGAATAGAAACAAGATCCAGGTTGCAAGCTTAAATTAAGATTTTTTTCATACAAAGAGGATTTAAAAATATAAGAAACTCCAAGAAAAATGTTTCTTTTTATCAGGACATAGTTGCCGACCCAAAGTTTTTCGATGAAGGTGCTAGTGCCGATGATTTTTCCCAGGGTTCCCTCGGTAACTGCTGGTTTGTCGCTGCTTGTTCGTGTATAGCTGAAGATAAAAAACTGCTGAAAAAGGTTTGTATTAATATATCGAACTCGTATGAATCCATCATCTTGATCAGGGAAGAGGAGGTGTGAGGGGGAAGACATTGTTAATACGCAAGATCGCAAATACAGCGCGTGCAGCGTGTACGTTCTGATTTTTCGTTTAGTCACCTACCTAAACCATTGTTCAAAACTTGGGCACCTTTTCTGCCCAAGTAAATTGATGACGTCATAACAATGGAGAACAATCGAAGAGTGCGTGAGAACATTCGTATAGTCTTGTTTAGAAGTATTTGCAATCTTCCGTATTGGTTGAAACAGTGTTTTACTTCACTTTGGCAAATGTTAGCCAACAGTAGAACTTTTTGGTGGCAACTGGAGTGCGTGTGGATGGGTGACTTGGAATTTTAAACCTGTTATGATATTAACACAGAATGATTTTGTGCCTTATTTAATATCTTTTTTTTTCAATATTTTTATCGTTCTATACGAAAGGTGTAATGTTCCTTCTTCAAATATTTTAAAATTTTATATGAACAGTGAATATACATGTAAATCTTTTCCTAAAAAATAACCTGTAACGAAAAGAACTTTTCCTGAAATATTTCATGATACATTGTACTTATGAAAATTGAATTTCCGCTAACCTGTCCTGTTTGTTCAATGATAGATTGTTCCTGATATGGAGGAACAGGAATGGTCCAAGGACAACAAATATGCCGGCATTTTCCACTTCCGTTTTTGGCAGCTAGGAGAGTGGGTTGACGTAGTAATAGACGATTACTTACCAGTGGATAATAGCGGTAATCTGGTGTATGTACAGTCTAAAGCTAAAAATGAATTCTGGTCTGCGCTGCTAGAGAAGGCTTATGCTAAGTGAGTATTATTTTGGAAAAGAACAGAAATGATATTTTTTGAACTCAAAATTTACTTGAAAAAGGCTATGAGTATTGATATTCGGTGAGAAATCTTTGTTTCTGAGGAATGAACTATGTCCACAGTGACTGACATATTATATGGTATAAGCAGAAATTTTCGCCAGGTACCAAGTTTCACTTTTTACAATTATGTTTCAAATTCATAGATTGAAGTCAATTTCAAACATTTATATTTGAGGAAATAAAGACACCTTGTTTCGACAAAAATTGTGAAGTTTGGTATTTCCACAACTACTGACATGTTACATTGTATGTCAAAGGGTAGATATACTTATGCCATGTACATGTACATGTATATGTGAAAATGAGACTTATCAGTTATTAGATAATAATATATAGAGAGTGGCAGATTCAGTACCTCCCGTACCAGGGGGGTCTAGGGGCGAACTTTGCCGATTTTTTACTGAAAATGGTCCAAAATATAGGGTTTTTGGAAAATTTTTGGTCAGTGCTGGGGGGGGGGGGGACGCCCCCTTCACACACCCCTATATCTGCCACTGATATACTCAGTGTTCATGAAAACTCACGAGCCTGACACCCAAGGCTAGTAGAAATTTCGCTGAGATAGTAGTAATTGTGTTACAAACTATTGAAATATCTAGTATAAAATGGCTTTGGGCTAATGGTTCAAACAAATTTTCTTGAGGACTGAATACATTGTGTTTTCTTTATGTTCATAAACCTTTTCTATACCACAGATTATTTGGTGACTATGAGTCGTTAAAGGGAGGCCAAGCTAAGGACGCCATGGTCGATATGACAGGAGGTGTCGGGGAAGGCTTCGAGCTTGCTGATGTCTGTAAATCGGATGAAGATAAAAATAAACTGTTCAAGATTCTAAAGAAATCCAAGGAGCATCATTCATTGATCAGTGCTTCTATAAGGGTGATTATACACTGCAATAATAATATTACTGTCTGCGCGTGTGAACGAACTTTTCCTCCGCATAATATTTCTTCCTCCTGGAAGGTTTATTATTATAATAAAAATTCCCAGGATTTTTTGTTATAGAATATTTTTTCCTTGTCCATAATACTTTTTCCACAGTACTTTCAGTACATGAAAAAGAGTAAAACATCAACAATTTTCATAATAATGTTTCACTCTATATAGGCGGAAACATATTATGAAAATTGTTAATGTTTTACTCTTTTTACACTTACCTAAAGGAATCATTTTCTTTAAAACAGAAGAAATATTATACATGTGAGTATCTTGTATAATATTTTTTCCATCTTTGCCTCAAACACATAAATAGCGTTGATTTAGGGATTTAAGGTGCTATGCGCACGATGCAATTTTCCCTCAATTTTTGGTGTTGATACCTCGATCAACCAAAAAAATATTACATTGATTACTTATCATTTCATTACGTCGCTTTTGAACGTTTATTTGCAGCTTTGAAATCGTGTTGCTAACGACGTTGCTTATGACGTTGCTAAGCGCGTACTTCCGTTTTGTATTGATACAGGTATCAACAAAATTTCTCGGCCAATCAGAATCGTCGTTTCTTAATAATAACAATGGAAATTATATGATATATTAATCTCATGATTCAAACATTTCAATGATTACAATAGTATCAGTAGCTTACAGGAATAAATATTACATAACAAAAATTCTGTGGAATGGTTCATATTTTATTGAACATATTGATACATTTACCTTTTCAATTTGATTATAATAACATTGAATACTTTTTAATTTTTTTTTCTACAAGTACATCACTCAGCTATCAGAAGAAATCTGTATCATCCAAATAATGTACGTAGGGATCAAATTTTCAAGCTGTACAGATGTAATACACTGTACAGTACATGATTCTTGAAATTTATTATTTCTTATTCTGAATACTACATTTTTGTATTTCTAAATAAGTACATTATAATATTTTTTCCAGTGAAAATTATTATGCACATATATGAAATCCTTATTGGAATTTTTGTTCTACAAGATTTTTTCATGGTATACTAGTATAAGAACTTTTATTATGAACATTAAAAAAATCCAGATGGAATTTTTGTTATGTAATATATTTTCCATGGTATGAGAACTTTTATTATGATCATGGAAGATTCATTACATAATAAAATTTCCTTTAGGAATTTTTGATACATAATAAAAGTTCTTGGGAAAAAAATATCATATGATAAAAGTTCCTAGGAATAAATATTATGCTGGAAGAAATATTTCATCACACGCGGCTCACTTTGAACATTTGTTAAACACGATTTTGGTTACATTAAAATAAGATCTAAATCACTGAATAGTTCTCGCTTAGTCTTAAATTTGGTATGTGGGTTTATGCAATTATCATACGGACAAAATAAATTTTAGATGGGGCGTTTTCAATGTTAAATTTCAGCATGAAGTCGCCAAGTTTAACACTGAGAGCATATGGAGAGCATCACAACGTCACGGGAAAAATTAGTATGGGAAATGGCCCATCTAAAACTTGTTTTGTCTATAAAGTTTGATTGCGTGTGCAGACTACCATACAACTTATGCCAAAATTTATGACTTAGCAAAATCTATTGAATGGTATAGATTTCATTTAAATTTTTGCATGGTATAATATTTGACATTGTGTCTATCCAGTTTCCGAAGTGAGCCGCGCAGACAGTACAGTTGAACTAATAGAATATGTTTCAAGCCTACAATAATCTCATTATCGGTTCTTAGGCTAGGGAATTCAAAGTAGAGAATGTTTTGTTCTGATGATGTTAGGTATACATGTATGTACTTATTTTGGTCCAATAGAATTTCAATTTAAGGTAGAGTATCCCTCAGGTCAGAATTGCTGGTAATTTTTTTGCCTGGATACCCTATTTTCTCTTCAGAATATTGTTCAGATTGTCTAACTAATATGGGTTTAGGAAAAGAAACTTTTGTAGTCATAGGGATTCTTCTTACTTTTCCATAGGGTCCAGTGTTAAGGTTCAAACGGCTAAGTTGTCGGTATAATCATGAAATCACGAATTATATTTTATTTGTATATCAGGTTTAACATAATCTTTAAATATATGGATATGAAAATATTGTAAAAGTTGTTACAGCTAAACCTGCTGATGCGGTCACCTCTATATTGAGGTCACCTGCTCATTGCGGTCAGTTTCATGCTCTCCCTATCATTTTTACTATATATTTAACCCCTTTATAACGGTCACTGTTTAACGCGGTCAACGGTCACCATGTTACATGCATAAGTATTGATCACACCTTTAAATTACGGTCACAGGTAGCTATCGTTGGTGGTTACGTAAGACCAATTAAAGCGTATTTCGTATGCCTATTATGCGACGTGTTTGTTTATAATTGATTGATATCTTTTCAAGAATGTTTTCATACCCATTACATTATAATCAAATATCAAAATGGCTTCGAAACGGAAGGAATTATGTTTGAGTGAAAAGATAAATGCTATAAAACTTGTGGAATCTGGACGAAGCTGCAGATCAGTTGCAAATGAACTAAATGTTGGGAGAACACAGATTATGGGTATTGTTAAAAGAAAAAGGGAACTTTTTGAGGACTTTGAAAATAATGCACCTTCCGATCGGAAACGTCAACGTCGCATAACAGGCAACGAGGAAATAAATGATGTATGTTGGAAATGGTTCCAAGACGCTACAACTCGTAACATTAATGTTAGTGGTCCTCTATTACAAGAGAAGGCCCGTAAATTTGCTAGTGATCTTGGGAAAATGAGTTTAAGGCGTCAAACGGATGGCTAGAGTCATTCATAAAAAGGAATAACATCGTTTTCCGTACAAAGTCGGGAGAAAGCGCAGATGTTGATAACTCGGTAGTTGAAGATTGGAAAACAAAATTACCGGAATTATTGAATTCCTATGATCCGAAAGATGTCTTTAATATGGACGAGACAGGCTTGTTTTATAGAGATTCAGGAAACAAATCTTATGTAGTAAAAGGATCGGATTGTCATGGAGGTAAACGATCGAAAGACAGGTTAACCATTTTATGTTGCACAAATATGGTTGGTGACAAAGAAAAACTACTGATGATAGGAAAATCTAGACGACCTCGATGTTTTGGGAAAATGGACGTTAAATCTTTACCCGTGACCTATAAGCATAATAAAAAAGCCTGGATGACTTCCGAAATTTTTACTGACTGGCTGAAATCTTTCAATGCTAAAATGAAGCGGGAAAAGCGCAATGTCTTATTGTTTCTAGATAATGCACCATGTCACCCAAAGCTGACCCTAAGCAATGTGACCTTGAAGTTTTTACCTCCGAATACAACTTCTAAATCTCAGCCGTTAGACCAAGGCGTGATTCAAGCAATGAAAATGCGTTACCGTCGACGTCAGTTACAGCATATCATACGTAAAATGGACTCCAATAAAACTCTGAACGGCTCTGATCTACTCAAACAAATATCCGTCTTAGATTCAATCTACTGGGTTGCAAGATCATGGGAAGACGTTTTAAAATTGACAATCTCCAAATGTTTTTCAAACTGCGGATTTAAAATGGATCTTTGTTCTGACGAACAGAAAGGTGACAGTGATAGTGTCTCTGACGAAGATTGTGACGATGACGACGATGTACCACTGGCTTTATTACGATTATCAAAGGACATTTTTTCTGTTGATTACCACGATTTGCCGACAATTGACTCTGAGATCCCTACGACCGACACAGAAACTGTAAACTGGGAGGCAAACGCGCTTGACATTCTGGCCGCTAACGATGAACAAAGTGACACTGAAGGGGGCTCAGACACAGAGGCGGACGAACATGAAGAAAACGTGTGTACAATTGATGACATGAATGACTATGTAATGAAAATGAAACAGTTTGCAATTAGAAGTGGACACGCGAAAATCATGTCTGCCTTGGTATGTGTTGAGGAAAGCCTATCCGATTTAATGTTGACAAACAAGAACACTCAAACAAAACTAAATGATTTCTTCCCGTCACAAAAGTGAGAAACTTGAAGTTTATATGACTGTGTACATAGATATGACATTACTGTATGTATTCTTGTTCGTTTGCTTGAAAAAAAACGTTGATTTTTGATGTGAACTTCTCTTTTTCATAAATTTAATCAATATAATGTACAGCTATATGGTTTATTTATAAACATTGAATTAGAAATTTAAATTGATTTCTTAGTTTTCTATGAAATATGACCGTGTATCATCACTTCCTCAAAAACAAAGGTTTTACCACGTTGCAACATGGTACATGTAAATGCATGTTTGAGAGTAAAAAATGTTTCCTGTAAAAAAACTGACCCTCTATAAAGAGGTCACCTGTTTATAGTGGTCACTTTCTACTTCTCCCTTGACCGACCGTATTATACAGGTTTAGCTGTATTTAGAAAATAATAGCATCTGAGACCTGAGGGATGCTCTCTCAGAAATAGCACTGAGCCCTAATTTCTACAATGCTGTATTTTTCGTTTGAAGTGCTCAAAAGATCTGGTTTAATTTCTAAATTACCACTTTAAACAAATCCAATTGAAAACCCTGAATATTAAATCACTCAATTGTGACAACTCAATTCTCTTAACATCACCATTTTGTTTCAGGCGACATCGCAGCATGACATGGAGGCTAAAATGTCCTGTGGTCTGGTCAAAGGTCACGCTTATAGTGTCACGGCAGTCAAAAATATCCGTCTCGGAAAAGGACTCATGTCATACTTCAACAGAGAAAAAATCCACATGATGAGATGTCGAAATCCATGGGGCGGTACGGAATGGAAGGGTGCTTGGAGTGACGGGTAAAATTCTAACTTTCAAAATCAGTTAATCAGATAAAGAAACTGGGGGAAAAATTATTTCGTCTTTGTATTTATTTATATCATCTGCATTCATAGGCTGAGTTCTATCTCATAAGGGAAATCTCAGTCTTTCTACATAAAGCTATTGCCTTTGAAATTGCTTGTTTTAAAGTACCTTGTACCTCTGGTCGTGAGAGCTTATATTCTCCCTATGATCACTTTTTTGGAATTTCCGTGCTTATCATCTTTGAACCTATTATAAAAACTTTTCAAATAGACCCTAGATTGTAGGGATATCTTTATCGTCTATAAATTCGAATTACCCCCAACTTTAACATTACACCCTATGGAAAAATCCAAAAATTCACATTTTTAGCTCTACTGGTCATAGACCAGTCGAGCTTATGCGATAGCCTGTCGTCCGGCGTCTGTCTGTCTGTCTGTCTGTCTGTCTGTCTGTCCGTCCGTCCGTCCGTCCATCCGTCCGTCCGTCCGTCCGTAAACAATTCTTGTGCTCGCAACTCCTCTGAAACTATACGAGATAGAAATGTAACTCGTCTTGCATTACACTTGGTCTGTGGTCTAGTTGTGCACCTGACATTTTGTTTGAGCCCCTGACCCCCAGGGTCATAGAAAATGGGCATGGTCATTTTCTCCTATATAACTCTATGTAATCTTGTGCTCGCAACTCCTCTAACACTATAAATGATGGAAACTTAATTCTTTTTGCAATATGATGGATGTGTGGTCTACTTGTGCACCTGATATTTTGTTTGAGCCCCTGACCCCCAGTGTCTTAGAAAATGGGTGTGGTCATTTTCACCTATAACTCTATGTAATCTTGTGCTGGCAACTTCTCTGACACTATAAATGATGGAGACTTAATTCTTTTTGCAATATGATGGGTCTGTGGTCTAGTTGTGCACTTGACATTTTGTTTGAGCCCCTGACCCCCAGGGTGTTAGAAAATGGGTGTGGTCATTTTCTCCTTTATAACTCTATGTAATCTTGTGCTTGCATCTCCTCTGACACTATAAATGATGGAGACTTAATTCTTTTTGCAATATGATGGGTCTGTGGTCTAGTTGTGCACCTGATATTTTGTTTGAGCCCCTGACCCCCAGGGTGTTAGAAAATGGGTGTGGTCATTTTCTCCTATGTAACTCTATGTAATCTTGTGCTTGCAACTCCTCTGACACTATAAATGATGGAGACTTAATTCTTTTTGCAATATGATGGCTGTGTGGTTTAGTTGTGCACCTGATATTTTGTTTGAGTCCCTGACCCCCAGGGTCTTAGAAAATGGGTGGGGTCATTTTCACCTATATAACTCTATGTAACCTTGTGCTCACAACTCCTCTGCCACAATAAATGATGGAGACTTAATTCTTTTTGCAATATGATGGGTCTGTGGTCTAGTTGTGCACCTGATATTTTGTTTGATCCCCTGACCCCCAGTGTCTTAGAAAATGGGTGTGTTCATTTTCTCCTATGTAACTCTATGTAATCTTGTGCTCGCAACTCCTCTGACACTACGAATGATGGAGACTTAATTCTTTTTGCAATGTGATGGATGTGCGGTCTAGTTGTGCACCTGATATTTTGTTTGAGCCCCTGACCCCCAGGAAACGGGTGTGGGCATTTTCTCGTATATATTTGTGCTCTCAACTCTTCTTAAGCTATTAATGATGGAAACTAAATTGTTTATGCAACATAATTGATCTGTAGTCTTATTGTGTCATTGATAGATCATTTGAGCTAGCAGCCCCTGACCCCTAGGATCTTGGAAAATGGGTATGGCATTATTTTTTTGAAATCCTTTATCTGGGATATTAAAGATTATACGTGTAATATTCTAGTTGCAGTCTAATGGATTTGTTATTTCGTTGTGCTACTTATAATTTGTTAGAGAGCCTGCTCGCTATGGTCTTTGGTTTAAAATAAAATGGAAATTGTTATTTATGTGTATGTATCTTATTCACTTGTCAATGAGTGAATAAAACAAAACAACCAGGAGAGCTACAGTCTCATCAGAGACTTCTGGTTTACATTGTAGAAACATTTTTTAACCAAAAATATCTTTGAAACCTGTGTTAGCTTTATCCAATGTAATGAAAAGAAAATATGGGGTATCCATGCATAATTTTTCCCAATTGTGAACCAGAGGTACAATCTACCTTAAAAATGGATCTACATGTAACTATGTAACGCATGATCAGATTTGCAAAGATGCCTGCAAAAGTTCTTTCAGAATAAAGAGCTTTCTTATGACTTCTTATGTAATGCATGAAAAAAGCAATAAAATGCATGCAGAGATTACCTGGGTTCATTGATTTGTCCAGATGATTATCTTTCCAAGAATTTATTCTGTTGAGAAAAAAATTAGGCTGAATAGAATCTTATTATGATGATGTGAAGAAATCTGCAACTCGAAAACATATTTTTTATGGAAAACATTGTATATATTCTTTCAGGTCAGTTGAATGGCAGCAGGTTAGCTCCAGTGAGAAAAAAGATATGGGACTGACATTTGATGAAGATGGAGATTTTTGGTATGTTCCCTATACATGTATCTTTATCAGTCCACAAAATGAAACTTTTTATAAATGAATGTGATTTGTTAAATGATCCATTATCATACATGATGAATTTGTGTTTCATCAAAATTTTAGAAAAAAAAAGGAAATTAGAATAATGCTCAAATGTAAATAAAAAATCATGAGAATATTGTTTTTGGTGTGTCTGTCTGTTTCTTTGTCTGAAATTTTATTCTTGCTTTCAATCTTTGGATAATAATAAATACTTCAGATTTTAATTCCCTGTGACAATCTATCTCTTTCATTTTCAAAAGCATAACTTTTGGATCTTAAGTGTGCTTTGGCATATATAGCTATAACAAAATGCAATAACTTACTTCTGAAAAGGGCAAAAGATTCTTGCTGAAAAAATTAATATTCAAAAAATTATCACAAAGAATTAGTACTGGTACATGTATATTATTCTTCTCTTTTCCATTTTTCCGCAGGATGACCTATGAGGATTTCCTCTGTTATTTCACCAGTATGGATATTTGTCACATGCTAAACACCTCCTTCATCTCACTTAGTAAGTCCTACCGAGAGGGTAAAGCCCTCGGGGAGTGGAAGAGAGGAAAGTGTGGTGGTTGTAGTAATTATCCATCATTCTTACAAAATCCACAGGTAAGATATTAAAATCCACAAAAGACACTCTGAAAATTTATCTAAATTTATTGTCTACTGCTTTTGCGAAAGCATGGAAATATTGAATCCTCTTTATCTGTTAATCCGTCTGTTTGTCTGTCTGTCATAATTTTTCTTAAACTTTAACGTTCGACATAACTTTTGAATAGGAAGTGCATGGGATTTCATATATCACTATGTATTCCTTATGACAAGACATTTCTGTCAATGCAAAAATGTTTGACCTTGTGAACATGACCTGGAGTTTGACCTACTTTGACCTTGGATATAACTTTTGAATTGTAAGTGATAGGACTTTCAAATTTCACGTAGGAATCTCTTGTTACAAGACCTTTTTGCTGATCCTTAAATCTTTTGGAAAACTTTTACTTTGGCCACAACTTTTGAATGGTAAGTAATAGGACTTTTGAAATTCAACATTACTTGACTGTGTATTCTGTAGGAAAAGTCTTTCCTCGTGATAATACATTTTTATTGTGACCTTTACCTGCTGTTGTGGCAAGCAACCACAATTTTCTGAATTTGCTTGTTGAATCGGAATTTATTTAGGGATTACAAAGAAGTGGGAAAGTCAATTTCTAACATACCTGTAGACATGTATGTAATCCTAAGATAAATAGAAGTACATGAAGTAGAAAAGAAAGGAATTGAAAGGGGTGGAGGAATGTATAGAATGTATGCATTTTTCCTTTCCATTCAGGCAGTCTCTAACAATTTGTGATAGTATGAATTGGATAAGACATTTAGTATATGCAGGGATTTTTTTTGTTGCCCCTTTTTGGAGCTGTTATTTGGTCCCATTCCCAATGAAAAATAGTATCTTTTTTTCCCAATTGTGGCTCTGAATTTTCTCCAATTTCATTCAGATGGAATTATCAGCGAAAATAGTTAAATTTACTGGTTCAAAAGTAGCAAATTTACTAATTATTTGCCATATTGTTGTAAGCATAAGAAATTAAATCATATTTAAAAGAAAATTATATGATTAAAACATTCAATTCTGAACTTTTGATTGTATAAACTGTCATTTTACTTTCATATTTAGTACTTCCCAAATGTCGTTAATTTTCCCAATTGCACGGGCCGGACCCCATTCCCAAATTACTGAAAAAAATCACTTATATGCATTTAAGAAAATAACTTATCTAATTAGCAACAATGAAAATTGCTTTGGAAATTCTTTTCTTTCGCCTCTTGCAAAAGTATAATTCCATATTTTATGCTATAAAAGTTTTCTTCAGTATAAGTTTGGAAATTCTTTGGAAATTGCTTTGGAAAATTGCTTTGGAAATTCTTTTGCCTCTTGCAAAATTGTAATTCTGTATTTCATGCTCAAGAAATTTTTCTTTGATAGTAAAATGATATGTATTTTTCTTCAGTATAAGTTTGATGTAGACGATGCTGAGGTCGAGGTGATGATATCACTAGAGCAATGGGATGGCAGAATTAACAGGGACAAAGGACGGGACAATGAAACCATTGGCTTCTGTGTTATGAAGGTAGTATTCTGACTTCTGTTTTATTTCCATCATCAGATGCTCAAAATTGAATATTTCCCTGAAAATCATTTAAGTACATCCTTGAAAAGCTGTCAGAAATTCCTTCTCCCTGGACTTTAAATAAAAAAAAAAACAGCAACTATTACTAGCATACGTATATGTTAACCAATGCCCTCTGCAATTATAATCCATTTGCCAGTTAAGCATTGGGACCGTTCTAAACTTAGATTTTATAAGCATAGACAAAATTTTTATTGTGACGTTATACATGTATTTGATCGCACTGTCTTGATCCATCCAGATGTGTAGTAAAAGTCTTCTGTTTTGATGTCACAATAAAGATATCGCCAAATCAAGTGTCTGGATGTCTGACCGAATTACAGGCAAATAGGCTATGTTATGATGACACGTTGCATATCACTTTGGGCTTATTGTCATTTGATGAAGCGCTCAAGATCGTTTGCGATGTCACAATAGAAACGGCTAGGTTGGCGCATCATTTGCTTGAAGTCGAAATTTGAAAATTTTAACGTTATTTTGATCAATTACTTTGTATTTCATGTGATAAAAAGAAACCCAAATCATGATGTTTCTATTTCATACTGTATTTGTGAAACTCGTTGTGTGATTTTAATTCCCTCGTCAAGGCTTGAGGATGTAAAAATTACACAACTCATTTCATAAATACCATAGAAATAGAAAATTATTTGAGATCCCATGTTTACAATAGTCCATTTTCAAGAAAATATTTATGACCGTTTTAAACCTAGATTTTATATGCACAGACACCAGACATCACATCATTTGGCAACATTTTGAATTGTGATGTCATATTTGATCGCACTGACTTTATGCGTTGTCATGTTTCCTATTATGACGTCACAATGAAAATGTCGCCAAATTTTGTGATGTCTGGTTTCTGCCCGCCAAGTGAATCTACTGGAAAATCATAAAATTTTCGTACCGTACATTGATTTTCACAGACAGACAGAAACAGAAAGTACCGGATGCATGACACCTTGGAGAAAGTACAAACCACATCGTATAGTAACTCTCGTAATCAGTTTGTACGTCTCACACTGACGGAGGGACGATACTGTATCATACCAACGACCTTTGAACCTAATGTTCAATGTAAATTTCTTCTCCGAGTTTACGGCAATTCTGACCCTAGTCTCAAGTAAGTGGACGTTAAATGATGATGAAATGCAGTGAAGTAAATGTGGTTAATTGTTGATTCTTTGTGTATCTTGTTCAAAATTATAAATTTCATTTCATATAGTTTTTAAATTAACCCAAATTCTTCTTCCATGAAAGTAGAATTATTAAAGGTCTAGAAAGAATTACATTATCTGCCATCTTGATTTTAAACTTTTCTAAAGATTCACCAAGAGTTGCTCATTATCTTTGATTTTCTGTAATATTGCTTAGTTGATATCTGCCTTTTTTGTTAATTTAACATTAAGGCCATGTTTTTTTTTGTGCCCCCATGTTCTAACTTTATGGGGGTTCACTGCTTAGTGGTAGAATTCTCACCTTGTAATTCCTGGGCCATGGCTGTGTTTCTTAAGAAGCACACTTTACCCTGATTGCCTCAATAAACTCAGCCGTGAATTGGGTACTAGCATTGCCGGGGTGTTAACCTGCAATAGACCAGCATCCTATCCAGAGCGATGATTAACACCTTCTCATTCACTTTCAATACTGAAACCAGGTATACATAAGCACTAGGCTTATGAGCCTTAAGGCTCGGGAAGGATTTAACTTAGCATATTCTAACTTGATGTCTCATTCAATGTATTGTGTCTGTAGCGATTATCATCATTCTATTTAAACAGAGAATTATATCTAGATGAACCCCCGCCACCAGATTCTGGTATTTTTGGTATTGGAGGGAAGAAACCCAAAGTAGCAGCCACTCAGATAACCGTCATCAGAGCCGAGGGACTGGAAGTACAGGACAGGGACGGCTGTAAGTTTTGCTACATGTATTTATAAATACTAAAGCTTTAAAGCATGTGTCTCTATTTAGTTCATATTATTCCTGGAAAAAAAAAATGTAAATTCTTATGTTAAGTGAGAATTTATCCATAAATCGCTGAACAACATTCAGTTGTGAGTTTATTTTTCTTTTCTACTCTCCCATGTCTCCGTTGTGAGTAAAATCCCAGATAGCCAAATGTTCCTTAAGATATACAGAGTAAAATGCGTATATGAAATGACAATAGGCCATTTTCATATTACCACTAGACTTGCATTTTAGACACTCCAAGACCTGACATCACAACTTTTGACATTATTTTTCATTATGACGTCATAGATATGTTTAGACGTCACAATAGAAAATTATGTTAAATGTTGTCATGTTGTGTCTTGGCCTGTATACTGTAGCATTCAGGTCTACTTCAGTAATGTGATAATCGTGCATTGTGGTGCATAAGAATGAAATAAATGTCATGATTCGTGTTTTATTACGGGCATGCAACACACAGTAATAGTCAAATGACGGAATGAGAACTAATGGACAAAGTAATTCACCTGAAATGTAAATGAAGAAGTATCATAATGAGTTTCTGGAAACAGACCAATTTCCGATCTTGTTGGAGAGCTTAAAATGTCCAAGTCAACATATTTTGGGTGTTGTTTTTCTTTATGACATCACTGATGATTGATGCAATTCCATTGTGATGTAACAATTAAAAAGTGTGCAAAAAAATTGTAACTCAGACATTTTTCCTCATTTTGTCAGCCATTATGAATTTTGGCAAGTAGGCTAACATGTGATTTTTTCCTTCTTTTGCTGCAGTCTCTGATCCCTATGTGGTGATATTTTGTGAGAAAAAGAAAGAGAGAACGAGGATTATCAAAAACAACATTAATCCAGAATGGAATGAGAGAATGACGTTTTATCACCGTAAACCCCATGAAGACATTGATGTAGAGGTAAAAAAAAAAATTTCAGGGTTCAACGAACACATTTGTTTATTTTTACCATTTAAATACAATGTGCATGTATTTCATTTATAATACCAACGGATGTATGTTTACAGATCGCTTTTTATGCCATTATTGGTACTCAAATTTTCAACATGCTGAGTCATCGATTTTCATTTTTATTGGCATCATCTCTAAACCTCGATATACCACCAAACCCGTTATACCGCCAAATTCTAGAAAGACAAAAGGTGGCGATATAATGGGGGAGAAGTGTAGATGTATAAAAAGATACTGGATTCATAGTCTAAAATTTCACGATTTTGCAAATTTCTGAATATTTCTAAAATTTTAAGATTTTGAACATCTCTGATTCATATTTTTTTTCAGATTTGGAATTACAACAAGATTCGTGACGAGCTTCTTGGTGCTTTCGTGATCCCAATGTCAGACAGGACCCGATACAGCAGTGCTCACCATATCCAGAAATTTGATCTGTTCGGAAAAGGAAAGGAGTCTAGTATGAAAAAACCCGGCTGTCTCTGGCTTAAAATACTCCATACAAAAGATATGGACAAAATCTGAAATTGTTACGGTACCGTTAGATTGTTATAATAATCAAATTGCTATCGATGCGGCTGTAGCCATGACTACGTGGACAAAATCTGAAATTGTTATCGTTAGATCATTATATTAATCAAATTGCTTGTTATGCGACTGCAGGTATTACTGAATAGAGAAAGTTTAAGAATGCTTGATATTCCTTGAGAATTTCATACATGAAGTTGAAGGAAAGAACGTGCTATGATTTGTATGTTAATTACTACTAAAGATTTTATTAAACCCCCGAAGTGCCTATGATGTTGTACGCTAATTAGGCTTGAAAGTATACCCATATTATTGTTTAACTTATTCCTAATTTTGCATGTTCATGAAACCTGTTTTGTAGAGATTTTTCTATCTTTTTACCCTTGTAAGGTCTGTATGTCTCTCATTGATAACAAAGGTAAAATGTAGTTTTGAGATAATATCTCAAACCTGAAAAGGGAGGTGGGGCTGGGAAAGGGGGGTGTAAGACTCACTAATGGGGGTAATAAGGTTGTCATCTACCTCTAACTGTGGTTGGAAAAAGAATTATTCTGCTAGATGTCTTTTATCTATGTTAAACTTTATACATGTATGTGCTGTTTTGAATGATATTATTTTACATTGTAATTTATCAAATTTGAAGATCAGCATGTGGTACTGAATTTTCTGCTCACTTAATATGATGAATTAATTTTGTCTCGACATGGTAGAAAGCTTATCTGAGTCTCTTCTTCACACCTAGATACATGTACTACACTGTAATTGTGGAAATTTTCGTGTAGAGGGGGGGGGGGGGTGGTTAGTTTTTGCGTTTTTTACAAATTAACAGACTTTTTGAAAATTTTCCCCACATGTAAATTACCCTGCTGCATTCTTACAAAGGCAGATACATGTATATCCCAAATATTTCCTCCAAGCGTAACGTCTTGATGTTATAATCGTGAAATTTTCCCTCGGTGAAAATAACCACGTTTAAAGTATTAGTATTTCTTTGATTTAGTGATTTTGTTGTTTAGATTTAGATTATTTTATGAATCTCACAAAAATACAGCCAACAAACAAACTTACCATATGAGAAAGCTATCTTGTATATATGATGTAATTGCCCATATACTTTGAACCATCTTTTATTCGAGATGTCTTAGGTTCGCAAGCACGAGTGGGGTGACTGGTTTGCAGAGTATTTTTTGTTTTCGTGACTTGTACATATCTTACTACACATGTTGGGACATATTCACGGCATTTTATGTTCGCGAATCGGAGGACCTCGCGAATATCGTGAAAACAAAATGCTCGCAAATAAAAGATGGTTTACAGTCTTGCACACTCTATAGGCTTGTTTAATCTTCCTAGTAAAGATTCTAAAATCTAGTCATCAATGTTTGAATTGTGAAATGTCTCAACTTATAAAAATTGTGTCGTACGTGTCAAGTCATTTTTGTAGGTCAAGGTCAGTACTGAGTTCTTAATGTAGGTCAAGTTTTATTGACCATTTACATATACTTGTATGCCAATGTTTAATCTTGACATGTGTTAGTTCTTTCAAATCCAAAAGTTTTGGAACAAAAGTTAGAATTAATGGACAAAATGATTTGCCAGGGACATTAGTACTTTAAATTGCTTTATTTTCTTCAATACCAATTTTCGTCAATTCGTTCAAACTGACAATTTCGTCAGGTACGTAAATTCGTCATCCAAGGGTCCCTAAAGTGTAAATTTGTCTGTTCAATTGCCAACTTTACATTCAGATAGGCCGTATGCGTTTGTTTTCATTGTTTGTATAACAATTATTCATAAACAAACAATTAGAGACATGTATACCACTTACATGTAGCTTGCTGTGAAAACATATCATTTGGTATTTGTGTGCGTATTCAGTTTTCATTGATTTATCATTTTTCTTTTGTAATAACTCTTTAACATTCAGTTTTTTCTTTCAACGCTATATTTTGTCAGGAGTATTTATATTCGTTGGTACGTAATTTCGTCAAGGGAGGCACTGACGAAAATGACGAAAATTGGTACCTGACAAATAAAAACCAATTTACAGTATTGTGATACATGTAGAAACATCCCAAGAGAAAATCAGATGTGATTCAGTATGAATAAGGTTTAGAACGAAACTTTCTTCGCTAGCGAAAATGCTGTAAACTAAGAGAGATTAAAAGTTAAAGTTTACATCGGCATTTAAAAAAAAAATATTTTCGTCGCTTTAACAATTTTCACATACCAAAAATGACAAATGAGTGACTTGTCTATGTATATACATGTTATGTAAACATTGATTATATTTGAAACCCTAATCTTTTATATTCAGGTTACTATATGGTTGTAACCTTATAGATATACATATAGCTTATTTATACATGTACATGCTTTTTTGTACCTTGTAACCAGATTTTCAGAGACTCTTTCTTTCACATGTTTTGTGAGTGCTTTGATAGCGGGAAAAAATATGTTTCCTAAAATCGTCTTCACGGCAAAAGTTTTTAGCTCACCTCATGAATTGAGAGAGAGCATATGCTATCACCCTTTCGTCGGTGTCTGCATCCACATTAGTATGTTAAAAGGGTTTATTTCTTTATATTATTTCGTCACTTTTTAAGTACAGGGAAGTCCAAACTTGCACAGATGATGCGTCTTTATGAGTATATTACAAATCTATGTTCATATGTAGGTCTTGACCTATTATTTCCGCTTGAGTGGACAAGTTAGGAAGATTTGGGTATCAATTGTCTACTTCGGCTTTTCTGTTTTGTTTAGTTGTTAGCATTTTCATTGGTCCTCAATAGGACAGATTCTCAAATTAAAAACTGTGATCTTTGACTACTCCCTGTTTGCTGCCATGATAAAATACGGCCATGAGGTGAGCTTTGTAATCTTTGATTATACTATGTTTAAATGGTGGTTTGATACCTGAGGTCAGTGGATGTACTAATGTTGAAAAGAAAAATGATACTTAATTCAATTCCATTTTGTAGTTTGTATACATACATGTTTGTGTATTTCACAATGTTGAATTGAAAGTAATGACACTAGCAAAGTATAGACACAATCATTTTTAAATACACAAAAATACTAGTACATGTATACCCTTATTTTTTTTTTCTTCAGATCATAATAGACGATTTTCACATTACCGCAGTAGACTTGAGTTTTACAAGGTCCAAGACCCGACATCATAACATTTGACGTTATTTCTTACTATGACGTCGAAACAGTTCTGTGACGTCATAATGAAAAATAACGTCAAAAGTTGTGATGTCGGGTCTTGGAGTGTCTAAAATACAAATCTAGAGGTAATAAGAAAATGGTATATTTCTATTTCTTTGATAGATAACCTTGTTACTGACGTAGTCTAAAGTCCCTGTTCGATGTTTCCGAGGTTGCTTTTCTCAATTTATGAAGTTTGATTTTCTCTCAATTTTCTGCTTCAGTACAATACTATTTAGTTCAGACCACTATTTGTTTGACAAGTTCTTGGTTTAGTGCAATAGAAAGTTTATTTGGTATATGTTCAACTTCAACTTCAATTTTTAGATGTTGTCATTTTTGATGATTTACAAAATCAGTGAAAGTTGATTTATGCAGAATTATCCTCTATTGATATGCATGTACAGTTGGGGGAAATTGGTTTTTTAAAAAACAATATATGAAAGTTATATATAAGATAGGTGCATTTCGTCATACCTGGAGATGTATAATCGACCTTTCCAATTACTAAATTATTGATGTCACAATGTTTTAGCCTTGTACATCAAAAATGCATAGAAGAGTCATGGAATTTTCTGAAAATTTTTGTGTGAAAGGTAGCGAAAAATTATGAACCCTATGTCAAACATCAAAAATGCATAGTGGAGTCATGAAATTTTCTGAAAATTTTTGTGTGACAAGTAGGGTAAAAGTATATTTAAAAAACGAAATATCTGAGATCCTCCTAGAAAAAGAAGACGAGTATAAACAAAACTGCAAACACTCCTCTACACAACAATTAGTGTTTTAAACAACTTTTTAGTGTTTTACATATAAAAACTTTTTCGGGTGAAGGAAAATTTATAGAGAATCTTTAGATTTTGATTTATGTCTTTACATAGTGGTTGTTCTATGGGTAATACTGGTAGAATTTTTCAGATGGGTTTTTTATACATACTGTTCTTTAGTATTGATTATTTTTGTGTAGACAATTTACATATGAATATGTAGTCCATACTAATTCTTGTCTAAATGATATAGGGACCTTTCATTCAATTAGTTTTATGATAGAAAATAGATAGTTTTAGTTTAATTGAGCAAAGATCAAATGAGCCATTCCCATGTTGTAACATTCATCATAATGTCTGTCCAGTTGTCTGTCTGTCTGTTAGGTTTTGCTGCCCATAATAAACTTTTCACATGTTTAACTTCTCCTTTTAATCAATGCTTAGACTTTTATCAAACCTTATGGGGAGTAAATACAAAGATTTTTGTTTTTCTATCCAATAGGAAATCCAAAATGGCCACCATGGACTCTAAATGGTGGCATTATTTTAACTTCTCTTAAACCGCTACACAGAATTTCATAAAAATTTACATTAAGCAAGTATAAAAGGTCCTCTAGAGGAGTTTCTTTTTTTAATATTTTTGATCTGATCTTACAAGAAGCAAGTACACCCTACTTAGTTTATGTTTGTAGACTTGATCTGACAAACAAGATGGCCATCAGTAAGTCTGATTGGCCGATGCATTATTCAACTTTTTCTCCACAACTGTACATGTCCCACATAATTTTTAAAAATTACAGTAAGCAAGTATTCAAGGTCCTCTTCCACGTTTATGTTTTTAGTCCAGGTTTAGTAAAAATGTGAAACTGATTGGAAGTAATTAAGAAGTCTATAAATGTTGTAGAGCGTAATAAAAAAAAAGAATTTAAGTCAATGTTGTTATTATTTCTGATTGTGAAGTATTATTTAGTCCCTTGTTTTGTTGACACTCAATTTATCACACAGTGCAGTCTTTACGAAAACTCACTATCCCGACACAGTAGAAATTTTGCCCGGGTAGTGGAATTTCACTGTATAACATATACAAAAAACTTGTATAAATTTTCTTTGGGCTAGTGGTTTCAAAAAGTTTTCGTAAAAACTGACAGTGTCGTATATTTTTGTATTAGTTTTCTTCTAGAATAGATATCTATTTATTGGATAGAATTGATATTGTAAAAACTTGTTTGTTTATGAATATAGAATCGCACTGATAGTTGAAAAAGATACATGTATGTACAAGTAGTTCATTAGTTTCTTTGATTTTACATGAAGAACACTTTTGATAACATATTATTTTAAGAACAAAGTATATTCATGTATTCACAAATTATGTGTAGTACAATACACACCATAGGATACTAGATAACAGAATTCACTTTGATAGTGAAAGTCATGTTTTTCTTTATTATTTTTATTGTCGAATGACTTGTAAAATTTAAGAGTACAGAAATCCTATTAATTGTTTTCACTTGTGACAATAGTTAGACTTTATAAATTTTATGTATAGTCGCCATTAGTGTTGCTATTATTACTAATGCTGCTTAAAATTCCAATTTGTAAAAGAGCTATAGAGTCATTTGAAGAATCCTCAAATATTTATCTATTTATATATTTATTTATTAAATGCATTAAATACTTTCTGCTCTCCGATATGTCTTTATAATTAATATATTATGATATTTCTACAAAACTGTGAATCCCACAGCATGTCAGGACATCATGCCAATTTTTTTCCTAGATAGCAGAGGTTAGGACCCCCCCCCCCCCCCCCCCCCCCCCCCCCCCCCCCCCGTCTGTCTGGTAGTCACACTTTCACATTAATGTCTTTATATATGATTTATGTGTAGTACTTATTTTAGCGGGATTCATATTTTAATAGAGTTAGCACTATAAATACTGCACTTATTTAAGACTCTGCTAATCATAATAAAATTAATGGATTATTAAGGAAAATACATGTAAGTCAAGTGTGCTAACTCTTAATAGCGCTATTTTGTTGAATTGCCCATTTTTGCATTGTTTCCGCTAAAAATTGGTTAGGCTAAAATTAAAGTAAGTTATATTGTCATCAATCTTGTAGTATTGTAGTATTTGAAATGCATGAGGCTCAACATCTATTGAGAGAAAGGTCAATCTCAAGGTCAAGGTCACATATTGCAAGTCCAAGATGCAACATATCTATTCTTGAACTGTTCAGTATATGCGATTTTATAAATTCCACAAACTTTTTTTCAGTGTTAGTACTGTCTCAGTGGCGGATCCAGTGTCCCCAGACTTGCCGATTTTGTCCAGATACTGTTAAAAAAAGGTATTTGGGGCGAAATTGCAACACTGCTGGGGATGAGTCCCCCACCCTTCCACTACACCCTAAATCTCCCACTGAGACAGTTCATCAAATTCCACAAGTTGTTGTAAGACCCTCTCTTTAATGCTAGAAGTGCATGAATGATCTATTACCTCGAGTCGTGAATATATTTTATCGACTCCTGTTCAAAAATCTTGGAGGAATTTGTAGATAGTTTTCAAAAAACAAAACATCTTTATAGCAAAACTTTCGAAAGATGTCTGAAAATTATGAAGGTCAAATTATGATTTGGTTACCGTCAAACAATTTTAGAGCAGGCCACCCTTGAGCCGAGAAAATTTTCAAGAACGATTTATTCTGGGGTGAAAAAAATGGGGCACAGTTACAGCTCTTGGGGTCACTTGAATATATAAAACGGTATAAGCCCATAACACCTGAGCGGAGGGGGGGGGGGGCTTGAACGGTACATCTCCTAGGATTGGAATCTCAGCAAAGTCATCGTCCAAAAAGTTTGACTGACGATCAAACAATAAGTTTTAGGAAAGTAAATAATGTCCCTAGTCCTAGACCCACAGCATTCCCTATTAAACAGTTTTGGGGGAAGGGGTACGAGTGTTTAACGTACATCTCTTGTTTTATCATTACTAGACGGGCCGGTGTTGATGTCGCTTTTGTTGGATAAAGCTGTGCCTACTTATGGTTTGTGAATGGCATAACACTAAGGTGGACGATGTTGGCTCACATCAACCTCTTTTTTCAGAAGTCATGTAAAACTGTCCACCATCCCGCGCTTTATCGTCTTCGAGAAAATCTACGTAACCGTCGTTTTATTAGTTCTACATATACATTGTCCAACGTGGCCTCCCCCACCTGCTTATTTGCTTCCTACAGCCACAAATGAATTTTTACCTGACCTTTGGTATTCAATATTTGATATTCAGTGAAAACAACACGTATACCAGAAACCGATACCCTATAACAAATTTCAGTACCGTAATATGATGTTGTTGTACTGTTTATGGTGGGACACATGGTACCGTTTAAGGCCGTCTAGAATTTCATAGAGCTTGTATATATATATATGGGGAAATATCAAGTCAATTAATTAAGGAGTTCAATCCATTTTGACGATTCAACTGAGGTAAGCAAAATTAATGTTATACTTGTTTTAGGAAAGAGAGGGGTTTCTACATTTCATTTATTTATGGATTTTTTGTGACCATATTTTATGATTAGTTCGTCATGATAACTTTCTTCCATAATATTCGTGGGGCTAAAAAACTTCCTTGTTTATCTGAGAATTCTTACAACCTCAAGCAATAAATAATGGAAGGAAGAAATCTGATTTCTTATCTATAACAACAACATCAGAAATGGTGATGGTGGCGGTTATGGAAGCGAAGTCACGATGCGAAAAAGCAAAGTTATTATGCAAAGAAGCGAAGTTAGTCACTTAGAGCGAGGAACCATATTTCTCCTGTGACCATATTTCGCCGTTTCGTGGTTAAGTTGTTTGTCAAATTTATTGTTCTACATCCTATCAGATATAATTGTTGCAGTCATGTTTGATATATTGTGACATTGTGACGAAAAATACCATAAAATTGGGGAAAATGAATGAAAACACCAAATTTTAGACGCAAACATGCGAAATTTTTACAAAAATCAAAAAAGAAAACACTTTATATGGTATCATTTCTTGGAACTAGTAGTCGCGAAAGATTTCCCGAAAGGAACATCACAATGTTGTCAGTTTGTGTGCAAATAGGATAATTATAAACAAAATCAGCAAAACGTGGTCACTCTCGAAAACGTGGAAACGAAATATTCTAAACATTGGACTGAGTAAAATAAATTCTTTTTGTCGAATTTCGATCGAGAATGGAGTTTAATTTATGAGCAGATTCATTGTCCTGATGGAACAACACACCTTTCCGCGGCGCTTAAGATTAATAATTTGTCACTTTGTCAGAAGTGAAGCATATTATGTGCCATTTATTGTTTTTCCGTCTTGTAGATAATCTATCAGCAGAATACTTTCTGCAACCCAGAAAACCGAGGCTCACAACGTATCAATCAGCCCTCGTAAATAATCATGTAAAAATAAAATGTACACTATATGTAACTTCTAATACTATTTTCAGGTCGCTATGAAGCTCCACGTTTTTGTCTTCCTCGTCTTACTTTTCATCGCTCTCAGCGAGGCTTGGTTCACCTCATCATCGTCAAGATCATCGTCCAGGTCATCTTCAGGGTCATCGTGGGTACGGAATACCTACAACAAAGTCAGGAACTGGGCCAAAGACAAAGTGGACTATGCCACCGGCTATGTAAAGGGTGCCAGAGAAATGGCCAAAGCTTACAAGTGAGTAGCTACATGACGTATACTAAGAGGCGGACAGGCAAAGGGGGTTGGAACGAGGCGGTCAGGAGGGGGGTAGAATGAAACTTGATGAGAATGGGAAAGGGAGAATGGGGGATGGAGAGCGTGAGGGGATGTACATAGGGAGAGGAGCGGAAGGGGGGTGAGTGGGAAAGGGAGACAAGGGAGGAGGAGGGAGAAAATGGGAGGGCCGAGGAGAAGGTTATCCCCCCTGTCCGTCCCTACTGTATCTCATATAATACCCAAACTGAATTTTAAATGTCAATATTTCGCAAGTTAGAAATGGATAAAAATAGCAGTGATAGTGTTTGTGTGTGTGCTGTGTGTGTGTGTTGTAACTGAGCTTTGTTTGTATCATATAAGTCTACTTGCTTGTCTTGTTGCGGACTTTCCAATAGTTTAGGGGTTTGCATGCGCGGATCCAGAGGGCCCCCCCCCCCCTAAGATTTTCGGAGATGGGGTCAAGTTTTGCCCCATTTCTAACTGAAAGGGGTCTAAAAATGCAAAAAAAGGCTTTGAAACCTAAAATTTCGGCTCGCTTCGCTCGCCATTTACAAGTACACAATTATTTTTTCTGCAAAATTCCTTAATAAGGACTATATATGGTTTATATAGTAAAGTGGCCCCCTTTCAGGGCAAATTCTGAAGTTTTCATGAATTAATGAATTTGTACCAGCATTTAGTCTATAATGTAGGCTACTTACGAAATGATGCATATTCTTTAATTACCTTTCTCACTTTCATAGAATTTGGTCTTCAAAAATTGTATATTTTGCCAAATTTCAGGAAAAACGTCATTTTGGGGCTTATTTTCGACAAACTTCCTATAAGATAGTATCGAGCGGGCTTCTGAACAACTTTTATATTTTGACATGTTGTTACTTTTGTACGTCTCTAAGTGCATGCAAAAGGAAAACGTTGTTCACGATCCCGCTCGATGTTAGCTCAATAAAAATAATCAAGAATTATACTATTTTTCATGAAAATTTGACAAAATCACCGGTTTTCATGATGTTTATGTAAAATTTACAATGTCTTACAAATCGAGGAGTAGTTTTTGTAACTAGATTTCTTGAAATTTAATTTTGGAGAAGTCGAATTTAGGGGGCCACTTTACTATGTAAACCATACATACTCCTTTCATTTTTTTATACTAAATCTTGGGTCTCATGAACTCGTATTTTCAACAGTCCCTTACTTCATAGGATGTAACCTCCCTCATCTTTTTCGAGGTTTTGTCATTTTAAGATGTCAAATTATTTGGGAAAATGACTTATCTATTTATTCTCATGAAATATAGACAAAATGTGACTTAATAAAAATGTTCGCGGCTTGCTCCGCTCGCCGATACAAGGAGTAAAATATTCAATGTTATAAATAATGATCTCAATCGAAGTGAGATAAATAAATATTTCATATCTAAAGAAATTCAGGCTCGCTTCGCTCGCCAATTCTTCATAAAGATAAACGTGAAAGGAAAGCTAACAATACCCGCCCTCAAAAATCAATCCTTAGTGCACACGTTGCCCCCTTCCCATGATGTGCACCGAAATATACCTATATCATAGGTAGACTTCCTACAATTTTGGACCCCCTTTGACCAAAAATGCTGGATCCGCGCATGGTTTGGTCCTTTCAACGAAAGAATACTAGTATTCCAAATTTCCCATGCATTCAATTAGTAAATTCCTGCAAAATTTTGTTTTGAACAGTCAGATGAGAGAGGCTAACTTCAAGAATTCAGATAAATATTTCCATGCCAAAGGGAACCATGAAGCTGCAAAACACGGACCTGGTGGGAAAGCTGCAGCTCAACATATAAGGTAGGGAATATAAGTACATGTACTAAGGTAGGGAATATAAGTACATGTACTAAGGTAGGGAATATAAGTACATGTACTAAGGTAGGGAATATAAGTACATGTACTAGTATAATAGAATCGACACTATTCACCCTTCCACAAAACTCCGTCAAATACTCCGTCAAGTTACGTTATTTCATTGTTAACTTATCATGTAACAATGGTGAGGTACTTATAGTTCGCGCTTTTTTGGAGCAAGAACAATAAAATAGCGGGAATTGTGGAAGGGTGAATTAAGGACAGACACAGGACTCAAAAATTTTAAATCTCTACACTGAAGAGTTCACTGGATGATCCTACCGAGTTTCTGCATTGATTTTGTTGATTGTTTCATTGTTATGTAATTATGTGACAACTATTCTGCTCATTAGATGAGTACCCGAATAGCCACGAAAGTAGAGACCGTCTCTCACAATGAACACCTCAGGCTATATTTGTGTATCATTCAGATAATTTTGGTCATTTCAGATAATTTTGGTCATTTCAGACAATTTTGGTCTTTTCAGACAATTTTGTTTTTTTCAGACAATTTTGGTAATTTCAGACTTTTATATCATTTCGGTCTCCAACGCCTTTTTAGATTATGTTGTTCTTTACAGATTTTTCAGATCTTTAAAGTCCTTTCAGTCTTTTAATTCAATGTATAATTTTTATCTTTTTGGACTTTTCAAATGTTTGTATTCTCAGATTTTCAAAACTTTTCACATTTTCATATCATTTTGTCCTTTTTCAATAACAAACCTGGTAAAAGTATCTGAACTATTGAATGATAATCTGATATTAATTTTAATATTTTTTAAGTGATGCACGTGAAATGGTCAACGGCATGTCCGGTAAGGGTGGTGCAGATTCAAAGGCAGACCAAGAGGCGAATGAATGGGGAAGAAACGGTGGGGACCCAAACAAGTACAGACCCGAGGGACTTCCTGAAAAATACAAAAGAGACGTGTAGAAGTGCTGATCATACCCGGAACGAAGCAGAAAGTTTGGTTTCCAACTTGCACTTGTTCAACTAAACCATAAAAATAAATAATGCAAACAATGTGAATATTTCGTACGTTTTCTTTTCATCAGTTTGTAGTTGTATTCATGCAAAATGAATTTTTCTATCTTTTTGGACATTTCCTATTAGGCGACCACGGACTGTATTGTCGTTTATCCTTTATTTCAATGTAGGAAACCGTCGGCATCTTCTCCGTCCATATGACGATCTTTGTTTTGTCTTTGACGAAAAAAATAATACAAAATGGATGTGCATGGTCATTTGTGCGAAGTAAAATCATGAACGTCATTCATTTCTAAGAGTAAGCCGTGTTCTTAAAATAATTCGCAAATTTACCCGTCATAAATTTTGTTTTATGACGTAAGTAAAGTACGTGCTCCCTCAAGGTTTTACCTATTGGTGAGTGAAAGTTAAACACAGAGCCAACACCAGAATCCAAAAGTTACAATCAATTGACATACTAAACAGAACGAAAATATGGAGGATATCCAATTGCAGTCAAACCTGTCTAATGTGGTCACATAAGACAGGTGGTCACTTAATACAGGTTCAAGCAGGTGTGACCTTTACTATAACAATTTACATAGTATAAGAGCAATACGTTAAAATGACTTATTGCGTACATTTTTTTCATGCATTTATTGATAAATCATATCACACATATAAAATTACATTAGATTTTATTTAAGAAAAGAAGTTTTAATTATGAAATTCACTATATGAAGAGATTCAATGTAAAATATTATTTAGTTTGAGTCCAAAGCAACACTAAAAGTCGTAAAATACAGGTTCGGAATTCAGTACAGGACAAGGAAATTACGGTCGTTGTTGCGTTAGACAGGTTGTCGGTATATACAGGTTAATTTGTTTGGAAAATCGTTCGGGAGGAATAAAAAAGGTCGTATAAAGCAGTAAGTCGCTAAAAAGAGGGTCACTTTAAGACAGGTTTGACTGTAATGAAAACAGAGGACCGCACATGCACGAGTCTTGATTATTGTCCTTTTTGTCATGACAATTCTCTGACAGCTTAACCCTTAAAAATCCAGTAGATTGAAATATTTCTTCCAGAGGGAAGGGCCGATACAAATAAAAACACAAACACTCGAATACACAAATTTTGGCGTAAAAATGGACAATGTATACCAGGTATTAAGACTAAGTACAACCCATATTTACTCATCTGGCGTTCATTGCAATATTGAACGTCAGATGAGTAAAGATGGGTTGTACGTAGCTAGTCTTTATATACATTTTCCATTTTTACACTTAAATTTGTGTATTCGAGTTCTTAAAAAATCTTTGTCATTTCCATAAAAGAATAGTTTAGGTATCCGTTGTTCAATAGTGTAGGACTGTTTTAATCATGGTTGTTCAATAGTGTAGGGCTGTTTTAATCATGCCTGCATGGTAAGGTAAATTGTCATCACCTTACGTAATTGCATAAATGTACATTCTTGTTGTTAAAGTATACGAAAACAACAAGTAGAGCTTTAGTCTCGACAGAGACTTCTTGTTTGAAAATACATTTTTAATGAAGTTACTAGCAGGTTTTGGCACGATAAAATCGTTATGGGGTTTGTTAATAATTATCATACTTTCGATAAAAAGTATAAGTGTACAAGTTTACACACCTACTTTGGGTAGAAAGTGTGACAGAACAAAGTTAACCTTAGTCCCATATTCGTAACCGTGTAACAATGAAATCAATCTCGTGTACAGAAGGCGTTGCACTTCTCTCCGTCTTGGTGTAGCGCCATCTGCGAAAGAGAACACAGAAATGGTATATCATTCAATTTTCACACAATTTTATCTGTAAATTAATTTGTAAATGAAATCAAGTTCTTCGTGTGAGCGATGTAGATCCTTTTTTTTTTTTGTTTTATCTCTTCTGGATTATTTACTTCTATTCCGTGCACTTCTTTGTAATTCCAGGGCTTTTAGTAGATCTATATTTGTTTTTCATTTGAATTACAATAACTTGCGTGTTTTAAAGGATTATCTTATAATCCTTTGCTTTTGCGTTCTCAAAAATGCCACAAACGACCTTCAGGACTTGTCATTTATTTGAGCCGTTCGTCATTAATTAATTCTTTAAATCAACATTACAATTTTCACTCATTTTAGACAAGAAGATGACGTCATTGCCTCAGGGTCGGGATTTTAGTCTTGTCCATCTATTGATAGGTCGGTCAACTGAATTAATCCGCGATCATATGAAAACAAAGGGAGATAAACCATTCCCCGAATCACTCATGCAATCTGAGCTGTAAGATTATAGTCGGAAGTAATTAATTGGCCGAAAAAAAGACAAGCAACAAAAGCAAATAGTAATTCAATATAAATTCAATACAAAGTAGACACTCACCCAAAGTCACCAACGTCCACTTCAGAGAGTACTGGTAAAAATTTGGAGCAGATAGATTCAAGAGGATGGCGTTTGGGCTGACCGCGGCCCTTGTGTTTTATTTCTCTTTGGGCTTGGTGACTTCATCCTGTCCGGAGACTGACCCTTCACTACAGAGATGGTCAGCTGCAGCATCATGGACTAATTCCCAGGTAGTAAATTATTCTTCATTCATTTTATTTTAATTTTTATCATTTCTGGAGATAGGTTGAAGGGGTGGGGTGGGGTTAGAAATGAATATTTTTAGACTGAATAGTTTTAACAATGGAAATGCTTGCTGGACATTTTGCAGTAGGAAGTCTAAAAAGAATGGTATAAAATGCTCCTTTATTCAAAGCTATGTACTATGATTGTATCCGAAAGTTAAGGTTTTGGGTGATATTTTAAAAATGATCTGAATTCTAGAATGTTCATTGACCGTTTATTTTATTTTCGTGATGCAAAAAGTTCATATACTACACGTACGTTTTTGACCTTGTCCTCGGTTGCTGATCTAGGAGCGGAACTAGATTGAATAGAAAAAAGGGAACCAAAAAAAAAAAAAAAAAAAAGAAGCGAGTCCAACCTATGATTTTCATTAAATAATGTATGCAAAAAATAGACAGATGTAAATGAAATAAATAAACAAGTCAAGATATCCACTCCTTACAAATACAGAAAGGAACTAGGGGTGTTTCAAGATTAATCATTGCCCTGGGTCCGCTTATTTTGACCAGTATTGTTTTTTCTATATACAACAATGTAATGAAATGTAAAGATAGCCTTGACCAAGAATATATCTTCGATTTGCTCTACAAAAGCTGTGGTCATTCAATCCAATTAATTATCCGTTTGACATTGAATACTAGTATGTTGTACTTTAGATACTCCTTTACGGTGACATATCGTGATATTCCATGGCTAATTGTAATGAAATTTAGTTGAATAGATATGCGACTGCAGTGTATATATAATGTCATTTTTAATGACGCATAAAAAGATTCCTATTTCAAATCATGAGCGGATCTAAGTTTTTTTCCCAGAGGTTGGGTCCAACTCGGCCAAGAGTCCAAGTTTTTATTTTTCTCAAATTGATTCCTACAAGTAGAGAGAAAGAGAGGGGAGAGGGGTTATTTTATTGAAATTTTGATCCTGTATGCAATTTTTTTTTTTTTTGAATGAAAAAGATACTTATTTCAAAGCATGAGCGGATCTAATTTTGTTTTCAGAGGTGGGGCCCAACTCAGCGAAGGGCCCAATTTTTAAATTTTATCGCATGACCCATTATAGTACATCAAGCAACCGGGAAGCGCGATAAATCCCTGTGGTTGTGTTGTTGAAAGTTCTATTTCTGTATTCCATGGGCGGATTTAGACCATTTTAGGGAAGGAGCCCAAGCCGTCAGTGAGGAGTCCAGCCGATGGGTTATGTACGGTGTTCATGTTGGGAGCATCGCCTCTTCGAACCTTTTCGCTTCTTTGCATCGTAACATCGCTTCTTCGCATCGTAACTTCGCTTCTTCGCTCCTTCGCGTCACAATTTGTTTACGCGAAGATGCGATGTCCCCAACGGAACTGTCAACACCGTAGTTTTGAAAAGAATCGGAATCATCTCAATTTTTCAAGTGCTTTGATGTCGAATAAATGCCAAATACATGAACATATGAGTAATATTATAGATGATAAGTTTTTTTTTCTATCTAAAAATATATTTTATACATCTTATAATAGCTGTATAGTAACCCTGAAGGAGATGTTGCTATCTGGGCTGATTTCCCGCCAATTCGTGTGAGGTCATAAGTATACTTTGGCGTGTCGGAAAATCTTCCGTAAGGGTATGTTTTACACGATATCTTGACTAATATAAATAAAGTTGGCAAGCGAAGCGAAATGAGCCAGAAATGAATTATAACGAATCCACCGTCTGTACTATTATTTTAAATGCTGCCCCTAATATGTATTCTAAACTACAAAGAAGTCAGATTATTTTAGAAAATGCACCCCCTCCCCTCCACAGTTCCCAATAAACTCAAGCGCAAATTGAACATAACTTTAGGGGAACTGAGATGTTCACGTTGAGATTGTATCCCTCCAGATCCGTTCTTGCGATCCGAATCCACAAGGCCATTGTAATAAATGTTTTGTTTTACGTCCAAAACATTTTCTGAAAGGTGCCCTCTCGTCAGGCATGGAAATACCAACACTTGATCAATGTGACTGAATTGATCCAATCGGGGAAAGGAAAACTGGAGAAAAACTTCTTTACACAAGTGTGGAGGATAGTTATGACTCTATGTTTAGAAAAAATCCCATTATCTCGATTCTCCTCATATCAATAATGGTAAATAGGCCGAAGAAATCATTTTCCGATATTTGATATGGTTTAAAATGATTTCCTGGTTATTTATTTATTTTTGAAGATAGAAGAATGCATGTTTCTACTCGATTTAAATTCTTTACAGAATTCCAGATACAGTGGCGGATTCAGGGGGGTGCGGAGGGGGCGTCCGCCCCCCCCCCCCCGGCACTGACCCAAAATTATCCAAAAATAGGTATATTTTGGCCAATTTTTAGTAAAAATCGGCAAAATTCGCCCCTTGACTCCCCGGCAAAGGGGGCGCTGGATCCGCCACTGCCAGATAGAGACCCATCCGCGGACGCATAACAAAATAGTATTACATTGACCTGAACAAACGTTTATATTTCGTTCACGTGACTTCAAGTATAACGAAAGTGCTCACACAGCGTAACGAGAGTGTTCGATTGACAAAACAAAATGGAGATGCAAACCATTGTTGGCTTCGCTTGTTTTGTAATGTGTTTTTCCAGATTACAATCTTTCCATAACAAAGACTATCTTCGTAGAAGCTTAAGTTTGAAATGTGAAGAGAACTCCGGTGACTTAGAAAACTGGTCTAATCCATTCTCTTGGGATAAGGGAAAGGTATGCGTTTTGTCAAATTTCAAGATATTTCACTTCTGTTCAGCTCGTATCATTTATTAGAGTTATATCTCTCTTCCGGGCGCTTGATAGTAACCATGTGTAGTACTATAAAGCAACCGGGAGACGCGATAGTTTCCCTTTTCCGGAATGCAAATTCCGTGTCCGCTTCTGTGGTATAAAGAATTTTCGATTTCCTGCGAAAATTGACGGCGCGGTCATTTTCAATTTTGCCCATTCATGCCAATATCCCAAATAAAGAGGTAAAGAGACATACTGATTTTGGCGTAAATTATTTGACAACATGTCGGAGCTCGAGTTTACTTACTGGTCGGGTACATATTATCGCCGGTCACATATTGTCGCCACTTCATTTATATCTCCGCATACTGTTGATGTAGAAGTTTAATTTTTTCATCATAATTACATCTTTGAAACATGAAATGGTATACAAAATTTAAAATAATTTCATAACCTGCAAATACTGAATTTTATGATAGAAAGTCGGTAAGTCGGTAAATCTGAATGTATTTTCCCCGCCCCTCCGTGAAAAGGGTATGTCACTTCATCTTCCTATACTGGTCGGGCACATATTATCGCCACTTTTTTCAACATTTTTTGCTCTAAAATATTTATTTCTTCATGAAATTCGATAAAATTTGCACAGAAGGAAGAAGAATCCTTGATACACATTTCATCTAATTTTCATGAAAATCTGATGATCTGTTCTTGTATATATCGGTGATTTGTGAACGTCAGGGTATAGCAAAGTTTGAAAGAAGGAAGGGTACATATTATCGCCACCTCTATCTGTTATTACTGAAAATCATACACTTTTTTAACAAAATTGATATTATTTGTATTTTTGAACTTTCTTCTTTTCGACTGTGAAAGATTCATACAAAAAAATTCAAAAACCAAAGAGATACTGGTCGGGTACATATTATCGCCAGGCACATATTATCGCCACTTCATTTATATCTCTGCATATTGTTGATGTAGGAATTTAATTTTTTCACCATAATTACATCTTTGAAACATGAAATGGTATACAAAATTTTAAATAATTCCATAACCTGCAAATACTGAATTTTATGATAGAAAGTCGGTAAATCTGAATGCATTTTCCCCGCCACTCCGGGGAAAGGGTAGGTCACTTCATCTTCCTATATCTCTTTGGTTTTTGAAATTTTTTGTATGAATTTTTCACAGACGAAAAGAAGAAAGTTCAAAGATTCAAATAATGTGAACTTTGTCGAAAAAGTTTAGGATTTTCAGTAAGAACAGGTAGAGGTGGCGATAATATGTACCCTCCCTTCTTTCAAACTAGATGCAACCCTTAAGTTCACAGAGCAACGGTAAACAAGAACCAATTGTCAGATTTTCATGAAAATTGGAAGAAATGTGTATCAAGGGATCCTCATCCTTCTGTGCAAATTTCATCAAATTTCATAAAGAAATAAAGCAAAAAGAGCAAAAAATGTTGAAAAAAGTGGCGATAATATGTGCCCGACCAGTAATGGTGGGGCATATATTATCGCTGGGCACATAATTTTGCTTTTCACTTACACGATGGTGTAACGCCTAACGGCAATGGGTAATGGAATCGTAGAACTCTGTGCAAACTTCATCAAATTCCATGGAGAAAGAAACTATAAAGATTTTACCCGGTTGTGCAAAAAATGTTGAAAAAAGTGTGCCTGACCAGATCTTTCATTGCAAAGAGCAAAACTACTGGACCAGTTTCTGACCAAAGTTGTGTTAGCTCAAGTTTACGCACATTCTGCTGTGTTCTGTTGACGCTTGGGTGATATTCTACCTTTCCACCCTTTCCGCCCCACTGAACATCTTTAATTATCAGTAGTGAGGGAAGTCGTCGAGAACCATCCCTTTTCAGCCTTCAATGATTTGAGAAGTTTCAAAACAGCTGAAATATAGGATCATTAAATCAGTCTAGAAACCATATTTCTTCATAGATTAAAAAAATACCATTTCCTTTCACTATGTGTACAGTATCTGTGGAAAGGGCAAAGCATTATTTGAGAAAAGTTTGAACGTTTTCCATTAGAGATCAGAGATCATTGAAATATAAAACATCGAACTTGTCCAGAAACTGTTCTCACAGCAGTTACATGTATAAGCTTTTTAGCCGACTAGGTTTTACGTTAAAAAAAAAAAAAGACATGAAATAGGCTATAAGAAAATTGACTATAGGTCCTTCTTCCCGTACACATGGTACAGGAGAGAACTCAGATGCAACAAGGATTCCTTATTTCCTGCTGGCGTGGTAATCTGGAACTCCTTACCTCAGTACCTGCTCATTGCTGACTCCCTAGAAGCCTTCAAGTTGGGAATCAGCACCTATACTATGGAGTTAGAGACCCTGCCAATTTTTATCCTGCTTTTAAAGAGTCTTTCATCACATGTTTTTAACCTTTTAAACCTTTTTTGCGATAATGCTCTTTGAGCCCTGCACATTACAGGGAGAACTCATTTACATGTATTAGCGGACTAAAAGACTTAAAATCAGGGCTGGCTTCTCAATGGTGGTGCAGTGGCATTCGACTGTGACAGGCGCTGTGACAGATGCTCTTACCGACTGAGCTAACCAGGCACGATACCTGAACCATCACACGACAATCGATTATGTGCAACTATTCATTGATCAACATAATACTAAATATCCTTACCTTTCAGACACCTGGTGCCAATCAGAATGTTACAATCACAAGGCCCATTCTACTGGATACCACACCTCCCGAACTTTTCAGTATAACGATAGAATCAGGCGGGCGGTTAGTGTGGGGTACCGATGGAGACTACAGTCTACGTCTCCACTACATCCTCGTCAAGTCAGGGGGAGAAATGCACATTGGATCTGAGGACTGTAAATTCTCTGCCAAGGCTTCCATTACTTTACTTGGTAAGATTCTTGTAGAAAACTGGTTTAGCTTCAATGTTAAATTTTCAATTAAGAAGAAGCAGAATGTTGCCTTGAAGTAGTATTTTATCCACTTTAGAAAAATATTAGTTTAATAAGACCATGCAGTACTTTATCAGTCTTTCCCAAAACTCACTAGCCTGACACCAGAGGCTACCAAAATTTTTGCTGGGCTGGTAGAAGTTCTTTAAAAAACTATACAAAAAACAAGTAAAATTTTTCTTCGGGCTAGTGGCTGAAAAAAGTTTTCGGAAAGACTGCTTTATATAAAATCTTACCGTTATCACAAAAAAGCCCCCAACAACTTACCCTTTTGATTGTGGGAATAAAAGTACTAGTCTAATAAGATTTTCGTGAAATCAAAATGTTTTTAATTTGGGCTACAAGCTTCAAACCATGATCATTCATCAAAAAATGCATTATGACATCATGAAGTGTATAGAAAAAAAATTCCGCAATTGAAAGGGTCAGTTGTTAACTCCTATTTTATAATTTTTATGGAAGTTCTTGAATTTTTCAGGTGAGCCTGGGGAATTGGAAATCACTGGTTTTGGAGAAAAATTCATCGGAGTGCAATCAGGCGGAACATTGGAACTGCATGGACAAGATAAGCTGTCCTGGACAAAAGTTACCAAAACTGTTCTGAAATTTGATTTGTCACTGGGGCAAAAGTTTGGACACAAGGTAAACTTATATGATGCTTTACTAACAACTTTTCAGTGATAAATTGTTCATAGGGATTTCAAACTATTTCTCATGTACATAAACCTTGAACTTTAAGATACATGCCAATTTTGGCACAGTGTTCCTGAAACAGATTTCATTTTCCTCTGAAATGATGATAATTTTACATTCTTCACAAAAAAATCTGTTTTTATCCACTAGCCTAGAAACTTTATTTCCAGCCATTTGTGTTACAAGTTTGTTAGACAATTTCTGCCATCCTCAGTGTATGTGAAACGCATCAGTCCATCAGACCAGTATAAAGGGAATTAGAACCAGTCTGATTTTCATCCTGACAGCCATTTCTTACCAAATGTCTGATGTTGGCTTGCATAGGTCTGATGCTTATTAAAAGTTTCACATAGACTGAGCTTGCAGCCTATAGTGACAGCTAGGCTTGTGAGTTGTCAAGTTCTAACCAAAAATTATTGTGATTATATGTTTGACACACTTTTGACTAAATTATATCTATGAGGAACTGAAGTTGATATTCTAATCATTTAATTTCCATTGTCATTCTTAAGAAACGAAGATTCTAATTGGATGAAAAATTGTGTTAATACCTGCATCAAACAAAACCAGAAGTACATGCTTAGCAATGTCATAAGCAATGTCATTGGCAACACAATTTCAAAGCTGCAAATAAAAGTTGAAATGCGACTAAATGAAATGATAAGGAATCATTGTAATATTTTTTTGGCTAATTGAGGTATCAACACCAAGAACTGAAGGAAAACTTATGCATCTTGCGCTGCGCATGATGCAGTTTTTCGTCAATTTTTGGTGTTGATACCTCGATCAACCCAAAAAATATTACAATTATTCCTGAAATCCTTTATTAAGAGGATGCAATATACTTAATATATTTCACCTGGAACATGTATGTATTACAGGAACTTGAGGGTACACAGCACTGGGATGGAGTGTTTGCTTACCAGTTCACACCAGATGGCACCTACGTGAACCGACTGTTCCGGTCCATTTCACACAACCGGCAGAAATCTGTGGACTGGAACATCGGCAAACTGAAGAAATTCATGGATGGTAAAGACTATTACAAAACTAATCACGTCCTAAATCTTCAAAGACGTGGTTATTTTCCCTGGGAAAATGTGTGTGAAATGACCCTTACAACATTACATGAGGGGGTAATTTTGGCAAAATCGTGAATATTCCCTCTAGTCTTTTCATAGGTTGTTATTTTCATATGGGGATTGTTTTTGCAATAATAATAGTTAATACAATCTCAAAAAGTGGGAAATAATCCCCATGCGAAAATTTCCACGTTGACATTAGAAATTAAATGAATAATATGATAATCAGTGGAGGATCCAGCGCCCCCTTTGCCAGGGGTCTTGGGGCGAATTTTGCCAATTTTTACCGAAAATGGGCCAAAATATACCCTTTTTTGGCAAAATTTTGGATCAGTGCCCGGGGGGGGGGGGGGCGTCCCTCTGCACCCCTCTGAATCCGCCACTGATAATTAGAAATCTTCAAAATATATACAGTATCTTATTTCAATTGGTTTCCGTGTTAAGAATACTGCAGGGTTGCAAAGTTTCCTTATCTGTATACATTAGAGATGTCAAATTACGTTGTAATACTAATGTTTTTCAATAGAGATGACTCCAAAATTAACCTAAAAAAATAGGGAATGCCTTTAAGAATTTGTGCTATGGAGCCATAACATGTTAAAGTTTTGATTGTACATTTACAATGAGAGAAAATGAAGAAAATTGATAGCTTATTATTACCTGATTTAATTTTAGGTGTTGCCGATGGTAACATATTGGCCTTTGCTACACAGAGAGACCACAATAGGAAAGGAAGTGACCACAGCGCCCTCTATGACCTGATAGATAGCGTAGCCGGGCCTAATAAGTTACGACAGATCGGCTCTAAGTCTGCCTATGCACTCGTTACTGTGAAAGGTAAAATGATTAAGTTTTGTATTGATTTATGTAAGAAATACTCTTTTATGAACAGAAAAAATATCATCAGTTAAGATTTACTTTGTAGAAAATTATTATTTTTTGTGTTTGAGATCATTTGATAAACAAAACAGTTTCTGATTTGAGTTTCTGTTTCTTGCTTTGATAATTCTTTGAAAAAAAATGAAAATTTTTACGCAAAAAAGTGATTATTTTTTCTAAATATTGAAAATGCTTTATTTATGTTTACGAAAATTATATATCCCATATTTATACTAGGTCAGCCATCCAGTACTGTGGATTCATTAAGCCACGTGGATCTTAACTCAAATTCCGATTCCGCATACGCTAGAGTGGAGAGGGCAATGACTGTGAACGGGGAGGATCTACAGTTGGTCGTGGAGTCGTACTATAACGCCAGACGACGATGGATGGGGTATAGCAACTTCAGGGTGATGGACACGAAGTACTCAAATCCAATCATCGATTTAGTAGACGAACCAAGGGGCTGGAAAGCAGGTTGGTGTATGAATTAAAACCACAATTTAATTGAATTAGAATTTCGATCTGCACACAGTGATGGCTACACAAAAACAGCTAGCAACAATAGACCATTTTCCAATTGTAATTGCTTTCATAACAAATAAGGGTTCTTTAAATAAATACAGTCTAACCTGTCTATAACGGACGGCTCGGGGAAAATCAAATATTGTCCTTTATAGAGAGGTGTCCTTTATGCAGAGGTTCAGTTTGATATACAGTTTGCAATAATTTCCGTAAATTTTTGATAAGTAGTTTTACAAGGTAAATTTAATAATAAAACAGAATACATGTACTAATACATGTAATTGGGTCATGTAAAATTAAATACATGTTTCTCAGATAATTGAGACTACAAAAAAAAAAGGAAATTAAGGAAGGTAGTGTATTTTTTTTATCAAGAGTACTCTTGCAATATAAGTGAAGCATTAAGTTTTGCAAACATTTTTTACTTAAGAGAGTATTTCCCTAAGTAAACTGGGAAATAAAGTTTTAAAATGCCACTTTCCTCCCATTCAGTTTATGAGAAAGGGGAGACGTAATTCATGATAAATAAGTACGCGAGCGCCATGTCACCTACAAGGCTCGGAATGTATTGCGGTTTCTCATCTCGCCTATTGAGATCCCCGCGATTTACATGTTTAAAGACCCCTCACTTCTTCAGGAGGGCCCGTGAGTAGGCCAGCGTACACCGTGTATACGGAAACCAAGGCTAGATTGATTGACATTAAACCGCTAGTTGATCGAATTACATGTATGTACTCGGGTACATAAAACGTTGTTGATAAAACGTAAGTTTAAATCCTTACATTTACGGATAACGTTAATGTAAGGATTAAACAGACATTTGTCGCGTGTCGGCGATCCGCGAATACCTCTAAAATCATGAACGTCATTACCAATCGAATTTGAAATATTGCAATAGATTCCTGATGTTGTTCAGCATTATTATTAGTATACATATGCTGTTTACATTTATAAAAAGACCGAGAGAGAAAAGAGTATGTCGAACTCATTGAAAAAAAAATATTGATCGTTAATTTGTCCGCGACGCGTGCCGGCATGTGGTCAGTAGCTATACAATAAATGAAGTTGGGATATAAACTTTCTATTGTGAAACGAAGGCTTTCTATTGTGAATACAAGGCTCTTTTCCATTATTACACCCTTGATCAAGCGTCAAAGCCTCTGTTTATACGTTCTTGTTTTAATTAATGTATACACAGGTAAACATAAATTGGCCACTAATTACCCGTCCCCTAATTACCATTAATTTGTGAAGCCACAATAGAAAAGGACGCGGATCGAAGGATTTTACAAAGGCATTGTGCGTTATCAGAGGCGGAACCGAGATAATTATGTCCGTTATAGGAGGTTATTAACACCGATTGGGGTACCAGAAGGGTGTCCGTTGTCCGGAGAACGGAGGTGTCCGCTATACAAAAGACATTTATAACACAAAAAACGTTGGGGGGAACTGAAATTGTCCGTTATGTACAGTTGTCCGGTATATAAAGGTGTCCGTTAACACAGGTGGGACTGTATACAGAAATCTGAGATTTCTGATTGAAAATACAGGTTTCTGTATAAAATAATTAATTTCAAGGATTTTGCAAAAAATAAGAATATAAAATATACATGTATGTCATTTGAAAGAGGAGACTTTAAAGATGTTTTTTAAATCATCATTGAACGATCATATGCAAAATTGAGGAGCTGAGAAATTGTAATAAAGCACAAAAAGTCCGAGTGAACAGCTTTTGGCGTTGTTTTTTATTATGATGTCACTGTTGAAAGACGCAATCTCATTGAGAGGTTAAAATGAAAAAGTGTGCCAAAGTTGCTTAGCTCGAACATTTTTATACGCCCGTCATTTGACGGGACGTATTATGGTATGGCGAAGTCTGTCCGTCTGTCCGTCTGTCCGTCCGTCCGTCTGTCCGTCCGCCTATGGAACGCAATAACTTGAATACGCGTCAACGGATTTTTATGAAATTTATACATAGTGATCAGACTGTAGAGAGGAAGCCGCCTTTCGATTTTCAAGTTCATCCGATTTGTCGTTACAGAGTTATGGGACTTAGATTTTGAAAATACAGTGAAAATATACTAAAATATTTAAAAATTATTTAAAAATCTATTTCTGGTCGAAATGTTTTGAAATTTTGTATACATCAAGTAGAAAGGATGTTCTTTGACATATGTAACGGGTTTTTAATTTTTTGGTCGCATAACCGAGATATTGTGTGTAATAGGAAGGGGTGGGTGGGTTATATGCACATACATTTTAAGCTAAGGGCAAAATATAGGCGCATGGAACACGATAACTTGAATATGCGTCAACGGATTTTCATGAAATTTATACATAGTGATTAGACTGTGGAGAGGAAGCCGCCTTTCGATTTTCAGGTTCATCCGATTTGTCGTTACAGAGTTATGGGACTTAGATTTTGAAAATACAGTGAAAATATACTAAAATATTTAAAAATTATTTAAAAATCTATTTCTGGTCGAAATGTTTTGAAATTTTGTATACTTCATGTAGGAAGGATGCTCTTTGACATATGTAACGGGTTTTTAATTTTTTGGTCGCATAAGCGAGATATTGTGTGTAATAGGAAGGGGGGGGGTATATGCACATGCATGTTAAGCTATGGGCAAAATATAGGCGCATGGAACGCAATAACTTGAATATGCGTCAACGGATTTTCATGATATTCATACATTTTGATTGGACTGTGGAGAGGAAGCCGCCTTTCGATTTTCAGGTTCATTCGATATGTCGTTACAGAGTTATGGGACTTAGATATTTTAAAATACAATGAAAATATACTAAAATAGTTAAAAATTATTTAAAAATCTATTTCTGGTTGAAATGTTTTGAAATTTTGTATATTTCAAGTAGAAAGGATGTTCTTTCACATATATAACGGGTTCTTGAATTTTTTGTCAAATAATCCAGAAATTATGTGTAATGGGGTGGGGGGGGGGGGGTTATATGCACATACATGTTAAGCTAAGGGCAAAATATAGGTGCATAGAACGCAATAACTTGAATATGTGTCAACAGATTTTCATGATATTTGTACATTTTGATCAGACTTTGAAGAGGAAGCTGCCTTTCGATTTTAAGGTTCATCCAATTTGTCCTTATGGAGTTATGGGACTTAGATATTTTGGTGTTGTGAAAAAATCCCAACGGGCGTATCTTGCTGCGTGAGCGTAGGCTTTATTGTCATTTTGTCAGCCATTATGAATCTCGGCAAGTGGTCTATTGGGATTAGATATTGAGCTAATCAGAAAGTTATTATGAGTTTCAGCAGCGTGATGTAGAGATTGGCTACCTAGATCATTAGGTGTTCTGAAGGCTCGATATTTTATCTAATTTTAACCCTGCATGTTTTAAGATGTTTTGTGTAGCTATCACATGGAGTGGATTTAAACTCTGGTTTTATTAGATTGATGAAAACCATAGTTATCTTCAAGGTCAATGCCTGGACTGGAATTCAAGAAAATTTTGTTTTCCCTTTTGAGGGAATGTGATCTTAGACCAGCTGAAAACTTTTAAAATTTTCTTGTAAACTTACCATGACTTGAATTTTATTTTAGAAAATAAGCAATTTTGAAAGCACTTATTCAAGAAAATGCTTTATGCTCTCTAATTGTAACACTGGAAATGAATTTTCATAGGTATATCTCGAACATCGGCCAAAGTTTTCGGTCGAACAACTTCTATATATTTTGATAATTTAAGACATACATGTCTAGACTATACATGAAAGAAAAATTCTATGATTTTCATTGCCTTTTTGCATGTAGAGTAACTTGTTTAAGGCGTTAGGGCTACAATATTCTACTTTTGGTTGTTCTGATGACAAAAAAATTAAATACATGTACATGTACCATGAACTTGGTCGAAGACGCACGACTTCGGCAATGTTTGGGTCCATACATTTTCATGGTGAGTTGAATGAAACATTAAAAAATGTAGAATATCTAAATAATTTTAATATATGGAAGTTCATAATTTCCAGCTTTTCGCCGATATTGTTTTTACACCCGTAATACCTTAAACCATTATATTTTACAGGTGACAGGATTTTTGTAACATCCACTGACTATGACTGGCAGCAAGTAGAAGAGCGCACCTTAATGTCATGTCCTACGTGTACCGCTACACAGATCAAAGTTGACAGTAAGTTACCCTCTCAGAGTAGGAGCAATCTATGATTTTATCATATACTCTAATTTACATAACCGTTTATAAGCTTTCCCATTGGCCAAAACGCGGTCATGTGCAATGCGATTAATCGTCGTATTGAACTGCTTCCGGTCATATTGACGCGTTTTCTGTTTTGTGTATTAGAAGAAAATTGTAGTCTGTAGCAAACATGAGTGTTGCTGACATAACTGACCGTGATATTTTGTAGCATTTTTAGATAAAAAGAAAATAAAAGATGAAGGGTCAAACATTTTACTATCAAACAAAATCTTGAGTACATCTATCTGAGAAAAAAGTGAAAGTGAGCAGTGTTATAGAAGCAAAACGGAAGTTACATTTTCTCTTCAAATTTTCATGTATATGATAAAACAGTTATAGCACAGATGATTCGGCCTCGGTAGATATTGGTTTTATTACTCCATAAATCATCATATCGACCTCATCACTGTGCAATAATTGTATAGTATTGTCGGAAGATGTAAATGAATGATGCTCGATAAGTTGAGCAGAGGACATAAAAGTTGCTGCTGTTGAGCAGAGGACATCAAATTCTATGTTGTGTAAATTTAATACATGTATTTTTCTCATTATGTGAAATGACCTACACAAAATTCATGTTTTTGTACAAATTGTAGGAAGTTGTAATGAATTATATCTAAAATATTCCAAAATGGGGAGATACACATGTAACTCTACAAAGGAAATTTTAAAGCATTGGAGTTACAAATATGTTTATTCCAAAATGGGGAGATAACTCTACACAGAGAAAGCATTCGAGTTACAAACCTATGAAAATTGACAGATAACTCTTCATGTGATAAGTTTGAAATTGCAGTGGATCAATTTTAGAAGCATTCCAAAATGGGCAGATAACTCTTTGTATGAAGTTTTAATCAACTGATATAAATTATTCAAAAATGGACAGATATTAAATTCATAATGTATCAATTTCTAAATGAAATTGTAATGAATTTTTGATATAAATAATCTGAAATGGGCAGACAACTCTTCATACAAAGGTAATATGCAAGTCGCGTAAGGCCCAGGTGAACGAGAAAAAGATTTGCATCAGAGAAGGAACTGATCAAAACTGCATAAAACAATATTTTAAGTGTAAAAAAAGGAATGAGATAAAACTTATATAACAGTGAAACAGTGGTTAAAACTACTTTGTATTTATTGAGTCTTTGCGGAATATAGAGTTTTTTCCCCTTACAGACGGTATCTGATGTAAAACCATTGTGACGTCATGAAAATGGTATGGTAACATCAATTTTTATACAGCCATTTCCCAGACTTTTAGGACTGTTTCCATAAAATTTGATGACGTTATAATCAGTCTACGTCAGATATCGCCTCAAATGGGAAGTAACTCTGGTTTTCGAAAATAGCGAATACTGAAGGGTTAATTCAAAATCACATTACAAAAAATATTTTTACTGATGAAAGCTTTATATACATGTCACTTTGATTAGAATTACATGTACATGTATTTTGATTAGAATTTTTTTTTAAATACACAGCATTGATTTTAATTTTAGAGCCATTTGAGTACGAACATTTTGGAGAAATTGTCAAGAATGTGGACATGAGGGCTGAAGTAGGACTTATGACACGTAATATCCTGATACGAGGGGAGGTATCAAAAGATCAAACCAATGGGGGACATGTCAAGGTAAAATTTTTATTTGTTATTATTTCTCTTGTAGAGCTGCAACGATTCACCGCGGTGCACCGAGAATCGCGATTCTTAGCTCCGACTCGAATCGAGAGTCGTAGTGGTCAGAAACGATTTGAGTCGAATAGTCTAAATAATGCAGAAAAACGTTCTAATTTCAACTTTAAAGTATTCACTAATCGCAGGATTCCCAATAAGAATGATTTTAGGTGGTGATTTAGATAAAAAGTGAACCTTTCAAGTGCATTTACCTAGCAATTCGTAAGAAAACACAGGGTCAGAGGAAATTCGAACCGGTGACTTTTACCGCATTTCAACGAACGCGCAAGTGCTACCTCAAATTGAAAATTGCCTCTTTTAAAGTATTTAACCTATGCATTTCTTGTCAAACTGGTTAGTTTTCATATATCTTTTGTACACAGTATTGATTCTATTGAATTTATATCCCTAGAAGGCCGTTCTGTGGAGGGGGGGTGGCTTGAATAATATTTCCACATGATACATAAACATAATATATATCATACAGTGCTTTCACATGAACTGGGTATTTTATGCATTTTTTTTTTAGATTGAGATGATCGAATTTCCATTAAATTTTTCAAATAAAAGGAAGAAAATTAAATATCCATGGAAAATTATATTGCAAAAAAACTCGAACCGAAAAAAAACCGAATCGAGACATAAAAATCGAAATCGAACCGAATCGAGAAGTTCCCGACTCGTTGCAGCTCTTTTCTCTTGTGATGGTTGTTCAATGAACTTTTTTGTTTTGTTGGGTAAAGAGTTATGTATAGAAATATTATTTTGAGATTTGAGAAACAAGATCCAACTTTATCATGTGTTTATAGTGGATTGAAAGGCCAGAAGATTTAATTAATCAAAATTTTCAAATTATTTATCCTCATAAAATTTCATTTATAAATCTAGAAGTTTACAAATGAAAATATTAATGATTTATTTTATTTTTACATATATAAGATATGTGTACAATTGAGATTTAGATGACAGCTTCTTATCTTTTTACTGTAGTTTTTGAAAGGATTCAAGAGTGTCAGAGTGGAAGGGGTGGAGCTAACAAAGATGGGACAGCCAATGAAACTAGGTAAATTAGTACATACATGTATGACTGACAAACCTGGATGTTAGAAATAAAAATTGTAAATGAAAGCCTTATTTTATGCAGTCCTTAAATGTAAAATACATGTATTTTAATTCTGTTTACAATACTTTAAAAGAAGATGATTTTCTGTTTTCTTCTATTTGGAAATTTCAAAATGAAAGTCATAGAGTATTACGTTATTTCAGGTCGTTACCCCTTACATTACCATATGTGTGATAACTTGACTGATTCAACAATGTACCCTACACCGTCGTACATCAGGAAAAACTCCATTCATCATACCCAGTTCAGATGTCTCACCATCCACGGAACACACGGAGCTCACGTAAGTTTATATATATACGTTTATATACACGATACATCATACTCAGTTCAGACGTCTCACCATCCACGGAACACACGGAGCTCACGTAAGTTTATGTACACGTTTATATACACCATACATCATACTCAGTTCAGATGTCTCACCATCCATGGAACACACGGAGCTCACGTAAGTTTATGTACACGTTTATATACACGATACATCATACTCAGTTCAGATGTCTCACCATCCATGGAACACACGGAGCTCACGTAAGTTTATATACACATTTATATACACCATACATCATACTCAGTTCAGATGTCTCACCATCCATGGAACACACGGAGTTCACGTAAGTTTTTGTACACTTTTATATACACGATACATCATACTCAGTTCAGATGTCTCACCATCCATGGAACACACAGAGCTCACGTAAGTTTATAAACATGATACATCATACTCAGTTCAGACGTCTCACCATCCACGGAACACACGGAGCTTACGTAAGTTTATATACACGATACATCATACTCAGTTCAGATGTCTCACCATCCACAGAACACACGGAGTTCACGTAAGTTTATATATATACGTTTATATACACGATACATCATACCCAGTTCAGATGTCTCACCATCCATGGAACACACGGAGCTCACGTAAGTTTATGTACACGTTTATATACACCATACATCATACTCAGTTCAGATGTCTCACCATCCATGGAACACACGGAGCTCACGTAAGTTTATATACACGTACACGACACATCATACTCAGTTCAGATGTCTCACCATCCATGGAACACACGGAGCTCACGTAAGTTTATGTACACGTTTATATACACGATACATCATACTCAGTTCAGATGTCTCACCATCCATGGAACACATGGAGCTCACGTAAGTTTATGTACACGTTTATATACACGATACATCATACTCAGTTCAGATGTCTCACCATCCATGGAACACACGGAGCTCACGTAAGTTTATATACACGTACACCATACATCATACTCATTTCAGATGTCTCACCATCCATGGAACACACGGAGCTCACGTAAGTTTATATACACGTTTATATACACCATACATCATACTCAGTTCAGATGTCTCACCATCCATGGAACACACGGAGTTCACGTAAGTTTATATACACGTTTATATACACGATACATCATACTCAGTTCAGATGACTCACCATCCAGGGAACTTATGGAGCTCACGTAAGTTTTTGTACACTTTTATATACACGATACATCATACTCAGTTCAGATGTCTCACCATCCATGGAACACACAGAGCTCACGTAAGTTTATAAACATGATACATCATACTCAGTTCAGACGTCTCACCATCCACGGAACACACGGAGCTTACGTAAGTTTATATACACGATACATCATACTCAGTTCAGATGTCTCACCATCCACTGAACACACGGAGTTCACGTAAGTTTATATATATACGTTTATATACACAATACATCATACCCAGTTCAGATGTCTCACCATCCATGGAACACACGGAGCTCACGTAAGTTTATGTACACGTTTATATACACCATACATCATACTCAGTTCAGATGTCTCACCATCCATGGAACACACGGAGCTCACGTAAGTTTATATACACGTTTATATACACGACACATCATACTCAGTTCAGATGTCTCACCATCCATGGAACACATGGAGCTCACGTAAGTTTTTGTACACGTTTATATACACGACACATCATACTCAGTTCAGATGTCTCACCATCCACGGAACACACTGAGCTCATGTAAGTTTATACATGTATGTACATGTTTATATACACGATACATCATACTCAGTTCAGATGTCTCACCATCCATGGAACACACTGAGCTCATGTAAGTTTATACATGTATGTACATGTTTATATACACGATACATCATACTCAGTTCAGATGTCTCACCATCCACGGAACACACTGAGCTCATGTAAGTTTATACATGTATGTACATGTTTATATACACGATACATCATACTCAGTTCAGATGTCTCACCATCCATGGAACACACGGAGCTCACGTAAGTTTATGTACATATTCCAATCATGGACAATACATTTACAGTACAGACATTTTGTGAATGGTTGAAAAGGTAACAATTTCTATGTAAATAAAATTTGTACCCAGTGGAATGAATCATAACAAAATATTCAGTCTATCGAATTCTTTTAGTGGTAACAGAAAATACCACCCTTTTGGTAAATTATGACAGAAAATGAAAAGTCTACACTGGGATTTACTACAAAGCATGACATTGAACCCAATAATGTCACATTTATTGCTGTTGTTGACCAGAAGACCAAATTAACTGACATTTGTGTTCATGTATGTAGAATTTCTTAAAGAAATATCTGTTCTCGCATTCAGGTGACGGAAAATGTCTGTTACGACACTTTTGGTCATGGATTCTTCATTGAGGATGGCGGAGAGAAGGAGACATACTACTATCGTAACCTTGGTCTTGGACAACGTAGATGGAGGGGCCGTATCAAAGTACCAGAGACAGGAACAATCCCAACTGATAAGTAAGGACTTAATCTGAAATAACTATTTACAGTGTAAATTATATTTTTAGATGTCCAACAAAGAGCTTCAAGCAAAACATTTTTCATGTTATATTATTAAATCAGGACTTTGTAAGACTTTATCTGTGTAAGAGAACTGCAAAATATCAAATCATGAGTAAAAAAGTTTTGACAGTCACTTATGACAAATACATATACATTTTGTATGTTTATATACAAGTTTAAAATTCATGCAGGATTTTTATGCCCCCCTTATTTGAGATTTCTTTTTTGGTGTGCATAGCATTCTATTTGATTGTGATTCTATGTTTGGTATTTGAACTTTGTTTAAAACCTGAAGTCAGATTTAACTTAATTTTACATTTATATTATTCTCAGAACTGCAACCACATTCTGGTTGACAAATCCAAAGACAACTCTAATTGGAAATGTAGCAGCTGGTGGAGATGTGAGTTTATATTTTTCATAAATACTTTGCAAAAATAAAAAGATTTCAGCGGAACATGACTTTACGTACATTATGTAGCTATAAGGATGTACATGTACATGTACGTCATATTTTATGAACCACCAAAGTAAGTGAAATGATAGTGATTTGATTTAATTATGTAAACTGAAATAAGATTATACATGTACAAAAAGAAAATGGAAATTTTATAATACTCAAAAACAAAAATTAGGTCTTGAGTAAATTTTTATTCTGTGTCTGAGTTAAGCTATTTCAATAGATATTTGACTCGCATGTCTTTATACATGTAGATAAAACATGTAAGTATGTGTCAAAATTTTTCTCCATGGAAGATATTTATGCACGCCTTTAAAATTAACTGAAATATGCATCAAAATTTTCCTTTCAATAGATGAATTTCCAGTAGATTCATAAGGCAGACAGACACCAGACAAGACAAAATTTGGCAATACTTTCATTGTGACGTCAAAATAAAAAGCAATTGGCAACACATCAAGATGCCTCAAGACAGTACTGATCATATGTGACGTCACAATGGAAAAAAATTGCCAAATGATGTGATGTCAGGTGTATGTGCATATAAAATCAAGGTTTAAAACGGTCATAAATATTTCCTGGAAAATGGACTATTGCTGTTTATGATTTTCAGGGTGCCGGCATGTGGTTTGTTTACCCAGATATACCTACTGGCCCATCAAGTACAATGAACCTTATGGCAGAGAGGGAAGCCCGCCGTACCAAAATCACAAAGTTTGAAAACAATGTGTGCCACTCATACAATAAGGTAAGTAATTTAAACCTTTTTTTTTGCCTTTATGAAAGATTAGAATTCATATTGTTTTTTTTTTTTTCCCTTTCGTTTGTTTGATGATTCTGAATTTTTTTAACTTTTGAAAAGTATGTGATTCGGCTTTAATTTTAAAGGACCAGAGCCATGAACGGCAAAATCGGCCTAATTTGCCACAACGTTCATTTTTTATATTTTGATAATACCATATTTCAGCACTTCAGAACTGGCCAACTTTGTGGTATACGACCTTGCTGAAGCAAAATATTTAATGTGAATTGAGGGTATGGTATATTGTTTGCAACATCATTTGACGTCATTTTCACATATGACGTCACATAATGTCAGGACAAGTACCATGAATTACTTAGTATTAGAAATGATCAGAGATATTTCTACATTGAGAAAATGTGTGAAATATTGCTTCAAAGAATTAAAGCATATTTTAAAAATCTCTATAAATACAATATATGTACAATTCATTATGTACAGTCCATGTTAAACATAATTGTACTTGTAATAGCATATTTTTATGCCATGTATCTCCTTTAGGCGGGACTATTTGTGGACAATATAGAGCAGGACGATCTGACAGTGAAGGGCTATAACCAGTATAATCCCCGTGAAAACCCGCTGGATCGTAAATCACCGTCTGTTCCCGTCCTTTTTAACAGACTCACTGGTATGTGTTAGAAGATAGAACTTGGTCATTTTCATTCTCTCAACAAAGCTCTTATGAAAAGTTATGATTTAAAGGTACATATGAGGGCTGATTGATATGTTGTGAGCTTCGTATTGAAGAATTTGAATTTTATCAGACATTTTGCACTACTTTTCTACATAATCCTGCCGGCCCCTTTAGTATTTATACACTTTTGCTACCAGTGTTTAAGGGCCTCAATACTCCTTATCTTGACTGGTCAGAAAGCCATCCACTGCAAGTATGACGTCATCATCAAACTGAAAGTGGGTGCCAGCTGCTTACCAATTTTGGGAATAGATGAAAAGTCTGATGGAGCAAGATCAGGTGAATAAGGGGGATGTTTAATCAAATTAAAGCCACAATCATGAATGGCAGCCATGGCAGTGACAGACTTGTGAACAGGAGCATTGTCCTGATGGAACAACACACCTTAATTAGTGAGCTTTCCTCGGCTCTTAAGTTTAATATTTTCCCTTACTGTGTCAGAAGTGAAGCATAGTATGTGCCATTGATTGTTTGTCCTTTTTGAAGATAATCTATCAGCAGAATACCTTCTGCATTCCAGAAAAACCGAGGCTCGCAACATATCAATCAGCCCTCGTACATGTCCCAAATTTTAAATTAAGTATATGTATTTCATAAAATTGTACTTAGGCCAAAAAAAATTAAGATTTCGTTTGACGGGCACCGCCGCATTGCCTAAAAATCCGCCGCATTTCCGATTTTTATCGCGTGTTTTACCATAATTTCAAAGTAGTCAATTGAACATCGTCGTGCTAATACAAATTGTTTGTTTACATATTCTTTACTCCACTAAATATATAAATTGTAAAGCTGTAACTCAATACTTGTTTACATAAAATAGTATTATTTGCCCGAGCTGCCGTATTCAATTGTTGTTTGTACGGTAATCGCGACCACGCGTATATTCCATATCACGGACAAGGTAAAGTAACGTAAAATGATACTTGACTCTGTTGTGATAATCTGCAAGAGCATTATTCTTTATTAAATTATCTAATTTATTAGAAATTTGAAAACGTTTTTGTTTAGAACTCAAACTTTACGTCAGATTGATCAGCCGGGAACGCAGGTGACGGGATCGAGGGGAGGGGCAGAAATACTAAACGATCCTAATTTCGATTCGGATAAATTAGTCAACTAAACCCTAAGCACATCGCAGATACTTCAAAATTTCCGAGGGATAGAAATTCAAATTTGCAAACAACTTGCTCAAGTCCGACAATGAAAAGGGATGACGAATCGATCAGGATACCCTTGTGTAATCGTTGTTAAAATTCAAACCTATTTGTCAGACATGCTGTGATCGGGAAGGCAAACTTGCTCAATGGGATGACGGTCCCTTCCACTTGGACTTTAATAGGCCATTCTCAAAAACAATGGGCCATCTTTCCTCACGAAAGGGCCAATCCAAAAATGATCAATTTTCGAAAAGCTATGCATATGCATGCATTATGCATCAGACGTTAGCACATTTTTTTTGTCGCGAGATTCCCAATTCGACCATTTCCAATGGATAATTTACAGTACATTTTTTTTGCATGGATCACAGAACAGCCAAGACCAAACTTTCAGCCACCTTTCCTGAATTTTTTGTGTCCACGGATGGGCAACTTCATTTTCAGCTTTGTTGATATTAGGGAAGACATTTTGTACAAATTTTATTACATCAATTTGTACCCATTGACTGACCACTTTTAAAAAATGACATGATAATCTTACGGACGAACGCATACACAAGTACCTTAACGTAGATAAGATACGTAAGTGGACGTTGGAGATTTAAATCTCAGGCGCAGATGTCGGAGAAAAATCAATATTGTATCAAAATAGCAAAGGACCTTTCAATTGTCAGTGAACAGAAGAATTTTGTGCCTTAGAGTTCTGGCCATGTACAGAAAGCTGTGATCTCTGTATTACTGCTCCTGGTGTAGATCTACGTTACAACGTAGATACGAGAACAGAACTTTTAATAGATTTAAAAAACAAATAAAACACCGCTAAAGACGGTATGGCCGGATTGCAAAGTAAGTTTTTGTCACCAACTGGGTCAAGGTCACTAAATCAAATATTACAGCATACATTGAGAGGTCTTGTCAGAGGCAACCTACATGTATAATATAAAGTTTCTACTGTATACAGTTCCTTAGATTTTGCTTAAACCAGGAACTTTAACCAAAGTCTTTAACTAGGTCAAAGTCCAAGGTCAAGGTCACTAGGTCCAATGTTACGGCATAAATTGAAAGGTCTCGTCATGGGCAACCTAAATGTATAATATAAGGTTTCTACTGCATACTGTTCCTTAGATTTTGCTTAAACCAAGAACTTTAACCAAAATCTTTAACTAGGTCAAAGTTCAAGGTCAAGGTCACTGGGTCAAATGTTGCAGCATAAATTGAAAGGTCTCATCATGGGCAACCTACATGTATAATATAAAGTTTCTACTGCATACACAGTGATTAGGAAGGACGAAAGGGTTGATGGGCCAATGGCCCCATAGTTTTCGATATCAATGGGACATTTTTTGTTGTAATGGGACATTTAAACTTTTTCGTGGGAAATTTTAATAAAAGACAGAGATTTACAACGTAAATGTATCAAAACAAAAAATCTTTAATGCGTGATGTTAACAAAACAAGTTAACTGCATGCAAACACATTATTTTTTGTAGTTCCATTACAGAATATAGGATTCTCTTCTTGAGAATGCAACATATTGATTTCACCACTTCAAACTGTTCTAGTAAAGTCAACACTACTGTTTTCAACCAGATTCTACATGTACTGATACACGTACTGTTCATTTAAGTTGTTAAGCTTTTCAAGATTTGATAATTCTCTTTTTAAGAGAACGCCACTTGGCCAGACAGCTGTCAAAGTCAACAGTCTTATCTTTACAGAGGTTCAAGGGACGGGGCGGACGTAGCGCTCTCGCCAGTCTCGGTATTCCCTTCATCAGGAGCCCCTTTCTTGCCCTTGTCAGATAGCACCGAGAACAGCGTTTGCTGTCCCTTTTCGAGACGAAGCCGCTTCTTCGGCGGCATAACAGTCTGTTTGACAAAAACCGTAGTTTGAAAATTCCCGCTATCGATATTATTGATCACCCAACAGCAAGGTAGAACAGAGCATTGGTTTCGATTGACCAATGATTACGCGCCTTACAAACATTCGGAGCTCTTCGGTAGCTTCGCTTTACTTAATATAGCCACGAAAGTATAGAGAAACGTCCGAGGAGTTTTATTTTCACTTTCGTTTTATTTTGACACAAGGTTTGTAAACACAAAGGACGAATTTTCGTTGCGCCATTTGTATAGCTTAAGGCGCACTGTTTACAAAAACAATGGGACATTTTTATCGCTGATGCGCGTATGGCGCATGGCGCATGGCGCACGTCCTTCCCAATCACTGCATACAGTTCCTTAGATTTTGCTTCAACCAGAAACTTGAACCAAAATCTTTAACTAGGTCAAAGTCCAAGGTCAAAGTCACTAGGTCCAATGTTACGGCATAAATTGAAAGGTCTCATCATGGGCAACCTATATGTATAATATAAAGTTTCTACTGCATACAGTTCCTTAGATTTTGCTTAAACCAGGAACTTTAACCAAAATCTTTAACTAGGTCAAAGTCCAAGGTCAAGGTCACTAGGTCAAATGTTACGGCATAAATTGAAAGATCTCGTCATGGGCAACATACATGTATAATATAAAGTTTCTACTGCATACAGTTCCATTGATTTTGCTTAAACTAGGAACTTTAACCAAAATCTTTAACTAGGTCAAAGTCCAAGGTCAAGGTCACTAGGTCCAATGTTACGGCATAAATTGAAAGGTCTTGTCATGGGCAACCTTTATGTAAAATATAAAGTTTCTACTGCATATAGTTCCTTAGATTTTGCCTCAACCAGAAACTTTAACCAAAATGTTGACGGCAGACGGACGGACGGACAGACTGACATTGTCAATCTATAGACCGGAATTGCTTTGCAATCCGGCCAAAAAATGGATGCCGTAGAATAATGGCACCAGGGCGCAGCGAGTTGCCGATTTTATGGGCAATTTTCTATCTGAATGGGCCATCCCAATCCCTGGACATGTTCCTTTGTATTTTCCCTACTCTTTTGCCGACGACAAGGGTCAAATTTTCGGTCTAAGCACTGAGCAACAATTACGAGTTTCACTCACTTAGTTGCACTTGAAAGTAGTTCACAAAATGTTAACGTCATTTGAAGTTTTAACCTTACACAGGGCAACGGTTAGAGATTGGTGATCCTTTTTAGCATAAATAAGATGTACACCATACATGTATTTAGTCTACATCTTCATACTGGTCTGCCGTAGGACATCGTCTGTCATATGATACATATAATAAGTGTGACCAAATCACAGAATATCTAGCAAACTTCAGGTTTGGAAATGCAATAAGTATATTACAGGAAGACGTTGGGTTATCTTGTTATGGGTTATCTTGTTAATCAATGTACTAAACATTACCACTTCATACTATACTTAAGTTTTAATGTATTTCGGCATCAAAACACTTGAATTAGAAATTTGGTTAAAGATAAATTACAAAAAATGTACATTCATCATATTTCACGTTTGCAAAAAAAAAAAAAAAAAAAAAAAAGCTGCCTCCCTCACTTTTTTTTCTAAAAAAGTGCCCGTCAAACTAAACATTAATTTTGTATGGCCTTATTTCATAAAATTATTCATTAATTTGATAAAAGAACATAAATGTATATAACTTATCTAGTACTTGATCTAGAACAAATGACTCAAAATTTGTGTAAAAGAGTGTTGAGTTTGTTTTTATTTCTATAAGTCAACTATTCACCTTTATTCTTGAATTTTGCACATTTTATTATATGTGTTTCAGCATACAAAAATAGAAGGCAGAATGCTTGGGTGAGAGGGGCTTGGATCCAAATCGCAAACTCATCGTAAGTACAAATAAGATAGAGAAGATCCTGACGAGAATCTCAACAGCACTCACAATAGAGCACCAAATTGAGCATCAACGGACCCCTAGCAAGCTGGAGGTGGGACCAGGTGCCTGGGAGGAGTAAGCATCCCCCGTTTGGCTAACCGCACCCGCCGTCGATGTTCATGCACGAAAATGAAAACAGTATCTACAAAACAAGTATCAGCGCTTTATTTTCTATCATATTTCAAAATGCGAACAGAAAGTTCAGGCAAAGGGAAAATAAAAAGCTAAGGAACTGTTGATCATATATTCCCTATTTTCGAAAAACAGAGTTACTTCCCATTTGGGACGGTATCTGACGTAGACTAATTGTGATGTCATCAAATTCTATGGAAACGATCCTAAAACTCAGGGAAATGGCGGTATTGAATCGGCTTTATCATACCATTTTTATGACGTCATAATAGTTTTACGTCAGATACTAATTGTGATGTCATCAAATTCTATGGAAACGATCCTAAAACTCAGGGAAATGACAGTATAAAATCAGCTTTATCATACCATTTTCATGACGTCATAATAGTTTTACGTCAGATATCGTCTCAAAGGGATGATAACTCTGTTTTCCGCAAAGACTCAATACATGTACGTAAACTTTAAGATTTGTTTCTCTTTTTTCTGCATAGATTTCAGTATGTGATGTGTGTATTTTACAATACTGTGCAAAATTTTTTTATTTAATTTTATGTTTTTTTCATGAACATTTCAGATTTTCTGACAGTCTTGTTGGCCTCACCATGTTAAGGTATGATGATGACAGATTCATCTAATGATAATCTCTTTAGCTACTTAAATGTAGGTCCACATATTAGAATCAGGCAAGGGTCAAATTTTTTTCTGTTTTGAGACATAGATGCGTTACAAATCAACTTCAATTCAAGGTAGCAATTGTGAAGCGAGATATTCACCTCATAATTTATACAGGATTATGAAGTGAAAAAATGGCGGGAAAATTTCTCTATTAATTCAACCAAATTTTGTGCCCTTAAAAAACTTTTTTCACCCTCCAAGTACATAGAAAATTTCTTCGGGACATATGTTTGGGAGTTAAATATTCTCACCATATTTCGAAACCGAAAAGTTTTGCAAAAAATAGAAGATACCTCGCCTGCCTGATTCTTATGCGGACCTGTACTTATATTTTTACACCATGAGGAACATTGTAAATTACCTTAGCAAAATGATTGTTTGCAATTCTTGCATTTTTTGTTCAAAGAAGGAAATGCATGTTTCAAGAAATCAATAATGAAAATATCAAGTCCATAGTTCCCTTGTCTTTTCAACGAATGAAAGATCAATTTTAAAACGATATATGAAAATGCAAAAATAAAGATTAAACACTTTAAATTTTATTTCAGAGAGCAGGGACTTTTCCGTCATCTTGAGAATAGTGTAATCATCGGAGAATCTAAAAACACTGGTGAACCAGAAAGAGTGAGACTGAGGGACGGCTCTAGAATGGAGTGGCACCGCTCAGTTCCTGCACCATGGGACATGTATGTTTTCTCTTCATTCCTGTTTCAATGCATATCATGTTATATAAGCACCAGTATGGTTAATTAGTCAATGAAGAATTTGAATTTTGATTTTGAATAAGGAAATATAGTGCTATATTCAGCATAGCTGGCTTGGCTAGCATGTAGCCAGGCATACACAAGTATGCAGATGCTTCCACATTTTTTGCAAAAAGAAAGAATAAAAGAAAGTGACACATGGTCATTTTAATGTAGAAAACTGCCCTGTACGTAAATGTGTAAAACCCATTAGATTCCAGGGCCTTGCACCTTGGATACCCACAAGGGCCTCTCCCTGGACCAATATTACAGGCACTCAAAGCGATCCCCCGACCCCCTGACTAAATGTGTTTCCTCTTCAGAAGTACTCTGACTACGCACCTGGGAGGGGGACTCACAATTCCACTCTGTCTGTCTGCCACAGTTACTTTTTCAGACGTTCTTTTCCATCTGTAGAGATTTAGGGCTGTAATTTGGTATGTAAGAAGAAATTTATAAGTTCAAGATTCCATCTTATTGAAGCATAATTGTAGGCAAACTTATTCTGCTCTAGGGGGCTTAGAATGCTGTGCTATAAAATAATTATATGTATTTAAGTTGTATTTGACAATACCTGTATACATGTAATTTATAAGATATTGATGTTATGTTACTATAGGAACCATCCCAGAGGTGGATACAGACTCCTACATGGACCAGAAAAACTTCACAACGTTTTCTTTGACGGTTTTAAGAGCACTGATTTGTACCCTGCTGGTGCTATGATGTTCAGGAGATGTAAGAAATCGACAACGGCACGATCCAACGCTAATAATATCAGATTTGGATTTGATGACTCGGTATGTGTAGATTTGTATCGTTTGTTTGAACATGTATATCACAATGGCAAGTGCTCCCATTATCATTTTATTGGCCGTATTGCAAAGCAATTCTTGTCTATGGAGTGATGATGTCTGTCTGTTGTCAACAATTTGGTTAAAATTTCTAATTGAAGCAAAAACTTAGGAACTCTATGCAATAGAAACATAATATAATACATGTTGCCCATGACAAGACCTTTCAGTTTATGGCGTAGCATTTGACCTAGTGACCTTGACCTTGGATTTTGATCTACATTTAAAGAATTTAACTTTTGGGCTATGTCTCTTCAGCTGAAATGAATGAGGTTTTTTATTGTGTGCAGATTCCGTACATGAATTTTCATAACCTTTGAAGTAGAGAACTTGACCTTAAGCTTTGACATACTTTGAAAAAAAAGATTAACTTCAGCCACATTCATCTTCAATTGATAAAGACCTCAAATTTTATTTGCATGTTTAATGACATTTTAAGCACTTTGAGTAGATGACAAATTTACCCTACTGACCTTGAAGTTCAATCTGGATAAGAGAATAATGGGGTATTTCAGATGTGATACAACTTCTATTCTGAGGAAAATTCAAACAATTCTTGTCATAATCTACAAAATTTAAGTTAACTTAAAATGGGAGTATCAATATCTTAAAAAAACACATCAGGTTTTTATTATGCTTTTTAAAGGAATATGTACCTTAGAAAATACATTCTTATCTTGCAGACAGGAACTGGTAACAGATACATGGACAATTCAACAGTAGACTCATGTCCTAATGATGCCGAATTTGACCTTAACATGGTAGCTGTCACTGCGAGCGACGGGTCAAGGTCACAGGTTGTCAACAACTCGCCTTTCCTCACTACAAGCCAGTGCTCTGTAAGGGACAACTGGAATTTGGCATCCTGCCCACATAATTATGCACAGGTAAGGAGAATTGACATATGCATTTGACTATCATGCCAAGATGAATAGATTTCAACCTTGACCTTTACATGGAAGCTCAAGGTCACTGAAAGTAATGGGTCAAGGTCACAATTGGTTAACAACTATCCTCTCCTCACTACGAGTCAATGCTGGACAACTGCACAGGTAGGGAGAATTGCCATTCTTAATCTATTGTCATGCTAAGGTAAATTGATTCCAACCTTGACCTTTACATGGTAGCAATCACCAGGAGCAACAGGTCAAGGTCACAAGTGATGAACATATCTCCTTTCACTGCCATGAGCTAATGTTTCGGAGACAACTGGACTTTGGCATTATGCCCACATTATTATACACAGGTAGGGAGAATTGACATTTATGAAATAATCATGCCAAATTTTAGCAGTATGTAAATTGAACTTTGACCTGCATTGTTAAACTAAATGTGTAGATATACATGTATTTGTACCAAATTTATTCTAAAACAGGTAGAGGCATGATACAGTGGTGATGATGAGTTCACAGTGATGAGGACAGACGCCCCCCACCCATCCTACACCACCGAAAAAACTTTCATGGCCATCTCCGGTGGATCCCATAATTATCTTATGACGGTTGAAGGTGATATGCCCGATGAAGTCGTCTTCAGGGGCGTAGGCATCTCAAAGTAAGTTAACGTATGGCAGGGGGAGATCTCAAAATTATTTTATGATTGAGGAAGTACATTCATATATTTAATGAAGTTTTTTATTCCCCTTTAATCAAAGATTCAGGGTACCTATAGTTCTTTTGGCCTGTTTGTTTGTTTGTCCGTGACAAAAACTTTTACATTGGGCATAACTTTTGAATGGTAAGTGATAGGGGGCATAACTTTTGAATGGTAAGTGATGGGGCTTTGATATTTCACATGTGTACTCTTGTGACAAGACTTTTCCATTGATACCAATTTTTTTTACTTCTTGACCTTGGACCTACTTTTCAAAAACTGTAATATTGGTCATAACTTTTGAATGGTAAGTGATAGGGCTTTGATATTTCATATGTGTATTCCTTGTGACGTAACCTTTCCATTGATACCAATATTTTTAGTCCCCTACCGGCAACGCCGAAGGGGACTCTTAGTTTCCTCTCGGTCTGTCTGTCTGTCCCGTTTTCAGTTTTCCAGACTTTTTTCGCTGTTGTTGCATATATTGAACTCATTTTTGGTATGTGGATATATCTCAATGTGATACAGATCAAGTTTGAAAATATTGCACTGATTTTTGGTAAATGAATACATCTCAGTGTGAATCAGACCAAGTTTGAGTTTTATTTCCATTGACCTATTTTTACAAGAGTTATGGCCCTTGGACTTAGCAAATTTCATGAAAGTTTCAGTTTTCCGGACTTTTTTCCGCTGTTGTTGCATATATTGAACTCATTTTTGGTATGTGGATATATCTCATTGGATACAGATCAAGTTTGAGTTTGCTTTCGATTAACCTAATTTTACAAGAGTTATGGCCCTTGGACTAAGCAAATTTTATGAAAATTTCAGTTTTACGGACTTTTCTTTGGCTCTATTGAAAATATTGCACTGATTTTTGGTAAATGAATACATCTCAGTGTGAATCAGACCAAGTTTGAGTTTTATTTCCATTGACCTATTTTTACAAGAGTTATGGCCCTTGGACTTAGCAAATTTCATGAAAGTTTCAGTTTTCCGGACTTTTTTCCGCTGTTGTTGCATATATTGAACTCATTTTTGGTATGTGGATATATCTCATTGGATACAGATCAAGTTTGAGTTTGCTTTCGATTAACCTAATTTTACAAGAGTTATGGCCCTTGGACTTAGCAAATTTTATGAAAATTTCAGTTTTACGGACTTTTCTTTGGCTCTATTGAAAATATTGCACTGATTTTTGGTAAATGAATACATCTCAGCGTGAATCAGACCAAGTTTGAGTTTTATTTCCATTGACCTATTTTTACAAGAGTTATGGCCCTTGGACTTAGCAAATTTCATGAAATTTTCTGTTTTCCGGACTTTTTCATGCCTGTAATTGCAGATAATGAGCTGATTTTTTGTATGTGAATACATTATAGTGTGATGCAGATTTGAGTTTAATTTAGATTGACTAATTTTCACAAGAGTTATGGCCCTTGGACTTAGCAAATTTCGTGAATTCAGTTTCCCAGACTTTTCTTGGCTGTTGTTGCAGAAGATGAACTGATGAACAGAGATGCAAGTCATAAATTTATGCCGCCGGTAGGGGACTTATATCGCTCAGCGATCATTGCATTTTTTACCTTGTGACCTTAACCTTGACCTTTGACCTACTTTTCAAAATCTTTAACATTGGGCAGAAGTTTTAAGGCTTTTATATTTCACATGTGTATTCCTTGTGACCTTTCCATGGATACCAACATTTTTTACCTCATGATCATGACCTTGACCTTTCATCTTCTGAATAGAAAATTGTGTTTATACTGACGGATGCCAACGGGGACATTCAAGTTTTAAAAACACAGGTTTTATTGGAAAAAATTAGTTAATATTGATGGACCTCAATGTGAAGATTATTTTCCGATATTGTTATTTAGCTCAAAATATCCAATTTAACATCTTTTGCATTGCTTAATATATCATGACATCACTTGATTCCATTGCGACATAACACTGTAAAAGTGTGCAAAAAATTTCTACCATGGAAATACATTATAAATTCCTGCAAGTGGTATATTATATATTTGCTCTTGATTTTCAGGTTTCGATCTGTCTGTGAATTTTCATAATATAGGGGGGACATCTCAAATTTTATTTAGATACACAGATATGATTTTCTCCATAATGATCCTCTTCATTTCCTTCCAGGTCCAGTGCAGTAAGAATTGGCGTTTGTGTTCCGCGTGATGCAGAGATCAGCGCCTGGTATTTCCCTGGAACACGTTGGAGTGCGGCATCCAGGGTCTGTAATCTACGCACTGTAGATACTGATACAAAGGGAGGCAAATTCTACTTTGATGAAGAAGTGGGGTAAGATATGCGTAAATACTGTAATATTACTAATGATGATTAAAATATTTTATTACATGTCAAATTTCATCACCGATTATATACATTTAATTTTCTGTATGTGCTCTCCTGTTCAGTATTTTCATCAATTGTTTTAGTATTTATTTTGGTGTTTTTGTCATGTTTGATGCAGCCATTGGAGATCATTTATCCATTATTTTCCATGAAAAAAAATCTTATTTTACAACATTTTATACCCCACCCTCCTACCCACTTCATTACTACAATTTCCCTCTTTTTACCGAAAGTTGTAAACATAAATTTTCTTCCTTTTCTCTTACAGAGTCTTGTTTTTCAAGCTTGTAGGAGACAGAGATTATGCTTCAGGAGAAAATAATGAATGTCCAAACAAAAAATGCCCGATGTTCAAACTACGCATCAACAATGGTGATCTCACAGATAATGACTGTAGAACGAGATTTAAGAACGTACTACAATATGTGGAACCAGCTACGGTAAGGAAATTATTTTATGACAGGCTGAATGGAAAATCAGGGAATCAAACCCGAGACCTTCTGCTTACAGGAGACATTAGGCAGACGCTCTTACCAACTGAGCTAACTGGGCACGATACCCGAACCGTCACACTCCATCCACCCCACCAAATTTTGAGGTTTACCGAAGTTGTTAGCCGGAAACCTCACAAAGAAAGACAAATAAATCCCTTGTTCTCCCCCATAGTTGCCCTTAACCAAAAGCAACTCATGTCAGGTTCACTCGTTCAGCACCAAATCCTGTGACAGGCAGAATGGAAAATGTGGCTGGTCTGGGAATCGAATCGGAGACCTTCTGCTTACAGGGCAGACACTCTTACTAACTGAGCTAACCGGGCGCGATACCCAAACCGTCACAGTTTAATAACGTCACAACTTTGTGTCTGTAAAATTGTAGAATTTGTACGGAGAAGTATGAAATTACATGAAATGGATTAATTGTCAAAGCGTATGGATTTGAACATAATGGCTAAATTTTTAAACACAAATGAGTCTTGAATTCATTTCTGAGAATTACATATTTATTTTGGATTAGGTTCATGAATGATGTTTTAATGTAGAAAATTTGCAGAAACATTCACAACTTGTTAATTTAGTTTTGGTGGGAAAAATATGAATGTGTGAAGGAATTTGATTGCTTATGTACAGCGTTTATGAAAATTCTGGATGAGGTGTTATAGTAAACCATTCTAACCTTTATTGAGTCTTTACGGAAAACAGAGTTATTTCCCATTTCAGATGGTATCTGACGTAAAACCATTATGACGTCATGAAAATGGTATGATAAAATTAATTTTATACCATAATTTCTCAGAGTTTTAGGGCCGTTTCCATAGAATTTGATGATGACACAATTAGTTTACGTCAGATACTGTCCCAAACGGGAAATAACTCGAAAATACATGTACTAACTGGGCCTGCCATATAATTTAGCCTCTTACATACTTTCAGTTTTGCTTTCAATTTGGATTGTCTTGTACAGAAAATATTTCATCCTTTTATCACATGTATATCTTTCTTCTCTTTAGGGCGTGGCCTTGCAGGACTCATCAGTGCTGCCCTCTGATGGGGAAAATCCACCAAGTGTAAGTCGGCTTTTCAAAAGAAAATGTTTGTTGAAGCTAAGATTTATTTTCTCAAGACAAAATAATCAAAGGAGTAATGTTTGCCCTTTCTTATGTTCTTATGTAGAAAATGAAAGAGTGAATTGCCCAATAGACGATTTTCACATAACCGCAGTAGACTTGAATTTTATACAGACCAAGACCCAACATCACAACATTTGAAGTAACTTTGACTGTGACGTCGAAACGTACTAGAAAATAACGTCAAAAGTTGTGATGTCAGGTCTTGGAGTGTCTAAATGTAAGTCTAGCGGTAATATGAAAATGGGCTATTTGCAATCCCCCTTCTCACAAATTGTGTAAAAATATTCCTCAATGTATGACTTGGGTTTGTCTCTTATCCAATAAGTTTAAATTTATCAAGCTTAAAATTTCTTCTGCATAAAGTATTTTTGATGAAATCATCTACCATGTTAACATACTTGTACCTTGCAGTGAATTGTTCTGTTATAAAAATTGGATAAAGCTAAGCTTCATCTTGTTCAAAATTTGAAAGATGTGTCCAACTATGTACATGTATTTTGCATTTTATAGGATGCATATTTCAAAATTGCTTTTTTTTCACAATTTCAGGGTTGGGGAGCTGGCTCCACCTATCCTTAATCCGTCAAGGAATTTTACAACAAACATTTATTAATGTGTATGATTGAAGTTTATCAATTTTAATAAAATGTTGAACAGAATATTTTATGACTTATCTATCATCTCCTCGAAACTATGTTACAGAGGGATACTGCAATGCTGCTGTGTGTTAGTGCATTTGTGTATTGTTTGGAGTCTTGTGAACAGCTTTCTGTAAATGTTGAAATTTTTTTGCGTGGGGGTAATTTTCCAGGGTTTTTTTTTTTTTGCAGTTGTATCGTGATCACGAAAATACTCCCCGCGTGAAAATTACAATTAGTATAAAAGACTGAAGTGAATACTCCTGATTTCGCAAAAATTAAAAGTTGAAATTGACATTTCGCAAAATCTTACCCCAGTGAAAATAACCACGTTTACAGTAGTGCACAATGCAATTACTATAGGATCAGCAAAAATTCTACAAATCTTCCCAATAGAGGAAGCTAGGTCATGGTCACCCTCAAGGTCAAGATCACATGATGTGACAGATGACTTTTGTGTTGTTAGCATTTTATATCAGTTTGCCTCTGTTGTCCAGAGTCAAAGGCTCATGTTGTAATGGAGTTACATGTATATGTATAATACCAGAACTGTAAACATGGAAATTAATTTTCACGATTTTGGCGATTGTATTATTATCGTGAAAATAACCCTGCATAAAAATTGCAACCAGTATTAAAGACTAAAGGAAATACTCCTGATTTTGCAAAAATTACCCCCACGCACAATTACAATTGTCATTTCGCGAAAATTTCCCCCACCGAAAATAACCATGTTTATAGTATGTAACCGTCTATAGTATAAAGTAAAGCTTAGTTTCTACAAATAATGCACGTCTTCAAATTCATAGCATCATTCTAGAACAGGCAAACCTGCAGCTGCTTGACCAGACATGCAAAATTCGGTTTAAGAGCTTCCGTACTGGGCAGTCTTCCTTTTAAAGCTAGCTTTTTCATACCTCTATTATTGGGCTCATCACACATAAGTCTGCGTCAAGAAGTTTGCTTAGCTGTTATTTTAGTTGTGAAAGAAGTATAAGAAATCTTGAACCTTGGGTAGAGAGCATTGTGAGGGGATCTGGATGCATCTTTTGTCTTTGACCTTGAGCTTTGTAAATATTTGTAATTTAGAAATTGGCCTTTTTGTATCAATACTAATTAAACCAAATATTACATTCAAACTTTGCCAGGAGGTAGATCTAAGCATGTGAATCTATTTGATTTCAGGTACTGACCTTCAGATTTAACCTTGAAGAATCAGTTTGGATAAGACTATATTATAACGGTACTATAAAACATACCATATTGAAACTTAGAATGAAGATTCAACTTGGTGCATGGACCTGATTGATACAAAAATTGATATATTGCATTATGTTGCTTTCAATGGACATAATGTTTAAATGATTGATACAAAAATTGATATATTGCTTTCAATGGACATAATGTTTAAAAAGTGAAAATACATTCTCATATCGGGGGCGATCTGGCCTTCAATACTGTCTTAAGTTGAATCTTGTCAGTTTTGATATGGTCTGAAACAAGCAAACAATTTTATAGTTCTGCATAATTTTATACAGTTCATGAATATATATCTAAGAGGCTGCAATAGCAATCACAAAGATTGTTTCAGAAAGCACCAATATTTAACCTTCAAAATGAATGAACACTGGTGACTGGTTATCGAAATGATATACATTATATCACACTACTTAGCAAGCCAGGATATATTATCTGATTTCTATTTATATGTATGGCGTCTAATGTTAGCATTGTCTGATCATTTCTTTACACAACCACTTGAGCAGGCATTTTCTTGCCATTTAAACATGCTAGAATGTTTTGTCCTGTAAGTTCAGACATCGCACTTCGTGATTTGATCGTAGCGCTTGCAATATGAGGTAAAACAATGCAGTTCTCAAGTTTTAGCAGCGGACTATCTGTTGGTAATGGCTCAGGATTGGTCACATCAAGTCCCGCCCCTGCAATCTGATTGGTTGATAGAGCTGCGTACAGATCGTCCTGATTGACAAGACCCCCTCGACTTGTGTTGACAAAAATAGCGGTATTTTTCATTTTACTGAAAGCATCTTTATTGAAAAGTCCCATATTTTCTTTGGTTAACGCGCAGCAACCGAGTACAAAATCTGATGTCTTCAGAAGATCATCTAAAGTCGCATACTCTGCGTTTACATCTTTAGCATAGGATTTAGGCTCCACATCTGAATATAGAACTTTGGCCACACCAAATGGATGAAGCCTTTTAACGACCTCAAATCCAATTCTCCCGAGTCCGACTACCCCCACGGTGGCGCCATCTAGACCGCTTCCCAGGAGCCATATTGGATTCCAAGTTCCCCATTTACCTTGAATTACTGCATTCATACCTGCAAAGACATTCAAATATACAGTAGATTGAAATATTTCTTCAAGAGGGAAGGGATGATACAAATAAAAACACAAATACTCAAATACACAAATTTTTGGCCACTTGGCATTTATCAAGTGTTAAAATGACGATCAAACTTGATAAAGGTCATGTGGCCGAAAAATTGTGTATTTGATTGTGTTTTCATTCAAATATAAATTGTGTAATAGAAGCGTTCAAATCTTCTTCAATCAAAAATTGCATTATAGTCATAGGTCGCCTTCTTTGACAGAGGATGAAATGATTGTTTCGATCAGCCTTAGTAATATCCCTAGCTGATTGGTTAAACCCTAGTACCCTATATGCAAAGCCCAGTAGATCTAAAAGAAAATCCCGCAAATTATAATAGAAAAGGATAGTACAGCTATGAAATTACTTTCATACATAGTATTCTACAGTATATGTATATGTTTTTGTTGTACATGTAGTAGAAATCATATTTAAAAGGAGATATGGCTGTCAGGAAAAGTATAGATATACCATAGTACTACACTTGATCAGCATGAAATTTCTTCCCCATTTTCGCAAAACCATACTAATGAATGTCATACTTTGTACATGCATGTTCAAAGTATGACATTCATTAGTATGGTTTTGCGAAAATGGGAAAGAAATTAATTTTCATGCTAATCAAGTGTAGTACTTATAACAAGTACAGCATGGTGAAGTATTATATGAGTATTTTTTAAAAAGTCTACCTATACATGCATGCATGGTGTTACTAGACAGATGAGAGTGGGAACATGACTATGAATCACCTGTCTGCTGAATTTCAACTTCAGAAGTATTCTACAGAATCTGAAAAATTTATAAACAATTATACCTTCTTTGAGCCTGCGTGATGTGGCCAATAATAAAGCCATGGTCAGTTCGGCCACAGCGTTGGTCAGTACGTCCGGAGTGAAGCCCACAGATATCCCACGCTTCTTACACTCGGCAAGATCAATGTGGTCATAGCCCACTGACATGGTGGCCACACACTTCAACTGTGGTCCTGAAAAGATTATGTTGAAAAGAATTTTAATTGTCCATTGAAAGCAACAGAGTGCAAAATTAATATCTCCAACATGTCCATTCAAAGTTTCATTGTGAAATTCTATGTAGTTTTGACACACAGTAGTCTAATTCAAAATCATATCTTCAAGGTCAATCCTCAACGTGAACTTCAGTACAAGAAATCAAATCCATTAACCATGTTCTACCCCTATGACAAGTTTTAAAGTGATACTTGACAGAGTAATGGCATATGTCCAGTTCATGATAAAACTGTCAAGGGCAAGGACAATACCTGAAATCAAGTCCAGTTATCATGTTCTACCTCCATGTAAAATTTTAATGTGCTATCTAATTAAGGTCTTGCTCACGGTTTCATATACCGGTACATGTAATAATGATACAACATAGTCTAATTCAAAATCGTATTTCCAAGGTTGAGGTCAAGTCTCAAGGTCAAGGTAAATACTTGAATTCAAGTCCACTTGCTTATATCTTTCTCCATGCAAAGTTTAAATGCGATATACTATTGGTACCTTACTATGGTAAAGTCAAATTCAAAATTGTATCCCTAAGGTCAAGGTCAAATGGCCAGGTCTAGGTCAATACCTGAAATTAAATCAACTCATTATTTACTGTATCTATGCAAAGTTTGTATGTAAAATTCCATACAGTATTTGTACAATAGAGATTATCTCTAAATTACATTTTTCAAGGTCAAGGTAAAACTCAAGGTCAAGGCCAAAGACAATACCTGCATTTCAGATCCTATCACCATACTTTTATCTAAAATTGTACCTAGTTTGAAGATTGTACCCCTTATAATTCTTTCACAACTACAAGCCGGATTGTGCTTTCAATTCAGGCCAAAAAAAAAAAAAGAAAAAAAATATTAAGCATTTGGAATCCCCCCCAAAATCACTCTTTTCACTTTTGGAAAAAGAATCCTTATACCTGCAGCATTTAGAACTTCAGCGTCCACCTTTTCTGTCAGGAGACAGAACAATGCATCCATCCCTGACACATTCTTGAGGAGTTCAACGCGTGGTACCGCGTCCTCTCTGTCCCAGTGCGTCACTTCACAGTGCTCTGCCAAAAGACGCACTCCCTCCACTGGCACTTTGCGTGTAATGTATACTTTCGGTTTTGAAGACATACTTGAGTAAAGGACTCCTTGTCTGAAATAAATGGGGAAATTTAGTCTTTGAATTTGTGGATTAGCACTGAACTTGACTTGACAAAGTAACAAACGTTGACCCTTGCTGATAAGACGATATGACATTATTTACATATGGACAAGGTAAAGTGAAAGTAGCACGTAAAGAACAAATCGAAAACGGATTTCTCCAAGTGACACGCCCCCTTTTTCACAACCGGCCCGGGGGGAAACGCTCGTAAATATTGCAAGCAGACCAAAAAATATTTATAATAAAATAAAATAAATGAAAAGAAACAGAAAACAAAGAAGAACTATTCAGATAGGCTTTTACTCGGCTCAATATAAGAATGTCCTTTTTCTTTTTATTTTCGATTGCGCGGGTCCGATCTAGATTTTTTTTCAAGATAGGGTGCAACGAAAAAAAATCGCTAAAAGTAGAAGTAGAAAAGATCCTACTGGTCCGTCCTTTTTTTCTTTAGATATATGTTTATCAACGAATAAGAGTTTTTTTTTTTTTTATTTCAGCAAGTTCATGATCAAGTCGTGCTCATTTGATGGTTACAAGCAAAAATATCATAATGCATCCTCAAAATCTAAAATGCTTAATCTTATTGAAAATGATTTCGTTCGCTAACATTTTTCATGATACGATAATTAAGAAGAACTCTCGGATATGAATTCGAACCCTAGTTTTTCAAAGTTCTTAAATACATTGAAATTCAATTTTCATCCACCCTGCATGTATGTTTCAGAAGACGAAAATATAAAATAAATTCTAATTTTGAAATCACTGCCAGTGTGAAAAAGGATACAAACAGATATAGACAAAACTGCCGTATCTTAATCAATACAGTCAGGGACGTCCCTGATCTAATGAATGAGAAATATTCTAGTAATACTGCGATTTAATTCACTTTTCATGGGATTAAAGGCTCGAACGTACATCATACGACGGAAGATAATTTGACTTCTTTTTAAAGAAAATCCAAAATTCCACAGTAAGAATTATTTCATATCTATTGTACGTGTCAGAAAAACAAAAAAACAAAAAAACAAAAAAACTGAAAAAAAACCCCTGCATGTCGCTCTTGCATTGCAGCTGACGTCAAAACACACAGAATTTCTTACTATCATACAAAATACCTCGTATATCCATACCTATTCCGATTCGTTGATGAACTGTATGTAGGAATTTGACCATACTTCGGACGTAGGTACCGTGGACCAGAGTTACTGACATCTATAGTGTCCTCGCTAAAATCGACGACATCAGACAAGGTCGCTCTCCGAAAAGGCAGAATTTCGTTCTCCTTGTGTGAGGGTCTATATGAGGGAAAGAAAGCATGGCCTTTCTTGAATCGCCCTGCATGTCTCTTTATTCTCCCCATTTCTACAGAATAAGTTACTGATCGCAGACGAGACAAGTTTGAATTAATCAAATTGCATGGCCATGTGACCTCGGGTCCTTGACCTCATGTAGAGCGGATGACCATGTGACCTCGGGTCCTTGACCTCATGCAGAGCGGATGACTTAGAAGAAACAATAAATGGTATCATAAGATCTTGGTGTTAATTTTCACACATCATAAAATGGTTCTGATGGTGGCATCATACTGCAAAACCCTTTGTTACATGGTGAAGAATAAACACGATAAAGGGAACAAACGTTCTGAAAGACATATCCCCACCTGGGAATACCATAGCAATTTTAATCTTAGTACATTTAACCTGAACAGTGACAAAGAAAAGTTGGGAAACACTATTTTTCTCAGAAGGGTAACGTATAGATAAACACACACTACATATAGTAGCTAACTCATCCCTCTTGGTGTTTCTGCTCTCTGCTATGAACAGAGGGGTGGGGTAGCTATTTGTCACTTTAACACGCCTCGTACTAATTTCAACCAACGACGTCTCAGAATTACGGCTACGTGGTGTCCTACCTTGACGCCGAGGTAGGTCACTAAACTTTCAAACGCCAAAAATTACAAAGAAAACGTTACGAAATGGTTCTCGGCATGATAAATTCGTTACAGGGTTTATTCCTGTCATACTTCATACTCAAAGTAGGTGTGTAAATATATTTGGAGTTCGGCCTCACCCCCACAAATTTACACACCTACTTTGAGTAGGAAGTATGACAGGAACAAACCCTATAACTAATAATAAGCTGTCAATAGGAGACATCTGATTTATGAAATACGATTACTCACTTTCGGGACTAAATTTTATGGTCACAGATTTATGATACGCTATGCCATTTCAATGACAGTCCCTTATCCCCTGGCCTTGAAATGATGGGAATCCAAAAAAAAAAAAAAAATAATAATCGTTTTATGGTTTTTATTATAAACCAAAGTAATGTCAAACGATGTCCTTTATACAGTAAATGTTTGATGCAAGTTGCAACCTTGACTCTGAAAATAAGGCGTTTTTTATCATGAATACCTCTCATAAAAAGTGCGATGAACACCCATACAGTAATCTATATCTCTAGTGTGAACAAGGTTTACTTGTAACTGTTGGCAGTGACCTTGACATTTGACCTTTATAAAATCCACTGGCCTTGTCCCCTCATTATGAGCAACTGAAATGCAATGTTGTATGAACATCCATCTACTGTGATACAAAAGGTTTGGTACATCATTATCTGGTGTGACCTTCACCTTTGATCCAATATTGAAAAATGTCATGATCGCTGAGCGATATAGTCCCCTACCGGTGGCATATATCTATGTCCTGCAACTCTGCCAATGAATTACTCTTCAACTAAACATATATGAGTTTTATTTGTTGCAGGAAAAAGTCAGGAAAACTGACAAAAACTGAATTGTGCAAGTCATCAAGGGGTATAACTTCTGGAAAAATAGGTCAAGCGTGACAAATGTCAGACTTGCTCTGTAACTATCCAAGTCTAAGCTGAGTATCAAAATTTACTTGCATATCTCTATTTGTTGCAGTAAAAAGTCTGGAAAACTGACAAAAACTAAATTTTGCAAATCATCAAGGGGCATAACTCCTCGAAAAATTGGTCAAGCGTGACGAAAGTCAAACCTGCTCTGCAACTATCCAAGACCAAGCTGGGTATCAAATTTCACTTGAATATCTCTATTTGTTACAGAAGAAAGTCTGGAAAACCGACCAAAACTGAATTTTCCAAGTCATCAAGGGGCATAACTCCTTGAAAAATAGGTCAAGCGTGACAAATGTCAGACTTGCTCTGTAACTATTCAAGACCAAGCTGTGTATCAAATTTCATCTGAATATCTTCATCCGTTGCAGAAAAAAATCCGGAAAACTGAAAAAACTGAATCTTCCAAGTCATAAAGGGGCATAACTCCTCAAAAAATAGGTCAAGCGTAGCGAAAGTTAAACTTGCTCTGTAACTTTCCAAGACCAAGCTGGGTATCAAATTTCATCTGAATATCTTCATCCGTTGCAGAAAAAAGTCCGGAAAATTGAAAAAAAACTGAATCTTCCAAGTCATCAAGGGGCATAACTCCTCCAAAAATAGGTCAAGCGTGACGAAAGTTAAAAATTGCTCTGCAACTATCTAAGACCAAGCTGTGTATCAAATTTCATCTGAATATCTTCATCCGTTGCAGAAAAAAGTCCGGAAAACTGAAAAAAAACTGAATCTTCCAAGTCATCAAGGGGCATAACTCCGCCAAAAATAGGTCAGGCGTGACAAAAGTTAAACTTGCTCTGTAACTATCCAAGACCAAGCTGTGTATCAAATTTCATCTTAATATTTCCAACCGATGCAGAAAAAAGTCCGGAAAACTGACAAAAACTGAATATTCCAAGTCATCAAGGGGCATAACTCCTCCAAAAATAAGTCAAGCGTGACGAAAGTTAAATTTGCTCTGTAACTATCCAAGACCAAGCTGTGTATCAAATTTCATTTTAATATCTCCATCCGTTGCAGAAAAAAGTCCGGAAAACTGATATTCGGACAGACGGACAGACTGACAGACAGGAAACTAAGAGTCCCCTTCGGCGTTGCCAGTAGGGGACTAAAAAAGAAACATGATAATTAGAAAGGTGTTGTCTTCTCATCTTGAGCAACTCACATGCAAAGTTTCATGGACATCCAACAAGGTTTTTCATTGCCTGTTACAGCCGTGACATTTGACCTTCAAAATAAATCGGTAATGAACAACACAAATGCAAAGTCAAGTGACCATCAAAACTGTGTGACTGAAGTGACGGGTGTTGCTTACTATCTCCGGGCACCTCATCTCATCTCCATTGGGAATTCACTGTTGCTACTTTACAAGATGTTCTTTGTTGTTTTAGATTTTTTCATAATTTTGTTTGCCCATTGTAAATTATTTTTCACTTTACCACGAAACGTTTTTAATGCATCTGACATGTACAAACCTACATCAGACATTTATACAGACATGAAGTTGAGGATGTTAATTGGACCCTCTTAAAGTAACTTGTCAGACAGGTATGTCCTTCTGTCTAATACGTTTTGACCACACTGATTTTTTTTTGGGGGGGGGGGGGGGTTGTTTGGTTGTTTCATTTGCTCATCTTCGAATAAATATGCATGGACCTACACATTAAATGTACGTTTACCACCAGCAAAAAAGTTGTGCCAGAAAGCAGAAAGGGGTGGGGTGAGGTGGGGTGGAGGGGGGTTCAATGCAAAGTGCCTTTGTTCAACGTGTAGCACCTTGAGAATAGAAAACAAAGATATGCTGTTGTTTAGATGTTTAATTTCCGTTGTTATTTCAGAATTATGCCTAAAATTCACAGACAGATATGATAGAGAGAATGAATAGAAAAGACGTGAAAATCGACAAAAAAAGGAAAAACAATATTCATTGTGTAAACGTAGTAATGAACATGCTTATTTCAATATAAATATAGAAGTTGACATGGGTTTGTACAAAATAAACAACTTTCTTTTCTTTTTTTATATGGGGTGTAAAATTATACATAGAAAATGATATTAAGAAAACTATGCATGAATTATATTCACATAGTCTATTTTTGTTTTCCTTTATTTAACTTCACTTGTGGGAATGGCCTCCATCTAGATTTTATTATGAATTTGTAATAAGCATCTTCAAAATGTACAGATTTGAACATTTTCGCTATTTTTTTCATCAGAATCAGTATTTTCAGATGTGACTATACTTAAGTGAAAATGAGATTTTAAAGGCTAAGCCTTACATCAGTAATAGGACATGTCATGAATGGAACATAAAATTAATACATAAATAATGTAAAATGGGTTGACTATACACATGATATGACTAATTTCTCTGAAAAATAGCGAAAAAGTTGTGGGTTGTTACACCTGCAAAGACTCTTGTCAAGTGACATCATCAGATCATTTGATGACGACACTGTACATTGTTTGTTCAGAAATGGAATCCATTAAATTTTGTATCATAAATAAAGGACCGGAGCTCTTGAAATCTTCCAATGAATTGACAGACATTTGGGAATTTTTATCTGTCCGAATATTAGATACAACGCGAGTTTTCATAGAATCAAATAATTTTTAATCGGTAAATCCGATACAATCGATACTTTTCATGAACTCTGAAGGACCTTTGTAATTTGAAAACATATAGGGAAAATTGGAAGTGTATATAGTTCTACATTTACAATCAGAAATCTGCAATTCAAATCAGAAATATACCCGGATTTCTTGGAAATTTCGGCAGAAATAGGTCATTGTTTTTATACTAGTATTTGGAAATGTTTGTTCATTACATTTACTAATCATATTTTTTTCTGAGAAAATGCTATACCTTCATGCAAGATCATGCTTGTAGTGTCTTGTACGTTCATTCATTCAGAAATACTTGTCATCAACAAATGTGCAATAAATACATCATCTCATATTAGAAAGGGGGTCAAAAACTGACCTCATAAGTATTCATACATTGACTCTTATGTTAATAAGCTTAAAATGTCTGTTTTCTGAACATCATGCTAAAAATAGTCAGACGACACATTATAAGTTAACTTAGATAAAATTCAAGACAAGGAGTAAATTTTACATGAATTAAAATACATGTAGGTCTTGCTGCCCGATGAATAAAATATGTAAGTGTTCCGTCGACACTTAAGTGATGTAGGCATTTGATAGAATCGTTCACAAACACATTAATTAACAAGTCATGATACATAACCACTACAATTTTTTTCAGAATACTTGTACATCAAAATGCAAAAATCGCTAATAGTCATTCATTCAACTTGCTTACGGATGTCACATTTTCATAAGTTGGAACAATGTCAAACATTCATTTTCATGTATCCATCTATCTACAAGTACACGTATGTATGCAGTCTTGCCATTTTGTTCGCTCTGTATCTTTTCCAGATGTACTATCTCCATTCTAATGCACCAATCATGAGATCATGTAGCACACGAAAAATCACGGGATGTCAAAAACTTTTTACGAAATACTTCAGGACCTCAACACTGTCTGTACAAAATCTTTGATCAAATGAACCGATCGCACATTCTTCCAAATGTCAATTTCTTTTAGTTTGCAACAAGCCCGATATGTTCTCCAGATTCTTTTTGTTGCGCTTAAAAGTCATCATCATCGTCGTCATCATCATCATCGCCAAAGTTATACTTGACAGGAGCCCTAGAACGTCCCCCGCCACGTCTCGGTTCTGCGGGTATTGAGATGCCTACGTCTCCATCGTCATCACCGAATCCAAAACTATCATCATCACTGCCTGCCGATTTCTTCTGTAAGATGGAACGATGATTTTAAATCATTTTAAGTCAAATATCTGAAGATTCTTCTATATGAAGCAAGATAATTCATAAGAAAGTCAAAATTTATTCGAAGAATCAGACACTAAAGGAGTAAATGCCTCATTTACAAAATACATGTGTTATGTATGATGCTATACATAAAGAGAGTCATTGAGAACAAGTGTTAATAGATTTTGCTCTCAGAGGCAGACATCTTCAGTGCGTAATTGCTTGATTGCATAAAAGCACACTACGGAAATAGCAGTCTTTTTCTAGCCATGGCAATATAATGTGGCAAGCACTGTAAACTGCAATATTCACAAGGTTCTTCGATTTGCGAATATAAAACGCTGCAAATAAGTCCTAACACATGTATAGTAAGTTACGTACATATGATGTCGCAAAAGTAAAACACCGCAAACAAGTCACCTCACTCGTGTTCACAAACTTAAGACGCTGCGCCAATAAAAGAAAGTATACAGTATGAAGATTCTACAGCACTAGTTGCCGCATTTTCAAGGCAACACAAACAATTTTACCTTCTTTGTAGCTCTCTTTTTCGGTGCGAACTCATCATCTGAAAGGTCAAGGTCACTGTCAATCTTCTTGGCGGGTCGTTTAACGGCTTTGGATTTGGGTTTCGCTGCCTTTTTCTCTCCTGGTGCTTTTTCTGAAAGATAAAAGCTAACTTTTGAAATATGGTGTATATTGATAAAACTTTAAAGTCATTTCATTTTGTTCATACTGAAATCAGCCTACAGCCATTTTCTCAAAAATACTTACAATAAATTTGAGAATTTGTCGTACTTTTCAAGTATATATATTTTTAAAAATCCATATTCAATAATCTTATGCCACATTTTGGATATTTCAGTAGTTGGAGAAATAAAATCAAAAGTGTTTGAATATTGTGATTTATTTGACTGAGATATGATGAATTGAAGGTTACGACAAATCCTTAAGTTTATCGTAAGTATTTTTGTAAAAATGGCCGCTGATGGTTTGATGACTGGTGATTTAAATTAGGATGAATGACGATAGGTAAATAAATAGAGAGGGATAATCAAATGGAGAAAAATGATTGGTCATCCAATAGTGAAAGTTTTTTTTGGCTTCAAAAATGTTGAAGACGTAAAAAATGTTGAAGACGTAAAAAATGTTGCCCTTTTATAGAAGACACATTTACTGTAAACATGGTTATTTTCACCAAGGGAAATTTTCACAAAACGACCATTGCCACAGTACGTGTGGGGTTGATTTTGGGGAAATCGGGAGTTCCCCTAAGTTTTTGATACTGGTTGTAATTTTCACGTGGAGCTTATTTTCGCGACAAATTATACAATCGAAAAAATTACCCACACGGGAAAATCTCCACGTTTACAGTACATGTAAATCTGGACATGCAACTTCGGGGTATTTCTGTAAGACATTTTCATGACAAGGTTTCGAATTCTACTTGTAAGTGAGGAAAGTGAAAATAGAATGTATAATAACTGTCTTAGTGACCTAGTAATGTGAGGTAATTAGGAACCCATGGTGTATAGCATATCATGTATGTCTAGAATAACTTTTTTCTCTTGAAGGAATACATGCAAAAACCGACAGTAGATGGCATGGATGGATTGCATAGCTACATCTTATTAGGAGCCTATTCATAATCAGGGAATAACTAGCTTCTAGCGTTGCTGGTCGAGCAGATAATTCCGAAAGATTTTTGCGGTTTTTCGTCAATAACTCGGCTCCTATATGTCCAATCACCATGAAACTAGGAACAAATAATGCTTCACCCTTCATACAAATGCCTATGTAAACATAATTTTGAAAATCGACCTATAAATGCTGACTTGATGACGTTTTAATACCCCCCTCTAACGGACATTTTACGCAAGTTACTAAAGGTATTTCCGAACGATTTGCATTTTAGTCTGTCCTGGGGTCAAATATAAATCAAATGTTTCAAAACTTTGTTATTTTATCCTTTAATCCTTATTGAAGAATTCTATGTCAACGTATATCATAAAACTTTTACAAAATTTATTTCTAAAGCGACTTTCTGAATCATGATGAGGTACGTTTATTTCCTACTTATTTCCAATGATTTTGGTATTCTAACACATGAAATGTATACGCTTTTTCGTGAATATCCTGCTCTGGGCCCCTCTCAATGCAGGTTTTCATCGATCTGTTGACTAGAATAGATTTATTGAAAATAGATGACTCCGAAACCAGGTCAAGATATGTTCTTAACACAATGAAGTCACTTTCCCCAGCTCCCAAAGAGACGAAAGTTACAAACAGCAGGAGAAACAAACGCTAAAAATATACTAAATAAAAGTTATTTTGAGATTTCCTTTTGCATGTCGGTTATTTTTCTGAATATCTAGACATCTGTATCACCAAAATTGTGAAAAAGTATCTCCAAGTAACCCAACTAGCGAATCGTTCGGAAATACCTTCAGTTCGGAAATATCTGCTCGACCAGTATGTTTGCAAACGGTAAATGCTGATTTTACGGTCGCAAACTGAGTTTTTCTGGTGATGCGTCCGTCAAGCCAGAAAAATGGATGCTTGCACCGTAAAATCAGCATTTACCGTCCGCAAATATCTAGTTATTCCCTTCTAATGCAATCTATATTTTTGTGAATATACAATGAAATGAGACGTTAGCAATACAGCCGGAATTAAGGAGCAAACAACCAATGAAATTTGACTTTACAGCAACATTGCACTAGAATTCTTCATTTCTCTTGAACATCATCATTTTGGTAAGAGTTGAGACTTTGGGCTGAGCTCAAATAAGAGTTTCTTTTAACAAAGCATTCATGAATTGACCCTGGACATTGCCAATCCATATGCCTTCCTTTTCCCTTCCTTTGAACAACAAACTGTGTTCAAAAACCCAACAAACTGAATTAAAACAGAACTCCAGAAAAATTTCATATAATATAATCATGCGGACATGCAAAATCAGTGTTAATAATGCGAACAGAACGAAATAAAATGTGAGGCTAACCAGAACTACTAGAGGAGCTTGGAGGGGGTATCAGGACATCATCATCATCATCTCCGTCAGAATCTATGACAACAGGCTTTTTGCTCAGTAATTTACGTTTTCCGTTCGTTTTGGCCTTTGTCATTGCAGTTGTGATGGACATTTGTTTAGGATCGGCTAGAAAGTGACGGATAAGCATGTAGAGGTAGATGTGGAAATGCAAATGGAAAGTGCACAACCAGAACAAAAACATAATGAAAAGAAAATACAAATGAATACTGAAAATACTATGCAACGTAAGAGTAATTCTCCCATCTCTTTTTATATCCATGCAAAAACAACTTGATACTGATGGCAACGAAAATTTTTCAGAAACTATTTTTTTAAGTGATGGATCGCCCCCTCGCTGATGGAAATAAGCTTTTCATTCTAGTTTATTAATTGATTTTGCAACAATCGTCCCTTCAAGACTGACAAGCATATACACCAATTATGTTAATTCCTACCTTTTTTGGCTGGTGCTCTTTTGGCTGCCGGTTTCTTGGCCGGTTTTGCTGCCGGTTTTTCCTTGGCCGGTTTTGTGGTTTTAGGAAACATGTCGTCCATGTCATCATCACTTATTGCAGTAACTTCTGGTTTCTCTGCAATAAATAATCATAATATAACAAACTACATGATTTTATACTTGTGAATAAAAAGAGATAACCTTAAATTGTTTTGCAATAAAACTGTAATTACTGGAAAAAAATGCATTAAGTAAATTTTCGGAATACATCGACACAGTCTTCACGAAAACTTCTGTGAGCTCCTAGCCCGAAGACAAATTTTTCTGGCTGATTGAAAAGTTTTTTTAGACAATTTTCTGCTAGCCCGGGTCTTTAGGGTAGTGAATTTTCATTAAGATTGCATACATGTCTCCAGTTTTGCTCGTACCCTGTGAGACACCTTAATTGTCTCACTGGCTACACATTGACCAATGATAAAAGAGACTCTTATCGTGACCTCCCAACTTTGTCAGAAAACATGATGTCTATGTATGCATTTCATTTGTTTCTTATGTTTCATGGAAGAAATAGATTCTTTCACTTAATACTGAGTTAAACATAAAAATTTAAACTCGTGATGAAAATTTTACATCTTTTCCCTCGTTCCGCTACACTTCACTCGAAATTTCCGTCATTCGTGTAAATTTTTATGTCTCATTCAGTAGATCGTGTAAGAACTTATCAATGTAACCGTCTGTAAAAACGATCTTTATTTTTACCTTTAGCTGGAGATAGCCAGGATAGTTTATCAGATTCTTGAGATTCCTTTTCTTCATCGTCCGAGGATGGAATGAATTCTATAGCCGACCTGATACAAAATAAAACATTCAGAAATGATAGTAAATATTACACATAGTTTGACAAATAAATTATATTAGCAAGTATATGTAAAACAGTGATTTCAATCAAATTTGGGTTTTTCTGAATGATGGAGAGTATTTCATTTGAAGACATAATGTCCACAATTTACATGCAGGATTTGAGATACATGTAAAATGTGTCTGGTAAATCAAAAGTCTGTTCTTCATCCATTATGCACAATTTTTTTCCCAAGATTATCAGTTAATCTTTAGTCTGCATTTTGAACAGCTTTCTTCAAATTACCATTCTCTGAAGCCTATAGACGAAATATCAAACGTACTGGGCCCAGCACCATAAACTGAGAATCGACTTACATGTAAGTCTAAATTTCAATATTCTTCTGTCTTGATATAATAACAGTGATGACTTGAAATCATTCGAACAATTTTTCTGTTTTCAGAATAGAATAGAATGGACGAAATCAATATTTCAAATTGTCATTGATTTCTTTTCTTAGTTTATGGTGCTGGGCCCAGATTTGTAAATAATTTTTTTGTCATTATCTTATTTCGAGAGAAGATATAAAAATAACTGATTTGTAAATATTGCTTTTGTGATTATCTTACTTTGCAGCTTTTTTTGGTACAGTTTTAACAGGGGAGTCAATATCACTGCCAGCATCGGAGATCTGGGCCGGCCCGCTATTTATCTCGTCAAAGTTTGTCGGCTGGAAGTCATTGTTATCACTATCTGACTGCACTGCCTCCTCATCATCCGAGTTGAAACTGTAGTTTATTTTCTTGGCTGAAAAGTTCAATTATGAAAATTACACGAAGATGAGATATTACAAAAGACCTACTAATCTTTACTACATACATGTGTATAAGAAAAGATTGGAAAATTCTAATTTGTCTTCCTTAGTTTCGATGAAGATACATTGTACATGTACAGAAAATCATTGTCATATTTTTCATTACAGTTCCCCTTGCGATTAAATGTTACGGTAAATTTTCAATTTTGTCATTTTTTAAAGATCAAATTTTAGAGACAAGTCAGATAAGCTGATAAACAGACTTTATCAGATGCATGTCCTAACATGGAAACAATTTCTCAGAGATTCTTCAACTCTTCCGCATCAAAAGTTTCTTCACATACATGTACATGTACATGTATAGTTCAAAACCCAAAATGTTACTTTTAACCAATCTTATCTTCTTGCCACTTCTATGCTACTTTCACTCGCAATGAAAAGAAATTGAAAATTGGTTTACAGTATTTACTACTTTTAAAAACAACATACCTGTCGCCCTACGAGGACCTCTGTCTACTTTCGGTTGTACCGTCTCCATAAAACTGCCGTCCATGTCCATGTCCGAGTCAGACATTTTACCATCAGAGCCCTCCGAGTCCGACCATGGTGACTTCTTCTTCCCTTTACCTCCTTTACCTTTCTTCCTTGGAGAACCACTCTCTTTCTTGACCCTTGGAGCTACAAACAAGATGAAATATTTTCATATTTGTTCCTCTTAATTATAGTGTTCTGTAAATAACATAGGAAAGTTTTGATAATCAACTCAATTGTATGACCTTGACCTAGACAGTGACCTTGACATTTTCTGGATCTTATTACTGTAAACGTGGTTTCCCGATTATAACATATAGACATTACGCTTGGAGGAAATATTTGCGATAGAAACGTCTCTGCCTTTGTAAGGATGCAGCAGGGTTATTTTTCGTTTGGGGGAAAAATTCGCGAATTCAATGGATTCACAAAAAATTCCCCCACACGAAAATTTCCACGTTTACAGTATAGCAAACATTAATAAGGCTGAATACAAAAGTATTTAGTGTATCATTCTACTTATAAAGTGCATATACCATAAACATGGAAATTTTAGGTTTGGGTAATTTTGGTGCATTTTTATTAATATCCCGAAAATACACCCCCCCCCCTCCATGATTTTACAACCAGCATATAAGACTAAAGGAAATGCTCTTGATTTTGCAAAAATTACCACCACGTGTACTGCGTGCAAGAGTATTTTTGCGAAAATTTCCCTTATGGAAAATAACCACGTTTACAGAAGGTAAATATCCTTACCTCGTTTCTTTTTCTCCTCAGGTTTAGCATCACCGTTACTGACGGCTTTAGAAATGGCAGTAGGAGAGGTAATCCCTGTTTTTTCCTTCAGTCGATCAGCCAAACTCATTGGTTCAGGATCGTCCTCTGGTTCATCTTTACCAAAGAAATCGAGTAGATTCTTCCCTTCTTTCTTTATCTGTGCATAAAAATTATATATATAAATTTTAGGAGTGTTTAGTTATCAATACACAACAGAAAGGTTTAGCGAGCTTACACATATGCATGTATACTTGCATGTGTGCTTGTAATCTACCATTCCAGGGATTTTTTTTGCCCCTTTTTGGGGGCCGTTATTCGGCCCCATTCCCAATGAAAAATAGTATCTTTTTTTCCAATATTGGCTCTAAAATTTCCCAATCACATATAGATGGAATTATCACCGAAATTAGTGAAATTTCTTGGTTCAAAAGTAGCAAATTTACTAATTATTTGCCTTATTATTGTAAGCACAAGAAATTAAATCATATCTAAAAGAAAATTATGTGATGAAACATTCAATTCTGATCTTTTTATTGTATAAAATGTCTTTTTACTTATACGTATATTAATACTTCCCAAATTATTCCCAAATGTAGTTAATTTTCCCAATTGCACGGGCCCCGACCCCATTACCAAATTACTGACAAAAAATCACTGCATTCTTTTACTGGTAACGAAGAGGAGTCAAGAATGATTAAATTCCGTTGCCGTGGATATTCAAAGCTATAAGCTACAAATGCCCATACCGAATTTCTAACCAAGGAAAGAAGATGCTACTAATGAAACAAACTCACTTTGTCCTTGTTGATTTTTTTCTGCGCTTGCTCTGCTTTCTGCCTCATTGCCGTGTCAACTCGCGGTACCACCCTCCTTCCCACGGGTGACGGCATAGTCTCCTGGGCAAGGATCTTCCTAGATTTGACCTTGCCCTTGATCTTGGCCGTCTTGTTCATATTGGCGTTATCATCTTCTCTCTCCTGCTGCTCTGTTTCCTGGAAATTTATTTGTTTAGAATAGAAAAATTTTCTTTAGATGGATTGATGAACATCTTTTGACAAACTACATACTTGCAGAAATAATTGCTTGTTTGGGTTTTGTTCATTTTCTAAAATGCTAAGCATACAATGATTGCAGTATTTCCTACTTGAGAATATCCATTACATGCAAAACCAGTGCTTTGGTACAAAACTATCAAAATCATTCCGACAACGAACTGATAGTTTTCTGAATTATAAAGTTTCATACATACTGTTCAAGAGAAATTGAATATCAAGGACAATTCAAGAAATAAATATTTACCGATAATTACGACAAACTATCTGATTTTCAAATTTCGGAAATTAATTCTGCCACATACCTCCAATAAAGCCATGAATTGGTCCAAATCTTCCAGCCACAAGTCCTCTGGAGATTTCTTCTTCAATATTTCTAGCTCCTGACGCTATTAATTCAAGCAAAAAGAATGTACATGTATGAAACTCTCTAAACCAATTAGACTTCTGACAGTTATGTTTTATTCCTCTGAACACCTCTTGAAAGATGGAATCATTGATTTGTTCATTTCGCTAGCATTCATTTGTTTTGAAAAGAATTGGTCTAAAATGTAATGAATTTGCAATGTTTTGAAAGGGATTTCATTTAACTGAACCTTCATTCATTATCACTCACAGACTGACTGTCCGCGCAGCACACTTCAGAAATTTGAATATTTGTCAGAATATTTCCCGATTAAAATTTATATGGGGGATAGATCTCAAACTCTCGTAATTAATGATGCAAGTTATATATCCATACAATCAATTCTATGCTCACAGTGAAAGAAAATAGTTTGAAATTGGGATTTTCTATGTTAATTTTAGCATGATGTTGTCGATGTTCTCCATAGACTCAGTGTTAAACATCGGCGACGTCACGCTAAAATTAACATTGAAAAGTCCCCAGCTAAATCTATTTTCTGTCACTGTGAGTGTAATATTGGCTGTACAAACATATAACTTACACCGTTAGTTACAAGATCGAGATCTATCTCTTTATAAAAATTTCTGAAAATTTGTCGACAAAGAAGACAAAACTTCAATTTCCAATTTCTGAAGTGTGCGGAGCGGAGAGTAATGATACTTTGAGAGCTGTTGGAAATTTTGCCCTCACACACAATCCTGTTTTCTATCATCAGCATTTTCTCCCGTTCTTCTTACCTTTTCATCTCTCTGCTTCAGTAGCTGATCTTTCTTCTCTTTTGTCAGACACCACAGTGGATTACTGAGGATGTAATTAAAGTCTGGTCCCGATGATCCGGAGGCATCACTCATTGCATCATCATCCTCATTGTCCTCATCCTCATCTAAGTCCTACAAACACAAATACACTGATAAATACACAAATACACTGATAAATACACAAATACATAATATACAGAAACATAAACTACAAATATAAAATCAGGTCCTGATGATCCCGAGGCATCACTCTGTGCATCATCATCCTTATCCAAGTCCTACAAACACAAATACACTGATAAATACACAAATACACTGATAAATACACAAATACATAATATACAGAAACATAAACTACAAATATAAAATCAGGTCCTGATGATCCCGAGGCATAACTCTGTGCATCATCATCCTCATCCAAGTCCTACAAACACAAATACACTGATAAATACACAAATACACTGATAAATACACAAATACATAATATACAGAAACATAAACTACAAATATAAAATCAGGTCCTGATGATCCCGAGGCATCACTCTGTGCATCATCATCCTCATCCAAGTCCTACAAACACAAATACACTAATAATACACAGAAACATAAACTACAAATATAAAATCAGGTCCTGATGATCCGGAGGCATCACTCTGTACATCATCATCCTCATCCTCATCCAAGTCCTACAAAACACAAATACACTGATAATATACAGAAACATAAACTACAAATATCAAGTCTGGTCCTGATGATCCCGAGGCATCACTCATTGCATCATCATCCTCATCTTAGTCCTACAAAACACAAATACACTGATAATACACAGATACATAAACTACAAATATCAAGTCTGGTCCCAATGATCCGGAGGCATCATTGTGCATCCTCATCCTCATCTAAGTCCTACAAAACACAAATACACTGATAATCAAATAAAAAATCTTGTCCTGATGATCCCAAGGCATCGCTCTGTGCATCATCATCCTCATCCAAGTCCTACAAACACAAATACACTAATAATACACAGACAAATAAATTACAAATATAAAATCTGGTCCCGATGATCCCGAGGCATCACTCTGTGTATCATCCTCCTCCTCTACCTCCTACAAAACACAAATACACTGATAATACACAGAATCATTGACTACTTTATAAATTCTTGCACATGGGATAGACTGATTTCCCTTTTCATCAGTGCTGAAAGATTCGATCCAGCACCCCTTATCCGGCACTGTGGATTGATGCTTTACAACGACATAGACAACCTGATGTATGTTATTTCACATGCACATACATTTAGTTTGGCATTCGTTCATTCTGATGCCTAAACAAGAGGAATTTGAAGGTTTCAATGAGCAAGAAAAATAATGAAGCACCACATATTGAGTTCCTGGTAAAAAAAAAATCAGTCGAGGGTGGGATGTATCAACGTCTGAACTTTGACTAACGCCTCGGTCGGGACTTGCTGATCTATTCTACCCTCGACTGATTTCTTTCTATCAGAAACTCAAATTGGTGCTAGATTCTATTTGTCTGGCCCTGTTCATGTTGAACAAATAGGAAAAATAGAGTAATTTTGGCATTGGGAAGGGCTGAAATTTGACCCAAAATCAAGGAAATAAAAGAACACTGCCTCATCAGTTTTTTGTAAACATGGTAAACCTGAATTAATTTGTATATGTTCATAATCCAACAAAGACCTGATACACATGTTTATCAAAACTATAAGTTTACATTACTAGTAGATTCCCCATGTTAAACGGCATTAGGCAACTAGAATTATATTCCAATAACTTGGGTTGCTATTGTGACATCACGTTTAAGTTTTGCATGTAGGGAGAATTTACCAACGCTCAAATACATTTGACGCTATAACAGGCAAAACATTCGGCAAAACATTCAAAGTGCATGCAAATAAAAATAACCGATATTTAGAATAACTGTAAATACAAGTAATGACAGTCTTACTTTTGGTGTTCATGTGTGTATAATTCTGGTTGGACATGTGCAGATTTTCCGAAAATCGCTTTGCAATTCACGGAATTTGCTCGTGACCAACCAGAATTAGACACCCATGAACACCAAAAGTAAGACAGTCATTTCTCAAATAAATTTACAAGAATGCATGACAAGCAATTCATAGCCTTGAAGCAATTGACCCTTCCGAACGCGGGAAATTTTTTTCAGAAATTCCATGACGTCACAATGCAATTTCGATGTTTGACCCAGGTTCGGAGCTTGTTTGTCCGAGGTAAACACATGGTAAAAGCATTGTGACGTCACGAAATTTTGCATTTTTTTCCCGCAATCGGAAGGGTCAATTGTATCATGCTGGGCTTTCCTTCACTTCTCAACACATATACAAACAAAAATTCAACAAATTGTGAGCCTGGACGTAAACTCTAAACTGAATGAAACTCTGAATATCTACGCTATCAAAATTAAACAAAATTCAGGTTTTTGTGTAGGAGTTGAAGCTAATTTACAACATCAAATCATACCTCCTCTTCTGTCTGAGAATTCAAAAAGTTAAGAAGTTTTATTTCACCTCAAAAACTAGAAACATGAAGACATACAAATGAAAATCCAGGGCTCTAGCACCCATTTTGGGGACTGGGGCTGGGGTCTTTGAAACTGGAAAAAACAACAGTGTTTTCTAGACATTTGGGAAAATACATAAATAGTTTGGATGCTTAATCACTTGAAAATTAGAATTTTGCGGACTGGGGCTGGGGTCTTTAAAACTGGAAAAAATAGCAATGTTTTCTAAACATTTGGGAAAATACACAAATAGTTTGGATGCCTTATCACTTGAAAATTAGAATTTTTAACTCGTTTTGTTTGAAATTTCCATGAGGTGTCATATTGGGAAAAATGGTCATTAAATTGGGGAAAAAAGGTACCGTTTTGCATTCGGACTGGGGCAGAATATTGGCCCAAAATTAGACTGATCGAGAGCCCTGAAGTCAATTATCCAACAAAGTGATTCCTACAAGTATGTATTGCTATACTTTGTGATGGCTCATTAATAAAGATTTACCTTGTCTTTGAACTGTAATTCCTTCCAGCGTTTGAGGGGATCAGAGTCGTAGCCACGTCTAACCAGCATCTGTATCAACTCCTTCCTTGGCTTGTTCTCTGAAGTAATTAATTGCATGTATGTTCATCATATTAAGATATTCTGACATTTAGTGTAAAAGTAACTTACATGTACATAAAAGTTTACATCTTCACCCTTTTAGAATAGGGATTTCAAGTCCAATCAAAGTTCAAATAAAATCTAAAGTAAGACGACATTGAACATTTTCCATTTTCTTGCCTTCACTACGTTTTCTGTTTCAACCAAAATTCCCAACACCTTTCGTCAATTTACATATACATTTATATTGCATCAATTTGAATACATTGTATTTTTCATAACTTCTATATTGATTTAGGACCTACCAATAGTAATAGTTCCCTCAATCTTCTCCATGATAAACCGTGCTATATTCTCCAGTCGATTGCTCTCTGCCGTCAAGAGTCCCTCAAGGTAATCTTTCCTCTTATGGTAATACTGTAGACGAACATCGAAAAACTCCCGCATGATTTCCATAGCATTGTTGTACTTCTTGATACATCCCAGATGGTCAAATAGCACCTAATGTTGTATTGAATAAAATATAAGTAAGTAGAAAATATTTTTAAAGTTGTTGAACACAAAATCTTATTTGTTCTGCCATAATTAATCTGTTTGCATATTTATCAGGACCTGTGCTAAATAGGAGGTAACTCTGTATATCAAAGAAGGAAAAAATTACTTATGATAAGAAAAGAAAGTTTTTCGTATGGATGTAATCAAGAATCATTGTTCCATCATTTCTATACTAAAATATCAAAATTATTGGAGCTTTCTACTCAGTTGATTATATTGAAGAATCTACTTCGATAAAATTAACTGCATGTAAATCAATAGGAAAACCTGACGTTTTATCAGTGCTCCGAGTTGCGACTAAATTGGTCGTATTTGCGACTGAAAATTTGGTTTTGTGACCTTAATTTATATTTTGGTAAAGTCAAAAATACAAAAATAGCGACCAAAAATTTGCTCATTGCAACCAAATTTAGGAAATGTCGACCAAAATTTATGCAAGATCGCTTTTTGGCAAGCAAATCTTGAATGCTACTTGGAGCACTGTTTATACCATAATGAAATGTTCGGCCATATCTAATGGTTAAGAGTTTTAGTCTTTGGGGCCATTTCAAGACAAGGAGATTGAGAGTAGGATGTAAGGACATAAACGAGCCAACAGATTTACATGTTCAGTGATTTTTTTCAGTAATTTGGGAATGGGGTCGGGGCCCGTGCGATTGGGAAAATTAACGACGTTTGGGAATATTTTGGGAAATACCAATATAAAAGTAAAATGACAGTTTATACAATCAAAAGTTCAGAAATGAATGTTTTATCAAATAATTTTCTTTTAAATATGATTTCATTTCTTGTGCTTACAACAATATGGCAAATAATTGGTAAATTTGCTAGTTTTGAACCAGTAAATTTCACTAGTTTCGGCAGTAATTTCAACTATATGTGATTTGGAAATTTTAGAGCCACAATTGGGAAAAAAAGATACTATTTTTCATTGGTTATGGGGCCGAATGACGGCCCCAAAAAGGGGCAAAAAAATTCCCTGATGTATGAGTATCTCTATATAAACTTACCATAGAACTTGTTGTGAGTGAAGACTGAATTTTGAACACTTTATGGAGTCCCGTCTGCTCTATTTGTGATAACTTCTCGGGGGTCATCTTGACTACAAACTTGACTGTGGAATCTGTATGGTATTCACGATAGTCTCTGTCAAACGAAAATCAAAACTCAAATTAAATGTATTCTATTTTCAAAATTTTCTTTTTGACAAATCGTTACATGTACTGTACTGTACATATAAACTAAAGAATACATGTACATGTAATCTACCGAACACTTGTACGAGTAGGTTACCTATGGTTGTAAATGCATTTGCTTGCTAGTAAAACCCATCTTGGAGTAAACTACACGATTTTCATGATCATCTCTATAATACATGTAAATATGAAAACCTTGCAGGGTTTTAAAAATTCCTTTCTTTTTAAAAAAAAAATTTGGGACATCATTACTGAAACTTGTACTGTGACATAATAAATCTCACTGGTTTAAGTAAAGACAAATGTTTCAACAAACGATCCAATGCTTACGGCATTAGGGGTATACCAACATCATTGAAATAATTGAAGTAATTACATGTAAGTTCTGCTTAGTGTTGTGCAGATTATCACCGACGATGTCACCAAACCCTTCTCATTACGATAATCAGGGCTCACACTGGCTCAAAATTTTGTGTCGCAAGTTTGCGCGATGACACAAAATCGTGCTGTAGCACAATATTGCGCAACGATAAAGTTGCTGAAAAAACTTAGATTTTTCTCAATAATAAAGATAGTGTATGTGTTGATCTATGTGTTTTATTTTTAAGAACACACAAAGTCATATTGTATTAGATTCAACAAAGTCAGAGACTAATATCAACACTATTTCTATGATAACATAGTAAATGAAAAATATTCAGTAAGTTTGACTTCAATGACAGTACTGAGTAAAAAAGATGAGTTCAATTAGACTAACTCAAAAAGTCACAGAATTCTTCATAGAAGCCCTCCCATCTAATTAAAAAATATCCATTGGAGGGCCTTCTATGCTTATCATCAGCAATTTGCAGTTTAGGGATTACTGTATTGACAAAGCAGTTGGTAGCTGCAAACATGGTGTAGGCTGAAAGAACTGCAGCTTTGCTTTTAGACCAAGCTATAGTACTGACCCCCCCCCCTCTCCATGACTGAACTCCTTGATAGCAGGGACAGCCTGGAATTGGCTATTGTAGCCAAAGACAGATGGACAGACCTTGAATTTTTCATGGGATGGGGAGGGGGTTCAAGTATATATTGTGAAAAACATAAGACATAAAAAACGGGGAAAAAATAGCAATTTAGGAAACTTCCAACTTGAAGGTAGCTCCTAACACCCTCTAGATATGCTCTTGATAAATTATTTGGCTTGAAAACGGTCCCCTTAAATAATCTTTGCATGTTGTGAAAAAAAAAATGTTGACCTGATTAAATAATGTCGGTGTAGCGGACTCCGCCCCCCCCCCCCCCCCCCCAAAAAAAATAAAAGGTCTAAACATACATGTAACTTATCTAGATGAATATGTTTTAATTTAGTAATCACAGTGGCCTAGAAAAAAAGTAATTTTTTCTTGTTCAATTCTTCGTCGCCGACTCTTTGTTTCACATAAGATCGACGCCTATGACGCAAAATTGAAAGTAGAGGGGTGCTTTTGTGGGTCCACGATATCGAGCTCGTATGCTATTATCCTGAATACAAAGATCTCAAAACCTCGATTTAGATGCTATTGAAGGCTTATTTTTGATAGTTTTATCGTCAGAACTTGCAGACGTTTTAAAAACGAACGGCGTCAATTTTGCTATTTTCTTTTCCGATACGGAATCTGACATTTCTAAGTTACGTTTCCAAATTTTAAAATCTAAATTATATAATACAGTGGTACTTCTTTTGGGGGAGAAACAAAGAATTGAAAAATAAAATAATTATGACATACTCGTGATGATCTAAACTTTTCAGTGACATTGAAAGATATAATGTTTGCCGTCCGCCGTAACAAAGTTAAAGTACATTTTCAAAACTCAGGAATACTAATGTTGGACAACTTATCTTCATAATCCAATTATCTAACTAGCAGTGGCTCTCGTACTGCTGGGGCTACCTAATTACCAGTGTATTTCACACCTTTTTACGGTCACCCGCTTACCTACGTTACACCTGAACGCTTCAACTGCACTTTGGATTACTTAGTATCGATCTGTCAATGCCGAATTCGCGTGTTTGTCGATACTTGAAAACTCATTTTTAGAAAATTCCCTTTGTCGCAAATCCCGATTTTCTGTCGCAAATTTCAAATTTTTGTCGCAAAATGCGACATTTGCAAAGCCCAGCGCGAGCCCTGGATAATTGATTATGATTTTGATAATTGATTATAGTAAGGAAATTTAAAACATTTTAAGAATGAAATATTTGCATCATTAAACCTTATTGTTGCTAGAGAAACATTTCATACTAATAATTTAAGTCAACTGATATATATTTGACTTACAATGTAGGTCAGTATGCAAACTTGTATGAAACATTTTAACAAGTTTCCATAAAATTTGCTGTCGTTCATGAAGTATTTTACAGTTTTGCAGTGTATTATAAGAATCTGATTATAATCAATAATCAATCGAAAGGCTTATCCACTTAATCGATTTTGATTACTCCATCCGATTCCCTACACTAGTTCTGCATTATCTTATTCATTTTTAGGTGCTTCTATTTTTTTCCCCCCCTTGAACTCTCCATGAAAATCTATGGTCCCGAACATTGCCCAGTTTGTGGAATTGGCCAGCCAACTTCGTTGTATTTATTTTTATGTATGCAAAAAAATCGAAAGTATGTATTATACCCCTTATACTTTAAAACTCATTAGTGAATACTCACGTGATCGTGGCCGGCTGTTTGTCCGTCCCGTGAAGCATCGGCTCTAGCACCTCTTCCTTGTACGCCTGCGTCCATGTCTTGATCGGCAGCTCCGTGATTTCTATCGTCTGATCGTCTATAATCGACACTTCTCCATTTACGATAAATTTATTGTCACTCAGTTCTTCTATTGTGCCCTTGAAGTGCTTATAACTGGGATTCTGAAAAAAGAATAAATACAAGTATGCTACTTGCAATTTTCAGACTTAAATCCATATGTATGTACGTGCAGATGTTCGGAAGTTTCAACAAGATTTGTTAATGAAAATTTACACCCTCAAAAGCAGCTAGTGTATATTTTGTAGCTTATGACATTTATACTCTATCTCATCTGCAAGTTTCATCATAGGCAATATACATTTACATCAATGCTTATCTCTAACTGAACCTTTGTTCTTCATCACACCGACGTAGAGAATGCATGTGAAAGCAAAATTAAGTGACAGACAGCTGTTAGTCATATTGTTTTCATACAAAAGTTTTTACCAAAGGTAGTGGGTCCAGTCCGTCTAACATGCGTTTCAGATTGTTGACAATTTCCCGTACGTCATGGTTGGGTATCTTGGTACTCCAGCCAGTACCGATTCCGTCAGCCCCGTTCACCAGAACCATGGGAATTATGGGAATGTACCACTCTGGTTCCACCTTAAGATTGTCGTCATAGTTATACACCAGTAACGGGTCATCGTGAATGTTGAACAACACTCTGGCTAGGGGACTGCAAACGGAAAATTTTATTAAATCTTCATCCCAATTCGCTTGATTATAGCTGTATGACTTTTTAATGTACAAGAAATATATTTCAGTAAGGGGTATTTTATCTCAGTAAGGACACCTTAACATTTTTTCGATATCTGAACTATAAAAACAATTTTAATGCCATGTCAGTTACATTTCTATTTCCAGTAATTTCATGGTGAAATAAAACACATTCATACATGTGTGTTGAAGTTAAAAGTTGTCCTATATTATACACGTACGTATACACAATTCCCTTTACTTGTCAATAGAATTTTTACATGGAAAATCTAAAATGTAAGATTTTTAAATAGAAAATCTAAAAATGTAAGATTTTTACATGGAAAATCTAAAATTTTTACATGGAAAATCTAAAATTTTTACATGGAAAATCTAAAATGTAGGATTACATGTAAATCACACTAGATCTTCAGACAAGAAATATCAAACCAATCGCTCTTCTCGAACATTTCAAATGAATGTTCATATATTACAAGCATTATGTATCTGTATACTTTCAAACACAAATTTCTGGGAATAACTACCACTTTTTAACCCATGCTACTTTTATGCAGTGATCATAATTCGTTGTTGAAATCTCTGAATATACACGTACCTCAGTGCTGTGAAGATGTAACGGGGACTAGCTGCATCTTTTCCTCCATGTAACCGCGTACCAAACTGACCAATCGGCTGCAGAACGTTCAAGTTGTTAGAACCAATGAAGTTCTGAGCCAAGTTGATGATCGTTCCCATGAGAGAAGCCTGAAAATAAGGCAGGATGATTCAACATCTGAAATTTTTTTTAATAGAATTCTTAACATACGGCCAAACCAATTTTGTGAGCTGGCTGGACCCGATTGCATCAAGTTTTTCTTTGATCTTTATTTTCCAAATTCAAATCCTATAAACACATCAAATTGTTCGATATCCTGGGTCAATATCACTGGATTTTAGCAGCAATAACAGTGTTATTGATATAAATGTAGTTCAAGAAACCACAGGACATTTTCAATATTTTGGAGGTTTTTTTTCATGTAGTATGAATAAAATTGCTTAAAAAAGAAAATTTTGGGTTTTTTTCCCGTACATACCATCAATCAAAAGGGTCTTTCCAGACCAGAAAAAATTTGACCCTAAGCAAACATAAATTACATGTATAACATGCAGCAAGCCACTGAATTTTGCCTACCTCTCCATGATGGTATGCAGACTGCTCTGAAACGGATCCTGCCAGCTGTGCGACCTTGATCTCCTTGATCAAGTTACGTTTAAAACATGTGTACAAGACCTTACGCTGACCCGGCTTAAATCCGTCCACCAGGGAGGGGATGGAACGAGTGTTGTCCATGTTACTGAATAGAATTAACTCCCTATTGATGAAGTCATTGTATGTGATTGCCTTGGTGCCTTTACCGTACAGGTATTGCTGTGAGTAAAGAAGTAACAATTCATTTTCAATGAAATTGTTGGATTTTTTCTGTCAAAAATTGACAATTTTACAATGACATGAACTCACATTAGATTTTTGTAATGCTATCCAGTGAAAATTCTGCTGTTATGACCCATGGGAGATGAGCTCGTGTTATCGAGCATGGGTTTCCGATGATGTAAAAGGTTAAAATTGTTTTACAGTTAGATTGTATCCTGTTTTCTAATATCACTTGAACACACTTAATATGAATTAAAAGACAAAACATCTCAAATTTAAGTAAATAAGTAGAAACGAGCAAAAAAAAGTTACGAAAATTCCTGAAATTGTTCTGGTAAGTATTTTTTGTGAAACAGGCTGCTGCTCCTGATATATCTTATTGAGTCTTTGCATAAAACAGCGTTTTTTCCCCTTATAGACGGTATCTGACGTAAAACCATTGTGATGTCATGAAAATGGTATGGTAAATTGGATTTGATATTGTCAATTCCCAGACTTTTAGGACTGTTTCCATAGAATTTGATGACGTCATAATCAGTCTACATCAGATACCGTCTCAAATGGGAAGTAACTCTGGTTCTCGAAAATAGCGAATATACATGTACAAAGTATACCTCGGGTAATCCCATTTCCGCCCTGCGTTTTCTATCTTCCATCCAGCTTGTCAACCATTCCTTTCTTTCCTCGATTTTCTTCTTGCTAAAAGCCTACAAAAACGCAGTTTCTTCAGGATATTTGTTTTTTAAAATACATAATTCTGATTGTCTGTAAAATATACTTTTCCTTTTAAAATCTGATCAAGTATATGTCATTCTATAAAAAGATATACATACATTGTGTAAAAGAAGGATTGAATTAGCTTTTGACAATATCAGGGCAAATCAAATCAATTTCCAATTGAATTAGCTCAAATGGGTGAAAATCTTTCAAGAATTGGTGAGAACCTTAAATACTTGTGCAATGTCTGCGAAATGTGCCAACATATAATTAAAATTCCCCTGTTTTAACCCTCCCCCATCTTCTCTTTCCAATAATATACATGTTTTTACCAAGTTGATAGAAGCGTCATCCTCTCCACCAGTATAACGGAAGTTGATTTTGTGTCGTTCCATGTCGCTGAAATATTCTTTGGCTTCCTTGGCGGTACTGGTACCCAAACCTGTAGTATAATTTTTCATCTAAAAAGCTGATGCACAGAGGTGATGTTTAATAATCAGTACACGTAATATTTTAATGTCTTCATTCTAATTTGACATCATCATTCATTTCAAAATAAAGGAGTATATATGGTTTATATAGTAAAGTGGCTCCCTAAAATCTACTTCTCCAAAATCAAATTTTGTTGTCATTTTCCTAAATAAAATTAAATATCTATATTTTGAGAAATCTACTGACAAAAACTACTCCTAGCTTTCTAGGGCATTATAAATTTTATTTTAATTTTAATACAAACAAACGCTTTGAAGATGTAGTTTATACAGACAGAATTTACGAAATAATTTTAAATTTTTTGGATGAAAAAAAAAATTGAATGGGGGGTAAAACACATATGCGGCAAAGCCTGAGAACCAATTCTTTTTTTTCTTGGCCTAAGATTCCTTTTTTGTGTTTCAAAATGACCCATCCACAAATGTTTGGTGCTGTTTCCACAAGGAAGGGCAGATGCCCTGAAAACTACATGTAAGAACCCATCAAGAACTTGAGACATCACCTTTGTAATACTTTACTTTCCATGTATGCCAGCCTTCTGTCTCCCTCTTCCACTCCTCAAACTCTGGCAAGCTGTAGAATGAATGCTCACTCTTTCCTTTTATTACCTGAAATAATGTTTAAGGCATTAGGGGTATAATACTCTATTTTTGATTGTTTTCATATTAATTATACGTGTATAAACCATGAAGTTGGCCAAAGACGCAGGACTTTGGCAATGTTTGGAACCATATATTGTCATGGCGAGTTGAAAAAAACATTTCACAATGGCCCCACCCAGGATTATCCCTGTATACTTCGCAGGTTTGCTTGATGGGTTGTTTCAAAACTCTCACCTTTACAATCGGAGTAATAAATTCTTCCACAACATTAAACTTGAGTAGATTAGGCCAGAAATGGTGTATAAAGTTGATGAGAAGCCCCTTGATATGTGAACCGTCCTGATCCTGATCTGTCATTATCATCAGTTTGCCGTAACGTAGAGACTTCAAAGCGTCGTGGTCGTTGTATTTCTCCTTAAACTGGAGTCCCATTATCTTGACGATGTTGTTGATTTCGGCATTGTCCATTATCTACAAACATATCAAAAACTACCTATTAACTTATGAACGAAGTTTTGGAATTTTAAAGTGTTGCATATAGTCTGACGCAAAGCTCTCATAAAAAGGGGTTCTCTGGGGAATGTTTCTGTCATTAAATCCTATTTACCAGCAACAGACACGCTAATTCCTAAGAAAATTAGGTCAGAAACATAGGTAAGATCTAGATGCATCTTCTGAATGTGAATTTTAACAATAGGTGCAGACTAACCGATTAATGAAAAATGTCTGATTTGACAACCCTAAGGAAAATACTCATTTAAAATTCTCCACTGTCTGTACGTACAACACCATTTAATATGTTTGTAAAATTATGCGTTTAATCAAAATACCAGTTTCAGTTTCACTCTTATCGCACCTGGTTTCTTTTATACATATGTCTCCTAAAGTGTGAAGTCCGAAGTGTGAGGTCTCAAGTACGTCAACTTGAAAAATGTCCTATACGAAGCAAAAATTTCACACCCTCACATTCAATTTCACCCCTTTTTTATCACATAGAAATGATATCTAATATCCCACCTGTTTGTGTGTAGCTTCCCTGACGTTGAGCACTTTACCCTTGAGGGGGAACACTCCAAATCGGTCCCTCCCGACCACACCCAGTCCTGCAACAGCCAATGACTTGGCTGAATCTCCCTCTGTCAGTATCAGGGTACACTCCCGAGAATTTCTGGTTCCTGCATCGTTTGCATCGTCTAATTTTGGAATACCCTTGAGTTTAGAATGCTTGGAGCTGCTAAATTTCTTATTCAGCTGGGCTTGAGCCTTGAATTTCATCCAACTTAGAATGCTTTCAACAATTCCACATTTACTGACCTAGGGAAGACCAAAAAATATGGTAAGTCACCTGTAATAGAAATCTTTGAATTTTCTTTCAAATACATGTAAGATTTTTCAAGAAAATTCCAATGGATTAGAGTTATAATACTGACGTCATCAATAGACATGTTGAACTTATTACCGTAAATCGGGAATTTTTCGCGTGTGCCTAATTTTCGCTAAGTTCGGGAGCATCATCAAATCGCGAAAAATGGACATAGCAAAAATAGACACAGATCTTAACCCTTGGTCTTGTTAATAGATTAGCGAAAATTAGACTCAGCGAAAATAGGACACACCTTATTAGGGTCATTTTCGTGAAATTTACCTGACGCAAAAAAATAACCTGATATACGGTATTTCAATGGACATAAAGAATTGTATACAGAAGTTAGAACATTCAATGATTTGGCTTTACAAATACATCGAGTTCTCAATGAGGATTCTAATTCTTGAAATTCTAAATCTTCAAGTAATTTATAGTTATAATATACAGACTACAACGATCATTTTGCACAGAAAGAATGGATAACAAAAACCTGAGTTACTTAATCCTATTTTCAGATATAGCATGCTTAGAAGCAAAGTTCTCAGCAGTGTCACCAATGGCATTTAAAGAGAGGACTGAGGTGTGAAGAGGAGAAAGGAGGGGGGGGGAGGGTTTTATTATTACCTGGGTAACATATTTTTCAGTCAGAGCACATTTAGAACCGAAACTTTTGGCCTGTAGTGTCATGTTCTCCTTGGTCTGGGAGTCAAACGTCGGGTTCTCAATCAGGCAGTTCACAAAAATCCACATGTGATTCTTAATCTAAAATAAGGAAAAATTACATGTAAAATGGTTAACCTAAAATCAGCAGTTACATGAGGATTCCTAAAATCAAAATTACGTATAGTATGGTTTCCTAAAATCAACAATTACTACATGTATATACAGTTTCCTAACATCAACAATTACATGTAAAATAGTTTCCTAACATCAACAATTACATGTAATATGGTACCTATAACATCCAATAATTACATGTGATATGGTTTCCTCAAATCAACAATTACATGTAATACAGTAACCTAAAATCAACAATTACATGTGATGTGGTAACCTAAACCAACAATTACATGTAATACGGTAACCTAAACAAACAATTACATGTAATATGTTTTCCTAAATTCAACAATTACATGTAATATGGATTCCTAAAATCAACAATTACATGTAATATCATTTCCTAAAATCAACAATTACATGTAATATGGTAACCTAAACCAACAATTACATGTAATACGGTAACCTAAAACCAACAATTACATGTAATATGGATTCCTAAAATACAATTACATGTAAAATGGTAACATAAAACCAACAATTACATGTAATATGGTTTCCTAACATCCATAATTACATGTAACATGGATTCCAAAAAGCAACAATTACATGTAATCTCATTTCCTAAAATCAACAATTACATGTAATATGGATTCCTAAAATCAACAATTACATGTAATCTCATTTCCTAAAATCAACAATTACATGTAATACAGTTTCTAACATCAGCAATCACATGTAATATGGTTTCCTAAAATCGACAATAATATGTTATTTTGTTTCCTAACATCAACAATTACATGTAATATGGATTCCTAAAATCAACAATTACATGTAATATGGTAACCTAAACCAACAATTACATGTAATACGGTAACTTAAACCAACAATTACATGTAATATGGTTTCCTAACATCCATAATTACATGTAACATGGATTCCTAAAAGCAACAATTACATGTAATCTCATTTCTTAAAATCAACAATTACATGCAATATGGATTCCTAAAATCAACAATTACATGTAATCTCATTTCCTAAAATCAACAATTACATGTAATACAGTTTCTAACATCAGCAATCACATGTAATATGGATTCCTATAACCAACATTACATGGAATATGGATTCCTAAAATCAACAATTACATGTAAAATCATTTTCCTAAAATCAACAATTACATGTAATATGGATTCCTAAAATCAACAATTACATGTAATATTTATTCCTAAAATCAACAATTACATGTAATATGGTAACCTTAACCAACAATAAATACATGTATTTTGATTCCTTAAATCAACAAATACATGTAATATGGATTCCTAAAACCAACAATTACATGTAATATGAAAACTTAAAACCAGGAATTGCATGTTAAATGGTTTACTCTCAAATTCACGTACCTGGAATGGTTTTATGGCGACGCCCCCTTTATTTTTCTTCTTCACAATGTCAATGAGTTTGGTGACCACCTGGTCTGTCACATAGTCAACATGACGTCCTCCCTGGAAACATCAAAATTAATTATTCACATGTACAGTGATTTTCTTGCTTTTCTTAAAAGGTGCCTGTACCTTTAAATTTGGAACAAATCAGCGACGTAATCTAGAAAATTGGGAATATTTGAACAGTTTATTATCAAAATACATCAAAATGTTTGTCTCATATAAGGTCATTTTTCTTGTTTTCAGGCCTTTGGTCATGACCCTTTCTAGGAGTCAAGTCATTTCTTGTCAAAAATATTTCATGCTGGATCAAAACTGTACTCTCATTTTTGGGAAATTAAGGTCACTTATTTGGGAAAAATAGTAGGATTTTGGCACTGGGGAAGGGTCGAACTACGGCCCCAATTTGCTAGTAAATTAAATCACTGATGTATCAACGTTGAAATGATCCCAGCTGCATGTACACGTATATCAACATGATCAAGATTCTCTATATAACGTTTGAAAACATTCGCTATTTTTCATGACCAGAATAACCGCCCATTTCAGGCGATATCTGCTATAGATTAATTGTGATGTCATCAAATTCTATGAAAATTTTTGTGAATTCTTGGAAATGACGGCATGGAATTGACACTGCCATACCGATTAGAATACGGTAGGTCACTTGCCAAAATTCATAATGGCTGACAAAATGACGAAAAATGTCCGAGGTAGGCAATTTTTGGCACACTTTTTCATTGTTACGTCTCAATGGAATTGCGTCTTTTGACAGTGATGTCATAATGTAAAACAACGCCAAAAGATGTTGACTCAGACATTTTGAGCCTTCAAGCAAGATCGGAAAATGGCCGATTTCACGACCTCATAAGTGTTTTTGCATCAGATATTACCTCAAATTGGAAAAACCTCAATATATCAAAACGACTCAATAATTTGAAAATCAATTTCTTGTAAGCCTCGAATACAATATTTTTGAAATATTCATTCTGAGGCCAAATTTACGATCCCTTCTTTTTTTTCTTCAAATTTGGGTAGATCTACTAAAACTACGCACCTTCGTAGTGGCTATACTGTTTACAAAGCTGACTTGTTGGAATCCCTTGTCGCTGAGAGTAACGGCTACCTCCCATCTATCATTAGCCATCTCATGTACGAGGGTTAGCGGCATTCCGTTATCGTCGGTCTTGTCCTTGATGTACAGGTTCACATAGTCTTTGAAACTCTTTACCTGAAACCAAAATCATGAAATATCGAAATATCAAGAGACAATATGTAAGATGAAAATATTATTTCATGGCTTTTTAATGGCTTGCAACCTTTACATGAATCTTTAAACTGTCATCACAATCTTTTATGAATGTGTATTTCTTACATTTTTCAATTGCATGTAGTTATTAAGGTCAGTACATCTTGTTTCCTTATAATTCAAGGAAAATATGTGAAATGGCTCAAACTTTTTTGCTTCAAAATTTGTTCCTTCATGGATAGTTTTGACAACTGACATTTACATTATCCTATTTCATGCTGAAGAGTTTTTTTTATACATTCCAATAATAATTTTTTTTTCTAATATTGATGCTGGTATCAAACATTCAATCTCTCAATGCCTATCCAAATTTCAGCAATCTAATTCATTTCAAATACTTACAGCCAGCTTTTTCCCATTCAGAAACACTTTGACTCCTCTGGAAGCTGCAGCAATGTCATACGCACGACGAGTGAACAAATCTACCGTGTCCTTGTCAAGAGTCTCCATCTTGAATTTGGCCAAGTCCGGGTAGAAAGTAATAGACGTGAAATCGTCGTTCTTGGAATCAGTGATGGTGGGTTCCTTTGTTTTACCCATGTTATCAATCCATGTCTTGAAAAAGAAATGTTAAACATTGAATTAAAAATATACAGTGGCTTATTTCTACCCATGCTTTTGGATATCATAGTAACACTGACTAATTCATGCATGAAAGAACATCAATTCCTGAAATTCTAATAATTCATTTTTTTCTTTGGTGACTGAGTACTGCTCTTTAATCCAACTGTCACCAGGGCCGTCGCTAGGGTCAATTTGGGGCAGATATTCGGCCCTATTCCCAATGCAAACAGTATCTTTTTTCCCCATTTAGGCCCTAAAAATTCCCATTTCTCTGTGGTCTTTGTTCGACACAGATTCAACCATCTGTCAACAAAGAATCTTGCCTTTAAGAAGGGTTAAAATGAATATTCTTCACATTTCAATTCAGATGTAAAATTCCCAACGTTGCTTACAATGCTGTTATTTTTCCCAAATTGAAAGGCCCGGCCCCATTCCAAAGATACCCTGCGACAGCCCTGTTCACTGATAGTACACATCTCTATTCAACAGGGGACAGTTTCTGATTCAAAGTTTTAAAACGATCTGATATTTTCAAACTCTTAAACACTACGTTATTGCTCTCTCAACAAGGTACAAATTACCAGATTAAAAATACATTATGCAATTGTACTAAATGTACATGTATAATTATTAATTTTTATCATTATCATTATTATTTTTATCAATGTCATATTTAATTCAATGAATTCTGTGACAATGAAAATATTTCACGGTCCAAATCCAATACCTGTTTGAAAGCCCTTTTATAATCCATCGAGGATGTCTCCACTATGAACTTGGTACTGAAGATGTTACATAACTTGGCTCCGTAACCGTTTCTACCACCTATAATGTTTAATGCATATTAAGATCAATATGACAAATGTGCATGAATTTTATGATGAATAATAATTCTATAATAATTTCAAATGAATAATGAATTTCACTAATCTTATAATGAGTAATAGATAGTTTACAAATGAACATACATGTATGTAAGTTGTTTTGTACATGTAAATCATTCAATATGTTTGGTACCTCATTTATGTTAGGGAGCATAGGTAATCACAGATTACAAAGCTCACCTCGTGACAGCAAAATTAAATTCAAACATATTTCTTAGTACATGTATATTGGCTTTTAAAGGCAAAACCACTCAAGCAGAAAAAGTAGGTAAAGGTCATTTTATGAAAGTTTGATCAAAGATACATCCAATATGCAAGTTTGGTACATGTAGCAGTTATACTTTGCTCAATATTGGCTTTATAGAGCAAAATCACTCAAGCGGAAAAAGTAGGTCAAGATCATTTTATGAAAGATTGATCAAAGATACATCCAATATGCAAGTTTGGTACATGTATCACTTATACTTTGCTCAATATTGGCTTTTAAAGGCAAAATCACTCAAGCGGAAAAAGTAGGTCAAGGTCATTTTATGAAAGATTGATCAAAGATACATCCAATATGCAAGTTTGGTACATGTATCACTAATACTTTGCTCAATATTGGCTTTATAGAGCAAAATCACTCAAGCGGAAAAAGTAGGTCAAGATCATTTTATGAAAGATTGATCAAAGATACATCCAATATGCAAGTTTGGTACATGTATCACTTATACTTTGCTCAATATTGGCTTTTAAAGGCAAAATCACTCAAGCGGAAAAAGTAGGTCAAGGTCATTTTATGAAAGATTGATCAAAGATACATCCAATATGCAAGTTTGGTACATGTATCACTAATACTTTGCTCAATATTGGCTTTTAAAGGCAAAATCACTCAAGCGGAAAAAGTAGGTCAAGGTCATTTTATGAAAGTTTGATCAAAGATACATCCAATATGCAAGTTTGGTACATGTTTCACTTATACTTTGCTCAATATTGGCTTTTAAAGGCAAAATCACTCAAGCGGAAAAAGTAGGTCGAGGTCATTTTATGAAAGTTTGATCAAAGATACATCTAATATGCAAGTTTGGAACATCTAGCACTTATACTTTGCTCAATATTGGCTTTTAAAGGCAAAATCACTCAAGCAGAAAAAGTAGGTCAAGGTCATTTTATGAAAGTTTGATCAAAGATACATCCAAAATGCAAGTTTGGTACATGTAGCACTTATACTTTGCTCAATATTGGCTTTTAAAAGTGAAATCACTCAAATGGAAAAAGTAGGTCAGATGCTGCATCCGATGCATGGGTCCATCTCGGCATCCAAAGATGAATCACTTGTGCAAGTTTGGTTACTGTAGCATTAGTACTTTGTTAGATACTGAGCTACCCCAAACTTCTTATCCAAAGCACTCAAGCGTAAAATGTAGGTCAGATGCTGCATACGATGCATGGGTTCACCTCAGCATCCAAAGATGAATCACTTATACAAGTTTGGTTACTGTAGCATCAGTACTTTGTCAAATACTGAGCTACCCCAAACTTCTTAACCAAGTCACTCAAGCGGAAAATGTAGGTCAGATGCTGCATCCCATGCATGGGTTCACCTCAGCATCTAAAGATGAATCACTTGTGCAAGTTTGGTTACTGTAGCATCAGTACTTTGTCAGATACTGAGCTACCCCTAACTTCTTAACCAAGTCACTCAAGCGGAAAATGTAGGTCAGATGCTGCATCCGATGCATGGGTTCACCTCAGCATCCAAAGATGAATCACTTGTGCCAGTTTGGTTACTGTAGCATTAGTACTTTGTCAGATACTGAGCTACCCAAAACTTCTTAACCAAGTCACTCAAGCGGAAAATGTAGGTCAGATGCTGCATCCCATGCATGGGTTCACCTCAGCATCCAAAGATGAATCACTTGTGCAAGTTTGGTTACTGTAGCATCAGTACTTTGTCAGATACTGAGCTACCCCAAACTTCTTAACCAAGTCACTCAAGCGGAAAATGTAGGTCAGATGCTGCATACGATGCATGGGTTCACCTCAGCATCCAAAGATGAATCACTTGTGCCAGTTTGGTTACTGTAGCATTAGTACTTTGTCAGATACTGAGCTACCCCAAACTTCTTAACCAAGTCACTCAAGCGGAAAATGTAGGTCAGATGCTGCATCCCATGCATGGGTTCACCTCAGCATCTAAAGATGAATCACTTGTGCAAGTTTGGTTACTGTAGCATCAGTACTTTGTCAGATACTGAGCTACCCCAAACTTCTTAACCAAGTCACTCAAGCGGAAAATGTAGGTCAGATGCTGCATCCGATGCATGGGTTCACCTCAGCATCCAAAGATGAATCACTTGTGCCAGTTTGGTTACTGTAGCATTAGTACTTTGTCAGATACTGAGCTACCCAAAACTTCTTAACCAAGTCACTCAAGCGGAAAATGTAGGTCAGATGCTGCATCCCATGCATGGGTTCACCTCAGCATCCAAAGATGAATCACTTGTGCAAGTTTGGTTACTGTAGCATCAGTACTTTGTCAGATACTGAGCTACCCCAAACTTCTTAACCAAGTCACTCAAGCGGAAAATGTAGGTCAGATGCTGCATACGATGCATGGGTTCACCTCAGCATCCAAAGATGAATCACTTGTGCCAGTTTGGTTACTGTAGCATTAGTACTTTGTCAGATACTGAGCTACCCCAAACTTCTTAACCAAGTCACTCAAGCGGAAAATGTAGGTCAGATGCTGCATCCGATGCATGGGTTCACCTCAGCATCCAAAGATGAATCACTTGTGCCAGTTTGGTTACTGTAGCATTAGTACTTTGTCAGATACTGAGCTACCCCAAACTTCTTAACCGGACGCGGACGCGGACACGGACGCGGACGAGGACGCGGACGCGTGGGGTTATAGCATAAGCTCACTCAACTTCGTCGAGGTGAGCTAAAAATCGGGTGGCATGATTGAAAAGGGGGAGATTTTGGTCTCCCGGGCGGAAAGAATGCAAACGCGGGTGATAAGGTTCAAACGCAGTAAGAAAATTTAGCCTGGCTTTAGTTTTTGATACTCTGAAGTCGTAACCTTCTTTTACCATGTTTACTTCAACTTACCAGTGACTTTCTTTTCTGTATCGTCATAGTTACTGGAGGTCAGTAGGTGACCAAAGATCATAGTAGGCACGAACATTTTCTCCGTTTTATGTTCCACTACCGGGATTCCACGCCCATTGTTCCAGATCTTGATTTTATTGTTTTCACTGAAATGTAGAGAATTTTTCCAATTTCAAAGGCGCCAGTCCCACTCCCAAATATTGGTATGAGTGCCCTGATAAAACATACTGCAAGTTGCAAAATTCAAAATTGCGAAAAAAAAGGACACATCTATTTCTGTCATTTTCACATAATTTGCCAGACACGAAAATTTCCCTAATAAACAGTATTGCATGTACTTACGGATCGATGTCGATTTTGATGGTGGACATGTTCGGATCTCTCTGCTTGTTATCTGAGGCATTCACTGAAGGGAAAAATAATAATATTAATATACAATATATTACCATCCTATTTCATTTGCAATTTTCTTTCTATAAACATGATACAAATGTAAGATAATCAGCGTGTGTAATTTTCTATTGCTTCATAGGCTTTTCTGAAAGATTAGTAATTTTTTATCTAGAGTTTTCAATTGACCCTTCCGATTGTGAGAAAAAAATGCAAAATTTTGTGACGTCACAATGCTTTTACCTCGGACAAACAAACTTCGAACCTCAGTCAAACATCGAAATTGCATTGTGATGTCAAGGAATTTCTCAAATTTTTCCCGCATTCAGAAGGGTCAATTTCTGCATAGAATTACATAATAAGCTCTTGAAAGATCTGAAACCAATCTTTCTCTTATAAATACTAACTCAAACAGAATTTTGTGTAATTTTTTTTTCCTTCACTTTTCTTTGTGCATTCATTCTAGTTAAGACATCTCCATTTGTCAAGACTCGCAACTTTCCCTTGTCTCTTGACGTACATGTACAAACTCCACTTATATTTCATCCAGAATTTTTCATCAAAGTCATCAGTAGCCGATCAGATAAGGCAGAGGGAACACTCACCTAAAATTTCATCAAATATCTTGTACAGGCCTGGTACGAAGGTGATGTCTCTCAAAACCATACGCTCCTCATCCGTGTCAAAAACCCACATGGGCTGAAAGGAAAAACATAAAACTCATTTTATTAAAGTCAGATCAAGTGTGTAAAACGGGAAAAATTTATTCAAAAGTAAAGCTTATGATTCTTGTCTTTATGACCAACATTGTTCTTAATTTTTTATTTTCATTCCTTTTCTTCATTGTCTTGGTACATGTATTTTGTGAATTAGCAAATTAGGATGTAAAATTCTGTGTCGCACCACAAACAGAGATGAATGCAGATTGTGATGAAAAAGGCTGAAATCGTAGGACTTGTGAGCTTTTAAATAGGAAATTTTAACAATTTATATTCAGGGATCTCCCTAGAATTTGGAGGCCTTCGGCCCATCAGCTCCAAATTCAGTGGGCCAAAGGCCGGGGGTATGGGGGCCGCCTAGGCCCCCATTGGGGTCCAGGGGCAACGCCCTGGTGGGGGGTTCAGGGGGGCGAAGCCCCCCTAGAGAAAATGGTTTTTAAGGAATATTTAACTGAAAATCTGGCTCTCCTGACACATGGATTATGCATTTTTTCATTTTAATAAATTCATAAAATGTGATAGAATTCTCAAAATTTTATTGTCTGTTACATATTACAAACTGAATATCTTTCTGGATTTTCCCCCCCTCCATTTTTGTAATGCAGCATTAAAGTCAAACAGAGGTGCTGGTGGCCCCTCAATCATGACACGCATTAGTTCATCAATCCTCTCCCCCGACAGTCTGCATCTGAGCTTTGTAGTTACTAGATTCTGTGAGCTAATACCTCTTTGCTATCAGTATCATTTGTCGAAGAACCCTCAATGACCGTATCATGGGACTCATGTGTTTGTTCATTGGCCGCTCTATTGTCACTGGTGGAAAAATTTAATCTTTTTTGCAACGGATCTGTCTTCAGTTTTTTGTTTACAGGCATATTCGCCCGTCCGGTCAGCCCAGCGTGTCCTTCAAAATTAAACCGGATATCACTCGTGTTTTAAAATAGAGAGAACCGATACGCAAGAAACGGATCCGACTTTGGCGCAATACCTTTTTTCACCGAAAAACATACACGTTTTAATATCAAAGCAGACAATAAGTATGTTTCAAGTCACATAAGTCATCTTCATTTGCTTGTATTATCCTTTGAACAAACATTTTTTTTACTCATCAGAAAATAAAAGATCGAAGACATTTGAGCCGTCATCGGTTTTCACTGTTATATTTCACACACAAGTAGGGTGCGAAGAACGCTTAGGTACGTACGTACAACAGTTAAGCGTCGCTTGTAATTGGATTTGAATCGTACGTCTCTCTCTCTCTCTCCCTCTCTCTCTCTCTCTCTCTCTCTCTCTCTCTCTGTCTCTGTCTCTCTCTGATGCATGATGGCCCATTGTGCACAAATTCGAAGCGCCATTTATAACAACAGTGCGCCGACCTGTCCCCACGGTGGATCAAGAGTGCGCCATACGTATTTTCGGTGCGCCAATGGCGCGGCCTAAAGTGATCCCTGTATATTACACCAAAAAAATGTTAAAAAGGAGGAAGATTTTTATTCCTGTACATACAAAAGTTGTACTGAATTCTATTGCTACCAATAGGATATGGTCAAACAAATGATACCAGTGTTCAACTTCCAAGTTCTAACAGAATGTCGACATCAAAAATACCTGTGTGACTTTTTCCGTTGACCCGATATAAGAGTCTGGGCGTAGAAGTATATGCTCTAGCTGAGACTTTTTCTGGTAGATTCTCTCGATGGACAGCCGTTTATTGGTGCCTTTACCCTGCCCCTCGGCAGACGGTATGTGTACGATGTCCGTGTTTTCATCTTTATTGGCTTTCTTAGACTTCTTCACCTTTTTCTCCCCGTCACCAGCTCCTGCATTCATGTTGTCAAACAGGGCCTACAAAATAGTAATGTGAAGACAGTAAAAAATGTAGTAAGGCCAAAAAAATTTTGTGTGTTTCCACTTTCCAGACCAATCCTATTTTTTGCTGCAGACCCTACATTTTTTTTTACCAAAGTGAGGAAAAAATGCGGGTTCAAAATTGGTACCAATTTCATACAATAAATGAAAGTAGAAATGCCAACTTATTTGGGAGAAAAAGATGATGTTGTGATGTCAAAGTATAGGAAACTTATACCATAGAAACTATAATATTTTGGCAGTTTAAATTGAATCCTGAGGAGTACATGGAGAAGTGGTTTAAAATAACATAGCCTTTTCCAACTCAAAGATATTTTAATAGATATCAACTAAAAAAAAATTAAGAAAAAAAAATCCAGACTTACAAACCCTACTTTTTTTCAGGTATGAAAGTAGAAACACACATTTTTTTTTCCTAATGAAGATCTGATGAAATATCTCATTCAAACCAATTTTTGCAAGAATTTTTGTTTTTTTAATTAGGGTTCAAAAGTCTGAAATAGTAGTAATTCTCAAGGTTCTCATCAACTTGAGCAGGGTAAGGGGCATTTCTAAAAAAAAATACAAATAAAAGTATTTTTTCATTGATGGAATTATGATATAAATATAATGCATATCCTAATGTCGAACTAGTTTAACATGTTTAAATTATGTGTAGATGTACATGATTATTATTGTATGGAAACAGGACTTCCAGATAGACATTCTCCAGAGAAAGTAATCTCTATTTATCATGATCACTCACCCTCGTATCATAGCAAAGTGATTTTTAGCATAAAAGTCAGAGGTTATGAGACAGAGCATTGTAATTGACTCTTCCGATTGCGGGAAAAAAATGCAAAATTTCGTGACGTCAAAATGCTTTTACCTCAGACAAACAAGCTTCTCACCTCGGTCAAACATCGAAATTGAATTGTGACATCATGGAATTTCTCAGATTTTTCCCTCGTTCGGAAGGGTCAATTGACAATATGATTGTTAGAGGAGGAAATGCATGAAAATGCTTTTTTTTAAACATTTCTTGGACTACACTCATATTTGATGCGATATTTCACTGTGTAACTTTGGTGGAGTGCAACCACTTCTAATTCTTGTGCTTGTACAAAAAGGTATGATCTAAAATGTTGTATTTGAAATGGTTAATGGTTGAAGTTAAGGTAAACAGGGATGATACGCAATTTGAACTTACAGGATTCATTTTTGGAACGTTAGTCGTAAAAGACTTTCTACAAACAAAGAAAACGTGTTGGATCGTTGTTTTGATACAGGGCCTACAATATAAAATGTAAACTTAACAAAACTGACTAGAAATGTTCATGAACATAACAAATAAAATTTTTATCAAATGACTGACTTCCTTGCAACAGCGGCCCTGCAGACATATAGGCTGTACATATGGTTCCGGGATCTTTCGTACTGATACCGTTTCGTACTGAGATTTTTCGTACGGGATCTTTCGTACTGGTTAGTGGGATCATTCGTACTTGTAGTTTTTAAAGAAATAGAGTGGTTTGATGCTACTTCTGTTGTATTAAAGAGGTGTTTTCATTATATATACATGTATAACCATGTTTAAAATATTAAGAATAAAATAAAATAGAGAAATAAATGATTTTAATGAGTTTTTTATACTGGGATCTTTCGTACTTGTACTATTAAATAAACCAATATAATTGATCAATTATTGAAATATAAAAATTTGTTTATATAGCGTTTATTTTGTTTTCATAAGGATAATTAATCCTTCCAAATGAGTTGAAGTTGTTTAGTTTTCCATTTTACACGTATGTATATGTTAGAGAGAGAGAGAGAGAGAGAGAGAGAGAGAGAGAGAGAGAGAGAGAGAGAGAGAGAATGTTATTAACAGCCTCCTAAAGTTAGTTAACAGCTTGTAATAATTAATTTTTAATACTGGGATGCTGCAATTTAAGAAAATGATGTTCATTTAAGATAATTTGTTTAACAGCAGCTTGCACATAATTTTCTCAAAAAATTAGTCCACAGCTTGTACCAATTAATTTTAATACTGGGATGCTGCAAATTATGCAATTGATATTACAAAATTAGCCATTGTCTCTTAATCTAAGAAGATGTAATTAGCGGTGGATGAAAGTGATATAGACATCTCTTCTAATTCCTATCGGTAGCTTGGGTTGTGTTCAATGTTGCCCATATAAGTCATGGACTGATCAGATACGGCATCACAACCATGATGGAGACCGATCTGTGCGCTCACTGTACTAGACCCGTCACTGATGACCAGCATGCAATACTGTGCGATGTTTGTCAGCTATGGCAGCACCGTACTTGTAAAACTGGCATCAGTTTAGCCGTCTACCTAGAAGCTGTAGAATTCGACTACGACATTCCCTTCGTTTGTAAAAGATGTATACAGCTGCCTGCCACCAACCCAGTACCTACTACTCCACCAATGCCTAACTCGCCAGCGAGGTCACGCAGTCCACTCAGACCACCACCCAGGGAACGCAGACCACCACCCAGGGAACGCAGACCACCACCCAAGGAACGCAGACAACCACCCAAGGAACGCAGACAACCACCCAGGGAACTCAGTCCACCACCCAGGGAACTCAGTCCACCACCCAGGGAACTCAGTCCACCACCCAGGGAACTCAGTCCACCACCCAGGGAACATAGTCCACTACTCAGTCCACCCAGGGAACTCAGTCCACCACCCAGGGAACTCAGTCCACCACCCAGGGAACTCAGTCCACCACCTAGGGAACTCAGTCCACCCCCCAGACCACTCAATCCACTACCCGATCAACCACCCAGACCACCCAGTCCCCTACCAATCTTCGATGATGATGACTTACCACCCCCGCCATCTCCACTCAGCATCTCTTCAACCGATCTCAACTACTCAGACTTTGACCTTCCACCACCTCCACCGCCACTCTCCATGGATATAGATGACTTCAATCCACCAACCCGTGATGTACCCCTAGACGCATCCTTTGATCTTCCGGACCGTTCCATCAGCATCAACCAAGAACCATCCGAGACGACATTCCACGCAAACGACACACTACCAACCCAAGTACCGGATGACGTCGAGATCACCTACCGCATCATAGAGAAGGGCAGCAAACGAGGCGGACGTCTACTACTCAGCAGCGACGGGTATTCGTACGGTGTGAAAGCAGTGAACAAATCCTCTACTCGGTGGTTTTGTAGCGTGAGGTCGAAATCGATCCGATGTCGCGCTACAGTATCCCAAGTAGGGGATGCGTTCTTTCCGGGAGCCAGCGGACACAGCCACCCAGGAGACCCTAAACTTCTGTTGAGGGTTGAACTACAGAAGCAGGTATTATAACGTATCCAACAATTGAACCGTTAAATTATACAAATATTAAAAAAAATGTACTTGAAAGCTTAAAAAAATTGCTAATTAATTTTGTTTTGTTTGTTATTTTGTTATATTATTTTATGGTTATCATTTGTTTGAGATGTATTTTCATTTTTAATTCTCTTGCAGGTACCATAACATGCTTCTTTTTCTTTTTATTTCTAGGTTAGAGAAAAGGCAACCAACGACTTATTTCGACCAGCCATGCGTTTCGTAGAGGATGCTGTCCTGGACGTTGCCCCTGACCAAAGAAGTCTTTTACCGAAGCAGACCAACTTGAAACGTGTTGCTAACCGTTTCCGCTCCAAAGCACGTCCGACGGAGCCCTCAACTTTGGATTTCACGGTATTACTTTTATTTACAATGTGTCTAAAAAAGGAATACATTTTGATAAATACACCATTTTCACTATTTTAAAAATTTTTCTGTGAAATATATATTATTCTTCTATTCTTAAAGTCTAATGATTTGATTTACATGTTTTAATACACGCTTCTTTTTCAGCTTTTTATTTATTTTCTTTTATATTTCAGTTGGACCTGGATTTCATAAACTCACCAGAATTCCTCATCGGGGACCTACGCACTGAGGATGGACATCGCCATTTGATATTTTCATCGCCTTTCCAACGCCGGATCCTTCGTCAGTCTCGCCGCTGGTTCATGGATGGTACCTTCAAGGCAGTAACTGGGCCCTTCAAACAACGAGGACAGCTCTTCTCCATCAATGCTTTCGTGAAGGGGGAATGTGGTGAATTGAAACAATTCCCTCTCATGTTTGCATTGATGTCGCGCAAGACGAAGGATGACTACATACAGGTATGTATACCCGTTAAAATTATTCCCGTTAAAACGTCTTTCTTATTCTCAGTACATGTAATATCTTTTAAAGAAAATATATAATATAGAATTTTTTAAACAATATACATGAATTCATATAACAAAATTAATTCGTTTTTAATAATTTCAACCTTCAGAAACTGAACTGTTGTGCTTTACATGTTTAATCATGCTTTTCTTTTCAGCATATAACACAATTTTTATTTTTATTTTCAGATATTTCGCCATATCCAGGCACTGGTAGGACCACCCGACGTCGAGGGATTTGTTGCCGACTTCGAGAAGGCACTATGGCAGGCACTGAGGGATGTCCACCCGGGGATACCAATCAAAGGATGCGTGTTCCACTTTAACCAGGCCATCTGGAGACGTACTCAGGAACTCGGGCTGTCCACAGCGTACAGGGATAACTCAGCGACCCGAACCTACATCAGGCAACTCATGGCTCTCCCTTTCCTACCACCACGCCACATACCACCAGCTTTTGACAACTTGAGTACCCGTGCCTCGTCCACTTCACTGCAGTCCCTCGTCGACTACATGAGACGTCAGTGGATCAGCAACCCAGTTTTCCCTGTCGACTCATGGAGTGTGTACCAGTTGACGGTAAGAACAAACAACGACATCGAAGGTATGTATCTTCTTTTTTTATTTATATATTTTAACTGTATGTATAGTGATTTTCAACACCGCTCGATTTCAAATATTTTGTTTATTTCTATTACTTTTACATGTATACATGTACTAATACTTTATTCTTTTTCAGGATGGCACACCAGACTCAATCAGAAATCCGGCGGTGCCCCAGGTGTATACAGACTGATTCAACTCTTGAAGGTAGAAGCCGAACTGATGGAAGCCAGCATTGCCGCAGGAGACATGTACCGAGAGACCAACCGACACTATAGACGACTGGACGAGAAGCTGAAGGAGGCCTGGACCAACTACATGAGTAGCGACCTTTCAACCGGAGGATTCCTGAGGACCGTGGGCAACTTGTATGGTTTTGTGGCAGCTTGAGTGTTGGACAATTTCCTTTGTGACAGTGCTTTTTTATCATGCTTTAGTGCTTTGAACTGCTAATAAATGTTTTCATGTATATATATAGTGCTTTGAACTGATGATAAATGTTTTCATGTATATATATATATATATATATAGTGCTTTGAATTGATAATATATTGCAATGTACATTTTATCATAATGTTTCTTATTATGTAATTTCATATGATGTTGATGCCATGTGATGTTTATCATGTTGATTTCGTTGTGATTCATTAAAATAAAATAAATATTTGATTGAAACCTGACTCTCTATCTCCTCCTTGGTACATATATAATGAATCCCCTTTCCAAGAAACAGTATATCAAAGATACTATCAATTCATATCATCAATCAGGATTAAGACGATACTGCACAGAAAAAGAACACCCCCCCCCCCCTCCCAATGACAAAATGCAATGATTTATTTCTGATGCAATTAAAGATATTACATGTACTACATGTCGTAGTGATTAAGTATGATGATCAGTGAAGAAAAAAAAAGCACACTGATCAAAACACACATTAATTATGATCCATGTTGTTACAAACAAGTTATTATGAAAACATGTTTTAAAATCAGTACGAATTATCCCGGGTAAGAACAAAAGTTGACACCTTTCAAATCAGCAAATGGTAACAATAAGTACGAATGATCCCAGTCTTCAAACCCTCTGGACACCTATATAATACATCCATAATACATACCAGTACGAATAGTCCCACCACAGAGCATTGTTACACATAAAATTTAAATCCGTACGAATCATCCCAGCAATCGGTACGAATCATCCCAATTTTCGGAACGAAAAGTACGAAAAATCTCAGTACGAAACGGTATCAGTACGAAACATCCCGACGCCGTACATATTTGGGATTGCTGAACTAAAACATTAGTCCTGTCGATCATTTTCAAATGTAATCTGGCAATTCAATTGTTATTATACTGGGGTTCAAGACTTGCATGCTGTAAGGTTTCAAATCAAAGTAAAGTTCAAAAGCAGAGGAAATTCAGGAGGAAAATTCTAAATGTCAAATATTTCGATAGAAAGACGATTCACTCACTTTAAGAGGCCCATCTGTGGCCATATTTCAATATGACAACAGTTACTTCAGCTTCAAAACAATATTTTTGGGACTCGAAATTTTTGAACTTTTCTCCCTTCGAAATGTTACCGCGTTGATTGACCAATCAGATTTGAATTTGTCACGTGATATAGTTCATGACCTCAATCGCTTGTGCAAGGCAGTATACATTACCATTCGCTCTTTATCGTTTCAAACTGTACTTACCTCATATTCGAGCGTCGCTTGAGCCATTTTTTGTCTGAAAATTAAATTTAATTCCTAAAGTTGCATGTTCGTTCAACACCCTATTATCCTCCAGTCAGTTTGACCGATAAGATTTGACACTAACTTTTCGCATGTCCCTTTATGATGACAATTCAAAAATTGGCTTGATTGAATTAATCAATCTTGCATTATTTCAAGGTACATCGATCTCCGTCTTCAATATTTATTCATCCTAAATCCTAAAGAATAAATTGAGGTGATATTCCTTTATTTTGGAAAGAAAAGAAAGGTATTTGGTGATTGGTGAAATTTCCTTTTTTAACAACCAATGATCTTTTCTGTTACATTTGTCTTTAACATTTTCGTTGGGCTCTAATGAGAGAAACATCCCACATTTGAACAACCTGTCTCAAAAAGCTTCCAAAACGACCGATTTCGTTTCAATTTTTTTTTTGTTTCCATGGATGTCCCTTGCATTTTATGACATTTATTAATCACAAATAAACTTCAAGTGAGGATCTAGACTAAGGGGTGGGGGTAAGGGGGATCAGCCTTGGAATTCAACAAATGCTATTTTTCACGTTTTTATGTGTTTTTTTTTCTCAAAATGATAAGCTGTTAAGACTTAAAGTGTACACCCTATGTCGGTCAAAAGCCCTTGAGAGCTTATGTTCACATGTTTTATCCACATGCCGACTTTAAATAAATCTTAGGCACGGTCCATTTGATATTCTGGGGGGGGGGGGGGGGGGGGCCGGGGGGGGGGGGGGGGGGCTTGGGTTTTTTTGTCGGAGCAAGATTATTTTTTTCGCCCCGGACCGGGGCAAAATTATTTTTTTCTTGCAAAGTTGGAGCAAGGAAATTTTTTTTATAACAATTGATGTGAATGTTAAGAATATTTGTGTATTTTCAATAGAAATTCTTTATTTTCACCTGTACTTAGATTAAACTCTAAACATTACTTTATTTCTATGTAAAACTTGTATTCACTTCTAAACTGAGAGAGATAAAAGATTTTTACAATATGCGATTTATTATATATATATAATTTTCAGTAAAAAAATGTATATAAGGTCATGTAACAGGGCTTGAGGGGAGGGTCTAATTCTAGGCAAGTTTTTGCATGTAGAAATAAAAACTAGCGAAAAACTAAATAAATTCTCCTCCCAAGCTTGTTTGAAAAATTAAACACTATGGTGATACATGAATCTATTAATATTATTATTAATAAATAATATTGATAATGTATTTAAGCATTTAAGGAAGCCCCTTGTTTTAGTCACATGCACACTTTTGATATTTTCAAGTATGATCTTGCCATTACAGAAGAAAACTATGGCGAGCGAAGCGAGCCAAAAATTTGTTATAGAAAGTATAAACTGCGGCGAGCGAAGCGAGCCGAAAAATGTTCAGGAATTTTAAGCAAATTTTATGGTTATTCTTCAAATTCAGATTACTTGTAAGAGCAAGATTATTTTTTTTCTGTCACACCATAAGCAAATTAATTTTTTTCATCAAAATTCAGAGCAAAATTATTTTTTTCAAAAAAAACCCAAGCCCCCCCCCCCCCCCCCCCCCGAATATCAAATGGACCGTGCCTTATCTTACTCACCCCTTTTGTTTTGACGTCTCGGAACACCCCTGCGTGTTTTTTTTTTTTTTTTTTTTTTTTTTTTTTTTTCTTGATCCGCTCGTGAACTTTCTACAATGAAGTTATCTCACGTTATAACTTTTGAAAAATATAGATTTTTATGACAGTAAGAATGAACTTTTAAGTCTTTTTCATTCTTAATGGGCATAAAGATGAAAAGATTTTATGTACGAAATATATTAATGTAATTATAAGGACAATCTTTGTTGGAAACAATCACTTATACCTTAAACATTTTTTTCCTCTTGTACTTTTTATACTAAAATACATCATAATAGGAAGTAATCCCCCCTTGGGTGACCGGATACCTATACAGTGTACAGTATCGATTTCTTCGGACAAATGCAAATCTTTGTTTTTTAATGTAAATTATAATAAGCGGTTTTACGATTTTTTGCGTTTATTTTTCAGCTTTGAGAGATTAAGAGATTATTTTGGTGGGTGGTGGCTGACCAACACCAACCAACTCTTCCTCTAGATCAGTGCATTTGATAACTTTGTTGGGCGGTATCATTAATCCATACATATGCACATCTTAATCGGAACGCCCGACCTTTACTTTTTATCACATAAGGGGCAATTAAGGTGCTTTGATTGATGCACATCATATAAATATTATTTTGCTATTTCGGAACTTGTCGACCATTTCACCCAAAAATCTAATCGAAAATAAAGGAGGTTAACATTGTAGCACCATCCATCCAATGCTGTTTTGGACATATTTATACACAAATTTCAGAAGAAAAACAAAATAGAGTGGCTGTGTCTGAACATACTTAATATCCGCGCAGCTCACTTCAGTCAGAAATCGGAAAATTGAAGTTTTCTCCACTTTGTCGGCATATTTTCAGATTAAAATTTATACAGTGTAGTAGATCTCAAGTTCTCATAACTAACGGTGTATGATACATGTATATATGTCTGTGCGACCAATATTATGCTCACAGTGAAAGAAAATAATTTTAGATGGGGAAATTTCTATGTTAATTTCAGCGTGACGTCGTCGACGTTCTCCATAGACTCAGTTTTAACACTGAGTCTATGGAGAACGTACTGGGTCTATGGAGAACGTCGACGACGTCACGCTGAAATTAACATAGAAATCTCCCCATCTAAAATTATTTTCTTTCACTGTGAGCTTTTTGGTCATAAAGACATATATCATACACCTTTAGTTACAGTGGTGGATCCAGAGTGGCAAGCGGGGGGGGGGGGGGGGGGTTGTATCGACCCAAAGGGTGGATTCGAGGCACGAAGTGCCGAGCGGGGGAGGGTACGGGAGGGGGTTGCCCCCTCCTGTAGGTGGGGGTCGGGGGGGGGCCTCCCCCGGAAAATTCGTGAAAAAAATGGAATACAATGGTGCATTCTGGAGCACATTTTCTCCATACCTTCTCGATTATTCAGACCATTTTTTCCACTCAATTCATGTGGTTAATAAAGATTTCTAAAATAATAAAATAAAATAATTTCTCCTTTACTGCTGGCAGGGACGTAGCCAGGGTGTTTTCGATGTGGACGTCTATAAAGAAGGGTTGGACCAAGAATTTCAGCTGTTCGGGGCACAGACACTTTTTGGGGGATGACTTGCGAGGCCCGAAGGGTCAGTATAGAAATATGTTACCCATCCCCTTGAAGGGGGTCCCTCGTGAAAATTTTGAAAAAAATGAAGCAAATTGCTTACCCCTGGAGCGTATTTGAGCTGAATTTAGATGGGATTACGCATATGATTCGATGTCAGCAGACGATGAACCGTATCTAAGATGAAGAAAACTTGATATGTGAACATGACATTCCCTAAATACTTATATATGTACGTCCACATAAAGTCTTTCCAATCGACCGCTCGCACTTTGTTAGCGATCGTTGTATCATGCGCGGATACAGCATTTTTGGTCAGAGGGGGTCCAAAATTGAAGGAAGTCTACCTATCATGTAGGTACATATATATCGGTGCACATGATGGGGAGGGGGTAATTTTGTTAGCTTTCCTTTCACGTTTATTTTCATGAGGAATTGGCGAGCGTAGCGAATCAGATTTTTTTAAAGATATATGAAATATTAATTTGTCTTGATTCGATCGAGATGATTATTTATAACATTGAATATTTCACTCCTTATATCGGCGAGCGGAGCGAATTTCATGAGAATAAATAGATAAGAGATGTGTCATTTTCCAAATACTCAGACATCTTTAAAATGACAAAACCTTGAAAAAGACGGAGGTTACATCCTAGTAAGGCACTGTTCAAAATATGAGTTCCCGAGACCAAAGACAATTATATAAAATTACTTAGTATGAACAATTGATAATAATTTAAGGAATTTTACAGAAAAAAATAGTTTTGTATTTGTAAATGGCGAGCGAAGCGAGCCGAAATTTTAGGTTTCAAAGCCCTTTCATGCATTTCAGACCCATTTCAATTAGAAATGGGCCAAAGCTGGACCCCACCTCCGAAAATCTCAAGGGGGGGAGGGGTCCAGACCCCCGGTCCCCCATCTGGATCCGCGCATGGTTTTATTGAGTTCTAATGAAACACGAGAAAATTACGAAAAATACATTCAAATCGGTGGTTTCTGGAGTGTCTTTGATCTATTTCTGAAAAGTAGTTTGCTTTAAATACTATTTCAAAAGACCCTCCCCCTTCTTTTTGGCAACTGGGGGAGGCGCTCTCCTTTTTTTTTTTCGCGAGACGATGTGGACGTTTTTGCGTACAGATGTATGCCTGGCTTCGCCCCTGGCTTGTTGATTTGTCCTTGCTGTAACATGTACTTAGAATATTGGTACGATATCGAGTAATATATGTTGAGTATCATTGGGTTTTGGCTTTGAAAAATTGAATGCTTAATTATAGGCCCCCGGAGCATATTCGAGCTATATACAATGTTAAATATTTGCCCATTTTTCCGGTTATTTCAAGGTATGTTTTTGACAAAATTTGTAGATGACAAAAATACTCAAACCGGGTATTTGAGGACAGAAACGTGTAGGTTTCGATCCCCGTACCATTTACATTGATTGTTTGACACATGTACATGTTTTGCAAATTATTTGAACATGTTCATATTATAGTATCTTCGGGAATAAAATAAACAGAAAACCCCCTCTGCGACGTACATTACAAAAACTTCGCGATTGTCTGTACTAATCCACAAATACGCCAAATGATACGGTATCGAATCGATATGCGATAGAATGTATCAGAAAATTTTTGTAAATTTTGTTTCAAAATAGTGAATTCTGGTGGACATTAAGCCATTTTTTATTACTCAGTTTGCAGGGTTTTTTTTTCCGAGTGCTAATGTTACCAAAAAAAAAAAAAAAAATGGGAAACCGGGAGGGGGGGGTTCCCGAACCCCCCGAACCCCCCCCCCCTAAATCCGCCCTTGCAGTTATGAGAGTTTGAGAGATAATCATATCCCCCATAAATCTTTATCGGAAAAAATACCGACAAAGTAGAGAAAACTTAAACATGTTAAATTTTCCGATTTCTGTTCAAAGTGAGCTGCGCGGACAGTAAGTGTCCTTGATGTGTCACATGGTTCGTTGTTGGTACTGGTCATTTTTTATATGAAACCTTTTCATGAAGTAAAAAAAAAAACAAATGTCGTTACTTTGGGTTTTGTAACATCGATGATACTTTTGATATTAACCAAAAAATCTTCTGAAGTCGTGCAAAACCAAACTCGGAGTCGGTGCACGACTTTTTTGGGTTTTTGATATTGTAGAAAACCTATAACGGATTTCTAATTACGAACATGGCAGGATCAGCCCTGAAACGTTTGATGGCAGAATACAAACGTATGATTGTAGATATTCATTCACTGACTTGTCCTATATTCATTCACTGACTTGTCCTTATTTGTATTTATCCTATCATGCAGTTCATTCTGACATTATGCAGTGGCGGATCCAGCGCCCCCTTTGCCGGGGGGTCAAGGGGCGAATTCTGCCGATTTTTACTGAAAATGGGCCAAAATATACCTGTTTTTGGAAAATTTTGGGTCAGTGCCGGGGGGGCGTACGCCCCCTCCGCACCCCCCTAAATCCGCCACTGTTATGTATTTAAGAAATATGCAAAGCCGATTCAGAGTAAATATTGGTTGAAATTGACCACAGGGGCTACAGTACAGTTCACAAAGGGTAAAGAATTAATAACCCCCTCCCCTCCACTGATACTACATAAACAAACACAAGGGGTGACTTGAATGACGATATCGCTCGATTCATTCAGTCAATTTCTAGCTCAAATTTCGTGCAATTTGTGAAAACGTGAAAAAAAGTTCAGTAGCGTTTTAATTACACAAGTCAAGTAAAATTTTCTCAAATTTCTGTAAAAATATTAAATCTGTTCTCTCAGGTGCGTTTTTATTACTCGGGCGCTTTTTAGTGTGACCGGAAAACATGGTACCGATTGATCAAGAAACAATTCTATTCTTCCTTAGTACTGTAGTAAAATGGGGTTACTTGACCTTTAACACCGCGTAAGGATATGCCAATATGGGGGCATGAAAGGTCAAGCTAAGCGGTAAGCCAATCAGAGACAACCGCGGTAGTGCACGAGCATATACGCTCGCCCTTTGGATCCAGCTTGACGGGTAGGCAGACGTGTTTTGAGAGAGAGTGGGTAAAAAGATATGGGGAAGGGCAGAATAGTCGAGGAACACTAGAGAACCACAGACAGACGTCACTCACGCACCAGAAGGACGGGGCAGGTGCGAATAGAAGAAATAAGACGGGGAAACTGCAGGGTGAGACGCCTTACAATACATGATGAGCTGAGCCGGTGAGTACCACCTTTATATATGTAGTAAGTAAGGCGCCAATTTTCTACATTGGCGCCCAACGAAACGTCGAACCGGAGGAGGATTTATTTGTAAAATGGAGAGGAGGAGAAAGTAAAAAAGTCAAGGTTTTTTTTTTAGCAGTTTTCCCGAACTTTGTCAAATTTTGTATGACGTCACAAAATGGCGGACGAGTCGATGTAAACAAACCTGTCGATGAGAAAATCAGTGTGTAAACGATATTTCTGGGTGTCAACATTATTATAACAACATTTATGAAATTATGCAACAGGTTTTACACGATACGATCGATGACAAGTACGAATTTTGATGCAACTTCCAAAAACCAGGTTCACATGTCCGTCGGAGTATAGAAAAAATTATAGTCAAGAGTCTATCACGAAACCAACATCTAGAGAGCATCTGTCTGTTAGTGAGTTTGTCTGTCTAACTGTCCATATTGGAGAATTGATAGAGAAGTCGACGCTGGAGTGAATTTTTACTGGTAAGGAGAGTGACCTGTGTTCATTGTGTACATTGTTTATACCATTGTTGTAATAAAGAAAAATCCTGCTTTAATTTGTTGTTACAATGTTTAGAAGTTACATCGTAAGCCAATTTAGAGACGAGGATCTGGAAAACACTATATCGAGCACATTGCCACCGAGTTCGAATACTGGCAACATGTCACACGCATACGAAGAAGTAATTGATTCGACATCACAGTCCATAAACAGTACAATCAGCAGTTTTGACGAGAAACAGGGGCAATGTCAACTTTTGCCCTCCGATACACAAAGGTCAAAGAAATTAGATATCGTTTTGCAACAGGAAGTACATGGTAGCTCTGCTTATGAATGTATCTATGTAAGGATGGAATCTGGCGAGTTAAATTTTGTTGACAGAGAAAAAATTGCGGATTTACAGTATGTAAACAAACCGTCGGTTAGTAATTCAGATTTTACGAGGTATGCAGGAGATGAGATGCTAGGGGAGAGTCTAGGAGGCGGGAGTAGGTCACAGGAATTAAGCGGAATTGAAAGTAGGACACCTAAATCAAGTAGAAGTGAAAGTAGGTCACACTGGGATAAAAGTCCAAGTGGGAAAAGTATGTCGCAGCAGAATATTAGTCCAAGTGAAGAAAGTAGGTCACGAGAATCAATAAAAAGCAGTGAAAGCAGGAAAAGAACAATGTCAGATCATGATTACGAAAGAATAGCATATTATTTAGCACAAGAAATCAAACAAATGAGAAAAATGGAACAGAAAGAGGAACAAGAAAAAGTAGAAAAATGTGATGCGTCCACTAATACTGACTCAGACTCTGATTCAAGTACGAGTTTGTGTAATGCCATCAGTTTGCAACCAAAGTCATCAGATGTTATTATAGAGGTCAAGGCTATGTCAGTGGACAGTGGGAGTCAGGAAGAAGTGAAATACAGAAAAAGAAGAAGAAAAAAGAAATTTGCTGAAAATATAGATAACGTACATGGCAACTCTAATGAAATAGGGGCTATGGGAGTTAGCCCACTGGCATCATTCATTAGAGGGGATATATGGGCTAGGGGAGTTAGCCCTCCGAAATCCATTCTTAGAGGCCATGGTACAAGGGAAAACAGAAGGGACAGAGATCGTAAACATGTGTGGTGGAAGGATGACTATGAGAGATCAAGATCATTAAATGACAGATCTGTTCCTAAAAGGAGAAGGAGGAGGAGAAGGAGAAGAAGAAGAAAGTGTCATCAAAAAAGTAGAGGAAGTACGCCATTCTCAAATCGATACTATTCATATTGGGGATGTTTTGGATGCGGAGACATGTACCATTTTATTAGAGACTGCCCATATGTACCTAGATGCTTTCATTGTGGAGATACATCTCATTTCATCCGAGATTGTTGGAGATATAAGCAGGTAGTTCGTGATCAAGTACTGCATGAGAGTCGAAGGTTAGAGAAACAAGCTAAATCTGATAGGGACAGGGAAGTAAAGACGGAAAACATACAAAGAGAGGCTGGAAGGGACGAAACTTTTTCCCTTAAAACCGTAAGATCCAACAACAAGACAGACGACGAAGTTAGGACAGACGTACAAGCTAAGAGAACCAACCAGGAAGTTGTTCATGTCAATACGAACCAGGAAGTAGAAAAGAGTAATGGTGAAAAGACAACAAGTGTAAACGAAAATCGAGAAAAGAAACGTAGAGTAAAAGAGCTGGATAATAGGTTGCCCAAGGTGAAGGTTAGAAATCGGTTTGTAAGTGAGGATGATAGTGAAGAAAGTAGTGACGAGGAAGAAAATATGGTGGCCCAGACAGGTCACAAAGATCAAAAGAGATGTGACGGAGATGATGAGAAGTGGAGTTCAGAGTGTAACATGTTAGCATGCCCCGTGTTTGAGATTGGGTCCAAGTTACGATGTATAAAACACCAACGGGAATTGAGGGCACCTGGAAATCCGGTAGTGCCCACCGTACATCGTCAGTAATACATCAAAGAAGAAGAGGAGAAGGGAGGAGTGTAGAGATAGAGGAAATGTGTAGTAGTAGTAGTAGAGGAAAAAATTTGGTTACTTTTAGATCTGGCCATTTTTCTTGTCATTTTTGAGTATGTAAGGCGTAGGAGGGCGCATTGTCAAATAATGATAGGAAAAGAGAGAGAGTAGGTAGTGTAGATTAGATTGGACTTGGAAGTTGTCAGGAGGCGACAATTTTGGTCATCTTGGATCTGCATTTTTATGTATTGGTGGTATGTAAGGCGTGGGAGGACGCATTGCCAAATACTGTGTGGGTAGAGGTAGTAGTGGAGGTAGTTGAGAGTGGAAGGGAGTAGTTGCAGTAGTGGAGGTAGTAGTTTTTTTTATTTGGTAGTAGGTGTAGTGGAGATGTAGTAGAGGTAGTGGAGATGTTGTACCGGTAGAGGTAGTGGAGATGTAGTAGACGTATACGTAGTGGAGATGTTGTAGTGGTAGTGGAGTTGTAGTAGAGGTAGTGGAGTTGTAGAGGAAATAGGGAAGAGTGATAATTGATTGTAGTTTTATTAGTGGTGGTTGGGCAAGGTAAGTTCTATCACGTAAAGCCCACTGGGACTGGTGGGTAGAGATCGACGTTAGCCCTGGTCATTGACTGCCAGCTGGGATAAAGAAAGAAGTGGTGAGTGGTCTGAAAAGAATGCAGATGTAAGTTAAAAGAACTTAGATTCGAGATTCCTGGAGATGGCAAGGAGGAACAGAATAAGGACTCGAAAAGTGGTGTAGACGTGGGGAATGAACGTCTGTAGAGTGATGGAGTAGTGCCTTACAGTAGTAGAAGGGGTGATGGTGGAAATGATACGGGAGAAGAAGAGAAGGAGTGCAGATTATGAGATCAGAAGAGAGAGTGGAGCTCAGGAGTAGATGAGAGGAGATGAAGTGGAATAAAGTGGAGTAGAGGAAGTGGAAATAAGAGGAGAAGAGGAAGGAAGTAGAGATAAGTCGACTGTAAAATTATACCCGATAACGGAGGAGAGTAGAGGAATACCGGTAAATTAGAGATCAGCAGAGTAGAGGAAGGAAGTGGAGATATAGAGTACCGGTAAGAGAAAGGAAGTTGAGATAGTAGAGAAGGAAAAAAAAGAATCTAGATTACAGAGTGGCATTTTGAGCCATCCGTTTACAGAGTGGCAGGGATATAGCCATCCGTAAATGTTCAGAGAAATGAGAAGATCAGCAACAGAGAGGAGATACATGTAGTATGATTAGGTACCTTTTTAAAATGCACATTGTAAATACAGATTGTCATGGTTTTTGTTATGTAGAGATCTGTGATATTGTTGCACATGGGTAGAAATGTATGATGTAATGTATTTTTGGTAATTTTTATTATTTGGTAAACGCTTGTCATTTAAAGGTGGGGAGAGTGTAGAGGAGAGGATTTTTGAGAGTTATTCCCCTTTTGTTGATTGTGATTGACAACTTGAATTTGTATTTTGATTTTTTGATATGTGCAACAATTATTGTATGTGGATATTTTTAATAGCCCCGGTTTTAGACGTAAGTTTGGTAGATGTTAATTAGTATTGTGTACGAAGTTGTGTAAAGTTGTGAGAATGAGTGATTTTTTTTTTTGTGTGACATTGTAGAGGTTTTCAGTACAGAGATTAATTTGTGTGAATTGTGTAGATAGTGCTTTGATATGATGCAGATTCAGTGCTATGGAGTTGTGTAGTTAGATTTGGTGATGAAGTGTTAGTGCAGATATGTAGTGGATTATTGTGGTGAGTGGAGTAAGGAGGTGGAATAGAGCCATTAGGAGGAAAATGGACTTTAAGTAGAGGATGGTAAGTTGAAGATGTTGTTTGTAGGATTTTTGTGATAACTGCACGGAATTGAGGGAGTATTGTTGTTAGTAGTACTGAGATTTTTGATTTTTCTGTACTGAATTGAATTGTGTAATATTTTTGTGGTGTGCTATATATATAAAAAGCTATAAAAAAAATAAGTGTTGTGATGTGCTATGATTTATTACTGGTGTGATTTTGATGGTATTTGGATGATGGAAAGTAGGGCATTGAGAGAGATTTGAGTTGTGAGGCCCATTGTAGTGATTATGCCAGTATTATATGTGAAGAATGACAGTAATTGTAGAGTAAAAGGTTGATATATGAGAAGTACTGTATTGTAGTGTTTAGTGAAAGTAGACATGTTGTAGTGTGGAGAGAAGTTGAGGTACAACTTGGTGATGTTCTTAAGTTTTAAGTTAGTTAAGATATGTAAATATGTAAAGCAGAACTGTGATAGTGCATGGGTGGTGTCTGTCTGGAAAGAAGATCAGTGGAAAAGAAGTTAGAAGTCTGAGAAGATTACACAGCAAGATTACTCAGTATATTGGAGATGTGGGGAAAACTGAAATTCAAAAAAGTTACTGATTGGCAGGATGCAGATTTAGGGGATGCTTAAAGCTTCCCACCGTACAGTGAGCTGAAGCCGGGAACTTGAAAGAAGCTGCTTAGAACTCGAAGACCATCCAATTCCAGTGACAAGATTTGTGGAATACCACTCCCCTCTTATAAAGAAAGTTGGGGGGAGTGTAGTAAAATGGGGTTACTTGACCTTTAACACCGCGTAAGGATATGCCAATATGGGGGCATGAAAGGTCAAGCTAAGCGGTAAGCCAATCAGAGACAACCGCGGTAGTGCACGAGCATATACGCTCGCCCTTTGGATCCAGCTTGACGGGTAGGCAGACGTGTTTTGAGAGAGAGTGGGTAAAAAGATATGGGGAAGGGCAGAATAGTCGAGGAACACTAGAGAACCACAGACAGACGTCACTCACGCACCAGAAGGACGGGGCAGGTGCGAATAGAAGAAATAAGACGGGGAAACTGCAGGGTGAGACGCCTTACAATACATGATGAGCTGAGCCGGTGAGTACCACCTTTATATATGTAGTAAGTAAGGCGCCAATTTTCTATAGTACATTATCAACTTTGTTATATACCATGCAACTCTCTGTTATTCACTTATTGAGTGTAATCTGTCACCCGTATCGAGAATCGTGTCAAAGGAAACGTGAAAGCAATTCGACCTTCACCTTGCTCTTCGTCGAATAGGCTATTACCCGAGATCTTCTGAAGTGCAACTCAAAATTATAGCTATATGTATATAGCTGTAATAGCTATATCTAGCTTAGTTACAGTTGCAACAGAGAGTCGTTTGCTATTCGGTCTTTCCTTTTAGTGAAAGAGGGGGGGGGGGAGGCTTCATTGATAATGAACTTTCATATATTATATTGCTAGAACATCTTGCTTCTGAAGGAATAATGAGGTATATTTAGAGGCAATACCCAATGTAGCTTAAGGTCACATTCAAGGTCAAGGTCATTTATTCAGGGTCAAACATGTGCCAGGTGACATACCTAATCTTGAACAGTGCTATTTTATGCTCTTTAGAGGCCAGTCGTCCAGATATTTGTCGTATCAATCGTAGCAATCTTACTTGTCTTACTTGTCCTCGAGATCTTCATAGGCATTGCCTCTCTGATCCATTTTGAAGTGTTGTGTACAGTCGGGAACAAATTTGAGATTAAAATCTTTCCAATATTTTTTTAATTTGGCTTTTAAAACTATTTACAGAAGTGGCATTCACCACATTATCTGGGAGAGCATTCCAGCAATCAACGATTCTTTGTGAAAAGCTAAATTTCCTAACATTTGTCCTACAGTATTGCTTATATATTTTCAGGCTATGACCTCTAGTTATGTTGTTAGAGATAGGAAGGATGTTAGTATGGTTTTGGATTGTATCCACCCCTTTAATGGCTATCTTACTTACAATTAATTCTTCTGTTTTATTTCAGAATTGACACTGAATCCACCCGAAGGTATCATAGCTGGAGCCATGACTATCTAACTTGCACTCAATATTTTTTCGTTTTATTTTAGAATTGACGCTAAATCCACCTGAAGGTATCATAGCCGGACCAGAGAATGAGGAAAACTTCTTTGAATGGGAAGCGTACATAATGTGAGTACTGGTATGAAGGGGTAAGGTCTTTTAAAATACTGAATAGACCATTTTCCGATCTTGTTATTCGCTATTTTCGAAAACCAGAGTTACTTCCCATTTGAGACGGTATCTGACATAGACTGATTATGACGTCATCAAATTCTATGGAAACAGTCCTAAAAGTCTGGGAAATGATGGTATAAAATCGAAGTTACCATACCATTTTCATGATGTCACAATGGTTTTATGTCAGATACCATCTGTAATGGGAAAAAACTCTGTATTCCGCAAAGACTCTATAAAGCTCAAAATGTTTTGGCATTGTTTTTCATTATGACGTCACAAATAAAATAAGTAATTCTATTGAGAAGTAAAAATGAAAAAGAGCGCTAAATTGCCCATCTCTGACATTATTTGTCAATTTGTCAGCCATTATGAATTTATAATACGGCAAGTCAATGACAGAAATGTGACACACAAGGATTTCATCAACCTTGGTCCAAAAGTAAAAATCAGTAATGCTGAATGATTCCTGGATATATATATATATAACTAAGAAATGGATATAACTAAGAATTCTGATTCCTGGATGTAAATTAAGAAGTGGTCGATATAACTAAGAAACTACATAATCTAACAGTTTCTGTTTTTATTTGACCGTGAATTAAAATTTATGATTTCACAGCGATCTCTTTGAACAGCTATTGCCTGACATGCATCAAATGATGTATTTACTGATGTCATTTAAATGAATTGTATTGTTCAAACTCTGCATGTATATCTTTTTTCTTACATCATTGCGATAATTGCAAAAAATTTCTTTTTTTTGCAGGGGACCAGAAGGTACATGTTTTGAGGGCGGAGTCTTTCCCTCACGGCTCACTTTTCCTCCTGATTATCCACTCAGTCCGCCTAAGATGAAATTTACTTGTGACATTTTTCATCCCAATAGTAAGTTCTGCTCAGTAACCTTGAATCTATCTTGTGTACGGAGGATCATATCAGTTTGAATTATCCCGGTATTCATGGCATATATATGTATTACACTGCCATCCATAAATAACTTTACAAACAAGGAAGTCATTCTATATTCTTTATAAATTTATCCTAATTTTTCAATTCTGAACTTAAAAGAATCATAATTATTGGCTTCACATAATTTTAAATTATGAATTGTGACAAAATGTAAAAAGATACTTTTGTCATCAGCACATTTTTTTTCAAAAATTGCCATTTTTATTAAAAAAAAAGGAAAAATTCAAAATATGCAAATATTTGAGTCCATACAGTTACAAATGATATCTATAAGGTTCATCTCCAGAGTTATACAGTAGTAGATACAAAATTGTTCATTTTCTGTTACATGTAGCAACATGAACAAAAATGGTGTATACTAATTTATTGATGGTAGTATATGTAAATCATCGTTGCACCCTGTTGGGTATGGATCAGTGTTTAAATGATAACTTATAACTGGCTTGACAAATCAAAAGCCTACTTACAAATGAACCTCAAATGTAGTGTATTCAGGGCCCAGCACCATAAACTAAGAATTGACTTAAGTCTAAATTTCAATTATCTTTTGTCTCATTATAGTATTAGCAATGACTTAAAATTATTTAAAGAATTTGTCTATTTTCATAGCAGAATAGGATGGATGAACTCAATCTTTCAAATTATCTCTTATTTGCTATATATGAGGGGATGGACAGGGTGAAAGGGAGGGAGAAGGGGGGCAGGAGGAGGGAGGGATGGGGAGGAAGGAGGGAGAGAAATATTGTGGGGAGGGTAACATGCAGTAACTAAAAGAATCAGGAAATGACTTTTGATATAATTAATCTTGCTCCTAAATTTAAAGAGTTCAAATATATAATCTTAGTTTGAAGAACTATACAAAATTCAGCTTTATATTCATTAAAAATTTTCCTGGCTCACTTCGCTCGCCACAGTTATCAAACATTTTTGGCTCACGTAATTCGCTCGCCATCATTTTTTCTTATCTAAACAGGACTATTAATATTTCAAAGTTGTAAATCAGAAAATAACATCAGAATTGCACAAATTTACACTTTTAATTTTAAACATTTGCCTCGAAAGATATCCAAGACCCCTAACATGTACCTTATGTATAGTTTGTTAACAGATTCATATTGTAAAAAAATAACTTTTATCAATCTGTTTTGAAGTGAATAAAACATTTTCATAAGATAAGAAATATTGACATTTTTGAGTACAAATAACATGAATAAAGTACTTGATAAAACACAGACATTCTTGTTTATTTTAAAAGACATCGATTACATCACATCAATAGGTGATTTTCCAGTAGATTCGTTCAGCAGACAGACACCAGACATAACAAAATTTCGTGATATTTTCATTGTGACGTCAAAATAGAAAGCATAACAACACATCAAGGTACTTCAAGACGGTGCGATCAGATGTGACGTCACAATGGAAAATTTTGCCAAATGATATGATGTCTGGTGTGTGTGTGTATAAAATCAAGGTAAGGAACGGTCAAATCTTTTATTTGGAAAATGGACTATTGATAGGGAAAAAAAAAACATGCTCCAAATTAGCAGGAAAAAAAAAATTTCCTGGTCCAATCTTGCCCTGACAAAAAAACCAATATAATTATGTAATTTTTCTACAGTTTACCCTGATGGGAGAGTATGTATATCTATCTTACACGCCCCTGGAGATGACCCCATGGGATATGAAACCAGTGCAGAAAGGTGGAGCCCTGTACAAAGTGTAGAGAAAATACTTTTATCTGTTGTCAGCATGCTAGCAGGTGAGAGTTGGTATTCTATCTAGACACTTCTGATGTGCATGCCAAATCATGATGCAAAGGCCCTCATATGCAGAGGTTGAAATAAAAGCTAGAGGTTCACATTTTAAATTTTACAATTACTGGATCGCCATTCCTACCAGCAGACTCTTACATTATGACGTCAATATGACATCAAAAGCGGTAGCCCATCAGGCAATGCTTTGGCAGTCAATTTGATTATATATGCACAACCAATGTAATTCCCTTATATGTAACTATTGATACGAATGTGTTCCATTTCTGCATGAAAACGCTCCTGACGTTACAATGCATAAGAAATAAAGAAACATGCTGCAACGGCTGTTCAAAGCTGAAAACTGCACCCATGGTAACCTGAATTTTAACGTCATCTTTTAACCTAGAAAAATGTTCTATTTAGAAAACAAGAATAAAACAGACAACTGTTGTGCATATATATAGAATAAATGTCATATTTTGTGTTTTATAGTTGTTACGGGTATGCTACACACAGCAAGTGCATTTTATCGCATGTTGCTAATGCGCATTACATGTACTATAAATGCACTTGCTACACGTGTTTCATACCCGTAACATAACACAAATCAAGACTCTTATTCTCTTTCTGACATCCTAAGGCCAAAAATAAAAATACCTTTGTTTCCCATCACCCGACCGACCCTATTCAAACCAGCCGACCCTAACGTTTTTTTCCGATTTTTAGTTGCATTTAGGTATTTCTTCACCAATTTTAACGACCGTCGCGCCTTACGAAATGTGTGCCAGAAATTTTAAATCTACCGATTTTGACAAAATCTTCTGCTTTTTAACATTATCTATCATCTACAGTTTAATATTATTCTATAATTATACACTCTTAGAAATTGTAAAAATAATATATAATTCTCTCTTGAAAGATACTTATTGTACGGCCCTTTCGGACAGGCTTTGTTTTTTTTTTTTCCAAAAAAGGCGTACTGATTGTTATAAAAACGCATTACTAGGGTTTTGATGATTTGTTAGTAATTATTGATTTACCTAGTATAACCTAAGTAAATATTTGATGTCATGCACGTGCCGGTCGTTTCATTTCACGCAAACGTCTTTTGTAAAACATGTAACGATGTTTCCTACAGTTTACAAAATTACGTATAAACTGAAAAATCGAATATTCAAATAAAAGATCATCAATAAGCTTGGTGAGAACAAATTCGCAAATAGTGCAGCAATTTTATATCTGTGCGCGACTGCGCGCTTGTCGATAATTTAAAAGACCCATCTTGTTCACATTCATATTGTAAAACAACATTTTTGTGTTCGAATATCGTTAAGACGAAAAAAAAAAAAAAAAAGGCAAACAGGATAAGAGTTAGCAAATTAGTCCTTATACAGTGGATGGTTTGATATCTTATTCATAGAATATTTTTTGTATGGCGTCAAAAAGATAAACCGACAATATCTTTGTTCGAGCAGATCTAACCGTATTATGTTTCTATGCCTTGACGACGGATCAAACGTCTCACTCTGACAAACCAAAGCCCTGATAATTAAGTATTTCAAACCGACTTCTTCAATAATTTTAACCCCCCCCCCCCTTGCAACGTATTAGTGAGCGTCATTCCCGTCCTTCCGTCACACTTTTCCACATGATAACTGGTCTTAAACTCGAGATCCAAACTGATTACTTGCTTCTGACGTTATGTTTGTGACCAGTAAATGCTGTTTTTTTTTTTTCTGGCAACACGTAAAACGGATGTTTGCACTGTAAAATCAGCGCTTGTCGGTTGCAAACATAACGTCAGACGCAAGTTACTCCCATTCTGATGCTATCTCTATTTTCCAAAATTTAGGACAATTTATGGTGACGTTTACTTTTAATGGCGAGTATGTTCTCGTTTTATGGCCATACACAATGAAATTTGGCGTTATTGTGACGTTGCATTTCAATATAGGGATCAATATGGAAGTAGGCCTATTGGTTTTTGGGTAAGGTCAAAGGTCTACGTCCTTGGTGTAGGAAATATTCATTTGAAATATTGGTATCCAAGTGATAACTCAAGAACCTATCCATCTAGCCAAACCAAATCTGTGGGGATCTGCTAGTCAGAAATACCCGGCCAAAGCAAGCCTTTGATGACTATTTGGGTAGTATGAGGCTGGGTTGGGTAAAATAATCGTAAAAGGCTGGATTTGGTATTAAGGTATCTCGGACTAGAAATACGTTTTTTTATCAGGAGGAGAAGCCTTTTGATTTGGTGTAATTACGTCAAAGGTCATGGTCATTGTTAGGAAAAAAACAATGAGCTCTAGATAGATCATAAAAAATCCAGATTCAAGGTCACCATGCTTAGGAGGCCAGTTTTAAGAAGAGTAAAATCATTTAAAAACATGTACTATTTCCCAAAGGTTGCAGGAACAAAATTGCCTCCTTTCACCCTTTTCTAAATAGTCGATAAACTCTGTACGGCGTCTTCGCCTAGCATACGAAGCAGGCCACTCATACTGCTAAGTGTCTTGAATTAAACAGACTACACATGTTTGAAGGTCATGATTCCATTTTTTTAATAAAAAATTCAAAAAAAAAAAAAATTCAAAAAAAAAAAAAAAAATCCGACCTACCTACCCTATTTTTTTTCCAGCATGTTATGGGAAACACACATATTTTTTTTTCTTGGCCTAATGTAGAAGTATGCCAACAGGCACAATGTTGAACATTCGACAATCGCTCAGTAACTTCTTTAGCAAGACCAATAGACCATTTTCATATTACAGCAGTAGACTCGCATTTTATACACTAAAAATCCAGCAGCCTGTTTAACAAAAAAAATTACGCATAATTTCAGGAATTTTCGTAACCTTTTATCGTACATTTCTACTAACCTACTTAAATTTGAGAAGTTTTGTTTTTGAATTCATATTAAGTATGTAGAAATTATATTAGAAAACATGATACAATCTAACTAGAAAACATTTTGAACCTTTTATTAAAGGACGAAAGTTACGAAAATTTTTGGGGCCGTTATTCGGCCCCATTCCCAATAAAAATAGTATCTTTTTTTCCCAATTGTGGCTCTAAAATTTCCTAATCACATATAGATGAAATTATCACTGAAAAATGAAATCTGCTGGTTCAAAGGTAGCAGATTTACTAATTATTTGCCATATTTTTGTAAGCATAAGAAATTAAAGCATAAGAAATTAAATCATACTGAGAAGAAAAATTATTTGATTAAACTTTCAATTCTGAACTCTTGATTGTATAAACTATCATTTTACTTTTATATTTAGTACTTCCCAAAATATTCCCAAATGTTGTTAATTTTCCCAATGGCACAGGCCCCGACCCCATTCCAAAAATTACTGAAAAAATCACTGCTTTAATGCAAGTCTATAGGTAATATGAAAATGGTCTATTCAGTCAAGTGCTTTCTTGACTTTGTAAATAGCATATAGCAGAGCTGCAGTATTCAAGTTAAGCAATCAAAAACCAGCGTGTCCCATGTGCCATGTCTTGAATACCTGGGTTTCTCCTTAGTGAAGAAAGTACAATACTGTATACGTAGAATCTTTTGCGGTGTATTAACTTCACTAATTTCACAGTCAGCTTTGCATGGTGGAAGTTTGTCTCAATGAATTTGAATACCAACTTCATAATTCATTACTAGCATGAAAAATGGTTTACATTTATAAACCGTGAAAGAAAGTACTAATGAATGATTCTACTTATAGAGTATAGAGTCATTTACTCAAGGTCACAATGGTATTTTACATGTATGTCTGGCAAAGGTGAGATTGGAACCCATTACCTATGGATCTGCAGTCTAACACACTTAGGGGATAAACGTACTGTGTTTTGTGGTTCCGACAGGTAATATATGACCATTTTGTCGTTTTGAAAGACAGAGTTACTTCCCATATTTGTAGGTATCTGCGTCAAATTTAGGGAAACAGGTCTTCTAAAGTACAGTTATGACATTTAAAGGAATCTAATGACATTTAAAGGAATTTAATGACATTATAAGACCTTTTATGTCATATACGGTCACAACAGAACATAAGCCTATAAAATTAAAAGGACTAAAATAAACTTCCACCTCTATAATATTCTTGTTCAATTCCAGAGCCAAATGATGAGAGTGCAGCAAATGTAGACGCAGCAAAAACGTGGCGAGAAAATAGGAAGAAATTTGAAGAAATTGCACATAGGACGGTCAGAAAATCACTTGGCGTATGAATGGTGATCTATCGTGCAATTATTGTTTCATTACCAAATTTTTGTGATCATGGACTTTATATTTGAGGGTGCAATGAGGAATTATATTTCAAGATTTTATTCAACAACATACCATTTACATTGCTGTATGAAGAATTCCTCTACATTGATGAAGCACCTGCTTGGCTCCTTCTTTGTCAAATCGCAACCCACGGACAGAGCGAAGAAAATGTACACGTGTATAATTTTTGGCCAGATTTATTTATTAATGGTGTAGAGTGCGATTTACTGTTATCAATTTACTCTCTTCTTTTATGTATGTTTGATTTAAATTACATTCAACATCTTAAAAGTTCAAATTTTGTGTACAATTTTTGAATTACATACATGTATATTGAGGGTGATAAAGAAATATGTAATTATTTTAAATTTAATGATATTGTTACAATTTCATACATTAATGCGCTACATAATGGATTATGAAATGTAACCAGAACAAATGTATTCATTTCTTCGATCACAGCAGCATTTTTTTTTTTAAATGTACATGTACATACATGTATGTACATGAAAGAAGGGGAATGTCATTTTAAATTATTTCAGAGGTTATTGTATTTCATGTTTTATGTAAAATAAATCTGTTGTTTATTTATCTACCATAAGCTATGGAGTATACTGTCCGCGCAGCTCGCTTCAGAAATCGGTAAATTAAAGTTTTGTCTTATTTGTCTTGACCATTTTCCGATTAAATTTCATATAGGGGGGATAGATCTTTAACTCTCGTAACTAACGGTGTAAGTTTTATGTTCACATGACGATACTACACTCACAGTGAGAGAAAAAAGTTTTAGATGGGAAGTTTTTCCATGTTAATGTGAGAGTGACGTCGTTTACGTTCTCCATAGGCCCAATGTTAAACATCGGCAACGTCAGGCTAAAATTTACATAGAAAGCTTCTCATAAAAATTTATGCACACACTGGATTTTTCATCATACTATTGAATTACTTGTACAAAAATCTTCTGAAGTTTCATTGCTACCAAGATATCTAGTTTGCTATATGTTGGCATCAGATCAGTTCTTATGACAAAATTCTTACTCTTGTTTTAAAAAACTCGAAGAAAAGTAATTTATATGTTCATTAATTTTATTAAATGATATTTATAGATACCAATCTTTGTTATTTCTTGATTCCTCCTGTTTTGAGATAAACTGCTCCTAGTCTTCTTTAAAGACAAGTTTTTTTAGCTCACCTGAGCTAAGGGATAGGGAACTACATTGTCATAGTGCTGTGATCAGGGTAAGTGGTTAACTTTTAACATTTTTGACTTCTCTACAACTGCTGCACAGAATTTCACGAAACATTACAGGAAGCAAGTACTTGGGGCCTTCTACCAAGTTTCTGTTTTTCGTGCCGATCGGTCAACAGATATGGCCGCCGAGGGCTCTGACTGGCTGATGCATTTTCAATTTCTCCTCTGCAACCGCTGCACAGAATTTCACGAATCCTTACAAGCAGGTACTCAAGGTCCTCTTCCAAGTTTGTGTTTTTCATGCCAATCGGTCAACAAATTGGCCGACGCATTTTCGACTACTCCTGTGCAACCGCATCATAGAATTTCACAAAACCTTAAGTATAGGAAGAAAGTACTTTGAAGGTCCTCTAGCAAGTTTTTGTTTTTAGTGCGGATCAGTCAACAAATATGGCTGCTGAGGGCTCTGATTGGCCGACACATTTTTTTTTTTTACTTTTCCTGAAAGCTGCACATAATTTAAGTAAACCTTACAGGAAAGCAAGCAATGAGCTCAAGGCCCTCTACCAAGTTTTTGTTTTTTATGCTGATTAGTTAATAAATGTGGCCGCCAATTGCTCTGATTGGCTGACGCATTTTCGACTTCTCTTTTGCAACCACTGCACAAGATTTTACGAAATCTTACAGGAAGCAAGTACTCGAGGCCTAGCTATACCAATTTTGTGTTTTTCGTGCCGATCGGTCAACAAAGATGGCTGCCGAGGGCTCTGATTGGCTGAGGCATATTTGACATCTGGGAAATTGATGCACAGCTCAAAACCTTACAAGAAGCATGTAAGTACTTGAGGGCCTCTACCAAATTGTCCACTATCATTCTTTTGTTTGCAACTCAGGTGAGCGATGTGGTCCCCTTGGGCCTCTTGTTTTCAGTTTTCGGCAATACACTTTTAAAAGAATTATTGCTTCGTACTCAAGATTAATTATACACTACACAACCTGTTTTATCATGTCAGATTGTCTGTTTCCAGCAGCTGTCTTGTGATCACGTGTCTTCTTGGTAAAATTGCCTACGATAAGATGTTATTTCCTTTTGTAATATAACTGGTCTGTAGTTGTGCACCTGATAATTTGTTTAAGCCCTAGATCCCCAGGATCTTAGAAAATATGAGTGGTTAATTCAATGCAATCTTGAGATCGTCATGTATCAGAACTGTAAATGTTTTAATGTTTGAACAGCATTGTAATCCATCTGGATTTTTGACATTCAAGTAGATATTTATACGCCTGTCAAAATATAGCGGGGGTATATAGTGATGTCCGTCCGTCCGTCTGTCCGTGCGTTTGTGCGCCCCACCTTGTGGTTTCCGCACATTTAAAGGAAACCAATACAGAGAATCAATTTATTTCTTAAATATAGCATTTTCACCAAGAAATACAGGTCAAGTTCAAATATTGGTTATGTTGCTTGATTGTGTGCAGAGTCATGCCCCTTGGGACTTACAACCTTTTAGTGTTTTATGGTTTACACAGGGAATAGATTTAGCTTTTATATTCATAAATTCAAGTCAATTTCAAATTTGTCCCATGTTGCTCAATTTTGTGAGGAGTTGTGCTCTTTGAAACTTGGAAATATTCAATATTTTTTGTGGTTTCTGGACATTTAAAGGAAAACTGTCACAGAGAATCAATTCATTTCTTGGATTTACCTTTTACATAAAGAAATACAGGCCAAGTTCAAATATTGGTCATTTCGTTCAATTTAGTGCAGAGTTATGCCCCTTGAAACTTTGACAAATTCAGTGTTTTTTGATTTCCAGATATTTAAAGGAAAATCCTCACAGGGAATTAATTCATTTCTTATGATTTAGCTTTTATATTCAGAAATTGAGGTCAAGGTTGAATATGGGCTATGTTGCTCAATTTTGCGAGGACTTGTGCCTTTGGAAACTTGAAAAAATTCAATATCTTGTGGTTTCCAGTCATTTAAAGGAAAACTATCACAGAGAATACATTTATTTCTTGGATATAGATTTTACACCGAGCAATACAGGACTGTTTTAAATATAGGTCACGTCGATCAATTATGTTCAGTGTTATGCCCTTAAAAACTACCATATGTATACACTAAATTTATGTATAAAACCGTTACTTGTGACATAAGCCGGGCTGGGTATCATTGATCCTTTGATCAATAATTGTTATTTAGATTGTAGAGGATGTTTTGCATGAATTAGATTCAGAATTAATCATGTCAGAATGCCCTACATCTGGATTAATTGTACAGATTTTTTATTCTCTATCAGAAATAATGATAACAGATCGTTTTTCATTTCTCTAGATCGTTTATTCATGACAGATTGTTAGCCTAGTTGCTAAGCTGGGCTCTTAAGACCAAAACTCCAATATATGAAATGCTATTTTGATGAAACATCATACACTCACTCACCATTAGTCAAGGATACCCCAGTTTTGGGATCAACCCATTAAATGTCAAGGTCATAGGACTTTGATCATTGAAAATGGTTTTTGGATCATGACTGAGTGTGTATTGCAGCTATCAAAAACGTGTCAGGAATGTTCACCATGGGTAAAGGATGCCCCTATTGGTTTTGGGGTCAAAAGGTCAAGGTCATAGGACTTCGAATATTGAAAATGGATTTCAAATCATAACTTAGTGCGTTAACTTTGTACCTATTATATTGAAACTTGACTGGAATGTTCACCAGAGATGCCCCTATTGATTTAGGGATAAAAAGGTGAAGGTCATCGCATTGCACCATTTGACATGAAACTTGCCATGTCACATCAAGGATGTCCCCTACTGATTTTGGGATTCAAAGGTCAAGGTCATATAACTGAGTGCATACTAGTATTGCATATATCGACATGAAACTTGTTTTCCTTGGTTCGAGGATGTACCCTCTTGATTTTGGGGTGAACAGATCATTGGTTGTTTGCTCCCTAGTTAAGGCAGTAAAACGAGAACACACTATAGGCTTTGACGTTGCTAACGTCACATTTCGCCTTATATTCACTAAAATATAGATTGCATTAGGATGGGAATAACTAGATAATGATTTTCTTCTGACGGAAATGTCACGATAGAAAGGCAGTGCGTATTTTACTTTTTAAAAGAAATTTTGCCCATGGGACGTGCCCCCAAATTTGCACCTTATCAGATGGGTCTTTTTTCATAGACATAATTTTGTACATAAAGTGATAAGGCAGAAACCCGGCCACCACTGGTGCCATCCTGTCACTGCCCTCTCCTCTGGGCCTCCGGGAATAAAGAAAGAACCTGTACATGACGTTTAGAGCAGCTTAATCTGCCAAATTTTTATATGCGATATCAGCTCGACCAGTATGAGTAAAAGTAGTGTCCTGTACATGAAACTATTTCATTTCAAGTGTCGTTTATGAATAAATAGTAGTTTTGCTCACATAACCATCATAAATAAGCTATATTTTATGTAAAAGTGAGGGGGTTTATGATATGAACTCGTGATATGACGAACGGTTGTTTCTGTTGATGGAAATGTCAAAATGGACTGCAATAAGAAGATTCAATAAAACATTTCGTCCGAAAACGTGATTTTCTCCAAATGTTTTATTCCTAACATACCGTAGATGTTTGACTGTACAATCAACAACGCCGCTTTATTTTCAGTACGAAAGGAAATTTCTTTAACATTAATTAAATACAATGCCTAATACTTTGTGAATGTTAGCGAGAAAGTTTTAAATATTTATCCGGCAATATGTCTCAATTCTCTTAAAAATTTATGTTACAACAAATTAATATCCACCAGGGCCAATTTTAGAAATTATGTAGCTAAAAATAGTTCTAAAGCGAAAGTACAGGAGGATGGCGACAAAATGAACATGTCGGTCAAGTCGGTCGTTGGTCAAGCGGCTAGCTGATTAGATAGCATAGATTTTATATTTTACGTAAGTTGAAAACTCATGTTAGACTGATGTTGCATAAGACTAGCGATTGCAGCATGCATATGTCTTGTCAGGGCCGAGTTGATAAATCTCAAATTTATTTTATATAAGCCCGAGCAGCTAGCACTAGTGTCAAAGAACTGAACGATTTTGAATGATAATGGTTGGCATGTTGTCTCAAATATTTATCAAATAATTATCTATTTATATAATTTCAGACTTTCATCATCTTTTAAGTCGGTCTTTAACCACAAGATTTCCTTGATCAACTTTGCTACTTAAATTGCTAATGCAGCTTAAGTAACCGCGAACGATCAAGCATTCAGATGTATCTTATTGACTGATTTTCAATTCTATGTTCATCTTTTACAAAGATCTAATAATGTAGAAAACTAAGGAATTTAATTTAATTCCCTCAGATTTATTAATAATATACAATGACAAATTACATTTGTATTATATAGTTCTTACTGAAAGTTTTATAGGACTTACCCAAGTTTAAATATCTTATGTGCATGAATTATTAATAGCCATTCTCTGTAAGGACCAAAATCGTTCGGCACGGCATGTCATGGATTTTGATGATTTTCGGTATAATGGGTATATATTAAGTACTGACCATGAAAATAACACTTTTCAGCCAATGTGACCTCTGGTTGCCATGGTAACGAGGTCATTCTATTTATAGCACTTTTGGGACCATGAAATAAGCCAGCTCCGGAGACTTCGTTGCCATGGATACCACTGTAACAGCTTGTTCATCTTTATATAATCTATTCTTCCTTACTTCCATTCTTACTTAGTACACTTAGGTATGTGATATTTATTACAGGAACCTTATTGTATTAAGCCAAAATAAGTCAAAATGAAGCGAAATATAGAGGTGAAAATAAGGGCCAATTTAGTGTGTTTTTGACCATTTTCAATCTTAAATATCACAAAAGGCACCAATAGGAGACTAGTGATTTTCATCAATGGAAATGTATGTTTATTGACAAATAAATTGAACGAAAAATTGGAGTGGGTATTTAAGAGTTTTACCTAAATTCTGTCGTCAAAGACCGTTGCCATGGCAACATTAGACCTTTTTGCTTGTTTCATATTATCTTTGAAATTGATTTTATTCCTCTTTAGAGATTCATAAGATTGTCAAAATGTATACATGTATAGATATGACTGAAATCTTTTACATAAGAACAATTAAAATGTTCAAGGTCATTGGCTTGTTGTTCAAGGTCATTTATACTTTGAGACTCAGATTTTGCATAAAATATTGATTTTTTAATTTTTTTGTTACCGATTTTAGTGATTTTTGTGTCGCCTGCGAAGCATAGCGACACTTAGGGATCACTTTGTCCGTTGTCCGTCTGTCCGTCTGTCCGTCCGTCTGTCTGTCTGTCTGTCACACTTTGGGTGTCACAGCCCATAACTTTTGATTGGTAAGTGATAGGGCTTTGATATTTCACATGTGTATTCCTTGTGACAAGACCTTCTTACACATACCATAATTTTTGACCTAGTGACCTTGACCTACATATTTGACCTACTTTTCAAAAAAATTAAGAATGGATATATCTTTTGATTGGTAGGTGATAGGGCTTTGATATTTCACATGTGCAATCCTTGTGGCAAGACCTTTCTACACATACCATAATTTTTGACCTTGTGACCTTGACCTAGATATTTGACCTACTTTTGAAAAAAAGATAAGATTCGCTATATCTTTTGATTGGTAAGTGATAGGACTTTGATATTTCACATCTGTATTCCTTGTGACAAGACCTTTCTACACATACAATAACTTTTGACCTAGTGACCTTGACCTACATATTTGACCTACTTTTCAAAAAAAATTAAGAATGGATATATCTTTTTATTGGTGAGTGTTAGGACTTTGATATTTCAGATGTGCAATCCTTGTGGCAAGACCTTTCTACGCATACCATAATTTTTGACCTTGTGACCTTGACCTAGATATTTGACCTACTTTTGAAAAAAAGATAAGATTCACTATATCTTTTGATTGGTAAGTGATAGGGCTTCGATATTTCACATGTGTATTCCTTCTGACAAGACCTTTCTATACAGACCATTAAATTTGACCTTTTGACCTTGATCTAGATATTTGACCTACTTTTCAAGAAAAGTAATATTGGCTATATATTTTGATTGGTAGGTGATAGGGCTTTGATATTTCACATGTATTTTCCTTGTAACAATGCCATTCTACACATACCATTATTTTTTTTTACCTTTTGACCTTGACCTACATATTTGACCTACTTTTCAAAAAAAATTAAGAATGGATATATCTTTTGATTGGTAAGTGATAGGGCTTTGGTATTTCACATGTGTATTCCTTGTGACAAGACCTTTCTACACAGACCATAAAATTTGACCTTTTGACCTTGACCTAGATATTTTACCTAGACCTACTTTTCAAGAATTTTGATCCACTTTCTAGAATAATAATCAAACCGCTTCGCAGGCGACACAAGCATTCCTTGGATTGCTATTTTTTTATTTAAATATTTTCATAGCTCATATATATTATGAAAGCACATGAATATAAGAAAGGCAAATCTTAGAATTTATTGAATTGTCGCAATTCAATAGGAAAATATTTTTCCGTCAAAAAACAAGAAAAATACAGATTTCGTCCCTTTTTTATCAAAATACTAACCAAGAATTTAGATATTCGAAGATGTGAAGAAACGTAATCAATAGTTCTAAGAAATAAGTGATACATTAATCATTTTATGGCAAATGACTGTTAAGTTCAATATTTCAAGGTTTCTAAAATATTGACACCTTCATTTTATGAAAAATCAGGATTTTACGTCAAATCTGGTCACTTAAAGTTTAATGACCTTGAAAATTCAGTGGATGACCTTGAAATATTTTCAAGGTCATTTTTATATCAAAACGCCTCTGATAGATGTATACATGAACTTCTGTTCCAATATCATGCGCAGATAGTTTGATAGAGGTTGTGTTTAAATTCATCGTATTGAAACCTTTCAGCCGATTGTTGCCATAGCAACTAAATTTGATGCTGCTTTGCATATAAAAGGACAAATTAGCCCAAATAATTTTTTATATTCATGTAGAGTTCAAAGATGATACTAATTGGATAACTAGAATTTGGACTTCAAAAATTGGTGCTTTTGTGAAATTTTCAACCCTGTAAAACAGTAAAAACATGCAAAAAAGGGTCTTTGAGTGCCCAAAACAAAGCCTTTTGATACCCTGTTTTGGCCCAATTTTTCATCTTGTATACATGAAGCATCCGAGATGAATGTAAAAAACTTTACAAATATGCATAATAATAAGGATTAAAAGAAAATAATCAAAGCAATTTTAGATTTAAAATGTACCTGTTTCCATGGTAACAAAGCCTACAAATATGCCTTGTCCTATAGATTTTCCCGATTTTTGAAACTTCAGACACGGTTACCATGGCAAGACAACCTTTTTGAAAAAACTGGGGTTGATTTACATACTAGTACTTCATATTGAACTTCCATACCAAAAATCTCAAAAATCCATGACATGCCGTGCCAACATGTTTTGAAATTCTTTGGTTCTTACAGAGAATTGCTGTTAATATCTAATCTTAAACTATCATTGCTTAATAAATGACCAAAAACTTTTCATCAACCAAGTCACCCTATTTAATATTTTATAAAAATGTAACAATTGACACCTATACTAATTGATTTCTTTATAATAATAACATGATAAAGTGAAACTTCATTCTTAATTTAGTCGCCTTAATCATATCCAATTTCGTTATTTCAAATTTCCCTACACCATAATCGTTTTGTTACACACCGCCAGTGAGGCAAGTACGCAGATGCTTCCACATAAAAGAAAAGGCACAGTACAATGGGCCATTTTAGTGTAGAAAACTGCATGCATGCCCTGTAAACGTGTAAAATATATCCATTAGGTTCTGGGGCATTGATTTCCCACAAGGGCTTAATTCTTCTTGGACCCATCAAAAGGGCCTCAAAGCGATCCCCCATTAACCCCCTGACTCAGAAAGTGCCTCCACTTGAAAAGTACGTACTCTGGCTACGTGCCTGCCAAGCACAGGCCGCTGATATTTTTTAAATAAATCAAATATGTCAATACAAATGGTGTGTTTGATCTTGTCATTCCTTCGTATTGTTCGGTAAAAAATTAAATCATTAAATTTTGTATGATGCATTTGATATATTATTAAAAATGATATCAGTGGCCTCAGCTGTGATCGAGATTATCAATTAAGCTTTCAGCTCTGGCACCAGATATTTTTAAAATAACAATTAATTTGGGTCAAGTGAAAGGCATATACATTGCATTGTATTCATTTATCTGTATGAAAATGTCCGAAATTTCTAATTATGAAAGCTGAAATATGAAAAGATGATGTTATGTTAGATCAGAAAAGAGATTCATTACGAGGGCTGATTGATATTGCTGTGAGCCTCGGGTTTTTTGGGATGCAGAAGCTAGGTATTCTGATGATAGATTATTTCCAAAAAGGACAAACAATCAATGGCACATACTATGCTTCACTTCTGACACAGTTACGGGAAAATATTAAACTTTGATTAGCACTGCGATTAAATTAAGCTCACTAATTATTATGCTCCTGTTCACAAGTCTGTCACTGCCATGAATGTGGCTTTAATTTGATTAAGCATTCGCCTTATTCACCTGATCTTGCTCCATCAGACTTTCATTTATTCCCAAAACTGAAAGCAGCTATTTCTGACACCCACTTTCATGATGACGTAATTGCAGTGGATGGCTTTATGACCAGTCAAGTTAAGGAGTTCTTTAAATGTGGTACTTAGGCCCTCAAACACCGGTGGCAAAAGTGTATCTATAGATACTGAAGGGGATTATGTAGAAAAATAATGCAAAATGACTGATAAATTCAAATAATCCATCAATACGAGGCTCACAACATATCAATCAGCCCCAGGGATTTTTTTGCCTCTTTTTGGGGCCGTTATTCGGCCCCATTCCCAATGAAAAATATTATCTTTTTTCCCAATTGTGGCTCTAAAATTTCCCAATCACATTTAGCTGGAATTATCACAAAAATAATAGTGAAATTTACTGGTTCAAAAGTAGCAAATTTACTAATTATTTGCCATATTGTTGTAAGCATAAGAAATTAAATCAAATTTTAAAGAAAATTATTTGATTAAACATTCAATTCTGAACTTTTGATGGCATAAACTGTCATTTTATTTTTATATCTGTACTTCCCAAAATATTCCAAAACATCGTTAATTTTCCCAATTGCATGGGCCCGGACCCTATTCCCAAATTACTGAAAAAAATCACTGAGCCCTGAGGTAACACTATGACTAGAATATTATGTAAAGAACAGCTGTATTGTATAAAATAATAAGTATGTATGTCAATAATTTATATATTTATCTATCTCGTATACTGCAGCACCCTTTCTTTCTGTATTATTTTAATTTGCATGCATTAATATGTGCATCCATGCTTTGAGAATATTTAAAATGAAATATTTTTTTTAATGTGCAAGCAAATGAATTATCTATCTATCTATCTATCTATCTATCTGTCTGTCTGTCTCTCTGTCTCTCTCTCTCTCTCATATTTTTTCTGTATTATTTCTGCAGCATGTGCATCCATTCTGGTGGATGTAATCATAATCATAATATTGCAAATAAATTCTGGGAGAGAGTGATTGTCTTAAAGTCTTCATGTATAATGCACAACTTTAAGTCAAAAGTCAGTTCACGTTGAAAATGCAAATCTGACAGTTTTCCTGATTTATTTTGTGTTTCCACATAAATGTGCAAGCATAATGTAATCCTTCAGGGCACTTTGTAGACACAATCATACATTTTAAATTTATGCTAATCTTGCCCTAGAACATTTATTTAAGAACTGAATGTTAAAGGAGCTGTTAAGATAAGGGCCGTATTTAGCCCTGAATCTCGTGACTTATTTCTTGCGCATGGCGAATCGTATACAGAAAAACATGAATCATTATTGAAGTATTATGTATTTGCAGAACTTCTACATGTTTTACATTATGTCGAGGAACTCTTAAGGTTGTAAAATTAAGGTCGAAAGAGGTAGGGGTGCTCGGATAGAAAATCCGATAATATCGACAAAAAACGTATACATTTTTGAATATTTTGTCTAAAATGGATAAATATAAGCTAAAAGACATCACATATGTCTACATTGTGTATCAGAAATATATTTCGAACGTTCTACCTCCTTTAATCGGTAAATAATGAAATCCGGAACTTAAAATACGGTCTTATTCTTCATTCAATGGCTACAATGTAAGCCTTTTAGCGCGAGATACACATTGACAGAGAAATGAACATCACTCTTGCTTATTCCGTTCCTAATTCTTGTATCTTTCATTCAAATATATTGAGTACGCAATGTTTGATGGATTAAAGAGGAAAAAATAGTCAAATGTGCAATATTTAATGGTCAAAAAGATCGATTCTTAAAAAAAGCACCCCCCTTTCCATTTTTAGTTTTTCGTCTCTGGGGTAGTGTTCCCCCCGGAGATACAGAACCCCACTTTGCCAAAAAATTTGTATCATGGATACACATCTCCAGTAAAAGTGGCTTTCTGTATATCCGGGGGGAACAATGTTCAAAAAAACTTTTCCGTTTTCTATTGATTTCTATGAGAAAAAGATAAGTTTTGACCCCAAAATTAGCAATATTATGCAAAACAGATAAAAAATAACTTCATATTCTGATGGGATGCCGTATAAGTATACATTTTACCAAAAAAGGTTCTTGAAATTTCAATTTTTAAAATTCCACTTTTCAGGGCTGATTTTACGCCTTATCTTAACAGCTCCTTTTTATAGTTTATTGGAGTATGAACTATCAGGTTTGTTGCATCACAAATTGTGTAAAACTGCATATAATGCATTTGATAAGTGATCAGTATAACCAGAAATTTTTCGCGAGTATAAAATTTCACGATTTTACGAAAATTAGGGTGACTTTATTTTCGCGTGTACAGTTTTTCGCGCTTCCTAAATTACATATGATAATACTGTTTTGTACCTTTCATTATTGAAGTTTTAGTTATTTCTATTATGAGAACACACTCAATTTACTTCTCTTCATTCACTTCTCTCTACATCTAATCAGGAAAAATGAACAATGACACAAGTACAATATGAACAAATGTAATGGATATACCAATTTTTGATCAACCTTATCAAACACAATTTTAAGCGAGAATAATTTTAGCGATTCAAAATCACTCGCGAATATAGCGAAAATTTGTATCTCGTGAAAAATTTCTGGTTATACGTTATCTGCATTCATATTCAATTGTGTATATAATTAAGGAAAGAACTTTCCAATGTAGCAAATCACTTGATCTTGTGACCTTGACCTTGGGAGTTTAAAATTGAAATTCTGGTTAAATTCACACTGCTCTACTGAAAACGTGGAAATCTTTTTGCGTGGGGGTAATTTTTCACTTTCTGCAATTGTATTATTTTCGTGAAAATATAAGTCTCTGCATGAAAATTATAACCAGTATAAAGGACTTATGGAGATACTCCCTATTTCCCCCAAATTATCCCCATGCGTACTGTTACTGTCATTCTGCGAAAAATTTCACCCTAGCGAAAATAACCATGTTTACAGTAACTCTCATAGTCATCATGTCTTTGGACATCGATCAATGTATCAAAAACACATGTTTTTTTTCCACTTTATTGCAGGTCGACTCCATCTAAATGATCAGAAGAATGACGTTAAAAGCTACGAGCCTGGCCAGCAAAATCGTACTGAACGATGGAGTAGAGATGCCGATGTTTGGACTTGGGTTGTATATGTCGGCGTCCGGGCAGGGTAAAGCTGCGGAAAAAGCTGTAATTCATGCGGTACAGAATAATTACAGGCTCCTAGACACGGCTCAGTTCTATGGGTAAAGATATAAGTAATATAGACTAGATTTAAAAAGACTCTGAGAACGAACTCTTTCTATCATATTATAAAATTATTGCACAGTGATGAGGTTGATATGATGATTTATGGAGTTATAAACCAATATTGACCAAGGCCGAAGGCAGATTTCATCTCTCCATAAATACTGTAAGTGTACTTATTTTAATGCAACCAAATTTTAGTGCAAACAGAGCAGAATTGGGTAAATTAACATATTAGCGTAATCATGAATTAGCGCATATGACTAATTTTCATCATTAATCTACAAAAAAGTTCAGTAATTTAATAGCATACGTAGCCTTGAATTAGCACAGTCTTTATAGCGCTAACTCCACTAAAATATGAATCCTGCTTAAATAAATACACATACAGTATAGGATCTCAAATGATTTTTTATTTTATACGGTATTTATGAAACAAGTTGTGTGAATTTTACACCCCCGAGCTTTGGCGAGGGGATAAAAATCACACAACAAACTTCATAAATATCGTATGGAATAGAAATAACATTTTAGATTCTTTTTATCACATGAAACATGAAATAATTAATCAAAATAACGTCAAAATATTAAAATTTCGACTTCATTTCTTGCAAATAACACCGTTTCTAGTGTGACGTGACAAAGGTCTGGAGCACTTTATTCAATGACAATGCGCCCAAAGTGATATGTAACGTGTTATCATAACATTTATTTATGAAATGGCATTATGTAACTGAATAAAGGGTTATCATGTGATAAAACGTTGTATTGAATACATTAATTTTTTTTGGTATCACCGACTCTATAATTGTGTGCTTTCTTTGTAAAAAGATGACATATATTTCACTTTAAGTTCATGAATGATTTTGCATTAAAAGTCTTTTCAACTAAATTTGGATGTGCAAAATGTAGTAAGGAATACTGAGGATATAGTAAAAAATATGTTTTTATACGCCCGTCATTTGACGGGTCGTATTATGGTATGGCGAAGTCCGTCCGTCTGTCCGTCCGTCTGTCCGTCCGTCTGTCCGTCTGTCCGTCCGCCTATGGAACGCAATAACTTGATTATGCATCAACGGATTTTCACGAAATTCATACATTATGATTGGACTGTGGAGAGGAAGCCGCCTTTCGATTTTCAGGTTCATCCGATTTGTCGTTACAGAGTTTTGGGACTTAGATTTTTAAAATACAGTGAAAATATACTAAAATAGTTAAAAATTATTTAAAAATCTATTTCTGGTCGAAATGTTTTGAAATTTTGTATACTTCAAGTAGAAAGGATGTTCTTTGACACATGTAACGGGTTTTTAATTTTTTTGTCGCATAATCGAGATATTGTGTGTAATGGGAAGGGGGGTGGGTTATATGCACATACATGTTAAGCTAAGGGCAAAATATAGGTGCATGGAACGCAATAACTTGAATATGCGTCGACAGATTTTCATGATATTCATACATTATGTTTGGATTGTTGAGAGGAAGCCGCCTTTCGATTTTCAGGTTCATTCGATTTGTCGTTACAGAGTTATGGGACTTAGATATTTTAAAATACAGTGAAAATATACTAAAATAGTTAAAAATTATTTAAAAATCTATATTTGATCGAAATGTTTTAGAATTTTGTATACTTCAAGTAGAAAGGATGTTCTTTCACACATATAATGGATTCGTAAATTTTCACATTATCCAGAAATTATGTGTAATGGGGGGGGGGGGTTATATGCACAAACATGTTAAGCTTAGGGCAAAATATAGGTGCATGGAACCACAGGGATTTATTTCGCTAATACCGGTTGCTCTATTTACTATATGTGTATATATATTATATATATTACACCTATAGTAAATAGAGCAACCGGTATCAGCGAAATAAATCCCTGTGCATGGAACGCAATAACTTGAATATGCGTCAACAGATTTTCATGATATTTGTACATTGTGATCAGACTTTGAAGAGGAAGCCGCCTTTCGATTTTCAGGTTCATCCGATTTGTCCTTATGGAGTTATGGGACTTAGATATTTTGGTGTTGTGAACAAAATCCCAACGGGCGTATCTTGCTGCGTGAGCGTAGGCTTTATTTGATTGGGTGTACATGCACGACTTTATTATTTCAGAAATGAAGCTGACGTTGGGAGGGCAGTGAAGAAATCTGGAGTAGACAGGAAAGATTTATTCATTGTCACCAAAGTATGGGAAAATGGTGAAGCGCGATGTAAAGAGGTCTTCAACGAAAGTATGAAAAAGTAGGTCTCATTCACTGAGGGATATATCCAAATCTATGTTAACCATACTCATTGCACATCAAGGTAGCATGTGTTACATTTATAGGAAAAATCGTGTTTTTCAATTGAATTCTATGCTATACCTGTATAGGTTCCAAAACCAGGTCAATGACGTCGTTCTCCCCATTGCCACTTTGATTGACGTGAAGTGCAAATTAAGCTTATTTTTTTGACAATGTCACTTGAGGACATAATGAAACCCATCGATGACCATGATTTATCAATCTCCATTGAATATTTTCTGTTTGTCTTCCTTCTCCAGTGTCCAAATGAGTGAGTAAATGAAAGTCAAGACACAAAACATAAATCAGAATTCAAAAAGCCCAAATAGTGTAAACGTTGTTATTTTTGCTGGGGGAAATTTTCACGAAATGCCTATTGCAACAATACGCGTGAAAGAAATTTTGGCGAAATCGGGATTATTCCCTTAAGTCTTTAATACTGATTGTTATTTTCATGTGGGGTTATTTTCACAATAAAAATTAACCCAACGCAGAAATTTCCATGTTTACAGTACATAAACCAAAGAAAATGCAAAACTAAACTTAACAAACAAAACAATCTGCAATAGAGAAAATGTGAATTCCCAATAGACCATTTTCACATTACCGCAGTTGACTCACATTTTACACATCCTAATTAAGGCCTAACATCACAAATTTTGACGTAACTTAACCGTGACGTCATAGCAGATTTATGACATCACAGTTAGAAATAACGTTAATTTTGTGAGGTCGGATCTTTGCGTGTCTGAAATGCAAGTCTAGCGGTAATATGAAGAAGGTCTGATGGGGATGAGATCAGGTGCCCGGGAAGAGTAAGCATCTCCTGTTTGCTAGCAACACCTGTCATTGGATGGTGTGAAAGTCTGTATCAATACGCAAGATCAAAACTACAGTACATGCAGCATGTCCGTCCATTCTGATTTGCATTTAGTCACCTATCTAAACCATTGTTCACTTTTTCTGCCTAAGTAAATTGATGACTTCAAGACAATGGAGAACAATCAGAAAGTGCACAAAAACATCCGTATAACTTTTGTTAGATGTATGCTGTGATTGATATTTTCGTAATCAAGCAAAGACAAAGTAGTTTGCAATTTCCTATAAAAATATATTTTTGTAGCTATTCTTTCAAGTTTTTAAATTCTAACATAGAAAGGGAGGTACATTAGTGTAGATCTTAAATAGACTCAAGTTAATGATACTTAATGAATTTTATCTTTGATAGCCAGTGACGCGAAGTACAGAGTAAGATTTTTTCCTATTTTCAGACTCGATCTTGGATACATTGACCTGTATCTGATACATTCCCCATCTGCAGGAAAGAATGTGGAGACATATAAAACACTGTTGGACTTTAAAAGTAAAGGCTTAATCAGGTAAATTTCTTACTTTTTTGTGCTTTGAATAAAGCTTTATTCACTGGATTTTCATTACCATATCTCCTCACAACATACATGTAGTTGCAGGGGTATATATGTAAGACAAATATTTGTTTGTGTGTGTGCGTGTTTGCAAATGCACTTATGCACAAGTGCATCACACCTTTGTAACACAGCCTAGAGAGTGCAGTTTTGATTGGATCCCCTCCAAACTTCATACACTAATTGCTTATGACAAGAGGGAGTCAAGGTTGTATGTCACAGATAATGGAAACATTTAGAATTCTTGTACATGTATATAGTCTAGGGCACAATTTTGATTGGATCTTGACTTAACTTCATACACATTGTCCCTTATGATAATTAGTCGAAACCAATCAATTTAAAAGGTCAATTGTCAAGGTCACAAATTAGAAATGGTTTAAATCTTTGTATACAGTCTAGAGGGCACAAATTTGGTTGGATCTTGAACAAACATCATCCACTACTTATTTTCAAAGTCATGGGACTGTGTACACTTATTGCTGATGGCATAAGAAAATATGGAACTGTAAACATGGTTTTTTTTTTCGCTGGGGGAAAATTGTGCGATTATAACATCAAGATGTTATGCGTTGGGGAAAAATTGGCGATAAAAGTGTCTTTTCCATTGTAAGAATGCAGCGGGGATATTGTCCATTGACTCACAAAAAACGCGTAAATTAACCCCACGCGAAAATTCCTACGTTTACAGTATTGGTTTTCAAGGTCATAGGGCAAAGGCCTATTTCACAGGTTGGAATTTGTCAAAATCCTTGAATTTATTCTAGATGTGTCATCCATCAAGGGATCTTGGTCAAATTTCATACAGTAAACGCAAGTGACAGAAGAACACCCTTTTTTATTATCAAGGCCAAAGGTCAAGAAAGGAGATATAGAGCGAGCACTTCTAAAGGGAACTTCATCAATGTTAACACATGTTTCCCATATAATGTGACATCATAATTTCAAGTTCATATGTGAAAGCTCTTTCAGAAGTGATTTTGGTTTTCAGAAATTGGTATTGGTTGAAAGCCGCTGCCTTTTTCTGTATGAGTACATTGATATTGATGGCGTTCAAAGGGATGCTACGCTTTGCTTTGTTTACTGGGGTTTTTTTTTGTAATTTTGCAAGGATGTTAGCAAAAAAAACTAACTTAAATTAATTTTTAGAATAAAACAATCCATAGACATGCTCAGTCCAGACTAAGTTTAAAGTTAGAATAGTAATACATGTATATCATGTAAAAGATGAAAAAAAATTGTTTAATTATATAGGTCAGTGGGTGTGTCAAATTATGGAGTACAACACTTAGAGGGGTTGAAGGATGCCGGCTTGCTCACCCCCTCTGTCAACCAAATTGAGCTACACCCTTGGCAGCAGAAGAAGCACATCGTAAAATACTGCAGAGAGAACGGGATCGCTGTGATGGGTTACTCCCCCATGGCCAAGGGACAAAAACTTAAAGATCCAACACTCGGGAAAATTGCTCAAAAGTAATCAGTTAGCTGTACTGTGAAACATTTTCAGATCATTTTCAGGGCCCGGCACCATAAACTAAGAATTGACTTAAGTCTAAATTTCAATTTTCTTTCATGTCATTATGATATTAGTGATGACTTGAAACTATTCAAAGAATTAGTCTGTTTTCAGAGTAGAATAGGATGGATGAACTCAATAATGCAAATTTTCACTTATTTGCTATATACCGTATTTTGAGAATTTGACTTAAGTCATTAATTCTTAGTTTATGGTGCCGGGCCCTGAATTTTGGCAGATTTATTAAAATATCAGCTACAGACCCTTTCACATTATTTGCGATACTGAATTTTAAGCTCCATTCTTGGGGAACAAAGAATAGCTTGTAAATGCACAAATAACATCATTTAAATGTCACTTTTCCTCATAGAATTTCATATAACAATCAAATAAAGTTGATGGAGTTTGCCCAATCTATTGCTTGTCCCCGAAACTGCATGAGCCTCAAATTTGGTACCACACATTATTTCTAAAACTTGTAAGTAAGATTTATTGTAAGCTATTTCTCTCGTGAATGTTTACTTTCAAGCACAGCAGTCTGACACACTATTCATTAATCCCCCGTGGGTCAAAAACCCTCTTGAGAGTCAAAAACCTATTTGCTTTTTTTTTACGCATGTGGGTTAACGAAGAGTTTGTCAGAATCCCATGCTTTCAAGAGACCCTTTTTCACTAAATTGACATATATTCTTGTAGTGTCGTATCTCGAATATTTCAGATATAACAAAACCCCGGCCCAGGTTATGATCCGTTGGAGCGTCCAGATGGGCTTTATCACCATACCAAAATCAGTCAACTTAGATCGCATCATTGAGAATGCGGATGTTTTTGATTGGTCGATAGATGAAGAGGACATGACCATACTAGTGAGTACAATTATAGTTGTTTTGTATGTTTAGGTTTGTAATGGTCATAGCAAGTTAGGAAATTTGACCTTGGTTGTTGATGGACTTTGACCTTTGTTGTTGATGGTCATGACTTTGACCTTGGTTGTTGATGGTCATGGAATTTGACCTTTGGTTTATGATGGTCATGGAATTTGACCTTTGGTTGTTGATGGTCAAGGAATTTTACCTTTGTTGTTAATTGTCGTGAAATTTGGCACTTGGATTTCATGGCCATGGATATTGACCTTGTTTGTAACTTTTCATGGAAGATTACCTTGGTTATTGACTATGTTATGACCTTGGTTGTTGATGGTCATGGAATATGACCTTGTTTGTTTGTGGTGATTGACTTTGGTTGTTGATTGTCATGGACTTTAACTTTTGTTTTAATTGGAATTTGAGCTTGGTTGATAATGGTCATAGAATTTGACATGGGTTTTAATTGGAATTTAACCTTTGTTGATAATGGTCATAGAATGTTATCTTGATTACTGATGGTAATGGAATTTAACATTGGTTAGAGATGATCATAAAGTTTGACCTTGGTTGTTGTTTGACCTTGTGATTGAACAGACTTTTGTTTGCAATGGTCATGGAATTGACATTAGTTGTTTACTAATTTGGATTTTGACGTTACTTGTTGATGGTCATTGAATTTGACCCAAGTTGACATTGTTGATTGTAATATGACCTTGGTTGTTCATTGTTATTGAATATGACCTGTTGTTGATGGTCAACATATTCAACCTAGGATGTTCATAGTAAGCTTCTTTGACCTTGGTTGTGATGGCATTTGACTTTTGTTGTTTATGGTAATAGAATTGACATTGGCTGTTTATTGATATGGTTCTTGACCTTAGTTGTTGGTACATGGTTATAGGATTTTGTCATAGGTTTTTCTTTATGGTCATGGAATTTGACACTGGTAATGTAATTTGAAATTTGTTGTTGACACTGGTTGATGATCATCATGGAATTTGATCTTTGAAGTTGATGGTCATGGAATTTGACCTACGTTGCAGGCAGTGAGTGGAATTTGACCTTGGTAGTTGCCATTTATGGAATTTTCCTTGGTTGTTAGTACATGGTCATAGAATTTGCTTTGGTTGTTTATGGTCTATGAAATTGATCTTTGTTGTTGATGGTTACAGAATTTGACCTTGGTTGATGTTGATCATGGCCTTTGACCTTGGCTGTCGGTGGATGGACGTCAACATCATACAAGACAATGCAAAGTGTAACATCTTGCATAATCTATTGAGTCTTTGTGGAAAACAGAGTTTAATCCCCTTACAGACGGTATCTGACGTAAAACCACTGTGACGTCATGAAAATGATATGGTAACGTCAATTTTATACCGTCATTTTCCAGACCTTTAGGACTGTTTCCATAGAATTTGATGAGGTCATAATCAATCTACGTCGGATACCGTCTCAAATTGGAAGTAACTCTTGTTTTCGAAAATAGAGAATATGTTATTAAATTCCAATTATTAGCAATGGTCCTACATAAACAGTTTCCTTAAAAAGAAACATTCCCTGAATACTAATATAATATAATTAATCTTTTGACCTTTGACCTTGAAAACTTAAAGATTCATTCATACTCTGCATACCCTTTTAGGGTCAAATTAACCATATTATAATGAGATTTCTTTGTTTTGTGCAGGATGGTATGCCAGACGATTCTTGCACGTGGAATCCTTGTGAATCGCCATGGAAAGGATGATACACTGTATTTTATATGATTTTACCCAATACATACTGCTTTGTTAGTGTAATTGCTTTATATAGGTCATTTATAATTAACGAGACTCTATGGTTTTTAGATATATCTTTGTACAAGATTTTTTGTACTCTATGAGCAATACAGTATCCTTTAATGATACTTTCATAAGGGAAATAACTGGACCAAAAGTAGGTCAGGATTTCCCATACTTACATGAACTGTATTAAGAGAAATTTAGCATGTGATATTCTCACCATTTTGCCCTATAACAGTGGGGGGAGTTGAAGATTGGGCATGTAGAGTTAAACACAATATTTGTGATTTCAAAGATATTACAGTACCCTCCAGAACAAATTTAAGAAGATGTACAGAAGTAAGGTTGTCTGTCTGTCTTTCTGTCCATCTGTCCCATTTTATTCATGTTTGTACCAAAAGTAGGCCAATCATATCAGTACCTGGTACATTCATCCCCCAACAAATTTTAGAGGTTATAATGAAATGAAAATTAATGTTTGTCTGTCTTTTTTTTCTATGTCTCCTTTGATTTTTAAAGGGAATAGCCTGGCCAAAAAAGTAGGCCAATCTTTTCAATACTCAAGTAAGTCCCATCCCAAATAAAGTCCAGAGGTTGTACTGCGAGCCGTTGTCTGTCTCTATGATATCTGTCAGTCTGTCTTCTGGTTCGTTTGGAAAGGTGAACGGCTGCATGGCGAATTATGGGCCTATCCTGTCAATCTTTAAGTACATCCCATCCCTCAACAAAGCTGATATAGGATGTTTTCATATAAGTTTGTTTGTCTATTTTTCTGTCCTATACCACTGGGCTGGCTTCAGTTTGTCTATTTTTCTGTCCTACGTACCACTGGGCTGGCTTTGGTTTGTCTATTTTTCTGTTCTACGTACCACTGGGTTGGCTTTGGTTTGTCTATTTTTCTGTCCTACGTACCACTCATGGGCTGGCTTAAACCCCCTCCACTATCCCAATCAATCCCCAAAAACTTGCCATCTGTTGCATTTAATTTTGTACTCTTTCTCCAACGGCGTAGCTCTACCTGAAAAAGTGGAGGGGCACAACATCCCAACATTTCTAACTAGCAAAAAAAGGGGGGGGGGAGGAAGAGATTTTAAAAATATGGGGGTTTCATGTTCTGTATGCAGAAATTTTTACATGTCCGGTGCAATTTTAAATCTTAAGTACATGAATAAATGTCTAGCAAGCGGTAGCGAGCCAGGACATTTTTTTAGCAAAATATTGACTTGTCAGATAATACTTTCTATACCCTCTATCATGAACAAGTACATGTAATAATATTCTATATAGTTTGAGTTAAATGTCTTCATGTAAATTGATAAAGTAATATTTATAAAGAATGGATCAGAATAGCTAAATTATTCAGAGAGTCTATAAAGAACTGGCGAGCGGTAGCGAGCCAAAGAAAATTTTTGAAAATTGACCGAAAAATTGTAGATTTATGGTACAAAATGTTGCTATTTTAAACAATTATGTTAATGCATCATAAAATTTTGTGATTGAAAGGGGGGGGGGGCAAACATGGTTGTGCCCCCCACTTTTCAAAGTGTGGGGAGTGCCCCCGCTGCCCCCCCCCCCTTCATTCTCCTACGCCCTTGTTCACACCATGATACTGGTCTTTTCAACATATGATTAGTCATCAAGACGTTTCTGGTTTTCCCCATAACGTTTTCATCTTTCTGTTGATGTCCAGATATTTTTTATATACAGTGTAATTTGTCTGCATATGTCCAGCGCCATTAACAATGACGATATTTTCTTTTAATGAAATATTGAAACCAAGAGATGTTTAGAGAACATCGATCAAAAGGAATTTCATTGTCTGAAACATTAAGCAAGATACTGCAATATTTGTCTGAGTGTCGCAGTACATTGCAATGCATATTTTGACCTGTAATTCTTAGCCCTAATTCGAACTCGGAGAACCACCCGGCGTCCAGCTATGACTTTTCTTATTTTCTGCTTCATCACCAACGACCGCATAGAATATCATAAAAACGTACAAGTTTTAAAAGATCACGGTTTTAGATCCGTCCCTTCAAAATGTACTAGTAGCTGATTGGCTGAGGCATGTCCGGCCTCTGTCATCACTTTATGCAGAATATACAAGTAATAAACATGCATCTTCCTTAAAAGCTGTGTTTTTCGACCTGATCCGTCAACTAGAACAACCATCGATGTAATGGATTGGCTTAAATATTTTAGATTTCTAACCACTGCACGAAAATTCACCAAACTTTGTAGGAAGCAAGTACTTAACGATCCCGTCCGTTAAACAGGGTGGTCATCAATGAATCTCGTTGGCTGGGGTACACTATATGTCTATATATGTAAAATATGTTAAAACCAATAAAATTTTCTGAAATCGCGAACAGAACTTCGCGAAATGTACGTTATGGAGTTGAGTACTCGATGTCTTCTACCAGTATTGTGCATTTCGACCCAATTTGTCAAGAAAGATTATCTCCAGTGTAACTGATTGGCTGATGCATGTTTGTGTAATAGCTGCAAAGAATCTAGTAAGGCACTGCAGGAATCGAATGCTCGATATTTCCTATCTACATTGAATTTTTCGAAACAACCCCGTCCCTTCCAAAATAAAGGTAACTGCCATTGCATCTTCACAGACCTATGCATAGACTCTTGTTACAGACTCTTGTTTAAGTTGGTCAAAGCACACTGCCTGAAATCAGCATAAAAATTATCGGCACACTTTGGCAATACAACCCAAATGTTCTGTCGACTAAGTACTAGTATTTCTATTGGTTCATGACCTTACTGAACATTCAGATATACATGCACTTGTATTTTATTAAACATGCACATAAGAACATACAAACTATTTTTCTATTTCGGAACTTGTATACTACGAGGACTGATTGATATGTTGTGAGCCTCGGCTCTGCTGATAGATTATCTCCAAAAAGGACAAACAATTCATTGCTCATACTATGCTTCACTTCTGACACAGTTAAGCGCCGCGGAAAGCTCACTAGTTAATGTGTTGTTCCATTATGACAATGCTCCTGTTCACGAGTCTGCCACTGCCATGGCTGCCATTCATGATTGTGGCTTGAATTTTATTTATCATCCGACTTATTAACCTGATATTGCTCCATCAGACTTGCATCTATTCCCAAAACTGAAAGCAGTTATTTTTTTAATCGACTTTCAGTCCCATGATGACGTCATACTTGCAGTGGGTCAAGATAAGGGATTCTTTAAAGGTGGTATTGAAGCCCTTAAAGTGTATAGATATTGAATGGGATTATGTAGAAAAATAATGCAAATGTCTGAATTAATCCAATTTCTTGAATACGAGACTCACAACATATCAATCAGCCCTCGTATCAATTTACTAAGAGCAGGTTTATTATGATATCTATGTAATAAAAAAAATCTGAAGGATTTATCCGTATGTCGTCTTTATAGAACTTTGCCACACAAAAGAAAAAAAACACGATCTGGCCCTGGGGCTAATTTTAACCAAAATTTGAAGGAAATAGATTTTCGACACAGGAGCTCGGCGCCAACAATTCTCAATTTCCACTTTAGAAAGAGGATGCTATATAATTTGTAGTTCCGTGGTGTCGAGCTCTTGTGATTTTCGACTTTCGCATTCATTTTGTATTCAGTGGCTACAATGTAAGTCTATTAGCGCGAAAAACACATTGGCGGAGAAATGAACATCTTTCTTGCTTATTTCATTCCTAATTCTTGTATATTTCATTCAGTCGTATTTAGGTTACATCTTTTGATGGATTAAAGAGGAAAAATAGTCGAATGTGCTATATTTTATGGTCGAAAAGGTCAATTCTTAAAAAATGCACTCCCTTTACATTTTTGGTTTTTCGTCTATGGGGTTGTGTTCCCCCTGGAGATACAGAACTTTGCCAAAAAAGTTGTATCATTGATATACATCTCCAGTAAAAGTGGCTTTCTGTATATCCGGGGGGAACGATGTTAAAAAAAAAACTTTCCGTTTTCTATTGATTTCTATGAGAAAAAGAGAAGTTTTGACGCCAAAATAGCAGTAATTTGCAAAACAGATAAAAATTTACTTCATATTCTGATAGGTATGCAGTATAGGTATACATTTTACATAAAACAATTCTTGAAATTTCAATTTTCAAAATTCCACTTTTCAGGGCTGATTTTACGCCTTATCTTAACAGCTCCTTCTTGAATTTCATACAAAGACCTTTGACCCAATGACCATAAATATGCGGTAATAAGTTATATATTGTTTGAACAGATGTTCAGGAATGCAACACATAAACACAAAAAAACACGATTTTGTGAATTTGTAAGAAAGGAGGGGATCTCTAACAACACTCGGTTGCAGCTACCACAGTAAAACACCCCAGAGCAGACACGTACAGGAAGAGACGCAAAAGGGGCAGAGAACACCAAATCGCATAAAAACGTCAAACACAAAAGACTACACATAAACCAACGATACCAATGGGCAATCGGTGCCGACTTAGAACGACCATCTGTCACCCAAGTAGCAGATGGTGTTGTTATCCGGATTACTTGCGCTCAACCCTCCCACTTTTCCGATTACCAAGAGTTCTATAAGATTACAATGGTGGTGTAAAATAACATTCTCACTGTAAGATGACCAAACAGACAACATTAAGTAGAGGCCAAAAGCAATGTAAATGTATATAAAACAGAGTGCTTATGAAATTCAGTCCGTGCTCTGCCGGCTGTGGCAAGCTGATGCATGCTATCATCCCGAGGAATCTGACCCAAAAATCGAAGAGAACATGCAGGTTGTCGGGGCTCTGTCAGCTCTAAAGAGGTTTGGACAGAGTTATATATATGTCATGGAGTCCAGTCGTCACAGTCAGTCAGAGAGCAGTTCTTGAGAAAGCGCTGGTACAAGACTTTAGATTGGTAAAGTACCAAGACAAGAGTCATTCTAATGACACCCTTAACAAATCGGGTTTATTAATATCCTATTTTACCATTTTGTATTTAATACCATTTTTCGCGATCCCATGTATATTTCAATACTGAAGAGACTAATTCCATGATAAAGTTTCTCATTTTTATACGCCCGTCATTTGACGGGTCGTATTATGGTATGGCTAAGTCCGTCCGTCTGTCCGTCCGTCCGTCCGTCTGTCCGTCCGCCTATGGAACGCAATAACTTGATTATGCGTCAACGGATTTTCACGAAATTCATACATTATGATTGGACTGTGGAGAGGAAGCCGCCTTTCGATTTTCAGGTTCATCCTATTTGTCGTTACAGAGTTATGGGACTTAGATTTTTAAAATACAGTGAAAATATACTAAAATAGTTTAAAAATCTATTTCTGGTCGAAATGTTTTGAAATTTTGTATACTTCAAGAAGAAAGGATGTTCTTTGACATATGTAACGGGTTTTTAATTTTTTTGTCGCATAATGGAGTTATTGTGTGTAATGGGAAGGGGGGGTGGGGGTGGGTTATATGCACATACATGTTGAGCTAAGGGCAAAATATAGGCGCATGGAACGCAATAACTTGAATATGCGTCAACAGATTTTCATGATATTCATACATCATGTTTGGACTGTGGAGAGGAAGCCGCCTTTCGATTTTCAGGTTCATTCGATTTGTCGTTACAGAGTTATGGGACTTAGATATTTTAAAATACAGTGAAAATATACTAAAATAGTTAAAATTATTTAAAAATCTATTTTTGATCGAAATGTTTTGAAATTTTGTGGACTTCAAGTAGAAAGGATGTTCTTTGACATATGTAACGGGTTTTTAATTCTTTTGTTGCAAAACTGAGATATTTGTAATGGGAAGGGGGGTGGGTTATATGCACATACATGTTAAGCTAAGGGCAAAATATAGGCGCATGGAACGCAATAACTTAAATATGCGTCAACAGATTTTCATGATATTCATACATTATGTTTGGATGTGGAGAGGAAGCCGCCTTTCGATTTTCAGGTTCATTCGATTAGTCGTTACAGAGTTATGGGACTTAGATATTTTAAAATACATTGAAAATATACTAAAATAGTTAAAAATTGTTTAAAAATCTATTTTTGATCGAAATGTTTTGAAATTTTGTATACTTAAGGTAGAAAGGATGCTCTTTGACATATGTAACGTGTTTTTAATTTTTTGGTCGCATAACTGAGATATTTGTAATGGGAGGGGGGGGGGTTATATGCACAAACATGTTAAGCTAAGGGCAAAATATATCTATTTTTGATCGAAATGTTTTGAAATTTTGTATACTTCAAGTAGAAAGTATGTCCTTCGACATATATAACGGGTTTTTAATTTTTTTGTTGCAAAACCGAGATATTTGTAATGAGAAGGGGGATGGGTTATATACACATACATGTTAAGCTAAGGGCAAAATATAGGCGCATGGAACGCAATAACTTGATTATGCGTCAACGGATTTTCACGAAATTCATACATTATAATTGGACTGTGGAGAGGAAGCCGCCTTTCGATTTTCAGGTTCATTCGATTAGTCGTTACAGAGTTATGGGACTTAGATATTTTAAAATACATTGAAAATATACTAAAATAGTTAAAAAATATTTAAAAATCTATTTTTGATCGAAATGTTTTGAAATTTTGTATACTTAAGGTAGAAAGGATGCTCTTTGACATATGTAACGGGTTTTCAATTTTTTGGTCGCATAACTGAGATATTTGTAATGGGAGGGGGGGGGGGGGGTTATATGCACAAACATGTTAAGCTAAGGGCAAAATATAGGCGCATGGAACGCAATAACTTGAATATGCGTCAACGGATTTACATGATATTTCACATTGTGATTAGACTTTGAAGAAGAAGCCGCCTTTCGATTTTCAGGTTCATCGGATTTGTCGTTACGGAGTTATGGGACTTAGATATTTTAGATACAATGTAAAAATATACTAAAATAGTTAAAATTCTTTAAAAATCTATTTCTGGTCAAAATGTTTTGAAATTTTGTATACTTCAAGTAGAAAGGATGTTCTTTCACATATATAATGAATTCTTAAATTTTTTGTCACATTATCCAGAAATTATGTGTAATGGGGGGGGGGGGGGTTATATGCACATACATGTTAAGCTTTGGGCAAAATATAGGTGCATGGAACGCAATAACTTGAATATGCGTCAACTGATTTTCACGAAATTCATACATTATGATTGGACTGTGGAGAGGAAGCCGCCTTTCGATTTTCAGGTTCATCCGATTTGTCCTTGTAGAGTTATGGGACTTAGATATTTTGGTGTTGTGAAAAAAATTCCCAACGGGCGTATCTTGCTGCGTGAGCGTAGGCTTTATTTGTCATGATAGGACGTCCAATGTCATTGAAATCATCTAAATAGGCAAAAAATCAACAAATACACTGTCAAAGCAATATTCTGATGCACATTTGCCAACCTTTGGTCGCGTTTTAGCAAAACTGGTCTGATTTATGTTCAGTATGAAATGTTGTGGAAATACCTATGGTAATAGCTTAGCGAATGATAACTATGTTTAGCTGGAAATAGTATGGCGGATGTTTATACTTTATTTATCCCACCCTAACAATATCACGTTTAGTATTTAGGCCTCCTGTTCTTTGATGATTATTTGAAACATTCCTCACTTCATAGAAACCGATAATAAAACAAATACAACGTAACGTAAAGTGCATATGTGTTTTATAATGAATAGAGTGCCCGAGCAATTAGAGTTAAAAGAGGGATGTTGTAGCCAATGTCCATATCAAAATCGATAATTTCATTATTATTCAAAAAGATATTCATTTAAGGTGTTCCCAAGGAATAAGAACATGGAAACAAGTGAAATGAATAACTTTCTATATAGACTTAACCTCCTACAGTGCATGTATTTATATATTGTTTTCGTGCGTGAACATCGACGGCGGGTGCGGCTAGCCAACAGGGGATGCTTACTCATCCCGGGCACCTGGTCCCACCTCTAGCTTGCTAGGGGTCCGTCGATGCTCAATTCGGTGCTCTACTGTGAGTGTTGTTGAGATTATCGTCAGGATCTTCTTTAACTCATTACAAGTATGGTTGTTCAGGACGAACTTAAATTTAAAAACATTATTACAACTTACGTAGCTTTATTATCCTAAACCGAAAACATCAAAAAGAGCATTTCGTAAATTCTCATTTGATACAAATTTTAATTCTCTACGATTTGTCACAACAAAGATAGAAAACATTTTTGTACAGGGAAAAGTAGCGTAACATCATGTGACGTAATTCATCTAATATCACGGTTCATGCCGACCTTTTGATAATTGAAAATATCAGGAATGAAGAAGTTAACATTTTCATGAATAATAAACGATTGATAAAAACAATTAAATGGTAAAAAATTAATTATCAAGTGAAAAATGATAATTTTGTCCTTTAAATGGCGGCCATCTTAAAAATAGCGGTCATTTTGATTTTTCGAGGTGGGTCCATGGTTTGAAATTTTGCACAAGTCATACAAATATCTGCACGATTCAGCTGGAATAATGGGACGTGCCCCAAATTTGCACCTTATCAGATGGGTCTTTTTTTTTTATAAACATAACTTTGTACATAAAGTGAGAAGGCAGAAACCCGGCCACAACTGGTGCCATCCTGTCACTGCCCTCTCCCCTTGTATTACGTCTCTGGGCTTCCGGGAATAAAGAAAAAACCTGTAACGATAAGAGCAGCGTAATCTTCCAAATTTTCATTTGCGATAACAGCTCGACCAGTATGAGTAAAAGAGTGTCCTTTACATGAAACTATTTCATTTCTAGTGTGACGTTTATAAACATTATAAATAGTAGTTTTGCTCACATAACCATTAGAAACAATATTTTACGTAAAAGTGAGGGGGGAGGTCTATGATATGAACTCGTGATATGTCGAAACGTGTCTAACAGTCGGTTGGTTTTGTTCATTGAAATGTCAAAATGGACTGCAATAAGAAGATTCAATAAAACTTTTCGTCCGAAAACGTGATTATCTCCAAATATTTTATTCCGGATTTAACATACCGTAGATGTATACCGAACACTCACTAGTACTCTTTCACTGTACAATCAACAACGCCGCCGTAATAAATTGGTTCAGCTTCTATTTTCAGTCCTGTAGCATCATATCCAACCCATTCTGCTACGTCTTTTGGTACATTTTTGGACATCATTTTCATACTTTTTGGCCATATTACATTGTTTAGATTGAGGATCACTGACGAGGGTTTAGTACCCGAAACGTGCATGTCTGGTCCATGCTGAAAATTTATCAGGTTTTAAATGATGCTGTTGAATTTAAAGACGTTTAACATTTGAACTACTTGGTGAGTGTCACTGCTGGTGGACCAAGAGTCCCCGAGGGCACATGTAGCAAAGTTCGATCAACTTCGGTTGATCGTCTGTCTCTTGTACGCATTTGAAATTTTCTGTTACAAAATTTCTTGAAATTTCTAAAACGTGGGTCCTGTAGCATCATATCCCACCCATTCTGCTACGTCTTTTGGTACATTTTTGGATATCATTTTCATACTTTTTGGCCATATTACATTGTTTAGACTAAGGATCACTGACGAGGGTTTAGTACCCGAAACTTGCATGTCTGGTCCATGCTGAAAATTTATCAGGTTTTAAATGATGCTGTTGAATTTAAAGACGTTTAACACATGAAAGGGAATTTCTTTGTTCATTATGTTACTTGTATTGATGTATGCCAGTATGTTTAGTGATATCAATAAATAATTGAATTGAATTAACATGAACATGCCTAATACTTTGTGAATGTTATGGAGGAAGTTTTAAATATTTATCCGGCAATGCCGAAAAGTAAATTTGAACTTTAATTAGAAATAGAAATAATATAGTAAATTAATGTGATTTATGTGTCTCAATTCTCATCAAATTTCATGTTACTACAATATCCTCCAGGGCAAATTTTAGAAATTCTGTAAGCTAAAAACACAGAGTTGAGGATATTGATCGCTTGGTTACAAATCCTTTCCTCAATCGAACCCTCTCTTCTATATGTCTATATTAAAACAAGCGCGGATCCAGAGGGGGTTCGGGGGGTCCCCCCTCCTTGGAATTTTCGAAGCATAGTTTAATAAAGCTTATAAATATACATATTTCATAAGATTAAGTCCTGATTCCCCTTTTGTTGTCATGATATTTGAAAAATAAAATGAATTTGTATTTAAAAACTTTAATTGTTATAATTTTTTTGGTCCATTTTTCAAAATTTTCCCAGGCTCGCTTACGTTCGCCAGAATTTTTTGCATACATATCAATTTCAAATGATGCTTACCTTTTATAAGACTGTAAACAAATAGTCTATTCCACGTGGTTTTCTCCCGCTAAAATATCTCATTAATTGAAGACAAATTAATTGCAACAATATGTATTACAGGCGTGAAATAAATTGACTCAAAAGAAAATAGATTAGAAGTAGATACTTGACAAGGCCATGCACGAAGTGGAGAGTGAAAGCACCCCTGATAGTAATAGATAATCTAACCAGAGCCCTACCACTTGAAACTTTTTGGTGAAACACTTCCCGCGATGGATTCCATAATTCCCCTTCCACTTCCGAAAATTTAAAATCAATTAAAATTACTTTTTCAATATCTAATTTGGGAATTTGACCACCATTGAAGCACATGTATTTCGGGGTTTTCCATGTAGAAATATTTTTAGTTACAGATGTTGATAAATAATGAGAACAGAGCGATTTCATTGGTTAGAGATAAAAATATCTTATAAGACTTGTATTAAGGATAGAGCAGTGCTCTATCGTTAATTTTTTGGAAATCTTATGATACACTGTAGTAAGGGTGTACACACGGTAAGATTCTGTATTGTAATACAAGTCTTATACGACAAATCTTACCGTTTGATCTTCGTCAATAAACATTTCTCATGTTAGACTGATGGTGCATAAATATATAGACTGGCATTGCGTGTCTAGATATAAATATAGTGAATATAGTCGAGTTGATGAACCTCAAATTTATTTTAGCTGATAAGACCGAGCAGCCAGCAGGTACTACTGTAGTGTCAAAGTTTGAAGGTTTATTCACGATAACTTCCCTGTTTTGTTAGATGAAGACATGGAACTTGGAAACTTGCTGGGGGTCCGTCGATGTTTAATTCTGTGCTCTGTTGTGAGTGCTGTTGAGATAATCGTCAGGATCTTCTTTAACTCATTTGTGTCACACTTATGCCCTTTGCCGTGTGGAGCTCGTTAAAAAGTTCCCCGCGAGGGGTTTGACAGTAAGTGTTTTGAATATACTTCCCTGACATTGTCGCCATAGCACTTTCTATATAGACATAACGTCAGACAGTGCATAAATTTTATATATTTTCATTTCCATGCTTCATGAACATCGACGGCGGGTGCGGCTAGCCAACAGGGGATGCTTACTCCTCCCGGGCACCTGGTCCCACCTCTAGCTTGCTGTGGGTCCGTCGATGTTTAATTTTGTGCTCTGTGTGAGTGCTGTTGAGATAGTCGTCAGGATCTTTTTAACTCATTGGAACAAATAATGGTTGGCACATGTCTCAAATATTTATCGAATAATTATCTACGTACCTATCTCCAGACATCGCGAAAGATTTTAGAACTTACATTACAAGACATTTTTGTAGAAATTCAAACATGCTTATGAAGAAAAAATTGAAATATTTTACCAGACCGAAGCAAATTTTACCAGATTTGTCTGGTATGTCTATTGACTTTCAGATTAACTATATTTCAGACTCATATATATTATCTTTGATGTCGATCTTTTAACCACATAATTTCCTCGATCAATTTTGCAACTTTGCTAATGCAGTAACCGAACGATCAAGCATTTGGATGTGTTTTATTGACTGATTTTCAAATTCTATGTTTATCTTTTCCAAATACCGAATAATGTAGAAAATTAAGGAAAATCCCCTCAAATTATATATATAGTTCTAACTGAAAGTGTTAGGACTCGATCAGTATGGCGGGCTAAACCACTCTATGTAACGTACGACTGCGGGAATTCATTTTCTACGGTTATCGCGACATTTTTTTACGGTAGATCTTTCATTTTATCGAGAAATCGGGTGATAAAATACAGATTCCGACCTTTTTTAAAATTTTACTTTGTAAAATAATTTCGAATTTTCTTGTATGACTATCAAATGCTTACATATTTGGGAAATTAAGCAATCTAAATCGCGTTTCTGACGACAAAAACCACCAGAAACATAAATTTCTAGCGAGTTTTAGTGTTTATGTCACTCAGTATCAAAATGAAAATACTGATGTTATCAGACAAAGATACGTTTTCATGTAAGAAATATACCTGCTTGCATCTTTAAGTTTTTCATTCATCCCTTGTTCAGTTCAAGCAAATCAATGGATTAGCAGTGTTAATTAAATGATACTTTAGGGTTATACTGTTGTGAGAATTTGTATAAAAATTTCCCAATATCAGCAAAATTTCGCAAATTTTCCCAAATGGCACAGGCACAGGCACCTTCCACAAAATAAAAAAAAAACTCTTCAGAGTGATTGACATAAAGCGTTCATGTATAATGCACAACTTTAAGTCAACAGTCAGTTCACGTTGAAAATGCAAAGTCAGTTTTTCTGATTTTTTTTTGTGTTTCCACATAAATATGCAAGCATTACCGGTATGTAATCCTTTAGGGCGCTTTGTAGACACAATCATTCATTTTAAATTTATGCTAATCTTGCCCTAGAACATTTATTTAAGAACTGAATGTTAAATTTTGATATTTTATTGGAGTATGAACTATTAGTATGAACTATTAGTATGAACTATTAGTATGAACTATTAGTATGAACTATTTGTATGAACTATTAGTATGAACTATTAGTATGAACTATTAGTATGAACTATTAGTATCAGGTCTGTTGTATCACAAATTGTGCAAAACTGCGTATAGCATTTGATAAGCGATCAGTATAACCAGAAATGTTTCGTGAGTATCAATGACAAATATGGATAATGACCATATCCCTGTATACAGCACAAAATCGATAATTCAGAAAATCAGAAACCGAAGGCATACAAAATCAGGATAAAACGGAAACCAAAGCAAACAAACAAAAACCTCCACCAATTGAAAAGAAGCGGACTCCCGATATGATAGTGAGACCAGGTGCCCAGGAAGAGTGAGCATGACAAATATGGATAATGACCATATCCCTGTATACAGCACAAAATCGATAATTCAGAAAATCAGAAACCGAAGGCATACAAAATCAGGATAAAACGGAAACCAAAGCAAACAAACAAAAACCTCCACCAATTGAAAAGAAGTTGACTCCCGATATGAGAGTGAGACCAGGTGCCCAGGAAGAGTGAGCATGACAAATATGGATAATGACCATATCCCTGTATACAGCACAAAATCGATAATTCAGAAAATCAGAAACCGAAGGCATACAAAATCAGGATAAAACGGAAACCAAAGCAAACAAACAAAAACCTCCACCAATTGAAAAGAAGCGGACTCCTGATATGTGAGTGAGACCAGGTGCTCAGGAAGAGTGAGCATCTCCTGCTTGCATGCAACACCCGCCGCTTCAATTCGGTAGAACTGTTACATCCGGTAACTTCCATTTCGGAAGACATACTCTTTGGTTGGATGGTTAAAATGGTCTATGACAGAATATCATCCACCATTCTGTAGAGTGGGACATCATAGTGTATGACGAGTTCCCCATATCGACCGTAGAACTTCCTCAGTGACGATGTTAGTCGGTCACAAACATATCCCTGACTGAGAAGCTTATCTGAAAGACGCCTAGCTCTCAGAAAAAAGTCCGTATATTTGGTACTTGCGCTGACATAGCGTATCAACTGAGATATGAACACGCCGTAAGCAGGCGATGAAGGGATGTTGCTACTCAGAAAAGGAAAGTTTGTAAATTTCACGATTTTACGAAAATTAGGGTGACTTTATTTTCGCGTGTACAATTTTTCGCGATTCCTAAATTTTTATCAGAAACAAATATGTACATATGATAATACTGTTTTGTACCTTTCATTGTTGAAGATTTAGTTATTTCTATTATGAGAACACACTCAATTTACTTCTCTCCAATTCACTTCCCTTTACGTCTTATCCGGGGAAATGAACAATGACACATGTACAATATAAAACAAACGTAATGGATATACCAATTTATTATAAACCTTATCAAACACAATTTTAAGCGATAATAATATTTAGCAATTCCAAATCACTCCCAAATATAGCGAAAGTTAGCATCCGTGAAAATTTCTGGTTATTCGGTATATATGGCATTCATATTTCAATTGTGTATACTGTATAATTAAGGAAAGAACTTTCCAATGTAGCAAATCACTTGATCTTGTGACCTTGACCTTGGGAGTTTAGAATTGAAATTCTGGTTAAATTCACTAAGTGCTCTACTGTAAACGTGGAGGGGTCATTTTGCACTTTTAGGAATTGTATTTATTATCGTGAAAATTTAAGTCCCCGCATGAAAATTATAAGCAGTATAAAGCACTTAATGGGATACTCCCGATTTTGCCAAAATTATCCCGGCCCCGCGCGTAATGGTACTGTCATTCTGCGAAAATTCCTCCCCCCCCCCCAGCGAAAATAACCATGTTTACAGCAACTCTCATACATCATGTCTTTGGACATCGATGTATCAAAACACATGTTTTTTTTCACTCTATTGCAGGTCGACTCCATCTAAATGATCAGAAGAATGACATTAAAAGCTACAAGCCTGGCCAGTAAAGTCGTACTGAACGATGGAGTGGAAATGCCGATGTTTGGACTTGGGATGAATTTGTTGGAGTCCGGGCAGAGTAAAGCAGCTGAAAAAGCTGTAATTCATGCGGTACAGAATAATTACAGGCTCCTAGACACGGCTCAGTTCTATGGGTAAAGATATAAGTTATATAGACTAGATTTAAAAATACCCTGAGAACGAACACTTTCTATCAATGCAATTATTGCACAGTAACATGATGAGGTTGATATGATGATTTATGGAGTTATAAACCAATATTGACCAAGGCCAAAGGCCGATTTCATCTCTCCATAAATAATATTAGTATATAGGATCTCAAATGATTTTCTATTTGATACGGTATTTATGAAATGAGTTGTGTGATTTGTACATCCCAGAGCCTTGACGAGTTTCATAAATACCGTATGGAATAGAAACGTTACATTTAAGATTCTTTTTATCACATGGAATATGATGTAATTGATCAAAATAACGTCAAAATGTTATAATTTCGACCTCATTTCGTGCAAATAACGCGCCAATGTTGCCGTTTCTAGTGTGACGTCACAAAGGATATAGAGCGCTTCATCCAATGATAACGCGCCCAAATGATATGTAACGTGTTATCATGACATTTATTAATGAAATAGTGTTATGTAACTGAATAAAGGATGAATCATTTGATAAAATATATATTGAATACATTGATTTTTTTTTTTGGTATCACCGCCTTTAGATGCATGCTTTCTTTGTTAAAAAGATGACATATATTTCACTTAACAGTTCATGAATTTAGATGTACTTGATTTTACGTTAAAAGTCTAAATTTGGATGTGCAAAATGTAGTAAGGAATACTGAGGATAAAGTAAAAAACAAATTGACGGGTATGAATTTGGATGTGCAAAATGTAGTAAGGAATAAATTTGGATGTGCAAAATGTAGTAAGGAATACTGAGGATAAAGTAAAAAATAAATTGACGGGTATGAATATGTTTTTTGATTGGGTATACATGCACAACTTTCTTATTTTAGAAATGAAGCTGACGTTGGGAGGGCAGTGAAGAAATCTGGAGTTGACAGGAAAGATTTATTCGTTGTCACCAAAGTATGGGAAAATGGTGCAGCGCGATGTAAAAAGGTCTTCAACGAAAGTATGAAAAAGTAGGTCTCATTTACTGAGTGATGTCCAAATCTACTTTAATACCATACTCACTGTAAGCAGGACAAATGAGTGAGTGAATGAAAGTTAAACGAGAAATACAAATCAGAATTCAAAAAGCTCAATCAGTAGGCATTCTGTAAACGAAGTTATTTTCGCTGGGGGAAATTTTTGTGAAATGTCTATTGCAACAGTATGCTGGGGGAAATTTTTGGCAAAATTGGGAATATTTCCTTTAGTCATTGTTAGCTTCATGTGAGGGTTATTTTTTGCGATACTAATAACATTGCGAAAAGCACGAAAATTACCCCCACGTAAAAATTTTCATGTCTACAGTACAAACCAAGGAAAATGAAAATCTTAACTAAACAACAAAAACAATCTGTAATAGAACAAAAGTGAATCCCCAATAGACAATTTTCACATTACCGCAGTTGACTCGTATTTTACACATCCTAAAACCCGACATCACAAGATTTGACGTACTAACTTTTAACTGTGACGTCGTAGCCGATTTATGACGTCACAGTTAGAAATAACGTCAAATTTAGTGATGTCGGGTTTTGGCTTCTCTAAAATGCAAGTCTAGCGGCAATATGAAGAAGGTCAAAGGAGATGAGATCGAGTAAGCATCTCCTGTTGCTAGCAACACTCGTCATATTGATAGCGTTAAAGTCTGTATCAATACGCAAGATCACAACTACAGCATGTGCAGCATGTCCGTTCTAATTTGCATTTAGTCACCTATCTAAACCATTGTTCAAAACTTGGGCAACTTTTCTGCCCAGGTAAATTGGTGACGTCAAGACAATGGAGAACAATCAGAAAGTGCGTGAAAACATCCTTATAACCTTTGTTAGACGTATTTACGATCTATTCGCAAAGTTCAATGCTGTGACTGATATTTTCGTCATCAAGCAAAGACAAAGTAGTTTGCAATTTCCCGTAAAAATATATTTTGGTAGCTGTTCTTTAAGTTTTGATATTGTAACATAGAAAGGGAGGTACATTAGGGTAGATCTTAAATAGACTCAAGTTAATGATACTTAATGATTGACAAGATAAAATCTAGAAATTTTCAAGCCAATAGGATTGCTTCATACGATTTTTCAAATATGTACACCACGCTTCCTCACGACAAGATCAATGATCAATTGTCCAAACTCATTAAATGGTGCTATAATCGAGAGGGGAAACTTTATATTTGTACATCTGAATCAAAGGGTTTCTTTTCCGCTACAGAATACAAATCATACAAATCATGGACATGTAGCGACCTGTGTAGTGCCTTGTCCTTCCTCTTGGACAACATTTATGTAAGATTTGGTGAGAATCTCTACAAGCAGGTTGTAGGGATTCCTATGGGTACAAATTGTGCGCCTCTTGTTGCAGATTTATTTTTATACACATATGAAAAGGAATTTATTCAAAATCTTCAAAAGCAAAGAAAACATGATGATGTGAAATGCTTCATTAGTACTTCAAGGTACCTTGATGATATTCTTACTATCGATAATCCTGTTTTTGAAAAGTATAAAGATGTTATTTATCCACAAGAATTGACTCTAAACAAGGCAAACTTTACAGACACTGAAACACCATTTTTGGACCTAAATATCAAAATTGTCAGTGGAGAAATTCATACAAGTGTATATGACAAACGAGATGATTTTGGATTCAACATAGTAAATTTCCCCTGGCTTGACGGTGATGTCCCTAGATTACCGTCATACGGTATCTATATTTCACAGCTCATCCGGTATGCTAGAGCATGTACTGATGTTTTGGATTTTCATAATAGAAATCTGCAAATTACAAAGAAACTTTTAGGTCAAGGTTTTCGCTTTCACAAACTAGTAAAGACTTTCTGGAAATTTTACAAAAATTATGATCAAGTTCTTTTGAAATTCGGACCCATAAAAGCAACGGAGTATATTACTTTAGGTATTTCACAACCTGCATTTTATGGTGACATAATTAACAAAATAAGAAGGATCAAAGGTAGACAGCATATGTATCGAAAATGCGTCAGAGTCATCAAACGCCTTTTATACCGTGGATATGATCCTAATGTCACCAGACGGACACTAAGCTTGGTACTTGACCAATATACAGTCTTGTACGAGCGCATTCTTAAGACTTGCACTCTGACTGACTGTGACGACGGGACTCCATGACGGGCCCTGTCCAAACCTCTTTAGAGAAGACAGGGCCCCGACCACCTGTCCTCTCTGAATGTCAGTCGGACTCCTCGGGTGATTACATACATGAGCTCGCTACAGCCGGCAGAGCACGGACTGTATTACGCATGCCCTCTTTTTATATCCATTTACATATTCATCTGTGTCTCTGGGGCCTCTGCGTTTCGCGGTCTTGTTTGTGTGACGTCATCTTACAGTGAGGAGGTTGTTTTACACCACATTTGTACGTTCTTCGAGACCTCTAGGTAACTGGAGAAGTGAGAGGGTTGTGCGCACGTAATCCAGGATAACCACACCGTCTGCTATTTACTTGGCAGATGGCCGTCCTAAGTCGGCACCGGTTGCCCATTGGTCTCGTTGGTTTATGTGTAGTCTTTTATGTTTCTATGTTGTGAGTTGGTGTTCCTTGTCCATTTTGCGTCTCTTTCTGTGGGTATCTGTTCTGTGTTTTTTTGCATGGGTGTTTTGGGATTTTGCTGTGGGTGCTGCAACCTAGTGTTGTTGGAGATCCCCTCCTTTCTTTAATGAATTTTATCTTTGATAGCCAGTGACACGAAGTACAGAGTAAGATTTTTTTTTCCATTTTTTTTCAGGCTTGATCTTGGATACATTGACCTGTATCTGATACATTCGCCATCTGCAGGAAAGAATGTGGAGACATATAAAACACTGTTGGACTTTAAAAGTAAAGGCTTAATCAGGTAAACTTACTTTTTTTGTGCTTTGAATGAAGCTTTATTCACTGGATTCTCATTACCGTATCTCCTCACAACATAGTTGCAGGGGTATAGATATGTAACACAACCATTTGTTTGTGTGTGTGCGTGTTTGCAAATGCACTTGTGTGTATCACACCTTTTTAACCTAGCCAAGTAGAGGGTGCAGTTTTGATTGAATCTCATCCAAACTTCATACACTATTTGCTTCATAAATATATAGCCTTATGACAAGACGGGAGGAGATCTCCAACAAGACCCCGTTGCAGCATCAACAGCAAACCACAAAACACCCGATGCAAAAACAAAAAAGACGAGTACAGCACGAGACGGAAAAGAGACACAAGACATGTAAACATCAAACACAAAAGACTACACATAAACCGACGAGACCAATGGGCAACCGGTGCCGACTTTGGATGGCCATTTGTCACGCAAGTAGCAAATGGTGTGGTTATCCTGGATTACGTGCGCACATCCATCTCACTTTTCCAATTACCCAGAGGTCTCGAAGAACGTACAATTGTGGTGTAAAACAACCTCCTCACTGTAAGATGACATCACACAAACAAGACCGCGAAACGTAGAGGCCCCAGAGACACAGATGAATATGTAAATGGATATAAAAAGAGGGCATGCGTAATACAGTCCGTGCTCTGCCGGCTGTAGCGAGCTCATGTATGTAATCACCCGAGGAGTCCGACTGACATTCAGAGAGGACAGGTGATCGGGGCCCTGTCTTCTCTATAGAGGTTTGGACAGGGCCCGTCATGGAGTCCCGTTGTCACAGTCAGTCAGAGTGCAAGTCTCAAGGATGCGCTTGTACAAGACTGTAGATTGGTCAAGTACCAAGCCTAGTGTCCGTCTGGTGACATTAGGATCATATCCACGGTATAAAAGGCGTTTGATGATTCTGACGCATTTTCGATGGTTATGCTGCCTACCTTTGATCCTTCTTATTTTGTTTATCATATCACCATAAAAGACAGGTTGTGTAATACCCAAGGTAATGTACTCTGTTGCATGTATAGACCCGAATTTTAAAAGAAGTTGACTGTAATTTTTGTAAAATTCCCAGAAAGTCTTAACTAGTTTATGAAAGCGGAAACCTTGATCTAAAAGTTTTTTGGTAATTGTAAATTTCTACTGTAAAAATCCAAAATATCAGTACATGCTCTAGCGTACCGGATGAGCTGTGATATGTAAATGCCGTATGACGGTAATATTGGAACATCACCGTCAAGCCAGGGGAAATTTAGAATGTTGAATCCAAAATCATCCCTTTTGTCATATACACTTGTATGAATCTTTCCGTTTACAATTTTGATATTTAGGTCCAAAAACGGTGTTTCTGTATTTGAAAGGTTTGCCTTGTTAAGTGTTAATTCTTGTGGATAAATTTCATTCTTATATAATTCAAAAGCAGGATTGTCAATGGTTAGAATATCATCCAGATACCTAGAAGTATTATTGAAACATTTCAGATCATCAAATTTTCTTCGCTTTTGAAGATTTTGGATAAATTCTTTTTCATAAGTGTATAAAAATAAATCTGCAACAAGAGGCGCACAGTTAGTACCCATAGGAATTCCTACAACCTGCTTGTATAGATCCTCACCAAATCTAACATAAATATTGTCCAAGAGGAAGGACAAGGCATTCCAAAGGTCACTACATGTCCATGATTTGTATATTTTGTAGTCTGTCGAGGAAAAGAAACCCTTCGATTCAGATGTACAAATGTAAGTTTTTCGCTCTCGATCAAAACACCATTTAATGAGATTAGATAATCGATCATTAATTTTGTCATGAGGAAGTGTGGTGTACATATTAGAGAAGTCGTATGAAGAAGAATTTCAAGGTTGTAGGTCACAGATTGGAAATGTTTGTAATTCTTAAAAGTCTAGAGGGCACAATTTTGATTGGATCTTGACTTTCATGCACAATTGAACATGACAAGAGGTAGAAACCTATCAATTTTCAAGGTCATATGTCAAAGGTCAAGATCACAGCAGCCTAGAGGGTAAAATTTTGACTGGATCTTGACCAAACTTCATACACATTGTCCCTTGTGATAAGAGAAATCCTACTGATTTTCAAGGTCAAAGGTCGTGGTCACAGATTTATGGCATAAGGAAGAATGCTATTGATTTCCAAGGTCAAAGGACAAAGGTCAGTGTCACAGATTGGGAATTTGTCAAATTTACATTTGTCATTCGTCATGGGATCTTGGTTTTAATTTCATACAGTCAACACATGTGACACGAAGAACAGCCTTTTGTTATCAAGGTCAAAGGTCAAGAAAGTAGATATATATGTTTCCCATATGTTGTGACATCAGAATTTCAAGTTCATATGTGAAAGCTCTTTTAGAAGTGATTTTGGTTTTCAGAAATTGGTATTGGTTGAAGGCCGCTGCCTATTTGTGTATGAGTACATTGATATTAATGGCATTATGCCGTTCAAAGGGATGTTACGCTTTGCTTTTTTTTACTGGTTTTTTTTTGTAATTTTGCAAAGATGTTAGCAAAAATAAACTAACTTAAATTAATTTTTAGAATAAAACAATCCATAGACATGCTCAGTCCAGACTAAGTTTAAAGTTAGAATACATGTATGTGTAAAAGATGGAAAATTTGTTTAATTATATAGGTCAGTGGGTGTGTCAAATTATGGAATACACCACTTCGAGGGGTTGAAGGATGCCGGCCTGCCCACACCCTCTGTCAACCAGATTGAGCTACACCCTTGGCAACAGAAGAGAGACATCGTGAAATACTGCAGAGAGAATGGAATCGCTGTGATGGGTCACTGCCCCATAGCTAAGGGACAAAAACTTAAAGATCCAACACTCGGGAAAATTGCTCAAAAGTAATTTAAGTTAGCTGTACTGCGCAACATTTTCAGATCTTAATTTTGGCAGATTATATTAAAATGTAAGCTACAGACGGCCTTTCACGTTATTTGCGGCACTGCAATTGAAGCTGGATTCTTGGGGACAAGGAATAGCTTGTGCATGCAAAGTGACATCATTTGAATGTTACGAGATGTTTTGCAAAGAACAAATGAGTCACGATTCTGGGCAAAATGTCATATAACAATCAAATGACGTCATTGGTGCTTTTCCAATCTATTGATTGTCCCCCTGAACTGCATGAGATTCAAATTAAGTACCGCACATTATTTCTAAAACTTGTAAGTAAGATTTATTGTAAGCTATTTCTCTCCTGAATGTTTACTATCAAGCACAGGAGTCTGACACACTAGTCATTAATCCCCCATAGGCATTCGGATCCCCTCGCCCTTTATTTGTAACGGCATAAAAAGACTTGGATGCCAATGGTGGAAGGTTTTACATCAAATCGATGTAAAAGTAAAAAGGCACCTTTTCAACATTCAAAATTCTCCAACCAGAGTGAGTAATGTTGTTAGAAACATAATTGTCAGTTACGATCCAGTGTTGGAATTTGTATTTCATGATAGATTATAACAAAACTAATAGATCAACAGGGAACTATTTTCAAAATGGCGCCGTCTGACGTACAAGTCTATTTTGAAGAAAAAGGTTGAGGCTTATCCAAATGCTCCTGTAGGGTAAAAAAAAACCTCGAGAGTGAAACACCTATTCGCTTTATATGTATTTGACTGTCGAGGGTTCTTTTGACCCACGAGGGATTAATGAATAGTGTGTCATAATCATATTCTTTCAAGATACCTATTCACTAAATTGATATGTATTCTTGTGCTCTATTGTGAGTGCTGTTGAGATTATTGTCAGGATCTTCTTAAACTCATTTGTGTCACACTTATACCCTTTGCCGTGTGGAGCTCGTAAAAAGTTCCCCGCGAGGGGTTTGACAGTAAGTGTTTTGAATATTTTTCCCTGACATGTCGCCACTAAGCACTTTCTATATAGACATAACCTCAGACAGTACATGTATTTTAGATATTGTTTTCATTTTCTTGCGTGAACATTCGACGGCGGGTGCGGCTAGCCAAACAGGGGATGCTTACTCCTCCCGGGCACCTGGTCCCACCTCTAGCTTGCTATGGGTCCGTCGGTGCTCAATTTGGTGCTCTATTGTGAGTGCTGTTGAGATTATTGTCAGCATCTTCTTTAACTTATACGTAGTGTCGTATCTCGAATGTTTCAGATATAACAAAACCCCGGCCCAGGTGATGATCCGTTGGAGTGTTCAGAAGGGCTTTATCACCATACCAAAATCAGCCAACTTAGATCGGATCATTGAGAATGCAGATGTTTTTGATTGGTCGATTGGTGAAGAGGACATGACCACACTAGTGAGTACAATTATAGTTGTTTTGTATGTTTAGGTTTATAATGGTCATAAAAAAGTTATAAAGAAATTTGACCTTGGTGGTTGAGGGAATTTGACCTTGGTTGTTGATGGTAATGGAACAAATCTTGGTTATTGACCCATCATGGAACTTGACCTTGGTTGTTGATTGTCATGAACTTTGAACTTGGTTGATAATTTTCATGAACTTTGACCTTGTTTGTTGATGGTCATTGAATTTGACCTTTGCTGTTGGTGGAATTTGACCTTTGTTATTCGTGGAATTGAAGATTGTTGTTGATGGTCAAGGAATTTGACCTTTGTTGTTGATGGTCATGGAATTTGACCTGGGTTTATGGTTATGGAATTTGACCTGGGTTGTTGATAGTCACGGAATATGACCTGGGTTGTCGATAGTTACAGAATTTGACCTTGGTTGTTGATGATCATGGGATTTGACCTTGGTTATAGATGGGATTTGACATTGGTCGATAATGGTCATAAAATTTAACATTGGTTGGAGATGAGCATGGAGATAGAACTTTGTTGTTGTTTGACCTTGGTTGTGATGGAATTAGACTTTTGTTGTTAATGGTCATGGTACTGACATTACATGCACTGCAAGCTGTCTTTTATTTGTGGCGTCTTAATTTTGCGAACAGGAGTTGGGTGACTGGTTTGCAATATTTTATTTTCGTGACATCGTATATCTTTCTGCATATGTGTTGGGACTTTTTCGCGGCATTTTATTTTCGCGAATCAAAGGACCTCACAAATAAGAATAAAAAATGAAACGCTTGCAAGTAACAGATGGTTTACAGTACTTGTTTATTGATTAGTATTTTGACTTTGGTTGTTGGTGGTCATTGAATTTGACCTAAGTTGACATTGTTCATTGTAATATGACCTTGGTTGTTGATTGTGATTGTAATTTGACCTTTGTTTGTTGATTGCTATATGATCTTCGTTGTTAATATTCATGGTAATCTACTTTGACCTTGGTTATAATGGATTTTGACCTTTGTTGTTTATGTTCATTGAATTTTACCTAGGTTGTAAGTGCATTAATTGTCATAGAATTTGGTATTGGTTGTTTATTGTCATTGAAATTTACCAAGGTTGTTGATGGTCATGGACTTTGACCTTGGTTGTTGATGGTCATGGACTTTGACCTTGGTTGTTGATGGTCATGGACTTTGAACTTGGTTGTTGATTTTCATGGACTTTGACCTTGGTTGTTGATGGTCATGGACTTTGAACTTGGTTGTTGGTTTTCATGGACTTTGACCATGGTTGATGACGGTAATAGATTTTGACTTTAGTTGTTGATGGAATGAGGTCATAGTCATTTACTAGATACTGCAAAGTGTAGCATCCCCTTACATGGCATGAATAATGTCATTCCAGTTACTGTACCAGCAATAGTACTACACAAATAGTTTACCCTGTCCTTTATCGACCAGCGGACCTTCACTTCAGCAAATACTTAATTTCTAGTGTGTGCTAAGCAGGCCGTATACATATTGACGTCATAGGAACAACTCTTTATAAGGTTGTCACCATGAGTGAGTTTAAGCGCTTACTCGGTTTGTTACTCACGTACTTCAAAGAATATTAGTTTGTACGCAAGCGCCTTTCCGCTTAGACGGGTAAGGTACATACCCGGGTAAACAAACATGGAGGACGATGAGGCATTAATCAGTTTGATGAACAATATGAGTTATTTTGTACAAAATGTGCAAATAAAAATCAATAAACACGATTAAAACTAGATGAAACTACAATCTTCATAAAATCCATGTGCTCTAGCCCCGCAAACATATCAATATTTTTTTCGATATGCTGAGGAAGTACTTAATTCAGTCTTACTTGGTTTTACTCACCTTCGGATTTCAGAGAAATATTTCGTGTTAGCAAAGAGCTTTTCAGCTATATTGGGCGGCAATCTGCATGAAAATACTCTACGCCATCTTGTATATTTACTCTACTCTACCAATCCCCAAACTGGGGTGGGTTGCTATTAGAGTTGAAATTACATTACTCGAATAAGAACTCTAGTCGTTTAAGTTCAACTCGAGTTAACTGAGCTCTTACCCGAGTGAGCGCTTAAACTCGCCCCATTGCGTTCTGGTAAGACAGCCTGCTTTGTATGCTAGGCGAAGCCATCATACAGAGTTTACCGACCAATAAAATTTATCTAAAGATCTTTCAACCTTTGATCTTGAAAATCAAAAGATTTGTTCCTCCTCTACATACCCTTTTAAGGATAAAATTAATGTTACTTTGATGTGATTTTTCTGTTTATTCAGGATGGCATGCCAGACGATTCTTGCTCATGGAATCCTTGTGTATCACCATGGAAAGGTTGATACACTGTACTTTTATATATATCAGATATACCGTATAACCAGAAATTTTCGCGAGCATCAAATTTCGTGATTTCATGTGTGTCTTTATTTTCGCGAGTACAATTTTTCGCGATTCCGAAATTACAAAAAAAAAAAAAATTCACCGTTTTGTACCCTCCATTATTAAAGTTTCAGTTATTTCTATCATAAGAATTCACTCGAACTACTTTGCTATGTTTTGTCAGGATATGTGAAGAATGACACATGTACTATTAAAAACAAAATGTCATTGATATACCAATTCATCGTATACCTTATTAAAACACAATTTTTCGCGAATCCAAATCACTTGCGAATATAGCGAAAATTAGTATCTCGAGAAAATTTCTGGTTATACGGTATTCAAAGAAATTGAAACTGTATGAATCCTGTATAATCCATTTCTCAATTATTGAAATTATTACTGTATTCATGACTACATGTATATTATTCCGATTCCTATTTCATCTATTGAAAAATAAGATTTTTATGTATTAAGTTTTATGACCATGCATATACTGCACAATAATTACATCAAAGTTGTAGTTTTATGTATTATTTAGTTTGAGCTATATGTTGTTATGTATTGATGTATGCCAGCATGTTTGATGGAAATCAATAAATCTTGAATGTATATAAATCTATATAAAATTATTTTACCAAATACATACTCGATCTATGTTTTACATGAAACTCTAATTATGGTTTCGAATTCTACTTGTGAAAACTTGGCCAAAAGTAGGTCAGCATTGCCCAAATTTATCTGAACTGAATTCAGAGAAATTTTAGCCTGTTCTATTTGCACCAGTTTTGCTCTATAACAGTAGTGGACATATACTTGTCAATTAAACACAATATTTGTGATTTCAAATATATAACATACCATCCAGGAACAAATTTAAGAAGATGTGCAGAAGTAAGGTTGTCTGTCTGACTTTCTGTCCATCTGTCCCATTTTGTTCCTGTTTGTACCAAAAGTAGGCCAATCATATCAGTACCTACATGTAGTACATTTATCCCCCAACAAAGTTTAGAGGCTGTAATGAAATAAAAGAATTAATGTTTTCTTTCCATCTTTCGTTTTATTTTTAAAGGGAATAGCCTGACCAAAAGTAGGCCAATCTTTAATCCCATCCCAAATAATGTTGTCTATCTGTCTAATTTCTGTCTTCTTGCATGGCGAACTATGGGCCTATCCTGTCAATCTTTAAGTACATCCCATCACTTTAAAAAGCTGATATGGTGTTTTAATATGAATTTGTCTATTCTAATTTTGTCTATTCTTCTGTCCAACGTAACACTGGGCTGGCTCCGATTTGTCTATATTTGTCCTACGTACCACTGGGCTGGCTTAAACCCCTTCCACTATCCCAATCAATCCCCAAAAACTTGCCATCTGTTGCATTTAATTTTGCGCTCATTCACATAAAAGTGTCTAATGGGTAGTACAATAATGGTGTACTTCAGGGAAATTTCAGCATAAATGACAAAGATGGATAATGACCATATCCCTGTATACAGCACAAAATCGATAATTCAGAAAATCAGAAACCGAAGGCATACAAAATCAGGATAAAACAGGGAACCAAAGCAAACAAACAAAAACCTCCACCAATTGAAAAGAAGCGAATCCCCGATATGGGAGTGAGACCAGGTGCCCAGGAAGAGCCAGCATCTCCTGCTTGCATGCAACACCCGCCGCTTCAATTCGGTCGAACTGTCACATCCGGTTACTTCCATTTCGGAAGACAGAGTACAATCTTTGGTTGGATGGTTCAAATGGTCTATGACAGAATATCATCCACCATTCTGGAGAGTGGGGCATCATAGTGTATGACGAGTTCCCCACATCGACCGTAGAACTTCCTCAGTGACGATGTTAGTCGGTCACAAACATATCCCTGACTGAGAAGCTTATCCGAAAGACGCCTAGCTCTCAGAACAAAATCCGTATATTTGGTACTTGCTCTGGCATAGCGTATCAACTGAGATATGAACACGCCATAAGCAGGCGATGAAGGGATGTTGCTACTCAGAAAAGGAAAGTTTGTAATGCTGAAATTGAAGTCGTCACGTTTGTCATAGAGTGAGGTGTTCAAGTGACCATCAGTGTCGTAGGACAACATTATGTCCAAATAGGATGCTGAATTATTTGAAAAATTAGTCCTCAAAACGTTCCTGGTTTTCCCATAACGTTTTGATCTTAAATTTTTGCTGATGTCAAATTATTTTTTATATATATCGTCTTATTTGTCTGCACATGTCCAGTGCCATCAATAACGACGATATTTTCTTTTACTGAAGATTCAGATGGTTAGAGAAAATCAAAAGGAGTTTCATTGTCTCAAAAATGTAGCAAGATACTGCAATATTTGTTTGAGTGTCGCAATACATTGCAATGCATACTTTGACCTGTAATTCTTAGCCCTAATTCGAACTCGGAGAACCATTCGGCGTCCAACTATGACTTTTCTTATTTTCTGCTTCATCACCAACGATCGCACAGAATATCATAAAAACGTACAAGTTTTAAAAGATCACGGTTTTAGATCCGTCCCTTCAAAATGTACTAATAACTGATTGGCTGACGCTTGTCCGGCTTCTCTGCAATCACTTTGTGCAGAATATACAAGTAATAAAGATCTTCCACAAACTTATTTTTCGACCTGATCCGTCAACTAGGAATTGATTGGCTTAAACTTTTGTAATTTCTAACCACTGCACGAAATTCACCAAACTTTGCAGTAAGCAAGTACTTCACGATCCCGTCCGTTAAACAATGTGGCCATCGATGAATCTTGTTGGCTGGGGAACACTATGTGGTGTTAATTATGTTAAAAACATTAAAATGTTCTGCAATTGCGAACAGAATTTCGCGAAATGTTACTGGAATCCAGTACATTGTACTCGGCGTCTTCGAACGAACTTGTGCATTTCGATCCAATTCGTCAAGAAAGATTATATCCAGTGTAAGTGACTGGCTGATGCATGTTTGTGTAACATCTGCAAAGGATCTCACAAAACGCTATAGGAATTGAGGGCTCGATGTTTTCAATCGAAATGTATTTTCCGAAGAAACCCCATCCCTTCCAAAATAAAGGTAACTGCCGTTGCATCTTAACAGACCTACGCATAGACTCTTCTTACAGACTCTTGTTTAAGTTGGTCAACAGCACACTGCCTGAATTATCGGCACTCTTTTGCAATACAACCCGAATGTTCTGTCGACTATGTTTTTCTATTGGTTCATAACCTTACTGACCATTCAGATGTAAATCTACTTGTATTTTATTAAACATGCATATAGGAACATAACAACTTTGTTTTTATTTCGGAACGTGTATACTACGAGGGCTGATTGATATGTTGTGAGCCTCGGTTTATGGGATGCAGAAGGTATTATCTCCTAAGAGGACAAAAACAATCAATGACACATACTATGCTTCACTTCTGACGAAGTTACGGGAAAATATTAAACGGCTGCCATTCATAATTGTGGCTTAAATTTTATTGAGCATCCGCCTTATTCACCTGGTCTTGCTCCATCAGACTTTTATCTATTTCCAAAACCGAAAGCAGCTATTTCTTGCATCGACTTTCAGTCCCATGATGACGTTATACCTGCAGTGGATGGCTTTCTGGCCAGTCAAGATAAGGAGTTCTTTAAAAGTGGTATAAACACCGGTGGCAAGGGTATAAAGGTCTACTGAAGGGATTTATGTAAAAAAAAAATAATGCCTGATTGAATCAAAATCTTCAATACGAGGCTGATTGAATTAATTTTTTTCAATACGAGGCTCACAACATATCAATCAGTCCTCGTATCAATTTACTTAGAGCAGGCTTATTATGGTATTTATGTAATATAAAAATAGTCTGAAGGATTTATCCTTAGATCGTCTTTATAGAACTTTGCCAAACAAACAAACAACCCCCCCCCCCCAAAAAAAAAACACGATCTGGCCCTTGGGCTAATTCTAACAAAAGAATGCCTGGTTTTCGACACAGGAACTCGGCGCCAACAATTCTCAGTTTCCTCTTTAGAAAGAGGATGCTATTGTGGGTCCGTGGTGTCGAGCTCCTGTGCTTTTCGTCTTTCGCATTCTTAGTTGAAATAAATGCTTCACAAGCAAAAATGGCAACCGCAAATAAAAACTATTGTTTTTGAGGGTTAAAGTTTTGATTATGTAATACACAGTGGGAGCTAGACGTTATCAATGGGTTTTGAACTATACTTGTAGTAATTTTATTGTGTAGTTTCATGCAGAGAATCGGACGACCGACCCTTCTATTTCCAATGCATTTATTGATATTCTGAGAGATAATCAACTGTAAAACTATTTTTGAAAATTTATAAATCGAATAAGTTTATTGTTCATAATATTATTTCCGAGGATTTGGTTGTTTTTTGTTCGTTGGTTGTTTTTTTTTTTTTTTTTTTTTTTTTTTTTTTTTTTTTTTTTTGGATGGGATGTAAACATTCGGAACTTTTCTTCCCGGTTTTATACGGTAGAATTTTGTATTCGAAATAGATAGTGTTGTGTTCAACTTAGTTTTTATATACAGATGACTTTCTCGTATTAAAATACTTTATATTTCCTTTTGCTAATTGTTTTCATCTCTTACTAATAAATCAGTGCTTGCCGAGTTGCGGTCGCTATGCGTTCAAAATTGCGCTTTTTCCGCGAATTGTATGACGACTCATACAGCAGACTCTCTGGATAAGAGACTGAAAACGATGTCTTACCCGGCTCCTTCGCTTAATTTAATTTCATTGATATAAGTATATTTTCGATGGTCAGTGATTGGTCATTTCACGACATTTGCGTGACAACCGTTTCTGCGGCTACACTGACTTCGATCAGGTGCACACGGAACCGATTTTGGACGGTCATCTGTAAACAAATAGCAAGTCGTATAGCATATTGTATTGATTAATAACTCTCGTATTTTGCACATATGCGTACCTAACTACATTTTTTAAATTCTTCTGGAGACAACCGAGGGGGGGGGGGAGTCCCATTCAACTCGAGGGGTCCGTCAAGACGATCACAATACATTTGTATGTTTTAAAGTATGTAGTATCGGAATGGTTTCCTTGGATATGGCAAATGTCTTGATTACAATTAATGAATTATTGGAAAGGAATCGAAATAGAACTTTAGACAAAGGTTCCATGGTTTTGGTTTGACAGTCGTCTACGAAAACTATTGTGAATAAGACGTATAAGAGACATCTTCCACGATTTTTTCTGTCCTGATTTTTTCTTTATTGTTTTTATTCAAGGTCGGCGATAGATCTAATTTACTTCCTATTTGTTCAGAAGGGCCTGTACTAGTTTTAGTTTTATCTACATGTACGTAGATATACATCTCGACGACTTTTACAGTTTTCGTTTTATCGTGTGACACATTGACATGTAATGGCACATGCAAATACACTACGATTTTCGAAATACCACGGATTGGGGAATGATTTCGTTATGGTCGACAACAGGAAAGGCATGCACATGCTTTATGAGGACAACATCCGGTTCCTGTGTCATCGACGACTTGGAATCGGTGCCGACGGTTTGATAGAAATCAACGAATCGTCGACTGTTGATTACGACTTCGGTTTCGACTATTACAATTCGGATGGTCGAATAGGAAGTCTTTGTGGAAATGGAATGTCGATGCGCATTGCAATTTGCGTCGAATCTGGGTATGATACGAAAGTTCGAATGGGTTAAATTTCATGTAAACGACTGTATATACAGCGGGATGGTCGTAGAAGACTGTATGCGCATAAGTTTGAAAATGTGAAAAAATGTGACGTTATTCAGAGAGATTCGCAATCATTCTTTCTGGATACAGGTTCGCCGCACGTGGTGAATTTTGTTCCAGATAATTCAACGGTGAACGTTTTCGAAGAGGGTCGAAAAATTCGATACAGTTCTGAATATGAAACAAAGGGTGTCAATGTTAACTATGTCAGCCTAGAGTCGGATATTTTATGTGTTCGCACGTACGAAAGAGGTGTTGAGGAAGAGACCTTTGCTTGCGGGACAGGTGCAGTAGCTTCCGCTTTAGCATATCATCGCATGACTAGTACTACTTCCGCTTCCTGTGAAAGCCATTCAACTGTCATTAAGTTCCGATTTGGAAAACTGAAAGTCATATTCGTCAGCTCGGAGGATATATATTCTGATATTGTATTAGAGGGCCCAGCCAAACATGTGTTCGATGGCGAAATAGCTTTTGATAAGAAGTAGCCGTTTTATGTAAAACGTCTATTTTAATGTTAATTTCTTTTATTCTGTTATAAAGTAAAAACATTGTTTTACAAAAATCATTAAAAATTACATGTCTTATTATATTTCAATTACATGTATTTACAAATCGTTGTTAAAAGATCTCCAACAAGACTTCGAAACGCACATGCACAACAAACGCACGAAATGTCATGAACAAAAGATACCATGTTAGACAAATAGTAAACAAGTTGATGTAATCAGACAACTGATAAAGGATACTAAATGAAGATGGTGCCATTTATTCCCTAATGTAGTACGTGGAACAGCCATATTTGTCTGTATGTTCATGTGGACAGGTACCTCTGCAACCTTGGTCAAGCTTTGATAGATAGCTCCGCAACAATATTAAAGTTTTGATAGGTACCTGGACAACAACCGCCATGTGTTCACATATAACTCCGCAATCACGGTTACCTCTGCAACAAAGGTCAAGTTTTGATTTGGCAATTTACCTCTACGATCATGGTCAAGTTTAGATTGGTAGAAATGCAACCACGGTCATGTTTGATTGTGGTGGTATCTATTCAACGAAACTTGACCGCGGTTGCAGAGGTACCTCAAACTGCAAAATTTGATCATGGTTGCAGAGGCATCTATACCAATTGATCTTGGTTTTCGAGGTACCTTTCAAAACTCGTCCTTGGTTGTGGGGGACCAATCAAAACTTGACCATGGTTGCAGAAATACATATACAAACTTATTAGATAGGTGCCACCACAACCATGGTCATGTTTGGATTGGTACCCCCACCACAACCATGGTCAACTTTAGATATGTACCACGGCAACCACGATCAAGCTTGGATAGGCACATCAGCAACCGCGAACAAGATCGGCAGCTATTTACTATTATTAGTTTTAAGTTTGAATACCTAAATAATCACGTTTACCTCACTAACCAAGGTCAAGTTAGGATAGGTACCTCAGCAACCGCGGTCGAAATTGGATAGGTACCTCAGGAACCGTGGTCAATTTTGAATAGGAACATCTTCAATCAAGACAAATTTGGTTAGGTACCTCAAGAATCAAGGTCAAGTATGGATAGGTACCTCAATAAACAATGCTTATATTGGATAGGTAAGGTACCTCGGTAATCTAGGTCAAGTTTGAATTTTACCTCTGCATCACACTCAAGTTTGGACAGATTACCGAGTTACTCAGCAACCAAGGTCAAGGTTTTGTGGGCACCTCCACAACAATGGTCAGGTTTGGACAGGTAACTTCACAACAATGTTTAAGTTAGATAGGTACCTCCACAACCTCCTTCAAGCTTGGATAGGTACCGATGCAGCCAAAGTCAAGTTTTGATAGGTTTCAAAGTCAAGATATGTAGCTCGACGACCACGATATTTCTGCAACCGACCCGGAGGAAAACATTTCAATTCAATTAATTACATGTTATTTAGTAAACATATATGATATTGCTTCCTTTATCTGTTTAAGGAAACAGTATCCTTTACGTCAAAAATTAATTGAATATTTTTTTACTTTCCAACAAGAAAGATCGAGTTCGAACGGACGTATTTCTAAACGATGACCTATGCATGACTCGCGCATTTCTAGAATAATTAATCGCCTAGCTATTAATGTTCATAACCTCAAAACATGACAATATAATGACAATGTTTGAATTGATAAACTTTTCCTAAGAATATACGAGTATACAGGACACTTCAGAAGAAAACCGACAGAATTTAAGAAAACAGGTGGAATTTTCTGAAGGGGCATTATAATTATGGTTTATACCGTTAAAAGGGCCCTCTATTGACATGTTCAAGAGGTGATCAATTTTCACCGAATTTTATTCCACAATTAAAATAAGTATTGAAAATTCAAGAAATTCCTTAATTTTTCACGATGCAATATTCCGAGTGTTTTAGAAGCGACGACCCCCGCTGTTTTTGAAAATCGTCCCGGTGTTTTTGAAAATCGTTTCCTCTCTGACAAAATAAAATGAATTTTCAGAGAAGTCGATTTTAAGGGGACATTTTCAACAGAATTACAAACCATTGTGATAATGCTTGAATATAAATACTCCTTTGTTATATTGATCAAAATGCCTGTGACCAGACGTTTCATCCATACGCAATATACAAACCGAATTAGTACAGTCAGGAGCGGATCTAGAGGGGTAGAGGTCAATAACCCCACCCTTCTTCCCCTGTTGTATACCCCCCCCCCCCCCCTGCTGTCCCGCGTCAGTCACAAAAAACTTAACCTTGTCCATAACTTTTGAATGGTAAGTGATATGGCTTTCATGTTTCACATGTGTATTCCCTGTGACAAGACCTTTCCATGGATACCAAAATTTTTGACTTTGTGACCTTGACCTTGGAGTTTGACCTACCATTTTCATAAACTTTACCCCCGTCCATAACTTTTGAATGAAAAGTGGCAGGGCTCTCATATTTCTCATGTGTATTCTGTGTGACAAGACATTTCCATGGATACCAAAATTTTGACCTTGTGACCTTGACCTTTGAGTTTGACCTACTTTTCAAAAACTTTAATCTTGACCATAACTTCTGAAAGGTTAGTGATAGGGCTTTCATATTTCACATGTGCATTAATTCATTGTGACAAGACCTATCCATGAATACCAAAATTTATGACCTTGTGACCTTGACCTGGAGCTTGACCTTCTTTTCAAAAACTTTAACCATGACCATAACTTTTGAATGGTTAGTGATTGGGCTTTCATATTTGACCCACATTAAAAAACTTCAACCTCGACCATAACTTTTGGATGGTAAATGATAAGACTTTCATTTAACATGTCCATTCTTTTTACAAGACCTTTCCCTTGGTAACAAAAGTTTGGACCTCTTGACCCTTTTTGGAATTTAATCTTTTGATATAAGTTTAGAATTTTTGATAATACGATGAGATATATTATGGAAAACTTAAGAAAAGGGAGGGGGTCTGTAAGCATTCCTTTAAAGACAAACACCCAAAGGCGGGGGACCACAATTCCTTGAATTTTTTTTTTAGTTTTGATAGAATTGATATTTATTTTGATATAAAAAGATGTCAAGAATGCACGGCGTACATGTTTGTATATATAATTCGTGTATCACTGCATGTTTGCATTCTACTATATAACGCCCTGGCTGGAAGTAAATACATTCTCCTCGTTGGGAAAAACCTGGATCTGCCACTGGAGCCCTTGGAAGATGAATCTGCTTCGTGCATCCCCCTTTGTCTAAAAATAACTCCCATGTGACGTCAGAACACTCGGTAAAGGCACTTCGCTTCGTTTCGATTTAGAATTCGGATCACCGCACGTGTGAGAAGAGCTAATGCCGCGGTGCTCGTTCCCCAATGTGACCGTTCGTTCATTTTCCGATTTGAAAGTGTGGACAGAAAGAAAATTGTGTGGGCAGTTCTTTAAAAGATGCGGAAGCATTTCCGTGGATTAATATTGATATGTACATTTATTCAGATATTTATTTTAGTGTCACCAAACGAAGGTAAGTAAAGTAAGGGGCGCATGTGGGGGAATTTCAAATTGTTTACGAACTTCTCATACCTTTTGTGATTTCGTAAGATTATTTGGAATTTTTGTGTACTCTGCAAAATGTGGACACGGATACATAACAAACTTTGACCAGTTCGCGGGGTTATGTTGCCTCGGGGTCCGTCTGTGTACCGTTAGATTATAAGTGTTATTCGGTTCATAATCCGCTAAACAGATTAGTTTTGTAATAAATACCTGAACACCTGTTGTTTGCTCGTCCGTGTCCCCTCGGGCACCCATGTGTAATGTGACCACTGCGTACGAATGGTCACTAACTTTTACGAAAGCTTGTACGTTGTGTATTATTACATTCTCCCGCCGACAAAGCTTCTTAAACTTTTCAGGTGTTAAGTAAACTGCCTTAAAAAGTGATAACGACTACAAAGTAAATGTTATCCATGACAAAACGTAAAATGAAACTTGCATATCTTTGCACAGGTAGTACAAAATGCAATGATGATTCGCATTGTAAATTTAAGGTAGTACAAAATGCAATGATGATTCGCATTGTACATATACCTATCGCTGTGAAAATAAAGTGTAAGGGGGAGGGTGAAATGGGGGGAGGGGGTTGTATATTTGTAAATTTGACATTTGAAGTTTATGAAATGCACCCGCCAGGTGAAGGATAATACAGAGCAGAGTAAAACGATACGGGCAGGCATCCGTAGAAAAGGCATTTAAAATCAGTTTAAAATCTGACACAACGAATACTATGAACAAAGACATTTATTCTTTCTTATTTATCGCTATATATAAGTTCAGATAGTGCACCTGATCACAGCTGATCGTCATGTAAACATAAATAGACTTGTCATTCAAAAAATGTTCCATAACACTACGCGGGTGACTGATTCTATCAGATGACAGGGGTGGATCCAGGAGTTGAGAGAAGGGTAACCTCTACTAGAATTACAAATGAAAAAAATAAGAGACAGATTTAAATCAAGCCCTCCAAAAACTAGAGATAACACAGATCTATATAGGGAAAATCAAGAGGGTCAGGACACCCCTCCCCCAGGAATTTGCCCAAAATGCTGATTTTTTCCTATTTTTACACAGTATTTTTTTGTCTGAATTATAGGCTGGAGTCCCACCTTGATGGGGAGCCCCTCCCCCCTTTTGCGAAAAGTTTCCAGACCCGCCCATGAGAGAGGAGGGGATGGGTGTGGGACTTCCCTATTGACCCTCCTGGATCTGCCAATGAATAGCCCCATCAAATGGGGAGGGTTATGGGGCTTGAATTACCACGAGGATTGTCAATTTGTAAAGGTCCACCACACTGCACATAATTGCATTGCTAGTTTATGACAGCTATTCAAAGCCAGGTGATTTAGTATACCTTATTTTTATATGTGCCAACCCAGAGTTAAAATGTTAAAGTTTCATTCATTCTTTAAGGTGGTAGTCATATGTTGTATATTTACTGCAAAGGTTGTTTGTAAAAAAAAAAAACCCGTCAAAATTAGCAAGGGGGTGGGGTGGGAATAAGGGTGAGAAGGATGGAATGGGGTGGGGGGAAGGTTGAGTGGGGGGAAGGTATTTATGGGATCTAGGTACCAAGCTAGTATTGCTTATATAAGAGGTTTTCAACCAAATAAATTGTGTATCTCATATATGGTAAGTTGGAATGATGTGGGATGGGGAATTTATCTATTTTATTTTACAAAAAGTTAAAGATATAAATTGAAGTGTGATGGAATCCTTTTATCATGTTTATGGGTAAAAGATAGGGTCTTGAGATTTTGAAGAAGAAATGCATTATGATGGCGCAAGTAAGGGGACACTCTTAGAGGTCATACATTTCTATGCAGAGCATTTGTCTTATTCTCTTGAAATAAAGGATTGGTTTATGTGTACGGAATTCAATCTCTATGTGACAACTCAGTGCATAAAAACACCTTATTTACGTCTGCCAAGAGGTCCTCCTCTGTTCCAGCTGAACACATGGTGACAGTCTGTCAAAACATGTCATTTAATTTTGTGCAAAAAGCTGTTGACCCATGTATTACATCTGTACATGTATGACAATGAAAAAACAAACAGAATAAAGTGATCCTGAGAGGCACAGATAATTTCATGAGCAAACTCTAAATAATGTTACAAACCTCATTTCTGTACGTACGTGTATATCTACATATTTCAAACCCTTTTGTCATGATAAGAGAAGAAAAAGAGAAGGATATTTGTTCTTGTGTTCTGCCTGTTGTGTTGTTTTGTTCTTCCTGTTGTGGTATTTTGTTATTCTTTTTATGTTCTACCTGTTGTGTTCTTGTGTTCTTCTTGTTTTGATCTTGTGTTCTTCCTGTTGTGTTCTTCCTGTTGTGTTCTTGTGTTCTTCCTGTTGTGATCTTGTTTTCTTCCTGTTGTATTCTTGTGTTCTTCCTGTTGTGATTATGTGTTCTTCCTGTTGTGATCTTGTGTTCTTCCTGTTGTGTTCTTGTGTTCTTCCTGTTATGATCTTGTGTTCTTCCTGTTGTGTTATTGTGGTTGTCCTGTTATGTTCATGAGTTCCTCCTGTTGTGTTCTTGTGTTCTTCCTGTTGTGATCTTGTTTTCTTCCTGTTGTATTCTTGTGTTCTTCCTGTTGTATTCTTGTGTTCTTCCTGTTGTGATTATGTGTTCTTCCTGTTGTGATCTTGTGTTCTTCCTGTTGTGTTCTTGTGTTCTTCCTGTTATGATCTTGTGTTCTTCCTGTTGTGTTATTGTGGTTGTCCTGTTATGTTCATGAGTTCCTCCTGTTGTGATCTTGTGTTCTTCCTGTTGTATTCTTGTGTTCTTCCTGTTGTGTTCTTGTGTTCTTCCTGTTGTGATCTTGTTTTCTTCCTGTTGTATTCTTGTGGTTGTCCTGTTATGTTCATGAGTTCCTCCTGTTGTATTCTTGTGGTTGTCCTGTTATGTTCATGAGTTCCTCCTGTTGTGATCTTGTGTTCTTAATGTTGTGTTCTTGTATTCTTCCTGTTGTGTTCTTGTGTTCTTGTGTTCTTCCTGTTGTGATCTTGTGTTCTCCCTGTTGTGATCTTGTGTTCTCCCTGTTGTGTTTTGTGGTTGTTTTAGCTTACCATTCGCACTTATAAGCACAGACACTGCTTCAGTTTACCTCAAGGTCTCGTTTGACATTGTGGCCACCTTGTATTGGTGAATGATTATTTCAAATGGATGAAACTGATAGGTTTATCATTATTTTTTTTAGTGTAGGGAAATTAAATAAGGCCCAGAAACGGTACAATTTGTAGATCTGTATGTTGAGGGCCAAAATTTCTGTACTTAGTTCCAGTATCACCTGCGTAGTACTTGTAATTCACACTACAGGTGGCCGACCTTGACATTTAACTAGTCTTTGTTATTCAAGATGAATGGAGTCAGTCTTTTATATAACTTACAACATTATAATGGTACTTATACCAGTACATTCGTAAATCTGTTTTCTTTGTGTTTTCATGAGATTAGATGTAATTTTGATGTGAAGTGCCCAAGTTGGAAGATTAGATACAGCCTATTTGTGGTAAATTTTTCAAAAGAAATGTCCTTTATCCGTTATATGCCCGTTGTGGGTTTGCGTGTGCACTACCCATTTGTGAAATCATCTGTAGATCCATTCAGAAAAGTCGGGTCTTTGTTTGAATTATACAAAAGACGGGACAAATCCCACAAATTGCCGATATTTTACTTTTAACGTGGGGTCTTTAGACTCTCTGCTATAGCAGTTCAAGTAGCATTCAAATTTAGTACATGTACGTAAAAAAGGAAGGGGGTGGGGGGTCATTGGTATTTTCAAGAATGTATATGGTTGTCTTTTGTATAATTTCTTCTAAGAAAGTACAAGAGTCAATTTAGATAAAGTTATGCGTAAATCTTTTGAGTACTACTGAGAAATTTTCATCTCTTTTCTAATCAATTTTTCGTCATATGTTGTTTCTTTACTGTACTTCTTGCGTGCTTTCTATCACAAAATAATGTTTTTGTTGATTGTGATCAAGGAATGTTCAATAAGAAAAGGGGAACATTGTTTCATTCACTCGGCTTATCTCGAAATACAAGTTTGTTACAAGACTGGAGTGGAATGCAAAAGGCTTTGTTTATTGTCTCAAGAAATGTTTTGTTCGACGGAGCATCGGTAAGATGTTCGTCCGTCCGTCTGTCTGTTCTTGTTGCCCCCTCTTAGAGAGAATAAATTGCGTGTTTCCGCACGGTTGATCACTCGAACTGCGTCGTTTGCATTGTAGATTGAATGTTTTGCGAGTGTACCATGCTTCAGAACCAAAAGAAGAGTAAATCTCGAGCCTTGGTCCAATCTGCTAGATCTATTGTACGTACTTGCAAACGGTCCAGTGATTTTTTTCAGTAATTTGGGAATGGGGTCGGGGCCCGTGCAATTGGGAAACATTACGACGTTTGGGAATATTTTGGGAAGTACCAATATAAAAGTAAAATGACAGTTTATACAATCAAAAGTTCAGAATTAAATATTTGATCAAATAATTTTGTTTCAAATATGATTTAATTTCTTATGCTTACAACAATAAGGCAAATGATTAGTAGATTTGCTACTTTTGAACCAGTACTTTTCACTAATTTTGGTGATAATTCCATCTGTATGTGATTTGGAAATTTTAGAGCCACAATTGGGAAAAAAAGATACTATTTTTCATTGGGAATGGGGCCGAATAACGGCCCCAAAAAGGGGCAAAAAAAATCCCTGCGGTCTTTAGTAAATACGTGTATAGGCTATCTTAGGTTGGTGCCTTGGCGGTTCCGTTGTCGATTCATGAATTTCTTCCATTGTAATTTGCTCACATCAATAGTTTAACTTTATGTAAGTTTATTTGTGTTCTGTAATTTTATGCAGTGCAGCGACTTTTATATAGCCGGATCCATATCGAGATTTCCCTTAATGAGGAAGTTTCCTTTCCGGGGATACGTTGTACTTTTTCAATGACGTGACTTCTCACACGTAGATAGATTCTCATCTCTTCCTTTGGTCCTCTAAGATTATGTGATAGAAGGAAAGAGTACTCTAGTTGAATGGGAGGAAGAGGATGACAGGTGGAAAGGGGGAGGGGCTTGAATCGTTCAAATTGCACGATACCAATCCACGCAATATAATCTACTTTTGGATGCGTATTGGTTGATTTCATATTGAAAAAGCCCCCCCTCCCCCCTTCGAATATTTTCTATCGAGTTTTTTTTTGTCATGGAGTGGGAACCAAGCTGTCAGTAGGGTTACAGGCTATGGCTTGAAAAAATATGCGTAAAAACGAGAAAAAATCACCTTGTTCGGCAAATTCGGGGGTGGGGGTGAGTGGGGGTCCTTACCTTCTCACCTTCGCTAGCCCCGCGCTTGATATGTTTGTCTGATACCCCTTATTAGACGTGCGTGTTTTACAAATGTTCAAAGTATAGACTTGACACCCCCCCCCCCATCACCACCACCGCCCTGGTTTGTCACCTCTTGAAAAGTTCAGTTTCGTACATGGAAGTTGCATGTAATGATGTAGATCTATACTTCTGATGAAATTTAGACGATTTTGTAGGGGCGACGAGAATGCTGTGGGGTATACGTGCTGAAATAAATAAAGACTTCGAATTTGACTGAAGTTCGCGCCATTTGATCTCAATTCCTCGGCAGGGGGCTTGAAATTTTACATTAACCTGATTAAATTACGTCGCTCGTTTGTACCTTAAAAGGGCCTACAATTGAAACTTAGTGTCTAGGTCGCAGGGACTATAGGAACATCGGGATGGGATTTGGTTGTAAGATAATGAGTGTTTTGCAAGTTCATAAAGGGGGGGGGGGGTATATTGGGCTATTTATTTTATACCTGATGATTTCTGCAGGCAGAGCTACGAATGTTCCCTTATTGGCGGATCTAAGAATGTGTCCAGTCTGACACAGGGAGGGGGTGGGAGCACTTGATCATAAGTAAACTATACTTAGAAGTAAAAAAAAAAAACCCCACATTTTTAATGTGTTCAAGGTCACCGTGGGGTATCACGTGATACGCAAATGACATGTTCCACGGGAATCACCTTTGATTAAACCAAGTTAACACTGTCTAAATCTACTTTATATGAATTTATTTTAGCCCTATCATATGGTCATTATTATCAATTATATGATGGTAATCTATTCTGGTCAAGAATAGACGTGTATTTGCGTATCACGTGTTACCCCACGGTGAAGGTTGGATTTCTAACAGTCCTTTACTTCCCTTAATTTTCTCTCGACGCTTAGTTCACCGTGGGGTATCACGTGATACGCAAATGATATGTTCCATGGGAATCCCCTTTGATTAAACCAAGTAAATACCGTCTAAATCTACTTTATTTGAATTTATTTTAGGCCTATCATATGGTAATTATTATCAATTATATGATGGTAATCTATTCTGGTCAAGAATAGACATATATTTGGAGAACACTTAAACAGAACATTTTGTATCTGTCCGTGGACCATATCATAACATGTGGTGATCATTGAAAAATTTCTGTTTAAGTGTTCTCCGAATACACGTCTATTCTTGACCAGAATAGATTACCATCATATAATTGATAATAATGACCATATGATAGGGCTAAAATAAATTCATACAAAGTAGATTTAGACAGTGTTAACTTGGTTTAATCAAAGGGGATTCCCGTGGAACATGTCATTTGCGTATCACGTGATACCCCACGGTGTTAGTTGATGGAAAGGGATGTCGTGGGGGGGGGGGGCGTGGTCGCCTTACCCCTTGTGCACTTGCCCATTTGAACCTTACCTTACTAAATATACAAGTACGCTGTCATCATAACGAGACCTGGATAGGAAACTAGTAGAGCATAGAGGGAGAATGCAAAATAGAATTAATTTACATGTCATTGTGACATTGTAGGTCATTGCATTGACCAGTGGCCGAAATCAGCTGATTAAGAATAAAGTTATCGTTGTCAGTGTACTGGTCAATTGATGCAATCAGCTGATTGAGAGGGATAATATTTGTCAAGTGCGGACGAAAAAGAGGCGCAAGGGGTCTTGAGCACCCCTCTCATCTATCCCACCTGACTGTCATCCCAATTTCTGTCTTTCTGAAGGTCTGTCCCCTGAAAAGTACGCTGTTGCTGCAAATAAATAGCAATGATTTTGTTCGTTACTTTATTTGAAGTTCGTTCAGAGAGGGGTCTAAGACGTATGTGCCACGGCAGTGACAATTTCTGTTAAGGGGACACTCTACCTGTAAATTTTTTTTAGCTATTTCATCAATTCGTTTTTAGCATCTCTGTTGCCAGAGGGGTGGGAGGGGCCTGGGGTCATACTGGATTCGTTAGGCGAACGTCTTTCTTTGAGAGGAGGGGATGCAATGTACTATTCCGAGCAGCACGTCCCATCCCGGGTGAGGATGGAAAGGGATGAAGCTGTTGGATTAGCGATGAACGCCTGTTGGATCCTCTGTCTCTTGGGGAGGGGATGGAGGAAAGAAGGAGGATGCTTGTTTCGCCTACTGATCAATGACCACTGTCACTGTCTCTTTGGGGAGGGGCGGGGGATACATGTAGGATGCCGGTTTCGCCTACTGATTACGGTGGTCAATGACCATTGTCCGGAATCCATAATGATCAATAGGGATAGTGTAAATATCAACATAGTTTATTTCCCGACAGGACGACAGTTTGTCGATATTAAATAAAGGGGCTGAAAGTTTAATAGTCGTTATTTATTGATTACAAACTCCAACGAGTAATTGGGTAATAGCTTATAAATAAAGGGTACTCCAATTTCCCTTCCAATTATTAATATATTGATTGTATACTATGTAGTTACAATAAGCCATCATTTATATGTAACCGATGTTATAACCGGGTATTAAATGTTACAAAATAATCTGATGTTCCAATATTTGGAAACCGATCACCTGCCTCATATCGCACGGGCGGTGTGCAATAAACATGGATATTAATTAAATTTTTCTAGGAAATATACATGTCGTAAGTCAGTTTCACGGACGGATCTAAAATTTTTCCCGAGGGGATCTAGTTCATCCGGGGGGGGGGGGGGGGGGGGGGGTCCAGCCTATGATGTTGAAAAAATACCCCTCAGGAAAACCGAAAAAAAAGGAATTCCATGGAAGATTATTCCTGTCCCTTTTAACGCCTAGATATGTCTGAAGGAACAAGAAGATTGCTAGCCTGTGCCGACTATGTTTATGTTTGAAAATTACCATTTCCTTTGTATACCCTCGTATTCGGATATTAGTTGAACCAAGGTCATGATATCGAAGGTCAAGGTCACATACACTACATTCCCGACTATACAAGTTTTGGCCTGTCCTTTTGTCAGTAGAAACGTTAACTTCGTACATAACTTTTCTTTTATATTACTTTTCCTTTGTGGAAACAGCTTTCTATTGACACCGAAAATTTTCCCTCGCGACCTTGACCTTTATCTGGTGTTTGACCTACTTTTAAGATGACAGCTATCATACTGACAAAGATACTGTCGGGAACATTTGTTCCCTTCAAAAATATGTCTTGACAGGGATTTTTCAAGTCCGTTTTTGGGTCCGATTATCGGACCCATTCCCAACGCCAAAATGGCCTGTATTTTCCCAATTTATGGTTGAAATTTCCCAATTTGAACCTCATAATTTTTTTGAAGTGTTCTTCAATAAAGAGCAAAATAATGACGACTGAAATACATTGCAGAAATACAACATTGACAATCGATATGTAAACTGGTCAGAAATCTTATATCCGGTATAGGTTTACGTTTTAATCATCAAATCGTATCTCCAGTATTGGGAACCCATGACCATGTCGTCTTACAACAGCAAATTTGATAAAAAAAAATGACAAAAAGGGAGTTCATCTTCTTTGTAGAGGAGAGATACGTTCTTCAAAATAAAATTTTGGATAGTGACTATAAAAGAAACAACAGAAAGTAGTCCATGTTCAGTAAACAGAATAGGGCGACTAGGACATGGGAATGTCCCCCGTCAAACACTGACGTTGAATCTGAATCCTGATTGATCATGATCATTAAAGTAGCTCCTCTAACTCTGAACAGATGCCTGTTCCTGATCCTAGAAGATTATAATTATGTCCTTACAATCTAAAGTATAGATAGTTTTACTAGTACTTTGTTTATTTTATTGAAGACACATTGAATAAGAAGGAGTTATATCTCTGTCAGTCTGTGTAAGGATTTATTCCATTAAGAATCAAATTAAACTATTGGAAATTCCCAATTTCATTAAAACGCCGCGATTTTCCCCAATTTTACCGGACCCTGGACCCAAAGCAAAATACCCTGAAAAATCCCTGCTTGAGAGAAAAAAAAAGAATTCTATTATAATAATTTACATGTATAATGTGTAGTGGAGAAGGGAAAGATTTCCCAAATGGAAAGGATGACGAGAGAAAAGGGAAAGAGGAAAAGGAGGGGGGGGGGGTTAGAGGGACAGCCCAAAGACAATCAAACGAAGAGGATATAAGGATAAGTCTAATTCCACCTGGGGAATGCATAATAATCTTTTAAAAGCATTTAAAAGTAGCTTGAAGAAATTCATTCAATGTTTATATTGCAGAATTATTCAAATACTTGACTGGCTCAGCCGTCATTGTCTGGTGTCACCTGAATGTTGATATCATACCTGTGTTTAAATCCCAGGTAAACACATTGTAAACACATACACATGTACCGAGCGATCCTTTCATGTTTATATCTTTATTTGGTCCAACTGGATGCAATTCATAACAGTCTAAATCAGATCATACATCAGTAGCGGATCAAGGGGTGGAGATTTCGGTACAAGGAAAATTAGAAATGGGAGGAGGGGTCCGTTAAATGTTCATAACGAGAAAGTTTTAAAAATTGCTGGGTCATGTTCTTGTGCCCCCTCCCACTCCCTTTTCATCGCTTAAGGATGGAGAAAGGGAAGGGAAGGACATTATTCTCGGAAGGGAAGGGGCTGTTGTTGTCTGTTCCCCTCTCGAAATTTGCGAAAAATTCTGATTGTTGTTATTTCTACGTATAATTTTCTCAAAATCATCAGATGGAAACTTCCTCCCAGGCCTGACTCCCACCCCTCCCTCTTCTCTTGAAAAAAATATATTTTCATTAACTCATATATGATGTTCATCATATTCATACAAATTTATCGTTATATTTCGCTCATTCGTCATAATAGAAATATTGGATAAGGGACTGAATGTATCGTTTTATCCCCAGCGGTGGAGTATGGAGGTTGTCAAAGAGGACCCTCCTTCCTCAACCCAAATTTCTAAGAAAAAGGGGAAAAAAAAGGGGGGGGTGAAGGGAATAAGCTCGATTCATCTGTCTCCTGTAAATTTTCAATAGTATCTTCTTTTCCTCACGATTGGCGTGGGATGGGGGAGGGGTATTGAAAAGGAGTGTAAAGGTTCACCATTACAACCCGATTTTCATTTCTTTTACCCTTAAGACTCCCCTTTTTACAGGTAAAAATTCACATTAGAAGTGACACTAGTCCAATTTATCTCTATCACCAACACAGTAATATGGTCATCGCCTTTAGAATTGATACCATAACGACGTGTAGCTATCCATTGTGATAAAGAAAAGCCTCGGAGTTTGGCAGTATATCATTAGAGGAATCGAAATTAAAATTTTCCGCGCGATTTGAGTTTAAAAAGTTCGTTGACCGTCGATAATTGGGTACCATTGGAGCGTTTGTTTAGTGTTAAGTTCAGAATCGTATACCATTTGTATATAGATTTGTTTGAACTTAAAATTATGAAAGCTTGTCTTCTATCACGTCTCCTCTGCTAGACGTCCCTAGATTTATCTGAACTGAAATATGACGGACGGATATTGGATTGCCCTTTGTCCTCTGTCGTACGTTCCTCTTTTTGTTTCACCTTTTGGTTCCCATTGAAGTTTCTATTCTTCCAGATTCTAATCTTGTCATGGAAGTAACACCCCCCCCCCCCCCAAATGCTGATACCTGTACACCACTTTAATTCGTCGTCTTCAGACCATTTGGCACCATCCGTCTGTTCGTCTTAAACATTTTCTGTTAATGATGATAGACATAGCCATGCTATTTTAAAGTTCTAAATTATGTTCTAGATCGTGTTCAGAGGTAATCTCCAACGTGATTTTATTGAACAAGAATAGAAATGGATCAATCTTTACGATCAGGTCAGGTTCTGTCCATGGTCTTGGTCATCTTCGGTATGCAAGGATTTTACTGGTCCAAGTGGGTGATGGTGATTAGGAAATTAAGCTGCTGATTTTCGGAAATTTCCGTTTAATTTTCATAAAATCATGGATGCCAATAGCACCGGGTCAGACGACACCCCCCTCCCCTCTCAGCCTCTGGGAGTTTTACTAGGACCGCGCATTTTTTTAATCGAACATTCCTAATCAAGATATTTTGTGTGATTTTTGGAAAAGAACTGATAATTCTGAGTCAATAAATAAATATCATGTACATATGTACGTGAATTTTAAATTGTATCATACTAACATTAATTTTGATCGAATTCTCTAAATCAAGAAATATGTTGCAGTAATATTTTTGTTCATATTGGCAATCATATTAGATAGTATCATATATACGTGTATATACTTTACATTGATCGAACACTCTATATACTTTACATTAATCGAACACTCTGAATCTAGAAATACAAATGTATGTAAATTTTTCATATATCGGTTTACGCGGATTTCGGATAGTGTCATATTATTCATTGATTTTGATTTCCTGACCGTTTTTTTCTGTAACATTAAACTATGTATGCGGCCAAAATCGGCCAAAATCGGCCAAAATCGTTATCTTCATTTCAACAAAAGAATAATTTCTGAACATATTCCGAATTAATTAAAAACAGCACAAAAACTATTTGTACACAATTTCTATACCAAACAATGATTTATGAGTTTTATTGATTGTTATTTATTGTTAGAAAATTAAAGAGTAAAATGACTTTAACGATTTATGATTAGTTAATGGATACATATAATAGTAAAAACGTAAACTTGTTGATGTTGGGAAGAGAGAGAGAGAGAGAGATTTAAAAAGAAGTATGGGAAAGATAAATTCGCTACAAGAAACTACTCGAGACCTTCTCACACCTTACACGAGTATGTGCGATTTAGAGATTTTCACGAGAGAGAGAGAGAGAGAGAGAGAGAGAGAGAGAGAGGTATGGGAAAGATACATTCGCTTCAAGAAAATGGTTCCTTTCCAAACTATGTGCGATTTAGAGATTTTCGTGAAAGGCAATACCAGGGATTTGGATAAGAATGTAGTTACTCAAAAGAAATGACCGGGCGAGAGACTGTGACAATCTCCCAGAATTTTGTCCCCAAAAATCTTCTTTAGTCGTCCATTTTCCCGGATGGAATCGATTTTCTGTCCGTTACGGTTTTCCTTTTAATTTGTACATGTCTTTAACACTGTATACACGCTAATCTTTCTTATTGATTGATTGCATTTGAAGAGGGAAATCAAGGAGGGTCCCTGAAACCTGGAGCACTAATGAAGGATTTGGTCAATACATGGGCGGGTCTAGGATTTTTTTTCCGTGGGGGGGGGGGGGGGTCTTAGCTGCCAGGAGGGGAAGGAAGGGGGAATATCCAGCGAATAGATTTGAAAAAAGATACGTCGAATGGGTAAAATCAGCATCTTTGGCATATTCAATAAGTGTGTGCGTTTGGGGGGGGGGGGGTCCTGAACCCCCTTATCCCTCCTAGATCAGCTCTTGCAATTTTTGCCATTCTATTGAATTCATGATTATTCTTTTGTTGATGAATCTTGGGCCCTACGTCTTGGAATAAATGCTCTTTTAGACATTATTTCTCTTCAATTCTTATGAGTACCTAGTAGAGTAAATCTATTTACATATAAAAGAAACTCAATCTCTGGCATCGATTTCTATAGAAAGATATATATGTAGACGTCCATCCGTCAAATATTTTGTATATATAGTATTGTATATCTAGTCTCACTCCCAGTTTGGAAGTTCACGAGACTTTCGTTTCGTTTGCTTTGTTTTTTCCGTTTTTGTATGGCTTTTGTAAGTTCTTCGGCTTACGATTTTCGGAAAAGCGATTTTGGTGATTTAATACTGGCTTATAATTTTATCTACATTTTGCAATTTCACAAGGAATGACAGACAGACAGACAGACGTACACGTAGACTGTAGTGAATTTGGGCTTTTTGGCTACATGCAGGGAACATTTTTTGAACAACAATTGTTTTAGACTGCAAGAAAATATTTTTATCACAATGCCTGGACGAACCTTAGGAAAATCTGAAAATTTGGCAATTTGTTTAAATTTGAGATTTCCCGATCCGACAGACAGACGTACAATGTTTGACCTTACTTGTCTGACCGACATGCAAGTCAAGGAAAATGGAAGAGTGGAAGGACATTAGGAGCGAACAATCAATGGACGTAATTGTGACATTGCGATCAAATTTTGAGCGATAAGAATTTTCTCTTAAAAGTCCTTAGAAAATTATAATATATTTTTTCTGTGATAAGGCATGTAAAGCATGATTTGCCTTAATCAAAAATTGAAATTAAGTGCATGTACCCATTGACATCAAATGTTCGACCCCCCTTCCCCCTTTCTAAACATAAAAGTAGCGGATCTGCGCCTGTATCTTAAGATGTCCAAAAAATGAAAAGAGTGAATGTCAGTGATGTAAATTAGAGTTTGGACATAGGAATTTCATACCGGGAGAGGTAGCTATTTATCGAGTCTGATTTACATGTTCATTGACAATAATAACTCATTATATTATGAGAGAACGATTGATTTAGCCGCCCTATCTGTATGTTATTAGACGGGTTTACGGGCCGTCAGGTGTTTATCTGTCCGTGGGTCGTATCAAAGCTACGGAAACAATGTACTTTATGCCGTATTGGTCACATATGGCCGGAGGATTAGAGGAAGATGGACATGTCAATATTAACCACTTTAACACACACGACTGCGGGAAAGATTAGTGTTACTTTTGGCGGGTGGTGAGAAGTTGGCGATGAAAGTTCATAAGAGGAATTTGAATTATTTATATGAGATGAAAAGAGGGAAATTAAAAGAAAAATAAACAAAATATAAAAATAAACGAATTCATATTTTAGTTATAGGATATGATAAACGCATTGGGTAATAGACAGCAAGGTTGTGATTGCATGACCTCTGAAGACGGCCTCGACAATAAAGCTGACATCGTGTGCATAAAGGTAAACATCTCTACCAAGTTTTAAGGAGTTGGAGGGACAGACAATGAAATGAACCCCCCCCCCCCCCCCCCCATTGTCGACTGTGACTTCTACTGAGCATGTAATTGCTTGACAGGTGCATGTCCAGGGATTTGGTCTGGGGTTAAATGTCACTAAGGTAGGGATCTATGGGAAACTGGTAGTATTTATCCAATTGCAAGACACCCCTCCCCCCATTTTGGCAAAACTAAGCGGTGCCTGTCGATTAGGGCTGGGACGATACGGGTCTCGAGCGTATCGATACGTATCACGATATAGTGCCTACGATGCGATATGTATCACGATATTTCTGATGTATATTGCTATAACGAAGATCCAGGCTGTATAAAATGAAACTCATGTATAACATTAAAATATTTTGATAAAGACTATACTTTTCTAGATCCTGGAATAATCAAGATTTAAAAAAAAAACCCAAGCAATTAAATAAACTTTTCAAACTTTGAACAATAACATCAAAAGTTATTACTGCTAGACAGAGGCTAGTTATAGTAAAGCTACTAGAACAAATCTTTACCCTTTGCATTTATGTTTTCAACTTTTCACCTGAACATGTATTTATACTCTTTTTTGTCTGTTCATTTTCTCAGTAACTGCATCAACAAGACAAGCCATGAATTGGTAAATAAGAGGGTCTCGTGCTCTCAGTTTGAAAATGAAAAGTACATGAATTTATGTAACCCCCCCCCCCTCTTTCTTTTATATCTCTCTTTCAGTTCCCCTTCCTATTTAAATTATCCTAGACTGATTTTTTATCATGAGGAAATCTTATTAAAAACAACCATAACAATCTTAACAAACGCTCCTTTCTCTACAATATTGAAAGGATTGCTGCATAATTTTTTTAAATGTGTTTGATTTTATTCGATGGATACATCCTGCACTTTGATTTTTTTAGGACATACGGTTTTCCGTCTCTGTACGTTTTATTTTATGTACATGCAGGCTTTCTACTCTACAGGAGTAGTCAATGAAAAAAAAGTAGGAGAAAATAGGAAAAAGTAGGAATTAATAGTGGAAAAGTAGGAAATTTTCCATCAGTTTTAGCGACAATTTTCAGTAAGTATGACACACAAATCACTGTAAGCAATGATTTGTAGACTGGTAATGTTCATCTTTGAGGAAATCACAGAGAGAAATAAAGACAGATTGATTTTTCACGAAAAATATACAGAATGGGCGAGCGAAGCGAGCCCAAAATTTTTTAAAAGCTTTGAATCAGATATCGATGACAAGTGAAGCAAGTAATTTTTTACTTTTGAGATGAAAAAGTAGGAATAGTAGGAGGTTTTGAAGAAAAAGTAGGAAAAAAATAGGATCAAAATAAAAAAGTAGGAAAAGTAGGAAATAGTAGGAAAAAGTAGGAACAGTAGAAAGCCTGTACATGTATTCAGTGGCGGATCCAGTGCCCCCTTTGCCGGGGGGTCAAGGGGCGAATTTTGCCGATTTTTACTGAAAATGGGCCAAAATATACCTGTTTCTGGAAAAATTGGGGTCAGTGCCGGGGGGGCGCCCCCTCCGCACCCCCTGAATCCGCCACTGTGTATTAGCAAAATTTTGGGAGAAAGAGAGAGAGCATGTGCGTTAACCACGTGGACGTAATCTACTAATCTTTAATGATTTTATTCTCGAGTTAAAGTTGTCGCTGACGTGAATAGAAAATGTAATAGATATTTTTTTCCCTTCTTCTTTAAAAGGCTGTTTCCGACGTTCAATCAAGGAATTGACACGAGTCGGTTTATAATATTCAAAGTTTTCGAAGTTAAGTAACTAGCATTACATACGATTTCAGAACTCTTTCTTTCAGATAAATAAATGAAATCATCTTAAATGGAAGAGATTTAGGTCGAACGCCAGTATCTCAAAAATCGATGATAAATGAATGGAGCATGCATAGCTACTGGACACAAGTTATTTCATGCCGTTTTCACGTCTATCAGGTACTTTCTCTGGACAATAGTATCTTACAAAATTGTAAATATTAAGATCGCGTTAGATACGGATTCTGAAAACTTTACTTTCGCCGCTTTAAATTTTTTAAACGAACATGAGTTTGAGTAAACAAAATATCTGTAGGATTCCCGCTAGCCGCGGAAACGGACAACGACACGGATCAACAAAATATCCAAGTGCCATTGGTCGTTTCTGCGGCTAGATTCCCACAAACCACAGGCTGGATATGCATATGCATTTCTAAAAAAAAAAAAAAAAATTTAGAAGTGCATACGCATATCCAGGCGATCTTTCCACCTGTACCGCAAACTATATGCATGTAAAATTGACTACTGCATACTATCCGGAGCAAACATAGGAAGATTAGTCAAGAAAAACATCTTTACCCTTTTAAGTCAGTAAGTCACACGTTTCAGTTAGCCCGAAGCTTTCAATCGATGAAGTTATCGAGCGTGTTCATGCCTTTGAACGGAGTTTAAAATGGGTCCGGATATCGCGATATAGCTCCCGCGTATCGATACGCGTATCGTGGAACACCGTATCGCGATTTATCGATATATCGATGTATCGTCCCAGCCCTACTGTCGATGTACATTGTACTCCTTGCCCCTCGGAGTCTTCCTGTTGTAAACTCGCGTTCGTTCCTCACACAATCTGAAAAACGCAATATGAAAATAATTATCTATTCTTATGAAATTTCTTCCATTAGCTCGTCTGAATTTATGATATAAGCTGTTTTCATCATCGGGGCGAATGTCCTGGCATTAATAGTGAAAAAAGGATGCTAGGTGCTTTGAAGTTAGGAATGGAATTTTGATTTGAGGGGTTGAAGATCTTGAACTTCATCTGGATTCGACATTAAGACTTCAATTAGCGCTTACATTTCATCAACAATATATGATCTAAGAGGAGTTTTGAAATATTTTGAAGAGAATTTCGTAAAAAGTCCGTCTGGTATTTGATGTTTTATGTGCCATAAGAATTTATAAACCGGGTGTGTTTGAGTATTGCACGGAATTAACATCAAATTTATGGCAGATGAAATGCACGAGATTCACCTCATGTTTATGAAAGTTACATATGACTGGTTTATGTCAAAATATAGCAATCCCTGTTCAAAAACAAATACAAACACGTATTATGTACTGTTGGAATGTCGCCGACGGACATACGGACGGACAGACTTTGAACTTAGCTTATTTCATATCTTTGCTAGCTCTGCTCTCCTACATATCATGACTATGAGACGTACAATGTACTGTGAGGCTGTCCTTAGATTCTGTCCTTCCGTTCGTCGACCACTTTTGTCTCATGAGCGAATTTTGAATTTTTACAGGGAGGGGGGGGGGGGGGGTCTTGCCTATGATTAGAAAATTATACGTAAAGACGGTAAAAATAAGGACTTTATAGCAAATTCCAGGGGATCCCGAACACTTCCCACCTCTCTAGATCGTCAAGCTGTCCGTCCATGCTTCCTCTGTCCTTCCATTCAAAAGTCCCGACTGACTCTTGTCTCATGGGCAAGTCTATAGATTCTCAGGGGTGGTCCAACCCGTTGAGACCTGGACGGGGAGGGTGTAGAAAAGTGGAAAATAAGGACTTTCAGCAATGTCCACAGGGTCTTGACCATCTCCTAACCACCCTCTAGATATACGATCAAGCTTCCCGTCCTTGCTTCTCCGTTTTTTCATAGACTCTGTCCTCCCGTTCGTCAATCACCGCAGCCGGCTGCCTCTTAGTCTGTCTGCAATGTCTTATCCCCCTCTTATTCCATTATGACCACCAATGGCCTTGGCGCGGATGAGAAAACAATTACATATGATCAGATAGTGCTTGGGGCGAACTATTAAACTGTCCGTCTGTGTTTCGTATTATTTTAAAAAAGCTTTCAGTCTGTGTTTCCTTGTTCCTTGTTCTTCTGTTCGTCCATCATTGCACCCGACTGTCTCTTTGTCTTTACCCCCCTCTTATTGCAGTAATAGAAGAAAGGACCACCAATGGCCTTGGCGCTGATCAGAAAACAATTACATATGATCAGATAGTGTTAACTCATTAGCGATATGACACGATAAACTAGGGTGAATCGGCGTGCGAAGGGATCAAATAGTCTTAACCCGTATATGATAAGACGTGATAACCTAGGGTGAATCGTCGTGGGACCGAAATTCTGTAAGAGCGAAATGACTGGTATTACCAATTTCTAAGATTCCTCATTTAGATGGATTTCAAGAAAACGAAAAGATGGAAATTTATTCCATTTGAGAGGCTAGGTTTTCCAAATGTACCATTAGGGATCAGCCCTCTGCACATAAAAATGTCAAACACGCATGCTTTGTGAAGTCAGAATAAACTCATAGCTCAGTAGTGGGGCGGACAGGGGGGTACCTCTCTACCCCCTCCCACCCCTTACCTACCCCTCCCGCCCCACCTTCCTCCCCCCTTTTCTCCCTTTTCTTACCTCCCCCCCGCCTTCCCCCCTCCTCCTGCCCCTTCTCTACCTCCTCCCACCCCCCTTCCTCACCCTCCCTCCCATTTCCCCTCTTCCCTCCCTCCTCTCTCCCCCTCTCCCCGCTCTCCCTCCTTCCAACCCTTCCTCCCGCCTCCCTTTCACCCTGTCCCCCCCTAGTAGATGTTTTAAAACTGTAATTTGTTCGAAACAAAATTGTGGTCATTGGATATATACTATGGCGTTTATGATCAAAGTACAGAATATTAAAATTGTTTAATGAAAATCGAATTTTAATTTGACTGTTTATATATACATGTATTTCAAAATGTTTCTCTCGTCCCTTGTAAAGCAAGTATTTGTTACAAAACTTGTTATAAATTAGATTAAATAATATATACAAGTCATGTAGGTTTAAATTAAATTAATTGAACCCCCTCCCCCAGTTTTTAAAGTTTATCGAGTTTATTCATGTACATCTGTAGCATCAGGGGTTTCAAGTTCGGTTTTGTTGGTAAAATGAAATATCAATATGCACTAGTGTTACCTGTAAACATAACACATCATTGGAATAATTTATAGACAAATTTGTTTCTATTATCTGATTTGGTGTATAAGTTTTCTTATTTTTGCCCTCGTATGGAAATGAGAACAAAAAATAGAGACACATTGTTCTAATCTTTGACATCGTATCTATTAGTGATAATTATTAACAATTTAGCATGATGAATTAGGTATTGTTGTATACTTGTATTCAAGGTCATATTTGAAGATTTTTTTTTATAATAAACGTATTCATATGTATTTTCATTTAACACAATTATTATCGATAAGAATTGGATAAGCACAATATATAGTTGTATGAATAAGCATAATAACATTTGATAGAAAGGAAGTGGATTTTAAGATGTTGCCAACATGCGTAAGTTCTACGTAGAGATTGGAAAAAAACTATTACATGTAGTAATCGAGGTAGATATTTTTTTGTGGAATTCGTCATTTGATAGAAGTATCGAGGTAGGTCAAGGTCACAAATCAAACGGAGATATTAGGGTCAAGGTCACATACAGTGTATCAAATGGAGATGTTAGGGTCAGTGTTACATTTAGATATATCGAACGGAAATATAAGGGTCAAGACTACATATCAACGGGAGCCAAGGTCACATTTCAAACAGATATATGGGCCAAGACCACATATTAAACTGGGATATAAGGGTCACGATCACATATCAAAGGGAGATATAATTGTCAAGGTCATATTTTAATTGGATAAATTAAGGCAAAGAAAGTCACAAAGTGGTATATTGAACCATATATCTATTTGATTTCTGATCTTGACAGAGATACATGTATTAGGTCAAGATCAGAAATCAAATAGATATATGGGTCAATACCATATATCAAAAGGAAATGTAAGGGCTTCGGTCACACATCAAACGGAGAGTCACATGTTAACTGGAGAAATTAGGGCCACGGTCACATTTCAGGTGTATGGGTCAAGGTCACATACATTTATTAACTGGAGAAATTAGGATCAAGGTCACAAATTAAACCGATGCATGAGTCAAGGTCACATATCAATGGGAGATGCATATCAAACGGAGATAGTAGGACAAATCGGAAATATTTTATGCAAGAATGTAAACAGTATACAACGAATATAAAACATTTCAGAAGCATTTTCGCATAAAATGAAGCATTCGTCGTTGCACCGACTTGTACACGCCTTAGCTATCTTCGTAAATCATATATCTTCATACATCGATAAGGTTGTCGAGTAAAGTGCACAACGCTTTATTTTGGAAAAGAGCGGTGAAAGCTTTTGTATTTTTTACATAATTGAGTGACAGAAACTACATAAAAACCCAAATAGACTGCGCATTGAAATTTATTTGCCGGCGACGTAATGCATTTTGTTTATCTGATTATGTGATATAGAGATGTAGAGTTAGATAATTGCACCAATTACTTACTTGCTGTTTATATAGAAGGTCGGAGAGGATAGGTGTAATAATAGAAATTACGTTTTAAAACGATATTTTCTCAAACTACACACAGCGGCAGTTGCTGTAATTAATTGGAACCGTAGACCGCTTTCGAGGTTAATAATGAATTCATTGACCTTTTTATCGAATTGTGATTTTAAGCAAATTGCTATTTAGAGAAGGGAATCAAATGTTAAACGTCTTCAAATTCATTAGCATCATGATATCAATTTGCAGCATGGACCAGACATGCACGTTTCGGGTAATTATCCTCCATCTAAACAGTATACCGGTAATATGACCAAAAAGCGTGAAAGTTATTATGTCCAAAAATGTACCGAAAGACGTAGCAGGATGGGTGGGATATGATGCTACAGGACCCACGTTTTCGAAATTTCAAGAAATTTTGGTAACAGAAATTTTCGAATGCACTGAAGAGAAGATCAACCGAAGTTGATCGAACTTGGCTACATGTGCCCTCGGGGACAAAGAAAGATTTTGTAATTTCGAAGGATTTCAGAAAAAAAACTTGAGTTAGCACAACGATTCGCATAGCACTAGTTTCGTTGAGCAAATTGTCGCATTAATCTGCAAAGTAATTCTACTTTCTAGTATTGATGGACACATGCCCACGAAAAGCTATAATAATATTGGTTCCTGGCAGACTAAATCCTTTGAAAATTGGAATTGATAGGGTCGACTTTGTATCATAGATGAGGGGGTGGATAGGGTGAAAGGGAGGCGGGTGAAAGGGGAAGGGGGAGGGAGGAGGGAGGGAAGGGGGAAAATAAGTGGGAGGGGGAGGAAGGGGATGGGAGGAGGAAGGAAGGGGTGGGAGGGGGGAGGTAAGGGAAGGGTGAAAAGGAGGGGGAGGGAGGTGGCGGCGGGAAGGGGAGGTAAAAGGTGGGAGGGGGAGAGAGGTACCTTCTTGTCCCTCCCTTCCCCCATAGACAGTGGTGTAACTATCGTGTATGCTGGTATGCTAAATCATTTACATTTTCCCCAATATTCCTGAATTACCACGTCTTTTCTTTAAAGTCGTAACAAATACTATGGAAATGCAATTGTTTTTCAGGAACATAACTCCTTAGCACCCACCAGGATACTGTCCTTAACACATTATGGCGCCTCTAAAGGAGTTACGCAATTGCTAGATTTGTTGGCCGTTTATTGGCTGTTTTAATATTCTAAAGCTTAGTCCATATTTGAAAATAAAGGAGTCATGCATTAATTGATTCCCCTCTCAATTCTTCCCGGAGAAACGACATGCATCGGGAAAGAAATCTTGAAAATTTCAGGCAATTTTATCCATGGGAATCCTGTGCCACCCTGACAACATATTTATTGTCGTGTAAATTTATTGCCATTTAAGCGGGAACTGCATTGCTGCTCACGATCGTATGCTCGGCAATTTTGTAATTCATTATCCGGGTAATTTCATCCATTGAAGTTCTTTCAGTTTGCGCGTGATAACACAATCAATTTTCCTGGAAATGCGGGATTATTCCTAATTGTAAAAGGGATGGCGGTTGGCGGGAAGAATGCAGACGTTATTGATAGCATGTTGATGGACAAAAAAGGTGTCACAATGCGGTCAATTTCATGTTTCTTCTTGCATATTAGAGAGACAATGGGCAATTTTGCCCCTTTGTGCATTTCCAGTCGATTCTTCCAAATTCAAAGAGAAAATGGAAAACATAACACAATTAAATGTAGGACAATGTGCCGTGTGTCCGCATAGTTTAATTCCTCAAAGTCTCAAGTGGCCAGTTCCATCTGTCTAAAACCAAAAACCAAAAAAAAAAAAAAAAAACCCCCCCCCCCCCAAAAAAAAAAAACCAGACCAAAAACAAAGAAACAAAAAACGACCCCCCCCCCGAAAAAAACAAAATAAAAAAAAAAGAAAAATTTAACTCCACCATTAAATAAAGGGAGGATGAAAATTACAAACGATACCTACAGACCTTTTATGTATGTCTGTAGCACATTATCAATTTACGGAGGTTTATTTTCAAAAAAAAAACAAGTAAGATGTTCCAAAAGATTTGTCTTGCGTCCACCAGTTCAACTTTTGTTTTGAAAAAAAAAGTTATCTATGCACATGCACGTAGTAAACATGTTCCTGAAAAAGAAGACACCTTCTATTTAAATGAATAAAAACCACCTTATTTGAATTTAAATTTAGAAATTATGTAAGTTACCTGGTTAAAAAAACTGCGTAGGTGTCGAACTGATTGACGTGCAGCTTATTTTAAAAATATTGAAATGAAGTTCGGAGCATATGTGTGAATAGAGACTGCCTAGGTGCGAACCCTGACCCCCTCCCCCTCCCCCGTCTCCTCTTTTCAAACAGAATCACAGAATGGGGAAGTTTAAAATTGGATGAATGAAACTGGAACCAATCTGACCTTTTGGTCAAGAGGTGGAAGGGGGGGGGGGGAGAAGATATGCAAGTCAGTACCTTCACCCTGGAATTTATTAAGAATTCATATATTCAGAATTCATTTGTACATTTCTTAAAAAAAATCATTGGCTGGAGGATGGAACACTCGCCTTCCCAATCGACCTGGATCCTCCTTTGGAAAAATCCTGGATTCACGAATTGGAAGCCTCAATCGATGGCCTTTTTTTTCAAGGAAATTGCCAATTTTGTTCAAGATCTTCTCCCTTACCTGTGCGGACCTCCTTCCCGATGTTTACCTTCAAATTTGAAAAAAAATCCAATAAATGTACATGTTACGTAAGACATGTATTTGAACAGTCTTCGCGATAAAGGTGAAGATAAAAATGTCCAAATTTAGGATCGGAACGTAAACATTCTCAGAATACAGATACTAGTGGTCATAAAATTAGGACATTTTTTTTTTTCAGAGACACATTTTGAACGCTTATGTAGAGGGTAGCCTTCGTTTGAAATAGTGTTCCATGCATAGGTATATAGGAGCGATTTTTTTTTTTCGGCCGGAGCAGGTCTGGGTCGTGGATTGAAAAAAAAAAAACTTTGGAAAAATCTTTCATATTGTATGAATACATTTTCTTTCTCTCAAATTGACGAAAGTAACACCCTCCTTTGGATCCGCCCCTGGAAAAAAAAAAGATGTTTAACCTCACTTGTGAAGAAAAAGACTGGATACTGTCTCAGTTTTTATCACTATTAACGACAGTCTTATCAGGGAGGTCCAAAAAACGAGGTGTATATTTCTCTGTTGAAACTTGATTTATGGTCTATTGTAATCTAAGGTATGCAGGGAAGCGCAGCAGTGCAGATGTAATAAATATATTTAGTCTAGTTATGTGAAAGTTTTGTAACAAGAAATATAATATTCTAATACCTAGGTTACTCCTGCCGTATGTCTCGATGGACCCACCGCAACTGGGTGATTAAGCAACCTCAAGTCTGCCCCTCCTTAATCTCAATAATGACAATGATGTTAACCCACACCCCACCATTTGAGACCCCTCTCTCCAATGTATCCTTCACCTTACTTGCTGGACATGCGCATTGTCTGTCTGTCTGCCTGTTGGTTTGTTAGCGAAAACACGACTAAATGTCCCACAATGATAATGATGACATCCTCAGATTTGAGACCCCCTTCCTCCAATATAACTTCCTCCTTGCTCGACATGCATTATGTCTGTCTATACGTCCGTTTAACTCCACACTTATGACAATAATGACGTATGTCATGACCCCCCCCTTGCAATTTGAGACCCCATCCCTCCAATGTACCTCCTTTTGTAAATAAGAGCAGACGAACCTAATAGTTAAATGCATGTAAACTATATAGTGTGATATTATATGTTAGCAAATTGTATTGATATCTATAACTATAAGCTGTATTGCTTTCGATTAATAAACTATACTATACTATGTAAATGATGTGCAGTATGCACGAAAGTCCGTCCTTCCGTATACCCGTCAGTCCGAGCATTTTAAAAAAAATCAACTTGGTTAAGTCCTGTTAACCGTTGTAAAGATAAATTCTTTTCTTTTGGATGTGCCATATCGATGAAAATCAATCGAATAGATATATTGCTACATATTCTTACACTTTATCGCGATTCATTGAAAGATTCTTGTATCGTTTGACATCGCGATCAATGCTATCGATACATCAAGATTCAGGATTAATCGGTGAATGGTATTCGAAGAATATAGAAAGTCGGAGAGAATAAAAGTTTTAGAAGTGCAAAAATAGTATGTGAACTTTTTGATGAAAATGTGTCCTTTTCGCCGAAAAATGATTGCATATTAAACTTGGCAGCTGTGCGCTCGTTACACTCGTTGTTCATAGCGGTCAAAACATACCCGTAAAATAATTAGATTTGAGAATGGGAATGACATTTTCAGTGGGTCTTGCCAGACGAAGTTGTCACATGCTATGTAAATATTTCTGAGTGCTCAAGGTTAGGTAACACAGTAAAATGAATGTGTTTTGTCTGGTACAAGAAAGTTTTCAATTACCGTCCGTCCGTCCTTCCATCCGTCAGAGCCATGTGTGTCACCTGCGCAGCAAAACAACACATTTGGTCTAGTATTTGTCAGACTGAGTCTGTTGTATCTCGATCTATCCATCAAGTCTTCCGACTGTCTGCCCTCCCGATTACCTGTCCGTTCGTCTTTCTGCAGCTTGTAGGCGCGATGTCGATAATAATTCATTGTTTAGAGGTAAAATTAAAACACTTCGTTTTCAAATATTTCCAAAATACAACATGGAAATTCAAAACCGCCAAAAGTTAGGACGTGTAGCGTTGTAATTCGTGGTATTGGCAAGAGATAAGGTTACCCCTTTCAGGAATCTAAGGGAATTTTGGATTTTTAGTTTCGTTTCACTTTATCTATCCAAAGTCGGTCAACGTAGGCTATAGGATGGTGCTTGATGTCCGTCCGTCCCGGTTCTACATGTATTTGGGCAACATGTCTAGATTGTAATCCGTATTTCAGTCAAACTGCCACTGAAGGTCACATTTTTATTAGAGTGGGAGGGGACACTAAACAAGTGCCTGTGTATCAGAATAGAGCTTCGAGGATTTGCCTCAAAGTATCGTTATTGAAAGGGAAAGAACCTGGTTGTCAAGGTCAGAGATCAAATGTCAAGGTCACGACTATAAAATGCTCAATGAGATGCATATATTGTGCTGTATACTAAGTACTTTATTGCCGTATAGTTAGGTACTAGTATATTGATTTTGTCTTTTGGTTTGTGAGTAAGCTTTTTTTGCGTGTGATGCATGTTAAGAAGCTTTCAAATGGTATATCTGTCAAAATTTTCAGTTTTCAAAAGTTTTGAAAATTTAGTTTAAAAAAGTTGCAGAATGTCTTTTTTCTACAAAAGTCTAAAAAAAATATAACTTGTATGTCTCGATTGTGATTTTATGAATGAAAAAAAATGAATGTTTGATCTCCTTTAGTTAAATGGTTTTCTCTTTCTTCTCAGAAGCATGTGATTATGTTGATTGGTTCCGTTGTAAAGATGGCGGAGAGTGTATCCCTGAAGATTGGCATTGTGATGGTACGGCAGACTGTGAAGATGGGTCTGATGAGGGAATAAATTGTATAAGTAAGTATGGTCTGTCTGTATGTCTGTCTGTATGTCTGTCTGTGTATGTATCCCTGAAGATTGGCATTGTTTTGGTGCGGAAGACTGTGAAGATGGGTCTGATGAGGGAATAAATTGCATAAGTAAGTATGGTCTGTCTGTATGTCTGTCTTTGTATGTCTGTGTGTGTGTGTGTATCCCTGAAGATTGGCATTGTTTTGGTGCGGAAGACTGTGAAGATGGGTCTGATGAGGGAATAAATTGTATAAGTAAGTATTGTCTGTCTGTATGTCTGTCTTTGTATGTCTGTCTGTGAGTGTATCCCTGAAGATTGGCATTGTGATGGTGCGGAAGGCTGCAAAGACGGGTCTGATGAGGGAATAAATTGTATAAGTAAGTATTGTCTGTCTGTATGTCTGTCTGAGTGTATCCTGGAAGATTGGCATTGTTATGGTGCGGAAGACTGCGAAGACGGGTCTAATGAGGGAATAAATTGTATAAGTAAGTATGGCCTGTCTGTATGTCTGTCTGGGTGTGTTTCTGTCTGTGTGTGTATCCCAGAAGATTGACATCGTGATGGTGTGGAAGACTGCGAAGATGGGTCTGATGAGGGAATAAATTGTACAAGTAAGTATGGTCTGTCTGTCTGTCTGGCTGTGTGTATACCGGAAGATTGGCATATTGTGATGATGCGGAAGACTGCGAAGACGGGTCTGATGAGGGAATAATTTGTATAAGTAAGTATGGCCTTTGTCTGTCAATCGGTCTGTCTGTCAGCTGCAAGGTCCTTTGACCTAATGACGGTCCTGAACTTAGATTTTGACCCACTATCATAAACCTTTAACATGTATTTGCAATTTTTCACATGTACATGTAGATGGACCTTGAATTTGATTTTGGATATTACATGACCAGACATGGTTGGTTACCTGCGACTGTATGTGCTCCAGCAAGCTTTATTGTCTATTTCGGCCTTGATCATCAATGATGAGACATAACTTGTTGAAATGCGCATATGGTACACTGAAATTTTATAAGAGGAAATATATTTCAATATTTACAATTCTAACAACTTTTGCTTGATTAAATTCCTATCGTCTCATTTTGATACAAATCGTTTTGTTTTCTATTTATAGACACTGAGACTACAAGGAGAAGAAGATCTACATATCATAGTAAGTTTCGATTAAGAATTTTATGTTTACAAAACATTCGCTAGATAAACCTTTGGTTAGATGAGAAAAACTGTATACGTAGAATCATTTACTGTGTATTAATCTTTGCTACTTTTGCGGTCAGCCTCAGACGTACCGCGAAAGTTTATTTCATTGAATTGAAATGCCAAATGCTTAATTGAATCAGGAGTGTATTTGCGAATCGTTGTCCAAGCAAAAGGGATATTTCATAAAACCGCGAAAGGAAGTACCAGGGAATGATTCTACTTATACAGTACATTCCCACTTAGGCCTTTTGTTTTGATTTTTTTCCTGCAAAATAATGATTGGAAATACTGAAAAATTCTGCCTTAGGTCTCTTGTTTTCAGCAACATATTTGTTGCAATATTACTGGAAAATTAGCCCAAAAAGCAATATTTGCATGATCAAGTTAAACATGTTATCCACTTGAGCATTTTCCCACTTTGGCCTCCTGTTGGTCTGTCACATACTATACCTGGTTTTTATAGGCCTTACTGTCATGATTTATATTTTGTGATTAGGTAATATAATCAGTGATATAGATAATCACATTGACGGGCCATATACAGGGTGTAAGTACACTGTTAAAAACCTGCAAAGTTTTTGAAAATCGTTGAAATTAACTAACAAATTCTGTTTCCTAACTTTTCAAGCATCTCCTTGAGGAAATTTATAATATGGCTAGGTACATGCATGCAATTGCACAAATGTTGAAAAGTTTCATTTCACATGTAACTAGTTTTTTTTCGAGGTGAATGGGATTTGGAAAATTAATATTCTTGTTAAACATGTCAAATGGCAAATTAAAAAATCTCATAGTTTGGTACTTCACATGACTTGTTGATTTTTTCCTGAAAAAAATTCGAAAAATGAATTCACAGAAAGTATCAACATCTGAAGTTCCCACTGTCGAGATCCATTTGTTTTAGTAGAACCAGGAGTGAAAAAGTGATATTATTATGTGATCATGAATTTGTGCAGAATTTTGCATTCTATTGATTACAATTCATTACGTATTTTCACATGTGAATAGACATGAATACTCACTTCTTCTAAATCAAAATTTGTCTTTTATAAAAAAAAAGATGTTTGAATTTGCCTTAATTATTTCATAAATTTAAATATCAATATCTTTGTTCGTTTACAGCAAATTTAGATAAGAATTTATATATCCCGTGTCCGCCGAACTACGAGAGGTGTCCACGAGAACAACAATGCATTCCAATAGCAAAATTCTGTGATAATAGTGAGGACTGCCCCAAAGGTGGTGACGAATTAAAATGCAATAGTAAGTATTGAAAAAGATTTTGTTTTCCAAAGAAATGGCAATACCGGTATTTTAGAATTTTGATGTTTTTGATAAAAAATTAATGAATAGATCAAGAAAGACAGGAATATGAATTGAAACCAACAACGCATTTGTATACTGTTAATGTAGAAATTTTAGCGAGGGATAATTTTTTAGCATTTCCCGATTCTATTTTTATCACAAAAATTGCATGCCCCCGCATGAAAATTACAACTAGTATGAAAGGCGAAAGAAAATATACCCAATTTGGCCAAAATTACCTCCACGCGTATTGTTGCAATGGTCGATTCACGAAAATTCCCCCCAGTGAAAATAACCATGTTTACATTAGACAGTGCTCTTTTCTGGAAATTTATATTTGGCGGGATTGCAAAGCAATTCCGGTCTATAGATTGACGATGTCCGTCCGTCTGTCTGTCCGTCCGTCTGCCGTCAACATTTTGGTTAAAGTTTCTGGTTGAGGCAAAATCTAAGGAACTATATGCAGTAGAAACTTTATATTATACATGAAGCTTGCCCATGACAAGACCTTTCAATTTATGCCGTAACATTTGACCTTGTGACCTTGACCTTGGACTTTGACCTAGTTAAAGATTTTGGTTAAAGTTTCTGGTTGAGGCAAAATCTAAGGAACTATATGCAGTAGAAACTTTATATTATACATGAAGCTTGCCCATGACAAGACCTTTCAATTTATGCCGTAACATTTGACCTAGTGACCTTGGACTTTGACCTAGTTAAAGATTTTGGTTAAAGTTTCTGGTTGAGGCAAAATCTAAGGAACTATATGCAGTAGAAACTTTATATTATACATGAAGCTTTCCCATGACAAGACCTTTCAATTTATGCCGTAACATTTGACCTAGTGACCTTGACCTTGGACTTTGACCTAGTTAAAGATTTTGGTTAAAGTTTCTGGTTAAGGCAAAATCTAAGGAACTATATGCAGTAGAAACTTTATATTATACATGAAGCTTTCCCATGACAAGACCTTTCAATTTATGCCGTAACATTTGACCTAGTGACCTTGACCTTGGACTTTGACCTAGTTAAGGATTTTGGTTAAAGTTTTTTTCTGGTTTAAGCAAAATCTATGGAACTGTATGCAGTAGAAACTTTATTTTATACATGTAGGTTGCCTCTGACAAAACCTTTCAATTTATGCTGTATTATTTGACCTATTGACCTAGACCCAGTTAGTGACAAAAACTTACTTTGCAATCCGGCCATACCGTCTTTAGCAGTGTTTTATTTCTAGATCATACTACTCTTTGTCATCAATGACATACCGTTAGTAGACATTGCCATATCAAAAGTAATGAGTAAGGTTTCATTGTAAAGCTTGTCAAGATTCCCTGCAAAGTTTTGTCATAATATGAAGGGTTTCCTTAGGATTGAGTTATCCCTCTCAAGAAGGGCAGGCAGAGAAGTGACTGTAGGTCTCTGATGATGATGATGATAATATTAAACAACTAGTGAAATATCGGAGTCAAGAAAAATAATTTATAATACATACTCATTACAACTGTTATCAATTTTTTACAGCAAATTACACAAATAACAACTGTGAAAGCTTACAGTGTGAGTTCAACTGCACTAAAACCAAAGATGGGCCACGGTGCTACTGCCCTGAGGGCAAGAGGCCCAATGGGACTATCTGCTCAGGTAGGTGTCGTATGTTACAACACATACTTGAATAAATACATTAAGGTATTCAGCCCTTGATACATTTTTAAACCACAGATAGAAATTTTCATACTCATTAGGGAAAAAATACTACTACTGTACATATTTTTCTCCTTGAATGAATGAATTATGAATGAATGAATCATGGCACATTAATAAAAATTCATTGGTATTTGTCTGAGATTTAAGAAAACGGGTCAAAATGATCAGTGATTATTTTAGACAAAAAAAAAAAGGGGGGGGGGGGGGGGGGGGGGGGGTAATAATTAGAACTTAGAAGTGCTTCATCTATTTGGGTGAGGGATTCATTATACATAGAAATATTCTCATCATGTTCTGTTACAAATCTTAACCATATTTTTTTCAGATTTTGATGAGTGTGAATACAGAGATTTTTTCTGCGACCAATTATGCAGCAAGCCTAATGATCTCAGTAAACCTTACATGTGTGAATGTGTAGATGGGTATAGACTAGCTGATGACAATAAAACGTGCCTAGCCAATAATGGTAAGTGTCTATGTCAATAAAACGTGCCTAGCCAACGATGGTAAGCAAGCCCAACGATCTCAGTAAACCTTACTTGTGTAAATGTGTAGATGGGTATAGACTAGCTGATGACAATAAAACGTGCCTAGCCAATAATGGTAAGTATCTATGACATAAAACGTGCCTAGCCAATAATGGTAAGTGTCTATGACATAAAACGTGCCTAGGCAATAATGGTAAGTGTCTTTGACATAAAACATGCCTAGCCAATGATGGTAAGTAAGCCCAATGATCTCAGTAAAACTTACTTGTGTAAATGTGTAGATGGGTATAGACTTGCTGATGACAATAAATTAACATGCCGAGCCAATAATGGTAAGTGTCTTTGACATAAAACGTGCCTAGCTAATAATGGTAAGTGTCTGTCTATAAAATGTGCCTAGCCAATGATGGTAAGTGTCTGTATAAAAATGTTCCTAGCCAATAATAGTGTCTATTTCAATAATGCCTAGCCAATAATGGTAAGTGTCTAACATGTAAAACATGCCTAGCCAAAAATGGTAAGTGTCTATGACATAAAACGTGCCTAGCCAATGACGGTGTCTAACATGTGTGAATGTGTAGATGGGTATAGACTAGCTGATGACAATAAAATACGCCTAGCCAATAATGGTAAGTGTCTATGACATAAAACGTGCTTGGACAATGATGGAAGTGTCTTACATGTGTGAATGTGTAGATGGGTCTAGACTAGCTGATGACAATAAAACGTGCCTAGCCAATAATGGTAAGTATCTATATGCAAAATGCACCTAGCCAGTAATAGTGTCTATTTTAATAATGCCTAGCCAATAATGGTAATTGTCATGGTAATTGTCTATTACAATTAATAATCTGCTCAGCCAATAATGGTAAGTGTCTGTCTATAAAATGTGCCTAGCAAATAAAACATGTCCAGCCAATATTGGTAAGTGCATGTCTATTACAATAAGATGTGCCTAGCCAATTACGGAATGTGAACATGACGATAAAAAGTACCTAGCCAATTATGGATAATGTTTATTGCAATGAGCGCCAGAGAAGCAAACCAAATGTGGATTTTACCTAGGATAGTGTTTATTGTAATAAGAGCAAATGCCAATAATGGTGTCATGCCTGGCAATTGTCTGTTACAATAAAACGTGCCTAGCCATAAACTGTAAGGATCTATGTAAAAAAAATAGATATTACAACAAACAAAAGATGTCCAGCCAATGATAGCGTTTATGACAAGAATGTGCCTATAAGCCAACTAGCCAATAAGGGTATATGTCAATGGGCCACTTGCCAAAATTGCTCATGGCTGACAAAGTGACGAAAAATGTCTGAGGTAGGCAATTTTGCTCACTTTTTCATTGTTACGTCTTTTAAGAGTGATGTCGTAATGTAAAACAACGCCAAAAGATGTTGACTCGGACATTTTGTGCTTTTTAACAAGATTGGAAAATGGTCTATTTCAACAAATATGCCTAGCTGAAAAATGTCTATGCCACCAATATGCCGAGGCAATAATTAAACCTTTATTATGCATACAAAACATGCTATGCCAACAAAACAATGCCTAGTCAGTAATAGTAGGTATTTGTGTGCCAAAATAATTGCGGTATAGTTAAACCATGACCAGTTTAAAATATCCAGTTAAAGTTAATGGTTTCTTTGATGTGCAGTCTTCAAGCATCACTACTAGCTGATGTTTCTTATTTCAGTGCCAAAACGTGATGATGCAACTTTACTTATTGCGGATTTTGACCGTTTACTTTACATACATCTGAATGGGAAGCCGTATAAACCACTGATTAATGTTATAGGAGAATATATAACATCTGTAGACTACAACCATAGAAATCAAACCATTTGCTGGGTATGTTGATACTATTTCCCTTAAATAGTACCATATTTGTATGTGATGTAAAATTTCTTTCGATCACTCTCTGAGCAGTCTTCACGAAAACTCACTGTCTGACACCAGGGGTACTGAAAATTCTGCAAGGCCAGTAGAAATTGTCTAACAAAGTTACATACCTGTCAACTCTCCCTCTTTTGGAGGGAGACTCCCTCTTTTTGACCTCATCTCCCTCCTTGGCATTTCTCCCTCGAGGGAGACCAAAATCTCCCTCTTTTTGACTCAATCTCCCTCTTTCTCCCTCTTTTGGCATATTTACCGAAGTAGAATAACTCTTAAGTAGTGACATTCAGAGCATTTCATGAGAAATTGCATGAAAAAATGCAAGAAAAGATGAATAGAATGCAATAATTTATTGATACATGTTTCTTTGTTTGTGAATGTTTTTGCTTTGAAATGTCAGCACAATGAAATTATTTGAAAACTTGTTTTGCACAAAATTTCATGATTCATATAAAAATGTAACAAGATGGGTTCACGTGCAATCTCCCTCTTTTTCATGTGCCAGGGAGGGAGATCTCTCTCTTTTGAAGATTTCAAAGTTGACAGGTATGCAATATCAATATGGTCATAATTGTTGATTTGTTGATCACTCTGTCAGCAATGACAGGGCACTTGATCAGCCTGAATGCAAAATGGTATCTTTTTTTCCCAATTTATTGACCAATTTTTCCCAATTTGACACCTCATTGAAAATTTGAAATAATGAGTAAAAAATGCTAAATTCAAAGTGAAAATTGACTAGAGATATGTGCAAAGAATTGCTTGTTTGTAATTTGATCATCCAAATGAAAGCATTCTACTTCATTTTGTATTCATATTTTACCCAATCTTTGAGAAAATACCGCTTTTTTTTCCCAATTTTAAATGCACCAGCGCCAGTCCCAAAAAATGGTGTGAGAGCCCTGAAAGAACATTTTACATTTGGATTTAAATTTTGACTAGTTAGTGATCAGACTTTCATACCGTATTCCACATGTACTACTCTACATTGTGGTGAGACCAAAACATATATAATTAACTTTCTGTTAATTATATGATGATTGAAAGGGACCAAGATTCTTTGAATTTGCTGCAAATCATTGATAACTTGAATTAGTAATGAAATGCAATATTTGATATTATTCATGTATATGTAAACTTTTATTTTTATTTAATATTTCAATTTTCTACATTTTAGATATCCTTTAGTCGCAGCAGTAAACGTTCGGAGATGAGGTGTCGGAAAGTCGGAGACAGTTCACAGATATGGACATTGGAAACTTCATTAAATCTTGACAGTCAGTATTTGCTTTTTTATCTCCATTATGCCCTTTTTGAAAAGTTATTATATATGGAGCATTGATATGTAAAACTGATTTTGAAAATTTCATATGGTGAGAAAATTTATGTTTATTCAGAATTGAGTAGTGCTTTATTGAAATTATATAAGAAATGACTGTAATAATTTTCTGTCTATCGATGTATAGATAAATATAATGCACTTCGTGGAAAGTTTATTTTGCAATTGTTGATTTTCAAGTTCAAAACTGGCAACATAATATTTGAACAGGCCTAACGTAGCTGCTCTTTACGTTAGTGACGTAATAATAGGCAACATTGTCTATATAGCTATAGGTAAAATTTTGCTCCGTACGTTTGTATAGGCGTTATACAGACACTAAGGAAATAATTAAATTATTTAAAAATGGAAAGACGATCAATGCTAATTATTATATCTAGGAATCTGCCTTTTTTAATCTGTAAAGTCTACATGTGATAGTTTAAAATACATGTAGAATCTGTTGTACATTGTATTGATAGATTTCCCTTAGAGTTTAAAGTAAATTAAAGCTTGTTACTAAAAATAATAACTTCACTTGTCAATTATAGTTTCTAAATGCCAATTCGGTCTTTTCGAAATACAGAGTTACTTCCCATTTGTGCAGGTATCTGACGTCAACGCATTTATGACGTCATCAAATTCTATGGAAACCAGCATGAAATTCAGGGAAACAGGGTTACAAATATGATGTTTTCAAAGGAATTTAATGACGTCACAATGCTTTTACGTCAGATACCCGCACAAATCGAATGTAGGACTGTAAAATCGAAAAGAAGGAATTGGTTTTCAGTTAATTTCTTTCTGAAAACAGGTGATCAGATCAGACAAGTTCAGAAACTGAGGTCTACATGTATTCACAGATTAAACATTATACATTTGTGAAAACACATGTATAATCTTTTCACATTATTTGCAGGATGAAATTTGAAGTTTAGTTCTGTAAGCCTATCAACAAATTGATGACTGCATTTATTATACTTGTCGACTAGCCTGACATGTTCACTCTTAAAGCATTCTAGAACAGCCAAATAATGTCACCAACCCCCTAGATCTGAATCTCAAATTTTGTACGACAGAAAATTTAAAAGTGTCTATTCACCAATTTCCTGACTAAATCCAATCATTTAACAGCGTGTGTAAGATTTAAATATCTGCATGACTTTGATTTTCGTCGTCTATTATTACAGCTGTAAGCTACATGGCCCAGGATTGGCTTACAAACAATTGGTATTTTGTGGACAGTGTATACCAGAGGGTCATATTATGTAACTCTATGGCATCAATGTGCCGTAGGGTCCTCAAGTTTGACGGAGAGAGTAAACCCAAGGCAGTGGCTCTGGATCCAAATGAAGGGTAAAAAAATCATTTAGCACTTATTTTACACCCAGTAAACAAAGTTTCGGGAAGGGCAGCTGGAATGATTCGTCCGTTTAGGGCAGTTCCAGCATCTCTGTCCCATACAATCCACATATTTACCTGTTCTTGGACCCTTCTGTCTTGCAACTTCAAATTTTTTTTCTTAAACTCCACAGATATGAAAACATAGTCTTAGATCAAGGTCATATCTAAAAGACAGCTGGAATATTTGTTTTGTTTTTTCCTATCATTAGATAACTGACAAATTTGATACAAATTTGTTTTCAAGGTCAAATTTATGACAAAGTTAAAGTCAGCATTTACAATTTATAAAAATCTATAGGAAAAGAAAATTGAAACACTTGCATCAGGTAAAAAGTTTTGACTCAATTAATTAAATGATCCCAAAATGTCCAACATTGCAACTATTGGTGGACTTAACTGTATGACATCATAATCAAATCATTTATTTTCCATTGTCATTTTCAAGAAACAATGATTCTGATTGGCTGAGTAATTTTGTCGATACATCGATCAACACGATTTTTCACGGAAGTCTATTTTTAGAACCGAGGGTTCCCTCAAACACGAATGAACTCGTTGCTGAAAATACAATTTGTTGATGTTTGCTTATCATTTCAAGAGTACCCTTTCTTTTCTACGTACCAAAAACTTAACTGTGCATGTAGAATTTGCTCAAACTGGTCCTTATTCCAAAGATATAGAGAGACGATCGTTCGCTGTTTAAATAATGGCGGCTGACATAACTTGTTTTGGCAGAGGTATCACTGCGAAACCCTCCGACTTACGAAATATAGTGCGGTGATTGATTGTTTTTAGATTCAAGAAAACAGTCTGTTTTCCATAAGCAGATGATAATAAAATGATAAGAAATGAATCTTATATTTTTTCTGTTGATGCAGGTATCACCCGAAAAATTGGACAGAAAACTTTTGCATCAATGCGCTACGCGCACTGATGCAGTTTTCTGTCCAATTTTTCGGGTAATACCTGCATCAACAGAAAAAATATAAGATTCATTTCCTAAATGAACTGTCAAAGCAATTTTCGATAGGCTTTTTGATTGTGACATCATGATGTAATGCCCACATACATATATAGGTGCAATATAGGACATTAGGCAATACAACAATTACATCTGCAAAAAAGATACTTAATGATAAAATTATTGTAGTTTTAATTGTGTTTTTCAGATACATGTTTGTGACCATTCAGCACAGCTCTGTACACGGCAGCATTGGTAGAGCTTTATTAGACGGTTCAGAATTGCAGGAAATCGCAAGCGACAAAATCGTGTCACCATCCTCTATTATGATCGATTACGCCAACAAGCACTTGTACTGGGGAGACACGGGGCTTAACATCATTGAGAGAATAAGATACGATGGCTCGGAAAGATTTATCAATAGACACGTAAGAAAATTTTAAGAATGAGTTTTGATTTGTGGTTCCATGGCTCAATGGTAGAATTCTCACCTTTTAATCTAAAGGAAGTGCTTGATAAACTGTACATACATGTACATGTAATACTTCCCCCAAAACTAACAGGAATTGTTAAGGTTTATTCGGGATTTTCGTTATACAGAGTTTCCTCCCGTTTGGGACAGTATATGACGTAAACCTATTGTGACATCATCAAATTCCATCGAAACCAATGTTAAATTCAGGGAAAGTACGCTAAAAAACCATTGTTTCTATAGAAATTTTATCACGTCATAATGCTTTTACGTCAGATATTGTCACAAATCGAACACAAGAATACACCAATGAAAAGACGGAATAAGACCAATACCCATTTAGGGTCAAGGTCACCTTCAAGGTCAAGGTTACATACTTAGGGTCAAACAAGCATCAGGCAACATACATATTATTTTAAAATCAGTTTAGTTCTGTCACTAATTCAAAAAAGTTCAGTACTAGAAAAGGTAATGATAAAGAGTCTGTTAAAAGATAGAACTTTCTTAATTACAGTTACCTGGTTACCCAGCGAAGGAGTTTGGTCTGTCCATGATGGAGAATTATATCTACGTTACCAAGGATACGACCTTGTTTAAGATGGACCGCACCAATGTCAGCAAACCCAACATTCCAATCAACGTGTCACTTCATAATCCATTCCAGGTACTTGTGTACCATCGCCAACGGCAACCAGGTAAAGGGAATTGCTTCATTGGTTTCTTCAATTCATTTGAGGTCATGGAATGTTATCTTAGTTATAAAAAGTCACAGATTTTGACCTTGATCTTGGAAAATCATGGAATTTAACGTTACTTAATCTTGAAAAAATTAAAGTATTTAGCATGTTACATGTAAATCTTTAAAAAAATCATGGAATTTTTAATTTCATTGGTTTCGCTCATAGAAAACTTCTTAAATTCTTTAATATGTACCAGATTTTAAGATTAAATGATGTGTATATTATGATCGGAAAAAGGAAAAGAAGATATATATCTATCCAAATTTTGTATATTTATCAGAAATAACATACATCTACAGTATTATACTGAAAATCATGAAAATTATGTGTCCTTATAGTTGACTATTGGTTCTCTGCAAGACAAAGGCAAGTAAGCTCAATATCTTGGAAAAGGACAAATAATTCATAAAATTCTGTAGGGTCTATGAATCACTTCTGGATTTCATGTGCTTTTAAAGTTTCGTTGTTGATTTCAGTTATCACAGACATATCAGCAAACTGTTCGGCACTACAGTGTAAACATTTATGCATTCCAATACAACAAAACGGAACTCTAGTAGCGACTTGCGCCTGTCGTCAGGGGTATATAGCGGAAGGCAATGACTGTAAAAGTAAGTGTATACTCGTAATACAATGTAGGCACATCATAATCTACTTCTTATATAACATAAGATGCTTTTGATCTATTTGCCTATTTTCACTATACATGTATGTGTACAAACTTTTTGATGGTGAAATTTTTTTTAAAATCTATCAACAAATAAAAAAGTGTGAAATTGACGATATACGTGATTTGCAGTATGACAAAAATGTTATTACGGTTCCATGCAGGTAATATGGTCTAATATACATGTACCTTATCTGGAATTAATATCTCCATTGCCTTCTCGTGTATCTTTATGGATAGATATGAATGTACTATGAATGTAATATCGTCACTTGTTATTCCAGTTCACTGTTCAGGCAATAGTACAGTCAGTGATCCAGGCACACCCATAGAAGACTGCCAACTCAGTAAGTACATAGTAGCAGACCTTTATTATCCATATGCAGTATGAATTCATGAATGACAGAGTATTTTAAAAATAGACTTCGTAACTTCATAACTTTGTAACTTTGTAAATTCATAACTTTGTAACTTCATAACTTAATAACTTCATAACTTAATAACTTTGTAACTTCATATAACTTTGTAACTTCATAACTTTGTAACTTTATTACTTCGTAACTTTATAACAGAGTACTACATGTAAATAAATTTCAGATGATCTCATTATGAAGTTTTATATTCATTTACACTCTTAAAAACATATAAGATGTTATGAAACAAAGTTCAGCACTTTAAATTCTGATTCAAGTAAATTCTATTCCTAGTTACATATAGATTATTGCATCAATAATTTCTATTTTTAGACCAAGAGTGTTCAGATAATTACATACGTTGCCCACACGCGGGATGCATTCCTAGTCTATGGTACTGTGATAATGGGGCAGACTGTGATGATGGCTTTGATGAAAAACAATGTTGTAAGTTTGTATAAGATTTCTACTCCGTTAAGATCTAGTTCTGAAATAGAAGCTTATCAAATAGCTCATGTCATTTTGAATATACATGTATTGCAAATAAGATATATATTTGATATTTCATAGTAAAAGAAATGTACAAGTACTTATATGTGAATCCCTTCTGCCCCTTAAAAAAATGTACAAAAATAGCCTTACCGTAAATGTGAAGTGCAATAGGCCCCTACCCCTGCCACCAAAAATATATCTTGAATTTTAAGCTTATTTTAATGAAATAATAAAATGAGTGGGTGAAGTTATTGATTTAAAAATTTGTAGAAAAGATGTTAGTCTTTAAAGAATTCTTTTTGAGAAAAAAAAAAATAATGGAGAAATCTCCCTAAACTTCATGTCAAACAATTCTGGGAAGCATCTATTAATATTTTGCTATCTTATTTTTAGCCGGTCGCTGTGATCCAATCAGAGAATTCCAGTGTAAGAGCGGAGGTTGTATATCTATAGACTATAGATGTGACGGAATCCCGAACTGTGACTTTGTTAGTGCCGTGCATGATCTCTCAGATGAGGTAAACTAATTTCTTGGTTTTATAAGAAACTTTTTTTTAATCAAAAAATGTTTTCGTTGACTCTTTGTGTTGCAATTTTAGTACAATATACTGCTTTCTTTATCTCAATTTATCGCTTGAATAATTCTAGGAGGGTTGTCAGAATTTCTGTGACGCGGCTACGGAGTTTGACTGTAATACCACCGCCCCTCGCTGTCTGCCAGTTATTTATAGATGTGATGGTGAAAAAGACTGCTCAAACGGAATTGACGAGGAAAATTGTGGTAAGCTGGCTTTGAGTAAAGAAATTCAAGAATTTGTATCATTTAAATTTAAGGTTAAGAATTTTAATATTTTCATTATTTTTGCATTTCATTATTTTGTTTTACAAAGTTGATTCTGGATTTATATGAGTCATGTAGTTTTATAAAGAAACTTTTTTTCCTGTGAATGTGGAAACTTATGAATGGAACTTGACTTAAAAAATATGAATATTACATGACTTTTGTATGTAATAATGATGGACAAAAAAGATAGGTTAGATATTGATTAAGAGAGAAACTTACATTTGTATATTGATTCTTTCCTTAATGAAAAAGTACATGTTTAACATTGGAATCTTGAAATTTGAAAAGTGCAAAAATTTTGAATTCTGAAAAAAAACTTGTAGTTTCTACAAATACATGTATATGTTTTCTTGTTAATGAAGGTAATCATCCAGTCTTCAAGATCTGTGAGGAGACAACAGAATTCCAGTGTACAGACGGGACATGTATACCAAGCGTTTGGCGATGTGACGGAGAAAGTGATTGTGACGACGGGTCAGACGAACAATGCCGTAAGTAGATTTGTAGATAAGAAAGGGAGAATAAAGGTCAAGGTTGTCAGTCAGTACACTGATGGGACATGTATACTGAGTGTTTGGCGATCTGACAGAGAAAGTGGTTGTGATGACGGATTAGACAGTGTCATATATTAAGTAGATTTTTGAATGATATAGTAAAATTAAAGTCAGTATTTGGATCTTGAAAATTGTATTGTAAGAGCAATGGTCAAGGTTATCAGCAGTGAGTGATTCTTTAAAATTATATGGTGAGAATAGAGGTCAAGGTCATCAGCAGTGATTGTATCTTGAGAATTGCATGGTGAGAAGCAAGTTCAAGATCATCTGTAAGAATATAAAGCTCAAGGTCATTAGCAATGGTTGGATCTTGGTAATTGTAGTGTGATCGTAAAAGGTCAAGGTCATCCATAGTGATTGGAACTTTAGTAGTGATAAGAACTTGATTCAAACTTGATTTGAACTTGGAATAAAGGTTATCGGTAGTGATTTGAACTTAAGAATTACAAAGTGAGAATAAAGGTCAAGGTTATCAGCAGTGATAACAAAGTGAGAATAAAAGTAAAGGATATCATTAGAGGTTTGAACTTAAGAATTATACAGTGAGAACAAAGGTCAAGGGCATCAGCAGTGATTTAATGGAATAAATTTTCCCGCAATTTTAGGTAAGGAATATAAAAGGAATGAATTGTATATGTTATCATTGAGTATAAGTATAGGTCAAGGTCAGTGACTCTAACATAACCTGTATACCCAACGTATGGCAGACTAAGTGCAATAGAGAGACTTTTGCAAAAAATGCATTTCACAAAATAAGTACAGTATATGATTATACCTTTCAGATAACATAAGTTGTAAGCCAAGTGAGTTTCAGTGCGATACAAAGCGTTGTATACCGTCAGTATGGAAATGTGACAAAGAACACGACTGTGAAGATAAATCGGATGAAAAAAATTGCGGTAAGTATGAACAATTTTATAGCTGGTATTCTAAGTTGTATTCAAGATATAAACATTAGGTTTTGTCAATTTAACCTTTCATCTGAAAGTTTTTTTCTGTGGGAAGCGCAAATACAGCTGACACTCGTTATCTCAAACTCGGTTATCTCGAAGTCGAGCGGCGGTCCCAACATTTTTCCTTCATATTCTAACCAATTTGACTTCGGATAACTCGAAATCGGTTATCTCGAAATTTCGCTTATCACGAAATATTTTTTAAGTCCTAAGTCACTTTCCTCATGTATTTTATACTCGTTAAGTCGAAGTCCTAATGTTGTATAAACAAACGAATTAACGCTCCAAATAATAGTGGAATCGCATGGTAAACAAACAATTATAGGTTCCGGTAACGCCGTTGTTTGATTGACCGTGACATCAATAAATTAAGAAGGATGACAGTTAATTAGATCATAATATCATTGCGGAAACATTAATAAGTGCATGTTTCAATCATTAAAACTGCCTTGTTTGTTGAGTTGAAATTTTTAAAGAAACAACGGCTAAAAAAATTATGGCAAGATTCATCGTAACTGAAAAAAAGCAATTTGAGCAACAATGATACTGATAATCTACAAAATAATCCATACATAAAATTTCATACACTAGGACTTGATTGCATACGATTTAATTCAAGCGAAGGATGAAGACATGTGCGACATTGAAATCTAACAGACGAAAAATTAAATAGCATAAGCACAAATGTCTTTATTGTAATTTGATGACACAATGATCTAAAAATCTTGAAGGTCTACAGCACATGACCGATTGATAAGACAACCAAGCTGGTATTATATAAGGGTCGATGCGATAGACGCGGAAGGGAGGGGGGGCACACAAAGAATGAAAATGTCTTACTTCTCAATGCGCCTCTTCATAAAATTTAAGTGTTAAGACTACGTTTATGGCACTTCTAGAATCATTTCTACGTAGTGAAACAACCAAACTGGTATTATATCAGGGTCGAGGCGATCGGCGCGGAAGGGAGGGGGCACACATAGAATAAAAATATCTGACGTTCTCAATGCGCCTCTTCGTAAATTTTAAGTGTTATGACTACGTTTATGGCACTTCTAGAATCATTTCTACGTTGTGAAATAAAATGCTTGTTTGCATCGTCAACATTAGTAGCCTTTTAACGTAGCTCGCGGGGAAGCTTTCATCACAATCAAATGTGTACGCAGGTTTCACCCTCGAATTTTTTAATGTGCACATCTACGCTATGACGTCATAAACCTTGCTTGATCGTAACGTCACGTTACGTTGCGCGACATATATCTGGTGAAGGCTTTACTTTTGATCAGTCTTTTTCTCGCTCTCCTTCTTGCTTGTTTCTAAGTGTGCACAATCGGGGAAAGCGGGGGTGGGGGTGGGGTTGTCCGACAGAAAAGGAGGAGGGGCTGCCTTATAAAATAAAATTAATCTTCTCAATACTTTTTAAATTATATGCAAAGCGGTGATTTACTTTGAGAATTTAGGAATACATAGTGTCTGAAAGTTCGATAATGACAAGACAAAGATTTGTATATGTATCAGAAAGCAGAGCGAACCGGAACTGTTTTGTAAGGGGACAACCAATTTGATCCTGAGGGGGGGAGGGGGGGGGCTGGCAAATTTTTTTCGGGTCAGATTATTTATTTTCAACGCAGGGCCGGCCGGAGTATTTATTTTCCAGTAACTAAAGATCAGAATATTTATTTTTAACCTGTAACAATCCTGACAAGCAAAAAAAAAAAAAAGGTCATACTTAGGAGTCAATGTCAGTGTTAAAAACTTGCCAAAGAGACTACATATGTGCAAGTTGTTTGTTTGTTTGTTTGGATTTTCATTTTATTTATTTATTCATTTATTTATTTATTTATTTATTTATTTTTTTTGTTATCGGAAAAAAAGATACCGTACTGCCTTCTTGATGAATTCCTAAACTCGGAGAAATGGAAATTTCATTTTAATAATATATAACGACAATCGAGGCGGCTGAACGTAATGATAGAAAATGAGCATGAAATGAAAATCACAATGTATATCTTATATGGACTGCCCCTCCCCAACACTTTTCCGATATTATAAAGTATATGTACATATAAACAAGAGGGAATTTTTCGTATACCCCGCCAAAAGATATCGGATTAAATAGTAATGAGCGTGTCCGTCCGTCTGTTCCGTATGATGTTTTCTAATATTTGAAGAAAAAAAATGTCATGTACGGAGAATTTTATTTTTACATTAAGATATAAGGTCTAGTTCGAATACAGCCCATGTAATTGTTGATTAATTATCTTTAAAAAAAAAAGGTTTCTGGATGTTTTAAAGAAGACCGTTACAGAGAATCAAATATTCCGCATACTCCTTGACGTCATGTTGACATATGCGATCTGAACACGCTGTGACTTTGACGTTGCGAGTAAAATTGACGCCGAAGCCACGCAAAACAAATTTTCAATCTTAAATTGCAAAAAATCTGCCGAGAAGACCTATCCATGTTTTTATATATTCGAATTCAGCTCATTCTCTACTTTTACGTGTAAGAAGGGCTTTAAGGACCTCCACAACTTAATGGAGAAAATGATAATGAAGCAAGCCGTGTTTTGCCTTTTGAATGAGTGCGGATTTTTGAATAATAAGTTGCAAAATGGCGATAAAAATTGCAAATTTCCCCTTAGAGACACAGTAATCCGTAGAAATACAATACTCAACATGGCAACAATATTTTTGATCTCCCTTTTCACCCTCCCTGGTCAATTTTCTAGATTAAAATTATTTTAATTCAGAAAATGCATATTTTCGAATTTGAACGTCAATGCCATCTTTGGGGCTTAAAATATCGAAAAACTTCGTGAAATAGTTACATGAAAATTATATCAAAGATTGATCAAATCTTATATTTCATGTAGACAAATTTTCAGGCTATGTCTTCTCGCAAAATTTTCCGTGCCGTAACGCCGCGATGTACCTTAAACTCCGATATCTATTGTATAAAATACAATAGCAAAACGATTCTTTATAGGTGGTACAAAACATTCTAAAATAAAGAGTAAATTTGACTGACGTTTATCTCGAACTCCACTTATGTCGAAGTATTTTCAGTGGGCCCATCGACTTCGAGATAACGAGTGTCAGCTGTACTGTAAAACGTCTTTTATTCGCGAGTGTTTTATTTTCGCGAAGTCCTTTGAGTTGCTAAAATAAAACGCTGTGAATTTGTCTCAACACATGTGCAGAAAGAAATGTTTATGCGATGTTGCAAAAATAAAACGTTGCAAACAAATCACCTCACTCCTTTTCGCGGTATTCTGTTTGCAAAATTAAGACGCTGTGAATAGAAGACGGTTTACAGTGTTTCATTTCTTTTTTAGAAGTTAAGTTCTTCAGATTGAAATGGCTATTTACATGTATCATACATGTGCAGTATCAAATACCTAATTCTACCGTGAGCGCAATAGAAAATTATTACACTCCATATAAATTTTGCAGATTATGACGTTTTGAATTGCACATATCCAAACTTGTGGTGTGGAAAGTGTATTACACCAGACAAATACTGTGACAGGAATAAAGACTGTACAGATAATTCTGATGAAACGGGGTGCAACAACAGTAAGTATAAAACTGACAGATTAACGACTTCACTGTAGGTCTAATTTGATGCAAATGATTATTATAGCGTCTGCAAATTTATATCTTTTCTGTAATATAGATATATTGCTTCCGTTAAATAAAGATATTTAGATTTACTGTCTTTGTCCAAATGACTATGATTTTGAAAAAAAAATTGGGAAAAGTATTTTGACAAATTGATATGAGGCTAGATCTGCCCTTAAGAATATGTAAGTATTTGTTGTACATACCATCTCATAATTTTTGCAATGTATATTTGGCCGGATTGCAAAGCAATTCCGGTCTATAGATTGACGATGTCCGTCCGTCCGTCTGTCTGTCCGTCCGTCCGTCCGTCCGTCTGCCGTCAACATTTTGGTTAAGGTTTCTGGTTGAGGCAAAATCTAAGGAACTATATGCAGTAGAAACTTTATATTATACATGAAGCATGCCCATGACAAGACCTTTCAATTTATGCCATAACATTTGACCTAGTGACCTTGACCTTGGACTTTGACCTATTTAAACATTTTGGTTAAAGTTTCTGGTTGAGGCAAAATCTAAGTAACTATATGCAGTAGAAACTTTATATTATACATGAAGCTTGCCCATGACAAGACCTTTCAATTTATGCCGTAACATTTGACCTAGTGACCTTGACCTTGGACTTTGACCTAGTTAAAGATTTTGGTAAAAGTTTCTGGTTGAGGCAAAATCTAAGTAACTATATGCGGTAGAAACTTTATATTATACATGAAGCTTGCCCATGACAAGACCTTTCAATTTATGCCGTAACATTTGACCTAGTGACCTTGACCTTGGACTTTGACCTAGTTAAAGATTTTGATTAAAGTTTCTGGTTGAGGCAAATTTAAGTAACTATATGCAGTAGAAACTTTATATTATACATGAAGCTTGCCCATGACAAGACCTTTCAATTTATGCCGTAACATTTGACCTAGTGACCTTGACCTTCGACTTTGACCTACTCAAAGATTTTGATTAAAGTTCCTGGTTTAAGCAAAATCTATGGTACTGTATGCAGTAGAAACTTTATATTATTAATGAAGCTCGCCCATGACAAGACCTTTCAATTTATGCCGTAACATTTGACCTAGTGACCTTGACCTTGGACTTTGACCTAGTTAAGGATTTTGGTTAAAGTTCCTGGTTTAAGCAAAATCTATGGAACTGTATGCAGTAGAAACTTTATTTTATACATGTAGGTTGCCTCTGACAAAACCTTTCAATTTATGCTGTATTATTTGACCTATTGACCTTGACCCAGTCGGTGACAAAAACTTACTTTGCAATCCGGCCATACCGTCTTTAGCGGTGTTTTATTTTGTCTACATTAAATTAAATCTTTCACTCATTGCTACATTGAAATTCTTTTTTACAGCACTAAAGAATTGTACTGACTTGAATCTCGATAAATCCCAAATGTGTGACACATACTGCCATCTGGCCCCTATGGCACTACGATCCAAGTACGTGTGCTCATGTAAAGCTGGCTTTACTCTTAGAGACGATAATCATACCTGTCAAGGTAAGTGATTGTGATGAACCATTTAACCAGAATGATTTTTGCTTCACATCTTTGGGAATCAGCTTAAAAATTCATAGGATATGCTCGGGGATTTATCCCTACTTTCTATCTAAAGTCCTAAATTTTCACTAGTTTGACTAGATTTTGCAAATTTTGAAAGTGCTGAACGAGCATTTACATAATGTGTATAATAGAACAAAAACACATGTAAGAAAATTTTCGCTAGATTTTAAAAATCAGTAAAATGCTTTACATGTATTTTGAATTGTTTATGGAATCTCATTATGATGTAATGCTCATACAACGTAAATTTCAAACTGAGAATTCAGGTTATGCGATAGAAATAATTGTATCTAGAGGGTACGTGAGACCCTGGAAATTAAGGCTCAGATATTCTTCTTGCCAAATTTGTTTCTTCATCAATGAAAAAAAGAGCACAAAAATGTAATGTTGCAAAACTTTTGCCCTATTCCCATTTCTACATTTGAAAAATAGAATATGCTTAAACTTAATCGATGAAAATCAGAAATTATTATACACTGCTAAAAAAAATTAAGGGAGCAAGGTTTCTATTTTCATATCACACATGTTTGCAGCTGCTTATTCTATATGATGAACATAATGTATTAAGACATATTCAATAGTCATTTCTTTATTACCAATGTCTGTATTGAACAGATTAACCATATACCAATGATAAAACTTAATGAAACCAAAAGATATTACAAGCGATGTACCATTATCTTACAATGGGAAAATTGCTCCTTTAATTTTTTTGAGCAGTGTATTTACATGTATATTCATAACAGCTGAGGATGTGTGTAAGAGATGGGGAGTATGTGGACAGAAGTGTGTGAACTCCACACAGAAAGGACACGAATGTGCATGCTTTGACGGGTACAGGCTGGAACCGGACAAATTCTCATGCAAACCTTTAGGTAAGCATTTCTTTTCAAAATATACACATACATATTTGCTATTTTCGAAAACCAGAGATACTTCCCATTTGAGAAGGTATCTGACGTAGGCTTATTATGATGTCATCAAATTCTATGGAAACAGTCCTTAAAGTCTGGGAAATGACAGTATAAAATCGTCGTTACGATACAATTTTCATGACATCATAATGGTTTTACATCAGATACCGTCCGTAAGGGGAAAAAACTCTGTATTCTGCAAAGATGCAATATGAATTGATGATTGAAGTTTGAATTTCGCGAAAATGACCCTAAAAAGGTGTGGCTTTTCTTCACTGAGTCTAATTTTCACTAATCTATTAACAAGATCAAGGGTTAAGATCTGTTTCTATGTTTTGCTTTGTCCATTTTCGCGATTTGATCATACTCGCGAACTTAGCGAAAATTAGACACAAGCGAAAAATTCCCAATATACAGTATTTGTTCACTGTGAAGTCCTTGGTGCCTTTTTCACTGTTATACCACATACATGCAGAATCACGTCTTTAGCAGTGACATCAATGAAAACCATCTCCAAAAGATGTCAACTTAGACATTTTTTAGCTCAATAACAAGATCAGAAAATGGTCTATTAGCCCTTTTAGTGTTTCCCTCCTTTAATCCTTTGTTTTCCTTTTCATAAATATATCCTTTCCTACACTATGCATTTTACACAATTTGTAATGCAACTAACCAAAGTTCATACTCCAATAGACTGTCAAAATTGAACATGAATTTTGATTCTTTGATAAATAATGAATCTTGAAAACACGGAGATAAACTCTTGATAAAGACCAGGGAACCGAAAAGTTATGTACTTGGGTGTTTGTGTGTTTGAATTTTGTATGTTTGAAATAATTTGATATTTCATAAGCATATTTTGTCATTCCTTACAGATACTGTCCCTGTGTATGCTATTTTCTCCAACAGACATGAGATGTGACGATTCCACTTGCTCAGCTATAACTACTTAGCACTAGTAATAATAATAGAATTTACAAACGGTATTTTGTTTCCTTACAGATACCGTCCCTGTGTATGCTATTTTCTCCAACAGACACGAGATGCGACGAGTCGACTTGTTGAGCTATAATTACGCAGCCCTAGTATCAGGATTACATAACACGATAGCGTTAGATTTCCATTATAATAAGAGTAACATTTATTGGACGGACGTCGTTGATGATAAAATATACCGAGGAAGGATGACGTCAAACAGTGAGTGATTTCCATCAAGCTTTGAAATCTAGATTTTGTTTTCTGTAAAACTACTGCGAAATAGAATCGAAATAAATGAGTTAAAATATTTTGAAATTTGGATAAATTTCATCGGAAATATTTTGAATGCAGAATGGTAAATCTAAATGGAAAAGCAGCTTGACAGTTACATGTACTTGCAAAGTTCGTCTAAATAACACATACATTTATGTAAACTAGGATGATATATATGCACAACCAATGTAATTCCCTGAGATGTTACTTTTGAAAGGAACGTGCTGCAATTCGTGTATTAACACTCATGACGTCACAATGCATAAGATCTAAAGAAACATGCTGCGACGGCTGTTCTAACCTGCAAACTGAAACTGCGGTGATCTGAATTTTAACGTCACCCTTTTACCTAGAAAAAGCGATTTCAGAAAACAGGAATGAAACAGACAACTGTGGTGCATATATATAGAATAAATGTCACAATTTGTGTTTTGTTACGGGTATGCAACACACAGCAAGTGCATTTATCGCATGAAATGTGCTTAGGCGCATTACATGTATGATAAATACACTTGCTGTTTTGTTGCATACCCGTAACAAAACACAAATTAAGACACTTACTCTCTATGTAATTCAATGGAAATAACATCCCTAGATATATTGACATAAAATCAACTCTTAACCTAAAAAAGATAAAGAATCCACAATCTTGGTTATATCTTGATGTTCAGATTGACTGGGCACATTTCCTGAATTTTGATTAAGTTCTCTGCAATTTGATCTGTCAAATATGAAACAACGTCTTTTAAATTCTTACAGGTCTGATAGATGTTGAGCCAATCGTAGATGTTGGTTTAGCCACGACCGAAGGACTTGCCATTGATTGGATAGGTAACAATCTGTACTGGGTCGAGAGCAATCTAGATCAAATCGAAGTCGCAAGTCTGGACAATGTGGGAATGAGGACGACCCTCGTAGCTGGAAATATGTACAGTCCTAGAGCCATAGTACTGGATCCTAGATTGGGGTAAGTTCTGTCTGTCTGTCTATATGTATGTGTAATGGATGGGAAAATGGGCACTTTGAAATGTAGTCTTTGAGTTATATTGATCTTTTTGATTGAGGGAAATAAAGTGCTAAATTTTGTTACTTTGCAATGTTTTTTACCCTAGAGGAAGAAGCTTAGAACCTCGATCAAACATTAAAAATGCATTGCAACATTAGGCGACAGAAATTTGAAAATTCTTAGTTTTACGAATCCGCTGACCTTAAATTTACCACAGTTGGAAAAAAAATAAAATGAACTGATTGTACATTTTTTTCTTTGGCTCATTACGTGAGAATTACATGGGAATTACTGTTATTACTTTTCTCTTACTTAATCTTTATCATGCAAGTGTTTTAGAGAATGCAGCTTTGAAACTGAATTTAAAGATCGAGGTCGTGGCACAAAACATGTTGAAATTTACTGATTTTTAATTTTATTTTTATTCCCTCCTCCTCCCTATTTCGAAAAAATAAAATCCGTAAAACTAAAAATTAAATTTCTGTCGCCTTGTGGATTTCTAAATTTTTTGTGCAGTTGGAAAGGTCAAGTAGAGTACCCTTATCTCAAAAGAAACTTTTGTGTACTTTCTTGCCATTTTCATATTTTCTGAACCTACAAGTAAATTTATTTTACAGGATGTTGTTTTGGACAGACTGGGAGTCGGACAATCCGAGGATTGAGTGTAGTTCTATGTCGGGAGAGGAGAGGAAGGTTATATTTAACATCTCTAACGTGATGGGAGCTGGATGGCCCAACGGACTGGCTATAGACTACGACTTTAACAGATTGTATTGGATAGATGCAAGGTAAATAATTGTAATTATTAGGTAGATTTTGCATAATAATTGTAAATTTTCTTCGAGTGTCAATCATTAAAATGATCATTTCTTGATGAGTTTATCACCTAATGCTGCATTTGATGGCTTTGAACTTGTTTTTCATTCATTCATTCATTCATTCATTCATTCATTCATTCATTCATTTATTCATTCATTCACTTTTGTTTATGAATGTATCTTTTATGATGTCATAGCACGTACAATGCATACCCCAAAACACTAGCACATGTACATTCTATATAACTTGTCATCCGTCCCCTGCTTTCAAATTCTTAGGATGCATCTGTGTATATGGTAAAAAAAATCTTTGTTACATGTATAACTAGTTTTGTCTTTCCAATTTGAAACTGACCAATGGATGATGTTATATTTTTAGGTCAGACTCCATTCATACCATTAAGTATGACGGCAGTGATCACCGAACCATCTTACGTGGCAACGAGAATATACGTCATCCGTTTGCCATCACCTTATTCGGAAATCACGTATATTGGACAGATTGGGGAAGTAATGCTTTACTCAGGGTAAGTTAACATCTACGTTCTTGAACATGTTGAATTTTAAAGTCACAAGGGCAAGACCAAGTTGATTTATTTTGTCTTTTGTGTAAAAAATATTTACTGTCCTGTTCACTAATTCCAGAGCACCCTGTTTTCCTGGTTTTCTCTCAAATGTGATAATGTCATCTTCCAAAAAGATTTCGATTTTATATTACTCCTTTAGTCGTAACAGAAAATACCATTGTTTTGGCTGTGCGTCAGTTAAGTTAGAAATAGGACGGAAAATAAAAAGTCTATGGGGATTTTCTATAGTAAAATCACTGAAAATGTGTGACGTCGGATACTATTGTTGACACGGAGAACAATATGGCGGTGGCTTGAAATTAACATGGGAATTTCCCGTAGACATTTTATTTTTCATATTGCGGTTTGAAGGCAGCTGATAGGGTAAGTTGAAGTTACTGTAATTTCTAGTTACGACTAAAGGAGGTCAATTCTTGAAAACAATAATTTATAGCAAAATTCTTCAGACGACAGAATAAATCGCCAAAACAGGGTGCTCTGGATTTAGTGAACAGGACAGTAGGTCAAATATTGTAGACAATATTGGTATTCATTAGATGAAAAAATATCGATACCTTCCAATATGCAAGATCGCAATTCAGTGTGTCTGTTCTGATTTGCATTAAGTCACCTACTTAAACCATCGTTCAAAACTTAGGCAACTTTTCTGCCCAAGTAAATTGATGACGTCAAAACAATGGAGAACAATCAAAGAGTGTGCAGAAACATCAGTATAATCTTAGTTTGAAGTATTTGCAATCTTCTGTATTCCTACAGAATTTGAAAATGATAAAGTTCGTAACTCTAAACACATACATGTATGTTTATATCTTTAGGCAAACAAGTTTGATGGCTCCAATGTAACAGTCATTCAGCAAACCATCACACAACCGTTTGATCTACAAGTGTACCATCCAAAACGGCAACCAAACGCCGTTAATCCGTGTAAGGAGAATAATGGAGGATGCTCGCATCTGTGTCTGATCAATTTTAACCAGAAAGCCGGCTGTAAATGTCCTCATCTATGGAAACTGAAAAAAGACGGAAAAACGTGTGAGAGTAAGTATGGAAATTATTTTACTACGTCACCTACAGTGCAAGGGCAAGATGTAGGGATAACTTTGTCTGACAGTCACGTTTTCTTATAAATTGCTGTAACTTACAGGGCTCTCAGTCAATCTGATTTTGGGCCCATATTCTGCCCCAGTCCCAATGAAGAATAGTTTTTTTCCCAATTTGAGGACTACTTTTTCCTAATTTGAAAAATCGTAGGAAATGTTTATAAAAAAAGTTAAAAAAGCTAAATTTCAAAAGAATTTGAAAAGGCATCCAAAGCTATTTATATTTTTTCCCACTTTTTGAGAAAACGCCACTACATGTATTTATCCCAATTTCAAAAGCCCCGGCCCCAGGCCCAAAAATGGGCGTGAGAGCCCTGATTTACCTGATAAACAGTATAATTATGTGAAACTTAGAGTAGATACCTTATAAAGTTCAATGTCGCCTCCAAGGTCAAGGTCATGTGTAGTCTGGTCTTCATATTGAAACTAATACAGCAGTAACTACATGTATCTCTTGGATCCTTTTGTAACATTGATTTCATTTTGTGAGACATCTGACCACATAATGTTTCAAAATACATGTATGACTTACAATTTTGGTATTTGTCATTACAATTTGAAATTTCCCTTCCATTTCCTTTGAATTTTAGCTGTTCATTCTGGAAACGTGTAAGAGAATTTCGACTCAAAGTTACATAACATTTAATGTTTTGGCCTCTTCTTTTCAGGAGACATGAGTTTTCTATTGTTCGGCAAAAATAACGAAATCCGTGGAGTGGACCTCGTCAACGCAAACTACAGTGTTATGCCAACCATTACATTACCGCATGTAAACCGACCAATCGCTGTGGACTTTGATATTGGCATTGCGGCAGATGCATCGGAGGAAGGTCGGATATTGTGGGCGGACGAGGGGTTAAAGGTCATCAACAGTGCACTTATCAACGGATCTTCTGTAGATACAATAATTGACTCGGGTAAGATAAAGACAAAATTTATATGCTTTCTCTCTGTGATACAGTAAATGTGGAAATTTTCGCATAGGGGTAATTTTCGCGTATTTTGCAATTCGATGGACTTCGCCAAAATTTCCCGCGTAACGTCTTAATGTTGTAATCGTGTAATCATTTTAAGCAGCGAAAATAACCACGTTTACAGTAGTGTTGTTTTCAACTCAGTTTTAATATACAGAAAGTGTCTCTTACTAATATGTTATATCTCCATTTACAAACTGTTTTTATTCTCTCACTAACAAGTCGGTGCTTTTTGTCACAATTTTGCCTTTTGGACAAGTATTAAAGCATTTTATGAATGCATACCATATTATTCCAATCACTGAAACTTCAGAGATATTTTTTCATGCTGTACTAAAATGCATCTTGGAGGTAGCATCATTACGCCTTTGTGCCATTTTGTACTTTTACCAACTTAGAACTTGCTTTTGCTTGGATTTCAGCTGGGTAAATGCTTAGCTATTAACTGGTCACATATTTAAAACACTACAACCAATGAAATTGCATATCACATTTAGAATATATCAATATCTTGTAGGAATTGCCAGTCTTGGTGGATTTGCTGTTGATTGGTTGTCCAAAAATATGTATTTTTCATCGTACGACGAGAACGCTAAGAAGGGAAGCATTTCTGTTTCAAAGCTGAACGGAGCGTACAGAGTGGAAATTCTAATGAACCCAGACGTGATAAATCCTGGAGCAATAGCACTGGACCCAATTAAGGGGTATAGTCCCACTTCAAATTTCTTTTTAATGACACAAGGCCGAGTTAGCGCAGTGGTAGCGCTTGCTTCTCACTTCTAAGGTCCTGAGGATCAAAGGTACCTGCGAGGTCAAGGTTTCATATTGAAGGTCAAACATGCGGCATGCACCATACCTCGACTTGAACAGTTCTTTTTAGCTCGCCGGGACGAAAAAGTCCGGAGAGCTAATGCTATACCCTTGGCGTCGTTGTCGTTGTTGTCGTCCATTTAACCTGGGCAATATATCTTGAACTAAAAGGGGTAGGGCTTTGATATTTCACATGTAGATACCTTGTGACGAGACCTTTCATTTGAGACCATGACCTTTGACCTATTGACCTTGACCTTGGACTTTGACCTACTTTTCAAAAACTTTAAGCTGGTTTCTGACAAAAACCTGTATAGGCGAGCTATATAATCTTTGATTACCTTATGTTTTGTTATCCATGTTTCATAAGCTAAAGTCTTTGGTCACTCTCCTTTAAGCTTTAAGCCTACATGTATATCAAACTTGAAATTTGTTGGACGCCATGTACTTTCCAGTAATTTTCTGGTGCATTGTATTTTACTATTTTAAGCTACTTACATGATCATGTATTTTCCGGTATCTTGTACTGGTACTTTGCCGTTTTAAGTTCCTATTTATTTCACAGTAACTTGTATTGGTGTGAGCTTGGATATGCATTGGGACAGCAGAAAATCATGAGGGCAAAAATGGACGGTTCGGGAATCGAGACCCTATACAATATGTCATCTAATCCTACCAGTATGTAACTAGATTTTATACATACATGTTTTATATAAATGTTAAAAAAGATAACAATTTCAGTCATTCTGAAACATGCTACATTGTAGCTATGTTTCCCATCTGTCGAGACCGTAAACATGTAGTTATACAATTCATGTATATTTTAAGTCTGCATATTCATACTTACATTCAAGTTTTGCAACTTGGCACTTTGCATAAAGATGCATTTTAAGCTTATCTTTTGTGCATGTTGTATTCTTTTTAAGTTGGCTTCAGACATTGAAAGAATTATTTTCATTTTGTTTTTCAGGTTTAAATGTGGATTATGCCAGTGGCAAAGTCTATTGGATAGAAGGCTTCAATAAAACAATCATGGTCTGCAATCTTATCAACAAAAATTGCTCTGCCTTGCAAGTGGATCAAAACATAAAAGTCCATCCGCAATAACCGGTATTTATGTCAAAGACGCTAGTACGTAGCCCATGACAAATACCTTGCAAGCATGAGCCAGGGCGGGAAAAATTATACCATGTTGCGCGATGAAACGACGGCAGTTAAATATTTACGTGTGTATGACATCAGCAGTAGATCAGGTAAGTTGTTGCTATGGTAACTGAAGATTGTTGCTATGGCAACTAAAGTTTGTGCAATGAATTTGAAAATTTGGAAATTATCTCTTTCTGTCTTGAAAGGAAAACAGAACAAAATACAAAACGAGAGGAAATATTGATGATGGAACATTAATTTTGAAAGTTAAAGCTATTTCATGAAAATTGTATTCAGTATTCCAATTTACAATGCATGAGGTAAAAAAAAAAGATTTCTACGAAATGACAAAGAAAATGAAAATATTATGCAATTTCATCCGATCTGGTATGCAGTAGTCCTGAGTACATTTAGATATGGCCCATCATATTGTTCTTATAATTTGGTACATGTAGTTAGTTTAGGAAAAGAGGGAGGAGGGGAATGTCAGGTAGTGGCTTCCACTTGCACATACATTCAGGTAATTTCTATTCTGATAACATTCATCTTTCCATTTTGATGTAGGTTCCAATGCATGCTCAAAGCAAAACGGAAATTGCTCTCAGCTGTGTATTCCCACAGGACCAAACATGCGGGATTGTCGATGTACGGCAGGATATCGTCGTTTAAACACCATACAATGCTCAGGTAAACATGTAATGGTAGAAAATACTGAAATCAAATCGAGATACTGTCAAAATCTTGCAATGGCACTTATTGTGTGGATAGTAGGGGACTTACGGAGACACAGATCCAAGACAAGGTGTTTGTTGCATTTTGAGACTTACAAATGGCTAAATATGATATACTGTACATGTACAATTGAGAATGTAAGGATTTATAGTCATAGCTTTACCTAATCCTTGCAGAAGCAATTCAGATTTTATTCTTTTGGCAAAATATTAAGTAGATGTTATTTTACCTCGATGACATTTTATGAAAAATTTCACCAATCTCATATTAAAAATATAATAAAAACTCTTATACAGGCATAGAGAAATTCCTGATATACACAAGTGACACAGAGATTCGAGGTTTGTCGTTTGATTCGTCTGACAAATCTGAAGCTCTACCGCTCATATCACGGATCAAGAAAGCCGGCTCTGTGGATTTCCATGCAGGTATGTGTGTACTATTATTAGAAAAAATCCCCATTTACAGCTGTATGCTTGTATTGAAAAATGTTCTGCATAAAACAATCATGAGTGCTCAAAATTGAATTTTTAGGTATGGTTGAATGGGACATAATTTATGTATCAAATATGATAAACATACTTGCCATTGTCCCGGCCGGGACAAAAAATGTCCCGCATTTTCGACCGAAAATATCTGTCCCGGCCGGGACACGGAAAGTCCCGATTTTTGGACGTTTCATAAACAAAACAACAAATCTGCGTAATCATGGTAATATTGATTATTCTTTGTCGATTTCAGTCGTTCCGTCTTTTCTTAAACTTTCATTGTTTATTTAAACGTCTCCAATTATCTTCGCTATATACCCATATACAGTAATCAGCCGATAATCGACCTATGTTTTGATAACAATACAATGTAGGTTGATTAAAGGTCGGCTGTCCCACAAACGTCGCTAAATACATGTACATTCATGCAGCCTTTCTCTTGTTGATATTTTTTTTAGCTCACAAAATATTCGATCATTGAAATAAATAAAGCAATAGCAATAGTTATACGATGTGTAAGCCAAGATATGAATTTATTTTTATGACAGGAAACAACGTGATGTAAAACATGTAAACAAGATTTAAAAAAAAAAGAAAAGAAAATACTCTCTAGAGTAACTATAATATGCTCTTTACTATTATCACGTCAAAAAACTCTCAGTATCAATCAAAGTACGTTTGCTTAGTGTCGTTTTTAATACCCGAGTCGTTAAGTTATCGATTGTGTATTTTATTTAAATCGCCAACGTCAACGCTGGCAACAGCGCAGATGTTCAATACTTATGTTCAGAAAGTTGTGAATATAAAACGTGAACAATGGAGTAAAAGACTTTTAAAAATTTCACAGAGGAAAATTAAATAGGGTAGACAAGTTCAATGAAGCGCCACTTTTAGAAATGCGTCCGACGAGGAGCCATCTACGTATACGGCGCGCGTTAATAAGATTTATTTTTTACTTTGACGTTCTTTCGTTTGCAGAGGGCAATGATCTAGTGCAATTTTGGATTGCAATATCTGAAGTTCAACCTCCTAAAAGTGTCCCTCTTTATGTCTCTCAATGGCGTTATATTTGTCCCGCATTTTGATGATTTGTCCCTCTTTTTGTCCCTCTTTGCAATGACAAAACTCCGAAAAATTATGGCAAGTATGGATAAAAAGAAAATAGGCAAATTCAAAGCTGATTCTGGTATTTTTCAAAATATTGAATTTATAAATTAGAGTGTTGATTACATGAATTATATAAATTTTATCACTGTATTCATAAAAAAAGAGAAAATTTTGAAAACTTGGACACATCAGGAACAGTTGATTGAATGTGTTAAAATGCTTGGCTTTCAGAATTTGTACATTTATCAAATTTTCTACAATTAGATCATTTTTTCTATAGATGGTGATCATATTTATTGGGTTGACAAGACTTCTTCAGTTGAAATTACTCGGATTAAACGGGATCTGACAGGTCGAGAAACAATCATTTCTGAGGAGGAAAGTGACGTAACCTCTATTGCTGTAGACTGGATTGCAGGTCGGGAAGAATATTTTGATTTACAAATTAATTGTTTTTTCCCGTTAATGATACACTGAATAATTTAATTATTTACATGTATAACTATGAAGAAGAAAGTTCTGAATTTGTGACTCAGAAATTATATATGAGGCTGAATTCGGTCTTTTCGAAATAAAGAGTTACTTCCCATTTGTGCAGGTATCTGACGTCAACGCATTGTGACGTCATCAAATTCTATGGAAACCAGCACGGAATCCAGGGAAACAGGGTTACATATATGACGTTTTCAAAGGAATTTAATGACGTCACAATGCTTTTACGTCAGATACCTGCACAAATCGAAAGCAGGCCTGTAAAATCGAAAAGACGGAATTTATCACACAAGAGGTTCAGTGAAATCTTAGACTAACATTTCTAGCATTATAACCACCTCTAGAAAAGCAATCATGAATACATGTAAGTACATGTACATATTCGCTATTTTCGAAAACCAGAGTTACTTCCCATTTGAGACGGTATCTGATCTAGACTAATTATGACGTCATCAATTTCTATGGAAACCGTCCTAAAAGTCTGGGAAATGGCAGTATAAAATTGACATTACCATACCATTCTCATAACGTCATAATGGTTTTACATCAGATACCGTCTGTAAGGAGAAAGAACTCTGTATTCCGCAAAGACTCAATATAGGCAAAAATTTTGAATTGAACATTGATTTGTTGAATGTTCAAATTGGAAACAATGTGGTACTGTAAAAGTATTTTTCGCCTGGAAGAAAATTATATGAAAATACAGGGCTGACAATAGATTTTGCTCTACAAGGGTATTTCCTTTTCTAACAACCTGTGATTCAGTATATATACACAATCTTATTATTGTTTTTCAGGACACCTGTACTGGACAGACGCCCAACAGAAAATCATAGAAGTCGTCAAAGTAGACAATCCCTCTGTCCGTTATATCATACTATACACTGACCTGGAGTACCCTACCTCTGTCATAGTGGACCCATTGAAAGGGTGAGCCTCTTATATTTTCATAGTATTGAACAGTGCAGAAAAGTTTTAAGCTTCCTGGACAGATTTTTGTCGCTCTGTGAAGAAGTTGACCATGACTGTGTTAAAAAAAATGTCTGAATTCTGAAATAGTAATGTTTTGTTGTGAGGGAATAAAATCTTTGATATTGCAAAAAATTACATGTGTGTAAATGTATGAAATGTTTATTAAAAACTTTGAAAAGAATTTTTATGCATAAAATTCATATTTTCTTTGACTCATGTACATGTATAGCTAACTTCTGCATGTAAAATATTAATTCTGTTACATGTAAATATTTTTTGTTGCAAAGACAAGAATTTTACTCTCAAATTATTGAAATGAATACTTTATCTATTGAATAAATGTTTCCTAAAATTATTTTAACATGTAGATAATTTTATTTAAAGATAATAATGTTACACCATTACAGAATTGAAATGTACAGTATATTCTACTTATTGAATAAATGAGTCATTAAATAATATTTTGACTTTCGTGTATTTCAGAAAAGTTTATTGGATTGACTCCGGGAGATTTCCAAAAATAGAAATGGCCAATCTAGACGGATCAGGCCGTATGAAACTCGTAGAAAATGTGACTATTGAGAACTCAGACAAACAGGGTTGGGTCGGATTGGCTAAGGACTTCAACGATAATAAACTGTACTGGTGCGACAACATCGAAGAAAAGTTGATGGTGTTTGATTTAGGTATTGAAAAATTTTTTTTCTTCTACAATTTTCATTTCATAACTAGATGATACATAGTTGCATATAACTATAGATTTTAAAATAAGATTTGGTTAAAAAAAAGATTTCTTTTTTTTAATGTACAAACTAATTTGAAAAATACATGTACATGTATGTTCATATTAAATAATGAATGAAAGATGGATGAAAAATATTCTTGTTTGCAAATTTATGGCCTCTGAGTATGTTTTAGCCACTTGTGCATGTTAGAGGCCAGGTGGCCAAAAAAAAAAAAAAACTCCCCCAAAAAACCAATCCAAATAAGCAAGAAAGAAAATTGAGGAAAACACGGATGGAAAAGATAATAGTGGAAAGAAAATTTTTTATAGATTTTATTTTTGTGTCGCCTGCAAAGCATAGCAACACTTTGGGATCACTTTGTCTGTGCCTGTCTGTCTGTGTCTGTCTATCTGTCCGTCTGTCTGTCACACTTTGATGTCACACCCTATATAAAAGTGATTCGTAAGTGTTGTTATGTTTCGCAGGCGACACATACATTCCTTGGAAATATTTTTATTAAAGAACCAATATGGTTTTTGATAAACGGAAGATATGAGAGTTTGTTCTATTGTAGAGGGTATAGATCGGCAGGCTAAGATGCTTCTGAATTTGAGTGACGTAAGTGGGCGGATCTCCGATGATTGGGACTGCCAGTCTGTCACTGTACATGATGATTTTGTCTACTGGATTGACTTGTGAGTATAAATAATTTTTGTTTGGACTTTTAAGTCTCAACATGTGACATTTAAGATATCTGAAGAAGCCAATTTTTATTTTACTTTTTCAACGTGAAGATGATTAGAAAATGTTCTAAGGCTCTTACTTTTGGAATTTATCCTATGTCAAAATATTTTTATTTTATCTGTGAGTTAGTGCATGTACATGAATACATTAATGCAATTAGGCAACATTAGTAATGAAAGAAAAGATATTTGAAAATACCAAATCATACCAAATTACTGTAAGCGTGGTTATTTTTGCTGGGAGAAAATTTCGCGATTATAACATCAAGACGTTATTTTTATTATTACAGGGCTATTGACACTGGTGTTATTAGAGCAGTCAACAAAAATACCAAGACCGTGACCACAGGATGGACGGGGTTATCTCCTAACATGCACAGTCTCCGGACCTTTGATAGCAGCATACAAACAGGTAGGTCATGAAGTAGATGATTTTCCAATAGATTCATAAGGTGGACAGACACCAGACATCACAAAATTTGTCGATATTTTCATTGTGACGTCAAAATAAACAGCATGGCAACACATCAAGGTGCTTCAAGGCGGTGCAATCAGATGTGACGTCACAATGGCAAATTTTGCCAGATGATGTGATGTCTGGTGTCTGTACATATAAAATCAAGGTTTAAAACGGTCATAGATATTTTCTGGAAAATGTACTATTGAAATAATCCTGAGTCTCGGTTCTGATATATACATGTACATGTATTTTTAGCTGGGTTAGCGAAGTGATTTGCAGGCTTGCTTCTCACCTTTGAAGTCTCGGGATTGAATTCTAATTTTGGCTAAGGGTCTTGAAGGGGAGGGTTAGGTACTCATCTCAGACTACCAAATCTTTTTGTCCAGGTATTCGGGTGTCCTTTGACCTGCTTTCCTGTTCGTCCATCACCATACTCTAACATTAAAATCTGTGTTTCCATGAATCCATGATCAAACAGACTTGAAATCTGTGAATTTTTTGTCTTTTGTAATTTGTACCTACAAACGTACTTTGAAAACCTTATTCAAAGTGTCCCGGAGTCGCAAGTGCACAAAGTACCAGCTGACTCAAATTTAGCACTTTTCCTTTCCACAGCTTGTCATATTTCAATTTTCTATGTTTACAGTGTAAAAATAATAATGAATTTGAATTTAGATTTATAGCATAAATTTGACAAAAGTGTTAAGTGCTTCATGAATTAATAGTTTCTACATGTATATTTTTCTTTTTTCCAGGTTCGAATCCTTGCAAAGTAAACAATGGTGAATGTAAAGATCTGTGCTTTTATGACGGAAAAAGTGTGACTTGTGCATGTTCCTACGGGGTATTGACTGAGGACGGCAAAGATTGCACAGGTATGCAAACCTCACTGTATAAAATGATAATGGGGATTTTACTTTGGATTGAGGATCAAATGCAAAATTGAAAATTCGTGAATCGTGGAATTCTTAATTTTGTTTAAATTTTTAGTAGCACATATTGGTCATTGATTTCTTTGATAATTGATGTATTTGATCTTTGTTTGCTATTTTCGAAAACCAGAGTTACTTCCCATTTGAGACGGTATCTGACGTAGACTGATTATGACGTCATGAAATTCTATAGAAACAGTTCTAAAAGTCCGGGAAATGACAGTATAAAATCGACGTTACCATACCATTTTCATGCCGTCACAATGGTTTTACGTCAGATACCATCTGTAAGGGAAAAAACTCTGTATTCCGCAAAGACTCAATATGATCAATAAACAGCCTTGAAAAATCATACAGTAGAAAATGAACCATCTCATATTGCTTCTTTTGTACAAATAAAAAAGTCAAGCCAAAGTTTTTTTTCTCATTTGAATGGCATTTGTATGGTCTCTGTAACAATGTGTTTCTCTCTACACTATCATGGCATATATGATGGATTGCAGGTGAATCCTGGATAATGATGTTGGTAAGATACTGTCCATGTTGAAATTTTTGTGTGGGGATAATTTTTGCGCTTTTCACGATTGTATTCCATATTTTCTAAAATGAGAGTTGCTTCCCCTTTGGGACGGTATCTGACGAATACTAATTGTGACGTCATGAAATTCTATGGAAACGGTCCCTAAACTCTGGGAAATGACGGTATAAAATTGACGTTACCTTACAATTTTCATGACGTCATAATGGTTTTACGTCAGATGCTGTCTCAAATGGGAATTAACTCTGATTTCCGCAAAGACTCAATTATTATCGCTTAAAATAATCCCAGCGTGAAAATTACAACCAGCAAAAATACTGAAGGGAATACTCTCTATTTTGCAAAATGTACTGTTGGAGGGGTCATTTCACGATAATTTTCCACGGTGAAAATAACTATGTTTACAGTACATGATATGACATTAAAATAATTATCATATTTTTAATACTATTTACAGATCACGACAGTTTCCTGTTCTACTCCAAGGTGACTTCCATAGAAAGCTTACACATGCATGAGGATATGAATCCGCCCAAACCCCCAATAGATGGCGCTTCCCGTATCCGTAACGTCATCGGCTTGGCGGTCGATTACCCGAACAAACGTGTCTTTTTCAGTGACATTCAGCAAGGCAATATACAAGTGGTGGACTTTGATGGAAAGAACATTCAGCTAGTCGTAAAATGTAAGTAATTTATTGGTTCTTACAAATTTTTAAAATTTTTTGCAAAAAAAAAATCTTCTTTTCTCATATTCAAAGAATTGATAAAAGGGATACTGTAAACTTGGAAATTTTCGCGTGGGGGTAATTTTCGCTTTTTTTTGTGAATCAATAGACATCGCGAAAATTTTCCCCACGCGAAAATATTCCCGCTGCACTCTAACAATGGGAAAGACATCTTTATCGCGAATATTTCCTCCACGTGTAATGTCTTGATGTCGGAATCGCGAAATTTTCCCCCAGCGAAAATAACCATGTTTACAGTAGACATTGAGGCACAAAGTCATAAATATGTTTGACAGAGATGTCTGCATGTGTTGGTATCCTGAATGCACTGGAATTTTTATCCCTTATTTGTTTTCGTCATTTTGGTCCTCTGTGATCAGAGAGGAAATTTAAAACCGGGCAAGTACAATTTTAAATAAAAGGTTATGTCAAGAATAGTCAGGAGTGATTCAATTTCTTACATGTATAGGAGAAACTCTCTGAAACTCAATCTTTTGTATTTTATATTTTAAATATAACATCATATGGACTTATTAAATACATGTATATGTACATGTATATCAACACAATGGGCCGAAATTTGAAATAAAGTGTCTTGTATTTTGTATATGCATACAATGTAGGTTTGAAATCTACTAATATTTTGAATAGATGCTTTAAAATTAAGACGTTTAATGCATTCATTTTGCTTTCATTATTTTCCATTTCAGCTGTGGGGTCAGCCGAAGGAATAGCGTATGATGAATTCTCCAACTTCCTGTACTGGACCAGCTACTCTGACTCGACCATCAACCGAAAACTCCTAAACTTCACAAGCAAAGTCACAAACGACTCTTTGAAGGAGACAGTGATTACGCTGTCTAGTAACGACCATCCTCGAGCCATTGTATTGGATGCTTGTAGTCAGTAAGTAGAACAAGTTCTAAGAAGTGCAAATATGTATTACAGTTTATCATGCCTTATATTGGTTTCAGCCAATGATTATGTAGTATGATGGTCACCTGCTTACATACATGTAATTTGATGCTATATTATGACTCTATATTCTTCACTTTCTTAATCCTTATTATGTTAGAATATAAAGTAAAATTCATATACAAATTTTTTCCTTAGTTTCTGAATTCCTTTATATTTGAAGTCTGTATAAGCATGGGCATCAATTTTGTTACCGTATCTAAATTAAAAAAAAAATTTGATTCTTGAATTTTTTTATGCTCACTGCAATAGAATTTATAAAATGTAACCCATAAAACTTCTTCTTCAGACGTATGTTTTGGACGAACTGGAATGATTTCCACCCGACCATTCAGCGAGCGTTCTTCAGTGGCTATAATGCCACCTCCATCATCACTAAGGACATACGGACACCTAACGGCTTGACCATCGACCACAAGGCTCAGAGACTGTACTGGTCAGACGCACGACTGGATAAGATTGAACGATGCGATTTTGATGGAAATAACAGAGAGGTATTTACTATACAGTGTATTATGCCTAAATCAGAATGATAAAGGAGTGAAAATATTAGTTCAGTCTACTACATATATATGATATGTATTTTTATGGTTTATGAGAAATTGTTTTACTTTGTATGAAATGATTTTTATTAGCAGTAAATTGAAATATTTCTATCAGAGGGAAGGGATGATACAAATAAAAACGCAAACACTCATATACACAAATTTTTGGCCTCTTGGCCTTTATCCAGTGTACATTGTCGTTTTTCACAATGGATAAAGGCCAAGGGGCCGAAAATTCATGTATTTGAGTGTTTGTGTTTTGATTTTTATATGGACTGAGAAAATACATTTTGACCATTCTTTATGAAGTGACTTTATATGATAGCTCAAAATTGGAAACTTTTTGGCAATTATTGTGCAAAATACATGTACGTGTAGTTATTATCAAGGAAAAAAGAAGAAATATTGTGTGCCTACTGAATACAGCTATGAGTTTGCCAGGTCTTATTTTTGCCATATGTAGATGTGAGACAGTATCATTTTATTGGTAGTCTTAAATTCACCCTTATTGTATAAGGCAAAAAGGGCAGAAATAGATCAAGAACAAATTGTTCATGTATTTGGTAATATCATCTTATAGTGCAAATGCTTATGAAATTACAGTTTACATTGTGTATGTGTTTGAATGGAATTCTGATTCTAGATATTCAGCTGGGATCTATTTTGTATTTTATTTTAAAGTTTCTCCCACCAATTATAGATTTAAAGTGATAATATATTATTTCTCTTCCCTTTTTCAGATAATAGTAACGACCATCCCGCAGCACTCGTTCGGCCTGGCGTTGTATGGAGAGTATTTGTACTGGACTGACTGGATGAGACGTGCGGTGGTGAGAGCCAATAAACACGATGGTAACATCTACACCTACCTCAGGAAAGGATTACAGAGACAGCCAATGGGAATCGCCGTTGTAGCTGAGGATGCTAACGACTGTAAGTGATGATGTCATCATTGAATATATGAGGTCACATGTTTGCTTTTGAAGGGGAGAATTTCCTATTTGAAAACAGTGGATATTCATCATCGTTATATGTTTCTTGTGAGGTAAAGTAACATAGACTTTGTCAGGGGTCATCTCTCCAGATTCTCTGTTACCTCACTACCGGTATGCAATATACCGTACATGTACAAGTTAAACTTCTGAGATAAGCATAGTCTACCAAGAATGGTAAATGGATGTACATGTATAATGAAGTTTACATATTTTAGGTCAAGCTGCAATACATGTGTATTTGACATACATGTACTGGTACCTGTGCATGTACAGTCCTATACATTAAGTTGCTATTTATGGCAAAAATATTAAAATGTATATTCTGTGAAATCATTGTGTAACATTTTCATCAACCTGTGAAATGATCTATGGCATCTTTAAGAATTAGATGAAAATACTGTTTGTGTACTTAGTTTAGCACAACAAACTTTTAGCGGAAACAGAGCAAAATTGGGTAAATTGACATATCATGAATTAGCGCTTTGACTTATTTTCCACATTAATCTATAAGAGATTCATGATTTAGGGTATTCTTAAATTAGCGCAGTCTTATCAGCGCTAATTCAGCTAAAACGTGAATCCTGTTAAAATCAGTAAACATACGTATCATCTTTTAAAACTCTGCTATATACATCTTTCACGCTAATGTCAGTTTGGTTCACTTTTGTCTCTTCGTAGGACAATTTTGCCCACCAGAACAAATTGACGTTATTCCACTCTAAATAGTAGCATACATCTTCAAGATTGTTCTGGTAGGCGAAGTTGTCATACGAAGAGACAAAAGTAAACCCAACAGACATTAGCTTGAAAGGGTCCATAGACGAAAGAAAATTATTTTCGATTTCTGAAAAAAAATTTGCAAACACTTTGTTTTCCATCTCCTAGGCACCACAAATCCATGTCTTAACAACATTCTACAGTGTGAAGGAAAGTGTCAAGTTACACCACGTCATGTACCATACTGTAAATGTGAACCACCGAAAGTGCTGGCAGAGGATGGTGTTAGATGTATAAGTAAGTTATTTTACCACATATTGGTTTTGCGCCTTTGTTTTGACGAGTGAGATATTTTGAGAAAATCTACTGATCTTAAATTAATACTTTTGTCTGTAAATGTTGTTGTCTTTTTTCTATTTTCTTTCAAAACTTTTCATAAATCAAAATCATGTAGCCGAGGTCAAAATGTTTACATTAAGAAAATATCACACCATAAAGTTTTCCACCAAAATATTTCCGTCAACAAATATTGCCACCATGGCCTCTGATTGATCATCATATCTTAACCTTTACGTCTGATATCCAATTTATTGTAAATCTTATATTACAGGACAAGAATTACACTGTGGAGTAAATGACTTTGTGTGTCATGACGGATCTAAGTGCTTTCCCAGAATTCAAGTTTGTAATGGTGTCACTGATTGCCTGGACGGAAGTGACGAGTTTAGAGCTGTCTGCAGTAAGTCATGGATGACACTAGTTTCTTTAAAGTCAAATATTTGTTACATGATTCAAAAAAGCATTTCATGAATGCCACCTTTCGATGAACATTTGCTTTAATATTCATACATAAAATGGTGGTTTCAAAGAGTGATGGAACAAGAGCTATATAGATTAGATCAAAACAATGTAAATGTTCCTAGCATCTCTAGATTGAGAAGACTGAGCTATACTTTTGTGACCTGTGTGAGTCTGTCTGTCTGTCTATCTGTCTGGTAGTCATTCTTTTACAGTTGTAGCATATTATATGGCAATGTTACGTGTCATTCCTTATCCACTTTTGCATATGGAATGTCAATCATAATGAGATTCAACATGCACAGATCAAGGTCACATTCAAGGTCAATAATTTTGGCTTTAATGATTTGGTTACTTCTTACATACAATTCTTTTGATTGTTTACAAGTAAGTGTTAGCTATACTGAAATGAGAACATTTCAATTGTAGATAAGGAGGAATGTGGACCTGGATTCTACACCTGCAAAAATCACCAGTGTGCTTCATTGAACTCACGGTGTGACGGCACTCCAAACTGCATGGACGGATCAGACGAGAAAGATTGTCTGTGTCAAGAAGGCCAGTTTAAGTGCGTTTCTGAGGACAAGTGCGTCGACAATAAATTTGTGTGCGACTTTGACCCTGATTGTATAGATCATTCAGACGAGATGGGATGCAGTACGTATATCTATGTCATATTGATTCTTGATGGCATTTTATGTCCTATTTCTTATGTGTCATAGCGTGCCAGTTCAGCAAGTTGCTTTTGAATCTTTACCCCTTTTGTAGTTTTGCACCATATTGGATTTTGCTTAGATAAGGATCCAATAATGCCATGTGTTATGCATTACTCTCTGAGCATAGAAATTAATAGGTCAAAAATTCTATTTTGCATGGTTTCCTGTATGTTTACTTTGGAAGTAAGGTACATGTACAAGTACATCAGGGTTGGAGCAAATTGTCAAAACTCTTTGATATAATTCCAGTTACTTGGGAACTTTTGAGATACAAAATTACATGTACTTTTTATATGTGCCACATTTTGAGAGTATGAAATAGCAGATGTAAATCAATGCATGAAAGTTTCATGTTTCTGATTCTTTCTTCCTCATAGCATGTAAAATTTTTTGTGTTTGAATAGACCATTTTCCGATCTTGCTAGAGAGCACAAAATGTCAGAGTCAACATCTTTTGGAGTTGTTTTTCATTATGACGTCACTGTTAAAAGACGCAATTCCAAAGTGACGTAACAATAAAAAGTGCGCTTAAATTGCCTACCTCGGACATTTTTCGTCATTTTGTCAGCCATTATCAATTTTGGCAAGTGGCCTATTGCTAGCCATTATGAGTGAAATATTATAAATTAACCCATTCATTGTTGCTTTTAAAACCTCACAACCAATGCTAAAAGTTCAGCTCATATTTTGACCTCCAAAGCTGTTAATCAACATTCCCTTTTCCAAGCATGGACATCAGTGTTTCACTTGCACGTTTTATTCCTGTAGATATAGACTGTTCTAAGGAGGAGATATTTGCAAACGAGGGTGAAGTAGCAGTGTCGTGTAACCTAACTTCTCAGTGCATTCTGCCGAGCTGGATTTGTGACGGCAAAATGGACTGTTATAATAATACAGATGAACTTAACTGTCCGAACGGTGAGTCTGTACTGGCCGACACTAAAAGATGTAATGTGTATAATGAAATGAGGTGTAAATTTAAACTCAATTTTCATATGAGTCAGTATCTAGTATGTAGAGGTTGTGTATTGAGCTTGATTTTTGAGCTAAAATAATACATAACAATCCCATTTTGTTGTGAGAGTTAGTCTTGAAGTTTATATGTGAACTCCAGCATGTTTTTAAAAGCAAATTCTATGTTGTAATAACAGTGCTATCAAGTATTCTTTATGTAGATTTTGTTTCTCACTGTTCAACCTTTACTAACATCTAAATAGGGAATAACTAGCTTCTGACGTTATGTTTGTGGACTGAGTTTTTCTGATGACGTTTGCACCATAAAATCAGCATTTACTGTCCGCAATGATAATATAAGTATCAAGTTATTCTCATTCTAATGCAATCTTTAATTTTGTGAATATAAGGCGAAATGTGACGCTAGCAACGTCAAAGCCTAGTATGTTCTTGTTTTACAATCGTTACTAAGGAGCAAACTACCAATGAAATTTGATGTTATAGCGACATTGTATTATAATTTGCATCTTGATTTTAGCAGACTTTGAAGAAGTCATGTCGTGTTTGAGTGAATATTAATCATCTCTGTATTTCACTTGCATTTCTGAAAGAAGTTCAGATAGAAATTTTCGTCCTTTCTTCAAACAGAAACAAACTGCAGTGACTCAGGATTTCAGTGTAACGATGGAGCATGTATCCCGTTACCATGGAGATGTGACGGTGATGTAGACTGTCCAGATAATTCAGATGAGGGAGAGGAGTGTGGTAAGAAGATGAATTTGATAGGTGTTTCATTATATTGTTAAGAGATGATTTTCACATTACCGTAATGGCTGACTTGAATTTTATACAAGCCTATTAGTTTTTATTTTTGAGATTTTATTGGTGTGTGAATATGGTACAAATGGAGGTTAGGTGCTTTTAGAAACAAAGTACAGGTTAAAGAGACCTTTTTGCGATAAGGTTCATTCTTATCACTTGAAAAGTAATCCGATCGAAACGTGAAAGGATGTACAATTCTTGAGAAATTTCAACATGGATATACATGTACATGTACATTTTAATACTTAGCTACAATCTTATCAAATTAGAATTTGATGAGCACATTTGGTTTGTAGCGTAACAAAATTCATCTTCTTAGTGTCGTCATATTTTTTTCAAATTTTTTAGCTGCACTTACATGTACTTCTATGTTCACTCTTTCATGCTAAGGGCATCAATTTCCAAAAACTCATTTATTTTTTTAGTGTATACATGTCCACCTAAGATGTTTAACTGTTCAGACCAGCTCTGTTTACCCCAGTCATGGCAGTGCGACAGTTATCCCGACTGTCCTAACGGCACAGATGAACTCGAGTCGATATGCAGTGAGTATTACTTTAACCAGTTGGTTTAAACAGTATTGTTTGTAAAAATTGCATGATAATACAAAGTGATTTGCTGAGAAATACAATAGGATCTGGCAACAAGACTGTCGTCTTATGCGAGGCCGTCTCCCAGTCACAATTACTTTTTCTCTCACCCCGTACAGAGATATCTACAGATTTACCCGTTCTGAGACAACTCTGTCTCGCACCCCAGATGTTTGTCTTGAACCCCCTATTGTGACGCCATAGACATTTACGTAGGTTTAGTTGTGTTTGACGTCACATGAAGCAACATTTAACGCAAAGCAAGCTATGTTTATTCATGAATTATGTGAAAATATATGGGTGAGAGAAAAATAATCAATCACCCCTTTGTACAGGGACAGGGAAATCCCACCCTCGTATCAAAGATTTGCAACGTCCATGACTCGGCAAACCTCGTCGTGGACTGCAAATCTTTGATACTTGGGTGGGATTTCCCTGTCCCTGTCCCTGTACAAAGGGGTGATAGAATCTATTAATGCCTATTCCTTTTCAATCATGAAAAGAAAAAAATGAAATATCCTAGCTCTGTTTCTAGGAAGCAGCCTTCTGAGTAAAAATTTCCAAATTTTGTGATCCAAACAAGCATGTAGTGTTAAAGTGGAAATTTTGGCGTGATGGTATTATTCATGATTTTTACGATTGTATTATTAGAGAGGTTTAGAAGGCTAATGTGTATGGGTATGCATACATGTAACCTACAAGTACACCTACATATAAACAATAGCAGAGGTTTAGAACACTGAAGAGTACGTGTACGTGTACTGGTGCCCTTAGCGATGACGTGAAATATATATATTCAAACATATGAGAGACTGATATATAGATAAAATGTAAAATTAAAACTTATAAGATATTCTCAGAACAAGTATTCATGAAATACATCTGCTATATAAACATAAATGTCTATATAGCAGATGTACTTTTTTTTCATGAATACTTGTACTGAGAATATCTTATAAGTTTTAATTTTACATTTTATCTATATATCAGTCTCTCATATGTTTGAATATTTATATTTCACGTCATCGCTAAGGACACCAGTTTGTACGTACGTGTACCTCGCGATTTACACGTTATTGACAACTTGTAGCGATTTTCTGTGCGCAATAAATAATGACGTCATACACAGTTATTATGTCTACACGTAAACGTTCCTGTACATGTAATGGTTTCTAAACCTCTCTATTATTGGGAAAATAACCCCAGCGTAAAAATGACAGCCAGTATAAAAGACTAAAAGACACTGCTGATTTCGCCAAAACTACCCCTACGCGCACTATTGCAATGGACATTTTCACGAAAAGAACTAAGTGCGCTTACCCCTCATATCGGCCCTATAATTTGGACAAAAAATATTTTTGATAAACGAATTATTAATAATCACTTTTTGCAAAGTTGAATGTTTGAGAAAATACCGCGTCATAATTTTGAGCCCTCGTAACGTCATGCACGTGATGTATGACGTCATGTTTTGACGTCATTTACCCTGAATGACGCAAAACTCAGGAAAATCATCGTATTTTACACACAAATCTTCAAAATTCATCAATGCTCCAGGCCCCGCCCACGAATTTTTTTATGCAAATTAAAAGGCCGATTAGAAATCCTACGATTGACACAAAAATATTTATGGGCGAGGCCTGGATAACCACTTGATTTCATAGTTTTATAATATTGCTCATTTATTGATATTTTCAATAAAGAAAGCTTTTATGATTTGGACTCCCCATACATTTGACATTTGACATTTTATAAACTAAAATATTATGGATATATAAACAAGTTTGAAAATAGGGCCGAAATGACAGGTTACCACACCTACTCCTTTCTCTAAGTGAAAATAACCATGTTTACAGTTAGGAATACTTCAAGCCAACATCATTAAGAGAAGCCAAAATGTTTTAGTGGCACAACAGAAAAATATCATACCTTAATCAAGCTCAGGATTGCCAAAATATACATGTATCTTAATGTTAAAACTGGCAACAAATGGACATTTGGTAAAATTTCACTAGCTAATTCTCGGAAAATGTTGTATGCCTTATGTACATTGTATTACATATACCAAGTATTACTATACTTACATGTATATGGATAAATCTATTTTAGGTAACAGAACGTGTAAGGATGATGAGTTTCTGTGTTCCGGTGGTCGCTGCATTCCGGGCGAGTGGAAATGTGACGGAGACCCAGACTGTCCCAATAACGAAGACGAGGGCCCAGAACAAGGATGTCGTAAGTTTGTTTGTAGTTACATGTAAATCACATGATAACATCCAAATTTTATGATATCCTTGTCTTAAAATCATTTTTGAAATTCACAAAAAAAATCTTTCGTGAGTGGACATTCTGTTTGAAGAAATTTCTGGTGTATCATAATTTATGGATGCTTCTTTTGGTTAAGAAGCTTCGTTGGGATATCTCGAGAGTAAAATGATCATTTAAAAAAAAAGGAATTTAATTTTGATACATGCTTTTAATTTGTTCAAGTGCTAACCTTTCCTCCAATGAAATTGCAGGGTATAAAAAATAAAACACCGCTAAAGACGGTATGGCCGGATTGCAAAGTAAGTTTTTGTCACCAACTGGGTCAAGGTCAATAGGTCAAATAATACAGCATAAATTGAAAGGTTTTGTCAGAGGCAACCTACATGTATAAAATGAAGTTTCTACTGCATACAGTTCCATAGATTTTGCTTAAACCAGGAACTTTAACCAAAATCCTTAACTAGGTCAAAGTCCAAGGTCAAGGTCACTAGGTCAAATGCTACGGCATAAATTGAAAGGTCTTGTCATGGGCGAGCTTCATTAATAATATAAAGTTTCTACTGCATATAGTTACTTAGATTTTGCCTCAACCAGAAACTTTAACCAAAATCTTTAACTAGGTCAAAGTCTAAGGTCAAGGTCACTAGGTCAAATGTTACGGCATAAATTGAAAGGTCTTGTCATGGGCAAGCTTCATGTATAATATAAAGTTTCTACTGCATATAGTTACTTAGATTTTGCCTCAACCAGAAACTTTAACCAAAATCTTTAACTAGGTCAAAGTCAAAGGTCAAGGTCACTAGGTCAAATGTTACGGCATAAATTGAAAGGTCTTGTCATGGGCATGCTTCATGTATAATATAAAGTTTCTACTGCATATAGTTCCTTAGATTTTGCCTCAACCAGAAACTTTAACCAAAATGTTGACGGCAGACGGACGGACGGACAGACGGACGGACAGACAGACGGACGGACGGACATCGTCAATCTATAGACCGGAATTGCTTTGCAATCCGGCCAACAAAGACTATATATCACAGCCAATTGTGCCTCATATGAAATTCATGTGAAATTTACATGAACTTTACATGAAAGTTCACATGAAATTTTTGTGAAACGAGCACGAACATGAAATTTACATGAAATTTTTCACATGAAATTCATGTGAAGATTTTTATATTGATATTATGTGAATTCAGTTTCCTGTGAAGGTCACTTAGAAAAATTCATGTGAAATTTATGTGAAGGAAATTTATGTGAAATTCATGTAAAATATTTTTCACATAATTCTTATGTAAAATTTATATGAATTTTATAGGGCTGGGACGATACGGGTCTCGAGCGTATCGATACGTATCACGATATATTGCCTACGATACGATATGTATCACGATATTTCTGATGTATATTGCTATAACGAAGATCCAGGCTGTATAGAATGAAACTCATGTATAACATTAAAATATTTTGATAAAGACTATTTTTCTAGATCCTGGAATAATCAAGATTTAAAAAATCCCAAGCAATTAAATAAACTTTTCAAACTTTGAACAATAACATCAAAAGTTATTACTGATAGACAGAGGCTAGTTAGCTACAAGTAAAGCTACAAGAACAAATCTGTACCCTTTGCAATTATGTTTTCAACTTTTCACCTTAACATGTATTTTTACTCTTTTTTGTCTGTTCATTTTCTCATTAACAGCATCAACAAGACAAGCCATGAATTGGTAAATAAGAGGGCCTCGTGCATGAAAAGTTCATGAATTTATGTAACCCCCCCCCCTTCCTTTTATATCTCTCTTTTCAGTTCTCCTTCCTATTTGAATAATCCTGGACTGATTTTTTTCATGAGGAAATCATATTAAAAACAACCATAACAATCGTAACAAACGCTCCTTTCTCTACAATATTGAAAGGATTACCGCATAATTGTTTTTTAAATGTGTTTGATTTTATTCGATGGATACATCCTACACTTTGATTTTTTTAGGACAAACGGTTTTCCGTCTCTGTACGTTTTATTTTATGTACATGTATTAGCAAAATTTTGGGGATGAGAGAGAGAGAGCATGTGCGTAAACCACGTGGACGTAATCTACTAATCTTTAATGATTCTATTCTCGAGTTAAAGTTGTCGCTGACGTGAATAGAAAATAAAATAGATATATAAAGATCGTAGTAGACAGACATTTTTTCCCCTTCTTCTTTAAAAGGCTGTTTCCGACGTTCAATCAAGGATTGACACGAGTCGGTTTTATATTAAAAATTTTCGAAGTTAAGTAACTAGCACTACATACGATTCCAGAACTCTTTCTTTCAGATAAATAAATGAAATCATCTTAAATGGAAGAGATTTAGGTCGAACGCCAGTATATCTCATAAATCGATGATAAATGAATGGATCATGCACGCATGAATAGCTACTGGACATAATTTATTTCATGCCGTTTTCACGTCGCTCTCACTCTCACCCACTCAATCAGGTACTTTCTCTGGACAATAGTATCTTACAAAATTGTAAATATTAAGATCGCGTTAGATACGGATTCTGAAAACTTTACTTTCACCGCTTTAAATTTTTTAGACGAACATGAGTTTGAATAAACAAAATATCTGTAGGATTCCCGCTAGCCGCGGAAACGGACAACGACACGGATCAACAAAATATCCAAGTGCCATTGGTCGTTCCTGCGGCTAGATTCCCACAAACCACAGGCTGAATATGCGTATGCATTTTTAAAAAAAAATAATTTAGAAGCGCATACGCATATCCAGGCGATCTTTCCGCCTGTACCGCAAACTATATGCATGGAAAATTGACTACTGCATACTATCCGGAGCAAAACATAGGAAGATTAGTCAAGAAAAACATCTTTACCCTTTTAAGTCAGTAAGTCACACGGTTCAGTTAGCCCGAAGCTTTCAATCGACGAAGTTAACGAGCGTGTTCATGCCTTTGAACGGAGTTTAAAATGGGTCCGGATATCGCGATATAGCTCCAACGTATCGATACGCGTATCGTGGAACACCGTATCGCGATTTATCGATATATCGATGTATCGTCCCAGCCCTAGAATTTTACATGAAGTTTCATGTGAAATTTACATGATGCTCATTTCATATCAATTTCATGTGAGGCACAATTGGCTGTATATATGGAAGATACAGATTTTATTGTTACAAACATTGTAGTATATGTAATGTGAAATGTTTTTGAATGCTCATCCATCGGTATTTTATGACGACTTTTGGTATTACAATGTACTACAAAAGAGAGATCTTTATAACCCAAAAATTGTTTTATATAAACAATTAATGATATCTACATACATGTACATGTATAACTATTTTACATTCTAAGCTTACCTTGTATTTACAGAGCCCCCAGAATGTGGTGACGGGGAATATCAGTGTCAGAATATGAAATGTATAAAGAAGATATTCTACTGTGATGGGGAGGATGATTGTGGGGACGGCAGTGATGAACCAAGCACATGTAGTAAGTCTGTTATTAAGGCAGGGTTGGGTGGGAGGGGGAGAGGGAAATTTATGTGTGGGGGATGTACTGTATAAAGAAGATATTCTACTGTGACGGAGAGGATGATTGTGAGGACGGCAGTGATGAACCAAACACATGTAGTAAGTCTGCTGTCTTTTCCAAGTGCTTAATTTCATGAGGTTACAATGTTCAAACAAGCTTAGCACCTCAAATATGAAAAAAAGTTATAACATCATGAATTAAAAAAGAAAATTGTGCGATTGGAAGGGTAACAGTAGCTAGAAAATTAACTTGATAAGAATGAAATTTTTAAATGCTAGTACATAGAGTGTCTGGTGTTGCTTTACTTTACGAGTCAGTGTCAGGCTGCCTATTTCTAGCCTCAATAATTGCTAGTCTTTAATAGAGGGGTTTAGTTACAAGGTCTTATAACGTGTACGTATGACATACATTTACATGTCACTGTTTGACATCATAAATCGAGGACATCATTTAGTTACATGTACGAATCGGAGTAGGTATAGGTATAGCTATGTAGTAAGGTGTATGTGTAGCTTGCTTCTTTTCAATCAGTTTAATCTGCAAGAAAAATACATCGAGATTCGTAAAACCTCGACACAAAGAAAGTTAGAATCCTAAATGTGCTTTATAACACGGAAACTGGAAGTTCGATCAATGATAAGTCTGGAAAATTTCAAATAAGTTGCCTGTTCTGTCGTTAATGTGAAGAGCGTCATTTACACGTCCATAACGTGTAGCTATCCCTCCCATCATGACATCATTTGAACAAAGATCGCAGGAAGTGATGACATCATACGTTCACGTCACGCTAAAACTTGTAACTTAACCTCTCTAATATTTCAATACATGCACTTTTCAGGGAGGATAGAGTGTGACCCAGGCCTCTTCCAGTGTGGGTCTCTGTGTCTACGTCAGGAATTGGTGTGTGACGGACATACAGACTGTATGCACGGAGAAGATGAGAAAAACTGCTCTGTCCCCTGCGGTAAAAATGACAAGAACCACTACCTGTGCGGTAACGGAGTGTGCATACAATATAATCTGACGTGTAACGGAAGAAATGATTGTGGAGACAGCAGCGACGAACCAGAAAACTGCCGTAAGTGTTCATATGACTACATCTTTTCTGGATTATCCCCTCTCCTACAGGGTTTTCAATAGGAATTACTTGTAGCGGCAATTAAGAAATGGACCCTTTCGATTGCGGGAAAAAATATAAAATTTTGTGACATCACAATGCTTTTACCGCGGACAACAAGCTTCAAACCTGGGACAAACATCGAAATTGCATTGTGACATCATGGAATTTCTCAAATTTTTCCCGCGTTCGGAAGGGTCAATTTGAGACAGATCTTTGTAACTTTACTATGCAATACATACTATGAGTAAAATATAGGTACATAATCAGAGGAAATATTTTAATTGATGACGTCTTTCTCATGAGGTGGTGATATTCCGCCAGGTGCATCGCCTCTTTTTAAAATCCCTCTTCCTAGTTTTAAGTTACTTATTAAGTCAGTTTCATTTCACAAGATGACTGTATATATGTTTTAAATGATAAAGATGAAATCATAGAAATAAACAGTTGATCTCTTTTGGTGCTTACTTATATTTCTAAATACTTTAAACGTGGTTATTTTCGCTGGGGGAAAATTTCGCGATATTAACATCAAGACTTTTTGCATGGGGGAATATTTGCGATAAAAATGTCTTTCCCATTGTTAAAATGCAAAGGGGATATTTTTGTATGGGGAAATTTTTCGCAAAATCCCTCTATTTGCGAGAAATGCGAAAATTACCCCCACGCGAAAATTTCAACGTTTACAGTAATCCATATTAATCTTTTACCGATATTAATCTCTTAGCTTAGTCCATGTAGTTTGCCCCTCATGTATTCGATCTCTTGTCAGTTGTCCAAAAGGGCAAAAATAAAACAGCTAGGGCAAAAAATTTCTATGTATTAAGTAGATAACACAAACATATAAACCATGCACTTTATGTATTTGATTTTGGATCTGATCACATTAATTTCCTTTTTCAGATGTTAACGAATGCCAATCTTCAACAAACAAGTGCAATCAGAAGTGCAAAGATAGAAATATAGGTTACGAGTGCGAGTGTCACGATGGGTTTAAGTTAGCTATGGACAAACATAGATGTGAAGGTATGTACACTACTACTGTCTGTTTGTCAGTCTGTCTGTCTTTATTGATTTGTAAGGATAGAATATGTATGTTACTATATTAATTTGGATCTGTACATGTGAATAGAAAAGTATGCATTTTGAAATGAATAAATAAATTCTGATAGGCCACTCACCTAAATTCATAATGAATAGGCCACTTGCCAAAATTCATAATGAATAGGCCACTTGCCAAAATTCATAATGGCTGACAAAATAATGAAAAATGCCCAAGATAGGCAATTTTTGTGCACTTTTTCATTGTTATGTCGCAATGAAATAGCATCTTTTATCAGTGACGTCAAAATGATAAACAATACCAGAAGATGTCGACTTGGACAGTTTGAGCTTTTTTAAAAACAAGATCAGAAAATGGTCTAATTGATGCACTTAATCTGCAAATGTTACTAAAAGGTTTGGCTGATGTTAATTTTTTTTGTTTTTTTTCAGACATCAATGAGTGCTCCTCTATTTATCCGTGCTCACATTTCTGTATAAACACAGTGGGGAGCTATAAATGTCACTGTGCAGAAGGATATCAGCTGGACACAAACGGAATCATCTGTAAAACTGTCGGAAGTAAGTCCGGAAATTTTCATATTAATGATTTCATGTGGTGGGTCATTTGCACATTTCATATTTCGGGTATCAATGGACTTTGCAAAAATTTCCCCCATGTAAAATTTACCCTGCTGCATGTTTCTTTCGAAGGCAGAGACGCTTATATTGCAAACATTTCCCTGAAGTGAGAAAGGTTATAAAGGCCAAGTGGCCCAAATTGACTTTGAATATTCATGTACATGTATTATGTAAAAAAGGTAAAGGTAGAGGTTTAAATTCTCATATCGCCAATGCTTTTCTAATCATTACTTGCTAAAGTCACTTTTAACATGTACATGTACATGTACATTAAGCCGGTGAAGAAATTTCAAAGTTTCTTTTGATTTCAGGTTACAAACCATTCCTGATTCTTGCCAATCGTTACTATCTACGGAACATAAGCTTTTCTGGCCACAACCTTGGCTCTCAGACCATTATCGTGAGAAATCTAAAAAATGCTGTCGCTGTCGACTTTGACGTAAAGGAGGAATTTATTTACTGGTCGGAGATTACTAGTAACAGCAGTACTATAAATAGAATGAATATTACGGAATCTCAGAGGAGTAACTACACCAATGTTAATGTTCAGGTAATACAAGATTGAGCATATGTTAGAGAAGGAAATGTTCTATAAAACTACCCATACATTTATAAATCAGTTTTGTTTAAAAATTATAAAAGTCGTATCAGTCAAAGATGACTAAAACTGTCCAAAAATTACTTTAGGTTTACCCAAAATGTACTGCCAAACATGTGTATACTTCAAATACGGAACAACGATATAATTTTTGTGCAGCCTGCGAAGCATAGCGACCATTAAGGATCGCTTTATTGCACAAAATTTCATTGAAATATTTGTCTTTGTTACAGGTCCTTCATTCGTCTACGCTGAAGAACCCTGATGGTCTGGCAGTGGACTGGGTGGGGCGTAACCTTTACTGGTGTGACAAAACTACCGACACCATAGAAGTTTCCCGATTGGATGGAAAATATCGTAGAGTCATCATAAAAGAAGGCCTACATGTGAGAAAAATCTCCTTCTTCCTTATGTTTTATTTCATGTGTCTGAGGATGTTTCATGGTGTGTTTGTGACTCTCAATATTTTGAAAATGCTCATTTGTCACAGAAGCGTATCACGTGGTATGCAAATAATCTCTAGCCCTGGAATCCCCTTCAATTAAATATGGTAAATGCAGTCTAAATCTACTTCATAGGGAACTATTTTAAGCTTATCATATGGGCATCACTATCATCTTTATGCTGGGAATCTTTTCTGGTCAAGAAAAGAGGTATATTCAGAGAACACTTCAACAGATTTTTTTGTTTTGTTTACATGTTATGATATGGTGCACGTAAATAAACAAAATTTTCTGTTGAAGTGTTCTATGAATGTAATTCTATTCTTGACCAGAATAGATTACCATCATATAAATGATTATGATACTTGTATGATAGATCTAAAATAAATTCATATAAAGTAGATTTCGACAGTATTTACCTGTTTAATCAGAGGGATATCCCAGGCTAGAGATTATTTGCCTGTCACGTGATATGCTACTGTGATTTGTTAAAGATTGAATAATCACTTAAAATACTGTGTTTGTGCTTATTTTAGCGATATTTATATTTTAGCAGAGTTCTAGCATGGCTTAAGACTGCACTTATTCAAGACTAAGCTTAATCATTTAACACTTATAGGTGATCGTGGAAATTTGTCAGTTGTGCTAATTCATTTTTACACTTCTACATTAATTTGCACATTTTGCCCTGTTTTTGCTATAATTTGGTTGAGCTAAAATACACACTACGTACATGTACAGTGAATGACATGCCACTTATTATTGTAAAATGTGTATCTACATGCATTGAATTGTTTTCTTGATAAATGGACAAATATAATTGTTTTCATGGCAAATGTAAAAAAAAACCCAGAATGATGATAAAATTTTTTACTCATAATAATTTTTATTTTTCCAGGAGCCTCGAGCCTTAGAAGTTTTCCCTGCCAAAGGTCTCCTATTCTTCAGTGACTGGGGCGACACGGCCCACATCTCTCGTGCAAATATGGACGGTACAAATCTCCGCACCATCCTCTCTGATAAACTTGCATGGCCGAATGCACTGACCATCGATTACGTCACGGAGAAAATTTTCTGGGGAGATGCTAATTATAACTACATTGCGTTTGCCGACCTAGATGGAAAGAATATGCACACGGTCCTCGACCAAAATCTGCCGCACATATTTTCGATGACAACGTTTATGGACCACATCTTCTGGACAGACTGGGAAGACATGAGTATACAAAGAGCCGATAAATTTTCTGGATTGAATCGGCAGACGATCGCGAGTTTGATTCACCGGCCGATGGATCTCCATGTATACCATCCAATGAGACAAGCATCAGGTAATTTCCTTAGATAGGTTTTGTGATTTTTGTACCTCATAAAAATTGTTACATTATCTATTGCCTGTCTGTCATTTTTCCGTCCGATAGTCTCAGTTTCACTTCAAAATGTTCAATATGTTCATTCTAACAACTGAAGGGTCAGGTCAGTTATACTAATATATATATGTATTCAGTCATATACATGTAAGTGGAAGATTTTTTCCAGATGCATCCTCAGGTAATGAAAATTAAACATTTCTCTTGACAGAGGTCTGTGGACTATCACACACATGTACAATATTGTTCTTGTTTTTCATTAACCCAAGATTTAGAGAAAAAAAGAAGTTTCTCAGTGTTACGGTAAATTTTATGACTAATCTTAAATGTGAATATTTTTCAGTGGTTAACAATCCCTGCGACAAACTGAGCTGTAGTCATCTGTGTTTACTCAAGCCGAACCCTGCAGACAATAGAACACTCACTGCTGTGTGTTCCTGCCCTGAAAATCACATACTACAGGCTGACGGAACATGTAAAAGTAACTGTACATCGTAAGTATACAATATAAGTATACAATAAAATAATAAATAAACCTGCAGACAATAGAACACTCACTGCTGTGTGCTACTGTCCTGAAAATCACATACTACAAGCTGACGGAACATGTAAAAGTAACTGTACATCGTAAGTATACAATATAAATATACAATAAAATAAAGAAATCTGTACACAATAGAACACTCACTGCTGTGTGCTACTGTCCTGAAAATCACATACTACAGGCTGACGGAACATGTAAAAGTAACTGTACATTGTAAGTATACAATATAAATATACAATAAAATAATGAAGAAACCTGTAGACAATAGAACACTCACTGCTGTGTGCTCCTGTCCTGAAAATCACATACTACAGGCTGATGGAACATGTAAGAGTAACTGTACATCGTTAGTATACAATATACACGTATGTATACAATAAAATAATAAAGAAACCTGTAGACAATAGAACACTCACTGCTGTGTGTTCCTGCCTTGAAAATCACATACTACAGGCTGACGGAACATGTAAAAGTAACTGTACATCATAAGTATACAATATACATGTAAATATACAATAAAATAATAAAGAAACCTGTAGACAATAGAACACTCATTGCTAAGTGCTACTGTCCTGAAAATCACATACTGCAAGCTGATGGAACGTGTAAAAGTAACTGTACATGGTAAGTATACAATATACATGTACATGTATGTATACAATAAGATAATAAAGAAACCTGTAGACAATAGAACACTCACCACAATGTGCTCCTGTCCTGAAAATCATATACTGCAAGCTGACAGAACATTCAAAAGTAACTGTACATCGTAAGTAAACAATATAAGTATACAATAATAATGTAAAGGGCCCTGTAGACAATAGAACACTCACCACAGTGTGTTCCTGTTCATAGAACCATATACTATGTACTATAAGTGATGGGACATGTAAAAGTAACTGTACTATGTAAGTATACTACGTGTATAGTTTATAATGTAGTCTGTAGACAATAGAACACTCACCACAGTGTGTTCCTGCCCAGAAAATCTGTAGAAAATACTACAAGCTGATGGAACATGCAAAAGTAACTGTACATTGTAAGTATACAATAAAGTAGCTTGTAGACAATAGAACATTGTATAGTGTTGTTTTCCAAAAAATCATACAGCACTATTACTGCAGATAATGTACATGTAAAAGAGTTGCTTTTTTAGCTTGCCGGGACAAAAAAGTCTGGAGAGCTAATGCCATACCCTCGGCGTCTTCGTTGTCGTTGTCCGTAGACAAAACTTTAACCTGGGCTATATCTCTTGAACTATAAGGGTAGGACTTTGATATTTCACATGTAGATACCTTGTGACTAGACCTTTCATTTGAGACCATGACCTTTGACCTAGTGACCTTGACCTTGGACTTTGACCTACTTTTCAAAAACTTTAACCTGGTTTCTGACAAAAACCTGTATAGGCGAGCTATGTAATCTTTGATTACCCTATGTTTAAGTGGTGTCACATATCACATTATCACTACATTAATAGAATAGTAAAATTGATGAATTATGTTTTATCAGGAGCCAGTTTCTGTGTCAATCGTCCTCCAAATGTATCCCGTCCTGGTGGAAGTGTGATGGACAGAAAGATTGTGACGACGGAGCGGACGAACCCTCAAACTGTCGTAAGTGTATCCTTCTTTCTATCCTTGACTTGTATGCTAATCCTTCTTTCTTTCCTTGAATGGTCATTCTTTCTCAAAAGTTTACCCATTTTTGCATCACCTGAAACTGTAAGCAATCATTTAATATTTTAAAATATTTTTAGTGCCGTAAAACTTCAGGTTCCTTCATCTACTTTGTTCATCTCATCATAAAATCAAGAAATAACGACTTTTCAGTCCTCTTGTACTGTACATGAAAGAAGTTTTGCCTTGATTACAGTACAAAGTTATTGGCCGGATCGCAAAGCAATTCCGATCTATGGATTGACGATGTCCGTCTGTCCGTCTGTCCGTCCGTCTGTCCGTCTGCCGTCAACATTTTGGTTAAAGTTTCTGGTTGAGGCAAAATCTAAGGAACTATATGCAGTAGAAACTTTATATTATACATGAAGGTTGCCCATGACAAGACCTTTCAATTTATGCCGTAACATTTGACCTAGTGACCTTGACCTTGGACTTTGACCTAGTTAAAGATTTTGGTTAAAGTTCCTGGTTTAAGCAAAATCTATGGAACTGTATGCAGTAGAAACTTTATATTATTCATGTAGGTTGCCCATGACCAGACTTTTCAATTTATGCCGTAACATTTGACCTAGTGACCTTGACCTTGGACTTTGACCTAGTTAAAGATTTTGGTTAATGTTTCTAGTTTAAGCAAAATCTAAGGAACTGTATGCAGTAGAGACTTAATATTATACATTTAGGTTGCCCATGATGACACCTTTCAATTTATGCCGTAACATTGGACCTAGTGACCTTGACCTTGGACTTTGACCTAGTTAAAGACTTTGGTTAAAGTTCCTGGTTTAAGCAAAATCTAAGGAACTGCATGCAGTAGAAACTTTATGTTATACATGTAGGTTGCCTCTGACAAGACCTCTCAATATATGCTGTAATATTTGACCTAGTGACCTTGACCCAGTTAGTGACAAAAACTTACTTTGCAATCCGGCCATACCGTCTTTAGCGGTGTTTTATTTTATGTATGAAGTAATTCATACTTCAAATGCTCATACATGTAAATACTTTCTTTGCCTAAGTTTAATACAATAATTTGAAATTTCAGCACAGTATTACTGCGATCAAAAAGACAGGTTCCAGTGTAAGAATGCCACGTCCCCGAAGGACTGTATACTGCCGGTACAAATCTGTAACGGAAAGCCAAACTGTGCAGATAAATCAGACGAACAAAATTGTGGTATGTTAGAAAAGATTATTTTCGAAATGTCTTCATTTCATATCCAGACCTCAGATATCATAGACTTTAGCTTTGTTTTTCATTATGATTTCACAAATGAATCATTGGAAACACATCGAAGTGCCTTTTGAAAATTAAGACAAAAGTTACAAATCAAAAGTTTGCCAAGAAATCAATGTTCATAGTCTGGTTTGAAAAATCAAGATTTTGAACGTCATATTGGATTACTTGAAAATGGGCTATTTCCTGAGTCAAATTCAAAAACAGATGAAATTTGACAAAAAGGAAAGGAATTTTGCTAATTATTTTTTTAGAAGGGGGGGGGGGGAGATATTTTTTACTTGAACAACCTCAAGAAGGTAAATATCTCAAACCTACATGTATGTCCATTTCAATCTTTTTGTAAATTATCACACCTTCTTGTAATAATAGAAAATATCTCCAATTCTCTTCAGACCAGTTTGCCTGTCAACCAGGATTTGTTAAATGTACTGGAAGAAATGGCGTGTGCTTACCTGAGAGGGAGCTATGTCTTGAGTCGAACAAGGACTGTGATCCACAATTATTCAACAAACGGTGTCGTAAGTAACCTGTAACTCATACTTGTATATTATTTTGCAATATTTGTCAGTATTTGTATGAAATTGCCACTTTAGTAACTCTGCTTAATTTCTGTCTATCCGTTTGACTGTAAAAAAAATCCTACAAAAATGATGCATTCGCAGTCACTTTACTAAACGACTGTCTTAGTCACATTTTCAAAGTGATGGCAATATAGATTCAATAACACAAAGATTTTCGGTGAAATAAGTTGTCTGTATGACAGAAAGTCTTCCTGGGTAAAAAGTTTGAAAGCTGATTTCTTCCACAGTATTTCATATTTCCTATTCACTGAAACTTGACAACATTTTGTTACCAAAACTATTATCGAGTTAATGACCTTGACCTTTGACCATATATTCAAAAGTTTGAAATGATTCTGTTCGGAATGATTAAGTAATGGTTCCTTCGTTGTTGTTTTACTTTTAGAGACGAAAAAGTGTGAGAAGAGTCAATTCATGTGCGGAAGTCTTAACGCCACCAACGAAAACGCAACAGGACGCGGTAACTGTATACCTTACGTATGGGTGTGCGACGGTGACCCAGATTGCAGCGACGGAACAGACGAGCCAGGGAAACTGTAATATCTTACCTTGTCGTGAAGGATACAGGAAGTGTGCCAAGAAAGGACGATGCGTACCTAACTCGTGGTGGTGTGACGGGGACGTAGATTGTGGGTATACAGACGACAGTGATGAAAACTCCACCGAATGTGGTATGTATTATGACAGGGATTACATGTACATGCACAGTTTTATTTGCTGTACTCCAAGAGGTCAAAAGTAGGGGATGAGATGGTAAAATGTGAAATTTTGGTGTCCTGCATGGCAGACAAGCCAGAAGGGAGGAATATTTCAAGACGTTTAAGCTTTCAAGTACTGTAAACATGGAATCTTTTGCATGGGGGGAATTTTTGCACTTTTCATGATTGTATTTTAAATATCCGAAAAATAACCCCTGCATGAAATTTAAAACCCGTATCAAAGACTAAAGGGAATAACCCCGATTTTGCCAAAATTACCCCTGTTGCGATGGGCATTTCGCAAAAATTTCCCCAGCGAAAATAACCATGTTTACAGTATTTTGCCTAAGTCAAGAGGGTTGACTTGTTTGTTTAGAACTATGGCATTGGAACTATGATTTCTTATTCTGACTTATTTCTACATGTATTTCAAATTTAAAGCTATGCTATCAAACAAATTCTATGATGTATTTCATCATCAATGTTTATGTTATATTATTATTCAAGTACAATTATTCATTTCAACAGAGGAAAAGCAGTGTCAAAGCGATCAAATGCGCTGTGATAATAATCACTGTATTCCCAAAAGATGGCGCTGTGATCATGACAACGATTGTAAGGACGGATCGGACGAGAAAAACTGTACAGACGGTATGTACATGTATCAAAGATTCAATCCCCCCCCCCCCCCAAAAAAACAGAATTCATATTCTTGAGACAAATGTATGTACAATGTAATATCTTATTCCCCCTTGTCAGATTTCAAATTAGAAATTTTAGATTTCCCATGACCTCTGAGCGCCGCTAGTGAGCATTTAAAATTGATGTCCCTTGAAAGCTCGTTATCACTAGCCAATTTATTAGCACACATATCTCGATAGTTTTCTTTGGATTTTGGTACAAAATTAAGCACCTGACGTATCAATTAAGCATAAGAAACATGTCTCTAAAAATTTAATGCCTGTCCCTCTTATTAAATTCGCTCCAGCATATTGGACAGATTTAAAAGGGTGCCGCGATGTTGTTTTCAAACCTTTGCCTTCGCATGTTAATCAGGACTCCTTAGGTTGAATCTCATTGGTAGGGTGAGCCAATGAAATTGACTAATTTTTAGTGTTGGGTGATACGTTTGACATCCTACAAGGGGTAGTAAGATATTACGGTACACTTGTCTCGAGAACATGCCCCAAATTATACCTTCAAAATGAAAAAAGGAAGATTATCTTATTATGTAGAATTATAATTTTAAAATAATCATATTTTCGTACAATAAAAGATTAAAAAAATACTAAGAATTGAAAAGAGATACGAAACAAATTAAAAATAGCAAGAAATATAGAATATTAATTAATTTTTCTAAAGATCAAGTGTACATCATATTCTACTCAATCAGTTTAGTTATAATGTGACAAGCCAAAGCCGTTATTGTCATGTCTATGATATTCAATTATTTCTATTTATAGAAGATTACCGTAATTGTTCCGACTCGGAATTCCGCTGTGACAACAATAGATGTATCCCACAATCCATGCAGTGTGACGGAGAGTATAACTGTGAGGACTCCAGCGATGAAAGGAATTGCTCAAGTACGTATTTGCCCTTCTTATACTGTAAACATGGTTTATTTTCACTGGGGAAAATTTTCGCGAAACAACCAAAGCAACAGTATGCATGGGGGTAATATTGTCGAAATCAGGAGTTTTCCTGGTTGTAATTATCATGCGGGGTTATTTTAGCGATAATGTTAACATGATTATGAATGCAAAAAACGTGAAAATTAAGCCCACACGGAAATTTCCACGTTAATTACAGTATTTTTATGTTGCACATCAAAATTTATTAGTTAATGATTCTCAGAGTTATTTCCAATTTGTCATGTTTGTGGAGGTTTCTGTTATTAAGTTATTGTGAGTCATCAAATTCAATTGAAATATCATAAAATTAGGGCAAAATCAACAATGTTGGCACACATCAGGACAAATTTTTGGAATGTTCTTGTAATTCACTCATTTACATGTAATTATGAAAAGTCTTTAGACTGCACAGACAGACAGACAAACAGACACAAAAATTATGTGACTAAAGTCAATAATCAATAATTTTAAATTCTGATTAACAGATGTGGCCTGTAATACGTCCACAGAGTTCTCGTGTTCGTCTATGTGTATACCAATAAGCTGGAAATGTGACGAGGAAATAGACTGTCCCGGTGGGGAGGACGAGAGATCTTGTCAAGGTAAAATATAGTTATAATAATTGTAATTTTTGAAATCTTTATTTTAAGTCGATTAGTATGTTCAACAGTAAACATACTTATGGGTGGCAAACTTGGTATTCTTCAGTCCTGAGTTGACACTTCTAATTGCTAGGGCACGGAACCCCTGGTTAAAAATAAGTTGAAATCTTGTCAAGGTAAAATATAGTTATAATAATTGTAATTTTTGAAATCTTTATTTAAAGTCGATTAGTATGTTCAACAGTAAACATACTTATGGGTGGCAAACTTGGTATTCTGCAGTCCTGAGTTGACACTTCTAATTGCTAGGGCACGGAACCCCTGGTTAAAAATAAGTTGAAATGTTGACTTCTGTCTCACTCTTTCCATATTATCTGCCTCTTTCTCATGTAAAGTGATAAGTAACAAGGAAAGAGGAAGAATTTCAAAAAATATGTCAAGATGAAACATTTTGCAAATTCTAATGAAGTTTATCTTGTATATTTGTATACTTTCATATCTAACTAACAGTACCTTGCTGACAATCAATACTCATAGAATATATATAGAAAAAACGATATGTACATGTGATTAAATCAAAGAATGTAATGGTATAATTTGTAGAAGGAACAAGTTTTCATAAGATCGTTAACATTTTTCTAAGATTCAGCCCACCACAACTGCTCTTCACGGGTTAAAGAGTTCCAGTGTGCCGACCAGAAGTTGCATCCCTTGGCAATGGCAGTGTGACTGGAGAACCAGATTGTACTGACGGCACAGATGAGGACAAAAGTCACTGTAGTAAGTATAGGTGTTTACTTGAATAAAACTTAATGTGCACCTGTTCTCACCTATGGCTATAGTTGGGTCTTAGTGGGGATTCTTTATAATGGAGAGCCAGATTGTATTTACTGCACAGACAAGGATAAAAATTTTTGTAGTAAGTATAGGTGTCTCTTATACAAATCTGAATGTGCACCTGTTCTCACCTATGGCTGTAGTAGGGCCCTTGTGGGATTCTTATGAATGGAGAGCCAGATGGCATATAGGTTAGGACAAAATCATTGTAGCAAGTAAAGGTGTCAACTTGAATAAATCTTAATGTGTACTTGTTCTCACTCCTGGCTATAGTAGGGTCTGTGTGGGGTTTCTTTATAATGGAGAACTTGTTTGTATTGATGTCACAGATGAGGACCAAAATCATTTTATTTACTATTTGTCTTGCATGTTGTTAGGTAAGGTATTGACATGTCATCAGGGATAAGAGTGTATCTTTTGTCTTATTTGTTTTTAGAAAACTTCACCTGTCCACCGGGGATGTTTATGTGCAAGGACCACAAGTGTATATATGGCAACAAGCGATGTAACGGACAAAATGACTGCTCGGATGGGTCGGATGAAAAGAACTGTAAGTTGTCTGTAAGATACATGCTTTTCAAATGAAAAAAGAAATTATGAGTCATTATATGTTTTCCTCAACCAGAAATTGGGGAGGAATTTTTGTGAATGGTCCATTTTCCATGATTTTCTAAAATTTCAGTGGGCCATTTCCTCAGAAAGTACTGAGACTTCCAATTGGCCATTTTCCAAATTAATAGGACTATAGCTTATGACCCCTGTCATTCCCGATCAGTGCTCAACATGACAATTTGTTGTTCTTTTCTAAAGGAAATGTCAATATAATTTTAATAATTATTGCTTCTTCTTTACACTCAGGCTTTTGGGACCACATTTGCTCGAGCAGAGAATTTAAATGTCAGAAGAGTAACAAGTGCATCGGTATGGATAAAGTATGTGACAAGAAATCTGACTGCCCTGACGGACAGGACGAGGGTCCATTATTATGTAGTAAGTACATGTGCATAGAGATAGATTAAAGTGTCTTAATATTATTAGTTACACGGTTAGTTAATGACCTGATACGGAAAAATACATGGTGTGAAAAGAAAACCCGTATCGGGCGAGGCGAAAGCCAAGCCTGATACGGGTTTTCTTTTCACACCATGTATTTTTCCGTATCAGGTCACTAACTAACCGTGTAACGAATTTATCACGTCGAAGACCTCTAAATGTATGTGTGGGGGTCTCTGTATCATACAATTCACGACGTCATAATAAACTACTCGCCCAATACGGATTTACAAGCCTGATACAGGCTTTTTTCACGGCGTCATGTGACCATGATCTGACCAATCAGATTCCAACATTTTTGTCTGAGGTGTGATAAAGTAAGTTACATGTCAAAGAGAGTTGATTTATGTAATTTACGTATAATACTTGCATTATGAGAAGAGTTTTCCATGTAATGCTCGGCCAATTGTGCCTCACATGAAATTCATGTGGTATTTATACATGTGTGAATCTTACATAAACGTTCACATGGAATTTACATGAAAGGAACACAAACATGAAATTTACATGAAATATTTTCTGACACGACTTTCACGTAAATTCAACTACACATGAAGAACACAAAGAAAAATTCATTTCAAGTGAATTTATGAGAATTAACATAAATGAATTTCGTATGAATTTCACATGAGGCACAATTGGCTGTGTATATTGGTGTATTACTCATATTTGCATCAGAATTTCAATCCAAGTGTCCCAAGTTGAAGAAAATCTTGTGTTTATCATGCGCTTTACAAATTTCTGTATTGTATCTAATGTTTTATTCATTCTATGTTCATCAGATTCCACGATGAGTACTTCCTGTGGCCCAAACAGCTGTCAACATCACTGTGTATACTATAAAAGAATACGCAACTTTAAATGTACGTGTAAAACCGGGTACCAACTCAAAAACAACGGCTATGACTGTGAAGGTAAGAGATGGAAGTTTATCAAGTCACAAAAATAGTAATAAAAAGTAAAACACTCCAATGTGCACAAATTTTTTATGTCTTTGCCTTTATCATTTGGAAAAAAATAACAAAAATAACTTTAAGGTAAACTCCATCATTTGCATAGTAAAGTGTTCATAATGCAAATGAAGAACGGTAAAGTGTAACAACATTTCGTTTTGAAAAGTGTTTACGTTATGATGATACTGCTACATGTATCAATTTTGCCACAGTGACCTACCTTTCGTCCTCAAACCTGGAAATGTTTACTGTTTATTGTTATTACTTGTTTATCATGTTTATCATTATATGAAATACATGTATACATGACATGTAATAGGCCTAGGCATCTCATGGAATACAATATTACGGCTTGGAATGGTACAAAATGTTCGCATATTGTACACTGTGGAACAGTGTTAGATATTTTTTCTGCATTTTCAGCTGTTAATCTTTGTGCCAAATGGGGAACCTGCAGTCAGCGCTGTGAAAAAACATCAGACAGGTTTTTATGTCGCTGTGAAGCCAACTACATCCTAGATATTCTTTCTGATAAAGTCACGACCTGCAGCGCAATAGGTAAGTGACCTTTTAAGGCTAAAGGTTTGGAACTGTAATTTCTCATACTTGTAATAAAGGAAAAATGTCACGTCTAATGCATTGTAATTACATTTTAGCTTACTTTTAATGGAAACTGTCAGTTTTAATGGTCTGTCACTGCATTTTTGCTAATTTGTAACTATGGAAACTACAAGATCGTATGCGACATAATTCTCTTATTTGATATCATAAAGGAAAACTATCTAGTATTGTATGAGTAGAATTTGTTCCTCTAGTTGAAAAGATTATTTATAAACCTCCATTTGAAAAAAAATGACCCAAAAAATTTAAGAGTTAAATTTTGACAATAGGTTACAAACCAGAAATCCTATTGGCTCATGAGAACAACTTGATTAAATCCAGTATACAGAAAGGAAGTCAAGGGGGACAGCAGGAGGTTGTTAGCCAGGTATGTCACTCGTTATATTCAATAGTACATTTTCCAGATAAAAGATACATGTATAACCGTTCCTAACCTTGATTTTATACACACAGACACCAAACAACACAAATCATTTTGCAAAATTTTCCATTGTGATCTCACATCTGATTGTGCCGTTTTGAAGCACCTTGATGTGTTGTCATGCTTTTATTTTGACGTCACAATGAAACTATAGTGAAATTTTGTGATGTCTGGTGTTTGACTGTCTCACGAGTTTACTAGAAAATCAGCTCTTACATGTAGAATTTATAAACCCCTTTACTTGCATAAAATTTTTTCAGTAAATTTGTAATGTCACAATGCATTTTAGATGTTTGACCAAGGTTTTTAGCTCACCTGAGCCATAGGCTCAAGTGAGCTATTGTCATAGTGTTGCGTCCGTCGTCCGTCGTCCGTCGTCGTCGTCGTCGTCGTCGTCGTCGTCCGTCGTCGTCCGTCGTCGTCCGTCGTCGTAAACTTTTCACATTTTAAACTTCTTCTCCAGAACGGCTGAAGGGATTTTGATGAAACTTGGTAGGTATGAAGTACTCATGGTCCCCTACAAGTGTTGTTGTTTTTCGTCCGGATCTGTCAACAGGTGGCGCCACCACAGCCAAAAGTAGGTCACGGGGGGTACCCTCCTTTGACAAACTTCTTCTTCAGAACCGAAGCATGTATCGACAAACCGAAAGCATCAGGATGATCTAGAGAGATGTCTTAAGAAGTGTTGTTATTTTTGGTTCCACTTCGAAGTCAAATTTTTGACGCGTTTTTGACGTCTTTTCGGACTTTGTCAGAAATGCACATTTTTGCACTATTTCTTTAAATAACTCAATAAGTGTATGATTTTACACACTCATTTACTACATATTTATCATATTTAACTTACTTAATGCTTTGATATGTATTTTATGCTTAAAATTTATTTTTTTGATTTTTTATGAATTTTTTTCTTATGTAAAAAGGAAGGGGGGGGGTTGATTTTCATACATTTTCTGCTTCTTTTCTATAACCACTCTTCAGATTGTCATGACAATTTGTAGGTATGAGGTACTCATGCATGGTACCCTACAAGTGAAAGAATTTTGTCAAGATATCCACTTTTGGATTTTTAAGGAATATTTTTTAAGATTGTTCATAGGTAAAATGTATGTTTTCCATGCCACATGGACCCATGGGGAGTAGCTTCAAACCCCGGCGGGACCCCAACAATTTTTTTTCCCTTTTTCAGTTTTTTTTCTCTTTTTATTTTTATATTTATCGCTAGAAATGAAACTGTGAAAGAATTTTGTCAAAATATCAACTTTTAGATTTTTAATGATTTTTTAAATAAGACAAGCTATAGCTAGTTTGGCTTTGTGTACTTATTTTCATACTTCGAATTAACTTGGCCACATACGCTATCAAATATACTCTGAATTTGTTTTTAAGATGTTGACTTTTTGTGTCGCCTGCGAAGCACAGCGACACTTAGGGATCACTTTGTCTGTTGTTAGTCTGTCCGTCCATCCGTCCCTCCGTCTGTCTGTCACACTTGGGTGTCACACCCCATAACTTTTGATTGGTAAGTGATAGGGCTTTGATATTTCACATGTGTATTCCTTGTGACAAGACCTTTATACACATATCATAATTTTTGACCTTGTGACCTTGACCTAGATATTTGACCTACTTTTCTAAAAATCTAAATTTGGCTATATCTCTTGATTGATTAGTGATAGGACTTTGATATTTCACATGTGTATTCCTTGTGATTAGACCTTTTTACACATATAATGTTTGACATTGTGACCTTGATCTAGATATTTGACCTACTTTTCTAAAAATCTAATATTGGCTATATCTCTTGATTGGCAAGTGATAGGGCTTTGATATTTCACATGTGTAATCTTTGTGACAAGACCTTTCTACGCAAACCATATTTTTTAACCTTATGACCTTGACCTAGATATTTGACCTACTTTTTAAAAAAAAACCAAGATTGGCTATATTTATTGATTGGCAAGTGATAGGGCTTTGATATTTCTCTTGTGTATTCCTTTTGACAATACCTTTCTACACATACCATAATTTTGACCTCATGACCTTGACCTAGATATTTGACCTACTTTTCAAAAAAATTAAGATTTGCTATATCTTTTGATTGGTAAGTGATAGAGCTTTGATATTTCATATGTGTATTCCTTCTTGTGACAAGGCCTTTCTACACATATCATAACTTTTGACCTCATGACCAAGACCTAGATATTTGACCTACCTTTCAAAAAATCTTAGATTGGCTATTTCTTTTGATTGCTGAGTGATAGGCTTTGATATTTCACATGTGCGTTCCATGTGACAAGACCTTTCTTCACATACCATCATTTTTAGCTCACCTCGACGAAGTTGAGTGAGCTTATGCTATAACCCCACGCGTCCGCGTCCGTGTCCGCGTCCGCGTCCGGTTAAGAAGTTTGGGGTAGCTCAGTATCTGACAAAGTACTAATGCTACAGTAACCAAACTGGCACAAGTGATTCATCTTTGGATGCTGAGGTGAACCCATGCATCGTATGCAGCATCTGACCTACATTTTCCGCTTGAGTGACTTGGTTAAGAAGTTTGGGGTAGCTCAGTATCTGACAAAGTACTGATGCTACAGTAACCAAACTTGCACAAGTGATTCATTTTTGGATGCTGGGGTAAACCCATGCATCGGATGCAGCATCTGACCTACATTTTCCGCTTGAGAGACTTGGTTAAGAAGTTTGGGGTAGCTCAGTATCTGACAAAGTACTGATGCTACAGTAACCAAACTTGCACAAGCGATTCATCTTTGGATGCTGAGGTGAACCCATGCATCGGATGCAGCATCTGACCTACATTTTCCGCTTGAGTGATTTGGATAAGAAGTTTGGGGAAGCTCAGTATCTGACAAAGTACTAATGCTACAGTAACCAAACTTGCACAAGTGATTCATCTTTGGATGCCAATATGGACCCATGCATTGGATGCAGCATCTGACCTACTTTTTCCATTTGAGTGATTTCGCTTTTAAAAGCCAATATTGAGCAGAGTATAAGTGCTACATGTACCAAACTTGCATATTGGATGTATCTTTGATCAAACTTCCATAAAATGACCTTGACCTACTTTTTCCGCTTGAGTGATTTTGCCTTTAAAAGCCAATATTGAGCAAAGTATAAGTGCTAGATGTTCCAAACTTGCATATTAGATGTATCTTTGACCAAACTTTCATAAAATGACCTTGACCTACTTTTTCCGCTTGAGTTATTTTGCCTTTAAAAGCCAATATTGAGCAAAGTATAAGTGATACATGTACCAAACTTGCATATTGGATGTATCTTTGATCAATCTTTCATAAAATGACCTTGACCTACTTTTTCCGCTTGAGTGATTTTGCTCTATAAAGCCAATATTGAGCAAAGTATAACTGCTACATGTACCAAACTTGCATATTGGATGTATCTTTGATCAAACTTTCATAAAGTGACCTTGACCTACTTTTTCTGCTTGAGTTGTTTTGCCTTTAAAAGCCAATATACATGTACTAAGAAATATGTTTGAATTGAATTTTGCTGTCACGAGGTGAGCTTCGTAATCTGTGATTACCTATGTTTTACCTCGTGCACTTGCCCTATATATTTGACCTACTTTTCAACAAATCTATGATTTGCTATTTCTTTTGAGTGGTAAGTGATAGGGCTTTGTTATTTCACATTTGTATTCCTTATGAAAAGACCTTTCTAAACATTCCATAATTTTTAACCTAGTGACCTTGCCCTTGATATTTGACCTAATTTCAATAAAAAAAAATCCGCTAGGCAGGCGACACAAGCATTCCTTGGATTGCTTTTTTTTCATACATGCATATTTCAGAACAATTTCCCTATTTAATGATTATTTTCTCTGTCTTATTTCTGTATCTATGGTAAACATAGTCGCCATATATCTTGTGTTACAGATTTGATTGGTTCAATACCTCCTTGCCCCTTTAGTAGGGGTAACTACAGGAAATAAAAAGGTGCACACTAAAAATTTTGACTGACTTGAAATGCCCGGAAGTCTGTAAAATTGGTCTTTTTTGATTGCGAATCTTTGGCACGCATACAAATGTAAAGAAAAAGGGGGGAGGGGGGGGTCATGCATGTCCTTTTTTCGCAAATTTCACTTTTTTTACAGGAACTCTGCATCCTCATCGAAAATGTTCTGAATTTTGCATATTTTCAAACCTATCTGTAGATTGCATAAAAGACAAGATCAAGTTCGAAGTTAAATTTATCACGACTATTGATTCAATATGCTAAAAATACATTTCCAAGCGGCGCATTTCAGCATATTTACCGAAAATAATTTGTCCAAGTGGCTTCACTGGGTCATGAGGTTTGATACACCGTACACTGCTGTTTGGAAAATAAATTGGATCAATTTCTGCACAACTCACTTGAATTAATATTGTCCGCTAACAACTTGTCTGTGTTAATTGGATTTACACGATTTTGACTGTACGTTACATGTATTAAGATGAAATCAATACTATTCAAAAGCTCTCATTCATAGATTTCTGTATAATTTAATATGAGTAAAGGCAAAACCGAAAAGTCTTTGTTTTTTATGCTTCCGGAATCAAAGATACGGAGGCATATAGTTTTTGGCCTGTCCGTCTGTCTGTTTGTCCGAAAAACTTTACCTTGGGCATAACTTTTGAATGGAAGGTGATAGAGCTTTCATATTTCACATGTGTATTCCTTGTGACAATACCTTTCCATTGATACCAAAATTTTTGACCTCGTGACCTTGACCTTTGACCTACTTTTCAAAAACTTTAACATTGGGCATAACTTTTGAATGGTTAGTGATAGGGCTTTCATATTGTACATGTGTATTCTTTGTGACAAGATCTTTCCATTGATACCAACATTACTCTGACCCTGACCTCTCACATACTTAACAGAAAATGGTGTTTATACCAACAAAGATGCCACCGCAGGGCATTCGTGTTTCACAAACACAGGCTTTATTATTTTCTGGCATACTAGCTATTAATAATGAAAGGTTTGGTGTTCAATTTTAAATAAACTTAATTTATGAAATCATTTCATTGTTTTATTCTGTTTCTGTTGCACATTAATGTGGAATTTTACAAAATGATTTTATTTTTGATGTTGCATAATCAAACTATACAAGCTGGGCATATGACTTTGGATCGCATAATCCATCTTTTCAAATCAGTAAAAAAGTTATTGTTTTGAAATGTGGCTATTTTTTCTTTTTTGTACTTTTAAAGGTTGTCTGAAAAAAAAACTTCTCTGCATCCGGCAAAAATCTTTTTAGAAAGGTTGTGGGCTAAAATCCTGGTAGTGGCACTATCAGTATTCAATGTCAGTATGTCAATTAGAGCGTGCATGGGTATCAGGTGAGCGTTGTGCCCCCTGGGGCTCTTGTTAAGATTATTTGTCCAAAGTAAAAACATTGTGACGTACAAAATTTTAGCACTTTGTTTCTGACAATGAGAAGGTCAGTTGGTCATAGGAAATATGTAAAATGTTATGATATATATAAGAAAGGGAAAGACAACTTTTGTCCAAAATAATTTTTTTTTCTATGAAATGTGAAAGGGGATAAGAATGTTGTGTAGAACAAATAAATGCTTTTGCATGTTTAAGCAAGCAAGAAAAAATGAATTAATTGATGTTGTGTATATAGCTATGATAAAGTTTTTTTAAGTGGAGAAGAATTCTGTTCAAAATTTCTATTTGTTTTATGGTTGTATCAAATAATATTCTCCTTTACAGGCTAACAATATTAATACAAAGATAGAGGCCGTTGATGGTTTTATGATGGATCAAGGCGGATCGTGGAAAATTTTCACCGTCAATAGAGGTACAACAGAGACGACTATCAGATCGTTTGACATGACGGTGAAGGGATCCAGGAAAAAGAGGGAATCGGCATCAGACCCGGTGAGTTAATATAACATGTGTCTGTACTAACAGTTATGCCAATATCTAGATGGCAACATTCTGAGAAATACATGTACATATGTTGCCTGTGTCAAAGTACATGTAAGTGCCACTTAAGAAACATGATATGGTGTGAAAGTGGCAATTTGACAAATGTGCGTACGGACAATGGACACCACTTTTAAGCATCGGTATGCTTTGCAGGCGACATGAAAAGAATATGATATAAAGGTATTCAGCCCTAATACATTTTTATTTGAACCCTTCAAGAACATGAAGAAATGAAAAAGCTCCATAATTCATGTATTTACAAAGACAATCCACATATTTATTTTTGCGTACATAGAATGTATACCTCGATCACTTGTCAATTTTATGGCATTTCTATGACTTCTGAAGATTTGTGATTATAAATTTCCATTATTTTTAGCTCACCTCGACGAAGTTGAGTGAGCTTATGCTATAACCCCCCGCGTCCGCGTCCGCGTCCTCGTCCGCGTCCGCGTCCGTGTCCGCGTCCGTGTCCGCGTCCGCGTCCGGTTAAGAAGTTTGGGGTAGCTCAGTATCTGACAAAGTACTAATGCTACAGTAACCAAACTGGCACAAGTGATTCATCTTTGGATGCTGAGGTGAACCCATGCATCGGATGCAGCATCTGACCTACATTTTCCGCTTGAGTGACTTGGTTAAGAAGTTTGGGGTAGCTCAGTATCTGACAAAGTACTAATGCTACAGTAACCAAACTGGCACAAGTGATTCATCTTTGGATGCTGAGGTGAACCCATGCATCGTATGCAGCATCTGACCTACATTTTCCGCTTGAGTGACTTGGTTAAGAAGTTTGGGGTAGCTCAGTATCTGACAAAGTACCGATGCTACAGAAACCAAACTTGCACAAGTGATTCATCTTTGGATGCTGAGGTGAACCCATGCATGGGATGCAGCATCTGACCTACATTTTCCGCTTGAGTGACTTGGTTAAGAAGTTTAGGGTAGCTCAGTATCTGACAAAGTACTAATGCTACAGTAACCAAACTGGCACAAGTGATTCATCTTTGGATGCTGAGGTGAACCCATGCATCGGATGCAGCATCTGACCTACATTTTACGCTTGAGTGACTTGGTTAAGAAGTTTGGGGTAGCTCAGTATCTGACAAAGTACTGATGCTACAGTAACCAAACTTGCACAAGTGATTCATCTTTGGATGCTGAGGTGAACCCATGCATTTGATGCAGCATCTGACCTACATTTTCTGCTTGAGTGACTTGGTTAAGAAAATTGGGGTAGCTCAGTATCTGACAAAGTACTGATGCTACAGTAACCAAACTTGCATAAGGATTCATCTTTGGATGCTGAGGTGAACCCATGCACCGGATGCAGCATCTGACCTACATTTTACGCTTGAGTGATTTGGATAAGAAGTTTGGGGTAGCTCAGTATCTAACAAAGTACTAATGCTACAGTAACCAAACTTGCACAAGTGATTCATCTTTGGATGCCGAGATGGACCCATGCATCGGATGCAGCATCTGACCTACTTTTTCCACTTGAGTGATTTCGCTTTTAAAAGCCAATATTGAGCAAAGTATAAGTGATACATGTACCAAACTTGCATAAAGGATGTATCTTTGATCAAACTTTCATAAAATGACCTTGACCTACTTTTTCCGCTTGAGAGATTTTGCCTTTAAAAGCCAATATTGAGCAAAGTATAAGTGCTAGAAGTTCCAAACTTGCATATTAGATGTATCTTTGATCAAACTTTCATAAAATGACCTCGACCTACTTTTTCCGCTTGAGTGATTTTGCCTTTAAAAGCCAATATTGAGCAAAGTATAAGTGATACATGTACCAAACTTGCATATTGGATGTATCTTTGATCAAACTTTCATAAAATGACCTTGACCTACTTTTTCCGCTTGAGTGATTTTGCCTTTAAAAGCCAATATTGAGCAAAGTATAAGTGATACATGTACCAAACTTGCATATTGGATGTATCTTTGATCAATCTTTCATAAAATGACCTCGACCTACTTTTTCTGCTTGAGTGATTTTGCCTTTAAAAGCCAATATTGAGCAAAGTATAAGTGATACATGTACCAAACTTGCATATTGGATGTATCTTTGATCAATCTTTCATAAAATGATCTTGACCTACTTTTTCCGCTTGAGTGATTTTGCTCTATAAAGCCAATATTGAGCAAAGTATAACTGCTACATGTACCAAACTTGCATATTGGATGTATCTTTGATCAAACTTTCATATAATTTCCTTGACCTACTTTTTCTGCTTGAGTGATTTTGCCTTTAAAAGCCAATATACATGTACTAAGAAATATGTTTGAATTGAATTTTGCTGTCACGAGGTGAGCTTTGTAATCTGTGATTACCTATGTTTTACTTTCTCTTTTATGATGTAATCAACATTAATAAGCTTGAAGACAAACTAAATACTTGGAATAAAAAATTACTTATTTTCTTAACTATATACTCATGACTATTTTTAGATTGTACGAGGCCTAGCTGAACCAACAGGCATTGCCGTGGACTGGATAGGTCAACATATATACTGGGCAGACGCCCAGACAAATAAAATAGAAATGTCCAAGTTTGACGGCAGTATGAGAAGGGCAGTGGTGTCAATAGGTGTCGATGAACCTCAGTCTCTTGCTGTGGAACCAAAAATAGGGTAAGTGCCAACACGATTTATTTCTGCTTTAGAGTGGAACTCAATTTCCAAGATTTCAAGAAACCTTAAATATCCTCATGCAATAATATAAGATATCACAAACCAGAAATCTTGTAAATCATAAGATCACTCTCGCAACATCAAATACTGTTATATGCAGGGATGAACATCTTGCCTTTTGAATTTAATTGAAAAATAAAATGTTGTCCAATAACAGGAAGTTGTACTGGACTGACCGAGGGTACCCTCCAAAGATATCCAGTTCTAACTTAGACGGTAGCGGCAAGAAAGATTTGGTCAAGAGTGACATCATCTGGCCTAATGGACTGGCCATTGATTATCCCAACCAACGTTTATACTGGACAGACATGAAGAAAAGAACGGTGGAAACTGTCGACCTCACTGGGAAAGATCGTCATATTGTCCGCACCTTCAACAGTAAGTGGGGTTTATTCGTTCCTATTGGTGAAGTTGACTGTCGCTCTTGAAGTGTCTATACTTTAGATGGATGAAAGTTTTATTTGAGAATTTATTGAATTTGATGTAGTTAGAATACTGTCAAGAATTCGGCTTTTTTGCTAATTTTGCTGCCAGAACGCAAATTTCTCAATAGTCGATTTTCACATTACCGCAGTTGACTTGTATTTTACACATCCTGAGACCCGACATGACAACATTTGACGTAACTTTTAACTGTGACGTCATATCTGAATTATGACGTCACAAGTAGAAATAACATCAAAAGTAGTAATGTCGGGTCTTAGAGCGTCTAAAATGCAAGTCTACCGGTAATATGAAGAAGGTCTATTCTGTACATCAGTTTCCTGTGAGAAAGTTACTGCGTCTATGTTTCCACCTTCATAACATTTGCTACATGCTAGAATAGGCATGAAAACAAGCAAACAGGGAATTCGATTTTTAAAAAAATCAAATCTATTAAAATCCTATTTTCAGAAAAAGTGTCCAATCATTTTCATCCATTTACTACTTCTGCTGTTGTAATGATTGTCAAATTGTTATTATTTATAATATATATATGTAACTGGATTTGGGATGTGTTTTTCATTGGACGTCTATCTCTGAGAAGCAAGTCCAGCATCTTTGCATGAAAAGTGTGAAGGTTATGCGTTAGGGCCAGTTTGACTTCACATAGAGAAAATGGATTCTAAATGTATCTCATATGATAACACATTCAATTTGTACATATGTATATTGTGCATTTTCAGTTTCCAACCCACCGTACATGATTGATGTATTCGAGGACTTCTTATACGTCTCACTGTATAAGAACCACACCATCGTTAAGATCCACAAGTTCAATAACTCTCACATCACAGATTCCGTAATGTTCAGTAACATGCAGTATATTGGTGATATTGTTATACTACATCCCAGCAAACAGAAGCAAAACAGTAAGTTTTTTTTCCAAATGTAAAAATTTGCAATCTGATTGAAATTGAACTCTCATCATGTGCTACCAGCTTTGAGAACTGACAGCTTCCTAAAAGAGGTCATGTTGGTGTCTAATTTACTCAACCGATGAAATGACGAAAAAGCTTAAATATTATGTATCTTCAGAATTATCTTCAGATCTCTATGCAGATTACACATAAGGGGAGCTGAGGTTTAATCAGATTGAAAAAAATATTTGGTTTGCATTTTCTTATCCCTTGACATAAAGTGCCATTTTGCTTTAGTTGACATTTGCCGTTTAGCTAGACATGATTTAGAGAAAGCCAAATTTGAGTCTTGGGTTTCTAAAAAAATGGAGTAAGAAGAGCTACATCATATTTAAGAACTAAGAGCAAAATTTTCATTAAGATTATCCTGTATGTATGTATGTTATACATACACAATTATTCTAGAATTCAGAAGTTTTGTCAAGACATTTGTAATGTACATATATATCTAACAAGATTCAGTATTTTCCAACCATAAAATGCTTATTGTGTAGTTATTATGAAATTCTTGAGTGGACCAGTACAACAATTTTAAAGATGGTAGAACATAGCCAAAATTAATATTTTAATTAATCTTCACAGATAAATATGTACTATGTCGATAATATAAATGTTTTTTTGAAAAATGTGTATTTTAGCTTCAGTGTAGATGATATGTTCTATTGAAAAATGCTCGTTTTAACTTTAGTTTCCAATGCATGCAAATCGACCAAGGATAACGGCAGTGAGCTGTGTCCCAAGGCCCTGTGTATTAACATGCCGTCACTACCTGGTGACAAGAATTACACATGTGTCTGTCCGGACGACGCTATTCATAATGGTCACGGTTGTGAGTTTGCTTTACCATGCAATAAAAATGTCTGCCAAAATAACGGAACTTGCAAAAATTCAGGCGGAAAAGATAAATGCTTGTAAGTACCATCAAATCAGTTTTTAGCTCACCGGGACGAAAAAGTCCGGAGAGCTAATGCCATACCCTCGGTGTTGTCGTCGTCCCTAGACAAAACTTTAACCTGGGCTATATCTCTTGAACTATAAGGGGTAGGGCTTTGATATTTCACATGTAGATACCTTGTGACAAGATCTTTCATTTGTGACCATGACCTTTGACCTAGTGACCTTGACCTTGGACTTTGACCTACTGTTCAAAAACTTTAACCTGGGTTCTGACAAACTTTGATTACCCTATGTTTTGTTGCCTGCCGCAAGAGCGACATATAGAGATCGCTTTGTCCGGCGTCCACCTGTCTGTCTGTCTGTCTGGTAGTCACTCTTTCTGGTAGTCATGCTTTCACATATTTGGCTATAACTTACTTCATATACATCAGACATCGTTCAAACTTTCAGGGATGGTAAAGCATAATTACACTCATCAACTAATATACATTGTAGGCCAAGGCCACTTTCAAGGTCAAACATGCAACAGTCAACATTCCTGTTTTTGAACAATGTTTTTTTCAAAAATTTTAATGGGATTCCTTTTAAGGTTACTCCCTGTATATTCTTACATTTTGTTTGAAACTGAGTTACAATGTAATACAATATAATGGAAAATCATTAATGTACAGAGATGAAAAAAAAATTGCAACATGGCAGTCTCATTAAAGGGAATTAATGAGGGAAAAAAAGTAATGTTAGCTAAGTGGTCTCTAAATTCAGATTAAATGGCGTGTGTATAGTTTCATGTACATGTACATGTATAAAGGTTGAATTACAATTAGTAATGTACAAAAAATTTATTAATTATTTTGAATTCATATCAAGATAAAAAGTAGACTAGATTTATAAAATGAATACTAAATGTAGTAGAATAACAATGTTGCAGAATTAATGACGTTTTACCATACATGTATCTATTTGTTATATTTTCTTTCAGATGTACGGTACGTTATTCTGGAGAGCAGTGCCAGATTGACAGATGTATGAGTTATTGTTTAAATGACGGTACTTGTCAAGCCGTGGGAGCTAATCTTGTTTGCAAGTAAGGAAGTCATTTTGAAAATTTTCTGTATAACAAAATCATGTGCTACAATGTTTTAGTGGAATTGATGAATCTTAATAAAAATTCTATTGCAGCAATGGTCGAGGCAAGACATGTAAAATGATTGATTTCCATGTAAATATAATAAAGTGTGAAGAAATTGAAGCAATTTTTACTACATAGAAGTTTGGAAAAAAAATCAAGCTATTGAGAACTTTCTTTAACATTTGAAAAAGATTCAAGTTAAATTCTTTGCAATAACTTGACGCTTTTGAAAACAATATTTCATATGACATTGTACCCCTATTGCACTTTTTTGTAAGAAGTGACCCCTTAAGCTTGAATGACTATTTTTGCCAAAAAATAATCGTAGAAGTTCCTTTCAGATGTAAACCTGAGTACACAGGTCCTAAATGTGAACTATACAAGTGTACCGGCTACTGTCAAAACAGAGGAATATGTAATGTTGTTAACGGCAAACCACAATGCACGTAAGTTACTGCTGCATGTATTTACTCCATTTGCTATGGTAATAAAGCTTTTTGTTCAGCTTGTACCATTGAATTCAGAATACACAATTAAAAAAGATATGTTGATTGTAATCCTCCAAAGATTTTATGTACATGTATTTTTAAAATGCCAGTGTCACATTGAATGGCAAAAATTGATTATGCCAGATTATGATTTCTACTGAAATTTGTATGAATACAATATGTCTACCAATGATAATGTCCTCAGATTTTGATGATACTCTCTAATAAAGTGGGAGATTTATATCAGATACTCTCTAATAAAGTGGGAGATTATAATTTTATACGTCCTTGCAAAAAATTCCTTAGGTCAAAGAGTTAAAAACTTGTTTCATTCCAAGTTTATGAAATTTTGACCGTTCTCACTTACATTTGTGTGTTTTTACAAACAGGTGTAATCCTCTGTACAAGGGAGACAGATGTGAGGTATCTAACTGCCAGTGTCAAAATGGAGGAACTTGTATACATGATCGATTTAGTCTTGAGGACCAGGTCAAATGTCAATGTCGTCCTGGCTGGACAGGTATGTAAAATGTTACATGATATATCTCTTTATTTCTTAAACCCCTGTCAATATGAGGACGGCATTCCCATGGCGCTCTTGCGGCGTCCTGGAAAAATGAAGAATGCTGCAGGAGAGCAATGGAATTTCTTATTTAAGAAATAAAAAATGACAAGCCGGGCTCTATTGTCTCATAATGCCCGAGCGTCCTCAGCCAATCACATTTATTACCGAGCCGCGTCAGCGGCAAGGTGATAAATGTGATTGGCTGAGGACGCGAGGGCATTATGAGACAATAGAGCCCGGCTTGTCATTTTTAGCTCGCCGGGACGAATGTCCGGAGAGCTATTGTCATACCCCCGGCGTCGGCGTTGGCGTCTGCGTCTGCGTCTGCGTCTGCGTGCGCGTGCACAAAAACTTTAACCTTGCTTATAACTTTTAAACCAATACAGATTGGGCTTTCATATTTCACATGTGCATTCCTTGTGACAAGACCTTTCCATGGATACCAAAATTTTTGACCTTGTGACCTTGACCTTGGAGATTGACCTTCTTTTGAAAAACTTTAACCTTGGCCATATTTTTGGAATGGTAAGTGATAGGGCTTTGATATTTCACATGTGTATTCCTTGTGACAAGACCTTTCCATGGATACCAAAATTTTTGACCTTGTGACCTTGACCTTGGAGATTGACCTACTTTTGAAAAACTTTAACCTTGGCCATATTTTTGGAATGGTAAGTGATAGGGCTTTGATATTTCACATGTGTATTCCTTGTGACAAGACCTTTCCATGGATACCAAAATTTTTGACCTTGTGACCTTGACCTTGGAGATTGACCTACTTTTGAAAAACTTTAACCTTGGCCATATTTTTGGAATGGTAAGTGATAGGGCTTTGATATTTCACATGTGTATTCCTTGTGACAAGACCTTTCCATGGATACCAAAATTTTTGACCTTGTGACCTCGACCTTGGAGATTGACCTACTTTTGAAAAACTTTAACCTTGGTCATATTTTTGGAATGGTAAGTGATAGGGCTTTGATATTTCACATGTGTATTCCTTGTGACAAGACGTTTCCATGGATACCAAAATTTTTGACCTTGTGACCTTGACCTTGGAGATGATTGACCTACTTTTGAAAAACTTTAACCTTGGCCATATTTTTGGAATGGTAAGTGATAGGGCTTTGATATTTCACATGTGTATTCCTTGTGACAAGACCTTTCCATGGATACCAAAATTTTTGACCTTGTGACCTTGACCTTGGAGATGATTGACCTACTTTTGAAAAACTTTAACCTTGGCCATATTTTTTGAATGGTTAGTGATAGGGCTTTGATATTTCACATGTGCATTCCTTGTGATAAGACCTTTTTTATTGTTGTTGTTGCAATTTACATATGGTTGCCACCGGCGAGCTATGTTGTCATTCTGACAAGTCTGGTTTATTTCTATTCTAATGATGACCAATCGATTCTTGGTAAAAACCAGTTCCTGCCGGTTTATCTGCTTTCAGAAAATGGGTAGGCGTGGCTTATCGCTATAGGGCCTATATTGGAGAATAGAGCCCGGCTCGCGTCTGTTGTCTTAATAGGGAAAAAGAATCAAGTCATATTAGAATTGGGAGCAGTGCCTTGGGAATGGCGTGAAAGTGTAATAAAAGCTTTGGAATTGCAGAAAACCTTCAAACCACAATGATTGATATAGGCATGTGCAAAACAGACATTAAGAACACCTTTAATTTAGAGTGCAGTAGGATTGCTATAGCAGCACAGTAAGGTCACTGTAACAGCACAGTGAGGTCTCCTAAAACACAGTTAGGCCACGGAAAGATCATGGTGGAAATGCAAGGAATGTCTGTTTGAGACTGCATTGGACTCTACCATGCTTTCTTTTTTACCTTGTGGTGTTCTATGACATTGTACTGCATCCTTACAGGACACACATTCACATTCTACTACGTCCATCTCTTTTGTCTGTATGTCAAGTCTATCTGACTGAATTGTTCAAAATTATAAGTTAAGTTATCTGGTTGTAATTGAAGACCAAGCAAAAAATTGAACGGATATGTAACAAGAGATTGTTCAAATTGCCTATGATATAGCTTGTTTGGCAATCTAAGATGCTATGAATATTTAGTGTGCTGTTTATCTACATTTAACTCTCATCATGAAATAGTACTAAGATATGTTGTTCCTCTCTTCTTAGGGAAATATTGTCAAACATCAGAAAGCCAATGTGATTGTAAAAACGGAGGTAAGATTATGCTGTACTTAGTTGCTGCCCATCTTTTAAGTGATGTCTTCTGACAATTGACCCTTCTGATTGTGGGAAAAAAAAGCAAAATTTTGTGACGTCACAATGCTTTTACCTCGGACAAACAAGCTTCGAACCTCGGTCAAACATCGAAACTGCATTGTGACGTCATGGAATTTCTCATTTTTTTCCCGCGTTCAGAAGGGTCAAATTAACCCTTCCAAATTTGAGAAAGGAAGTGCTAAATTTTTTACCTTAGACAAACAAGCTTCAAACCTCGGTCCAACATCAATAATGCATTGTGACGTCATAAAATTTCAGAAAATTTTGCACAATCTGAAGGGTTCAATCTAGTTGAATTTGCCAATATACATGTTCTTCTTATTCCCTAGGATTCAATAGATGTAATTTCAGAATTTCTTAAGATTATAAGTCGATCCTAATATACTTACTACTGAAAAATGGTAACATTCTTGAAAATGAAGTATTGATTTGGAGGTAACAGGTATTTTCTGTGATATTACAGGTAAATGCCTTTACAGCAATAATGAGTTGAACAACAACTGGACGTGTACGTGTATGCCACAATTTACAGGGCCGAGGTGTGAAACAGACAAATGTAATAACTTCTGCTATAATGGAGGAAAATGTTACATAGGTATGTATATGTATTAACTTTACTTATAGTTAAAAAATAGGAAGTGTGGATGCTAAAACATGGTTATTTTTGCTGGGGGAAAATTGCGCGAGTATAACATGATGTTACAATTGGGGGAAATCTTCCATTGTAAGAATGCAGTAAGGTTATTTTTGGCATGGGGGAAATTTTTGCAAAGTACATCCATTCTTACACAAAAATTATCTCCATGCGAAAATTACCACGTTTACAGTAGTTGAATAGGCTCTTGTGGTTGATTTATTCGTTTTTAGCTCTACTGGTCTCAGACCAGTCGAGCTTATGCGATACCCCGTCGTCTGGCGTCCGTCCGTCTGTCTGTCCGTCCGTAAACAATTCTTGTGCTCGCAACTCCTCTGAAACCATAGGAGATAGGAAGTTAATTCTTTTTGCATCCTACTTAGTATGTGGTCTAGTTGTGCACCTGACATTTGGTTTCAGCCCCTGATCCCCAGGGTCTTAGAAAATGGGTGTGGTTATGAAAATCTATGTAATCTTGTGTTCGCAACTCCTCTAACACTATAAATGATGGAGACTTTATTCTTTTTGCAATATGATGTGTCTGTTGTGTAGTTGTGCACCTGATATTTTGTTTTAGCCCCTGACCCCCAGGGTCTTAGAAAATGGGTGTGGTCATTTTCACATATATAACTATGTAATCTTGTGCTCGCAACTCCTCTAACACTATAGATGATGGAGACTTAATTCTTTTTGCAATATGATGGTTCTAAGGTCTAGTTGTGCACCTGATATTTTGTTTGAGCCCCTGACCCCCAGGGTCTTTGGAAATGGGTGTGGTCATTTTCACCTATATACATGTAACTCTATATAATCTTGTGCTCGCAACTCCTCTGACACTATAAATGATGGAGACTTGATTCTTTTTGCAATATGATGGGTCTGTGGTGTAGTTGTGCACCTGATATTTTATTTGAGCACCTGACCCCCAGGGTCTTAGAAAATGGGTATGGATATTTTCACCTATATAACTCTATCATTCTATGTAATCTTGTGCTCGCAACTCCTCTAACACTATAAATGATGGAGACTTAATTCTTTTTGCAATATGATGGGTCTGTGGTGTAGTTTTGCACCTGATATTTTGTTTGAGCACCTGACCCCCAGGGTCTTAGAAAATGGGTGTGGTCATTTTCACCTATATAACTCTATGTAATCTTGTGTTCGCAACTCCTCTGACACTATAAATGATGGAGACTTAATTCTTTTTGCAATATGATGTGTCTGTGGTCTAGTTGTGATTCTGATATTTTATTTGAGCTCCTGACCCCCAGGGTCTTAGAAAATGGGTGTGGTCATTTTCTCCTATATAACTCTTTGAATTTTTTTTTGTGTCATTGAGCTAGCAGCCCCTGGCCACTAGGATATTGAAAAATGGTCATGGCATTCTTTTTTGAAATATCTTATCTGGGATATTATGAATTCCATGAGTGATATTCTAGTTGCAGTCTAATGGATGTTGTTTTGTTGTGCAATGCTCCTTATAATTTGTTAAAGCGCCTGCTTCCTTATAATTGTCTTTGGTTAAAAAGAAAGGAAATTGATCTTTTAAAACAAAACAACCAGGAGAGCTACAGTCTCGTCAGAGACTTCTGGTTAGTACCCTACCTGCAACGCTGAAGGGGACTTTTAGTTTCCGCTCGGTCTGTCGGTCTATCTGTCTGTCTGTCGGTCCGTCTGTCACAGTTTTAAAATCGGTAATTTTCTTCGCAAACTTTGGTAAATTGGAAAAGAGAAGGTTTGATATTAAAATCTGACATGATTAGCTAGCTTTGGTAACAGTACATTTAATTTAGAATATCTGAAACTGTCATTACTACATAACAAAGGATTTTAATGCATAGATGAGTAGAAATCCGATGAAACGCTAGTATTAATGGTCTTTATTTTTAAAATATCATTCAAGCATGTAAATACTTCTATCAAATTAACAGTAATACCCTACAGCAGGTTCGGCTAGCCAAATAGGGGATGCTTACTCCTGCAGGGCACCCCACTTCTAGCTTGCTAGGGGTTCGTCGATGCTCAATTTGGTGCTCAATTTAGTGCTCTATTGTGAGTCCTTTTGAGATTGTTGTCAGGATCTTCTTTATCTCACATGTAAGTGAGGAATGACTTGTGCAATGATATTAACCGTAAAAAATATCAAATAATTGTAGTCATGCACACATGGTGCTTTTTCAGACCATAAAAAATGTCACTTTCGTCTGACTCTGTGTGATCGTTGATAAAAATCGTCAGCAGTGCACCCTCTCTGCTTAAAAAATTTCTACATTGAAGGTTGATTTTAAAAGTCTCAATTACTGTACTTTGCAGATGCTGGAAATAGGACAAGGTGTAATTGTACCAAAATATTCTCTGGCGATCGATGTCAGACTTGTGCCTGTGAAAACGGAAAATGCTCACAGTCAAAGCAAAAGTGCACGTAAGTAGTTTACATTATGTCGCCTGCAATGCGAGAGCAACATGTAGGGATCACTTTGTCGATTGTCCGTCTGTGTGATAGTCACACTTTCACATATTTGGTTATAACTTACTTGATATACATCAGACATCTTTCAAACATGCAGGGATGGTAAAGCAATAAGGGGCTCAGCTTCCAATGTAGGTCAAGGGCACTATTAAGGTCAAGGTCACTTACTTAGGGTCAAACATGGGACAGGTGTCATACCTGTTCTTGAACAGTGCTATTTTATTACTAAGCAAAGTTATGTGTAGGTAAAGCATCTTGCCTTTTGTTACGCTCATAACAACAAATTTTAATGAATATCCTTGACTTTTCAGTTGTAAAGATGGTTACTCTGGAGAGCTGTGTCAGAGACATGAATGTTCGGAATATTGTCAAAATGGCGGCACGTGTGATCCAAGTCAGTGTGATACATCAGCTGATAACACTGTCATCTGTAAACAATGCAGGTAAGTGTTGGAGGGAGGGGGGAGGTTGTTAAAAGAAAACAAACTACCCCCCCCCCCCCAAAAAAATAAAATGAGGAAGCAAAACGTCACATTTTCTTCTATAGGGGAAGGGAAAGATTTCATTAGCCTTAGCATATTGCACCTAATTAATGTCAAATACAACTGATAAGAAAAAAAATCCAATACATATGCTGCATTGTTTTATAGTATTGCCATTTAAAACTTTAAATAAACATTTTACTGTGTTTAATGTCTGATTTAATCAAAAGAAGTAACACAATAACTTTCTATCACATTCCAAATAGAAAGTTATATATTTACATTCATTTTTTTTATGCTTAAAAGACATTTATTCTGTTGCTAAGGCTCCGTTTCTATATGTACCAGTATATGATGTCATAGTTCAAAGCCACCGCAATATTACTCCTTTAATCACAGTGTAAATTCTATACAATTGAATGCGGAATGGGCAAATGTAAATCTTTGATTAGAGCCTCAAATAAGAGATATATGATAATTTTGGATTTTAGCTAGTGTCTTTTTACATTTCAGTTGTGTTAAAGGCTATAGTGGGGAGAAATGTGAGAACCAGCTGTCTACGCCTGCAGGACAAAGTAGTCCTAACAGAACCACCATGTTGGTTGCCATTATCATCCCCATCATCGTCTGTCTGATCATCTTCATCATCGTCATTATAGTTGTATGCTTCAAGAGAAGAAGGTAAGAGACAATATTTTTAAGATACATGTACTCCTTTCTCAAGGAGTATCTTACTGTTTTCGCAATTCTAGCTCAATGTACAGACTTCCGAAGTATAGTTCCAGATTGTGTCTGCAGTTTCTCGATATCAAATATGTATAAATCGAGTAGCATGGTCAACCTGTGTTCATTGTGAAATGAACCACAGGAGCCTGAATTTTCATACATAAATAAATGCTCCGTGCTATTTAAGTACTCTTCCCTTTGCCCTATAATAGAAATAAGTTACTTCTATTATAGCTAGGGTATAGAGACGAGTATGTAAATAGCACAGAGAATTTATTTATGAATAAAAATTCAGGCTCCTGTGAATGAACGTCATAATTAAATAGGCTTCAACTAGCTTGCAATGTAAATATTTCTTGATATGCTGCAATTCTGGCTATTTCAATGCCTATGCTGGAATACTATGACATTGATGATCAACACTTACAGTGAAATAAGATGTTACAGCAAGTTGTGAGTGGAGTATATTTCAGGGCCTTCAGCCCTTTGAGTTGGAAGTTATGATGATTAAGTGTGTTATTTATTCAGAGAATAATTCTATGATGCCTGCAACACAAGGATGACATATAAGGATCATTTAAGCCAACATCTTTATCTATCAGACAGCCACACTTTTGAATGTCTAAAACTTAAAAGGTCATATACCTTGCATTTCCATCAAACTTGTAGGGGTGGTCAAGCATCATAAGACTCAGTACACTCGATAAGGGTCAAAGTTTAGAACACATCTTCCACACTCCCCACCCTTCCATTTTTCGGTGTCTTTCCATAAACTTTTGAGGATCAGAGTGTAGTATTTCATCTCTTTTCACTTATACGCCTACATGTATCTTTAAGCAGATGTACATTGTTATATGGCTCCATTCTTCTGTCTGTCGGGAAAATTCAGCTCTCATGTACAATTTCTGTTTCACAGGGACCAATTTAAACATCATCAGTTGAGCAATTCTAACGTAGAGGTAGCAAACCCTGTGTACCTTCAAAGGGGAGATCACTCTACAGATGACGATGACAAAGAAAACGAACCTCTAGACCAAAACTTCGACTTTGAGGATCATGTAAGATTCTTTCGTCTTTTCATTTTATAGCACTACTGATTGAGCATTTCATTTTATAGCTGATTTAACTTTTGTCAATATTTTTCATTTCATTTTCAATATAAGATACATGTATGTCTTAAAATAGTAAAGTCATAATTTTATAAAAATGCAAAAAAAAGCTCTGATATTATGCACTCCAAGTATCCCAACACAAGAAATTTATCAGAATTGACAATAGTTCCTATACATAGTACATGTATATGAAAGAAAAAGTGATTATGTGTCAAGATGTTTGATTTTGATTTTATTATGTAAATGTTCGTTCTATGACATGGTTCATGTATGCGGCATTTGCTGTATGTTCTTTCGAGATTGTGCAATCGCTGTTTATGCTTTTCTTCCACTTCTTCTCCTAAATAAGGTCTTGTTTGTTGAGGAAATACATCTATGTTTTTACCATTCATAGCACTTTTATTCCTGATTTAGCGGTATGCAACTCTCAGGTGAACTAGTCTCATAAATAGTTCATATTTTTAAATGTTAAGTTAAACGTCTTCAAATCCGATAGCATCATTTAAGAACAGATAAATTTACAGCATGGACCAGTCATGCACGTTTCGGGTACTTAATTAACCCTCGTTAGCAATCCTCAATCTAAACAATGTATTATTGCCAAAGAGTGTGAAAAATATTGTGTCCAAAAATGTACCGAAAAACGTGGCGTGTTGGGTGGGATATGATGTTTCAGAATGCACGTTTAAGAAATTTCAAGATTTTTTGATAACATTCGTTGTTTTATTCACAGGATGATGCTGTAATAAATCCAATGTATAACCCTATATACAAAGCAGACAGTACACAAGTATTGCTACCAAAAGGTAGCAGGGGCAAAGAAAATATGGACAGTAACGGCTCGTTACATAATAACCATATAGTAAAGGACAAACGTAGCAAAAATAAAGGAAAATCGAAGAAATCATCATCGTGAGTGAAACCTGCCAAATTCATGTGAATATGTGTTTGTATTTATTTGTGATATCCAACAAAGGTTGTCTTCATCATGAGACAAATACTGCGGAACTTCAAAGTTGGACCAAGAAAATTGAATTGACGGCAACTCAAAAAGTTCTTTCTCCATTTGGAAAATGTTTACATGGCTTTCTGAAGGCCAATTCAGACGGTCCTGTGTTGAAAACGTATTATCAAGCTGTGTTTTCCAATTATGGTGCTTATATGTACTGTATATGTAAAATGAGAAATTATCGTTTATAGCTCATGTATTACCCACCAAAATATATGACTTCCTGTCGTGAAGCACAATCATATCGTTTATCGTCGAGAGGATTTCTTATTTCCTGAAGTTGGTGCAGATTTAAATATCGAGACAGATCTACTCAAAGTAGATCGGCAAGACTTTGGAACATTCTCAATTCAATAGGAAATCCATCTTGTCCTTGCGTTTTTTTTGTATTTTCATTTTTGTGCTATTTTTGGAAGTGCAGATCTTCAAGTTATTTTCTACTTATTTTCTGCGTTGTTTAAATCATGCATATTTATCTCAAAAGTTGAATTTATGATACATATATAGTATATAATAATATTTTTACTTTATAAATTATAGATGTAAATTATTATTGTGAAATGTACAACATTTGTATATCCATATTATTCATTATGAAGGAATCGTGTAAGATATTGCTTAATTTGTAAAAGATTTTTGAATCATAATGTACATATAGATATTAGATAAGCAAAAGTGAAGAATGGTTAAGTCATACGAAATATTCAAGTTTAGACATAAAATGGACTATTCAAAATACATCTAAGCTACCGAAAAGAAAAAGAATTTACACGATGAATAATTAATTGTTACAAAAAAAAATATTCGCACAAATACAAGAATTATATAAAAAAAAACCCTCAAATACATGCATTTTGTGCTTCTTGTAAAGGCAAAGTATTGTATAAATTATTCAAGCTTGATATGCGTCAAGAGGCCAAAATTTGTATTTGAGGCTTTTGCGTCTAATTTTTCATGTAAAAAAAATGTAGGAAACAATTTCACAGCAAATTATTAGGATTCCTTTTTTTCATATCTTTTTATTTATTATTTTTTTTCTTTTTCATTTTTCAGTTTTTTTTTCACTAAACATTTGTGATAGTTATTCAATCAAAACAAACGATACATTAAATTCCATGGTTGTGATTAAGAAGGTCAAATCAGGGACGTTATTTACTAGTAATTTCTTTTTATACAAATAGTTCTAAATGTTTGTTAGATTTTTACAGCATTTCCATTGGTTGTGAGCCTATCTGTAAAGTGTCTTATGTAAATAGAATATGCCTTTTACGATTTCTTTTTTGTTCGTTACGCTACAAGTAGTAGCTGCGTTATGGGCTGGACTGCATGTTAATCCAGTCGGCATCTTTTATTTAACCAGTTGTTATAATATTCTGCATGCCGTTTATTCCAGTTGATGAAAATGTACGAACTTTTAAATTTGCTTAAATCGTTAGTTCATATCAACTGTCGTGCAGTTATCAGCGGGCAGTTTTAAGCTTGTTAGTGAGGGATTGTTTTATTGAAAAAAAATATTGAAATTATTTTTAGAAAAAAAAAATGCAAACATACGCTGCAATGCATTTGTTTCTAGACATTTGCAATTTATCTTGGAACTAAATATTTTGTATGAAAATAATGTTTCTCTTCAGTAAAAAAAAATTGATTATTTTTAGGAAAGATCAAAATTCAGCTGATGCAATTCATCTTGGGAATAGATATTTGAAAAGCAGTTGTGATGAATTTTGGGAATAACTTTTTGAAAATTAAAATAAAGATTCCAATCGGCATCTCTTGGGACAAGGAAGAATTTATTTGTATATCTAAATGATACACTAGAATTGATATACAGACATTAAAAAGTGAATTTACAATGTTTGCATCAAGATTTGAAGGCTGAAATTTCGTGAAAATAATGGTGCTCCATTGAAGATCTGTTATTACCATAGCAATATTTCATTGTATTGTGTGATGATAGATTATGATAATTGTGTTTGTTTTTTACGACGATGTGCATTACATAGGGCCATTCCATGTTTATTTTTAGGGTATACTGATATCTACCTAATTCATTTTCAAAATTTGACATATCATTTTCTCGCAAAGAAAATCTGTTACGAGATACCTCTCAAAATCTTATAGAATCTGGTAAATTAAAAATAGATATGGAGATAATACTACAAAAAATGTATTTGATTTGGGCATTAGCCATTTAGACACAAAACTAGGTTAGGGTTAGGGTAAGGGTTAGGGTTAGGGTTAAAACGGACATCTTTTATTTCAAAAAGGTGGAAGAATTTTAATTTCCATTCATGACTGTATCTTTGAATTTTGTTACATTCAAAAGCAATAACAAAGAAATAATGTGTAACATAGAATGACCTTATTTCAGATGGATGTTTAAAGTTGGACAAATGAGTGTCGCCACAGAAGAGTGACACCAATTTTTTTTGTTACGTGCACATCAATGAGATATATAGATAAGCATTAAAATAATACTGCCAAAATTAAATCTTAATAAGTTGCGTCATTTAAGGGCCCAGGCTTCCATTTGTCATATTTGTTGAAGAAACAAAAAGTATTATTCCCGTAATACTATGCAAATGTTGTATTGTTACATTCAGCTGATAACCAATGAAAAAATCTGTACTTTTTGTTCGTTGGTTTTGATCACAGTATATCAACTTCAACGTTTTGAAAATATTTTGTCCACGAATTTTTTTAAGATTAATTCATATCAAGTAGTTTTTACATAAATCTGAAATTATAGTTTGTTTATCATCATTTTCCATTATTTATACAGCATTTTGTAATTTTAAGACTGTAATCAAAATTTATTCAATTGCTTAATATATGTTTTAGTATTCTCATTTTGGTCTGCAATTTTACACACAAAAATTTCTTTTTTTTCAGATTAATACCAGTATTTATCATAACATGAAGAAATATCCTCATTTGTTTGTATTTTCATTTCTAAGGTTCAAGAAGATAGAAACCACCTGATTCTGTTTGAAAAAAATGTGAAAAAAGCAACCTCCTAGAATATCACCTTGAGTGATACCTCAGCTGTTACTACATGTGATTACATTCCAAAATTTTTACAGAGTTTATATATATTTATGAATTTCAACAAAGGTGTAATGAATTATACTTTTGAAATGCTTCCCATATTTTCACCTGTACATCCTCTTTTGCCAACAAATCTTGACCACTCTCTCCCTACCCCAACTCCATTCTGTACATTTGTGGTCCTTTCTGATTCCTATGGAGGATTTGATATAACTACATGTAGATTGATAGACACTTTTAGTCAAATCAGTTCAGAACCTTTTCTATGATTTTGTAATTCTACAAGCTTTACTGTTAAATGACACCAAGTGTGAATGACAAGAATTGATCAATAGTGTGTTCCCATGATGATGTCATTCCTCCAAATCAACTGTCATATTGGAGCTTTATCCATTTCTACCATGCAAAACGTTTACATTAAAAAAATTATAACTAAATTTTCTGACTATTAATTATCTGAACTAACCTTCTGACTATTCTTTAGAAATATCTTGTTGTGTGTAATTCTCATCAAGACATTGATGTATATGATGTGAAAACTTCAGAAAATTTGTTAAAAGAGAGCAATTTTAATATAGCAGAGATGGATAAGGTCCAAGAGTTGTAATTCAAGGAGGGAGATAACTCTAGCAAATGGGGGAAATATATGGCTTTGTGAGAACACACTATTCATTTTTGCAGCTGACAATTATTCTTAGAATCAAATTGGACGAATTGATAAGGAGTTCAGGGCTTAGTACTCCAAGCTTGCACTTTTCCTTAAAATTTACTAAATCATTAAAATCTTATCCCCAGTAGCAATTTACCAATAGCAAAGGAGCTTGTAGAATTAAATCACCAATTATTGATAGAAATGGACCAATCGGCACTGTTCACACTTGCTGTCTTTTTGCAGCAAATCAATTTAAGTGAAAAGTATTAATAGGATTACAAAGATTATTTTCAATAGAAATTTTATTCCAGATCTGTCTGTTAATATAGGTGAGTTAATGATACCTCTCTTTAAGAAAGCTTCGAAGTTGGCCAAGAGAAGAGGGAAGCAATTTAAAAGCTCTATTGAGTCTTTGCGGAATACAGAGTTCTTTTCCCTTACAGACGGTATCTAACGTAAAACCATTGTGACATTATGAAAATGGTATGAACGTCGATTTTATTCCATCAATTCCAAGACTTTTAGGTCTGTTTCCATAGAATTTGATGACGTCATAATCAGTTAACGTCGGATACCGTCTCAAATGGGAAGTAACTCTGGTTTTCGAAAATAGCGAATAGCTATGTTTGATGTTTAGCTTATATTTCTTTTGCCACGTAATATGTATCTTCTGTTACTCAATTTCCTCTGAAAAATCAACCTTTAGTGTACTAGAAGATTTTTCTTCCAGACTAGATTCCTCAATTTGTGATAAAGTGCTCTGACCAGCAATTGTAAATATGCTATTCCTTGATTCTTGAAACTAAAGTTTCAAAAGGAAATAATGAAATCAATGCAAATGAATGTAATTGTGTATTTCAAAGCAGATCATCAAATATATATATAGACATGAAATGTACCTGATTATACTTATTATAAATTGCATTTCTATTTATGTTTATATAGATAACATTTGTAGACCGTGAGCATTTCGTTATATCAATTCATTTGTCGTATTGGACTTTAAAAGAAAAATAATTAAAAAATCCACAAATGAAGTTTGATCGTGTCACTTCTGTTCAAATATACAAATTTCTCCCACTTGAGACTGAGAACTCTCAAATTTCCCTGGGGTGAGATAAATCTATCTCACCCTCTGACGTCATCGATCTAACCCTCTGACGTCATCGCTACCAAACCTATGTTATGGAAGTAAGGCAAACTGGTGATTATAACTCTAGATAGTCGATAACGTGGGAGAAAACAAACACCACGATGAGGGAGGAGGGATGGCTAATTCTCAACCCTCGTGTAAAAGTTTTGCTTGTCCATACAAATTGCAAAATTTGTACACTGGGTTTAGAAATCTTATGCTGGTGTAAGATTATATTAATCTCTTGAGTGTAGGCAAAAAGTACATGTGATAAATTGCCATAGCGTATGAATTTTCATCTTCAAGGAATGTTGACTTGATCTGCAAGGAATTCCGTAATTATCAGATTGTCTCTGTAGGAGGAAAGGTCATGTTTGAAGGTCAAGGTCCAAGGTTGTTCAGTTTTGGAGGTTTACGAATGCAGAATTGTAGGATTCTGATTAAATAAATACTTTCAACTGTAGAAAAAAATAAAAACTTTAAACAGGCAATATACAGAATATAGGCAATTTCAAGGAAAGAATAAGAAGTTGAACGTTCACAATTGGAAAAGAAGACACTTTTGTTGTCAAAAATATTAATCTTTTCCTTTTGGTTCCATCTTTGGCTTGTAGTTCACGATTTTTAAAAATACAAATGAGCGGAACACAATTTTTTTATATTCCGTACTTTCAAAGGCGATCACAGGGGTTTAAATCCCAGGAGGAGTGATGAATTAAATTTGCGTCCCTGTTTGCTAATTTTCATTAAAAATAGGACGAAAACACAGACACACACGAATACAAACAAAGACTAATGGTCGTCCATGTAATCGGAGATTGTGCGATGTTCCGGCGGATCCATGTTGTCAAATGATGGCATTTGGTCCATTGTGATTTCTGCTCCGGAGAGATTTGATTGGTGAGATCCCGTACTTAGCCTCTGTATAGGTTTACGAAGATTGGACGGTTGGTAACCTATCTGCTGCTGAGTATAGAAAAGTATGAGGCGCCGTTTTACTATTTATTCCCCATTTTTTGATATTACAAATTCGATTTTTTGATATCACAAATTCGATTTTTTGATATCAGAAATTCCATCATATTTTGTGATATAAAAAAACCCCGAATTTTTGATATCACAAATTCCGTCATAATTTGTGATAACAAAAAATCGATTTTTTGATATCACAAATTCTATTTTGTGATATCAAATAATCGAATTTGTGATATCAGAAATTTGAATTTGTGATATCACAATTCAATCTTGACAAATGACATCACAAAATGGAATTTGTGATATCAAAAAATCGATTTTTTGTTATCACAAATTATGACAGAATTTGTAATATCAAAAATTCGATTTTGTGGTATCAAAAATTGTAATTTATAATACATGTATCACAATATCTTATTGAATTTTTGATATCACAAATTCGATTTTTTTATATCAATCGATTTTGTGATATCAAAAAATGAATTTGTCATATCAAAAAATAGGGAATAAATAGTAAAACGACGCTTCATAGAAAAGATGGTATTTGTTTATCGGCTGATGAAATACCAAGAAATAATTGTAAGCTTGTTGGAAGCTAATCAGGAGCAATAAAAGTCTTTGTCCTGATTGTACCATTCACAACTTTACATTTTAAAAAGATTTTGTTGAAATGGACTAATCACTTGCAAAGAATTGAGAATTTATGCCAGCAAAGGTCATAAATGTTGAAACGTGTAAACTGAATGTTATCATCCAAGTAAATTATGTAGGAGGGCATTGGCCGAACAAAAAAAAAAAACCAATATCTTTCCAACTATCTAGTAGTATAAAAGGGGGATAAACATGTATAACTTTACCTGGTTTCGATGCTGGAATCCAGAAACTGGAATATTTTCTATTTTATAATTTTCGATGTCCAGATTGCTTGTTGAAATAGTATCTCTGGTAAATAAACAGAAATATGAAATTTACCACATTTAAGGTCAGGGTGGCGACTTTTAGTAGAAATGAGGTAGAAGAAAGATGGATAGGTTCATATGTAGAGCAACATCTCCTCGGAGTATTCAGACCAAAAAATCAAAATTTGCCCTTTTCGGGTTTTTTTGGCTATAAACGTCCATTTTTGGTATATTCTAACATTTTTATCATTTTAGAGAATACCACATCATAACTTTACATACCTCTGAAATGCATGAAAATTCAAAAATTCATATTTATCCTTATTTTTCAAGATTCTTATAGCTTGTGGATGAATTAAAGGCTATTTTGAGAAATTCTGATAAAATAATCAGTTCTAAGGAGAGTATTTTCTCATAAAAAACTATGTTGCTGGTTGCCATGGCAACAACTTATTATTTTTATTAATAGGTAGAGGGTTGCCAGCTATTTTTTTTCTACATATATACCTATGGTGTTGCTTTATCCTAAAGCAGTCAAATCAATATTTACCCGAATTAGTTTTTAGCAAAAAGAGTGTTTCTATAAATAGCACAATAATTAATGCAAAAAATGAGCATTTTGACCCAAAAACATAGAGTTTAACTTGTAGTTCGAATTTCTAATTATCTCACTAGTACTTTTAAAGAGCATAATGGATACTAAATATTCTGATGTTTGAATCTTTGTTAGCAGAACTCATGCGAAAATGACAATTTTTTTCCTATTTTCGGCGATTTTTCATTGAAAAATATGCATTTTCCCAAAAATATCAATTCAGCAATGAAAGTTTCAAGGAGTATTATTTTTTTTCTAAAATAATATAACAATCTGAGCTTATAACATGTATCGTTTATGTCGGTTTCAAATATTATGTGATATGAAAATAGAGTTATCTCCCTGTAGTCGCAACCCTAACCTAATACATAATGTTTACTATTGATGTCCAATTCAAGAAAGATGTATTTCAGTATAGAAAATGGACAATCCAAGACCGTGTTATTTGGTGAAATCATTTTGATATTTAATATGAAATAGAGTTGACCATCAGAGACAAACAAATAGCTTTAGATATCCAACGTCAGTTGTATGATCATGACACAGATACAGGTATAAGGATAAGTGAAAAGGGGCGTAGTTAAGCGGATACTGGGCATCTGGAAGGACCCCTCTTTCCAAGTTGTACAGGAGTTTATTCACACTTTATTAATAGAGTAGATAATCAGAAACGAACATATACTAGCAGGAAGAGTTATCTACAGAGAGGTGTATTGACAATGGCATATTTAGAAGGGGAAATGTGTGGTTAAGCAGATAATGGGTATGGACAAAGATCCCACTTTCCAAGTAAATCAGGAGCATACTCACACTTTATCGTTATTTTTTCGTCTGCGCAGAAATAAAGCGACGACGACGATACCCAGGATGACGATGACGGGAACACACACGCCGACGGCAATGGCGACGGTATTACTTCCTGTTTCCGGTTGGGTCGTGTGTTTTGACCGTTTTTGTTGGCATTTTGGACCGTGGTAAATGAAATCGTTGTCACTAATGCAACTGGAGATAGAATGAAGGTCAATGAAGGATTTTGATTGTGAAATATTTATTATTGCCGATTCATATAAATTTTCATAGCAATTTATTTTAGAAACATGTATCTAATATATGAACGTTGCATGAGACTATCTTACCTGCAGACAGCTTTTCCATTAATATTCACGGCGCATACTCCATGTTTACCACAATCAAAGTCTGAACATTTATGTCTACAATAGTAGTCTCCCTTGCTGTCAAACTTGCACAGTTCACTGATGGAACAAGCATCGGCTACGCCCATACATGGTTGCTGAAATTTCGTCTGTACTACATGCGATAAAAGAAATTGTTAATGAAAATACCGGTAAGGGTGACAATTGGTTGAGGATGGTGGTAGAATCTAAAGAAAAACTCTCAAACGCGAAACTTAACTTATTTAGAGATCTATACAATCAGACAGACACATGGACAGAAGGACGTATTGTATAAGAGACCCGGTTGGAAAACGTCTCATAAAACAAATTTGATGAACATCAGATCAGTACAAGTACCAAACGGACGAATGACATTAAATTTTCACTGAAACTTAGACTCTGCACTATAGGTTTTACCGTATGATTTTACTCACAATCATTAATTTGAGGCAAAGACAAATCCAAGGTTTTGTTGATATTGATGTCACCTATAAGTAAAACTGGTTGTTTGTCCGTCCAAGACTTCACGGCTGTCCGTAGTCCGTTTGCGATACCCATGGCAGACGGACGCCCAGTAGGTCGGGCGATTACCAACTCGTATTCAACCTGGATACTCCCTTTCCTGAAATGTCATGAAGAAAAATGATCAAAATGAGATGATAACAAATAAGTTTCCAATTTTGCGAATCTAAACAAGCGTATTTACCAAAACCAGTATTGGAAGAGTACGGGCTTAAATAATAAATGGAAAAGTTTGTGTCAGAGAGAGAGAGAGAGAGAGAGAGAGAGAGAGAGAGAGAGAGAGAGAGAGAGAGAGAGAGAGAGAGACTTACCTGAATGACAAAACAGTGACATTCCGTAATCCATTCACCAGAGGTTGGTAGTGCTTCACCAGCTTTGAAAATTGAAAGGAAAAATAACAGAAGTTGAAGACTACAGAAATTCTAACCTTGCAATATTTTAGAATTCAGTATAGTTCAATAACACGATACAATGTATAAAGAAGACCTCCGACAAGGATATATTACACAGACTACAGCGGAAAACACCCGCAGCAAGATTGCTATATACAAAATAACTTCAACAACAAACCCCATTTCAATTGGAACAACAAAGTACTCTCACAGAAACATAAATGAAAATACATAAATTGAGTGAAGCCAATGTGCATTTGGTGCAGTACAGTGACTTTGGACAACCACCCGCTCAACCTTGAGTAACTCGCAGCTTTACAAAGATACTTACGAATGTTTGCATGGTTTTGGTGTAATTCAAACGCAATACATCGTCTTTGTCATACAGCCTGGGGTTGAAGTTACCATTAATATCCAAATATTGTATCACCGTTAGAGGGTAAGCTATTGCAAGACAAATACGACATATTAAGATGATAATATATTATCATGTATTTATTACATTTTGTCGTTAGGTAATTTCCAAAGTATTTTCGTTGCTATAAAGTAAAAACGCTACGAAATACTGTTTACATTTGAAGAAAACTAGAGAGGTGAAAATTACCAAAGCGAGGCCTAGATGGGGAAATTTGATTGGTCGTGCTTGGAGTCAAGATTGACGTAGTCGATGCGCCCGGATTCACCACTGTCGTGGAGCGATGTGTAGACGTCACCGACACAGAACTATTTTCCGAATCTGAGCTGTTTGGCGTAGTGAAAGTCATCGACGGAATGGTAAAATTTGTATTTTCGCGCGTGAAATGTGATTGGTTCGTCGTGACTGGTGTGACCTCCGTAACATTATATGGTGAAGATGTAACGGTTTGTAAAGATCCGGTAGTGTTGGCTATATGTATTTCTGACGTATGTGACACGTGATCAGTTTGTTTACTGACACTGTGAGTTGTGTTGCCGATACTTTGGGTTTGTCGGCTGACATCGTGAGTTATTGTTGGATGCTCTTGGGTAAATGACGTCACTAGCGTAATGTTTGAGGGCAAAGTACTCCTGGCTTTAGTTAAGACCTGAGTTACATTCGCTATACCTTGGAAACTTGGTGCTGAAAATTAAAAGATCAAGTCAACATAAACAGGTAAAAGGGGCACTTGTTTGATATTGTTTGGACCTAGTAGTACCCCCCCCCCCCCCCGTACGCGTCCTTTCCAGATTCGAACATTGAACATTGAAGCTTTAAGCAAAGAATATATTCGTGAAGTTTGAACTCTCAAGGTTAAATAATGTTTGTTTTATAGGCAAAGGTTTGTTATGACCTTGAGAATGAGAATTTGACCTTGAAAACCAGAAAACAATAGATTTGGGTAAATAAGAATGTAACGTCTTCAAATTCATAGCATCATTTAAGAAAATATTTTCCAGCATGGACCAGACATGCACGTTTCGGGTACTTACACTTCGTGAGTGATCCTCAATCCAAACAATTAAATATAGCCAAAGACTGTGAAAGTTATGTTGCAAAATACCGAAAAACGTTGCAGGATTGGTTGGATATGATGCTACAAGTTTTCAGAAGATTCGAGAACATCGATTTTGTGAGTAGAAATTTTCCAATACGTTTGAAGATACGATCAACCGAAGTTGATCAATTCTAAGAACGCACTATCAGAAAGTATTTTCACTCGGATTTCTTTCAAATTACATGTACGTAAAATTAGAACATTAGAACATTAGCCAAAGATCGCACTTTATCTTTCTCATTCACCTGAGTATTTGGGATATGATTGACTTACCGACAAGGGAAAGTAGAAACAGAAAGAAGATCCGGGTAGACGAAATACCTGAAAATGAATTATAAATAAAATCTTTTCTGTATAAACATGTTATAACTAAGTTCGTTGGACATTGCATTTGCACTTTTTGAAATAAATACAACTTTTTTTATCAAATCTACATTGTTCATATTAGAAACAAAAGGAACAATACAAATGGAAACAACAGCAAAACGTTGACCGTAAAATATTGAAATGTTAAAGACAATTGTTAACAATATAAAAACAACAAATGTCCATTAGAATTTGATTTACCTGCAATAATGTAAATATATTTGGACGACATCCCTCAAACATACATATACGGTGTATGTAATGTCGGTTATATCTATATCAATATGTCACAGTGATAAAGAATTATCTATCAGCTACACCCATTGTTACATACAGGAGTTGAACATTTTCGCAACGCGGCGAATTTCGCTGCATAATTTTCGCGGTGTCGTTATTTTCGCTATTTTTCGCGGTGTTTTTTTTTTTTTCGTAAAAATGTTCACCGTGTCGTAATTTTAATTTTATTATCCCCGACGTGATGTAATTTTGTTCAATCTTTCGTTGTCTCAACTTTAATTATTTTTTCCCTCACTGTTTCTGAATATTTGAATAATTCGTATGTTATTCTAGCTCCGAAAAGGCTTTGATCATTGAAGTATAGCCAATAATTGTCGGTACTTCGAAAATAGTTTAATTCCGGGAAGTAATAAAGGATCAGTATCTTTCTCCGTCGAGTACAACGGCAATACAGGATGAATTTGTTTCGAGATCATCTGGATAACGTTACGAATTTTTTTAGATTATAAATATCATATAGGGATGAAAGTTTCGGTTTTGATAGTTTAGATCGACGTACTAAAAATACGCAGAGTGTCAGAATACGGTCAGTCTATACTACACTGCTCAAAAGATTAAGGGAGCAAGATTTCTACTTTCATATCACACGTTTGCAGCTGCTTATTCTATATGATGAACATAAGTGTATTAACTGTATTGAACAGATTAACCATATACACATGATAAAACTTGATGATGTAGCCTTGCTTATCCCAAAAGATATTACAAGCGATGTACCATTATATTACAATGGGAAAATCGCTGAGCAGTGTATATCTCACTGGCAACAACAGGCTCAACTCCAGATGGTAATTTTCTCATTTTGGACTTTCAAATAAGTGACAAGAATTTTACAATCTGTAATGTGTATGAATTATGATAAAAGTTTTGATGAAATATTAGAATACGGTTATTAGAATACGATTTTATCACATGATACACCCGTTATGCAGTTTCATAAAGCCATTTCATAAATATATACGATATGATAACACGTTACATATCGCTCTGCTTGAATACGATTGGTCAAGTTGGAAACCGTATCACATAAAGTTTGACAAGTGTGACCTTTCAAATATCGGTCAACTGTTAAATTCAGACGCAGATAATATCAATGAATAAAATTGCTGTTGTTGAATTAATTATTGCATTAAAATACCAAACAAATTTGAAATATTCTTCTTTTGCGCACAGAATATTCTACACGATGTAGAATGTAAGCCGGTGCGGGCTTACAAGTCATACTTCGTACTTCGCGTTGTGTGATTAATAAATGTGCAGTTTTTTGTCGTGGAAGGAAAACATCTTTGAAATTTTACAAAGTTTATTTCACGAAACATAATTTGACAGAATCCATAGCATGCGAGAAAGTAGTTCTAACAATTGAAAAATGACACATTGTATTTAAACCTGGGAGGGAAATTGCACAAAATGATGGACATATTTCTAGATAACTCCATGTTCATCCCTCAAAGATAAGGTTGTCTACAACTCTTCAAAAGCATCTGAAATTATGAGGGATTGTACGTAAATAAACTCAATATGCTGGTACTTCACGTGTAGAATTGACAATAATTTCTCCAACTCATAGATAAAACCAATTTGAATTAAGTTCTTATCAATCTCTGGACTTTCCAAGTGTTAAATAATCAATATTACAATTAAACATATTAAAGTTGAGAAAATATTTCCCTTAAAATCTTAAAGTAAAATAATTAATTGAGATTTCATAAATCTGTTTCTAATCTTGTTTCAAAATTATCTTTATGTGAATTTCTATTAACGTCGTCCCTCTTTCATGTAAGGGCATTCATTTACTTTTGTGTTCTGGCAAATGCATCGATTTAGTTTAGAGTTATTCCTCTTTCTACAGTGTGCAAATTCCCCAACACAAAACAATAATTCACCTAAAATATTGTGGGGGAGAGGCCATATGGTTACAAGAACTACTTCTCATGGCGTAGCAGACGACCTCTAGATCACGGCGTGGTTCGCCTCTAGTTTTCAGAAACGATGATTTCACATTAGAAATACACATTTTTAGGCAATATCATGTGATAAAAAAAAATCTCAAATGAATTTTCATTTCATGCGATGTATTATGAAACTCGTTGTGCGTTTTATATCCCCTCGCCAAGGATCGGGGATATAAAACACACCACTCGTTTCATAATACATCGTATGAAATGAAAATTCATTTGAGATCCTATATTTATGTGATGATTTTAATTTGGTACAGTCAGTTAGAAGCTCCTAATTCCAAGCTGCACCCGTAACTTTCTATATAGACAAAACCACAGACGGTGCATGTATTCTTTATATATTGTTTTCATTTTCGTGCATGAACATTGACGGCGGGTGCGACTAGCCAACAGGGAATGTTTACTGACCTCCCGGGCACCTGGTCCCACCTCTAGATTGCTAGGGGTCCGTCGATACCCAATTTGGTGCACTATTGTGAGTGCTGTAGAGCTTCTTTAACTCATTTAGACATGCAGAAAGTAAAAAGCGGCGAATATATGTCGATCAGTGACTGAAAGTCAAATAAAAACCCGAGAACAGAATCCAAAAATTACAATTGTTCTTGAAAAAATATAGATACAGAACTTTCTCACGAAAAAAAAAATCAGACATACAGACGGATACAATTACAGAGCGTCATAGAGACGCGAAGGACAACTTTTTCTTATGTACTATGTCAAGAGTAATAAACATAAAAGAAGTACCTATCAGTTATTCATCCTCAAAGTCGAGAAGGCAAGTCAAAATCAATACAAGTCACAGTTGCGAACCTTGGATTGAACATTCTCCTAGTTGCACGCAATACACAATACTCGGAAATACTATAAATGAACTGCAAACATTTTTATTCAATATTTTTATGTGTTCAATCAATTTTGGTATGTATAAAAAAATTAATATGTATTTAAAATCTTGATAGAAGATTTTGTTGAAAACATATTAAGATTTGTTGAATATATCAAAATTATTTATTGAATACATTAAAAAGATTTTTAAATGTATAACAATTTTTGGTCGTATTAATTTTAAAATATATTAATAAAACACATAAACATTTTTAATTTGGCAATGTTTCACACAAATATATGCAATATATCCATGCTAGTAGGCAAGAAATTATTTGAGTGAATGCATGGAAGTAAAATCCAAAAGTCAACCCAACTAAGGAATTAAAACAAAGGAGGGGATATCCAACAAGACCCGGCTGTACCACCAACAGCAAAACCCCAAAACACCCAGTGCAAAAACACCAAGCTGACACGCACATAAAGAGACGCAAACGGTACAAGCAACGCCAAATCACATAGTAACAACAGACACAAATGACTACACATAAACCAAGGAGACCAACTGGCAATCTGTGCCGACCCAGGACGGCCATCCGCCACGACAGTAGCAATATCCGGACTACGTGCGCACAATCCATCCGCTTTTCCGATTACACAGAGGTCTCGAAGAACGTACAATGGTGGTGTAAATTAACCTCCTCAACGCAAGATGACCACACAAACAGACAGCACGACACAGGGGCCCAAGAAACACACAGATGGACATGCAAATGAAAATCACAATTATTCACAATAATCAAAAATCACAATTATTCACAATCATTATAAATCACGTTCATTCTGAATCTGATTACATCAGAAAGACACTTGTCCAGTTTAGAGTCTTGTACCAGCGCATTCTGATGAATGGTAGTCTGACTATGACGATCGCCTGTTTGACATTGTTCCCCAACTTGCTAAAAGATCTTACTTGTCATACTGGTAGATCTTGTCAAACTAAAGTTTCTATCAAAAGGAAATCCAGTAGCAAGATGGGGAACAATACCCTAAAAAACTTTTCAAGTTTCCATAGGCTTTAGGCTTTAAGAAGCGAACTCCCGATATGAGAGTGAGACCAGGTGCCCAGGAAGAGTAAGCATCTCCTGCGTGCATGCAACACCCACCGCTTCAATTCGGTAGACCTGTCACATCCGGTAACTTCCATTTCGGAAGACATATAGTACAATCTTTGGTTGGATGGTTCAAATGTATGGAGGGGGATTAGGGTCACAATGCTATTTGACTTGCTTACATGCTTCATGCTATGTTGCTTCATTCAATGTTTGATTATTCCATGTTCATTTGTCTTGCTTTCATTTCAAATTGACTTTATCTTTCTTCTTTGTGTAATTTTGCTTCCCTGCATTTTACATTTGTCCTTCGTCAATGCATAACTGTCATTATACCATGCGTTATGACATCCTTCTTTCTGCCATTATCCTTTCGTCTTAATGCTATTATTGCTTCGTCAATGCTAACTTCAATTTTGATACCAGATGGCGCTTCGCAAGACCGCATGTGCCCGTTCTTTGAAATGAACTTTGAAACATCCCCTGTCGTTAGAAATTTCTTTTAAATTCTACTACAGTATCGTTCGAAAAGTAATTATATTATCGCACGAGAGGACAGCAGTAGATTGGCTGTATAAAGTAATATTTGAAAAATATTTTGAAGTAATTAGTAAATATTTGATTTTGTATGCATAAGATTTATGTAAGTTTTAATTGTGACTTTAACAGGACAGGATATGAAGAGTCTCTGTGGCGTAGTGGTTATCAAGTTTGCCACTATAGTATATTTTACACCTTTCCAAGTGTGTTCGAATCCCAGCCGAGGATACATTTTTTTTCATTTTGTCAATTTTAAGTATAATGTTACTTGTCCATATTGTCCATCTGCCCAGTAGAGGATGTAGAAAAAAATTGGGGGTACTTATAAAAATAAAATGTTTTTATGCATTTTTTTCTGTTTTTCTTTGGGGGGGGGGGGGTCATTGTTTTGGAAAAAAATATGGCGGGCAACTGTACATTATCATTATTCAGTTGAAATAAAAAATCATTTTTATTACAAAACTCTGCAAAAGCTTCGTTGGCTCACTATCGTCGCTTGCAAGTAATCTATGAAAAGTTATAATTTCAATTACTTTCTGTACCATAAATCGGATGATTCTTGCATAAAAAGATAAAACTTCTATAATAATTTACTTTGAAGTATGGACTTATGAAGGTCCATGTTCAAGGTCAATCCTCGCAAGCATCAAACGCTTGGATTTCAATCTTAACCTTGATCTTGGGTCGAACAGCAGTGGCGGATTTAGGGGATGCTCCTGCACAGACCCAATATTTTCCCGGAAGAAACAGGTACATCAGTAAAATCAGTAAAATCGGCAAAATTCGCCCCTTGACCCCCGGCAAAGGGGGCGCTGGATCCGCCACTGAACAAGAAGAACTGACAAGTTTGCCATAGTGCAATCTAATTAAAATCATACCTTCCTTGCGCTCCTAACACGGAGTATAGGAACACAATAAAGGTCTAAATTTTGGCCATTGATGAAAAAGGCTGTGAATGACACTGAACTTTCCAGGGCAGGCGAAGTCCTGGACCAACGGCGTAGCTCTGCCTGAAAAAGTGGAGGGGCACAACTGTGAACATCCCAAAATTTCTAACAAGCAAAAAAAAAAAAAAAAAATGAAAAAAATGAAAAAAAAGGGGGGGGGGGAGACTAAAAAAAATATATGGGGGTTTCATGTTCTGTAAATTTTAAGTATATGAATAAATGTCTGGCGAGCGGTAGCGAGCCAGGAATTATTTTTAGCAAAACATTGACTTATCAGAAAATACTTTCTATACCCTCTATCATTAGATGTAATAATATTCTATATAGATTGAGTTAAATGTCTTCATGTACATTGATAAAGTAATATGTATGATAGATCAGAATAGCTTAATTATTCAGATAGTCTATATAGAACTGGCGAGCGGTAGCGCTGCCCCCCCCCCCCCCCCCCTTCTCCTTCGCTCCGCTTGTCCTGGACAACAGCTTGGAGTAATTTTGATACAGAGATGTCATAAGGTAAATTTCAAGGTCAACATTATGAAAGGAGACTAGAAACTTCATGATTGACTGAATCAATGGGGCCGAGGGATGTTGATCTCTAGGTTCGATCAGTGTAGAACGCGCGGCAGTTTCAATTTATCTAGAATTTTTCAATATGAAATACCGCCTTTCCCACGATATCTCAGTAAAAAAAACTGACTTCTGTATAATTTCCCACTCACAATTTAGAAAAAAAAAAATATGTAGCCGATGGGATTCGAACCCATGCGGGAAAAAAATACGTAGGATGTCCGGTATGCTAACCGCTAAGCCACTGAGTCATTACCTAATTGGTGAAAAACTTTCTACAGGTTTCAAATTCCCAAATGGCTATTACTGTATAAATAAAAAAAAAAACAACAAACAAACAGAAAAGGTCCAAATATTAATCATTTAATGATTTCTTTTTTTTTTCAAGTATTCAATCGGCTTTTGCATTTTTTTCCCGCTATTTATAACTCATTTTTCTAAGTACTGCAACAGGGGACGTCTCAAAGTTAATTTCAAGGAACGGACACAAACGGAGCGCCACCTGGTATCAAAATTGAAGTTAGCATTGACGAAGCAATAATGGCATTAGGACGAAAGAGTGATGGCACAATGAAAGATGTCATAACGCAAGGTAGAACGACAATTATGCATTGACGAAGGACAAATGTAAAATGCACGGAAGCAACATTGCATAAAGAAGAAAGACAAATGCAACAAAGTCAATTTGAAATGAAAGCAAGACAAATGAACATGGAATAATCAAACATTGAATGAAGCAACATAGCATGAAGCATGTAAGCAAGTCAAATAGCATTGTGACCCTAATCCCCCTCCATACAAATGGTCTATGACAGAATATCATCCACCATTCTGGAGAGTGGGACATCATAGTGTATGACGAGTTCTCCATATCGACCGTAGAACTTCCTCAGTAACGATGTTAGTCGGTCACAAACATATCCCTGACTGAGAAGCTTATCTGAAAGACGCCTAGCTCTCAGAACAAAATCCGTATATTTGGAACTTGCTCTAGCATAGCGTATCAACTGAGATATGAACACGCCATAAGCAGGCGATGAAGGGATGTTGCTACTCAGAAAATGAAAGTTTGTAATGCTGAAATTGAAGTCGTCACGTTTGTCATAGAGTGAGGTGTTCATGTGACCATCAGTGTCGTAGGACAACATTACGTCCGAATAGGACGCTGAATTATTTGTCTCTGTAGTTTCTTTGTTGTTTAGTTTTGTGTTTTTGTATCTGTCCACTTTGTGTTTTCGCATTTGGGTGTTTTGGTGATTTGATGTGGGTGCTGCAGCCGAGTTCCTTCCTTTCCTTGATATCGAATTAGAATAATAAACATCATTCGATCAATTTCGGTTGGTAATTTCTTCAAACGCATTCGAAAATTTCTGTTTTCAAAATGTTCTCAAATTTCTGAAACCTGGGTCCTGTAGCATCATATCCCAGTCATCTTGCTACGTCTTTCGGTATATTTTGGACATAATTTCCACATATTTTGGCCATACCGTATTACATTATTCAAATACCCGAAACGTGCATGTCTGGTCCATGCTGTAAATTTATCTGCTTTTAAATGATGCTAATGAATTTGAAGACGTTTAACATCTGTCAAGTAGATCATATACATGCGACTTGATAAACAAACGAGAATGGACTATTTTACATTTACAACAGACCCATTTTCCTAGTCTCATTATGAAATGTATTTTGAATATCGTGAAAAAGCGCATGTTAAGAATAGGAAAAATCGTAGTCAAATGAGGATAGATTTAAATTCTAGCTCAAATTTATAGCTAAAATTCCATTAAATTTACAGGCCATTCAATATCACGGAATGATACACAAGATGAGGCATGTAACAAGAAAACGAATCATTTAATGTCGAGTTAGTTTGCATATCAATTTTTTAGTTCACGTGCAGTATAGTTCGCTGCACCCGATGTACGAGAAATTAAAGATCAGGCGAGCAGTCTAAACATAATATCACGAGATAAAGGCGTGGTTTATTTTGTTTAGAAACATTACCACGTGGCTGTTTACAATAGCCCTTTAAAAGTGTTAAAGAGGAGTCAGAAAGCCTTTTTTGAAGTTTGCTCCAACATCGACTGATGTTTTTCGAAGTTTGCTCCAACATCTATGTTTGTTATCGACAATAAAGGTGGACCATGATGATCGTTATGATATTCTTTAAATAATATATAGTATAGTTCACAGCATGGGATCGAAGTCAAAAGTCAAAAGAAATGATTTTTTGTCATAGACAAACTATAGAAGGGGTTGCAATAACTATGAACTTTTTATATACCTGGACGATATGGATCGATTCATTAGGCATTGCCCTTATAACTGCAAATTTTGTAAAGTTTAACTGAAAAAGTACCAAAATAACTTTGTGAGGAATCACGACACCATACGTTTCGATCCCACTCACTCTTTGTTGCAATGTACAGTTTGTAGTTCTAAATGCTCTCTGCAACATGGTGTTTGAAGTGTCTATCAGTTTTAAAAATACTTTCCAACGCTGGCGCAAAGGATAAGCTTTTCTTTCGAGAAATGTCATGATAGTTTGAGCGTTCAAACTCTTTACCCAATTTAAATAAACCAGACACATGTTCACTGTGAAAAGCCGTACACCGGATATTGGTATTCTCCGCTTCACTATATTGTTTTAATCATCATCATCATCATCATCATCATCATCATCATCATCATCATCATCATCATTTAAATTATTTAAAAGAAAGACAAATATATGAATTTGGCCGATGTGTGTACTTGTCGCCGTCATACATGTATATTATATTTACAAACAGTACAAAATATATATTTATCATCAATCACATACTTTATAATTCATACAAAGCAAATCAGAAAAAACACACTTCAGTCATGAGTCAATTAAATAGAACTTTACTTAATTCTGCATCAAAATGAGCCAAGAAGCAACTCCTCGCGGGTATTCATGACCGCCCAGGAAAAACCATAGATGAAATTGTAAAATCACAATGGAAACCTGTGTCTGTAGCAAGTGTCATGTCACCAGAGCTGCTTTAATTAAAATGAAACAATTTCTTTCTCATTTGAATAATTAATAATAACTTTCTTAAAAAACATGTTTTGAAATTTATAAAATCTATTTTCGTTTAAAAAATCTAATGTATGAAAATTACGTGTATATAGATTGGCGCACGAGCCTAGAATGACCGAGTGACCAGTCACGTGACTCAACTCTGAAAACAATTAGCATATCTCGAAGAAAAATAATTCCCGCTATACTATCGAAACGCGGGAATATTTTATCCTCCGCTTCACTATATTGTTTTAATCATCTTCATCATCATCATCATCATCATCATCATCATCATCATCATCATCATCATATCCATATCTTGCAACGTAGACTTGCTACTACCCACCTTCATGATCCTAGCCATATTTTGCCTGTCTGTGAACCAATTTGTGGTTTGTCCTTCCAGACTATCAGCTAATGAGTTATAAACTCTACTAAGAGCAACGAGCTCCGTCCATGTGGACTTTTCTAGAGACTATTGCATGACGACCACGTACCTATGACATTACTTCCTGGTTTATCTACTATGTAACCACCGTAACCTGTATGATAGGCGTAGCTAAAGACGATAACGTCGGAACTACATGTTTCATTGCTCAAACAATCAAGTTTCTGATCGTTAAAAAGTAAACAATTGTCCTGCCAAAACCCCAAGTTCGGCCTTTAACTCATTCAAAGCGCGTTAGTCTAACATGACAGGAAATGTACATAAAAATGTACCTGGTCCTCATCCTGACCACACTACCAAATGTTACCTGCATAGATATATAATTTGACAAGCAACAGCTGCTATGCGTCAAACACTCAATAACGTATTTGCTGAGTGATTAGTAGAAATAAACTGATCAATAAGCGATTTCGCACTTGACAGATTTTCACCTCAGTTGTGTTTAAATTCCACAGTAAGCCTAACCAGGAAACGTGCTGGGAAGGTTCCCATGCGCTCTTATCGTCTGCGATAAGAAAATCTAAAGCTTCCAAGTCTAGTCTTATTCTTTTACTCATTTGCAAATGCGTCATTTTAAGTTGAAGCTCCACCCAAGCCGTTATCAAGGTACACCGATTCTTCAATACTTTACCACCGTCCTCATCATCTTTGTGAATATATGCGCAGCACTGCTTACTCCAAAGGGCAACACATTCAAAACAAAGAATCTTACTTTACTTTCTCCCTGAAAAGTCCATGCAAAACCTAGATATTTTCTGTGTGCCTCAAAAATGGAAATGTGGTGATAAGCAAATTTAAGATCAAATGTGAAAGCATAATTTCCTATCTCAAACCAAGAATCTAGCCACTGAGGTGTCCTCCAATCTAAATTTAAAAATTTATATGCCTACAGTCAAGCACAAGACGCGCTTTCCCCCTCTCTGTTAAAAGCTATTGTAAGTGGATTACAAACAACCGGTGGTAAAACAGTCTCACATATGCATCCCTTTTCTAAAAGCTTAAGAATTTCAATGTCAAGAATAGCAATATTGTCCCTAGCAGATCTGTTATTCTCCAGAATAACTTAATTTGGAATATCATAAAAAATGGCAGCTTATAACCATTATTCAAAACATCTAAAATGTATTCATCAGCCCAAATTTGAGCCCAAGAGAGGACCATATGTACTTAACTTAGATTTCTGTTGCGTAGCTTCGCATTCAGAGGCCCCTCTCCAATGTCCCGGCTTCCCACAAGCAAAACATAATCCTGGTTTCGGTCGGGAAGTTACTGTGCTAGATTTACCACTCGTTGCGGTCTGGCGGGCAGGTTTTTGCTGATAACGCCGTTTCTTTTTCTTGTCTTCCTTAAGCCCCCTTCACACTTTCACGGATCGGGCCACGGATAGCTACGGATCGAGAAAAATTTTACATCCGTAGCTATCCGTAGTAATCCGTAGCTAGATCCGGCACTAGTCGTGACAAGTCGTAGCTATCCTTGGCAATCCGTAGCTATCCGGGATGAGACAGAAATTTTTTGAACATGTTCAAAATTTCCAACGACTCCGCTACGGATAGATTTGTCGTAGCGGAGTCGTAGGGGAGTCTTAGCAACCCGTAGTGGAGTCGTAGCTATCCGTAGGGGAGTCGTAATAACCCGTAGCGCATCCGTAGAATTCCGGGACCATTTTTGTGATAAAAATAGCGATACGACTATGCTACGGATTGCTACGACTCTGCTACGGATTGCTACGACTCTGCTACGGATTGCTACGACTTTGCTACGGATTACTACGACTCTTCCACGGGTTGCTACGGATAGCCAAGGATTGTGTCTTACATAAACTTCAAATTTATTAGGTTTCTGTGCGTTTTTCGGTCAATATATGAGTTAATACTTCAACTATTCAATTTCAGGTCATGATATAAAGGCATGTATAAAACCTCAATGCTGTTATTAAACAAGTGAGATATTCGGTGTTTTAGTAAATAATTATGGATTAAAAATGCATAGGAAATTCAAGCTAGTCCTACCAATCCGTACTGAAGTCGTAGCTATCCTTGTGCGAATCGTGGCTATCCGTACTCGAGTCGTGGTGATCCTTAGCGATCCGTACCTATCCGTACTCGTGTCGTAGCAATCCGTATCTATCCGTACGCGTGTCTTAGCAATCCGTAGCAATGTCGGGACGATATCTGTAGCAATCCTTAGCTATCCGTAGCTATCCGTACTCGATTCGTATCAACCCGTAGCAATCCGTACTGGAGTCGTAGGTTCATGGTTCATCGAACAATTTGCGTCCCGACTCGCCACGGATAGACCTTTTTTGGAGTCGTAGCGGAGTCGTGGCTCGATCCGTGAAAGTGTGAAGGGGGCTTTACTCATACGTTCGACCCTTGCTTCAGCTTTGTGGATTCTTTTCTCATCATCGCTATCAAGCGCGGATCCAGAGGGGGGTGGGGGGGGGGGGGTTCGGGGGGGGGGGGGGGGTCTAGAACCCCCCCCCCCCTCCCCCTTGAATTTTGGAAACATTGTTAAAATTTTGTTATTATATACATTTTTCATAAGATTTAGTCCCAATTCTCTTTTTGTTGTCATAATATTTGAGAAATATATCATGAATGTGTATGAGAAATCTTTCATATTGATAATATTTTGCCGTCGGTATTTCAAAATTATTCTCTTGCTCGCTTCCGCTCGCCAGAATTTATTACATACATGTACGTTATCTCAAATGATGATGCGCTTTCCTATGCATCACACCTAGGTCAATAAACTAGGGCACTAAGGAAACGAAAAGAAACTGAAAAAGACACGAATAGTGGATTTTATTCCAACTCTTGGGAAAAAAAATTCGCTGGCTCGCTATCGCCATTTGTTGTGGTTCCAATATACAGTTTTAGTTTCGTATTCGAAGAAATGGCCAGGGACGATTGTTATATTTCTAAGTGTTGAGACTTGAATTTTTTGTAGTAGGCACAGTTAATGAAAAAACTTGGAATTTTGGGGTTTATATGAGTTTGGAAGGATGTAAAGAAGAGAACTGGACATCAATTTTAGCCATTGGTCCATATAGTAAACAGCGATAGGAGACAAAGGCGAAGCGAGTACTGCGCGTCCTGGGCTCCTGATGTCGGTAGCGCCGGAGGGGTGTTTCGCACTCTTCCGGATATATCTGAAAATCCAGATGTTGAAAATTCAAATCATTTTTCATGATAAAAGCTACTGATGTTCCCTTTCAATTCAGTATTAAATGATGTAGATAATGTTTTGAGAACAATGCTGTATTGACCTCACTATTTGGGCTACTGCATCCATTGAACGCATGCGCTCGACTGCCATTTTCACATCGTTCGATACTGATTAACGATTAAACAGTAAATCTGGATGCAATGATTTTCACATGTTTTGTAGGTCTAGATGTATTGATTGTACTAAGGTCTGGTTCATAAAGTTATGTAGAATACTTTAAAAGTCTAATGACTTCAACTTTAGCATGACGCGCATACTTTTTGCGCTTTCGGAACAGTGCGCGAAAACTGTATATTGGAACCTGTATTTACATATCAGAACCGACAATCAATTAAATCAATTACTATGATGTGAACATTCAAAATTTTAAGCTGTTTGCTCGCCATTGCTCTCCAGTCACCTGTTTTATTAATAATTAGAGACAGCACTGACAATCATCAATCAATAACTTTATTTTCTTGCGTTTGCGGTTTTTTTTTTGCTCTTCAAAAAATTCGGACTTTCGGACCATCCCCCCTAAAGGGGCTTTTGAGTTAGAGGGGGCGTAAAAACGGTGAGGGGTCTGGGTACCGCCTTTGTTTCCTGTGGGACCAGGGCGGAGCCCGGTAGGGTGACCAGAGAGGCGAAGCCTCCCGGAAGCTTACGCATTTCAGCCTTTTCGAACAAAATTTCGTGACTGAAATTGATTAAAAAATTGAAATGATGAATTTGACAATTATATTATCTGACAGGTAGTAATCATTTACTCTTTTTTATATGGAAAATGATCGTTTTACCTGTGATTTGCAAATTTCAGGGGGAGGGGGGTGCGCGGCGTACGACCTTTCGTCATCCCGTTGAATCCGCCACTGCATGTGGAAAACAGCACCTGTATGTCAATAAGTGGTTTTTAGCTCACCTGAGCGAAGCTCAAGTGTACTTTTGTCATAGCGTGGCGTCGTCCGTCCGTCCATCCGTCCGTCCGTCGTAAACTTTTCACATTTTCGACTTCTCAAGAACCACTGAAGGTATTGTGATGAAACTTGGTAGGAATGTAGTACTCATGGCTCCCTACAGGTGGTGTTGTTTTTCGTCCGGTTCCGTCATTAGGTGGCGCCACCACAAGTTAAAATAGGTCGGGGTACCCTCCCTTGATAAACTTCTTCTGAACAGAAGTACATATCGACAAACCGAAGGCATCTGAATGATCTAGAAGGATGTCTTTGTGTTGTTATGTTGTTGTTTTTGGTTTCAGCCCGAAGTTAAATTTTTTGACGTGTTAAGTTACTATTTGCTTTGATATACAATTATTATATTCTTTTTTGGAATTTTCATGAATTTTTAAAAATATGAGTAGATATGTTTACTGTGCACATGGACCCAAGGGTTGTGGGTTAAGTCCCGGCACCGGCACTCTAAGTTTTTTTTTTCCTTTTTGACTTTTTTTCAATTTTGTCAGCATTTTATGCACTTCATTTTGCACACTTCTTCACTGTGTATTTGTCCTTTTTAAGTCTTCTAATGCTGTAATATATATTTAATATATTTTTTTTTTTTTGAATTTTGAAAAAAAAGATTGATAAGCATATACTGGTAGACCCAGGGTTGTGGGTTGAAATTCTGGCACTGACACTATCATAATACAATATTGGTAGGTTAAGAGTGTGCATGGGTATTAGGTGAGCGTTTTTCCCCTGGGGCTCTTGTTTAAGTAGTATCATTCCGGGGGGGGGGGGGGGTATTATACAGAGCAGTCGTCGTTAATCGAGCTAATGTTCGCTTAAAGTTCAAAACTAATAAGGCATCGCGCTTCGCTGTCATCCAATTCGTCGATAAATCACCACTTCGACGCGAGATATTGGCAATGATGGCTTTTTGTTGAAACTTGTCGAGTCTTCTTCGAATCAGTAAATGAAAGTCAAACACGAAAGCCGAAACTATATTCGATGCGCCCCTCCCCCCCCCCCCCCCCCCCCCCCCCCCCCGCACACACAATAAAAACAATGGTCGATGAAATATCTTCCGACAAAATATTGGGTCTATATGAAGATGACCATGCAAATTCTTCAAATTTCGTGTACTCGAGGCTCACGTGGTTTTGGGGCTTTGTATATAGCATTCATACGCATAAATTTAAAACTATAAGTTTATTTTCTTGAGGATTTTACCTGAAAGGAATCCTAGTACCTGGTTTTCAGCAAGCCAAGCTAATAACATGCGGTACACAAACAATTTTTTTGTTGACTTGTATGTAAAATATAGATGCTATTTCTACATTACAATTGATTAATATTAAATAGTTATGAATTTCTACATGGACTGTGCACAGAATCATGATCTGCAATAGTACTTTCTTTCGTTCAAAAGAATAGAAACGTCATACATGTGCAATTTTATTTGTACTAGGTACTCCATTTTGTGTTATTTTACTATCATCGTCCGATCAAATCCTTTGTTTTGGGGGTTTAATTGTTGAGTTTACCATCAAAGATTTATCTGCTTGAAGTTCACTTCATATAAAATCACATTTTCTCAACAAATCAGTGTCAAATGCTAAAAGTAATACCTATGTCATACTTGTTTACCGCCTCGGTAGTACCAATACGCCGACAAATAGTACCAATATCCGGTGTGCGGCTATACACAGTGGTGTTTGGGATATTAAATCCTCATTAGTGCCCAAGGGAAGCGCCCTATGGTTTGATTTTTGAATTTAGTGAATCTACTAAGCAAAGAGTCTCAGACGTCTTCAAATTTAATAGCATCATTTATAAACGGATAATTTCGCAGTATGGACCAGACATGTACGTTTCGGGTACTCAACCCTCGTCAGTGATCCTCAATCTTAACCATGTAATATGGCCAAAGAGTTTGATGACAATAATGTCCATAAAATCCACCGAAAGACGTAGTAGGATTGGTGGAATAAGATTCTACAGGGCCCACGTTTTAGAAATTTCAAGAAATTTTAATAAGAGAAATTTTCATATGCGTTGAAGAAACGATCAACCGTGGTTGATCGAACTTGGCTACATGTGCCCTCGGGGAGTAGTGACATTCGTCAAGTGGGACAAGTCTTAAACGTTGATATCGCTTTGAACTCTGAATTTGTCCCCCGAAAACGTTGTTTGCTAAACGTGTTAGGTTTTCAGTACTGACATACACATTTCTAAGTTCTGACTAAACTTAAATTTTGTAAAATCTTGTGTTTCCTCATGTTGGAGAACTCCAGATTTTGCAAAGGATATGCCGAGATGTCCGTCATGTTTTGTTGTATTAACAAATTAGCATATATATATATATAAGCAAATTAGCATATTAGCAAAATATTGAACTTGAATGAAATATAACTAAAGGAAGAGTATGACAGTCAAAGAAAGAACACTAAATTACTTCTCAAATCTATTAAATCAATCGAATTTATACATCAAAACCTAAGACCCCCGGTGCCCCCCCACCCCCCCACCAAAAAAAAAAAAAAAACACAAAAAAACATAGAAATTAGAAAAATCCACTCCATCTGAAAATAATTTGGTCAAACTTTATGTTGGCGTTATGCTTTGAAACAGAGCATCTGATGTGTTTCTTTTCTTTGTTTCTTTGGTGTCATTCATATTGTTTCGATCTTTCCATTTCTTTATTGATTCTTTTGTCTGATATTCACTGTTTGGTTCAACGCCCCAATGTGTGCATCACTACAGTTAGTGCAACATGTTGTTATTTATGAACTCGATAATACTGTATGGAATATTTTGCTCAATACGAGGTATAAGAATAATACTGAGATAAATAGCTTAATCAATACAAACAATCATGAATATAAATTTCATGCCAAGACTTTCACTTTTAATATTTTCTTAGAAAAATCTCTCTGAAAGGGCAACGATGTTAAGGTAGTGTATATATATGCTTTATGATAAAGGCAAAAATTACTCTGATCAAACATGATTGTCACATCCTTGTAAATGACAGCACGAGGTTAAAATATTTTTAAAATAAAATCCAATAAATAAATCTACAAAAAAAACATAAAGACAACAAAGAAAATCAATTTAAAATAAAAGTATGTACATGGGTACGCGGGTGTTTTTTTTTTTTTTCTTAATAAAACCAAATTAATATGTATATATAAATTACAAGTCTTTGATAAAGAATCTTGTAGATATTTCCAGTCTGTCAGTCTCATACTACAATACAGTCACTGCAGATTCATTTTATTTTGATTTTCATCCGAATCATATGCATTTAGCGCTGATTGTGATTCACGGGAGGCTGGTTCTTCTGGGTTTGTTGGAGCTAGTCCTTTCATTGAATAGGTTCCATTGTGTTCTGTGTCTTGTTTCCTTAAACGGTCTGGTTTGCAATATGTATGTGCTACGACAGTTATCAACAAAATAACAGTTATTACGATTCCAATAACTGCTCCTTTGTTAGATCCATTTTCTTCCGACAAACAGGAATCAGTCATTACAAGAATGTTAGACGTTGATACATTTCTGTTTAAGTTTTTTGAGTGATACAACACCGTTACATGATCTTTTACACTTTCCCCATGTATTTTAAGTACATGTGTTATCATTTCATACGCTACGAAACAGTCTAACTTGTCCCGACAGGCCTTTTGTTCTATGCTGTTGCATTTTCTTGGCTGAAGGTTACATAAAAGCATATTTGTGTAATAGACGGATGTACTGAAAATTTCATCTTCTACAAAATCCATGTCCAAAGAAATTTTACGATTTTTCTTATCAACGCAGACTGAGTCTAACTGAGGATATTTACGATTCTTTAGAATGATGAATTCGGACCCAACTTCCGTAGATATCCCTGTTTCGCCAGTTATCACAATATACAGATATCCTATATCATCTTTAATCCCAATGTTGGCACTCACACACATCGTTTGGTGGTCAGTTTGACTTGGACAAATAACTTTAATCCGTTCGTTTCTTGAAATGGCAGTGCCATTCCAGGAATGAATAAGCTTGGTACATTGAAAAAAATAGTTGTCATGCTGGCTACGCTGTATCAGTATTCGTTGAAGTCTTAAAGATTGGTTAAAATTGACGCACATACCCCATGGTTTTCCAATAAGATCACCATTCCTTGTTATGTTCCATGATTCTGTCCACGACGAGTATGCCTGCAACATTTGAGGTGAGATAAGAATAAAGAGAAGGATAATAACAATCATCTTTGTACTGGTTCGGCTCAACATCACTACAATGTCATCTTGCTGCACGTCAAAGTTACCCGCCTTCTTAGGTCACGTGACATGTCACAGAAGTGACCTCGATTTGGGTTTTGAACTTGGGCGCATATATCTAAAATAAGGGAGCGCTCGCCTAAAACGATGGGAACCCCTGGAAGGACGAGAGCTTATCAGTATGATGGGCATGGCTGAAGCGACTGCTTTCTTCAATTATTTAGCAAAAGCGTATACCTTCTTTGAGCTTAGGACGGTGGTTAACAGAATGTTACTTCTTAGGTCATACATACGGGTTCTCTTTATTAATAGATCCACGCCATATTTGTTTTTCTCCCTCATTGTACCCATTTCTATACTAATTTCCATATCAAATTTTCGACACTTCACAAAACGTAGCACATATACATGATTCAAGTTTTATACAAGAATGCGGAAGATAGTAGTATATGATCTGCCTGTTTGTCACTTCTGTTAAAATAATCCGAAAGAAATGTCCTGAAAACATCAGTTCTTCCTATCAAAAAGTACTCAGCGCAATCTCCTCCCATTATGATCCCAGATTGTGAATGAAAAGTTGATGTAACGTGTAAATCTGACATTCTTTTATTCATATATTGAACCATATCTTCTCTAAACTAAACAACTTATGCATTCCATTATGGGGAATTTCCTTGGAACTCATGCATATGGTAATTACTACGCAACATAACAGCCAATCACTCAAATTGAGACTCCAGTACGTGTAATGGATATTACAATCGTACTTTAGTAATATTGACTGAATGGCATTTAAAACATTTATCTCATCTAAAAACAACCTTCGCGGTAGCATTCTTTTTCAAAACCTGCTGATATCTGTATATTGCTTAAGATGTTTATTGACATAAAGAGAACATAATCAACAATTCACTCAATGACAGGTTAAGAATTTGCTTCTCTTATACCAAAAGCAGTTGAGTAAATAAGATTTTAAAATATGGGCGTCAAGTCTACCCTTAAAGGTCAAATATTTAACAATGAAAATATTTTACAAAAAGAAGGTGATCTCCAAAAACCCTATGTTGCAGCACCCACACCAAAACCCAAAAACACACAATGCAAAAACACCGAGCAGAAACACACAGAAAGATACGTAAAAGGGAAAAGGAACAACAACTCACACCATTGAAACATGAAACACAAAAGACCAATCAAAAACCAACGAACCCAATGGGAGACCGTTACCGACAAATATGCACGCAATTATCAGGCGGTGTAGTTATCCGGTTTACTTGCGAACAATCCTCTCACTTTTCCGATTACCCATAAGTCTCGAAGAGCGCACAATTGTGGTGTAAAATAACTTCCTCACCGTAAGATGAACATACCTGAGCAGTATCTATCCTTCAGAGCTTGAAGTCAAAGAAACTACAGAGACAAATAATTCAGCATCCTATTTGGACATAATGTTGTCCTACGACACTCATGGTCACATGAACACATCACTCTATGACAAACGTGACGACTTCAATAACAGCATTACAAACATTCCTTTTCTGAGTAGCAACATCCCTTCATCGCCAGCTTATGGCGTGTTCATATCTTAGTTGATACGCTATGCCAGAGCAAGTACCAAATATACGGATTTTGTTCTGAGAGCTAGGCGTCTTTCAGATAAGCTTCTCAGTCAGAGATATGTTTGTGACCGACTAACATCGTCACTGAGGAAGTTCTACGGTCGATATGGGGAACTCGTCATACACTATGATGTCCCACTCTCCAGAATGGTGGATGATATTCTGTCATAGACCATTTGAACCATCCAACCAAAGATTGTACTCTATGTCTTCCGAAATGGAAGTAACCGGATGTGACAGTTCTACCGAATTGAAGCGGCGGGTGTTGCATGCAAGCAGGAGATGCTTACTCTTCCTGGGCACCTGGTCTCACTCCCATATCGGGAGGTCGCTTCTTTTCATATGGTGGAGGTTTTTGTTTGTTTGCTTTGGTTCCTGTTTTATCCTGATTTTGTATACCTTCGGTTTCTGATTATCTGAATTATCGATTTTGTGCTGTATACAGGGATATGGTCATTATCCATATTTGTCATACAAACAGACAGAATGACGCAGGGATCCAAATGAGTTAAAGGAGATACTGACGATAATCTCAACAGCACTCACAATAGAGCACCTATTTGAGCATCGACGGACCCCTAGCAAGAAACACACAGATGGATATGTAAATAGATTCAAAAAGGCATACGAAATACACCCCGGTCTCTGCCGGCTGTTGCAAGCATGCTATCACCCGAGGAGTTGGTGCTCGGGGTCCTGTTTTCTTCTGTAAAGAGGTTTGGATAGGCCCCGTCATGGTGTTCCGAAATCAGTCAGTCTGAGTGCAATTCTTAAGGATGCGCTGGTACAAGGCTGTAGATTGGTCCAGTACCAAGCCAAGTGTCCGTCATGTGACAGAAGGATTATAATCATGGTATAAAAGGCGTTTGATCATTCTAACATCATTTCGATGTTAATTATGTCTACCTTTGATACTTCTTATTTTGTTGATTATGTCACCATAAAATACAGGATGTGAAGTACCCATTATAATCATGGTATAAAAGGCATTTGATGATTCTAACATCATTTCGATGTTAATTATGTCTACCTTTGATTCTTCTTATTTTGTTGATTATGTCACCATAAAACACAGGTTGTGAAGTACCCAAGTGATGTACTCTGTTGCTTGTATGGGTTCGAATTTCAAGAGAAATTGACAATACTTTTTGTAAAATTTTCAGAAAGTCTTTACTAGTTTGCAAAAGTGAAACCATTGACCCATACTTTTCTGGATAATTTGTAAATTGCTACTATGAAAGTCCAAAACATCAGTATATGATCTAGCATATCGGATGAGCTGTGAAAAGTAGATAGCGTATGACGGTAATCTAAGAACAACACCGTCAAGCCAGGAAAATGTTGAATCCAAAAATATCTCTCTTGTCATTCACACTTGTATGAATCTCTCCATGAACAATTTTGATATTTAAGTCCAGCCAAAGTGAATTTCAGACGATGCCCAAATTCATTTAATTTCCGTTCTCTAGTTTGAATTTTTATTTCAATTGATGCATTTTGTAAAGAGAGCGCTGCTCCAAATTCCTGTAGGGTCGATTCAGTAGCATGATTAAATAAAATATATGTCCAAAATAGTATTGGAGGGAGGCTTATAACACCTAAATACTTCAAGTTTCAAGTTTCTATGATGCATTTCTGTCGAAGTGTTTGTCGACTACTCTTCATACAACGAGTCCTTGTTGAACTTGGAAAAAAAGTGTTGCCTTTCGCAAAAACCGACGGGTAAATTCAAGTCAATTCAAAATAAACAGCAGTCAGATATGCTATGAAAAGATAAACCACGGGTTGATGTCGCAACAACTGTCTGACAAATCTGATTTATTAAGAGTTATAATTCTATCATGGCAATAAAATGTTTCATTGAGAGTGGATTCTCTTTAAAAGGAGTAGGTTCCACTTTATTTTTCTTACAAGTTCAATTGAAAGCATAATAACTGCATTAGTCTCATTTCAATTTTAATCCTCATCTCAGATTCATGACAGTAAAACAAAGGAGGGAATCTCCAACAACACCAGGTTGCAGTACCCACAGCAAAAACCCCAAAACACCCAATGCAAAAACACAAAGCAGACAAGCACAGAAAGAGACGCGCAAGGGACAAGGAACGTCAACGCACAACACAGAAACATCAAACACAAAGGACCACACATAAACCAACGAGACCAATGGGCAACCGGTGCCGACTTAGGACGGCCATCTGCCACGGAAATAGCAGAAGGTATGGTTATCCTGGATCACGTGCGCACAACCCTCCCACTTTTCCGATTACCCAGAGGTCTCGAAGAACGTACAATTGTGGTGTAAAACAACCTCCTCACTGTCAGATGACCACACACAAACAAGACCGCAAAACGCAGGGGCCCAAGCAACACAGATGAATATGTAAATGGATATAAAAAGAGGGCGTACGTAATACAATCCGTGCTCTGCCGCCGCGAGCTCATGTATGTTATCACCCGAGGAGTCCGACTGACATTCAGAGAGGACAGGTGGTCGGGGCCCTGTCTTCTCTAAAGAGGTTTGGACAGGGCCCGTCATGGAGTCCCGTCGTCACAGTCAGTCAGAGTGCAAGTTTTAATAATGCGCTTGTACAAGACTGTAGATTGGTCAAGTACCAAGCCTAGTGTCCGTCTGGTGACATTAGGATCATACCCACGGTATAAAAGGCGTTTGATGATTCTGACGCATTTTCGTTTGATCCTTCTTATCTTGTTAATAATGTCACCATAAAATGCAGGTTGTGAAATACCCAAAGTAATATACTCTGTAGCCTGTATTGGTCCGAATTTCAGAAGAAGTTGACAATATTTTTTGTAAAATTTCCAGAAAGTCTTTACTAGTTTGTGAAAGCGAAAACCTTGTCCTAAAAGTTTCTTGGTAATTTGTAAATTTCTACTATGAAAATCCAAAACATCAGTACATGCTCTAGCATACCGGATGAGCTGTGAAATATAGATACCATAGGACGGTAATCTAGGAACATCACCGTCAAGCCAGGGGAAATTTACTATGTTAAATCCAAAATCATCTCTTTTGTCATACACACTTGTATGGATCTCTCCATTAACAATTTTGATATTTAGGTCCAAAAATGGTGTTTCTGTGTTTGAAACGTTTGCCTTGTTTAAAATCAATTCTTGTGGATAAATAACATTTTTATATTTCTCAAAAACAGGATTGTCGATAGTAAGTAAATACCATGATGACCAATATGTCCCTTTTTCTAACGCTTTGTAATTACTATCAAACAACACAAATTCGTCAAATTCAGTGATAAATTTGCGTGTAGGACTGGTAGTTTGAAAATGCCATTCGCTTTATAATTAAGGTGGGTCTCTACTCGAACCTTTACAGGTCTTTCTTATACCCGGTATTTTGTAGCCATATCATGACCCTAAACAAAACTGTATACCTGTTTGCGTTTTTTATCTATATACATTATCTTATTAAATAATGCAAAATGGAGAAAATCCATATGTTTTTTTTTATTTTCAAAAGATGGATAATATATATTAGTACATTAATATATTATTTGTCAAAAATTAAATGGAATAACAAGGGGTTCCCTTAGGTTTGGAGCCATATTTTGATCCTTAACAAAACTAAAACATAACTAAATACCTATGTGTAAGTTTTATTCCTCATCTATATACACGATTTTATGAAAAAATACAAAATGAACAAATTTCATAAGTTTTTTTTTGCAAAAAGTTGAATAGAGTACATCTTATTACTAAAGAATGCAATGAAATTAAATTGGGATACCCTTATGTTTGGAGCCATATCTTGATCATTGATAAAACTGTATACCTGTATGTGCTTTTTTCCCCTTTATCTATATACATTATCTTACAAATAAAGCGAATGAAAAAAAAATATCTGTTCTTTTTTGCAAAGAGTTGGATATAGTATATATTATTAGTCGAAAATGATTTGAAAGTATAAGGGGGTACCCTTGTGTTTGACAACATATCACGGTTAGATTTACATTAAAAGATCATTTTATCTGCTATATTTCTTTTACATGAATTATTTTCATAAATCAAAACAAAACAAATAAACATTTATTATCATTACTGAATTTAGAGGGTTCGAAAGCATATGCTGAATATTTGATATTCCATGATCTTATCTTACTGTATCTTTGATGAAAAAAAAAATATGTATATGTTTTATTTGTCTTTTGGATCAATGTGGTTAGGAAATAGCCTTTATAAACAAATTTTATCTGTTAAAATTATGAGTAGGGACCCAACGTAAAGAAAGTTTTTCAAACTACCAGTCCTTAACACGCAATTGTATATGATCATTGATCATTGAATTTAATAAAATTATATTGCCTTTTGTGCTTACTAATCAGGAAGACGAAAAGCAAAAAGTACGTGAGTTAATAGTTTGGTTGATGTAGGACTTATCGTAAGGCAGGAATGGACCTGTCCTATTTTACTAAACCTGGTCACTCAAGCTTTTGTGCTTGCTAATCAGGTAGACGAAAAGGAATGACTTAATAGTCGTAAGCATTGAACAAATTCTAAGTGGCAAAATTTTTCAGTGAAATGAAAAAATAAAGATCAGAGGAATACGTATTAAAAATGCTGTTTTCTAATCGATAACACATACTAGTATATATTTGTATGGTTTGAAGTTATTGTATTAAAACGGATTGTTGAATATGAATTAGAAAACACTTAATTTCCACGTCTTTACTTATATTTGTCTATTCTCCTATGAAGTCTAATTTGTAAAGTCCTTTCTCTCCCGAGAAAACAACCACTTCAGAAGATACATTGGCAATCAATAATCCACATTTTGGGGATTTACTTAGCACATTCTATCTGTATGAGCAAGAGTTGAAAGAAATCGCCCAAACTCCACATCATATTAAGATGTATGATCTTTTTCGACGAAAACATTCTGGTCACTTAAGTAACCCAATCCATAACAAACATGACGACTTCAACTTCAATTGACTTTTGCTCCTTATCTGAATGGAGGATGTTTTGATTTGTTTTAGGTTTTTCCTGGTTTTTCAATCATCTTTATTGTGAAATTTGGGTTCTTATCTTGTTTGTGTTTATATTTTAATATTTTTTACTCATTCTTCTGTATTGGACTACTTTTAATAATTGAGTGAGTAAAGTCAAATCCAAATTTCCGATATCACTATCACTGGGCATTATGGGAATAGAATAAAACTAAGTAAAACAACTGAAACAATCTGTTACAGGTCAAAAGGTAAATTCCAAATGGACATTAGATTAGGATCCTTTGCATAGTAAGCATATATCCTGGCTAAGAATCCCGGCAGTTTATCTGTGCAAAAAAAGTCAACACCGGTGAATTTATAATTTTTTTTATTTATTTTCTTTTCAAACAATTCTTTTAAGTGACAAAAAGCTTGATTAATACGGAAGTGTTCCAGCTCTATACCGTCATATAGAAAAATCCAAACCAATTTTTCATGCACCAGACACGAGTTTCGAATATTAAATTCTCATAAGTGATGCTTCCACCAAAATTCAAATTGAAGAATCGATCAACCGAAATTGATCGAACTTGGCTACGTGTACCAACTAAGACTCCTGGTCCACCTAGCAGTGACACTTATGAAGTGGTACAAATATAACACGTCTTCAAATTCAAAGCATCATTAAGGCTTTCGCTTTCATAAACTAGAAAAGACTTTCTGAAAATTTTACAAAAATTATTGTCAACTTCTTTTGAAAGTCGGATCCATACATCTATACAACCAAGAGAGGATATTACTTATCGTATTTCATAAACTGCATTTTCCATTTTTTATTAACGTTTCCGAAATGGAAAATGGAATTGTGGTTTCGTACACGGACCATCCCCGTTGATATCGTTCGGCTAGTTCAGTAGTTTGAATGTTGACACTTGACTTGGGATATATATATTTTTTAATTTTCTTTTTTTTTTTTTAGATTTTTCTGTTGCCTTTCGTCTTCGAATAAAAGATTTTTGGCTCCAACTCCGTCCAACATCGGAAATATACATTTTTCACGGAAACTTGTTGCTAAAAATAGCACATTTGTAAAGAAAATATAAAAAGTGCTGAAATGCCCTCATTTGATTTTTATGTTAGTTTTCTTTGTAATATACAATAAAACAGGTTAAAAACTTTGTATAAAAGTTGAATTTGATAAAGTTTTACCATAGGTACTAACTTCGCCGATCATTAAGATTTTTTCCCGATTTTACACAAAAATAAAGAAAAAAAATCAAAGTTATAAGGTCAAAATATCACAGATACTGAATGTCAACGATTTTTTCAAACACACAGTAACATGTACTCCTAGGGAACACTTTTCAAAATACTAAAGAAAAAGTATATGTCCGTGTTCAAATAAGAGAGAATGCTCATGAATAGTGCCATTTTTGTGGTTGTCTTGAAAAAGTGTCAGAACGGTAAAATGTGCCTTATTTTGGGTGGAATTTAATAAATTATTATTTTCGGTATACATCAGCATTACCTTATAAAACACTTTAAATCAATAATATTCCATACGTAAAACAAAATCCATGGGTTATAAGAGAAATCCGAGCATTTAAAAATGTATCCCAGCTCATTTTTATAGAAATTACCGCGAAGCATTTTCTTACGCATACTTCATTCAGTTTAGATCAAATTTCAAACTTATCTGCTCTTAGGTCTGTAATGGATTAAAGTCTTAAATAAAGTCAGAAATGACATTGACATTGGCCATGATAAATTGAAATATCTGTAAAATCTATGCTCAATGAATGCTAAAACAGGAGATGTGCAAGAATGGTAAAAGATCGTGACCAGTTAAAGGTGTTTCAAGTACCAAACAGAAAAACATATTGCCTAAGAATATTTTCCTTAGGGTATGTATTTAATCAAACGTACAAATATATGTTGGCCACGGCTAGAGAATCATTATTACATAAAAATAATTCGTATTTGTCGAAAATTCAGAAAGCTGCATGAAGGAAAAAGTGTTTAACATGAAGAACTCTTAAAAGGGTGACAGATCATATAAAATAGTTCTGTATATTCAGAACTGGTTGAAATCTTCTGGTTCCATGATACTTGTTTTTGTTGAAACCTTCTGGTTCCATGATACTTGTTTTTGTTGAAACCTTCTGGTTCCATGATACTTGTTTTTGTTGAAACCTTCTGGTTCCATGATACTTGTTTTTGTTGAAACCTTCTGGTTCCATGATACTTGTTTTTGTTGAAACCTTCTGGTTCCATGATACTTGTTTTTGTTGAAACCTTCTGGTTCCATGATACTTGTTTTTGTTGAAACCTTCTGGTTCCATGATACTTGTTTTTGTTGAAACCTTCTGGTTCCATGAAACTTGTTTTTGTTGAAACCTTCTGGTTCCATGATACTTGTTTTTGTTGAAACCTTCTGGTTCCATGATATTTGTTTTTGTTGAAACCTTCTAGTTCCATGATACTTGTTTTTGTTGAAACCTTCTGGTTCCATGATACAGTTTTTCGTTCATGAACTTCGACGGCGGGTGCGGCTAGCCAACAGGGGATGCTTACTACTCCCGGGCACCTGGTCCCATCTCTAGCTTGCTAGGGGTCCGTCGATGTTCAATTTGGTGCTCTATTGTGAGTGCTGTTGAGAATCTCGTCAGGATCATCTTTAACCAATTGGATTTCCAGACTAATTGTCCAAACGGAAATGTATCAATCCGTTCACCATTGTTTTCTATGTTACAAGAGAACCAGCATGAACCAGAGGGTGACTAAGGGCCAAAGGTTGATATTCTGAATCCACACAGGCAAGTTTTATGATATATTTTTTTTCAATAATATTTCATTCGTTGTTGAATTAAACTTTAGGAAACTTTATTTCAACGTTTCTGTTAGTTTTACTTAATGTTAATTTTGATAATAATTTGAATCTCATATATATGGAAATTATAAAATTTTGCAAATCCTCCTTAATCAATTAATATTGTTTCATCACTTCAAATTCCTTTTTCTCTGACAAAGGCAGAACACATGTACTAGTAAAAAAATCATACCTCTGAAGAATAAAAATTCCAATTTTGCCTGCAGTTAATCACTTATTGACATTCAATAACATTTGAAACAACAGTACTGTCAAATACATGTATAGTATTGAAATTTCTTTAAAATTCAATTCAACACTTTTCATTTTCATTTTGCAACAAATACTTAGTAGAAAGAAAAGCTGAAAGGAACATGCGTATCGGTGGAAAGGTAACATTTTTTGACATCTTAATAAAGGTATTTGGTGCTCGAGTGTTTATCAAAATTTAAAAGCAGGTTTACATTGGCTATAGAATTGAAAGTTTAACAGTTTCCTTTGATAGATCAAAGGAGGAGATCTCCAACAACACTAGGTTGTAGCACCCACAGTAAAACCTCAAAACACCCAATGCAAAAACACAGAGCAGACGCGCAAAGAGACGCAAAAGGTACAAAGAACACCAACTCACACCATGGAAAGACCACACATAAACCAAGAAGACAAATGGGCAACCGGTGCCGACTAAGGACGGTCATCTGCCACGCGTGTACAGACGGTGTGGTTATTAGGCTTGGATTGCGTGCGCACAACCCACCCACTTTTCTGAATACCAATATGTCTCGAGGTACGCATTGTGGTGTTAAATAACATCCTCTCTGTAAGATGAACATACAAACAAAAAGCATGACGCATGGGCCTAGAAACACACAGATGAATATGTAAATGGATATAAAATACAGAAGGCATGCAAGGCAGTGCTCTGCCGGCTGTAGCGATCTCATGCATGTGAACACCTGAGGAGTCCGACTGAGATTCAGAGAGGACAGGTAGTCGGGCCCTGTCTTCTCTAAAGAGGTTTAGGCAGGGCCCGTCATGGAGTCCTGTTTTACAGTCAGTCAGAGTGCAATCTCAAGAATGCGCTGGTACAAGACTGTAGCTTGGTGCAGTACCAAGCCAAGTGCCCGGTGACAGAAGGATCATATCCACGGTATAAAAGGCGTTTAATGATTCTAACTACAACTCTTGATGGCAATTCTGTCAACCTTTGATCCTTCTTACTTTGTTGATCATGTCACCATAAAATGCAGGTTGTGAAATATCCAAAGTAAAAGAAAGGAGGGGATCTCCAACAACACCTAGTTGCAGCACCAACAGCAAAACCCCAAAACAAAGTAAGATACACTGTTGCTTGTATGGATACGAATTTCAAAAGAAGTTGACAATATTTTTGTAAAATTTCCATAAAGTCTTTACTCATTTGTGAAAGCGAAAACCTTGACCTAAAAGTTTCTTGGTAATTTGTAAGAATCCAAAACATCAGTACATGCTCTAGCAAAACGGATGCGCTGCAGAATGTAGATATAATGTACCGTATGACGGTAATCCAGGATCATCATCCGTCAAACCAGGGAAAATTTACTATGTTGAATCCAAAATCTTCTCTTTTGTCTTAAACACTTGTATGAATCTCTCAATTAACAATATTTGATACTTAGGTCCAAACAATGTGCTTTTACCTAACCTGCTTACTCAAGAATGGAATGTGGGTCATATGCAGCTTCTGTACCATGCACTGTAGTAAGCATCCGAAGACACATCATCCATGCAAGTTTGGTTGGTGTAGGACTTACAGTAAGGCGGGAATGAACCGGTCCCATTTTACATTACCAGCTTACTCAAGCACAAAATGTAGGTCAGATGCAGCCTCCGTACCATGCATTGTTGTAAGCATCCTCAGATGCATCATCCATGCAAGTTTAGTTGGTATAGGACTTTTACTAAGGTGGAAATGGACCTGTCCCATTTTACCTAACCTGCTCACTCAAGCATGAAATGTAGGTCAGATGCAGTCTCTGTACCATGAATTGTAGTAAGCATCCTTAGATGCATCATCCATGCAAGTTTGGTTGATCTAGGACTTACAGTAAGGCGGGAATGGACCTGTCCCATTTTACCTAACCTGCTCAGTCAAGCTCGAAATGTGGGTCAGATACAGCATCTGTACCATGCAGTGTTGTGAGCATCCTTAGATGCATCATCCATGCAAGTTCGGTATGATATAGGACTTAGACTTAGGCGAGAATGGACCAGGCCTGTTTTGCTTAACCTATAGTGCAGATGCCGACGACATGGGCGATAGCATAAGCCCCCCTCTACTTCATGTAGGTGAGCTAAAAATGGTGTTTCTGTGTTTGTAATATTTGCCTTATTTATTGTCAATTCTTTCAATAAATAGCATTTTTGTAATTTTCAAAAATAGGATTGCTGATAGTAAGAATATCACCCAGGTACCTAGAAGTACCAATGAAACATTTCAAATCATCGTGTTTTCTTTGCTTTTGAAGATTTTGGATAAATTCTTTTTAATGTAAAGTGTATAAAAATAAATCTGCAACAAGAGGGGCACAATTAGTAGCAAGTTTGGCCAATGTAGGACTTACAGTAAGGCAGGAATTGACATGTCCCATTTTGCTTAACCTATGGTGTTGGTTGGAGAGCGAATTCTGTCACTCTTGAAGAACCAAAAAGGCAACCGACAGACAGACCGACACTATCAGACAGAAAGACACTGTCAAACAGACAGACAGACAGACAGACAGACAGACAGACAGACAGATACACAATGGAATTCCTCATGACTTATGAAGCCACTTTGTAGTTGACAACACAGCTATCTGAAATCAGTAACAACTTCAAATAAGCAAACAGATCAATTTATTTGGACAACATTGATATAAGTTTGATCAAATATGGTGAAAAAGACAAAAATTCTACTGATTCAGTATTTCATTAAACATATATTTTGTATAATAAATAGAAGACAAACATTTTATTTTTTTTTTTGGTATACAATAAAGGACCTTGCTATATAGGTATGATCATCACAACAATGTTAACATTCCATTTTATTTCTAAAAAAATTCATTAGTTAGTTACAAATTTCATCCTTCCAAAAACTTCAACAAATAACGTCATTTGATTATTTGCATTGTGATCATGTGATGTCACAATAAGACTTTTAATGAAGTCAAGAAATTATAAATAAAATCTAACTGAGGTTTTGAAAGGGCAAATTTTTAATTTGCTTCTTCCTGAGAGAAAAGGGGAGAGGAGTTGTGTCTCTAAACCCAATATCAAATTAATCAAAAAAATACATTTAATTTTTTTTCCCTTCATAAACTGGTAATTTGCTGAAACATCGGTGGAACTCTCCAGCTCCCACCTGTCAGAAACATTTCTAGGCCTATGTATGTTCTTACATGTATATAGATAAATTGTATATATATTTTATCTAAAAAGACGAATAGTTTAAAATATCCTATAAAATGATACACACAAATAGGACACTAAAGAAAACATGTAAATTCTCATCACAATTGTTCTACAGTACAACAATAATAATATGTCATATTTAATTCAATTCATATTTAATTTACTTTTCTATAATAAAATCACATTTTCTTTTCACTTTATTTCTATTTTTAATAAATAAATAAATGTACAGCAGACCTGCCTACGTATTTCTTTCCAAAAGTGTAATATTTTGCTCAAGAAAGTGTAATTTAGGGAAGTAAAGTGAAATTTACGGAAGTAAAGTGAAATATAACAAAAATTGACTGTAACTTTGATAAAAACATTGTCGTTTCTACCCCGACATTGTTACAAATTTAAGTCTTTTACAGAATTTCATATATGGCATCAAACGCTCAATGTTAAAATAATTTATGTAAGCAAGTCTATTCATTTGTTAGAGATACTTTTAAAGTCATTCTGCTTGGAAATATGTTGGAAGCGTAAAATTGAGCAGCAAAAGCGTATAGCGTAATTGTAGGTCTAAAATCGTAAAAATTATGCCAAAATCGTAAAAGCAGGCAGGTCTGGTACAGGTACATGTATAACGAACTTTGAATTATCTTAAAGGAATCTCCAACATAAAGCATGTTGAAGTTTTTGTTTTCAATTTTCTTTTTCCTGAAATGAATTAATTGTTAATGAAGAAAAACAGGTAAAAAATCTAGTGACCAGCATGATCAATGTAACAAGTTTGAAAAAAATGTGAAAATTCTAGGTGTCTACAAGTAAGGAATAAAGATTCAAAACATCATATTCATAAATCTACATTGTGTATACACGTACTTTACAATTCAATTCAACATTCTATCGAGGGTATAATTCTGCTGAATAATAGGCAGACAGACTGACAACAATAAAACAAGACTGTATATGAAAAGGTATGTTGCCTGCACATGACCTAGAATGCAACCTTGACCTTATAAGTGACCTTGACCTTGTAAGTGACCTTGAGTTTGATGGAACTTTAAGGCATAACAATCAAGTTATAGTAACTTATGTGAAAGTTTGACTAAATGTATTATGTACCAGAAAAGACGGAAGGACATATTTTTTTAAATTACATGTGCTTTTAATCTAAGGACACCAAGCACTGGTGTATTGGACAAAAATGGATGATGAGGTAGATTAAAAAATCGATGAAAAAATGCCCTTAAATCTGATATAAACAAACACTTCATTTTGTATTAAAGTCTCAATATATCGTGCGCTTTGAAAATATGTTACTAATGTTACCAAGGTTAACATAGAGGTTACATTAAATTGTGTATTTCTGAATTTGAATAGTGTTAATGTTGTTTATTTCTATTTCAATGTATAGAGGAGGCCATTCAGCAGTGAAAAAGTCCAATTAGTTGGATTTGAAACTGTATGCTATGAAATCAGGCTTAGCTCTGTGTCAAATGGGGAATCCCCTTATAAGCCTGTAATGATGAGTTGAAAGTAGCATGCTGTCCATGTGAGGTGATTTTTCTAGAAAATGAATCTAGGGACATATTGCAAATGAGACCTTTTTGAGAACTGTAAGATTTTGTCTAAAAGATGAAACTTGTTTTTCTGCTGTAAGAATTCATATAACAAAATCTGATGTAGCTGAAAATGGGTAGGTTTTCATCATTTTTAGTGATTTTTCATGGTTAGATTGACACTTGTTATATACAGTCCCAACACTACAGGAAGCATTAAGTTTATCCATGTATGTTAATGTATATTCAAATACTGTTACATACTAACTTTCAATTAAATAAAAAATTATTTGTGACAATTGGTTGTGATGGCAACAGAATTTAAAAATTCAAAATCTGCCTCTCACAGATGAGTTTTCATCTATTTGTTGGTACATTGAGTCCTAAAGATGCACAATATCAGACTAAATTTCAAACTGATAGACAAAATTAAAAATTCACACCATAGATGTATTAAAAATATCAGATGCATGTTAAATACATGTAACAAGGTCAGATGCACAAACAGTGTAAATATATGTCAAGACTCAAATGCAGGTCAAATAATTAGGTCAGATGCATTGACCATATCAGATGCATTGATAGTATCAGATTCATTAACAACATTAGATGCACTTTCATGAAAGACCTCAGAATTAGACGAATCAACAATATTAACCGTAGCATTAGAGTTAGCTACGTCATATTTATTTGTTGTACTAGATTCTGATGCATTCAATGCATCAGAGTTAGCATCCATCTCAGTATCGAAAACATATGTAAAATCTAAAGTCGTATTTTCTACAAACGGTACCGCAGTTTCAAAATGATTGTACTTGATTTTGTGTTTTTTCACACGTCCTGGCTCGGCTGATTTGTATCCACAAATGTCACATTTGTACGGTTTCTCTCCGGTATGCTTCAACATGTGCCGCTGTAGACTCGACGCTTGAATACCAGCGTAGTCACATAAGGTGCATTTAAACGGTCTTTCCCCCGTGTGAGTTCTAGTATGCCGTTTTAAATAATTCAGTTGAGTAGTAGCGTAATCGCATGACCCACATTTGTACGGCTTTTCACCGCTATGGTTCATCATGTGCCGTTTCAGATGACTTGAATCGCTACCGGCATAATCGCAAAGCTTACATTTAAATGGTTTTTCTCCACTATGAATTCTTTTGTGCTTTGCTAAATTGCCAGACTGGATAGTAGCGTAGTCACATAGATCGCATTTAAACGGTTTTTCTCCGCTATGAACCCTTTTGTGTTTGTTGAGGTTGCTCGACTGCATGGTTGTGAAAGGACAAATATCGCACTTGTACGGCCTTTCTTTGGTATGGGTCCTCATGTGTAGCCTAAGACTGCCGGGAGTCGCTGAAGCGTGATCACATACCGTACATTTATATGGCCGTTCTCCGCTGTGTACACGCTTATGTCGATTCAGGTCAGTAAGCTGTATCGTAGCATAGTCGCACTGGTCACACTTCAATGGACGCTCTCCACTATGCACTTTCATATGACGCCGCAAATCATTCCTTTGAATAGTAGCGAAATCGCACATTTCACATTTAAATGGTTTTATGCCGGTGTGTCCAATCATGTGCCGTTTCAAATGACGCGCTTGAGTGGTCACATAGTCACAGAGACTGCATTTGAACAGTGCTCCGTTAACGTGAGCTTTCTGATGTGCCTCCCAACGTTTGATCCAGTTTGTTTTAAATGAGCATTTGTCACACTCCATTGCTTTTGCAGTGCGTCTATGAATCCCCGGCTTGTCCAACTCGCTCAGTACAGCTAAAGAATACTGATAAATATCACTGTTAATGTCACCACTACTGACGGGATTTTCTTGAGAAGTTACGTCAGTTTGCGGAAGGTTTGTTATAGGATTTGATTTTGTTACACTCCCTTCTCCAGGTTGGTCAATGGAAGCTTCAACTGTGTGAATATTTCTATCGTTTACGTAGGTATAAGCATCACCGGCTGCAATGCATGTATCAGTGATTGGGCTTTCAGTTGTTTCCACTACAAAATATAGTAAATAATATTTCGATATCAAAATATATCAATGGAATTCTTTAAAATATTGGTAATACATGTAATCAAGTATTCATTTTCTTCCATGTCATAATATTTCTTTAAGATAGTAAATCTTTAAGTACACATACGGCAAAGCGTTTTTTTACTGAGCCCACCTATCGCGGCTGGCTGATTTAAGGTGGAATTCCACCTCAGCATCGCCGCTGACCCCCGCAAATCACTTCATCGCGGTGCCAAGATCGCCGGGAGTTGCGGTGGCGTTGCGGCTGATTGCCGCGCTGACAATTACCTGTCCAGGTGTTACCTGACCAGGTGCTATTTCTTACGGATGAATAGAAACTTGTTTTTAAGCATGACATGTATAAATAAAATGATGATTTAAACATTAGGACATGAAACATAAGTACATTTTGTAAATTGAGCCTTAAAATGTTTCTGATAACCTGACTCGATGCCAACGATCCACAAGAATATCCGCCTCTACTTTCCTTATATATATTGACGTGAGAGACGTGAAGGGGCGGGTGTCATTGAGGGTTGTTGGCATCGAGCTCCTGTGGATCTACCTTATTTTCATCCCGACTCTTTTTTTATATCGGATAAGCAGGTCAAAATAATGAAAATTTACATCTTCTGGCGTCAAGTCCAGATGAAGCGGAATCTATTCATATTAAAATTGAAGCATGATCAAATTATGTCTGTAGGCTCTTTACACGGGTACTTATAATAGGCATGTGAAATATGCAATGAATCGTCGCCAATCCTTTTGCTATCATGCAATAAAATAAGTTTAAACTAAACTAAACTAATCGTCGTTCCTTGTTCACTTCTTATTATTAAAAACATATTAAACTAGCGTTGATAAAATAAATGCTATATGAAAGATCACTCCAGATGAAATGCAAAATCCCCAGTTGTGTACCACGTTACGCATAACTCCGTTTGTAGAGGCCAGACAATCAAATTTCCAAACAAATTAATTAGTGCTAATTATACAGGTGACAGGTATATTGCTGGACAAACAAAGCCATTAGAGCGGCGATCTCTAGACTGTCATGGGTACTAGTCTGACCCCGGGGACGTAATAGTGTGGATCCGCTCACCATAATGGTTCTTTTCTATTATGATACAATATTGATTTTTCTCCGACATTCTTTTTATCCTCGTTCTGCGCCTGAGATTTAAATGTCCAACGTCCACTTACGTATCTTATCTACGTAAAGGTACTTGTGTATGCGTTCGTCCGTAAAATTATCATGTCATTTTAAGTGGTCAGTCAATGGGTACAAGTTGAAGTAATCAAATTTGAAGAGTGAGTTGTGATATCGACATATAGATATGTACAAGGGAGCTCGACCGGGGAGTTTGGAATTATATAACCCTCCCTTTCCCCTGGCTTTTTACTGTAAAATTTTAGAAATAGCAAGAGGGAGCTACGTGAACATGCATTTGCGGCCTCTAATATTTCTGCAATCACATATTTTCTTCAGTCGCTGCATATTAAAATAAAATACAGAATTTTACGCCAGCACTTCGGGCTGGTAAGATTTATTCTTCGATATTGTTTTTTTTTTTTACAAAGTCACTTATCTTTTTTTTTTTTTTTTTTACATAGTCGCATTCCAACCCCCCCCCCCCCTCAGATGTTTAGAACGGTAAATCAAACGGCGATTGAAGGTAGATGATACGCCCTGCGCAGTCATCCGATAAGGTGTGAAAACACGTCAATAAGTAATCCCCACTGCCAGACCTGAACCAGATGGAAGACCCTACCTGTCAAATGCGATTGCATTAACGCGCCACCCCCCCTCCCCCTTTTTTTATAAGTTCTCTTTTTTTAAATCAATGGATGGGGTTTTTACCTTTTTTAATCGCTTTATAAGCACCCGTCTTTAAACGGGTATAGCTTTGAATTGTAAGTCAACACGCGGATCTAGAGATAGGAGGTCAGGATCCAGTCCCCACCTCCTGGAATTTGCCATTATAGTAAAGCTGATTTTCGTAGCCCCCCCCCCCCCCCCGTGAGTTAGATCTGCCCATTTATTGTAAAAGTTTCGCTCCTTAGCAATAATTCAATCCATGATGATTGGACTTTCAGAGAAAACCATTTGAAGACCAGACGATAATGCAATTTCAAAAAAAAAAAAGGAAAGAAAAGAAAAAAGTGCGTGCTCCTTGTTCTGGTAAAAAAAGTCCGCAAAAAAAAAGACATCGATTGATGAAGGACGTGTATCCAGACAAAGATGAATCATGTAAACAAAGTAAAATAAAAAAAAAAAGACCGGCATACAAAAGAAAGGCAAAAAAAAAAAAAAATAAATAAATAATAAAAAAAAAAAATGAGGATAGCCTAATAATAAAACAGATGTAATACAATACCCCCCCCCCCCTTTTTTTCGCACTGAATTCCAAAAGTAAACCGGTGAACGCCAAACCAAATTTAAATCAACAAACGGTGCCTCACAAGTTGTTCACACCTTTTCAGTTACCCTATAACAATCATCCCCTGTACGGGGAGAGGCGATGTCTTCACACCTTGTAAGACCAGACATATAGGCACGCCCATATACATATAACCTTTCCCTAATCAATATTGACAGCTACGTACACGCGACACGTCGTCACTCAAGCAGAACTAAGGAGGTTTTTTGTGGTCACATGTACATGGAAATATCGACGTAAGCGACTTCTCCAGAATATATGCAATTTTATGATAATTATTTACTTCAAGTAAGAAAATAATAAGCAAACTTTGTACCAACATGACTAAGCCGTAGATAATAAATAAATTTTACATAGTATTCACCTGGATTTTTTCCGAAGAATTGAATTTAAACTTTGCATGTTCCTTATCTGCATGAAATTGAGATTTTTTTTAAATACATAAAATTAATGATATATATGATTAAAATCCAAAAATAAGACTGATTGACCAAATATAACTCAATTCAAATCTTATCTATCATAATGTCTAGGTTTTTTTTTTGGTCCGAAGATAATTAGGCATATTGTGACAGAAAGAAAATAAAATTACGCTCAAAGTTTTATAAGGTTTCCTGTATATAATGTTTACGTACGATATAATTCTTTTTTTCTTGAGAAAGAAATGAAATAGTGTTTACATATATTTTTTTCACGGAAGTCGAAGAGACAGGAAGACACCCAGATTATTTCGATCCACACAAACATCGTCTACCCCTGTATTAATCTAATTAGTAATTTTGGCTTCACGCCTTTTTGAATCGTGAAGGGGGGGGGGGGGGAGTCGCGATTTCACACTTAGCATGGACAGAGGGGGTTGCATTACAGCGCAAAATGCTTTTGAAGATGAAAATAGTATGTATAAAGTCAATAAACGGACAGGCTAGAAAATTTATTCTACCATTTTATAGGAAAATTACACCCCCCTTTCTCCCGGACGGCCGCAGGTGATTAATCTACCTCTGAGTCCTGCGTCCCTGGCGCATAAAAACGGAGCTTTTTTCTATGAATTTGAAAAGATATATATGCATTGTGAAATGGGAGTTTAACTTCTAGATACATGTTATATATAAAAAATCTTCGATAATTGTAAACTTTGCATGACATTGTGAATTATCTATTGAAATTGTTTCACACCTAATTACCACCTTCGTAATTTCGTATATATATATAATTGGTTTGTTTGGATAACGTTTTACTATACATCGCCTCACTTGCGCAAACAAAACAACCAAATAAACAATAAATTACTAAATAGGCAATCAAGGCTATATTTGACTAATTTGGAGATGGACGTTTTTCAACAATTTAACATACGAACTAGCGAACATAAAACACCGCTAACTAGTAATCTCAAACGGAAGAATCTACAAAAAAAAAAAAAAAAAACGGTCTGCAGTGCTTTGGACTTGAGCAGTAAAGATATACAAAAAATGTCGTAAAGCCTCGGCTCCAGTCGATGTATCTCTCAACATGCTCAAAGTCGAAAGGCGGAGACTTTAAACCCATTTTTGCTTGACCGTACCGCTCCCGTAGACTGCCCATTGTTCTCTAATCCTTAGATAAACACAGCTGGACATTATAACTAGTTCTCGTATGTACAACTTAACGCTTTTAAAGGACATTTTTATGTCACCAATGATAACAATACATCAAAATAAAGGACGTAAATTTTAAAAGAATAAGTAAAATATAAAAGAATGGTTATAGTACTGTTACAGGTAAATAACAAGTTTATTAATTGCCGCTGAGAACTGCGGCGATCGCCACCGCGTATCCCGGCGATCGTTGCGGTGAATTGCCAGGATCGATGTCCGCGTTGAGTCAACTCCATTGTTAATCCATGACCGCGGGGATTTAAAACCCTGGGTCAAAAAAGATTGCGGGGATGATTTGACAGGGTAAAAACACGCGATGCCGGTAGTGTAAGTGAAAATTAAAAGCTTTTATTTTTCGCAACACATTGTATTGTTCATGATTTGGTAATGAATCAATGGTACGGTAACGTCAATTCTATAGGTCATTCCTTAAAGTTTTAAGACCATTAACATAGAATTTGATGACGTCACAATTAGTCAACGTCACTCACTAAGATGCCGCAGTTTCCTAAATTGGAAGCAACTCCGGTTTTTGAAAATATCTAAAGCAAACCTACTTGAAATATTTTCCAATTTCATGGCATTTTGAGGTTGAGATTCAAGAACTGGTCCTTGGTAATTCCCTGACTGACTCCCCTCCATTTCGTGGTCCATGTTTCCGGGATAATTTTCAGGGAGTGTCTTTACATATTCTGTATGAACCTCCATTTCTGACCAGACTATTGCAGCTTTTTCAACAGAGCTTGCTGAAAAGATTGAGGAAGGATTGTTAAAAATAATATATTAAAATTGACTATTATGATTATAGGCCATTTTTAATTAAAATTTGTGACTGTTTTAAACCTATCTTTTATACATAGATTAGATACATGTATTTGACAACACATCATTTGGCAACATTTTTCAACACCTTTCATTGTGATGTCATACTTGATTGCATCACCTTGATGCATCAAAATGCATGACTTGACATTAAATAGTTCATATAGAAACTGTAATTTTAAATTTTAGATTAAATGCTTACAAATGTATTTTGCTGCTTTCAGAATTTCTAACAAAAATACTGAAATTCTATTATAGGGTCCAAGTTCAAGGCCACAGTGTCAGATATTTCTAAATCAAAATGTCAGATGAACGAGTGTTTTATATTTGAAATATGAAACTCAGAAAGCCCTATCACTTATACTTACAGAGAACTTCTTAGCCTAATAACCGACTGTTTAAGATAAAAGTTCAAGGTCAAGTTCACTAGGTCAAATGTTTTGGTATCAAATCATCTTTAAATAAAACAAACAGTTAAAAAACGAAATTTGACCCCATCCCTTCAACTCGTTTTTCGGCACTTACATCTGCTTATTTTTGCGATATGACGGCAGTGTGCGAAAATGTAGTACTTGTTACAAAAGGTACACTCAATGTGTACATGTATTTAAATTATGAAAGGCCTTATGAAAGGAAATTAAAAAAAAAAAAATTATGAAAGGCCTTATCACTTATACTTGAAGAAATATAAGCTTTAAGAACTCCTGAACCAAACAACTGTTTTTAAGGTCAAAGTTCAAGGTCAAGGTCACCATGTCAAATGTGTTGGTATCTAAATGTAGCACTTGTTATGGAGAATGTGTGTGTGAAGTATGAAAGACTTATTTAGGTTATAGATCTCTGCTTTCAGTGATTTTTTTTGGCCCGATTTACCGCCGAATATCGGTGGCTTCCCCTCGGAAAAATTAGCTTTATTTTCCCAAAAATCGGCCCATTTTTTTTCCCAATACACGGAGATCAAAATTGTTGTCAAGATTGAATTTAATTTGACACGAAACATGCACAAAAGTAATTGAAATCGTGGCTCTACTGCAATAAGATTAAGCATTTCCTTCACGTTGATTACTTGTTGATGGATGCTACGGGGACGAGATTCCTCATCAGAGTACCATGTCAAAAAACTAAATTAAAAGATACAAAAGACCTTCCAAAAACCGATTAATTTTTTAAAAAGGATTGCGATAATAAACTAAAAGGCACTGGTAACACTCCCGTGATATCCGATGAAAATGAAGTCACCGACAACGTCAGTTCTCGACCAGAACAGGCCTCTGTTTCCGATAAAAAAGTCAGGGACATCTCAAATGAGGACAACAGTTACACGTCTGACTCGGATTCTGATTGCAGTCTTGTCCCAGTTCCTGACAATCGTAAATTCGTACCCCAAAAGTATGAAGCATCATACTAATGGCTTTACTTCTCAACAGTTAATTAGGGGGGTACCTTAATTTGTAGGCCTATACTTTGCAAATTTTTCACTTTCCTGGTAGTGATACAGATAAGGCATTTAAGAAATTTTGTTTCTAGATTTTCCCAATTTGTTCCAAAATGTCGCATATTTTCCCAAATGAAAAGGTACAGGTGGCTTTTAAAAAAGGTAAAAAAATCACTGGCTTTAAGAGCTTCTTAATCAAATTAACTGTTTTTAAGGTCAAAGTTTAAGGTCAAGGTCACCAGATCAAATGTCTTGGTATCTAAATGTAGCGCTTGTTACGGAGAATGTGTGTGTGAAATATGAAATCCCTATATTGGTTATACTTCAAGAGATATCTGCTTTCAGAACTTCAAAACAAAATTAACTGTTTTAACATGTTTAAGGTCGAAGTTCAAAGTCAACATCAGATATGTTGGTATCAAAATGTAGCATAGATTGTAGTGAATGTATGTGAAATATAAAAGCCCTATCACTTACACTAGAAGAGATATCTGCTTAAGGAACTTCATAAGCAGACAACAAATATTTGATAAAAACAAAACACTATGTCCTAACTTTTGTTTTCATTTTAAATTCAAAATATCGAAAATCTAACTTCAAAAATGCTTGGAGTATCCACAGTCCTTTCAGTATGTGAATAAGAGTACAACATCAACTTCAAAAAAAGGCTTTCATCTATAAATAAAACAAACAGTTAAAAAACGAAATTTGACCCCATCCCTTTAACTCGTTTTTCGGCTCTTACATCTGCTTAATTTTGCGATATGACGGCAGTGTGCGAAATTAACGGTGGACCAATAGACAATGTCTATAGTTATTCTGGTCGGTCTATAGAGATGGAAAACTCGATAGACCGACTTGTCTATAAGAAATCTGACCTGACGTGTACATGTTTGCTCTTCACACAGCAATAGCTGCAAGAGCAGGTAAATTAAGCCTATTTGCAGAAATCGTAAAAGCGACTGTAAAATGTTGATGTGTTTGTTGTACTTCCGCTTTTAATCGTCTTTTCGTCATCTAAAGCCGATCGCAATGTCATTCTTTGACCAGTTGAAATATGCTGAAGTTGCACACCCGGGCATGAAACGAAAACTGGCAGGTGCTAGTTCTAGTGATGAATCTCAGGGAAATTTAAATAGAACAAAATGAACTAGAAAATGAAAATCCCATCACGCAAATTGTCTATGAAATTGAGAGAGAATAAAATTAAATGATTGGCAAATGATTCTAGCAAATAAAATGCATTGAAATTCTGATTTCTGTGCCTTTTTATTTCGGTCTATAGGAAAATGCTGAGGTCTATAGGAACTAAAATTACTGTGGACCGAATGTCTATAGGACTTAGAAGTTAGTTTCGCACACTGTGACGGTCACAGCATTAAGATAAATAATCAATCTTTCCATATACATTGTCTAAATTCATTATAATCAACAAATTAGCCTGTCTGCAAGTTCTCTGTGACCCCTTTCCGAAAGAAGATTACCAAAACAGTCGAAGAGCACAGAATTTTGCACCATTGACGACCTGGAAGAAATATTCAGACAGGCTACTTTAAACTTCATTTAAATTTTTAAGGTGTAAAAACATAAATGTTAGAAAGCCAAGCCGATATGAAAATACACTCACACAAGGGCGAAACAACCAGCGAACGAATGGTGAATAGTGCGAAGCAACCCGACTTAAATGCAAAGCAAAGAAGAACTGCACCGAAACAAATCGCTGAATTTAACAGCCTATATCTGGGTATAGAAGCTGTAACACAAACGGACAATGACTCATCAGGTTCTAATAATTGCTCATTCTCAATAAAAATGTAGCAAAAAGGCGATCAGACAAAGCAAATTACTTTTTTTGTCAAGCTGGGCTCCTCGATCCAAAACAGGAAGCGGAAGTCGGTTTGCATATTCACGCATGCTCACTGTTCCTAACAACACTATCAACACTGAGCGCCCTTGCAGGTGCCGTGGTGAATTTTCCTTTGGCAGGTCTGATTGAGTTGTTACACATAGAATTGCGATTGATGAAAGTTTTCTTTATTTGACTTCAATATCATCTATTTCTCTTTTAGTGAAGAAAGTGTGTTATTCATCAGATTTGAGACAATATTGACATTTCAGACATTCTTTTTTGTCAGTTTGTGTTTATTTCATATTTGAGATTCTTGCATGTGGTTGTTAACTATTGTTCTTCAAGGCGAGACACAAAAGCAAACAACAGCATTGTTAATCCGAGTTTATGCACCCTTTTTTCCTTTTTAACAATTAAACATAGCAAAATTTGCCTTGTCGCTGTCTGTCCATCTGTCTGTAATGTCCATCTGACCTGTCCGTAAAAGAAATTTAATCAGCCTGTTTCATATAACTGCGTTACTGACATTTTGTGGACGGCAAGTACTAACTCTTCACAATTAAAAATTGATTGTCCTTGAAGTCATATTGCTGGAAATGTACTTGTTTTTCCCGTCCAAAAAACTGGATTGCTGTTATGTGAAAAAGGCTTATTCATGTTTTTAGGATTTATACAATTGCTTTGTTGATTAAATGTAAACCATAACTTATTCGTATATTTCAGATATTTAGTAATTTAATCTTGCCATAAAAGATGTATAGCCGAGGGAACACCGGTCTTAGCAGCATTAGCTATGGATCGTACGGCTCTGTCCAGCGTCAACCAGGGCAAAAGTCCAAGCGCGTCCAGGTCTGGGCAAGGATAAGGCCAACTGCTGAATTTGCTCAGGAAAATATCGAACTTCTACAAGATGGAAGGGTACATTCAGTTTTGATGTAGCATTATTTTAACTTTCAATATTTGTGAATTCTAATTAAATTAGATTAGTGCATGAAGCTCAGCATCTATTTTTTTTATCTGCTGAAAAAAAAAGAGATTTGCTGACATGATTATGAAATTCTGAAAAATTATAAATTGTATATGTTCTCTCTATCCTTGAATTTTGACCAGTGACATAATTCTTTGAATTTTATTTCAAAACATGTATTATACACTTTATTTTGGGATTTGCAGTTGATTTTGTGATTCAAGTGTAAATGATTTAATGAAATTCTCATAGTATTACTACGATACACAATTATGGGTCTGATTTGTAAACTGGGATAACTAATGCATATTTAGAATTATAAATAAGTCAAATTTCTTTATGTGTTAAAAATAGAACACAACACTTGGTATACATTTGTATTATCAATAAAATCAAATAACAATTTTCTTTTTCAAAAGAGTGTAAATGTGCATCAAATGAAAGAGGGCAGGAAAGGGGTTGTTAACAACCAGGTAATGGATTGGTCATTCCGACTGGACGGTGTATTTCACAATGCCAGCCAGGACCAAGTGTATGACACCGTTGCGTCAGACATCGTCACATCAGCCCTGGATGGCTACAATGGTAAAAAATAGGATTTAAATGATTGATGAAAGTGTTGTACTTGTATTTAAAAAAATGTTGTACTTGTTTTAAAAAAAACCCCATCAAATTCCTGTAGCAGTTACTCTTTATTTTGTTTGAGCTTTTATGATTTACATAATTGATAAAAGTGTTCTACTTGTATTTAAGAGAAATGAAAAAAATCCTGTAGCAATTACTTTTCATGTCAGAGAATGAATTGTCTATCAATGTCATATCCTATATATTATATTTTTTGTATGTACTGGTAATGAATTTAAATGAAATCTTATCAAAGTATTAATTATTTTTGTATATTTTAGGAACACTGATGTGCTATGGTCAGACAGGTGCTGGTAAAACGTTTACGATATCGGGGGCCACGGAGGGATACAAACAGCGTGGTATGATTCCTAGAGCTCTGTCACAGCTGTTTAAGGAAATAGAAGAAAGACCGGAGTACGCTATTACAGTCAGGTTTGTGGCAGCTAAAACTTAATGATCCATTAAAAACATTTACTGTGAGCCATGGAGGGATACAAACAGCGCAGTATTCTTTTTTTCCTCTTGCCATAGTGTCTGTCACCTGTATAATTAGCATTTACTGGTTTGTTTTGAAAATTGATTAACTGGTCACTACAATCAGCGTAATGCGTAACGTAATACATAACTGGGGATTTTTTATTTCATCTGGAGGATTTCGTTTTCGTCTGGAGGACTATTTTCGATCAGGAGGATCCTTGTTTTGACGGTAGATTTCGTCCTCCCGCTGGTAGGACTCAGTTCACATGTATGTGCATCAGTAATACCTTATATTGTCGTTACATTATATTTAAATAGATAAAAGAATAGAATATTGATGACATGTTCATGGCGTCTTTTTTTCCACAAATCAAACTCCTAAATACGGCAGAAAATTACCCTTGATGCAAAGAAAATTAAGCAGGGTATACAGTGTACATACTATAATTAGAATATATTTTAGATATTCTCTCCTTGCTTTTCAAATTCTCTCATTCAATTATAAAACGAGTGAGAGAATTCTCTCATGCATAGCAGCAGCCAGAATAATCCCTGAACTGACGTGCATGCTGCAAGTAATACCCGAAAAGGGGGTGTTGTAGTATACGAGATATATAGTATGATTCATTGTGATGTAACAAGAATAAGAGTGGAAAACATTCCTACTTACCTCAGACATTTTTGGTCATTTTCTCCGCCATAGTGATTTCAGCAAGTGTTCTATAGATTTACTGACTAATGAATAAACTTGATTTTATTTCATCATAGGATATCATACCTGGAGATCTACAATGAGACGATGTGTGACTTACTTGGAAGTTTACCAGAGGCTATCAGTAAGAAGGAGGAAAGCGGTTTTCCTGACAACATGGTGGTCGTAGAGAACCAAGATGGCGTCTACGTGAAGGGCCTCTCCTGTCACCTCGCGCAAACAGAGGAAGAGGCTCTTAACCTCCTTTTTGAGGTCAGTGAACACTTTTGTCACTCATGTTAGATCAAAATTTTTCAGCTTTGAAAATATAATTGTTCTTCAATGAAACCCAAACAGATCTTTTGTGAATTGTACTGCATCATGGTCTGTGTAGAGGTAGGATGAACAACAATTTTAACACATAATTATTGATAATGTAAATACAAATGTATACATATTATCTTGTTGAAATATGTCAGTCAAATCATAACGAACATAAATGAGATTTACTATAACTGTGTGTGCACTTATCTTAGCGTTACCATATTTTAATGGAAACAGGCGAAAATGAGGCAAAATGAAATTGTAACATACCGATAATAATCATGAATGATCCTACATGTCTTTTCCCCTTATAACTCATTACTTACTAGTATATAGATATTAGCCTGTAGTTTTCAATTTGTGTGCTCGTGACAGCACTAGCAGTGCTTAGATATGAATATAAAATAAGCACAGTATGACTGGAAATGTACATGTATATTATCATCGAAATGATATTAAAAAAGAAATGATTAAACATTTTGTTTGAAAATTTCAGGGTGAGACCAACAGAGCTATAGCTGCCCATTCTCTCAACAAACAATCCTCACGATCACATTGTATATTTACAGTATACCTGGAGGTTGGTAAATTTTGATACAGATTTAACAAACATACGAAGATTTTAAATTTTGGATTGACAAGCCACTTAGACCTTACATCTTATGGTATACAATTTCAAATTTTCTTTGTGGAGATTTGTGGAGATCTCTTCTTGTAGTTTTCTATACAAGTATTTTTGAAATGGAAATAATGATAAAAAATTCAGGTAAAAATATGTAAGAGTCAGTGATCTGAGGTACTTGCAATAAGCAGACATGTTTCCTGTAAACCATCTTTTGTTCGCGAACGTTTTTTTTCGCGATATTTTTTAGGTCCTTTGATTTGCGAAAATAAAATACAGCGAACATGTTCCAACACATGTGCAGAAAACAAAATGTTGCAAACCATGCAGTCACCTCACTCCTGTTCGCAAAAATTAAGACACCGCGAATTAAAGACGGTTTGCAGTATTATTTTCCGTTTTAAAGTGGAATTCCGCTTCACAAATGATAAGAATCCTTGAATTTTTGTCTATATATGTCTGATTCTGGATTTTATATCGTAACATTTATTTCTTTTTCTGCAGACTCGGTCACGTGTCCAGTCTAATGCCAGATACACCATCTCTAAGCTGAACTTCGTAGATTTGGCCGGATCAGAAAGGCTCGGAAAAACTAAGGTAGGAATAGGCCACTTGCCAAAATTCATAATGGCTAACAAAGTGACAAAAAATGTCCAAGGTAGGCAATTTTTGTACACTTTTTATTGTTATGTCTTATTGGATTTGAGTCTATTAACAGTGACGTCATAATGTAAAACAATGCCAAAAGATATTGACTCGGACATTTTGTGCTTTCTAACAAGATCGGAAAATAGTCTATTGTGTATTGTCTTTCTTGATGTAGTGACAAAGATGACTCAACTCCCCACTGTCTCCTGAGTGAGTTACTCCTCACTTGATATGACTTTTGAGTAATGGGTGCCATTATTGACAAATTCTAGATACTGCACTGTTTGATTTCATTGCTTGTAAAATAACTTATTGTCTTAAAATGAAATTTTAATAATAGCAGAGGATATGTAGGTGGATGTTATTTGAGAATGAAAACAAAACTTTTAAAAGATGTATAGATTTTCTATGAAAAATGACACAGGAAAATTGGTAGAGAAGAGAGCTGAAGGTCAAGGTTGCAAGTAACATATGTAATACAGACTGTCATTAGTAAATGTCACAAACATTGTGTTCTTAAGATTTTTAAAAATGAGTCATACTGAACTGTGAGGGACTGAAAAGAAAGCATGTTGCTTCTAGTATTACCTTGACTTGTATTCTACATGTATATGTGTTGTGTTTGCAATTTGACCTTCAGGTCTCTCTTGTACTATATCTTTTGTCAAATTTTGCAAAACTTAAGGTTTGATAAATTTTCATATGAACATATAAAAGTTCCCTTCAAACCTTTTCTTAAAAGTATCATTTTATCAAATGTTGCAAAAGTTTTACTTTTTATGCCCCCGGAATCAAAGATTCGGGGGCATATAGTTTTTGGCCTGTCCGTCTGTTTGTCTGTTTGTCTGTTTGTCTGTTTGTCTGTTTATCTGTTTGTCTGTTTGTCTGTTTGTCCGAAAAACTTTAACATTGGACATAACTTTTGAATGGGAAGTGATAGGGCTTTCATATTTCACATGTGTATTCCTTGTGACAAGACCTTTCCATTGATACCAAAATTTTTGACCTCGTGACCTTGACCTTGACCTTTGACCTACTTTTCAAAAACTTTAACATTGGGCATAACTTTTGAATGGGAAGTGATAGGGCTTTCATATTTCACATGTGTATTTCTTGTGACAAGACCTTTCCATTGATACCAAAATTTTTGACCTCGTGACCTTGACCTTGACCTTTGACCTACTTTTCAAAAACTTTAACATTGGGCATAACTTTTGAATGGGAAGTGATAGGGCTTTCATATTTCACATGTGTATTCCTTGTGACAAGACCTTTCCATTGATACCAAAATTTTTGACCGAATGACCTTGACCTTGACCTTTGACCTCCTTTTCAAAAACTTTAACATTTGGCATAACTTTTGAATGGTACATTTTTTGTAAGTGATAGGGCTTTCATATTTCATATGTGTATTCCTTGTGACAAGAACTTTCCATTGATACCAAAATTTTTGACCTCGTGACCTTGACCTTTGACCTTTTAACCCAGTGACCTCACATACATGTACTTAACAGAAAATAGTGTTCATACTAACAAAGATGCCACCGGGGGCATTCGTGTTTCACAAACACAGGCTTTATTACAAAATTTTCACACTTGCATGTACATGTAATAATTCTCTTCAAACCTATTCTTCCATGTATACATGAAGAAAAATCCAATATACATGTACATGTACATATTATATACATATATTTTTTTGTCTTATGTTTAAATGATTTTGAATTTATTTCAGTCTGAGGGTAAGACCCAACAGGAGGCCATGTATATCAACAAATCTCTGACGTTCCTGGAGCAGGTGATCGTAGCGTTAGCTGATCGGCGTCGAGAACACATCCCATTCCGACAGTCAAAACTAACGCACTGTTTAAAAGATTCCATTGGCGGTAATTGTAACACGCTTCTTGTGGCTAACGTTTGGGGAGAGGAACCGCAAATTGAAGAAACGGTAAAGGAAATTTTTTCATTCACAAACAGATAACGACCCCTCCAATCAAACAAAACACATCTCAAGACAACACAACATCACCCATGAAAATCTTATTTCGTGAATAAAGTACACATATTCATCTTTTCAACGAAATTGTTGAATTATAAATGTAAGATTTCTCAGATTGTTTTGTCAGATACATATAAAACAAAAATGAAACTTTGTAAATAATATGAAATTCATTGGAAATTTACAAAAACTTGACATAAAAGTTCACATGAAATTTAAGTGAAATTAGCACGAACATGAGATTTACATGAAATATTCATGTGAAGTTTTTTAAGTTAATTTCCTGTAAATTCAATTTCGCATGAAGGTTACAAAAAATTCATGTGAAGTAAAATTTATGTGAAACTCATGTGAAATATTTTTCACATAAATCTTATGTGAAATTTATATGAATTTGACATGAACTTTCATGTGAAATTTACATGATTCTCATTTCATAGGAATTTCATGTGAGACGCAATTGGCTTTGTAACTTGTTGTATTGATTGTTTAGGAATGTTTTATAATACTATATACTGAACCAAATTTGCAGGTTTCAACTCTGAGGTTTGCAACAAGAATGATGTGTGTGGCAAGTGAACCAGCCATTAACGAAGTTTACGACCCTGTTGTAAGTAACACTCAGTACTGTCATTCCGTCTGTCCATCTGTCTGCCTGCAACTCACATTTTAAACTGATTATTATTTAAGTTTTATTATAAGCGCATGCTGTAAAAACATTTTATTTGAAAAGCACATGTTTCAACTTATTTGACATAAAATATTTTTGATAAACTCCATAAAATCATGTAAATGGATGGAAACTGACTTATCCTTTTGAAAAATGCTGTTTTGGAAATGTTAGTGTCAGCCCTCAATTTTGCAAAAATATACTTACGAAAATTTTCAGGAATTTTCATAACTTTCATCATCAAATAAAGGTTTAAATTTTTTTTTTTCAATTTAGATTATATTGTGCATTCTAATACCATTTCTACATACTAAATATAAATTCGGAAACAGAACATCATGATTTTTAGTATATAAGAAGAACTAAGCGATCAAAAGTTACAAAAATTCCCAAAATTTTTCTAAGTATTTTTGTGAAACAGGCTGCAGTTTTGTTAAAATGATTATGAAAAGAATGCATATATATTTTTTCCAGGTCCTTGTCAAGAAGTTACAGAAAGAAATTCAGCACTTGAAAAATGAGTTGGCCATGCATGATACATTGGTAAGTAACTGCCATAAGATTTATTTGAGATTTAAGTCACCATTTTCTTTGCTTGCTCATATTTCTTCGATTATCTAGACAAATTCTAACAAGGAATGATTACTACATTGGCCATGCAGAAATCTCTATAGGTTAAAGATTTTACGAATTATTTTAAAGGAGATGCGGTATACAGTGACAGAAGTCTACATTTTTAGCAGACATATATATTTCTATCCTCGGTCAAAAAATTGTAATTTCAATTTCTTGGCCCGGCACCATGCATAAGCTAAGAATTGACTAAAGTCAAATTTTCAAAATACCATTTATAACAATGTGGTGAAAATTTGATATATTGAGTTCATCCATTCTATTCTAATTTGAAATAGGAAAATTTGTTTGAAAAATTGAAAGTCATTACTGATAGTATAATGTGATGAAAGAATATTGAAATTTAGACTTAAGTCAACTCTTAGTTTATGGCATCGGGGCCCAGTATAATCCCCCAGCTCCTGAATAAAATAATACAATGGTGTAAACATTGTACATTGTATTTATACAAGTATATAATAATATTTTTATGAACAATTTTTTTTAGACCAATCGTAGTATGGTGATGTACGACCCGTTATCGGAGCAACAACAATATGAAATACGGCAACAAGTACGAAGATATCTCGAGGGGAACGTGGATGAAATAGATGTAAGTCATAATTCCATGGCATGTGTATTTACAGAAATAAAACACAAACATTCTTTTACACAATATAGCAGTTCGAAAATTTGTGTGAAATGTTGGTGTTTTAATGATTTCACATTTTCAATGGCTTTTTTTCCAGTAATCAAGTCAGACACCAAACATCACAAAATTTGGTGATATTTTCATTTTGACGTCAAAGTAAGAACTTACACAAGGGTCAAGGTCAAATATGTCTATATAAAAAAAAATCACCAAATGATATGATGTCTAGTGTCCACACATATTAAATGAAGGTTGATTTTAGAGCCGTCGGACAACTTATTACCTGGAAAATGTACTATTCCCTTTAGAAAAAATAATAAACTAGAGATGATATGTATAGAAGCAAAGATTTTCAGCTTAGTTGCCAGAATTCATTAATACCTTAAAAAAACGCAAACATTGTTCAGACAGAATATATACATGTATCTCGATTTGAAATGTTGTTCAGAATTTTTTATCGAATTTCAGATTGTAAACATTAGACAAATCCAAGGAACTTTTGATGCATTCAAGGAAATTTATCTGTAAGTATTAAACTTTTTTTCAAACTCGCTTGGTAAATATTTCGTAGTCAATAGTTGCTTTGAAGATTTTCATACTAGATTCACATTATTTTGTAACAAAGAACTTTCAGTCGTCTTATCTTTTTGGATAAAAGCCTTTGCTTGAAACAGTATGAAACATAATTTTTGAGAGTATTAATAAAATTTTTTCAATTCTTAAAAAGATCAATTCCACTAGATTTACTTTCCATATACATGTATTGGGAAAAAGTGACATAACTTTTGAAATTTGATTCATACTCTTTATCATAAAAGAATAAAAAATATTTTACAGTGACACACGTACATTTGAGTCAGTAATACATGTATATCAAAACTAAAAAAAATGCTGGTATTAATTCTAAATTTAAATGTATAATTACATTTTAAACAAATTTTCAGAAATATGGAACAGGATGTTGAGGAGAAATTACGCCAAAAATTCACATTAATTGACAGAACAGACCCAGCCGCTATTGCTGCCGCACAACAGGTTTGTGAAAAATTTAACTGTAATTCTACTTGCAAGGCCATAGGCATTAAATATTTTGTTTGTATAAGTTCAGAATTTTTGCTGTTTTCTGAAGGTACCCTCCCACCAGGCTTTTATCATTGACTCTGTAGGCAGGATTAAAGATCACAGATGTCAGGGTTAATATTGATAGGTGAGCCTGATGGCGAGGAATTTGGAGTGGGTGTATAAGCAGTGATGCACCTCAATCGGCTAAACCTCCTCTGTGGTACTGCTCGATCTATATTTATATGATATCTTCTTGACTTTATAGGCAGGATTACAGATCACAGACGAGGGTATTTTGGTTGGCGAGCCCGACGGCCAGGGATTTGGTGTGGGTGTGGCTCCTAAATCGGCTAAGGCAGACCCCTCCTCTGTGGTACAGCTTAAGAAAAAGGAATTACAGCGGGAAAAGAAAGGAAAATCAGGAAGGGACGCTAAAAGGTAGGTGCAATGTATCAATACATTGTAATTATGAAAATATTTTGCTATAGATCTGGCTTTAGGAATTTTTGGCACTGAATAATTTTCAAAATTAATTTGATTATAGATATTAAACTGAATTTTGATTAAAGACAAAAACTTGTATGACAATGGGATACATTTTCAAATTTCAAGAATTCATAAGGCTTAACTTATAAAAATGGATATGCCATAACATAGAAAATGGTGAAAATAAATCAAATTGGAAGAAAATTTCCAGATATTAAATATAACTCTTTTAATTTGATATAAAGTTTTGTGAAGGCACAAATTTGATTTCCGTCCGATTGAATTCCAACAATTTTTGAAATTCTTGTTCTCTTTTTTAACAGTCCTGTTGGTGGAAAGACAGCTAGCAGTCCCTCTCACAGTGCTAAAGGGGAGAGAGAAAGGAGGGAGTCTCCTCACCCCTCCCTGGAGAAGGAGAGGGAGGGAGATGTCCCTACCCCAGCCAGCTCTGCTCAGGGTTCAAGGGGGGATAAACCTCCTAGACCTAGGTATGTATTACGATAATGTGAACAATTTTCGTTGTAATATTGAGTTTGTTTTCATTGTCTAAAGAAATTGCCAATAGACCATTTTCACATTAACGCTTTAGACTTGAATTTCGCCAAGACACGACATGACAACATTTGACATAACTTTTAACTATGAAACAGATTTATGATGTCATAATGAAAAATAATGTCAAAAGTTGTGATGTTGGGTCTTGGAGTGTCTAAAATGCAAGTCTAACGGTAATATGAAAATGGTATATTGTCCGACATACCACCTACTGTTGCAGTTTAATATTATGAAGCCTAAATTAAATGGTTTGTTAAATAATTTTTGCATGCAGTGCCGGTATGCCCTCTACATGCAAGTCTTTAGCCCTTAATTTCTTCTAGATCATGATAACACTTGCTTTGAAGAATGATTTTAAATTACTGCTTATTGTATGAATTTCTAATTATGTCTCCCCCCAATGGGGAGGAGACATATTGTTTTTTCCTTGATTTGTTGTTTGTTCTGCATCCTTTATACTAAGACATGAATTTTGTTTTTCAGCACTCCACCTACCAGAACAGAGAAGTTTGAAGAATTTAAAAGAGAGAGGGGGGTAGAGATAAACAGAATTCTTGTAGAAAATAAAGGTCAGTCTATAGTGGAATACTGAATTCTTCGCATTAAACTTTCATAATTTATATATCAATTACTTCAATCTCTTAATTAAATTAAACGTTAGCATTATAAATCAATTTATAAAATCTGCTTTTGTGTCTAGTAGACTGCATTTTTGAATAGACGATTTTCACATTACCGCAGTTGACTTGTTATTTTACACATCCTAAGACCCGACATGACAACATTTGACGTAACTTTTAACTGTGACGTCGTATCTGAATTATGACGTCACAATTAGAAATAGCGTCAAAAGTTGTGATGTCGGGTCTTGGCGTGTCTAAAATGCAAGTCTAGCGGTAATATGAAGAAGGTCTATTCTATACTCTATTTTATACTTCAGAAATTTTGGCAACAAAGAAGAAACAGTATGGAGATTTGGCCAGGCAAATTAACAACACAAAAGTAGAAATTGATAGGTCCCGACAAAAATTAGAACATCTAAAGGAAGAGAGAGAAGCTAATGGCCCACAGTATAACGAAGATGGTGATGTCATTATAGGAGAGGAAGAGTTCTTAGAGGTAAGGTATAAGAGCCAGAAAAGGGTGAAAATGTGAGATTTCAAGAAAGATTAATATTAATAAAATTCAAAGAATCAAAAGTGAAGGGTTTACATAAAATTGTATTAAGATAAAAGGTGTCTTCAGGAAGAAAAGCTGCTGGATTTTAATGGTTTCACATCTGTTTTTATAGGTTAAGAACTTGAAGGACTTAAAGACGCGATATCGTAACGGTCACGATGAACTGAAAACACTACGAGGAGAAGTACAGTACTGCCAAAAACTTGTAGATCAATGTAGACAGAGATTAATACAAGGTAAATATTTTGGTATTTGTAACTAGTGCAAATAAATTTGTTGAAGCCATAAAAGTTATTTTAATATTCTGAAAATAAAACTCAGGAATTACTTCATATCTACCATGACTACCAAAAAATATTCTCCATAATTTTTATTTTGCCTTTGTTACCCTCTGAACATTTTTAATAGACTTACGTTTGATGGAATATTTAACAAAAGAAATAGTATAAATGTCAATGAATTACATACTAACTATAGATATTAATTACATGTACACTATGGGGAAACAGGATAGAACAGCAGCTAGAGTCAAAAGTTGTAGTCATTGTTATAAAAGTTTTACTGATTATTTATGTAATATTTCCTCTTTCTCTCTCTCAGAAACAAAGTATAAGGTTTTGTTACGAAAAAATCTAAAATCTATTTCAAATTCAAATATTTGCCTTACAGAGTTTGATACATGGTATGCTGAGAGCTTTTTGAGCCAAGACGAGGCTTCGTCCAGCTTGGCCGCAGGTCACGGTACAAGACCAGGTGTTGTCCTTCCTTTCAATCCAAATTCAGTCGTAAGTACATGAATATATCATAGTGCAATAATTGATTTGTTTGAAAACAAAATTGTGTGAAATGTGAAACACAAAGGCATCAATTGGCAACTATGTCTGTAAAAAAGTTGTAATTTTGAATTTTAGGTTTAAGTCAAAGGTCAAAGACACAAGACAAAAAAATATTTTCTTTGCAACGGTCCTTTCACTTACCACTCAAAGTATTTGCCATTAGGCTATATTATTGAATTGCAGGTCAAATGCCAAGGTAACATATTAAAAAAAAAGGATTGTACTTATTTGTTATGTTCTTTTACACTTGTGAAATATGAAATCCCTATCTCTTGATAAGATTCAAATGTTATGTCCAACATTACAATTTTCCAAAGTAGATCAAATACCAATCAAAACATAGATAACATAAAAGTGATTTGAGGAAACCATTCAGAATTGAAATAACAATTTTTTTTTGAATTTCAGCCAGAGGATGAGCAGGAGAAATTTGATCGTTTACAGATGGAACTTTTAATGAACAATCCTGACTCAGCACCGTACTATAATGCTCAAATGAGAACTCATAGAAGGGTGAGTATTTCTCAGATGTTCTCGAGAATTTTAAATGATATATGTTCTTATTTAAATGATAGAATTATCATTTACTTCTGCATCTACAGTTTTCTGTTCTCAATTTTATTCAAACGAATAAACTTTTTTGTGAGCAATGTTTGTCTACAAATTAGTCTTCCCGTTTGTGCATATATTTGTGCATTTCACATATAACACAGGGTTTCAAAAGGAATTTAATGACGTCACAATGCTTTTAGTCAGATACATGCATCAAATCGAACATAGGACTGTAAAATCGAAAAGATGGAATGTACCTCGCTATCTTTGTAAATGAAATAATTGTGTCTATTTCTATTTTTCAGAAAACATATGATATGGCGATGTCCCAACCCCAGCCTGCTTTGAGACAGTCCCCTAGCACACCTCGAATGACAGTTCGCAACAAACCCCCCAGCATGTTACAAGTTAATTGATGACAACCCCCCCCCCCCCCCACACAAAAAAAAACTTTTCTACAACAAAATGTGCTCTTTCCTTGGTACTGTCAAATGATATAAGAATCAAATTGTTATAGAAATTACCTTGACCTCTAATTTATGTAAAGGTCAAGGTCATAAAGGAGAATTTTTCTGCTATACAACTGTTTGCTATCATACATGCCAAATTTGTGATTGCAAGGGAAAAATTATGCGATTATGAAAAGTATACAAAGAACTCAACTCAACTCCTCCGTTTAACTCTTGGAAATTAAATTTTAGTAATCAAAACAAATTCATTTCATGTAATCGATATTGTAATTTATTTTCCAGATTTGTTTTGGTTGAATAATGGATCAATTAATTAAACACATCTAGGTGCTTGTGCATTTGTTAACAGTAATGCAATTATCTTACATTGCTTCAACTTTAATTTTTCTAGTGAAGAATATGTTTATTACTTTACAAATGAGCTGCCAGTTGAATTAAATTAAGATCTTCATTGATGATGGTACATAAAATTAAAATTTACCATTCTCGTTAAAAAAAAAACAGTATTTAATATTCTGTTATTTTATGAACATTGTAGATTTTGCTACGATTATGAATACGATTTGTAATGTAATTCCGTCCATATTGTTTTATCATATTGTATTGCTTGAAGCACTCGTAATACTTGATACAATATTATTTTTACATGTTTTCTCTGTGATATGTTTATTCCATGTAAATTTGTAAATATTTGGTATGCAAAGTTGAATATTTATTTATGAAATCTTTATTATAAATCTTCCAAAAGTCTGTTTGTCTCAGCTCCTCTTTTCTAAACTCGGATCAGAAGATGGTCAAATGCAACATCCACAACTTGTAGCCAGGCATAAGCAAGTACACAGATGCTTCCACATCGTTTTGAAAAAAGTGTACAAAGGGTCATTTTGACATTGATTACTACCCTGTAAATGTGTAAAATCCATTAGATTCAGGGGCCTTGCCCCTTGAATCCCCACAAGGGCTTCTCCTTGAAACCATTAGGGGCCTCAAAGTGGTCCCCAACTCCCCGACTGAAATTGGTTCCTCTTGACAAGTACTCTGGCTACATGCTTGCCATGTGATGGAAAGTTTGGGGTCAAAAGGTCAAGGTCATTGCTGTGATATTTAATATGCCTTCAGCTTTTACTTATCCAGAAATGGATACTTTTTGAGAAAAGACACTATTGATCAAAAGGTCAAAGTCAGTTGTGGGAAATACACCAAGTCTTGAAATAAAAATTCTTGTCAAACTTTGACACCTATAGATTTAGGTCAAGGTCACTTGAAATAATAATTCTAAATAATAGTTTTTCAGATGATCATTTATGAACCGTTGCATCTATAGATGGAAACATAGATATTTTTATAGGAGAAGGCACTTATTGTTGGACTGCCAATTTTCCGACATAGCACCTGTTGTCAAAATTTACAATATGATGTCATTATATAATCACTGACCAGTCAAACAATGCTTTGAATGGTCATTTGATTATGACATCATAATATACAGTCTGCCAAAAGGTATCGATGTCAGAAATTTGGTGATCCCTTGATAGACCATTTTGTGTAACTCAAAAGTCCTGGTCAATATCTTTTAGTGTAACTTTCTATAATGACATCACTGTGAAAAGATGCAATTCCATTGTTGCATTACAATAATAAAGAGTGCAAAAAGTTCCCATCTTGGACATTTTTCTTTATTTTGTCGGCCATTAATAAATTACGGCAAGTGGTCTACTGATGGGGTCTATAGGTAAAGGTCAAACTTACTTTCATTTATTGTTAGAGGACTCAAACTGCTAATGGGCATGTCTTATACAATTATTCTCTAGTTTTTGTTATGCTGAATTGTTTCCATTCAATCCAGTATCCGATGTTTCAATATCATCACACAGTAAAGGCAGTATTTTCCAGGTGTTTCAAGATTTTATACCAGTTTCAAAAGACAGTACACATATTTTAAATAAAGAAACCATCACAATCTGCTTGACCATGCCTTTAAGTTTGGTTGTAGCATAATGTGCATCAAGTACACTACCCACCATAAATAAGTATCCAGGTAGTATAAACATTAGAAATTTCATGAAAAGCCCATCCCATTATTTTCTCTTCTGAGCTTTTAAATGGATAAAAAATTTCCATATAGTGATTGCATCATTTATCTTTATACAACCAGACTTGTCAGAATGACAACATAGCTCGCCGGTGGCAACCATATGTAAATTGCAACAACAACAATAAAAAAGGTCTTATCACAAGGAACGCACATGTGAAATATCAAAGCCCTATCACTTACCAATCAAAAAATATGGCCAAGGTTAAAGTTTTTCAAAAGTAGGTCAATCATCTCCAAGGTCAAGGTCACAAGGTCAAAAATTTTGGTATCCATAGAAACGTCTTGTCACAAGGAATACACATGTGAAATATCAAAGCCCTATCACTTACCATTCAAAAAATATGGCCAAGGTTAAAGTTTTTCAAAAGTAGGTCAATCATCTCCAAGGTCAAGGTCACAAGGTCAAAAATTTTGGTATCCATGGAAACGTCTTGTCACAAGGAATACACATGTGAAATATCAAAGCCCTATCACTTACCATTCAAAAAATATGGCCAAGGTTAAAGTTTTTCAAAAGTAGGTCAATCATCTCCAAGGTCAAGGTCACAAGGTCAAAAATTTTGGTATCCATAGAAACGTCTTGTCACAAGGAATACACATGTGAAATATCAAAGCCCTATCACTTACCATTCAAAAAATATGGCCAAGGTTAAAGTTTTTCAAAAGTAGGTCAATCATCTCCAAGGTCAAGGTCACAAGGTCAAAAATTTTGGTATCCATGGAAACGTCTTGTCACAAGGAATACACATGTGAAATATCAAAGCCCTATCACTTACCATTCAAAAAATATGGCCAAGGTTAAAGTTTTTCAAAAGTAGGTCAATCTCCAAGGTCAAGGTCACAAGGTCAAAAATTTTGGTATCCATGGAAACGTCTTGTCACAAGGAATACACATGTGAAATATCAAAGCCCTATCACTTACCATTCAAAAAATATGGCCAAGGTTAAAGTTTTTCAAAAGTAGGTCAATCTCCAAGGTCAAGGTCACAAGGTCAAAAATTTTGGTATCCATGGAAAGGTCTTGTCACAAGGAATGCACATGTGAAATATGAAAGCCCAATCTGTATTGGTTTAAAAGTTATAAGCAAGGTTAAAGTTTTTGTGCACGCGCACGCAGACGCAGACGCCAACGCCGACACCGGGGGTATGACAATAGCTCTCCGGACATTCGTCCCGGCGAGCTAAAAAGGGATAAATTTTAAGAATATTTTGATGTTCATGTGATTTTGTTTTTCATGTGAAAAATTTACATTTTTAGAGGGGAAAATTGCAAAAATAAATAAAAATTTAGCTGGGAAACTTACTTGAATTGATAGCAGAATGGTTAATCTATAGATTTTCAAAACAATGGAACAGAAACCCTCACGTTTTTGAAAACAAGAGACATGTATTAGGTGGGAAGTGTATGTTATATATGAAAGTGACTATCAGACAGACAGCCAGACAGATGGACATTGGACAGAAAGATCTCTTTTTGTCTTCCTTGAGTTGAAGACGACATAAAAATGAAAATGCGGAACAAAATACAAACAACAAGTGCTGTCACCTGAAGACCAATTTATTCATAAACGATTGCAAATTTACAAAAGGTGCATACTGTCATGTACATACCATGGCTACCATCGACCGTAATAGAATGAAGAAATAACGTTGTAGGTGCTAAAAATAGAACACATCACGAGTACAATTAAAAATTCTCATTTCAAGCACCCACAATTGAATCTTTGCTATATATTGCTTAATTAACAGATAAAGTGACGTGTGACATACGAAGTATCATCAAATTCTATAAATAATTCAAAATAAAATACTCATCGGAAGTAAGTTGCGGGTACGTTCTTAGCTTTGTTATGTACAGTACCGTCTAAAAAGTTTTGATTTAGTTTGATAATTGAATTAAAATATTGATATTTCCATAAGAACAAATAACATCCTAACAGCGTATGTTTCAGCATTAAGAAATGTGAGTACATAATTTTGGAAAATAGGGAAAATGGGAGAAAAAGTGCCGGCTTCAGAATCAAACTTGCAAGTAACAAACGTTATACAATATTTTTGTTGAAAGCGCTGTAATTATTACTATCTTGTCTGTGAGAAAATTCTTTTCTTTTGCTTTAAATTGTTCTGTTCAGAAGAATTCTTGACTTCCTCTGAGGTTTGAAATGCTGTATAAAGTTTTCTACTAAATTGCGCATGATCTACTTGCAACATAAATTTTCATATTCCTTTAAATATGCAATATTCTTCATATCTAAGCTTTGCTTTTATATTCAGCCAGTAAAAATTGCCCTAATTAGGGAATGCATTATCTCCCTTAGATATTTTTGGCACTAACTGTCAGCGAAAAAAAAAAAAAAAAAAATAAACGATTCATAACGAGTTTTTCTTCGTGCTAAGAGGAGAAGGCACACCATACACAGGAGGGCTTTTATTGAGATAAAAATAACGTATACACACTTAATGGGTGACAGATTTCTGCTTTTACAACCGATAGATAACAAATCTTGCAAAATTTTGTCGGAACGATGTAAGTATAAAACAATACAAGTTCATACATGTAAGTATAAAAAGAACTTTTTTGAGTTTAAGCATACATGCTCCCTATACTAAAGCCTGTGGGGTTGCCATGGAAACTTTAGCAAGCCTGAGGGGTTGCCATAGAAACTTCAGCAAGCCTGAGGGGTTGCCATGGAAACTTCAGCAAGCCTGAGGGGTTGCCAAGGAAACTTCAGCAAGCCTGAGGGGTTGCCATGGAAACTTCAGCCGATAGCATTTATCGATTTCACTGACTTTAATAATTTGATCAATTCTACTGAAAATGCATTATGCAGTGCATTCAACAGTTTTTTCGTGGAAATTTTGTTTTTCTGTGTAAATTTTTTTCATGATAATGTATTATTTAGTGAAATTTCGTAAACCCTCCCCCCAAATTAAAGTTTTCTGGAGGATTTTTTTATTGCAATTTTGTAGTCTTCAGTGTATTTGTTCAATAAGGCATCCTCAGTCCCATTCAGGCTTTAGTTGAGTGAGTGAAGTTAAAACTTCCATGATGTGTAAATATAAGCAACCTATAGAAACTGATACCAGTAGTAAACATGGGCATTTTTGCATGATGGCCATTTTTAAATGTCTGAATTTTTTTTTCATACTACAGACATAATCACACTGTAACCTAAACTGGGTATCACTGGCCAAATAAAATATTGGAAAAGTGATGCCAACTAAATGCATCACATAAAATTTAATATTACACTTTTAACTTAATTTAAATTTTCAATTTCAAAATCAAGATCTTCTTGGAAAAATGTATAAATTGAAAGATGTGAAATAAATTTAAGTTCATTCTTAAAAGTAAATTTGCAACCATGAATATTGATCTTACAGAGATAAAAAATTTAGTACTGTATGAAATTATTGCCACAAAGTAATAAAGCCTAAAATTTTTCCAAAAAAAATATGAAATGTAGGTTAAAAATCCAATTTCTATTAAAGAGGAAAATATCTTGCCAGAAGAAACACAAGTAGAAAATATTAAAGCCTTTTATTGCAATGCATTCAATTTCCAGACAAATATCTTTTTACAAATAATCAGACCTTTTATAAACATGACCTCGGCCATGATATTAAGGACTTGTTTGTCTTAAATAATAAAATAAATATGTGTAAATTATAAAATACATATTAAATAAACTGAAAGTACATTGTAATTAACACATGAATCAACTCCCTGTGTAGTAAAGAAATATCCATAACCAAAGAGACATTTTCGACGACTAATTGACATTGTTTTTGTGCAATAAATGAATATCTAATCGTCATATATGAAAATGTCACTTTGATATTGAATAGAACAGAAAATAAATATAATTCATGACATTATTCCATACAAATATGGCCATGTTTACCGTATTGAGATTCTTTTGTATATAGTTGATGATACTACAATACATTTTACGTTGTTCCAGGAAAGTAATTAGTCTGATAAATGTTGCCTGAATTTCATACCCACTTACCCCGAGGCAAGGGTCATATGAAATATAGACGTACATTTTATTCAGACCATAGTACTCATATGGAGCTATAATAACGTTTTTAACGTTGTTCCTGATGGGTAATTAGTCTGATAAATGTTGCTAGAATTACATATCCACTTACCCCGAGGCCAGGGTATAAATTAGAGACAAACATGTATATCAGATCCTATTACCTGACTGGAACCATAATAATATTTTATCATACTGCAAACCATGTATATGATGCTATTTCCGAAAGAAGAAATGTTTTTTTCGCCGCTAGATTCTAAATGTTTTTGCACCATCATAAAGATCATGTCCATCAATAGTGTACTCATACTGAAAAACCAAAAATAATTTTTTTCAGAGAAGACCCTTGGGTGAATGAAAAATTCCGAAGTTTTGAGTCTTTTTACTTCAAATACCAAGTCAACAAGCTGAGTTTTTTTTCCTGACATCACTATTTTTAGCCATATAAAACAGGTGCAGTATAACAAAATGTATCAAAGGAATAAAAAGTAAACAAAATTTATCTCTATAATTTAAATAGCTTTCCGAACACAAATAGTTTGAAACCTTGCGTATACAACTTCAAAATCAAAATTGCGTAAAAGTCTATAAATATCCAGCACTAAGTAAACAATGTAAGAGTATTGGTGATTGGTCAGGTACTGTTACCTAGGAAACAATGAAGAACTTTCAAACATGTGCGTAGAAAACAAACCTCTTAAATTTCATAAAAACGATCAATGAAAGTTTGCTATATGTTTAACTACTATGACTTACATACAAATGGTAAGGAAGGCAGTGAAAAATTTTGCCGAGAGGTCAAAGGTCAAAAGGTTATTATATCTTTTGTGCAATATTTTCAATAGAAAAAAGGTCACGCAACGTCTTTTTTTTTTCATTTATACTATCCATGCATATATTGCACTTTTTAACTGTGAACATAATGCATTTAACTTTCACACGTAACATTTAAAATCTTTCATTCATTCAAGCAGTCATTTTTAACATCATCAGTACGTTTATATTAACCTAAACACATGTATCAACAACTTGAGTTAGAACTCTCCAATAAAGGTCAAGGTCATATGAAACCATTTTCAAAATGGCAAGAATGTGACCTTGACATTTCTTTTCATATCTTTTGTAAATTTACATATTTAAATATTAATAGAAAGAGGAGAAATTGATTGATTCATAACAAACTCACAGGCTGAGTTTTTGTGATCCTAAAAAAAAACAAGGTCAGAGGTCAAGGTTATCAAACGACCTTGAACACACCATTATATATCAATGCTGGCCTGTTTGACCGATTTATATTTGGAGTTTCTTGCTGGAGAACCATACTTTTCCATCTTGACACCATCACTGTGATCGCGTCGGAATTGTTCGTCACTATCGTAACTTCTATTATCACCTGAGTCTCGCACTCTTGCGTCACCGCTACGATAATTTCGGTCTGATTTCTGGTTGTAGTCTCTCGGCCGGTTGAAATTATCACAATGGCCATAGTTTCCAGATTTATAATTTCCGCCCTCCGGGGCCTGCGAACTACTATGATAGTCATGTATATTCCTATCGACACGACCTTGACCATACGAGTCCTGATCTCTGTCGCCATGGTGATGGTCACCATGGTGATGATGATCTGGCAGATCATGATGAGGAAAACTCCGATTCTGAGCAACGTGGGCAGGTACAGTATTATGCCTAGAGAGGGGGTTGGGTGAAGAGGGTGCACGTGTGGGGCGGGGAGATTGCGTGACAGTGGTAGGGTGGGTGGCACGCCAATATGCTTCCAAAAACTCAGCCAAGTGTTCACATGCATCTTCAAGCTGGTTCTCGTCCAACACCACATCAAACATGTCCTGTAGAAACCAAACGCCATACGTTAATATTGGTAGAGAGCAAACATATATATATATATAGAGAGAGAGTATAATATAGTGCTGAATATACAATATATCATATATCATATTGAAAAAAATATGATACAAACGTATTGTAAAGTGTACATATACAATATACCCAAATGCCAAACATACATTTTGTAAATACTGGTACATGTACATGTGTATAAGACAGTTTATTGAATATATGATATATTGCACATTCTATAAATCTAACCTTTTACTGAATATATGATATATTGCATACTCTATCAATCTCACCAAACCAAAAGTCATACGTTAATATCGGTATGCAACAAAACATGGTATGCTTTTGTATATTATGATATATGATAAGATATACTTGTACAGTATATCAAAAACAAACATGTCCTGCAGGAAAATGTGATATATCATGTATGATATACGATATATAATCTATAAATATACCAAACTAACACGTAATATGCAGAGTATATTCCAACATCAATATACGTTGATAAATACTGAAAATTCAAATTGCAAAACAAATACAATTTATAAATGCATACAAAGAGGATGTAATACTGACTTATAGTACCGTAGAAAGGGAAATTTCACTCCTGTTAAATCTTCATTTTATTGGTTGAAAATTAAAACATGAAAAAATTTGGTACACTGCACATCCGTCCCAATGTCTCAAAGTGCAAATATCAAACAGTATTTCATTTTCATACCCCGAAGGACAAAATTAAGACTCGGACAATTCATTCCCATATTTCGATGGGGGGAAATCAACACTGTTCACAGACTGTTTGGCATTTAACGGTGATTATACATTTTTATCTATAAAATACCCGTTATTACTGAATGGTCTAAGGGTGTAAATCAACAAATTTGTAAACTACAATTTAAATCTCCAGTTTCCAAAAAAGAGAACTGCAATTTTGGACCTGATCTTGACAAGACTTGCTGGTATTTAATGGCAAGTAATGGTGAGAATGATTCATTCAAGTTTTCAAGGTCCATAACTCTTGATAAATCCGGTCTAGAAAATGAAAATGCAAAAGACAAATGAGCAGAAAAACAGATAGCATAAAATAAAACAAAACAAGTCTGGTTCTTTGCTTTCAAGGCAAAATGTACGTCACACACATCACTGAAAATAAGAAAATGCAGATATTGCAGATTACATAAGCCGCAAACAAAATTCATAAAGGAATTACATATAATTTAGACTAGGGTACTTTCTCCAGAGAATGATGCAGCATGGGAGAGTGGTGGGGTAGATGAAGTGACCCCACGAGGTAAGTTAGGATGGGGCCCAGGAAGGGGGAAGAAGATGATGATTTTTTGATACATGTGTGACCAGGGATCCTGGGAAGTAAAGGGTGTGTGGGTTTACTGTTAGGTCATGCGCGGTCATGCATGCCAGAAACATTAAGTATCATACAATTAATTGAATAAGGTTTGGCCATGTGAAAGTTTGCAAAATGCAAGGGAAATTATTGGAATGATAATGAAAAGTCAGGAATGGTGCACAGATGATGAGATATGACACAGAACTAATAGTGAATGGTGTACAAGTAACACAGAATCACTGGTGTACAAGTAACACAGAACCAATGGTGTACAAGTATCTATTCTCATCAATAACTTGTGCTGGTCTTGGTTCTATGTGTTTTGAGAATGTGGAGTTACATTTACCATGACAAAATCAAAATACAACTTGAAATGAGGTCGCTGGTGATACCAGAATGTTATGCTGTTCTTAGTACTTTGAACATTTTTTGGTGCCAGAAGTGGGATGGTTGATACCACAATGCTCTTCAACATGTTCAATAAGACTGAAAGATGGCAATTTCAATGCAAAATAAATTGTAGTGTCAATGTCATTAAGAATTGTAATGGTTTGTGTTGAAAAATATGGCCAAAGTGTGAACAAATTTGGCACAATCATGACAGTGTAAGAATTTTAATTCTGGTACTAAGATAGTGCCAATGGAGGGAATGGTGAAAATGGAAAATAAATCTGAATTATGTAAGTATTAATACTCAAGACTTTTGCCTCTGGTACCATGGTTAAGAGTGGTAATGGTGTACTTGGCCCATGATAAGAACCATGACCATGGTGGGAATGGTGCACAAGGCAAAATACTGTCAGTATTACACAATACTTTTGCTTCTGGTACCATGGTAAGAGTGGTAATGATGTATACCATGTCCATGGTGAGAACCATGCCCATGGTGTGAACCATGACCATGATGGGAACCGTGCCCATGGTGGGAATGGTGGTGTGAGTGATGATGGTGGTGGGAGTCATGGGGGTGGGAGAAGGGCAGGGCGAGATGGAGGGGCATAGGCTCAGGCTGGCGAGTGGCCCTCCAATACGACTCCAGGTAATAAGCAAGAGAGTCGCACGCTTCCTCTAGCTCGTTCTCGTCGAGAATCAGGTCAAACATCTCCTGAAAATAACCATATGAAAAATGTCTGATAAAGCCAATATTAAAAGGTGTATGAAAAAGCCCATACTATAGGGAAAATGTATGAAGTAACTGCATGAAAGATGCCTGAAATAGCTAGCGTTACAAGGACAATACATGAAAAGCATGGAGCAAATGTACAATAAAATTTTTCAAGGAAAATGCCGGAACATCTCTGGACAGCATATTGGTCATATAATACTCTGTTAAAAGAATGTTGACATCAAATAGTACAGCAGTGCAGACCTAGCTCTCTTTGGTCTGAGGGGTGGTGGTCCATCCAACTAAAAGCTAAGCTAAAGGAAAGGAGGTTGATGAAATGAGTCAAAATTCTGTTTTTGATATTTTTTTTTGGTGAGGTTTTAAGGCTCTATTTCCAGTTGTTGTGATAACAGAAAAATTAAATACAACGAAGTTGGCTGAAGATGCACGACTTTGGCAATATCCAGATCCAAACATTTTCATGGTGAGTTGAAGGAGACATTAAAAAAAAAATATATCAAATATCTTAAAATATGTAAGATATGGAAGTACATAATTTCTGGCTTTTTGAAAATACTGTTATTATACCCCTAAAACCTAAAACATAAAAGAATTTATGATTAGCCTAGATCCCTAGTTCCTCCCTCTAAATCCATTTTTGATAGAGTTACGTCAACCAAAGTCTATAAAATCCACAATTCATTTTAGGAAATTATAAAATTCTTAAATTTTATTCTATAAAATCCACAATTTATTTTTGGAATTTTTTTTCACACAGAACTTTTGTAAAGTAAAAAGATGTGTTGTTAGATATTGTCGAAAATGAAATGTACATGAAAATATCTGGATGAATACTTATTTTGACAAGACTTATATTTTTGTTGAATAAGCACTATTTTTAATGTAAAAATTCATTATCACACTGATATCAATTTCATGTATATATGTCACTAAAATATTTCTAAAATTTTGTGAATAACTATTTTCCAAAAATTTTGTGAAAGTGAATGTGAGTTTTGTGTTAGAAAGAAAGTTAAGATAAAATCTAAAGTTAAAAGTTTAATTTTGAATAAAAACTGATTTTTGAGAAAAATTGTACGGGTTAAGTGAAATAGTGTGGTACTGAAACAGTAGTACCAATATTCTATAAATTTCTACTTTGTTCTATTAAAAAGTAAGTTGTACCTTAAAAGCTCAAGGAACATTTTGTCGCCTGTCTCGGTTAAAAATGACCTTACCATTGATAATGTACAGAAGGCACTCAAGTTTGACATAACGACAGACAAAGAGCAAAGTGAACCCAAAGTCCAGCTGATTTCGGCAATCAAACAAATTTGCGAAGTGCGACTTTTTCATCATGCTTTAGTAATCTTAAAACTCACTTTCATTAGCATAAAGGTATTTGGATCTATCCCCTAAATCAAGGAAAGTTGAATAAAAATTTGAATACAATATATGACAATACAAGAATGTATGCAAAAGAAATATAGCATACATGTACATAACCCACTATAATATGGTGAAATTACATGTCGTATAATTGTACGATATTTGTATAATATTTGCATCTCAGGCTTAAATTCCTGTATATGCCATTTCTGCCTTCATTGATTAAGCTTACCACAAGCCACTTTCTGCGCATTCATATTCCAATACGGTATACGATGTAAAGGACAAACAATACAATATATAACATACTGTACCTTCATATTACAATATACGATATACATAACAAACAATATATTGTATATATAGTTATTATTGTATGATTTCTCACCTGACTGCATTAATTGAGCTTATCAGCAGCCACTAACTGTACATTCATATTACAATATATGATCCAAAAAACAATAAAATATATAACATAAATATCATATAATTTCTCACCTGACTGCATTGATTGAGCTTATCAGCAGCCACTAACTGTACATTCATATTCCGACTTTGGGATTTTCCTCGAGATTTGATTAATCGCTGTAATACCTGCAATATAAAAGGCAAATATTGTTCCGTTTAATATTTTCAAGCCATTTACTAAGGAATCGAAATTTGTGAACATTGTTTTTGTTCAAAGAAATACTGTTTGAAATAGTCGTAAAAGTGCTTAACTTAAAATGAACTTAAAATGCTTTCGATTCTCTCTTCTGTCACATTTTTATGATGTTTTTCATACGTGTACTACTTACCTTTGGTGATGCTATTTTGACATATACAATAATAGGAGCTAAGGAAGTCTTTGCTAACTGGGAGGGGTGGTTGATTGTGTCACAGTCCAGAACAACCAACTGTAAGGAACGAGCGAGGTCAAATATCCTCTCTATTTCAACCTGTACTTCGCCTGTAAAATAAACGACAGCGTTGTTAGATACGATAAATGTTTTCAATTTAATTTCATTCGGAAAACTGTAAACGTGGTTATTTTCGCTGGGTGGAAATTTTTGCGATATGACCATTGATAAAGTACGTGTGGGGGGTTATTTTGGCGAATTTCCTTTGGTCTTTTAAATTAATTGTAATATTCACATGGGGGTTATTTTCAAGATAGTAATACAATCGTGAAAACGTGAAAATAAACACACACACATCCCCCCCCCCAAAAAAAAATTTCCACGTTTACAGTAAAGGTGAAAACAGGCTGTGATGGAAAAGGAGTACAAAGTAGAATAAGTGACAGAGAATTTTGACAAGGAATATGAACAATCTACTTAAAAGAAATATCTGATTATTCAGTATCAAAAGTAAGAAATCTGTAAATTATTGGCAGATGATTCTCACCGTTGTTTAATTCTGTACAAAGCTGCTAGATTGCTCATTGAATCTGAATCTACTTTATCCAAAAGTTTTAAACTCATACTTTCACATGATAGGAAAATTTCAAAATTTATTTTTTTTATTTCAAACATTTTTTATACAAGGAAATCCATGAGTAGAATTCAATTCTTGAGGATTTTAAATAAATAATTCAAATTTTCAACAAAAAAAAATCTATATTTGGTCACTAACACATTAACATTTTCGACCAGCTACTTTCTCTGTGCCTTACCTATACCAGTTGTTCGACTGTTAATCAATCCACGTTTACTGGGATTATTGAGTAAGGAACGTTTTGCTAACGAAATGTCTGCCGTAACACGAGTAATGATTATCCTACAAAAAATAAAATTAAAAATATCTAAATACTTTTTGGACTACATGTACATTCTTATCAAAGTTTTTACAACGAAAAATGTGTGTAACAGTAAAGTTTCGATACAATATCAACAACTTATACATTTTTTGATATTGCATATCAATTTTACTGTAGTAAGAATTTCCATAATGCCATATTACAAATTTTTTAATAATTTATGTAGATGATGGAAATAATGACTTACCATTGTATCATATTACAAATTTTTTAATAATTAATGTAGATGACAGAAATAATGACTTAACATTGTGTCATATAAATCGAGCAGAACAACCTTTTCAATATTTTTATCCTCTATGTTTTTAGGTATGTCAAAATCCAGGCATTTACTGCTCTGCACACTCCAAAATGTGCAATCAAGATAATGAGCAAAACTACAATTCATGCACACACGACTGCAACAATTACGAATATAACACAACACACCAACTAAATATAGACTTGACCTAGTCTTAGCCGAAGATTTTCGATTTTTTTATGCAGACACCTGCCTAAAATACATGTAGGAAAACTACCTATACATATAAAATTCTTTTATACATACCTTCCTTCAAAACGATGTTTGAGGAAGTCGAATAAAGCTTTCTGCATCATGTCTGTGACTTCATACCCCTTAAGTGAGGGACCTATCAATACTACAGGCCGCATGGAAGGCACGACTTCATAAGGTGGAACTGTCTCATTCTACCAATCAAATTCATGGATAATTCAAATTAGCCAATCATAATAAGTCTTACATGTATACTGAATTCTTTTCAATATGTTGAGAAATTGTTTGGAATAAGTTTACTTATCTTGAAAATTATTCGTATATTATATCAAAAGTTTCAGGAACCAGTGATGAAACCTTGAAAGACTTTTATAATGTAACTGATTATACATGTAAAGTTTCATTACTACGTATATAGACAAATGCCAAATTTCTTTTTCATTTTTTTTTACCTTTTTGAAGAAAGGCTTTTTCTTTTCTTTGGTCGGGGGGTTGATACTGGTTTGGGAATAGCTTAAAAATTAACAATATTTCCTACCTTTTTAAAGAAAGGCTTTTTCTTTTCTTTGGTTGGGGGGTTGATACTGGTTTTGGGTTTGGGGTTTCCCAGACTGTCACTGTCCTCTCCAACGGTACTCTCCACTCCATTCTCCGCTTCCACTCCTGGAAAATTAGACGAGTTTGTAAAACACAGATACCACCACACAACATAAAAGTTTTTTACATGTAGTACACGTAAAAGTACAAGTGTAAACAGGGTTGCCAGCACTCTCTGGGAGCAAAATTCCCCGACTTTTACCTGACCAAATCATGTTTTTCACTGACCAAAACACAAACATTTAAACGGCTTCCTGACCTCCTCATTAGCCGTCAAATCTGCCATTTCTTCTTTTTCTGATAGTTTTATGTTTATTTTTCAATATTTTAATAAATCAAAATGAAAGTATTCTTACGATACCTTTATCATTTAAAATTCATTTCTAATTACTTCAACTTAATACTTGAAAACTGTCATAGCCATAAAATTTAAATCTTCATAACATTTTTTCAGCTACGAAATAATTCTTCCCTGACTTTTATGGATTTTTATTTTTCACTGACCGAATTCCAAAATTCCCTTATGATTCCCTGACCTTGAAAAAAAAGGCAATTTCCCTGACTTTTCAAGACTGCTGGCAACCCTGGTAAAGCTAAATAACGAGGTTGAGATTTCCTACGTGAAACTTATACGTTTACTTCTATTCTGATCCGCTACTGTGACGTCATCATTTATTGCATCTAACGTTATTTGGCTTACAAGGTGCACATAGGCAGTGCACATGTATAAAGCGAGATACACTTAGGACTTTACTTCAAACTTATTTCATAAGCTTTATATTATGAAATAATTCAAAGATTATTGCAATCAATTCAGATTGCTTTCAAGTTTCTGTTTCAATTTAGATTTAACCTAACTTAATGTTCCTTTTGAATTTAACCTGTCCAAAAGTCAACTCAAGTTCACGAAGATATTACAAATACGCGTTATGGTTTTTAAAAAAGAAATCTCAACAACTTTTAAAAACGTGTAGTTCAATTTGTACACTAAACGTACCCGTACAAGTTACATGTAGAAAATCTCCACCTCTCTATTATGTGGTTAGGCACCAACTTGAAGGTCAACAAACAAAATTATGAAAATTGTTTAAACTGATCAGAAATACTGATACTGTTAAAAGAAAACAGCACCAATATAATTTTCAAAAGCTATTCTTGTAGCAAAGTAGCCAGAAGTAAGTAATCTGAAAGGTTATAAGACTCTGACCAGATGATTTTAGCTAAACAATGTTTCAGGTAATCTAATATTTACATGTAGAAGTGTTAGACTTTAAAATTATCTGGTGCATTAGGGCATGAGAAGATGGGGAGGGGATACTTGCAGCTTACTGGATTGACAGACAGACAGACAGAGTTTATATTAGCGTTGGGACAGTGCATTAGATTTTTTTGTTAGATTTATTTGGTGTGGGACGGATGGAACTTGAGAATTAAATTGGTTTGTACCTGTACCACTGACGGATGGAAAGACAGATGGACAGACGGATGGATGGACAGAGTTTATATTAGTGTTAGGACAGAGTGTTAGATTTACCTGGTGTGGGAGGGGTGGAACCTCGAGAATTAGATTGGTTTGTACCTGTACCACTCCCTGGTAACATGGATTCTATACCAGATACAGAGTTCGGTCTGAAATTACAAAATGAAACATTGAAACTCATGACAAAATCTTAAATTTGAAGAAAGAATAATTTAAAAGCAAAATTAATTACTTTTTCTAATGAATCTTTTACGGTTTTTTTTTTCTTCAAAAGTTACAATTTTTATTTCTCACATTAATTTGCATTGTACTGCTGTACCAACCATACATTTTTCATTTTCAGAAAGGTACTTTCGGAAACATAAAATTATTCGAAAAGATGATGATTGTTTGACAAAAGACTGACATAAACTGATATCATAACTTTCATATTTCCATGTAAAAATTTGTTTAAAGATTCAATTTAACTACTTTTGAAATGAAAATGTTTTTCTTTGCTGAGGTGTACTACATGTACTTACACTTTTGCTTTTGAACCACTCGGGACCTGGATCTTTATATTTTCTAGTTTGGCAGGGCTAGGTATAAATCCCACATCACATCCCTCCTTCACCAGTCGTCCTATCCACCATTCATTGTTAAATTTCTGAAATTCAAAAAAACAAAAAACTTTCTTTGAAGCAAACTCGATATCATTAAGACAACTTGCAGTTTTTAGACTTTTTGTATTTTTTCAAAGAAATAAAGAGTTTTGTCATCATTTACTGAACAAGACAATATACGGTTTTTATATTACCGCTATAATTGCTTGATAGACACACGCACCAAGACCGAACATGAAAATTTTTGACGCTATTTTCACTTTGATGTCATAGATCTGTTATGACGTCAAAGTCATTTAATTTCCATTGTTATTATTAAGAAACAATGACTCTGATTGGCCAAAAAATTTTGTCAATACCTGTATCGACACAAAAAGGAAGTACCTGCTTAGCAACGTCATAAGCAACGTTGTTAGCATCTCAATTTCAAAGCTGCAAATAAAGGTTGAAAAAATGACGAAATGAAATGATAAGTAATCCACGCACAAGATGAATAAGTTTTCCCTCAATTTTTGGTGTTGATACCTCGATCAACCAAAAAAATATTTCAATGATTCCTGAAGTAAGAAAAAATGTCAAATATTGTGACGTCAGGTCTTAGCATGTGTAAAATGCAAATGAAAATTGTCTCTTGTGCTTTTAACCTTACGCAATAAAAATATGAGTGATTTCTGGATACAAACCTCTTTTATATGCAGGAAGTCTTTCATTTCAAAGGAAACTTGCTGTCCCGGCACAGGACAATCTGTTTCCGGGCCGCCATTAAACGACACATTTGTTCGCACAGCAAACGCCACAGGTTTTGTCTGAAACAAGACAAGGAAGTTGTTTACTTTGACTAGGTATTTTCAGGCTTGAACATGAGTCTTCTATAAGGAAGTTATCCATTACTGATCATTTTCTTTTACATCTTCATAATGTACTAATGTTTCTTAGAAAGAATAGACTTTACTTTCCTTGTGATATACTCAAAATAAGTAAGAAAGGTTGACTGTAAGTAGAATCCTGTGACCCACCCCTCCAACCCCCTCCAATCCCCATCCCACAGGTTTTAATGTGACTTGCCCTAGCTTTGTTCAGTTGTTCTTGAGCTCGTCTCCTTGTTTCTGTACGGAGTGGATTATCATCATCTAATGACAGATCGGAGGAAGGTTGGCTGTATGTAGAATCCTGTGACCCTCCCCCTCCTCCCCACCCCACCCACAGGTTTTAATATTACTTACCCTAGCTTTGTTCAGTTGTTCTTGAGCTTGTCTACTTGTTTCTGTACGGAGTGGATTATCATCATCGACTGACAAATCGGAGGAAGGTTGGCTGTATGTAGAATCTTGTGACTCCTGAAAAAAGAGCATATCATTAAAGCTTGACGACCATAAGGACAGACATACAGACAGACACCTGACAACACCGGATTTGCTGCTTTGCTTCACTGGCAACATAATAAATCTGGTGACCGCAATACTGCTCTAGACTGTATCCTCAATTCACACAGCCATATCAAAAACAATGAGTTGAACTTCAAGAGGAAAATGTACGTTAGATAGAGCATATCATTAATGCTTGACAACCATATAAAGGACAGACTTACAGACAGACACCTGACAACACCATCTCAGATTGCTGCTTTGCTTCACAGGCAACATAATAAATCTAGTAACCACAATACTGCTCTAGACCGTATCCTCAAATGTGAGAGCCATATCAAAACAATGAGTTGAATTTTTAAAATGGAAAATGTGGTTATAATTTGATTCAGTCTAAATCTAGATATTTCCTCATTTCCAATAACCAGAATGGATGCAATGCGGAAAGCAGAAAAGAGAGGGGGAGGAGAAAAGATCCCAAAATGCAGTCAGGAAAGCCCCTCCAACAAGGGAAAACCCAACAGTATCCGTAAAGTGCTACGTCTGGGATACAGAAGGGAAAAAATCCCCTCTCCAACAAATTTTCTAAAATTCAAATGCCTTTTTATGCTGATTTTTTTCAGATAAGAGAAGACCAATTACGTCAATGGCAACTTCAAAAATTATCTTTAAAATGTTATCATTATCATAAAAGCATTATCAAATGCTTGTCATTGTCATGCAGTGGCGTAGCTACTACCATGTGTGCTTGTCTGCTAAAGCATCCACTTTTTCCCAAAATTTCTAAATTTAGCACTTATACTTTTCTCTGGATTTGACGCAATGCTCTGGAGTGGATATTTTCCCTGGAACTTCTGGACACCATCCAGTGCATTGACCTGGACTTGCTCAGGGCCAATTTCAAAGATCATTAGACCCCTTTCATACTGAAATTTAGCTTAGCTACGCCACCGTCAAGTCTCATCAAATGGTTGTCAAGTCCAATCATATCCTTCATATTTAGCTTAGCTACGCCACTGTCAAGTCTTATCAATGGTTGTCAAGTCCAATCATATCCTTCATATTTAGCTTAGCTACGCCACTGTTAAGTCTTATCAAATGGTCGTCAAGTCCAATCATATCCTTCATATTTAGCTTAACTACGCCACTGTCAAGTCTTATCAATGGTTGTCAAGTCCAACCATATCCTGCATATTTAGCTTAGCTACCCCACTGTCAAGTCTTATCAAATGGTCGTCAAGTCCAATCATATCCTTCATATTTAGCTTAGCTACGCCACTGTCAAGTCTTATCAATGGTTGTCAAGTCCAATCATATCCTTCATATTTAGCTTAGCTACGCCACTGTCAAGTCTTATCAAATGGTCGTCAAGTCCAATCATATCGTTCATATTTAGCTTAGCTACGCAACTGTCAAGTCTTATCAATGGTTGTCAAGTCCAATCATATCCTTCATATTTAGCTTAGCTATGCCACTGTCAAGTCTTATCAAATGGTCGTCAAGTCCAATCATATCCTTCATATTTAGCTTAGCTACGCCACTGTCAAGTCTTATCAAATGGTTGTCAAGTCCAATCATATCCTCCATATTTAGCTTAGCTACGCCACTGTCAAGTCTTATCAAACGGTCGTCAAGTCCAATCATATCCTTCCTATTTAGCTTAGCTACGCCACTGTCAAGTCTTATCAATGATTGTCAAGTCCAATCATATCCTTCATATTTAGCTTGTCTACGCCACTGTCAAGTCTTATCAAATGGTTGTCAAGTCCGATAATATCCTTCATATTTAGCTTAGCTACGCCACTGTCAAGTCTTATCAAATGGTTGTCAAGTCCAATCATATCCTTCATATTTAGCTTGTCTACGCCACTGTCAAGTCTTATCAATGGTTGTCAAGTCCAATCATATCCTTCATATTTAGCTTGTCTACGCCACTGTCAAGTCTTATCAAATGGTTTTCAAGTCCAATCATATCCTTCATATATAGCTTAGCTACGCCACTGTCAAGTCTTATCAAATGGTTGTCAAGTCCAATCATATCCTTCATATTTAGCTTAGCTACGCCACTGTCAAGTCTTATCAAATGGTTGTCAAGTCCAATCATATCCTTCATATTTAGCTTAGCTACGCCACTGTCAAGTCTTATCAAATGATTGTTAACCATGCACCATTCCTCTCTCATTACATTTTATTATCCCTAACATTCCCTTCCCTCTACCTTTTCATCTTGCTACTTTATTACGAACACTTTCATAGTGCAGTTGCACGAGAAATAAAGCTTAATTTACTGAGCTAATCTCAATACAATCAGATCAACTAGTTGACATCGCCCTAATTTTTTTTCAAATCTGGGTGTGGCAAGCACGGTGACACCGCCCTAATCTTGGGAGTGTCATTTCTCACACAACGCTTCTGAATCAATCTGCTTTCAACTGTCAATGATTTAATAGTAATCGTTAATTTATATATCATATCAAAGATCTTGTCAAAGTCTATTATTGTTTATTCCGCACATAATAACATTAGTTATAAAAAGGAGGAAGGTTGATGAAGGGGAGAAGAAGCTTCTTTTAGAATTGTCCGTCCGACTGTCTGTCCGCGATTATTTTGTTCCTGTGTCTATCCGCGAATACTAGTATTTCATTCCGATTCGCCGATAAAAACAGCATTGAATGCCAACCCCCCCCCCCCCCCCCCATTCTTTCCTATCAAAATACACCTTCTCCCGGGCAAAGAATGTTACTGCGAAGCACTAAGTCGGCTTCCACATGCAGGAAACAGGCTCTACATCGAGTTAACAAACAACAGACGGCGAGTAAGGAACAAAAAAATCAATCCTATAATCCGATAAAACACTCGTTCCTCAATGAATGCCATGCACTCGCATCGGGTTCAAGATGAACAGGAGATATTTTCATTCTTAAAAAAATTGGGAGTTGAATGGCCAAAATCACAAATTCTTTCGACGTTTAATTCTAGCACATAAGATGTGAAATTTCATTTGCGATGCTATTTTCAATGTCTAAGAAGCCTTTGGTATCAGTATTTGATATATCACCACCCCCCCCCCCCCTTATTCAGCCATCACCTTTTGAAACAATCTACCTCACCAAGGCCACGTCCATATTCTTCAGAGGTTTGGTTTGACCGAGGCAGATGGGAAAAGGTAGTTCAGTGGTCAGTCAAAAGTTGGATTTTCGGCTAATCGTCCAGACTCGTTCCCTTTTCTGTGCATGCAATGTTTATAAGTAAGCAGACAACCGCTGCAATTTCCATCAGTCCCTTTGGTGCATAAGGAGCAAAGTCAACTAAGGCATTTAAGGAAAGGGTGGGTATTGTAAAATTGGTGGTCGGTCAAAATTATGATTTAATTATTTATTTAATTATGCTTCTTGTTGATGTTCCAGAAATATCCCCTCTCTGCGCATGCAATGAACATTAAGGCACTACAATGTTTCCTAGTTAGCAGACGACCGCTGCAATCTCCATCCAATCCCATTGGCGCATTATGCATATTGCAGAAACAATATCTAACATCGTATCGCATCGATGCACGGAATTTCTCTCGATTTATGGTGTTATTTGACTTCAACGTGAAGTTTTAACAAAGAAATCAATAAAATATCAGAGTATTACAATATGGGGAGAATCAGCGTCTAAACGAGAAGTCGGCAGGTGATATCAATCAGTAAAGCTCCAACGAGCATGACCTCCTCCCAACAGACAAAACATGCCGTACAGAGCTTGGGGTCTATATGGAAGGAAATTATGGAACGGGATAGTAGAGGGGGGGGGGGGGGTACTGTTTATTGTTTATGAAAGAGGCGAATTTCATCTTTTAAATCGGTTATAGCTATAAAGTGTTAACAAAGAATATACAGTTCGTCAAAGCGGCTATGAATTTGGCGACGAAGATCCTTGGGTTTTCAAAACTACGCTCGAACGAGTATGAATTCTCAATAAGAAAACACGCCACATGACCTATAACATGTATAAGGAGAAGGAATGAGAACTACGGATGACGTAGGGTCGTCGTGTTTCAAGATTTTTATTTTAGTTGAGGAAAGGGGGGGGGGGGGTTGTTCAAGACTAACATGTAACAAATCTCTAACGAGTATGACCTCTCTATAGACACAAAGCACAGACGAAGACAATGAGTATATGATGTACATACTATATACATTTGTAAGTGTGTCCAGATATTTCTATCAGGGAGATTTTCTTTGTGCTTTTCTTTCTTGAATCATTCATGAAATTTTCAAAAATAACACTTATCAAAGCCCGAGCAATTAGTAATTTCCTTAAGGATTTGAAAGAGGAAGGAAGGAAATGGGTGGCTCGTTTTTACAGTCATTTTGTGTCCAGGGTTTGGAATATTAATCTTTTATAACAATTCCAAGAATAGTTATGGTATCTCTGCAAAAATGTTCTGGTGAGTAAATGTAGTAACACTCAACGGTCGAAGTGTTTAACTGAGCTGTGAGATTTTTCACAAGTTGTTTTTTAATTTCACCGCAAACTCAAATGCCATAATTTCTGACAGTAAATAAGTATGTTCAAAAAGTGGAGCAATCGGTTATCTAAATCACTATTACGTCAAAATGATCTTCGTCTGGGTCCTTTTCGAAAGCAGAAAAATAACCATGACTCGTACAATAAGACAGACGGACAGACAGACAACACAGACAGACAGACAGACAGAAAGACCAACAGAGATGAATGAAAGAATAAACAGAGAGAGAATCGCTGATTTTTTATGAATGATTTCCATATTCTGCAACTGACTCACCATTAAGACAGAATAAATGAACGAATCAATGAAACAATAAACGAACGAGAGAATCGCTATTATAATAAATTTCTTCTTCATTCTCCAGATATTTCTGATAGTGACTCACCAGGGAGATAGAGGAGGAGCTTTCCAGTAGGTTATACTGATCCTGTGACTGTATCTTAACCGCCACCATATTGCCTTCCACTGCTCTCGGGCAAGCTAGGGCGATGTTGGACAAGAGTCGCAGCAACAAATCGCCCAGGCTTCGATAATTGGGCTAAACTGATCGCCCAGACTTCGATAATTGGGCTAGAAAGATCGCACAGGCTTCGAAAATTGGGCTAAACAGATCGCCCAGGCTTTGAAAATTGATCTAAACAAATCGCCCAGGCTTCGATAATTGGGCTAGACAGTTCGCCCAGCCTTCGAAAATTGGGCTATGTCGGGCGGAAGTTTTTCTAATTTTATTTTTCTGGGACTGGCTCTACAAGCAGTTATTCACAAGCGAGCGCTTTTTTGTTCTCTGAATAACAAGCTCATTGACAGCATCGAAAATTTTATCTTGGCACATAAAGTCGATATTCAAAAACGGACAGGTATTGGACACCGGATTTTGACTAAACTAACAAAACACTCTAATCTTGCATGTGATTGGCGATGCAAGTCCAAAGGCGAGATCTCATAAATTGTTCAGGGTGGGCGACTACAGGGCGATGTCTTTGAAAATTAATTTTCTGCAGTATAATGGATGATCAAAATAGAATTAGAATAGCATTTGCATCAAATCGAAAAATCCTTGCATAGACGCATATCGTAAAACTCAGCAGTCTGTGGGTAGCATCAGTTAGGAAGCTCGTCTAGACAGCGATGTAATTCTCGTCACATTACATACAGCGTGAGTTGATCTAGAAGAAATTCGCAAAAAGATTAGTCGTTAGGTGAAGTTGAACGATCCGAAACTCGGCAAATTTTGAAAGAATGCGCTACCTGAAACAATCGACAAACTAGGTCATTGACCCACTATGACGTTTTTGTATAGATCCGAATTCACGATGTACCGGCAAAGACAAAGAAATAAACAACGTAGATAGGCTAAATCAATGATAATGTTCCTGATATAGTGGTGAATGTTTTCGTTTCACACAAATTTGGGGAAATGTATATGGCTGATCTCCTTCTAACTTTCCAAAAAAGATATAAATCCTCACAATCTGACTCAGTTATGAATCATGTCATGTGTATCACGATCAATTCCACCGCATCAATAATATATAAACCGGGCGTCCTTTTTTTCTTCTTTTTAGTCCTGGTCTAAATGTCACGGTGTACATACGATCACTGCACCAATTGATCGTACCATCACATTTGTTACATTTCAGTAACATATGCTGGTATTTGGCCTAACCACTGCACCGCACAGATACAAGTCTACAGTCAGTGTGATCTGATGGCATACTAGATTGTTCAGTGACACTAGTGACGCTAGAAATCCGTTAGCAGTCCTAGAAAATCGATACCATATAGTAGTGGAATAGAGGAGCTGCATGCCTTGTATCGATTCATCCTAGGAAGTTTGAAACAAGAGGACTGCACAACGAATAGGCGAAAAAAATTCTACTACGCAGTCTGACCAGGTTGTCCCATACTGATCGAGTGTGTCTTTGGCTTGGACACAGTCGTATAGAGAAAAATTCCGTCTCTCTTGATAGACAGAATTTCGTCCTGGGACATAGAACTTAAAAGCAATACAAATAATATAGGAAGTGGCGTAGTAATTTTTTCAAATGCTCAACCAATGAAGCGTTCAAAATACTAGAAATAGATCAATTTTCAAATGTACGACCAAAGCTGAAAAGATCGGACTTAAAACTGTATACAAGATATGTCTAACCACATGACTGCACATCTGAACATTTTTCTAGTCAGTTTTCCGAAATACGAATGTATACAGGATTAAAGATGGAGTACTGTCAAAATTTCCTTAATTCCAATCTCTTTCCCGTACCAAACAATGTTGAAGCTACTCCTACATATATGACTATATCGGGTACCTGTAGAATGCGAAACGAAAAGAAAGTTTCTTTTCATTTCGTTTCGTTTCGTCTACATTTCGCTTCGTTCTATTTTTTTTTTTTTTTTTTGTATTTTACAAGTAACCCCATATATCTTGTATGTAACCGTCTCATCTTGAGGTATTCCTTTAATCTGGGAAAATTTGCTAGCAAATCTGAGTTATATTTGTAGATGGAAAACTCAATTTGAGTAATGATAGAAGTAAGGTCTGATAAACATTTACTCCTCTTTGTAAAACAAGCGCAAAAAGACTCGAGGTTACAGAGACGTTCGTCTTTTTTTTTTTTTTTTTTGGTATGTTGGTTCGAAATGGAGCAAACATCCCACTCTTGCATAATTGTTCCACACAATGAAATTAACAAAATCATGCTCGAGACAGTTTGATCTTAACCGATCTAAAAATGGAATATTGAAGTTAGAAAATATTACATCCATTCTTAAAATAGAAGCGAAAATGAAGCTCAACTATTTCAAGGTGTGAAATCGAATGAATCCATGAATGAACAATTTCCAACTCGATATAGCTGCAACAAGGTGCTAATCTAGCGGGGGTGTCATCCCATTGCTGGGTTTATACACTCCCCCGCTCTTAATGTAAAACATACTAAATATTTATTGTAGAATATTAACAGAACTAATGTGGAAAATCCGGGATATTCCATGACATGCACAGCACGTTTTGGAACCTTTTTGGGATGATAGATGCCATTTACTACGTCACGTTTAAAAATAATTGGGTATGCTCACAGGGATTTATCACGCTTCCCGGTTGCTAAATTTTCAATGGATTATCTATAGAATAACCAATATAATGAATAGAGTAACCGGGAGGCGTGATAAATACCTGTGGATATGCTTTTGAACAAGGATTTTGTATAAGCTTAGCGGGAACGTGAAAACAAGACAGCATTTATAATGTAGCATACGATTCCTCTAGAACTGCATAAATATCCCATATGTGACCCTGACCTTTGACCGTGAAAATCACCAATGTTCTTCCTTCGGTAAAAATTAAGTAATAAGTATACATGTAATCCCATATGATTTCTGGGCTGTAAGTCTTGTACAAGAAAATGTGAAGCATACACGACGCCTGCAGTGCTATATACCCCTGCAATTATACTGCGAACAGAAAACAATATTTACGAACAGGAGCTAGTCTAGACACCCTACTGCCGTAAAGAGAGCATCTAAAGAAACCAAGATACGAAGCTGAACCAAACGTAGTTTATTTATTTTCATTGTAAATTCACCAAAATGCATACCTGTGTACCCGAAGCGATTGTGTAAATACGTGTATTATTTGAGGGAAGAAACCGTATTTTGGGACACTTGTCAGTATTTTCCTTCCACGTGGAAAATAGAAAATTCTATCGAACAAACTATATTTCAATATTGCGTTTTAAAAATTAACTATCAACAATGTGTCAGTGTGCATGTTGAAATTATAATATCGACAATGAACAAAGACCAATCACGCACCAATCATGATGCTGAATGAAACAAAACTCACTAGAGCAATGTTAAACGTCTTCAAATTTATTAGCATCATTTTAAAGCAGTAAATTTACAGCATGGACCAGACATGCACGTTTCAGATATTTAACCCTCGTCAGTGGTCTTGAAACGAGGCCAAAATTTGAGAAAATTATGTTCAAAATATACCTCAAGACATAGCAAGATGGCTGGGATATGATGCTACAGGTTTCAGAAATTTAAGAAAATTTTGTTAACAGGAATTTTCAAAATGCGTTTGAAGAAACGACCAACCGAAATTGATCGAAGTCTTTCATAACAAGAGGATTATAAAATTAAATCGGATTTGTTTGAGAAATCACGAGAAAGACTCTCTTTTCAATACTGTAAGTCTGTAACCGTGGTTATACTCGCCTGAGAAAATTTCGCGATTGTAACATCAAGGCAAAGTTCTCTGTCTTTGCAAAAATGCGGCAGGGTTATTTTAGCGAGGGTGAAAAATTCGCAAATTTCCTTGAAGACGTAAAAATTTCCCCAACGCGAAAATTTACACGTTTAAAGTAAATATACTTGCACAATGCAGTAAGGAGAAGAAGATTAAATGTACGGTAAACAACTTCTGCAGAGAAGAGTCCGAGGGGGAACAACTCCTATAATCATAAATTGGATCTGTAATTCATTGCTACGAAACCCCACTGCAAGTTTCATCTCATTGTCTGTAAAGACTGCAGATAATAGTTTAAAAATCCAATTTTCATCAAAGGGAAATCACTTTTGTCAAAGTTGGCGAACTTTATCCGTAGTTGTATTAGTTCTGTGATGTGTTAACAGAAGCTCAACAGCAAGTCTTAACAGAGAACAATTTGGAAATCCTACATGTCACAGACGGACGGACAGTTAGATATAGTAGAAATCTGTAGTTCCCTCTGGTTCTACTGGAAGGGGGAGGGGCGAAATACAATCATACTATTGACACCTTCCTTCTGTGGTCACCAAAGTCTGGGATATCCATATGACATGTATGTTTTTCATCATGACAAATCATTTATAATTTCGAAATATGACCTGAACTGAACCACCTGACATTTCTCGATTCCCAATGCAGGTTTACTTAGTGCCAAAACCAAAGAATATAATCACAACATTTAATATTCACACTGTAATTCTGAATCAATAATAATACATACAGTGCCTTCAATTATACGTATTTCATAGAAAAGAAGTTTACACAGACTGCGGTCAAGGACGACTCTTAATTACGTTAATCTTACCATGAGGGAATCTATATCGCTGAAATTTCTCTTGATCCGCCCCATGGTCAGTGCTGAGATGTCATTCATATCTATTTGGATCCGCCAAATTCTCTATTCTTGATCCGACCTAACATTGCTTTTGTTGTCGTTAAAGTACTCAAACACTCAACTTTTCATACATTTATTTACGATAGGGATTTCTGAACATCCACTATCATATTGTTCATCTTGTTGTTTCTCCTACATGATTTCGGTTCTGAACACAAGTTTCAAGTCAAGCTTCCAATTTTCTGTTCCAAATGAACGTTGTCTGCGTAAATTCTCCCTTAAATTAGCATTAATGCCAATACACAATAATAAGGTCACCTCCTCGTTCCATAAGAATAGTAATTTTCACACCGATCCATGTTTTACAGTACTCCATTTTAGATACAGACCAAAGAATTCCAGAGGTGCAGAGGAAAGTCCAAACGGCAGACACGCAAACACATATAAACCCTATAGTATGTCATGTCTGTGTAGCGCGTATTGTGTATTATAATACGTACACCCCGATCTTTTCTTTCGCTCACAGTACACACAAAGCACGTACAGTACGCGGCAGACACACAAAACCAACTTTACGCTTTACGGACCTTCCGCAAACACAAACCCCAAGAATCTTATACACGATACAAAACGTAACAATAATGGCGCCTTTCTGTGTAACGGTACATCGCGCTACACTCATTTCCCCTTCAAAATGGCTAGAGAGAAATATATTCCAACATGGATCCTGCGTCTACACAGATCAATACTGTATGGTGATGTATATGTATGCAACGCCGATACAGGGGGAAGTGGATCACAGGCGTGCGCCGCGGTCTAGGCTAAAATTCGGTATAGACCACGGGAATATTCAGTTTTTATTGATCGCCTATATTATTGACCTAGACGTCATTTCTCTCCATTCATGGCCTGTATAAACTCTCAAAGAAAGATAATCACCCTACAGTATGCTTTAACGATAGAGTAGGGCATGTTATTGACATTGCTAGTAAGAATAGACCTAAGCTGATGCGTAAATTTTGCCAAACTCTTGCACGGTCTATGACCAGCGTCATTCTTTTTAAAGGATAAAATCAAGGCTATCAGAGAAGTCGAAATTTGTTTCAATCTTGTCAGACATTTCAATAATTTTGTCAGTCCAGACAATGAAAGGCACTGCAAACTTGTGTCCGTCCGAATGAAATATTGTTAGAGCCTTCGAACTGACACTTTTCGACATCTTTTGACTATATAACCCAGTTGTTTTGTATAAGGGGAGGTCTTTTGCGTGCAATACCATAAGCTGATTAGGACAGGAAGACTTTGCTGCTTCCAAGCAACAAAGACCACGATGCTGTTTGTATGGTACAACTGTAGGTAATTATGTTCTATACAATACATAATCTATGACCAGAAGATCCGAACACTCGGATGTACAGATATTATTTGTACTTGCATTCTAAAAGTCCAAATAATTCTTTTTCTCCCGAAGAATCTGAATTATATTTAATACAGTTCCAGGACATGATGTTGCCTGTCTTAACGTTTGAACCGAAAAAAATGTGACCTTGAATCCTCTGCTGCTGCATGGTGTTTTTCCAAATATTGACGGAGTCAGCGTGCAATTTTGCCAAGGTCAATGTATGACCTCAAGCTATGAATAGTAAAATTTGACAACTAAATAAACTGTGCGGACTGCCAGGCGGACAGATGGACTGCCAGGCGGGTATAAGAATATTATGCAACTTTGCATTGCAAGCAAAAGTATGGTAATTTTCGCTGAGGGAAATTTTCGCGAAATGACAATTGCAATGATACGCGTTGAAGTAATTTGGCGAAATTGGGAGTATTTCTCTTAGTCTTTTATACTAGTTGTGATTTTCACGCGGCAGTTACTTTCGCGACAATAATATAATCGCGAAAAATATCCCCACGCGAAAATTTCCACGTTGACAGTATTTCGTCCATATTGAAAGGCAAACGACAGACAAAACAACCGTCTTCAATGGGCAAACATAAACTGTTGCGCCGACGTCTATTTCCTCCATACATTTAGGCTTTTCAAGCGAATGTCCATCCTTCCTTGTAACACATGGGCAAGATTTTCAAATCTATATCTATAATTTATATAAAGTGTCAAGTAAACACCTTCCTAATACATGTTAGCAAGCTTACAAACATGGACTGTTCTTTATGACTAAACGTCTGCTCTTGGAAACTCGTAGAACTTTGATCCAATTATTAAACTATACAGAACTAGTTCAAACTTGTATGTGCAGACTTATTTTGAGTAGGAAGTATTATAGGAACTGACCCTATAACAAATGTATCGTGCCGAGAACCATTTTGTAAAGTGCTCTTTGTAATTTTTGACGTTTGAAATTTTAGTGACCTACTTCAGCGCCAAGGTAGGACACCACGTGACCGTCATTCTGCCACGTCATTGGCTGAAATTAGCGTGAGGCGTGATAATTTCTCAAATAAACAAATATACTGTATGGTATACCAAAGCGCACTATTCAGATAATATGAACAAACTCATAATCCTGATACCCTTGTCGCATCTAAATCTGTTCCTGATCTAAGGTATCAGCGACTGTGATACATAGCCATGCTTGACTCAGCCAGATGTAAGCTATACTTGGGGTACATCCAGCAACAACTGGAGCGGCTGGGTTAGCGCAGTGGTAGCGCGCTCGCTTCTCACCTCTAAGGTCCCGGGATAGAATCTCAGATTCGGCAAAGGGTCTTATGTGGGAGGGTAGGTGGTCCCCCACCCAGGCCTCTGCAGGGGGTTTTCTCCGGGTACTCCGGTTTCCTCCTGCTCCTTGGACCCCCTCACGCCAACATCTGAGCCAACGTGAGACATTTATATAAGTTGTGTAACTTGTTTGTTAAACGTTGTAGAATAAATTAAGTTTGAATTTTAAACTGGAGAGATAAAGCGCATACCAAGCGCATATCCTAGCAGGTACTGGTGGGTGTCAATCTGCCTCTCCCATCCCACAAACATTTTTTTTTCTTTTTTTTGGGGGGGGGGGGATTTTGGCTACCTCTCACCTTGTTGAATGGAATGAAATTGGACTTATTAATGCAGAGATAAGGTAATGGTATTGCGAAAATTCCCATTTTCCCAAAACAATAGGCTGACTGCCTATGGAGTATTATAATTGCAAAATGTGCAAGAAAACATAAATTTATGCATAATGTATCCCATGTAATAAGAGTTGTCCTTCTTGCATCGGAGATAAGATTCCTTAATGACTGACATATAACTCAAGAGAGCATCCACAATGTAAACCTGCTGAATAATTAATGATCAGTGTACACACACTACTCTCTACCATGTGTTATTGATTGACACGATCTACACAGTAAGAATACCAACTGGGATTCATAGGTCTCTGAGCCCCACAACCACCACCCCCACCCCACCCGACCCCCTTCTGTACATGTCCGGCTAGAGCCTCGCATTGATGTCAAGGTCATAAAACATTGACATTCCCTTATGTTCCTGTCGAATATTTTTCTGATCGGTAAACACAAACTACTCTCCACCATGCGTTATTGATTGACTCGATCTACACAACAATAAAAATACTATCTGGGATTCACAGGTCCCTGTACCTTACACCCCCTCCTCAATGTCCTACCAGAGCCTCATCTCTAGGTCAAGGTCATATACCCGTATGTTCCTACTGGATATCTAATTATCAGTATCATACACACAGCACAGTCACTCTCTCTACCATGTGTTTCTGGTTGACATGATCTACACAACAATACTATCTAGGATTCAAATGTCCCTGAACCTCACACATCCCCCTTTTTTGTCCTACCAGAGCATCATCTCTAGGTCAAGGTCATATACCCGTATGTTCCTGTTGAATAATTACTGATCAGTACACACACACTACTCTCCACCATGTGTTATTGATTGACTCGATTCGTACAACATTACTACAAATGTATCTGGAATTCGAAAGTCTCTGATCATCACATATCACCCTCCCTGTCAAACCAGAGCTTCACATAGAGGTCAAGGTCAAACTTTTGTTGTAATGATGAGATAATTTTTATTATCTATGTACCAACATTTCTAAACGTGATTTTAGCTTCTTGATATCACCCCTCTCCGGGTCAACACAGAAGCTAATATTAAGATCAAGGTCAAGTGTTCACTCAAACAGAGGCTCACTTAAAGGTCAAGGTCATGTATAGTTTTTCATATTTTAAGAGAAATTTACACTTTCTGAGATTCATATTTCTTAGAACTTCACACATTTCCCTCATCCTGTCAAACCAAATGCTATAATTTCAATATGAAGGTCGAAAGGTCATTTAGACATTTACCCCTGCCCATCTATATACTAGTATTATGTAGACATAAAACGTTGAAAATTTTACACTGTATGCTCTTCACACCCTGGAACCGCCCATTTTAAATACAAAATCCCTATACCCCAGCAGATTCCAGGGGGTCATTTGTCCTAAATTTAGGTCAATGTGTTCTTTTATTACGTACGTGTATTGATAATTACAATAGCAATGAAAATGTGGAATTTTATGTTATAGATAAATTGATGCAGCATGTGACGGTAAAGATCAAATATATGGATCTAACTCAAGGTGAATCATCTCCGATATGCATACTGTAACAGCATGCATCTCAAGCGCGAAACTGAGAGGGAAGAGGGGGGGGGGTTCTGGGAGAACCCCCAACGCGGAATTTCTCTTAAATGCTGACTTATATGTTTAACATAATTATGAATCTTTTCAAAATCAAACGCTGGACATCCCCTGACGGAATGGCACCCCTCCCCAGAAAAAAATTCTGGATCCGCCAATGCATCTGTTTATGAAACCTAAAGCGTTGCCTGTCGGGAACTCCACCATTTAATATTGAATATTATCATTTGATATCAATTTATCTTTATATTAATTATTACCCCCAGCAATTTGACCCAAATCCTGAACCTTCATTTAGATCTGGGGAAAACTGAAAGATGGCATTTTTATCATCTTACAGAATTTTTTGACATATTGCACGAAAATATAACATATAACAAGCACATGGAACAGGTTACGTATCTGGAAATGCATCAAACATTAATTTTTATATTTTAGGAACTTTCATCTGCATTTCCTTTGTTTCAAACCTTGACCTAAGGGAGCTCGACGCTAACGAACCTCAATGAAATCTGCCTCTTCTCAAGTTGAAAAAAAAATGCCCCCTTTAAAATAAAACTATAGGCCAATGAACAATTGGTTGTAGCGATATATCACGAAACAGAGAAGCTAGTAAAAGGATTTTACTGAATGAAAAGTTATTCAAACGTATTTTTTAAGAATTTATTTGATATAAGGACTTGATCAAGTCTAGTAAAGTGGAGGAGGGTGCCATTGTGTGTCCCATGGCGTCGAGCTCCTATGCATTGACTCTCATCATTAGAGCATGTTTACATGTTATTTGCGGGAGTTTGGACTGTTTTGAAGAATTAAATTCTCTTTGGTTTACACAGATGGAAGAACGGACTGACAGACAGGCAGACAAGATAAATAACATTTTTGTATTCACTACACTTGGCTGTTGTATGAACTTGTATCATCATATCAGTTTTGACCGTCTTTGATATAAAACATTGATTTCTTTGGTTTACACAGACAAACGGACAGACAGACAGAATAAATAAATAAATGTTTTTACACACCACTTTTGGCTGCTGTATCATTTGAGTTTTGGACGTCTTTGTGAATGCAGATTTGACATAGACTTCTTTGGTTTACACGGACGGAAAGACAGACAAGACAAATTACTCACCACACTTGGCTCTTCTATCATGTGACTTTTGTCCGCCTTGGAGAATGCAAATTTCTTTGATTTACAAAAGATGGACGGACAGACAGATGGACAGTCGGTCTGAGACAAGATTTATTTCTCACCACACTTGGCTTTGTATCATATGAGTTTTGGCCGTCTTTGATAACATTGATTTCTTTGGTTTACACAGACAAACGGACAGGATAAATAACGTTTTTTACTCATCACACTTGGCTATTGTATCATGTAAGTTTTGGCCGTCTTGAATATCTTATATTTCTTTGGTTTATACAAATGGACGGACAGACAGACGGACAAACAGACAAGACAAAATACTCACCACACTTGGCTGTTGTATCATGTGAGTTTTTGCCGTCTTGGTGAAGGCAGATTTCTTTGGTTTACTTGGTTTATCGTCAAGAGCCATGCTGTACTGCTTGTCACCCACATGTACCCTCACAGAGCTAACGTCTCACCTGTCAACACAAATATGGAAATTATTCATGAGAAATTCTGTGTAAATTTTACACTTTTATGAGTAAATTTTGCACTTTTTTCTGTACATTTTACACTTTTATGAATAAATTTTGCATTTTTTTCTGTAAATTTTACTTTTTTATGAGTAAATTTTGCACTTTTTTCTGTACATTTTACACATTTAAGCGTAAATTTTATACATTTGAATAATAATAAGGCGGCATAGGCGGATTAATATTTTTAAGGGGGGGGGGGGGGCAGCCCCTCAACTGAAGGGTTGGTGGGTCAGTCTATGTTCTTGAAAGAAAATATACGTAAAGTGGTTGGGAAATTAGGGTGTTAGCTAAGTACCAGGAGGCATAACCCATAACCCATACCTTAGGGACATTTCAATCCAATGCACGTATTAAGGTGTTTGAAAATAGACGTGTAGTTTACAACAACTTCCTTGAGCTCGGACGAACAAACAGGCAGACAGGCAGACAGACAGACAGACCAGCGATCCATTTGATAACATTCTTTCAATACAATACAGAAATACACTATGTCTTACCGGTAGAAAGTCAAGAAGTAAATTCCAATTGCACGTACATTGTAAGAACGTATTCAGCTACCAAATTCTCTAATTGTCAAAATTTGTCATACAGACCGAAAAATAATGTTCATGTCTTTGCCAAACTTAAGATAATAAAACTTGGTCTGCCATAAAACGCCACTTGCGTGTGCGTTGATGACCTTGAGTGTGTTGACCCGAGCACATTCATGCAAAGTTTAATCAAAATCAACATATTATATTATTATTATTTATATCTATAATATTGGCTCTGATTTGATAGAAAGTTCATCATGCTAAACTATGACTTTTAAGAATAGAGAATAAGCGATATTTCATTGGCAATGGATCCTTCCAATTATCTACTTTTCTTTAATGTCATCGACACCAAAAGTACTTCTAAAGTACATGTATATACGTACTCTTCTGAAGTTTCTAAACTCATACTGCAATATACATATACTTGTCTTCCTATGAAATTTCCTCCTAAAGCGAAATGAAGTAAGAATGTCAAGAATTAGGTGATTTTTCCCGATTTTTGCCTTTTGTATATAGCTTTCTATTCATTCGTATTATAACCTCCCCTAACCCCCTCCCCACCTCTCCACAGGAATGAAAACATTTTCCAGATCCGCAAATCAATTCATACATTAAATAGCGCTTGCTGTGATTTTATTTGAACTGACAAATTGTATATATGTAGCATGTAACACTATACTGAACATTATATTCATTCAAAAGGTAACTTTCCTACAAAAAAATATTGCTTTCCTTTCATGAATTTATTTTGTTAATTTACTAGATTCCACCCCCCCCCCTTTTCGAGTTATCTTTGATTTTCAGACAAGTTAGCCGTTGTGAGACTATCCCTTCATCATCTGATTCAGCGCATATCATAGGTATTAGAAACCGTGTTAACGTCCTAAGGAAAATTGCTCATAATTATTACTTTTATCTCATTTCATCCATCTAAAATTACTCTAAAGCGCAAAAAGGAGAGAAGTCATAAAAACTGTACCGTCAAGATAGACGTGATAGATCGGGGATTAAGAGAAGAAATGATAACACAAAGAATTGAGAACACTTGTAGCAATAAACAGCAAGTTATGTTCATAAAGAGATGAAGTAGAGGAGCAAAGAGGGATCCAGACGCTCTTAGGGAAAATGGGTCTGGGAACCTAGACTGGAAGCCCTCTCCCTCCCCCTTTCTGGCATTTGGTAAACCTGTACTATATGTTGATCCTTCATACCCAACTGTAATATTCACTTTTCCTGTCGATTTTGCAGAAAATATTCCTCTAGACAAAACAATCATTAAACCTCCTCTAATCGGAAAGGAAAACTTACGAACGTACTTTTCAAAGTATGTTAGTCGAAAAGAATCCTATTTATTTCAATTTTTACACCTGATATCATTATAGACCAATGCAGTCTTTCGTTATGCCCCCCTCCCCTTTGTTTTGTGTGTAACCTTGAACTCGAATGTGGCATTGACTTCGATATTCCACAGGTGTAGACTCCGATTGTGACTGAATCCGTTCCTCCCCTCCTTTTCCTTTATTCATTTATGACTCGTAATGCTAGGTTTACACTTAGCCACGATGCCCTACGATGTCTACGATTGAGCAAAATCGTGGAGCTCCACGATTCTATAAATAAAATTGGTCTTCGCACGCTCTCCGACGCTCCATCACACTCTGATACGCGCTGTAGCGATTTGTTACGACTGTAGATAAGATCTGTTACGATTTGCATCCCGTTCTCTCAAGCTTCGTTACGTTCCCGCACGATTACCAAGATGAGCTATTACGCTTTGCCACGCTCTATCACGGTTCCCTACGCTTATCAAGTTTTGTTGCGATCTGTTACGATGCAGGACTACGATTTGCCGCGATTTAACACGATTTGATATGAAATAGACAACCAGTTTCAATACCACTTGCAATATCCGAACAAGATTAAGCTTAATATCCAGGAGATGAATATCTTATATCGTAAAACGGAGGAAATGGCATTGATGAACCTTATTTGATCTTTCTTTTTTTCGATTATTAAAGTTAATATTTTTCTTGAGCAATTCAAATCTTTGATTGCGTGTATATATTTAACTCGTTCGAAGACAATTAATGCAGCACCTCACTGATTATCAAGACTTCTTTTCTTAGTCTTCTTCATATGTTAGAAATTGTTGCGGATGTTAAAAGCACTTTTAATCCATCAAAAACGGGTTGTCTTGTTATAATTTTTATTATAGAAATATTGGAATCGCAACGAATCTTGTAGATCGTGGACTGAATCGTGGAAACCGTAACAAATCGTCAAAGAGCGTGAGTGAAATCGTAGTGGATCGTAGGAGAACGTGTTTCACCAAGATCTCCTACGATCGCATATTACGATCTGTTGCGCTTTGTCAAGATCTGTTACGCTCTACTACGCTCCACCACGTTCACTACGCTCTCCTACGCTCTCTCACGATGTAAGGATCAATCGGGACAATCGTAGCAAATTTTTTGAGAATCAAAAATTTTACCACGATCTCTGCGATCTCCTACGATCATCACGATTCCACCACGCTCTCTTACGATCATCACGATTCAACCCCACGTCCTCTTACGATCTCTACGATTCACCTCAATCGGGGCAATCGGGGCGATCGTGGCTAAGTGTAAACCTAGCATAATGGTAAACGAACTTACAGACGAAGTATTTGCTGGTTTTATTTGCAGACGACATTTTTTTGTAATTCCGGTATAATGTCATTTAAAGATATACCCGACAAACAGAAGGACGGACAGGCAAGCAGGCAAAAAAGAATAGCTTACGACAGAATTGTCCAATTTCTATATACATGTAAATGTTTTCAGCGTCATTCATCAGTTTTAATCGGCCAGTTATAGGTGGAAAATAAAAGGTCAGATCTGGTAAAGACAGCCGAACATCCAAGGCTCGGTTACATTTCATTCCCCAAAGTCAATGATGTATAATATATATGTTAGACGGACAGCTTAAATAATTTTTTCGACCAACCCATCTAATAGAGCCAATCCGTCAAAATACTAAATGAATACATATAAATAAACTCGTTGAATTAAAAGAACATACCTCTTCTAATCTAATAGTACTCTATCCCGTATTTTAATTACAAACTACAAAGTTTTCATATAATTCCTGCACTTATAAGAGCACTTTTACAAGTTTCAAGTGTTGCAATCCGCAGTATGTAGCGCATGGAAAACTTTCTATCCTAGAAATATTGGCACACCTATGCAGAGAAATATGTATGGGGAATATGGGGGCAAAACGGCACCCAATTTTCTCTGTACCACAGAGAGATGCTGATAATTGGGGACCATCTCAAAGGTATGCTCCGTACAGGTGTGTCATCTGATCGGAATATGACTACGGAAAATGAGATAGGGTCGAATAAGATAGAAAATCGACAAAATTGACATTTTTCTTTTAATCCTCAATCGATGTATTCTCGAAAATACATGTATTTTCAAAAATACATGTATAGATAGAAAATTATTCCATGGAACAGGATTAGTAGCTCATTCGTTTCCCACTCCTATTCGTGATTATATGTATTTTGTAAATACAGATATATGTGTGTTTGATTATGAAATAAATACCATCTTAAATAAAATACATGTTAAATAGTATGATAAAAGAGCACTTGTTGATGGCTGATTTTGAGACGGTCCCTATCCATCATTCTATCAGCAGATGTGCAATTTGGCATCCCAAAGGCAGGTACCGAGGTATAACTGCTAATGAATACCAGCAACAATGTCTGGACAAAATAGCAAACAAAATGAACAAATTGTAGGGACATTTAGTTGCATGTCTCTTTATTTCCCCAACATGCTATCATTTATTTCACTAATAATCGAAATAGACAATTTGTAGTGGATATAGTTATGAGAAAACTTCGGGATGCTTCAATGTATCTATTTTAACCTTAACCTAAGCGGATATATAGGGGAGGGGAAAGAAGGGGGTATATCAATTAGACAGAAGTAGCTTTTAAAATAAAATATGATTTTTTTAGAAAGAAACTTTCAGAACATGCATGTAGATCGCCGGGAGGGCGCATGTTTGCTTTGAAAAAGCAACATTTTGAACGTCAAAGTAGATCAAAGTCAAAGGTCAAGGTCACAAGGTCGAAAGTCATTGTACCAAATATAAGCTATAGCCAAGATGATCTACATTTGACATATCAAACCTTTTCCATATGGTTCAAAAGATATAGCCTAAGTTTTTAAGCGGTTTTTTTTATTAAGTAGGTCAAGGTTGCTAGACCAAAAGTCATTCCTCTCGTCATTGGGAATCTACATGCGCATGCATTAAATAAAATACTAAAATCCTTTTCCATAACGTTTTAAAGATATTGCCAATGCAGATTTTTTTTGCGTTGGTCAATGTCTTTTTTGGTAAATAATTTGAAATGAACTTACCCCCCCCCCCCACCCTTCCCGACAATAGGACTGGACCGCTGGGAAACATTTCTGGATCTGCGCATGTATTTCTTTGGTTTGCCGACTTTCTTGAAAGACAGTCATAATAAAATTGCAGTTCCCCTTTAACATTTCGTATACTATTATCCCATATAGTCTGAAGTGCTAAAATTTAAGGCGTGCACCATCTTCTTAATTTACTGGAGAGTTTACTACGTGCCAAATTAGGTGATGAAACTTGTGAATATTAGGAAAATTACTTTGCACTAATTGGTGTTAACAGCCCATACTATTCCCAACCGTATCTACCATTGCCCAATTAGAAGTTTTTTCCCCGTTCAGGGGCGTACCCACGGGATTTGGCTAACACATAATTATGTAGATGTTCACGGTAAAATCAGCCGCAAAGCGAACCATTGGGGGATGGACAACAAAGCCAACTAAAGAGGTTTGTGTGGTTTCATAATGACTGGTAACATATATTGATATCCAATCTCATAAACCGACCTACTCATTCATAACCTTACACTGACGCTATATACCAGTACACCGGTATACCACCCTTATAGCTGATGAATATTTCTGGGCGCCCACGAGAGGGAAAACCTATGACATATCTATAATTGATACGAGTCAAAACATCCAATTTGGGGGAAAATCCTCTTTTTCATTTAATTTCGTTTATCAATATTAAATTATTTCCCATATCATTCATTCATTTTGTTAATTTCTAATTCAAAAGGAAATCGCCCCTTGCCCAATCCTGCGTTCACGACATCAAAGTGATCAAGATGGACTTTTTTCTTTGGATGATTTTTTCTATGGATAGGCAGTGCATGAACATTTATTCCCGATAAATAGTCTAACAGGTCATTTTCAGCCTTACTTAGTCTTTGGTCATCTCCCAGCGACGGACAGACGAAGACACGAGATTAGTATCATGAAGTATTTTCCAACTTCATGATAGTTAGCTTTTTGCGAAATCGTTTATTTCCAATATCATTCTAAATTTAAGTTTGATTAATTTGCAAATTTTAATACAAATTTCTAATCTTAATTTCTTTATATCGTTGTAAATAATTTTATCTTTTATCAGAAAGCGGTCAGTTAAACCCTAATTGTAAGTAAGCTGACACTTTAATTGAGGTAAAGAAATCGGGTCTTTTATGTGTCAGTACTTTGTTTACGCGCATTGCGCAACTTGATTACTCTGGTCACCTTTAGGACTATTTTAAGACTCTGGCCAAGGAAGTTCTTTATGTTGACAATGAGGCCCACGAAAGGTTTTATTTATTGATTTCAAGCAGATATATTAAGATAATTAAATGTAATTATCCCTCAAGAGCCTGTCTTTGTTCTGGTCGGGTATTTTACGTCACTGGCCAGTAGAGGCCAGAATAGGTTTATTGTCAATTGAATTATTTACTTTAATACTGAGAAAATGTAAATTAATCTTTATGGAACCTCATTGAATTGTTATTTGCTCGTTTCATGTAACTTGTTATTTTTATTATGCTCGATGCCTTTTATCGGCAGTTGGAACTAGACACTCGTACTAGTAGTATCCATCTACATTTCGGAATTATATTAAAGTTGTAAAATCCATATTCATCGTTTTCCTGTCCATTCTTATGTTATGTACGCCATTGTCATCGTCATCACCTGACATCATCGTTCGAACAGCTATACGTCCTAGGAGCACAAATAAGCCTCCTCATAGTCATCGTTTTCGACGGTACCTAACAGCGCACCACGCCGCACCAAGTTAGGGTACCATTCAAGATAGGGATAAGGACACATCCCTGCGTAACACCACACCTGCGTTTCCACTCGGTGTTAGTTGGTGATAGAATCCGGCGTATTACCATTTTAGCGTAATACCGATCCTGCGTACCTCGAGCTACCAAGCGAGAATTCCCCCAATCAAAATGGACAGATGAGTACCTCACAGAACATGGAATACAACTTGCGACCACAGTGGAGGCAGTGGACTTACGCCACCTGTCAGCATCCAACGTGTGGACGTTGTGGACTTTCACATGCAATCGGCAGTTGTTATGCTATGCAAAGACAGTGTTTTAAATGTCACAAACCTGGACATTATGGACGCATGTGTAGGAAAAATATACTTTCTAAAAATTCATCGCAAGAAGAAGATTCGAAAAAGAAATCAAACGGAAAGAAAGTGCGAGATTCTAAACGCATATCGTATTATTTGGATAAGAAAACTATGTTGCGTGAATTACCATTTTCATCACTTAGAGCTGGACAATTTCGGGAAAGTGTTTTAAACAGACGAGATTTTACGGACCATTTGAAATCAAAAGACAAGAAATTTTTGAAAGTAAATTTGGAAAAATCCGCCCGTATCAATCTCCTAGAAGAGCGACTAAAATCTGCTACCGAAGAGCTAGAACTCTCCAAAATGCGCGAGAAAGCACATCACCAGAATTTATCCGAAACCAAGGAATTAAACTCAAAATTAGCGCAAGATTTAAAATGTGCCTCAAATAAGGAGAAAGAATTACAGGTCAAACTCGAGAAAAAGGGAAGTGCTCAAAATTCGGAACTTGTTACTCGCCAAATGTTTCAAATTCAGGACCTACAAAATCAAGTTGACATCAAATCACGTGAGTTAGCAAGAATATCTAAACAATTCTTAGAAATGCAAAACGAGTATGAACTGAATTTAAAATTCGAGCAAGAAAATGTGAAGAAACTACAACAACGTTATCAAAACAGTGGACGTCAACCAGATCTGTGCGAACAATGTCACTACGATCAGCCATATCCAGCGAATCGTACCTACTACAGTTCACGACATAAACGCCATTTCCGCGGGCGAGGACGCTTCTAACCCCCCCTCCCCTTCCTGTTTTCCCGGACCCGCAGTTATTCTGACATGGACAATTATGTGTGATTTTCGTCCCTAATTATTTTAAGATATTCCAAACATTTGATTTTACAAATTATGAGCTATTCTATGTTAATTTGGAACTGATCTCGTTTAAAGATTTTGCATTCATTATTCAAATTTTGATAGGTCAATTGATGTGTTTGTTTTTGTTTACTATTTGTTACATATTAAGGATATGTAAATGGCCTGTTGCCATGGTAATTATTTCTGTGGTAACCATAATAATTTATTATGATTAGACAACCATTGTTGTATAATAATTGGTCAGTTTATAGTAACAATGACAACCATCTATTACATTAGTGTAAATGACCTGTTGCTATGATGCTCATCACCATGGTAACCATATTTCGCATTATGTTGTTCATGTATTACATTAATTTAGACTCTGAGCTTCAATTTTCATTTATATCAGTTACTCCAGATTTTGCAATTATGAGAAAAGATTGTTTTATTCTGTTTTACGTATCGCACAATGCACGTATTTCTTAGAAACGTTGTATCAATTTTCATTTCAATCTTCGGGGACGAAGATTGCCGGACCAAGGAGGGATTTATCATGAAGTATTTTCCAACTTCATGATAGTTAGCTTTTTGCGAAATCGTTTATTTCCAATATCATTCTAAATTTAAGTTTGATTAATTTGCAAATTTTAATACAAATTTCTAATCTTAATTTCTTTATATCGTTGTAAATAATTTTATCTTTTATCAGAAAGCGGTCAGTTAAACCCTAATTGTAAGTAAGCTGACACTTTAATTGAGGTAAAGAAATCGGGTCTTTTATGTGTCAGTACTTTGTTTACGCGCATTGCGCAACTTGATTACTCTGGTCACCTTTAGGACTATTTTAAGACTCTGGCCAAGGAAGTTCTTTATGTTGACAATGAGGCCCACGAAAGGTTTTATTTATTGATTTCAAGCAGATATATTAAGATAATTAAATGTAATTATCCCTCAAGAGCCTGTCTTTGTTCTGGTCGGGTATTTTACGTCACTGGCCAGTAGAGGCCAGAATAGGTTTATTGTCAATTGAATTATTTACTTTAATACTGAGAAAATGTAAATTAATCTTTATGGAACCTCATTGAATTGTTATTTGCTCGTTTCATGTAACTTGTTATTTTTATTATGCTCGATGCCTTTTATCGGCAGTTGGAACTAGACACTCGTACTAGTAGTATCCATCTACATTTCGGAATTATATTAAAGTTGTAAAATCCATATTCATCGTTTTCCTGTCCATTCTTATGTTATGTACGCCATTGTCATCGTCATCACCTGACATCATCGTTCGAACAGCTATACGTCCTAGGAGCACAAATAAGCCTCCTCATAGTCATCGTTTTCGACGGTACCTAACAGCGCACCACGCCGCACCAAGTTAGGGTACCATTCAAGATAGGGATAAGGACACATCCCTGCGTAACACCACACCTGCGTTTCCACTCGGTGTTATTAGTCTGATTGCAATTAGCTGACGTGCCAATGCAAGGGTGGGGGTATGGAGTTACGAGTCCCCCCACCCCACCCCTGCAATATGCCCAAAATCCTGATTTTCCCCGTTTTTTAAAAGATGTAATTTATTTCACAGTCATAGACTGGACCTCCAGTTGCGCTGGAATCCCTCCCCCCCCCCCCTTTGCAAAGGTTTTTTAGATCCGCCCGATGGAGATGGAATACTTATGATTAAACTGAACAAGATATACTTTTCTTAATCATGTGTTAAATTTCACTGGTAGAACTGTTAATGATACACGGAGTTCCGACTTGGCATATTTCATGATGTCTTTAAAAGTTTAACAGATCTAGTTCCGACGCGCTTAACATTCACGACATGCCGGAGGGGATCTATTTCTTTGAAATGAGTTGTGACCTTGAACTAGTTAAAATCTGGAGTAGGTCAAATGAAATTATATGTCTTCATTGAAATTCATTGTAAAGACGTTTCCGTCATGTTCGTGCTCACATCGCACATATAAGTAACAGACAAGTCAAGTCTAGCGACACTTATACAATAAACTGGTACATCAAAAGGAGAACAAAAGGTCCAAGTGGGACTATATTGCTCGAATCTGAAACAAATTTGTTTGGGGAACTGTGTTGCAAACACTAATGCTGATGGTCGATATTTTAAGAGACATATTAGTTGAATTTTACTGTTTAATGTTTATACAGTGGTCCCTCTATATGTGACCACTCCCACCAAAGACCATCCCCTTATGTGACCATAATTCTTTAGCATTAGCATTTTTTAATGTTAAAATACCTCCTATAAGAGACCACCTCCCTTACCCGACCAAAGACCGCTTTTTCGACCCTAAATCTATCAAAATAACAAAACAAATTGTACTGTCAGATAAGCTGCTCAAACTCAAAATCTCCCCAAGAAAGACCACCTCCATTATAAGACCACAAATCCACTGCATTTGGGGTCATCTTATAAAGGAGGAACCACTGTACAACAATTGTGCGTTAATGTTTATACAACAATTGTGCGTCTATGGAGACCTCTGTGTATTCGGATAAAAGGAAGGGTTCTGCGCACGTAATCCGGATAACTACACCCAGTGATTTTTTTCAGTAATTTGGGAATGGGGTCGGGGCCCTTGCAATTGGGAAAATAAACGACATTTGGAAATATTTGGGAAGTACTAAATATAAAAGTAAAAGTAAAATGACAGTTTATACATTCAAAAGTTAAGAATTGGATGTTTAATCATATAATTTTCTTTAAATATGATTTAATTTCTTATGCTTTCAACAATATGGCAAATAATTAGTAAATTTGCTACTTTTGAACCAGTTATATTCACTATTTTCGCTGATAATTCCATCTGAATGAAATTGGGAAATTTAAGAGTCACAATTGGGAAAAAAAGATACTATTTTTCATTGGGAATGGGGCCGAATAACAGCCCCAAAAAGGGGCAAAAAAAATCCCTGACACCATCTGCTAATAGCATAGCAGATGGCCGTCCAAAGTCGGCGCCAGGTGCACATTGGTCTCCTTCCTTTTATGTATTGTCTTTGATGTTTGATGTTTCTGTGCATCTGTTTCGATTATTTTGTATCATGCTATAGCGTCCTTGTACGGTTTGTAGTTTTATCTAATGTAAATCTGTGTCCTTTTCTTGTGGGTTTGTTTCGCTGGGTGTCTGCAGGGTTGTCATGCTGGAGATCCTTCCCTTTTCTTTACCATAGCATAACGCTTTAAGGTAAAAGTCACAGAATAAACAGCAAAGGTTCTTAAATAACCCCCTTTCAGCAGTTGTATCAATTGTATTATCGCACTGAATCTCTACATGAAAATTAATGTAAAAGATATGATCTTACTTAATTTGTCATATGCATCCTTGAATGATCAATTTGAGGTTCTTAAAACCATGCATGTTGTTAAATACGATGGTACCATTCCTTACTATCAATTCAATTTTCTTTTTATTTTCTCCAATCAATTCAATTTCAATTTTTCAATCAATTCAGTTTCTTTTTTTTTTTCAAAAGCAACAGTGCTTACAGGTACATCAAGAAATCTAACAACAGGGCACTTAACTTAACCTTGAAGATATGGTTAAACATCACGACACACCCTCAGTTTTCCTTACAGTGACCTTGACCTTTGACCCTATGAACCCTTCCATCTACATACAACTGATAGATTTCCTTCCATATTTGGCTTACTAGCTAGACAGATAAGAGGGTTTCTGAAACCAATATCCTTAACATACATGTACATGACCATGACCTTTGACAAATTGACCCCAAAATCAATAGGTGACTCTTCTTTCCCTGATAAGTAACCATATATCCAATTTTTTTTTGGGGGGGGGGGGTGAGGGGGAGGGGGGAGGGAGTGAATGAAGGAGCTTTTGAGTTATTATCTGGAAACAGAGAGTATTGTGGATTCTGGAAGGCTTAAAGTCTTAAAGGATAGAATATCAAGTTTGTTTTTTTCATGGGGGGGATGAACGAAGGAGTTGTTAAGTTATCATCAGGAAACACAAAGTGTGGTGGAAGGATGGAAAGATAAAAGAGTTTGCCTTGACAGACAAAGCAAACTTATGGAGAGCAGTCTTCATGAAAAACTCAAGCACCAAGAAAAAAAAAAATTTCCATCCCAGTTGTTTGATTTGTTCGACAATTTTTCCTAGCCTGGCAGAATATTTGGTAACCACAGGCATCAGGATAGCAAGTTTTTTTGAAGACTTGGAAAAGGGATAATTTCTGAACAAACAGCAAATCATTCAACATGTTCAAAGGAATTCTTACCTGGAGTTTGCCAATATAAGGAGCTTTCAGATAAACTGCCCGCAGTTTCTGAAGTCTCTGATCTACTCCAATTCTTCAGATCTGCCCTCTGTAAACAGAAAAGGGAGGCTTTTATCATCTTTTAATTATTCATACCTGTAACAGTAAACTTCAATAATATGGTTGCATACTCATAACATGTACCCTTATTGTTCTAGGATTCCATTACCCGTTACCCGAGGTACAACTGTAAGTGAAAATTGAGGTCGGGTTACTGGAAAACTGAATGCTACTAACCCATTTGTAAGTAAATTTTGAAGCAGCACCTTTTACACTCTCTGTGTATATTTATTAACAAAGACTAAAGTAAGAAGGCACCTCAAAGTACATGATAATATTTTTGCAATGTATCCTGTATTTTCAGCTAGAATTTGCAATAGAAAATTAACATCCCCTCTTTATTCTGACTGAAATTTCTGTCTGGTTGAGTTTCCTTGCTGGGTAATCAAATTTTTGATGGTCTCTCACCTGTTGGTAAGTGGTTTTTGAATATAATCCTAGAACACTGACCCTCTGTATTTAGGGTTCTAATTCTCAATATTTTATGCTGTACATAACATTTTAAGGGGGTCCAGACCTAAAGAAAGGGGTGTGGGGGTGTGTGGTTCCAGTCCAAAAATTATAGACAACTCAGTTGGGTAGGGGATTAAGAATTTTTACAGTGATTAATCTACAATTTGATCTAACTGGGACCTCTGGAACCATGAAAATTAGCCTATGGATCCCCAGCCACAGTAATGGGTCCCAGCAGAAATTAATGCGTCCCAAGTACTGTAAACTTTCTTTTTTCACGGTTTCTTCAGTTCGCAAACACAAGTGAGATGACTAGTTTGCGGCTTACAGTATTCACAAACTTGTTGATAAACTTCTCACGCTTGTACATGTTGTAGCGCCATGTCATGGTCAATATAATTTAATTTTGAAAGTGGCTTCATCTAGGTAATTTTCTCACCCATTTGGTCTGTAAATTTCATGCATATTAATGGAGATTTGACCCCATGGAACCTCTTTCACGTGTAACATACATGACAAGACCTTAGTGTTTTAGGCAATGAAATCGGCAATGCGAAATTCTTAGCTGTGTATTGCAAATAACTCGTCAATACGTTATTTAGACAGAACATATTATCAAAATGATTATACATTCAGAAACTTTAGATTAATAGCTTCCTACTGGTACATATAATATGAATTATGGCAAAGCCATTGTGAGGACGCAGATGAAATATAATTTCAATGAATTAATACCCAATTTTCACCATACATCATTGAATATTTTTTTACTAAGTTAATAAGAATAAAATATGTCATACAATACGTGTTCTTGTTTTTTTTTCCAGCATCATTTTACCGTCTTTATCAGTCTTACATTAGTTTTTTTCTTTAAATCCAGAATCATCTACAGGAGAGGGGATATTATAGACAATTTCTAAATCGACAGCATGCACATAACCCGTAAATGCGGGGAAACAATTCTCAATGTCACAAAACAATCAGTTAAAACATGAAATCGCAATGTTTAATTTTGAAACATAAATGACAGATAAGAAAAGATCAAGTGATGTCATCTTAATCCATACATTTTAATTCCTTGGACCTTGACGAAAACCAAGGAAAAGAGAACTCGGGCAAGAAAACTGTGGGCACAAACCATTAAAATTAAAAAAAGAAAAAAGAATTTTACTGTTTTCTGAAGTATTTATATATTGTAAGATTAACATGTATCTTGATTATTCAATGAATTCAATTAAACTTTTAAATGTTTACTTTTTAAATTCCATTGGGTGATGAAATGTCAGTCGTCGTATCAGGAATATGTATCCCCCCTTGCACCCACCCACCCCTCTCCCCTTTTACTTTCACCGGAAAAATTAGCATTCAAAATGTAGAAGAGAGAGAAAACTTCCTTTTCGGCGCCGTCTATAGTGTTATCAGCAATATATCGTTTTATGGGATGATCTGGAAAAGGGGGTTAAAACTTACAAATTAAGTACAGTATAACATTAGTATTACAGGATTTTCCCTTCTAAATAATGTAAATGATTTTCCAATGTAATACACATGTATCTGAAGACAAAATTCTTGCTCATTCCTTTACTTTAAAAGAGGATGAGAGGGGAAGGGGCGGGAGGAAGGAGAGAGGGGGAGAGGGAGGGAGGGAGGGGGAAGAAGGAAGGGAGTGGGAGGGGAGATAAGGGGACGGAGAGAGCGGGTACCCCATGTCTGCTCCCCACCCCCATAAAAGGCACTTGGATGAATGGGAGGGTGAGGAAGGAGGCAGCTGGAGGGAGGCAGAAGGGAGGGAGGCAGAAGGTAGCGAGGGAGAGGTTAGGAGGTGGGAGAAGGGAGCGGGACAGGGGAGAGAAGGAGAGAAGTTAGTAGAAAACTACCCCCTGTCCGCCCACCCCCCACCCCCCGGCCCCCTTTGAATTCAATCAACCCCCCCCCTTTCTAAAAAAAATCTGAAGCCTTCACCCCTCTACCTTGGATCCGCTTTTGATTTACCTCCAAGGGAAAAAATACCCAGCCTTATTTGTGACAGTTAAAAAAAATACTTCATGCTTTGAACAGAGCGCAAGCTGTGTTGACCTATTTGTACTAAATACTGTAAATGATGACGTAAGTTGTGACGCGTTGTAAACAGAACCAAAGGCAGCAGACATTTAGAAGTTTGTGTTTGCATTTACACTGCATAGATTTCCTGTATATTCTACATGTAGATCTTATATATGTGGAGAGAAACCACATTATTCGATCTACAGGTATCAAAATATCAGCTGCAAATCATCCTCGAAAGCAGAATGAAGTTCGGTAAGTCGCTGATCGCGCTGATATTTTTTTGTTTTTTTTTTTCTCCCAGCATTATGAGTTTATCCATGGATTTTTCTGAGGGAGCTGTCGATGAGAGAAAGTCCGCGAAACAAAGTTGTATGCTGACGTCGCGTCGCATGCTGACGTCACGTTGTAATTTTCAAAGAGGATATTCGGACTAAACATGATATATGTTGGAAATGATTGTGCAATGTCAGTATTACGTGAAGCAAAGTACAAATCATACATTGGGACACTGGAGGAGTAAGCCAAACGAAGAATATTCAAAGGAGATCGAGAAATCTTGGTCATCGATGGGTTTCATTCTGTCGTCAAGTGACATTGTCAAAAAAATAAGCTTGCGCTTCACGCCGATCAAATGGGCAATGGGGAGAATGACGTCATTGACCACGGTTTTGGAACCTATAGGTATAGCATAGAATTCAATTGAAAAACACCATTTTTCCTATATATATACACGTGTTACCTTGATGAGGACTACGTCCGCGCCTGCGGCGCGGACTGCGTCCTCTATTATGAAAATTGGTTGGGTAGAAGTTACTGTAATCTTAATCTTAAAGAATGAGGTATCGAATTCACCGCTCTCGGCTGGGGTTGCTAACTACATGTATATGCAGACACATTTTATGAAAGTGAAAAATGCAAACAATGGGACGCAGCGATCAGAAATCAATGGGTCCAGGGCAATTTTTATGCGTCAGGGATGCAGGACACAGGGGTAGATTAATCCCTGTTTTTATAAATAATAAATCATGTACATGTACAATTCCAAGATGCCAACTGTAATCTGTCTCACATTTATCAGGTAAATGTTTCTGGCATTTCAATTACATGATATTTACCCACTTTAAGCATTCTAGAACAGGGCTGTTTATTTAAGCAACAGTCAAGTGAAAAGGCAACAGTCAACGGCAGCAAAATAAAACGGTTCAGTCCAGAAATCCCAAAAACCGATAAATAACTTGCGAAATCAACAATTAAAGTCAATTTGCCTAGGCTTGACTCTATCATTTGCATGCATCACATAAATCTGTTCTGTATTTGTTTACATTTGTGACTGAATAATTACCTTATCAGGCAGCATAACATTTGAAGTTAAGTCAGTGAGGAACTGTCAGTGGAACCTTGGGCTCACATTCCGACAGAATTGTTTCTGATTGCACATATTTTTGTCAATAAATGTAAATGATGAGCGCTTGGCGCAATGTATTTATAATTTAACTGTAAAATGATCAACTTTTCCTTAATGTCCGACCATCAGAACGGCATATTTTTCGTTCTTTAAGGCACCCGTCTTGTCAGTCGAGGATATTTCTTATGTAGAAAATGAAGGTTTAAAAGAGAACCGTAAGGAAAGTAAACAAATCGATTTCAACATCATTTTATCATTTATTTCGTGATTTTTAAGACAGATTCTGCTAATTATTACCGTTTAAGCTTTAAATTCGAAAATAAAAAACTGATTTTGAACCAATTTCTTACCATATTTTAGAAAACAGTTGACTTTCGCTTCGTTCATTTTCCCTTCGGAGCAAGGTATCAGCGATTCTGACCATTCTTGGGGCTCAACAAAAGCTCGCTGTTACGCGCAATCTCATTGGTCAATTCAATGCTGCATTATTAGATGACCTAGGAAAGGGGGGGGGGGGTCGTATCGCCGGCATTTTTAAAGTTTAAACCGTCGCCGAGGACTTATAATTTGACAATTCCTTGCATCCGAAATTTAAAGGTGATCATGATACGTTGAAAAGGAAAAACTAATAATACATTTTCAAGTACCGAACTCCGATATTGAATAAAATTAAATGGAATTTAACGGAGAATCATAGCCACTCTATACTAGATTCTCATGAACATGCATGGCCAAAGTGTATTCAAAAATCAAACATAGGGCGTCAAACGATCATCCTCTTTAACACAGTCACAGAATTCATAAAAATGCATTGAGCAACCAAGGACTTATAAACAATTTATAAGTCCTTGGAGCAACCAAATGAAAAAATATGTGCATGGGTTATAACCTAAATATATCTTTTATCATTTCGGGTGCATCTTTATGGAACTCTTTATACCTGATATTATTAGAAACTCTACAACATTGCCATTTTTAAAATTTTAAACTCTTAAACGTTTTAAAAACGGGTATATCTGAAGCATTACTTTGACTCTTGAATTACTACATGATGTTTTACAGGTATGTATATTTGTAAATGAACTGTCATATTTAGGTTTTATTTCATTAAGGTGATATAATGGACTTAATTTACTTCATATGTACATATTTTTTAAGACAGGACCACATTGTAAACTGGTTCATTTTGTAGCTAAATGTGCTATCCTGTATAAATAAAGGAAATAAATATATATAATTTCATGCCAAGCTAGATATTTAATCTGTCATTATATACAGTCCTGCAACCCACTTGTTTGACAAATAAGTTATTGTTAGGATAGGATGTAGGATGCAGGATGTAGGATAGAAAGTGGATAGAATCTTATCCTATCCTATCCATCCCATCCCATCCTATCCTATCCTATCCTATCCTATCCTATCCAACTCAATCCTATCCGACTCAATCCTAACCATTTCTATCCCATCCTATCCTACATCCTATCCTATACCATATCCTACATCCTATCCTATCCTACATCCTATCATATCCTACATCCTATCCACCTCGTTCTTCAATCAAATCTTTCTTTTTTAATTCTTATGTTATTAGCAGACAAACATACTTATCTGATAAAATTCGATCCATTGACAATTTTAACTTGGTTTAATGGGTAGTATTAATTTTAATTGAATTAAAAGCAAACATGGAGGTTTTGTTGTGATCTTTATGTTTCGTTCACTGCAAGTGTTAAAATGGTATTTAATAATCTAAATAATTTTCATCTTTATAAAATCCCCAAAAGACAGCAATAGTTACAGATAATTTACTACTTATGCATGGATTTGTATAAAGTCATTTAGTCTTAATCATAATCTCGCTAAAGGTGATGAGAATTAGACAAAGTTGGATAGGATGTAGGATAGGATAGGATGTAGGATAGGATGTAGGATAGGACGGGATAGAACTGAATTGGAATGATGTGGATAGGATAGGATAGGATAGGATAGAGTGGATAGGAGATGGATGTAGGATGTAGGATAGTGGATAGGATAGGATAGAATTGTCAAACAAGTGGGTTGCAGTACTGTAGCTCGTCACACAGATAAATGAAAATAAAAAAATATCATTTTCACGAAAAACGTGACATGAAGAAGATCGGTAACACGTCAAGATGGCGGAAAAAGTCATGCTTCGCGGTTGTTTTTAAAGGTAAGAAGTAGTTTATGCCTCTTTATTTTCAAATAGACTTATCTCACAATATGCCTATCGTACCATAAAATATTGTGCTTTCTTCCTTGTTTGACAATATCCCTTCACTTTCGAGAACATTCTTGCACAAAATTTCCATTCATACGATAAGGATATGATCTGTTCCACGAAAATAGTACAAATTCACATTCCAAGGGTATTTAAGACTTTTGCATACATTTTTTATGCAAATACTGTGTGTCCTGATAACAAAAAGACCAGATAATGCCCACTTTTTATTCAATTCGATGTATATTGTTAGAAAAGTAAAGTTTTTGTAAATGATCAGTCTCCACGTTATGATCAGTTACCACGTAAAAATGAATTAAATACTATCTATCATCGATCTTAGTCTTTGAATATAGCTTTTTGGTGAAAATTGTGTTTGGAAAGAAAGATTTGAGCTGAGCTCGAGGGGTGGGGGGTGGGGGGTGGGGGTGAGGGTGGTAATGCTAACATACTTGTACTTTAGTTTATTTGCCTTCATTGCTTTGAACGTTCGTTTTAAAAGTTGAGATTGTTTTTGCCTTTCTTACGCCGATTGCATCTACCTCATCATCCAAGATATAAATACATGTGGAAATTGATTTTTGTGTGTTTGAATTTAAATATCATCTTTTTTTCATTACAGCATCGCGATGAAGAAAAAGTAAAAACTGTCCTTACAACCGCCAAAACGCAGAAGGGCAACATCTTCCAGTCAAAAAACAGCCAAGCCAAACAGCTCGACAGCATCACCAAGGGAACGTTTAAAATGGCGTTCCCCACAACCAAAAGGAATCAAACGAACCTTTACAAAATCCCCGTTCACGAAATCACCATCATCCAAAGAACTTTCCAATAGTTCTCCTGCTCGAAAGCGCGAAAGGAAGATGAAGTCTAGTCGTTCCCTTTTCAACTCCAAAGAACAATCTGAGGCGAATGAAGAAATGAATTTCGAAACATGTTTGATCCAGAGGGGGGTGGGGGTGGGGTGGATCCTCTCCATGAAATGTAATCTTTCTTTCATACCTCGATCAGGTTACGCTAAAAATACATTTTTGTTTTCTATCTTACATCCGCTGGAGGTGAGATTTATTCTATTCAGAAAAAAGGAAAACAAACACGAAGAATGTTGATCAGCTATCGGGTCAACCGCGGTCGGAAGGTCTAGGATATCTGGTCGATCAATGGTCATGTCAACTTGGGCCAGATCGTCTTGGATACAGATGTGCACGTGTTGGTCAATGGTAAGGACAACTGGGGAAGATCGTCCTGGATATCTATGGCTAGGTTGATCAATGGCATGGTCAACTGGTGCCAGATCTTCTTCGATATATGTGGCTGGGTTGATCAATGGTCTGGTCAACTGAGGCCGGGTCGTCATGGATATCGGTGGTTGTGTTGATCGATGGTAAGATTAAACTGGGGCCGGGTGGTCTTGGATATCGGTGGTTGTGTTGATCAATGGTCAGATTAACTGGGGCCGGGTCGTCTTGGATATCTGAGGCTGTGCTGGTCGATGGTCAGATTAACTTGGGCCGGGTCGTCTTGGATATATGTGGCTGGGTCGATCGATGGTCAAGTCAACTGGGGCCGAATTGCCTTGGATTTCTGAGGCTGAGTTGATCAATGGCCAGGTCAACTGGGGTCGGATGATCTTGGATATCCCTGGCCGGGTTGATCTATGTTCAGCTCAACCGAGGCCGGATCGTCTTGGATATCCGAGGCTGAGTTGATCAATGGTAAGGTCAACTGGGGTCGGATCGTCTTGGATATCTGTGGCTGGGTTGATCAATGGTCAGATTAACTGGGGACGGATTGTCTTGATACCAAATGTTGTGTTGATCAATGGTAAGGTCAACTGGGGCCGGGTCGCCTTGCTATCTGTGGCTGGGTTGATCAATGGTCAGATTAACTGGGGACGGATTGTCTTGATACCAAATGTTGTGTTGATCAATGGTAAGGTCAACTGGGGCCGGGTCGCCTTGCTATCTGTGGCTGTGTTGATCAATGGTCAGGTCAACTTGGGCCGGGTCGTCTTGGATACCTGAGGCTGAGTTGATCAATGGTCAGGTCAACTGGGGACGGATCGGCTTGGATACCTGTGGCTGGGTTGATCAATGGTCAGGTCAAATGGGACAGGATCGTCAAGGATGTCTTTGGATGAGTCGATTCTTTTTAACACAATAACATTACTACAATTCTTCAACTCTTTAAATTTGAAAATATTTGGTCTGGTAGTGAAGTATTGATCCAGAATTCAAGTCTATCGGTACAAAGGAGTAAATAATGAAATTCATCTACAATAGCGTTCGTATCTTCGCTCGTTTCTTGGCGTGTTGTTCCAACGCCCAGTTTCAATTGGTAACTTAAAGTTTGATGTTCTAAATCTACAAAATGGTTCTCTCTTATTTGTAGGCATTTCATCTAAACAAGTCATAAGGTTCAAATTTTAGACTACAAATTTTCATGAGATGTACATGGTTTTTGAAGAGTTTATCATAGAGGAATTTTGGACTTTTATCATAATTTGTATTTTTCTATATTCGGACATTCATCTTTATATTCAGACATTCATATTAGCAAATTTATGACATTCGATTTTAATGTGTTTGTTTACAGAGAACTTTCTTGTTAATCTTTATTTCTTACGATCATTTATTCTTTGGGATTAATTCAATTTTCGTTTAATTGTAAAACTGTTAAATCAACGTCCATCGCTCAAACCTTCACATTGCGTAATTAATCCTTCTTTAGAATTTGTATATATTCTTTACATCAAAAGGGACAGAGTGTCATGTCCACTTACGTTACCAACTGATTTGTTTGTTTTGGTTACTAAATTAATTTACTTGTTTCTTAACTCTCAATTATATTGACTCAACATGCCATTTCATGTAATTAATCTTATAACTTGATTTTTGAATAGAAATCTTTAGTTCGGAGGTCAGACGTTGAACTGACAACATCCGTCTCGTCTTTGATAAAGTTGGAATTTGTTATTGTTTATTTTATATCGCATATTGGACTTTTCAATATCCATCGTTGAAGTGTATAATAAATCATCGAAACTCGGATTCATATCACTGACTTATCCTTTACGCCTTTATTCTTTACTTATTCGGAGCGCTTCGGGAATACGGCCAGCGACGCGCCAACATTCCAGGCTCCAGTCGCCGACAGACGACGTCGGGCGAACTTTCCGTTGTCAAGCAGACGACAACACACAGGATTTCTGTATTTTCTCTTCGTTATAAGTTACACAAGTTGCTGATTTTGATCTTTTAATGACTGCATTACTTTAGAACTCAACCAATCTGCGTTATTTAAAGGAAGTGTCAGACAGTGGCGGATTCAGCCGGGGGGGGGGGGGGGGGGGGGGGGCACGGGTTAATGAATTAATATATATCCTTATTTTTAAAGATTCTTATAGCCTGTGGATGAATTAAAGGCTATTTTGAGAAATTCTGATAAAATAATCAGTTCTAAGGAGAGTATTTTCTCATAAAAGCAGCTATGTTGCTGGTTGCCATGGCAAAAAACTCGTAATTTTTATTAATAGCTAGAAGGTCGCCGGCTTCACAAATTTTTTTCTACATATATATCTATGGTGCTCTATCCTAAAGCAGTCAAATCAATATGTACCCGAATTAGTTTTTGGGCAAAATGACTGTTTCTATAAATAGCACAAAAATTTATGCAAAAATCAACATTTTGACCAAAAAACATAGAGTTTAACTTGAAGCTCGAGTGTCTAATTATCTCACTTTTAAAGAGTATAATGGATAGTAAATATTCTGATGTTTGAATCTTTGGAAGCAGAAGTCGTGCGAAAATGACAATTTTTTTTCTATTTTCGGCATTTTTTCATTGAAAAATATGCATTTTTCCCAAAAATATCCATTCAGCAATGAAAGTTTCAAGGAGTATTATTTTTTTTCTAGAGTATTATTTTTTTGTTAAATAATGTAACAATCTGAGCTTATACCATGTATTGTTTATGTCGGTTTCAAATATATGATATATGAAATATATATTATATGTAATATGAAAATAGAGTTATCTCCCTGTAGTCGCAACTCTAACCTTAAAATTGCGGTCATGATAAATCTTTTTGAAATGAACAATTAAATCGTTTTTGCCAAATTTGGACTGGCTATCTCCAAGAATTTTGCAGAGTCAAATTGCATGTTTTTGAATTTCTTTATTTTTAGAATCGAATTAACAATAAATAAACAATAAATAATTTAACCTTTCTATCTGGACGATGCAGGGAATGTGGCACCCGTGATCTCTTGTTTGTCAAGGAAATTTCAATGATCAATTTTACTTATTTTCTTTACCTTATAAAATGAACAAACAAGCGCGGATCTAGAGTGATGGTTAGGGGGTCGGGTCCCACCTGGAATTTGCCAAAAATGCTGATTCATCCCCTAGTTTTACGTGAATTTACCGATGGACACCCCTATCGGCTAACCTCTCTGCATGTACGTCCCTGTGATATTAAAGTTATGATTATATAGTTTTCAGAAAACGAAATGGACGGGGCTTCATTGCACAGAGATTTAGTTGGAGATTTTTAACCAAGCGAGCAAGTTATGTACATTTTGTAGTACATTCATAGAAGGTTCCATGGCCGGGCGGTTAGAGTAGCAGACCGGAGGGCCGCGGGTTCGATTCTCATCGACCATCGGCACGGAATGATGTTTGTGGGCTTGAACATCCTGTCCCTAGCCTTGTAAAAAGTGTAGTTATGTTCTTAACCTGTTCTTAAAAATGTTCGTCGATCAAAAGCTTAAAGGGCTTATGTTCATCGTCAAAAATATCTTACGTTAAATAAAGATTATTATATATATATATTTTATCATTATTTATACTTGTATAGGGACAAAATCTCATGTCATGTTAGAATTTCGATTAACTTCTCAATTTCGCATATCATAGCTCCTCCCTGCTTATATATCTACTCAAACAAGGACAAAAAGAAGAATGGTGTCGAATCACATGTCATATCACAAACGATTGGTGTGTCACGAAATTCTAAAATGTAGAAAATATCTCGAATTTTAATACAAAGCAAAGACCTTCCAGCAAACAGCCACCAATTACATATTTGTAGTTGAAGACGTGTGATGATCGTAATTAAAAAAAAAAAAAATCGTTTCCGTTTCCGACAGATCAGGACTTGTCGGTTGCGTTAGTCCGATAATTTTCTGCCACGTTTGGACAGCAACAAGTTTTGTGACATACTAGAATTTTGTGTTTTCAGGAAAATGGGAGGGTCCTGGAGCACAGAGGAAATTCCCGGGGGAGGGACCGAGGGATATCATGTCCTAAGGGTAAGTAAATAACACAAAGCGCCTGAAATGGGGCTTTCTGAACTTGACAAACCTACAGTAACCGGCCGGTCGAACCGAAACGCGTACAGTTTCGAATAAATCAATAATAATCTTGGGTTTCGATCTATGATTTTATCTACATTTTGTATCTTAAACCTCATGAATAATCTATATATGTGACACAGAAGAGTTGTTCTTGTTTAAAGTTCAGTTTTCTGCAAGGACAGAGGAAATTCGAAAACAAAAGTTGCCACTCCATAAATCAGCAGATAATGGTTTTCATATTGTTAGATTTGTCAAAATTTGCTCATTCTTAAAAGCTAGGATTTTTACTCTTTGACTGACAACCCTCCAGTTGTAGTAATATGAACTCATGGCAAAGCCATCATGAGGACGAAGTCAAAACCCTATTTTTTGGCATTTATTCTGTATAAACACTGCTCGCTTCGCTCGCCGCTAATAAAATAAATCTACCAATGTCACTGAGATAGCCCGGCCCATCATGACGCTTGACCGACGGTCTATCTTATATAATAGATGCATTGACGGTTGGACTGATTTTTTTTTAACATGAATGAGTCATTGACTATAGTGATCATGGTGACGAACCAATATTAATTGGTACCACGATAACTGATATCGCCAAAAGTCTTCCCATTTTTATTATCCGTTTCAATTTTTCATAATTCAGTGTTACTTCATGTATATATAAATTTGTTGTTTTCCAAAATGTCTTCCGATGTATGAATAAGTGTGAATGAATTTAAAAACAATGTAAATATTTTTTCAGCTTCCCATATACTTTTCCTATAAATGCTCAGAAAGTCTTAAAACTCCCATCAAATTCTGATTTTATGAGAGGATTCTTCATTTGCTTAATTGTTTACTGATTGACTGTTGATTATATTGAACATTGACAATGATTGAGTTATACACGTATTATTCATGTCAAAACCTCATGAAATAGAAGAAAATAACTTGAATGAATGAACATGATGAATGAATGAATGAATGAATAGGTTAAAGACCATTACATTAATCCTTGATTAAAATCCAAAAAGTATGTGCTGTCCTATAAAAAATTTATGGGGAACACAGTTTTTTTGTTTTTTTGAAAATATGATGTCTGTTGCTTGGTCAGTGTCTGAAACATACGTTAGAGTGTGGCCTTTGCATTAAATTATCATGAGGAAGCAGTATTAACCCCAGTCGTGGGAGGGGGATATTCCAGTGCAAAAAAAGTAAAAGACAGGCTTAAAATATCTCACCAAAGTAGAAAAACAAAATCATCAACAAAGTGCTGATGAAGTAGGTTGCTGGTTCCTGACCCCCCCCCCCACTCGATCCCTTCCAAAAAGAGTAATAATGAATAATAATAATATATATTCACCCTGAAATATATAACATGTTTAATTATACCAATGTTTTCAATCAATATTTTGAGATAAAGAGATGTACATAATAGAGCTAGCAAAATTAGTATTAACCCCCCCCCCCCCCCCCCCCCCCCCCCCAATCCAACCACCAAGATCCGTGCTTTCCTTTGAAAAAATATAGACTCAACAAGAAATATAAAAATTATCAATTTGATCATTTGTTTTTTCTGAGTTCAGACTTTTATAACTTTGGCGATTCCCTGTACTTGCACAGACGACCTAGTACACATGTGCAGTGCTGTGCGAGTGACCGAGATTTACAATGTGACGTAGTCAATGACGCACCATGTCAGACGAAGTTTGAGGACTGACTGCAGTGTGTATAGCGCTTGTGGGTTTTCACTCTCAACCATTCTTAACTGTTTGGGATGTACGATTTCGGGTATTAGTGGATCAGACTTATTCAGAATTAAGGTTGAAGGTTTGATCTACTTTTGTCATTCATCTTCACCGTGCAATCTGATGGCGTTTGTGTTGAGGTAGGTTTTCCATCTTGTAGTTTCGCTTGAAATCGATTTGTTACGTACTGTGTACATGTGTAGCACTGCAGATTTTGTGTCGATTCAGTAATTGCAATGTCATTATGATCTTACGATGATGAAATGTTTCATCTAATGTTTTAATCTCCGTTAAAAGAAGCATTTTCCTCAGGTTTTTCGTTTGGTTGAAGAGCAGTACACAAAACTTCTCGCGTACTTGCGTTACAAATTACGTCATTCAAAATTTGAATGAAGATTTTTGTTTACAAATAAATAATTCTAGATGTATATACTGAAATAATATTTCTGTGTTCAATCGGTAAATTCTTATGGATAAATTATTTTAATTTTATCTAAAAATGAGTAAATCTCCAAGGAAAATCGCACGTGAGTCCTTCGATACAAGATGGCGACTTCCATAAACTTTGGCAAAATAATCCTAATTTTCGAAGATTTCTATGCTTATTTCCCTTTTAAAGAATCTGGGAAGATACTTTTGTTCTCTTAGGAGGAAAACCACCAAAGTTCATTTTTGATGGGAGGAATCGATCAATATGCGTATATTTCAGCGCATTCTAATTTTGACAGACAAAAATCGAGTCCATTAGTGTACAGAGGGAAAATCTATTTATAGTAAATTTTACGGACTTTTCTTAAAAAGCTAGGATTTTTACTCTTTCACTGACAACCCTCCAGTTGTAGTATGATTCTGTATTTCTTCAGTAAACTTGGTAAATGTGAAACACACTGGACTGAGCCATGCATGCTTAAAGGAGAGCCACGATTTTTATGAAGGGCTCCCACTGCGCACCCACTTTTTACTCACAACAGTGAGGTAATGCCACAGTTGTGGCCTTTCACCTTTTCGGGAAGAAGAAGAAGACTGTCAGACCCTGTTCAGCAATTTAAAGACCATGTTCAACATGGTGATGTTGACCAGTCTGATACAATGTATACGCGGTACACACTCAACCATTTCTAACCAAATGTCCAATATAAGTTTGAAATCTCAGATGCATTGAAAAAAGTTTCCAATTAACTGATTTGTATAAATAATTTTTCCGTAGGTGCAGGATGGATCGCCTGGACACCATGCAGGTCTGGAAGCTTTCTTTGATTTTATCATTGCCATTGGAAACACCAGGCTGGTGAGTAAACATCAGGTGTGTCAACTAAGGATAAAATGTGGCCCAATATTTCCAACTTGATTTTCAAATTGAGAAGAATTATTATAGTTACTAGTATATGGAAGAAAAAGGCATGCAGTGGCTCTGTACCTGTAGGGCTCAGGGTTTTTTTTTCCTTGTTTTGGGGCCGAATTTCGGCCCTTTCCCAATGTCAAATTTCCTCTATTTTTCCAAAAAAATCACCCTGAAATTCCCAAATAGGAATTATTAAAAAATCACCTGAGAAAATAAGACCTAAAACCTGGAAGTCAGCACAAAATGTCCTATTTCTAAGTGCATTGTTAAAAGTTTTTTATTCATCCCATTTTCAGTTCAAGCAAATCAATGGATTATCAGTTTTAATAAATGATACTTTAAGGTTATACTTTGGTGAGAATTTGTACAAAAGTTTTCCCAATTTTAGCAAAATGTCGCTTTTCCCAAATGGGACAGGCACAGGCACCTTCCCCAAAATAAAAAAAACCCCCTGGGGCTGGGTTCCCTCATTCAAACAATCTCATTATGGGACATGCATGTACAAAGGAGAACACTAGCAACACCTAATGGACTTCTTAACTTTTACTTTTTACCTAATGGACTTCTTAACTTTTTCTTTTTAAGTTTTACTAACAATATTTCTACAAAAAAAGTCTCAAACTTCTTTTCTTTAATGATCAAAGACTGAAAGATGTGTTCAGTACATGTACCGTACAAAGTTAGTGAATACAATAATCATGTTCAATTAATACTTTCTTTCAGAACCAAGATAACGATACACTAAAGGACCTACTGAAGGCTAACATTGAGAAGCCAGTAAAGATGGCAGTGTACAGCAGTAAAACACAGAGTGTAAGGGAGGTTACCATAGTACCCAGTCATAACTGGGGAGGTCAAGGCCTTCTGGGAGTCAGCATCAGGTACGGTACTCAATGACTTGATTGTAATACATGTACATGTACACTGCCTACCAGTGTAAGAGAGGTTACCATAGTACCCAGTCATAACTGGGGTGGTCAAGGCCTTCTGGGAGTCAGTATCAGGTACCGTACTCAATGACTTGATTGTAATACATGTACAAGTACACTGCCTACCATAAATAAGTATCCAGGTAGTATAAACATCAGAAATTTCATGAAAAGCTCACCCTAGTATGTTATCTTATGAACTTTAAACTGCATAAAGATTTTCAACATACATGTATTATTTGCATAATTTTATCTTTATTCCAAAATGGAAAATAATTCAGAATATTCTTGGAATTTATTTCTGTCAAAAATTGACATTTTTTATTGAAAAATTGCAAATATGCACAAAACAGAAATTTAGCCGGAAAATTTACCTGAACTGATAGCGGTAAGTTAATCTTCAAATTTTCAAAACAATGGACCAGAAATTTTTAATTTTTTTTTAAACAGAAGGAAGGTATTATGTTGGTACTTATTAAAGACGGGTAGTATAGATGAAGTCACTTATTTAAATAATTCACATAAGTGTTACTTTATAAAAGAAAGTGAGGACAACTTTGTAAACAGGGTTTTATATCCAAAACAGATGCATTGATATATGCTTCTATGGGTAACAAACATGAAATTATACAAACATGTGAACTTTTGAATTTAAAATGCACAAATTTGTACACAGCATAGTTAAATTCTTTTGCAATATGAGTATATCAGAAATAGTCCTCTGTTACTGGTGTAAAACAATAGTAATGATAAATGTATGCTAAGTTTATATGGTATATTTTTCTTTACTTCAGATTCTGCTCTTTTGAAGGTGCAAATGAAAACGTGTGGCATATTCTTGTAAGTAATTTTCGAGTCAGATTTATAATTATAATTTAAACGACTTCATATTAAATATTTATACAGTCTATTATAGTATGTACATGTACGGTATATTTATAGTTTTAATTTAAATTTATAGTTATAATTTAAACAATGTCATACTACATGTATATTTTTATACTGTTTTATACCGTTTAAATCTAAATTTTAATTTTAGATTTATAGTTACAAGTATATAGTAATTTAAACAATGCCACACTACATTTATACCTTTTATCATTGTGATTGGGAAGGACATAGTCCCTTTAATTTGCAAAATGACCCATTGAAGTCTCAGTACTTTCTTAAGAAATGCCCCATTGCAATTTTTAGAAAATCATGGAAGATGGCCCAATCACAAATTTCCTTCCCAATCACTGATGTACATTGTATATTTATTATTTCTACCAGGATGTACAGCCTAATTCACCAGCAGATTTAGCAGGCCTAAAAACGGACACAGATTATATCATTGGTGCAGACTCCGTTCTACATGAGGTACCATACTTTTAATCTGTTTATTAACTATAATTAAGGGGTTATATGGGAATCTGACACCATTTGTGTCTGTCTTATCTTGTGGAAAATTCTTAAAGCAGATCTTCACTCATTCACCATAACACGTACTGCATTTTCTTAACAAGATGTTTGAGTACTTTGACAAAATTAATTTGTTAACATTCTGGTGCACAATATTCAAATGCACCTATTCCTGTAAATCTTTTTGTATGGACACACTCAATAATCCTCTGATTTCACGTGTAGGGTTATTGGTCTATTCGTACACACTTTATCTTAATTCCGTCAAATCAGAATGTAGCGTGTATTTGTAGGAAAATCCCAGATTATTTCAATGAAATACTACTGTACATACAACCCCTTATGTGCAAGAATTTGATATTGTGACTGAAAAGTAATCACATTTCTTTCTTCCAGTCAGAAGATCTTTTCACACTGATCGAGAACCACGAGGGAAAACCCCTGCGATTATATGTATACAACACAGAATCTGATGGTTGCCGAGAGGTGACGATCACGCCTAACGGGGCTTGGGGCGGAGAGGGAAGCTTGGGATGCGGAATAGGGTACGGATATCTTCACCGTATCCCAAAACGGCAGTTCCCGTCCTCACGATCTGATCAGATCCCTCAAGTTGTCAGTTCCGGCACTCCACAGAAATCGGCAGATGGTTTTGCAGAGGTACAGTGTGTTTTTATTTACATGTATGTAGATTTATTATGTCGCCTGTAAATGGGATGACTTTAATTCATACGATATTTTGGAGGCTACAGTTTGATTTTAGGAAAAACTGTACCATTAGAGTTTCCGCAAGTGTGTTCTGGAAGTTTCTTTCCTTTCAATTTAAAGGAATTACATCAATGTTTGTATTGCATTCCTTAGTTTAATATTTTTCAATATAGCAGTCTTCATGAAAACTCACTAGCCCTACGCCCTAGACTAGTAGAAATTACACAGTACTTCTCTCAATTTAACTTCATAAGGAATCGCGTCAACTCTATGTCTTCAATTTATAAATATGATTTTCTCTTGTTGGCAGGTTTCTCTAAGTAACTCTCCTGCACAGATGACCAACCTGCCTTTAACCACAGGTATAGAACCATACTCAGCATAAAGTACAGGTTTTAGGGAAGCTGGAGAGGTGGGGGGAGGTCTTCATTTGATTTCTGGACCATATGTGAAATACTTTTTGAGATAATTGCAATTAGAGGAGGATGCGTCTTATTAACTTTAGGGTCAAAAGGACAATGTTATAGGGTAATATTGCAGTTAAGGCATCTTTAGATTATTTGGTACATATATTATCCTGCAAGTTCATACATCAATGTGCACTTAATATGAATAAAGGTTTATGGATAAGCTCTATAGATTTTGGTGTCAAAAGGTCAAAGGGAATGATGATTTTAGAGGATTTCTTGTTCATCCTGGAATATGTATGTAATCCATTTATCATCGTGACACTTAATAGATAGATGTACAATAAGTCATAGATATGCCTAACAACTTTTTTTGGGGAGAATGTATGTTCTTGAGCATTGAAAGGTTTTTCGGAACGCAAAAATCTTGTCTACTTGTCCATCTAATGCATTTGACGTAATTGACCCTTGCATGAATATGAAGTTACCATAATTAAAAAAAGGATGCACGTGTTGTAACCACATTTATTTGAATTATCAGGTACACCAACCATTCCAGTTATACCTAATGATGTCAGTGGTCAGCATGGTACGCCCAATGCATTGTCACATATAAATATTGGTAAGTGAAACTACAGTTATTTTTTTTTTGCCCAATTTACCATGAAATATATATCAGCAGTTTCCCCTTTCAAAATTTGGCTTTATTTTCCCAAAATATTTATGTAGATTCCCAATTTGAAAGTCCCAAAATTTTCGTTTTGACATATTAATTATTTGCAATACGAACCTTCTTCAGAAATTGAATTAAATGATAGTTTGAGTGCTATATATTACCCAGATCTTTTATTTAATGATTTTCACAAGTGTTGAATTGTTAAAAATAAGAAGTAGCTTTGGTCTGAGATTTCCCAATTTATCCCCAATTGTCGCATATTTTTATTAACAAAAGGGTAGGGGTGGCTTTTAAAATTGGCAAATGAATCACTGTATTATAATGAGAAATTGTGGAGAAGTTTTTAAAACATTTCAGAGAATGCAAAAAATTGAAGGATATTAAGACATATCTGATAAATAGAGAGCAGAAAAACTTAAGAGTTTGTGAAAAAATTTGAAAGTATTAAAGTATGGTGTGTTGAAAAATCTTTCATAAATTCGGCAAGTTTCATACACTTTAGTGTGATAACTTGAAGACAATTGAAAGACGGTTTTCCATTAGCCAAAATTTGCAAGAGTTACCTCCCGTCAACAGCGATATTGTTTGGCAAACTGGCTAATTTCCTTCATAATTCAACCATTTTATGAAGAAAATTTTAGAAATGTGGGATATGAAATCAAATTTTGCTTATACTCTTACAAATGCTTAAAGTATACTTTTTCCAAAATTGAAATTTTCGTTATGAAAAAATAGAAGATTGCTTTGAATGTGGACCTTTAAATTGGTAAGAACATGAAGAAATATTACTGGCAATATGGCCAATAAAGGGAGGTAATTTTGGCTCTGTGATGTCATAGGAAAACTATTTATTCTTATTTTCTATACGGTCTTTTGCATATACGGTTTACTTCCCATTCCATGGTGTCTGACGTAAATGCATAATATGACCAAATGGAATTCTCACAGGAATCTTGTATACATATTACTGTGAATTTAGTTTCCTCAGAATTTTATGATGCCATAATATTGTGTAGATCTGATACTGTCCAAAATAGGAGTTACTGTTACTCTGAATTTGGACCAAGTACTATTTAATGACGATTGCTGCCTATTACTGTACTATTTCATATTAACATGATTCATCATTGTTCAAATTTAGGTACACCTTCAGCTGGCATGGTTCCTCCCTCTGCAATTCCAAACCTTATGAATTTACCAAATCCTGTACCTGGTTTGCCTCCTGGGGCGCTACCTACAGGGACGTTACCCCCGGGTACAATGCCCTCATTACCTGGTAAGTTTTCATATATCTTTAAAAAACTAATAATACACCAAGTAAATTATAACATGTAATGTGGGTATTGTGACCAATTATCTTGAACATGTTGAAATGAATAGTTGAGAAAATTTCCTGTCAGTTTGATCAATGATTTGTAATACATTTTCTATTGGTACTGTATAGGATCAAATTTCTATCCAAAACAGTTTGATTTAGGGCCCAATTGTCAGATCTCTATAACTGTCATCAAATCTCTTTTACTGCCCATATTTCTTACCAATTTACAATCTGTCAATTATGCCAAAAATTTTACTTGCTAAGATGATTCAGTGTTATGGAGTTTCAATACAACATTGTAGAGTTAATGATCGTAGAAATTAAAAGAATATCATTATGTTTACAGGTACAATGGGGACAACATTACCTGCATCGTTTGGCACCATGCCTCCTCTCTCTTTACCAGCTTCTTTTTCGTCGCCCCTTCCTTCATCTATGAATACATCAAGTGTCCCATCTGCGACAATTCCCGTTGGAGTGTCTCCATCAGTTCCCGTCGGAACTTTAACATCGGCACCTGTGGGAACTCTGCCATCGGCACCCTTGGGCGATCTGCCGCCTGTTTCCATGGGAACGCTCCCCCCTATCTCACTTCCTGTTAATATCTCTATGCCTGGCTTTACGTTGCCAGCAGTGCCGCCACCTACACAGTTATCAGGGGAGGTAAATGCCATATCAACTCCAGTGGCGACACCTATTCAGAGTGACAATGCACAGACGGAAGCTGTCAGTTCATAGAAAAACATTGATTCTTGTTTCTCCTTTTATCATTTGAATCTGGCTGGATCAATTCTATTTTCTTTTAAAATTTTTGCTTTAAATTTTTGGTCTTTTGCGGAAAAATAACATTATGCATTATTTTGAAACTTTCATGCATGGAAACAGTTAGAAAAGAGTTTTGAAGATGAATTTGTCCCAAAGATTTGAGATGTTGTATTTACTGAATGTTCCAAATTTTTTTGATATAGAGTTATTTCCCTTGTTGATGGAGTCTTTTGTGAAATTTTATGAAAAAGAATGAAATGCATTTAAATGATGTCACTCAGTGAAATAATGGTACGAAAATGATGTTTCCATAGGAATTCAATAACATCATAATCAGAGTTCTTGAAATCTTCCGATGAATTGTCGGACATTTGGGAAATTTTATCGGTCCAAATTTGGTAATTTTATCAGTCTGTTATATATAACTGTGAGTTTTTATCGGACCAAACAATTTTTATATTGGCAAATCCGATAAAACCTGATACATTTCACGAACACTGCATAATGATTTAAGCTCAGATACTGTAGCAAGTTCGGAATAAAATCTGATGAGAATGGAGTTGATACATGAAATAAAACTATACTATACTTATGAATAAATGGATTTCATTGTACAAAACAAAATAGATATATAGTGTACATAATATATGAGAATTATTTATTATTTGCTTAAGGCTTTTAAGTGCCTATGGAGTGCAGCCATTACATCATACAATTTGTATTTATAAATGTATATTAAAACACCCCAAGAATTTGTTGATAAAAACAAATTAAAATCTAGGATTGTGATAACTTTCATAGAAAACATTAAGGTTTGCAATATGATTGTTAATATTCTGTTTTCATTAGCTTTTAGAAGTCTATTTTTCATGATGTTGTCATACTTTTGAAAATTGCATTTTCTCATATTTTCATCCTTTTCCTAGTTTGGTTGTTAGTTTCATCCCATTCAGGTTCAGATTAAAGGTGCATTGGGGGCAACCCATGGATATGCAGTTTAGAATTTTACTTTAAATTATAAGATGCATATATTTTATCAATACTTAGAAGAGCAGAAAATGCTCCCATACAGATCTGTGTCTAGAGAGTACTTCTTATTATTTTATGCCCCAGTATCAAAGATTCATTGCAGTTTTATCTATTCGTCTGCAGAAATTTGGCCACAAGTTTAAACTTTTCTAGTGATTTTGAAAGAAGATCAATTTCATATTTCTGAAAACTAAAGGAATATTTGTTATTTCTCCATGTACATGTTCATATATCTTTTTATCAGATCTCACTAGACCCGTTTTTCCCTTGATAAAAATATTTGTTTAGATCATGAATCATAAGCAAATGTATAATTATGTGAATGTAGGGATGACTGAAGTGAATGGACGAGAAATGTTTACAAGAGGGAGCAATGAAATATTTGTTATCGTAGTCGTAACTGATTTGTTTTAAACTTGTTTAGTTTAAACAGTATATTATACTCATTTAATAAAGTTTTTTTTCTGTATTTGTGATTTTGGATTTTGTATGATATTATGCTTCCATCAGTTTTTGGCCAGATTGCAAAGCAATTGACCCTTCCGATTGCGGGAAAAGAATGTAAAATTTCATGACGTCACAATGCTTTTACCTCGAACAAACAAGCTTTGAACCTCAGTCAAACATCGAAATTGCATTGTGACGTCATGGAATTTCTCAATTTTTTCCCGCGTTAGGAAGGGTCAATTCCGGTCTATAGATTGACAATGTTTCCTCTGTATTATTGCACAAGGATCTTCATACTTGTCACAAAGTATCACCAAGAAGAGGAATATTCCTATTTATTTTCAAGGTCAAATGTCAAGGTCACAAAACCAAATGTATATGTTAAACCTTGGGGATGGAGTGTAGACTTAATATTCAGCCTTGGGATCTTCAGAAGTGCCACAAAGGTCAAATGTCAAGGTCACAACAAAATGCACATGGTAAACCTTATGGATGGGACGGAGACTGACTATTCAGCCTAAGGATCTTCAGATGTGCCACAAAGAATCACCATTACAAGAGAAAAGCACTATTTATTTTCAAGGTCAAATGTCAAGGCCACAAAACCAAATACACATGTTGGGGATGGGGTGCAGACTCAATATTCAGCCTCAGATGTGCCAGAAAGTATCGCCATGACAAGAGCTACTATTTCTTTTCAAGGTCAAATGTCAAGGTCGCAATCAAATGCAACACTTGTTTAACCTTATAGATCTTCTCTGTTGTCATGAAGGAGTCTGGTTTGAGATCCCCTCCTTTCTTTTAAGAAATAGCAAAAAGCAAAAACATGAATTAGGTTATTCAATAAACATGAAAAGCATGTTCTTTATTAATTGAAGAATATTAGAGAACTACTTACATGTACTTCATTTACATACATCACAAAATAAGTTAATATGGAATACATAATTTGTATTTCCATGTGATTCATTAGCTGCTTCAAATAATAATAAATATGTATATCTATGAAAATATACACACATATTCAAACATTACAACATCGAAATGGAAACGGTTATACAGTACATACATGTATTTGTCATGTTTACGAATTTTTAATATCGAATATATGAACTGAATGACATCGAGGCATCAATTAGAGCACCATGCTTAAGATCAAGTGTCTTATATGATAAGGCTGGAGTAACCTCTGATATAATGGGGGCAATATAACACTTCGATGATATGCTGGATCGCCAAATCCTGTGCGTACACTGTCATCCATAAATACATACCGGTAACGAAATCATTCTTTGGTCTTTTATAAGTTTATCCCAATTTTTCCGTCCTGATTTTTTTTTTCGTCAGCGCAAACAATTTGTTACAAATATTTCTATAATGAGTCAAAGAAGATCCTGACGATATCTAATCTCAATAAGGTCAATATAAGGTTCATCTTCAGAATTGTACAGCATTGGATTCGAAACTGTTCATTTAACAGTATTGATGTATACTAATTTATGGATGGCAGTGTAGACTTAACGTATGACGTCATTTTCAATGACCGTCGAAGAATGCGTTCCCTCGTCGAAAATAAAATAAAGATACAAATAATGAAGAAAATGAGTGTGATAAAGTACGATGAAGATAAATGACGGAAAACAAAACAAAACAACTCTAGGGATGACGTCAAATTCCAAAACAATCACCCAAACTTTACTTCCAATCTTGGAACAGATCTTTCTATCTTGCAGCTGATTGGTTGATTGGTATCAGACCTCTTCGTATTTCAAAATTTACCAAAACGGTAACCATCTTCCTTCCAGTACTAAACGGGAGCTAACGAAATTTGTAGTCCTGAAACATTTCCCGATATCCGAAATTTAATGCTTCTCAAAGGAATTATACCAAGACAACCGAGGACACGGGGAGGAGATCCAAATGATAATGCTCTTTCGAATTCCTCTGAATTTGCTCATATTCATGAAGAAAATTGTAGAGAATATCGGTTAAAATCTTTCTATCTATTACTTCGGCACTTGCAATATATCGTCCGATCTATGGTGAACAAAAACCCATTGGAGGCGATTTGGTCTCTTTCTAGCACTTTGGAATGTTTATTAACGAAAATAGAATTCCTCTCGTCTGCTTTAACTTTGATAGGCTCTGATTGGATAGAATGTAAAGGAAGATATCCCCTTCCGAGATGGCAGTGGACACGAAAAGTTGGTTTGCAACGTGGCGTAGTAAAAGCTGAAAAAGAATATAACCAATGGAATTAGAATAACTTCTATTTCTACGAAAAACATCCGCTTAATTTTGCCCATGCTACGTCACTGGCGACTTAATTTTGCCCAAGTTACACTACTGTCACCTACTGTGCATGTATTTAATATATTTTTTTTTCATTTTCGTGCATGAACATCGACGGCGGGTGAGGCTAGCCAACAGGGGATGCTTACTCCTCCAGGGCACCTGGTCCCACCTCTAGCTTGCTGGGGGTCCGTCGATGCTCAATTTTTTGCTCTATTGTGAGTGCTGTTATCGTCAGGATCTTCTTTAACTAATTTTCATGTTTATTTCCTTAAAGAACGCATTAGAAAACAAGACTGCTTAAAAACCGCTTGTCTTGGTTTACAATTTTACAGAACGTACCTGTTTCATCATTTTTCTGTCAGACAGTAGTTTTCTATCCAAGGTCCTCCATGCATCGTTGTTCGGAGCAAACACTGTTTTCTGTGTTTTATTGTCTGCCAGAATTGTCGATACCCCTGTCATTTCGGCATATCTAGAGAAATCACTATGGATAAAGGAACAAATGTGAATTGCTTTTAACTCTTCTTTACTCTTATCAGCGATTATTCAGCTTTGACATATAAGTTCACATTATTATGGTGGCATACTTCTGCCTCCTTCATGCAAGATATTTTTATAGCTATTATTTCAACATGCATATGAATATGTTAACATGCAACATAATCATGTTGACATGCAACGTAATCATGTTGACATGCAACATAATTATGTTGACATGCAACTTATTTTGTCAACATGCAAGATAAATAAGTCAACATGCAAGATAATTATGTTGACATGCAAGATAGTTAAGATGCATGTTACAATAAATAAGTTGCATGTCGACATAAATAACTTGCATGTTGACACAAATAACTTGCATGTTGACATAATGTGAAGAAAAATATCTCGCATGTAGGGGGCAGAAGTATGCCACCATACATTATGGATTTGTAGTAGATGTATTTTGTGAGTTTAATCACACAAACATTTTCTTCAAAAATGATTTTAAATTTGATCTTAATTTAGAAAAATGAAAAATATATTCTCATGCACTCCGTTTCTAGCGCGCATTCTGATTGGCTGAGCGATTAAAAGACTGCAAGGGGATTCACGTTTCACTGCAGTTTTTGCTAAGACGTCATGGCGACGTCGTTAAAAATAGACGTTTTCTAGCTTCTTCCTGACTAAAGCATTAGAATAGCGTTACCATACACACGCATGGTAACCCCTAAATAAATGTATCTTTTCTCTAAAGCTGTTACCTTAGAGTAGGATCCCGACGTATGACTTCTAACAGAGAGTGTTCGGGTGGCACAAGAACTTTGTCTATCACGTGAACAACGGCATTACTACTCTCTAAATCCGGACTGCTAATATGTGCATCATTGATAAGAATATCCTGTTACAGAAAAATGTAATAGCAGATATGATTATATATAACTCACGAACCAACGTAATGATGCACGAGAAATATTGTTAAACACACATACTCCTTTCCTCATTCAAAAACTTACAATCAACTTGCTATCTATCACTCTGTGATCCTTCTCAGCACATTCGCCAAACTTTTGGGAGGGCAAGTCCCATATTCTGAAAAGTTGCTTGCTGATAATTTGTAAGGAAGGGACTCTATGACTTACTCTTGTCTACGCTGAAAATTTATCTTTTTAAATGATGCTATAGAATTTGAAGACGTTTAACATTACTCTTAACATAAGCTCTCAAAGGAGGACCTGACCCTTAAGCTGACCACTTGCTCATTCTAAAAGTTTGATTTAGTACATGGAATCATGTCTTAGTGGGTTATCTTTTGGATTTGCAAATTGTCAATATATTCATTATACGTGCATCATTTTGCGCTGGAGATAGTTCATAAGATAAGTTGTCGTTCTTGTTTCTGTTGGGCTTGTGTCGTTGTCTCCGTCTGTTTGTCTTATTTTCGTGTTGGGAAGTTCTGTTTTGTTTTTTCTTTCCAAAATTCGTCAGCCTTTCGATTGTGGTTTGTGCACTCCGTGTGGAAAATTATGTGGTCTTGCTAGATAAAGTCGAAATCAGTGTTGACTCTCTCACAAATTCATCCCACTATCTTCCGCAACTCGCTCTCTCATTTCCTATTCACTCTCCCACACTGAACACTATTCACATTTTTAAGCAAGCTGACTTTGATGCGAGTGTTCGGCATAGCTGTATCATTGTCTGTGGATCATATTGTCTAGAGTAGAGGGCACTGTGTGATTACTGATAAACTTCCACCCACTACGCACACACGTACGTACGCATCAGCTCATAAACTGTGAAAACTACTCACATTTTTCAGTAAGCTGACTTTAATGTGAGTGTTCGGCATCTTTGTATCAAACAACTGTCCATGGATCATTTTGTCCAGTAACAAAGTAGAGTGTACTGTGTGGTAACTAATCAACTTACACCCACTCAAGCTTGCACGTACACACCACACTCAAAAACCGTGAATGGTACTCACATTTTTAAGTAAGGTAACTTTTATGTGAGTGTTCGGCATCTTTGTATCAAACAACTGTCCATGGATCATGTTGTCCAGTAACAAAGAGGAGGGTACTGTGTGGTAACTTATCAACTTCTCAACGAGTCCTGGTTCGGACTTCAACGTCGACAAGTATTCGGGTGGTAATTCTATCAAGTATAAAAGGTAAGTTTGGAAATGATATCTATGGATCTAAGAGTGAAGCGAAAACGCACATAACTAAATGAAAAAGTAAGTATTATGCATTATGCTTAAAATCCAAATATTTCAATTCCTCATGTCACCAGCCTCATTATTAAGCCTGATTCATTGTTGAAAATGCTTCAATAATCAGCAATCAATCGCAAAACCTCAAATTTTTTTTGTGTGTGTCCCACTTTCGATTGCACAAACAATAGCCTACATACTTCATGCTTTAAAATCGTTACCATTAAAAGCTTCGTCTGAGGGGGCAAACAGGGTGTAGCCGTCCTTCAAGAGGGTGTGTCTATGTCCGCCTCTGTGGATAAGGTCAACCATGGTATTAAGTTGGTTATCTCGCAACAACTCTATGGAGGTTTTTACTGTGAATAAAAAGAAAAACAAAAAATAAATGAATACGGTAGATTTAGAAACTTACAAGTTATTCGCGAGTTTTAAGTCTTCGCACGTCTTCAATGACTTCATTCACATGCAAATTAAGTGTAATTTTTATTTTGTCGGGCGACATTGCAAATAAGCAAAAATAACATACCTCAAGAATAAAACCAGATTAACGGAAATCACCATAAAGTACAGTTACCTTGAATGTCATTACAATTTAAATATCTTTAAAATATAAATAAGTCGAAAAAAATTAGTACCAATGTTTGGAAGTAGTACTTTGTTGATAATGTGCACCACGCCGTTTTCCACCACTTGATCCGCCTCTTTGATTCTGGCATTGTCTACATACACCCCATTAAATCGACATGTAAATTTCACAGATCCGCCAGTGTTTGTCTGTAACTTTATGGAAGTTAATACAGCGGCACCACAATATACCCCTTCAACTGTGTGATGACTTACAATGGCTGAAATAGCGGACAAAAGAAACTGCTATAACAACACAGTCTGCTACTTGCGTGGCAGATGGCCGTCCTAAGTCGGCACCGGTTGCCCATTGGTCTCGTTGGTTTATGTGCAGTCTTTTGTATTTCATGTTACATGTTTCTTTGGTGTGAGTTGGTATTCCTTGTCCCTTTTAAGTCTCTTTCTGTGGGTGTCTGCTCTGTGTTTGTATATTGGGTGTTTTGGGGTTTTGCTGTGGGTGCTGCAACCGAGTGTTGTTGAAGATGCCCTCCTTTCTTTTACTGGTTTTGACAGCTTACGTATGCTGCAAGCAAGCAGGAGATACTTACTCTTCCCGGGCACCTGTTCTCATCTCCATTAGGGATTCACTTTTGCTCCTTTGTAAACTAAACTTTGGTTCCTGTTTTATCCTGATTTCGTATGCCTTTGGTTTATGATTTCCGGAATTTTCGATTTTGTACTGTGAATTGGGATATAGTCATTGTCCATATTTGTCATTGTAACATTATCTTTCGAAAAAAGTATATTTGAATTGAAGTATTAGAATTAGAATAAAAGTAATTGTACTAGTAAATGGAGTCCAAAACTGTCACTTCCTTAAAACTATGACCTATGTTAAATCTGATCTGATATTCACACTTCCATTCAAGCAGTTTTATCTCAATTGTACGACATTACCACACATTAGCTTTGCTAATGTTTTTTTTTTTTCGACTTCTTTCCCTTTAAATCTTGATCGTTCTTGTGCTATCTAGATGTTCCATGCACTACCTCAATCTCCAACTTGATCCCTCCGATGCTACTTTGGTCATATATCTTATTCAACTATGCCACTGAATCGACCCTACAGGAAAGGAGACGCGCACTCTTTGCAAAGTAAATTAAACTGTTCACTTAAAAAAAGTAAAAGCAGAGAGCGCTTCTGTAACTGATTTTGGCTGTGTCTGAAAATCACTTTGGCTGGAAGCATCACTGATGAGGATTTGATATCAGAAACACGTGTCTGGTGCATTAAAATTCGTTTGAAATTTTCTTCAAGAAGTTGGGAGACTACCGCATTATTCATATTTCAACATTTCGATTGCTATCCCATCATTGGTCGATTTCATGAAATCGATGCTTACTCCTACCGGTCACCTGATCCCACCTCTAGCTTGCTGGGGGTCCGTCGATGCTCAGTTTGGTGCTCTATTGTGAGTGCTGTTGAGATTATCGTCAGGATCTTCTTTAACTCATTTCTTAGATTTGTAGATATTGTCAATGGGACAATGTTCCGAATTTATTCCATTAGATTAATCCACAATTCAATAAATCTACATTGAATTGTCTTTTTCGTGACTAGTAAAAACACGTCACTAGTAAAAAAAACACGTGACTAGAGACAGGCATTCCGATGTCCTCGCACTTTATCCACTTCACAAAAATAGGACATGTCGTCATGACAACGCTTTTGTATAGCAATTCTGAATTTAGATATTGTAGATCAACCTTAGGTGTGACATTAATCACAATGTTGAAGAATATTCATACAGTAACAAAAACCTAAAACCATAAACCGGTAACCAGATATTTTCTCGATTTCTCGATAATCAAATTTTGCCATTCTTTGTGCAAACATGACGTTCGTTATTTTCGCGATTTCAATTTTTCGCTATTTGAAAAGAAGATAAGAGCATAAATATAATAGTGATTACATTGAGTATCAATCTTGATCGATTTCTTGTCATTCCTCCTATTATTTACGAATTATAAAACATGAATATTACAGATTTTATCATGGTATAGAGCTACTAGTATCCGTGCATATCATTACTGTACTTTCAACTTTCAAAAATACAACTAGAGGGCGCTTCTAATAATACGGAAGTGTTCCAACTCTATACCTTCCCGAAGAAAATTTCAAACCAATTTATTATGGAACAGACAAGTGTTTCGGATATTAAATCCTCATCAGAATGATGCTTCTAAAATAACCGAATGTGACAGTTCTACCGAATTGAAGCGGCTGGTGTTGCATGTAAGCAGGAGATGCTTACTCTTCCTGGGCACCTGGTTTCACTCCCATGTCGATAGTTCGCTTCTTTTCATATGGTGGATAATTTTGTTTGTTTACTTTGGTTCCTGTTTTATCTTGATTTTGTATACCTTCGGTTTTGATTTTCTGAATTATCGATTTTGTGCTGCATACAGGGATATGGTCATTATCCATATTTGTCATACATTTGGCTGTGTAAATATAACTTTGGATTAAATTACCTCAAATAAGGATTTACTAACCGAAACACGTGTTTGGTGCATTAATATAGGTTATGCTATTGGATTTGAAGACGTTTAACATTTTAATTTTTATAAAACAAAGATAACGAGTTGGAACACTTAAATTTCAGAGAGCGACTAAACGTGTATTTAATGGAAATTCTTGGAGGTATATTTTTTTCACGGTTTGAAATAATAATGTCGAAGGGTTCGAACTCTATACCTTCTTGAAGAAAATTCCAAACCAATTTCCATGCATCATAACTCTCGAATATAGGAAAAATTAGTATCTCGCTAAAATTCTGCTTATACAGTATATTGGCCGGGTTTGACCTATCAGCAAGGCTAAATTGGTGGGTATTGCTCGCAAGCACAAATGAACACAATAATACGGAAGTGTTCCAACTCTTTACCTTCATGAAGAAAATTCCAAACCAAGTTTTCCTGCAACAGACACGTGTTTTGAATATCAAATTCTCATCAGTGATGCTTCTAACGTAGCCACCAAAATTCATTTCAGTAGCGCCCTCTTTAATGTTTTGAATTTAGATTTGTCCATTTACTTTACAGAGAGTGCACAGCTCAAAATTTCCTGTAGGGTCGATTCAGTAGCATATCCAAATAAAATATCTATTCAAAATAGTATAGGAGGGATGGTGCTAAGATGTTATCCTCCTTTCATTTCGGTGATAGTTTGAATGGAATGACAAGTTTTCGAAATAGCAAAATAATACCTGATGTCAATTCGATAAAGGGCCAAAAACAAAGCTTCTTTCAGGCGACAGAGCCGGAAAGAAGTAATAAATACACTTCTAAACATCAGTTCACGGGGAACGATTTAAACTTTCCTCGAACTGTTTCAACACTACATTTCAAGGGTACTCTTCAAGGGAGGGTTGTGCGCACGTAATCCAGGATAACCACACCGTCTGCTATTACGTGGCAGATGGACGTCCTAAGTCGGCACCGGTTGCCCATTGGTCTCGTTGGTTTATGTGTAGTCTTTTATTTTTCATGTTTCTATGGTGTGAGTTGAAGTACCTTTTCCCTTTTGCGTCTCTTTCTGTGGGTGTCTGTTCTGTGTTTTTTTTGCATGGGTGTTTTGGGATTTTGCTGTGGGTGCTGCAACCTAGTGTTGTTGAAGATCCTCTCCTTTCTTCAAGATTACTCATAGTTTTTCTGACATTATGCTCACCTCTTGCTATTTTTCTGTCACTGAAAATTCGTGTTGACAACTCTTTAGGCATATTGCCAAGAGCTTGATCGTCTGGTACGAAGACTGTGTAGAGAGTTGAAGTCCGGAAATAGTTAACCATATCCGCAGCATAGATGATCCGTGCAAACTGGGTAAAGCGGGGATCTCTCAAAATAAAACTTGATATATCTCCTAAGATGTCCATGGGTTTCAGCATCTGAAATTTAAGAATACCTGATTGTCAAAATCTGAAACCCCTAGACGTATAAGAATTCTAAACAATGAGTAAAAGTCTAACAACACCCAGTTGCAGCACCCACACCAAAACTCCCAGACACCCCATGTAAAAACATAGAGCAAACACCCACAAAAAGAGACGCAAAAGGGACAAGGAACACCAATTCACACCATAGAAACATGAAACTTAAAAGACCATAAATAAACCAACGAGACCAACTCACACCATAGAAACATGAAACAAAAAAACACATATAAACCAACGAGACCAATGGGTAACCAGTGCCGACATTAGACGGTCATCTGTCACTCAAGTAGCAGACGGTGTGATTATCCGGATTACGTGCGCAAAACCCTCCCACTTTTCCGATTACGCAGAGGTATCTAAGAACGCACAATTGTGGTGTAAAATAACCTCCTCACTGTTAGATGGGCATACAAACAGACAGCATGATGCAGGGGCCCAAGAAACACACAGATGGATATATAAATGGATATAGAAACAGAAGACATACGAAATACAGTTCGTGCTCTGCCGTCTGTAGCGAGCCCATGCATGTGTGACAGTGAATGACAACGATAGCATATCAAAGTCTGACTTCAAAATTTAAGATGAGACATAAGAATGCAAAATCTATGGATTTAAAGTTCAATCAGCTTCAATTGGTCGTTTCTTCAAACGCATTAGAAAATTTCTGTTCACCAAATTTTCTCGAAATTACTGGAAAGTGGGTCCTGTAGCATCATGTCCAACATTTCCTGCTACGTCTTTCGATCGTTTTTTAAATATAACTTTCATTTTTTTGCCATATTTCAAAGTTTGGATTGAGTATCACTGACAAGTGTCGAGTACCCGAAACGTGCATGTATTGTCCATTGTGCAAATTTATCTGTTCTTAAATGATGCTATGAACTTGAAAACTTGTAACATAAATATCTCAACTTTAGTTACATAATTATGAAAGGTAACGTTGATCTCGAACAGTATCATGGGACGAGAAACAAATTAACCTTTCTTCTATCAGACATGCATGAAGTAGTTTACGAAGAGAATTATCTTTTCATAAAAGTTTTAAACGATTGCTGTTCGGTTTTATGAACCAATGTATGTCATTTTGTTTTCTCTTTTCTTATACATGTTACAGTAGTTATCCTTTGCTTGCTTCGATTTTGCTTCTTATATTGCTTTGCATTCTAGGAATTTGCGATCTCATACTTTTTTAAAACTTGAGTTCAGCTTAAGAGGTGAAAATCTTACCCTATCAATGGTATGTATAATTCCGTTCTGTGCGAGTTGGTTCGGGGGCCCGATACGAGCACAATTCACTGTAACTATCTGAAATGTGATAAAAGAAGTGTAAATTCTTATTTTGAAATATTCGTCTGTATGTGTAACATCTTTGGCCTAGATAGCATAAGATGAGGCGTGTTTGCTTGTTTTTATCTGGTAGGAATATGCTCTTTAGAATGTGGGTATAATATAATTGATAGGAGAAGCAAATATGCATATATATATTCGAAAGATAAGATAATATTTGGCGAATTTACATGTATCAATGTGACATCTCAGTTCAGTTCACATTAACAGATTGTCGTCAGGGTCTTCTTTATCCCATTTGTACCAAGAATGGCTATCATCAAGTTCATGAAGTCTTTTTCAAAACTTCAGGAATAATGAAAAACAAAGTCTTACCCCATGCCTATATTTATTTATTCTGAGGTATTTCTGGCCGTAATACAAAGTCTCAATCTGGGAGTCTTTGAAATCTGAATAGTTATGACGTCCTCTGGTCACGTGATAGTGGAGTAAAGATGGCGCATTGTACGTCCATGGATGAAGACGTTGCCTGTGGAATGAGAAGCGAGCTTTATTTTCACTTAGAGATATCATTTAATACATTTCTTGATTTGGCTAAGAAAAAAGGAAATAAGGAATCGAAATACATACAGTCAAACCTGTGACAGACTGTCAGCTTTGGGAAAAACCAAACATGGCTGCTTAAGACAGGTGGCCTTTAATAATTATTCTAGGTTTTCAATATAGGGAACCAAAACTGCTTATACAATCTAAGGTACAACAACGTTGCATTTCCGATCTCTTATTGAACAAATACAGCGATACATTTATGATTATCAATATTCGTGTAATAAATTCACAAAAATTTATTTTTCTACAAGTAAGTATCCATAATTCAAACACAGAAATTTACATATCTGCTTAAAATGCGGAAGGGTTCCAACTCTATACCTTCTTGAAGAAAATTTCAAACCAATTTTCATGCACCAGACACGTGTTTCGAATATTTAAAAATTCTCATCAGTGATGCTTCCAGCCAAAGTGCTTTTCATAAGCAGTCCAAATTAATTTCACCTCCTTGAATTTCGATGACTAAAAGTGACTGTTGAAAACAGTAAAGGAAGCAATATTGGTCAGAATTGTGCTGACCGCTGGTCGCGTTACGAGAGCGGCCGTTGATTTAGGTACTTTTATATAGCAAATTGTGTTGGGAGAGTAAAATGTGACCGTTGATATAGGGAGTGACCGTAGAATACGAGTGACTGCAAGGACAGGTTTGACTGTATACCAAATGGTTATTCTAATGCACTCTGTTTGTAACGCGCATTCTGGTTGGTTGAGCGACTGAAAAATTGTATTGGTAGGGAATTTTAAAAAGTTTCACTGCAGTTTTTGCTATGACGTCATTACATCGTTAAAAGCAGACGTTTTCTGTCTAAATTACTGACCAAAACATTAGAGTAAGTTACCATACAGATTACCATACTGACGTTTACAAAAAAAACGGACAGGGTATCAGCGAATTCCCTGTCAGAACCATCCGTTCTAAAACTCAATTTCTGGCAGGGGATTCGCCGTTACCCAGTCAGTTTTGTAACACACGCAAGGTAACCCCTTAATACAGAAATGCATGTTCTGTCATAATGATTTCAGTGCACTATATAGTAATTACGCATTTCAACAATTAATGTTTCATCAGTGATACTCCAGGCCAAAATAGACGGTTATATGAAGAGCTTAGTTCTAACCATGACCTAAAAATTTATGCCAAAAAAGAGCTACCCCATGAGAGAAATACTGCTTTAACAAATTTTGTTACAGAAAGTTAGATTAAGTTTCAAGACAAATGTGAAACTAGGGGAGCGATGTCATCAGGGACTAAATATTTCAACAGCAGCTATACAAACCTAGTGGTTGGAATTATCAATTTTGAAAATATTTGCTCTATCGTAATGATTTCATTCCAGAAACACTCAATTGAGCGCCCAACGTTAAGATTTGAGTCACTGTCAACTTGCTTCAAAGCAAGTGATGAGAATAGTAATATACATGTATTCGAAAAGAACATCTTAACTGAGACATTGAACTTTTTGGCTAGTAATTGTAAACATACAAAGTTATATTCCATTAACAGTAAAATTGATTTAACTTGGCATTAGAATCAAATAATCTTTCATTTAATGGAGACAAATTAGCGAAAAACTTGACATGACTCTCTGTTTCTCCCGTGCGTCTTGCCAACTGGCCGGAAACTTGCCAATCTAAGTGCATGTGTAAAACATTTCCTTGTAGGATTTTGCCAAGATTAAAATAAATGGAATGTAGGTGTCTGAACTTGAATCCAAATTTACAGGGATAAAAAAGATAAATGGTATTCTAATCGAGAATTCGTTTCGCATTGACACTGCAGTCATGTATCTCTCGATAGTCATAAGCTTTTGCACTTCACACCAGGGCCCGGCATCATAAACTAAAAGTTGACAAATGAAAATTCGAATTATTGAGTTCGTCTTTTGTACTGTATAGTCTGAAATATGAAAACTAAAACTAGCATTTCAATTGTTTGAATAATTGTAAGTCATCACTGATAATAGTAAAATGGCACATAAGAATATTGAAATTTACTGGAGGTCGAAAAGAGGAAATCTAAATAAAATGAATACATAAAGAGCAAAAGTTTAATAAGATAAAATAACGGACAGATAGACGGACGGACTCGATGTTTTACCTGTCTCCATGTGAAATGTTTTTGAATGCAGCGTCTGTTGGTACAAAAAGAGTGAATGCCCCTGAATTGGCTAGCTGGTATCCGAGGTCTGTATTGGTCAGCAAACGGACAAACGAGAAGTGACCCAGTTTCCGGGCGGTGACCACAAGGTTGTGCAGAGGTTTTACTGGTAAATAAAAGGACATCAAAATCAATCAAATAATGGAAAAAGGTTAAATTCCTAATCTGTGAAAAGGGAGCGACCTGCATGACCAACATACGATATAAGACAGTTATGTGATCAAGACACGCAAGTATCTAATAATTAAAATTATTACGAAACGTAATCGAAATGTAAATGTGACATATACAGTTAAACACAATATTAAATGTGCGATACAATGTCTTGTCTTTTCGAAATAGAAGGATGGTGCAAGAAGTACAAATTTTCAATAAGTACAAATTGAAATTTCAGATAAGATTCTCAGTCAGGGATATGTTTGTGACCGACTAACATCGTCACTGAGGAAGTTCTACGGTCGATATGGAGAACTCGTCATACACTATGATGTCCCACTCTCCAGAATGATGGATGATATTCTGTCATAGACCATTTGAACCATCAAACCAAAGATTGTACTCTATGTCTTCCGAAATGGAAGTTACCGGATGTTACAGTTCTACCGAATTGAAGCGGCGGGTGTTGCGTGCAAGCAGGAGATGCTTACTCCTCCTGGGCACCTGGTCTCACTCCCATATCGGGAGTTCGCTGCTTTTCATATGGTGGAGGTTTTTGTTTGTTTGCTTTGGTTCCTGTTTTATCCTGATTTTGTATGCCTTCGGTTTCTGATTTTCTGAATTATCGATTTTATGCTGTATATAGGAATATGACATATTTCCCACATTTGTCATATATGTTCAATCATAAAATTTCAGTGCACCATATGGACATTTCAGCAAGTTATGTCTCATCAGTGATATTCGATGCCGAAAAGGAGGAAATTCAAATAATAAGAATAATGAAGAACAAAAATCTAAACTTTACTTAAAATTTCTGCAAAAGAACCTGCTGAGTACAGGGATATGCCATCAGGGAGATACCTTTTAGTTTTAGAAAGTTTTCATTAAATTTTGTGACGAACAATTTACAAATATATTCCAAGTCAAATGCCGAAATATTGTGAAACTATTCGAGCGATGAGGGGGTGGACAAGGTGAAAGGGAGGGGTAGGAAGGGGTGGGAGGAGGGAGAGGGAAGGGGGAGAAGGAGAAGGGGGCGGTTATGGGGTTGGAGGGGAGAGAGGTACCACCTGTCCGCTCCCAGCAATATCCTCGAGGACTAAACAATTTACCAGCAGAGATACCAACCTAGTTGTTGGAATATGTTTTATCATAAAATTTCAGTGCACCGCATGTATAATTCTTCAATAACGAGTGAATTTCAAACACAAATCCAACCAAAATTCATAATACACAATTAATTGACAAATGAATTCAAATTCCAAAAGAACAATAAAACATCAGAGAAATTGAAAATACGGAAGGGTTCCGACTCTATGCCTTCTTCAAGAAAATATAATGCACCAGACACGTGTTTCGGATATTAAATTCTCATCAGTGATGCTTCCAGCCAAAGTGTTTTTCATAAGCCGCAAGGAATGAACAAAAGTGGATTTCTTATGAGATCAGATGCCCGGGGAGAGTAAGTATCTACTGCTTGCTAACAACACCCGTCACTTCAGCAGACTGAAAAAAGTAAAACCTCATGAATATTTCGAATTGGGTGTTGTTTATTTGTTATTTGTGTGGAAAATGAAATGTTATAGTGTATTATATTTTCATTCTATCGACCAAGAGGTTTACAATGACAAAGTCAGTCGCTTTCAAATATACCCCTTGTTGGGTAGTTTATCGGCAATCGTTTACTTTCGGAGGTAAGTCATTGTAGTTTGAGCTTGCTCTGGAATAGTATGTCAACTGCGATATGAATACACCATTGGCAGTTGTCGAAGGAACGATACTTATATTACTCAGGTGTTGGGGTATGTAATTTTGAAGTTGAAGTCGTCACGTTTGTCATATATTTACATTGTTGTGAAAGATATTTTGAAATCTAAATGTGTAGCGGAGTAAACGCCTTTTAAACATAAAAATGTAAAAATGATCTCTTTCGTCGTCTCCTCTAGGAGACGGATTAACATAAGTTTTATTTGTTTCCAGATCCAATTCAATATATACCTGAATTCATGCTTGTTCAATGTATACACAGCCAATTGTGCCTTACATGAAATCCATATGAAATTTACATGAAATTTACGTAAAAATTCACATGAAATTTATGTGAAATGAGCACGAACATGAAATTTACATGAAAATTTTCACATGAAATTCATGTGAAGTTTCTGACATGAATTGCATGTAAAGTTAATTTTGCATGAATGTCACAAAGAAAAATTCATGTGAAGTAAATTTATGTGAAATTCACATGAATTTTTTTTCACATGAATTTTATGTAAAATTTATATGAAATTCACATGAACTTTCATGTGAAATTTACATGATGCTCATTTCATATGAATTTCATGTAAGGCACAATTGGCTGTGTATGTCATCAATGTCTGAAATAAATACAGTTTAAACTAAACTAAAATGATCTCTTTCAAGGTGATCGGCAAAATTTGTATTATTAATTCAGAGCACCTCAGCATGTTATCTGTTTGTAAAATTTAATTGAAGAGCCAAAAAATGATCTGGTTCATTTCAATTTCTGCGGCGCTGTACTTTTATCACTTACACACATGAAAAAGTTTTCAGTATAAAATTAATTGACATGAACTTTCACCGTGACATTGCTCATAAATAATAAAATCATGGAATCAGTCATTTCAAAGTCTTCTTTGAATTTCTCAAATTATATATAAACGAACTTTTCATAGTACACCGGATACATGGAAGATTAAAACCGGCCTGATAATCTTTTATTTATAAAGGTATAAAATTAATCATTTAGGAGATAAGACAAAATCTGGAATTTTTCTCGTAAGACGAATGCTTCTGGGCATTCTTTATCCAGTTCCATAGATAATGGAATCTGCCATGATTTTTCACAGATATAGAGATCAAACGAGAGTGTTGTTAATTTCAGAAAAAAGACAGATAGTCCTAAAATAAGGGGGTTGACCTTATAGTTCCTAGAATAAAATAAACATATTCGACCGAAACAGAGAAAAGTGAAAACTTATTCGTAACACAAGTGTAAAATCTCGACAACCAAAAACTGAACCAGTAAATGCAAGTCAAACTCAGAACCCGAAATCAGAATCCAAAAATTAGGGTTAGAGCAAGTGACCATATTTCGCCGTATTTTTCGTACATTTCTTTGAAAATCTCGAAACTTGGAGGCCAATTCAATAATTACATTTGCTAGAATTTAATTTAACTCCATTCTCGATTGAAAAACTACAAAAAAGAATTTATTTTACGCAGTGCATTGTTTCCTTATAAAACGTCAAAATATTTCGTTTCCATGTTCCATGAGTGACCATATTTCGCCGTTTTTTGTTGATATGTATCCAATTTGCACACAAATGGACAAGAATTGTGATTTCATTTTCAGGAAATGTTTCTCCACCACTACTTCTATGAAATCATGCCAAATAAATGTTTCTTTTATATATATATATGAATTTCGGATGTTTACGTCTAAAATTTGATGTTTTCGTCAAATTGTCCCCATTTTGTGGTATTTTTTGTCAAAATTGAGTGCAGGATATATCACAATCTTTCAAAACATGACTACTACGGTCATATTTGAAAGGATATAGAAAAATAATCTTGACGAACATTTCCGATAACTAGTGAGAAGCAATAAACTATGAAACGGCGAAATATGGTCACCGGCGAAATATGGTTCCTCTACATATTCTTTAAAAAAAATTCCAGATCTTTCTCGCGAGAAAAAAAAAATCGGACAAACAGACGGAGACAATAAACCAGCTCCACAGACTTTATCTAATACACACTTTACAGAGCCCAGCGCAATAATACGGAAATGATCCAACTCTATACCTTCTTGAAGAAAATTTCAAATCAATTTATTATGCATCAGACACGTGTTTCGGATATTTAATCCTCATCAGTGATGCTTCCAGCCAAAGTGATTTTCAAGAACCGCCAGAATTCAGTTCAGTAGCGCCCTCTACTTTTATTTTTTGAACCTAAATTGTGCATTTATTTTACATAGAGTGCGCGGCTCCAAATTTGTTATAGGGAATAGCGTTGGAGGGATGGTGATAATATGTTAACATCTTTTGATTTCGATGATAAGTACGGGATGCAATGTAGGTGTCGCTGTTAATAAGGCGACGTGCTAATGAGTAAAGTAAAAACCTAGATACCTAAATCTTTATTTGGGGATGTCGGTGATGAATGGTGATAAATTTCGATTTAGGTATCACAGTTACGCAAAGGCAGTTTTCGTTAAAAATCTAAAAGAATAGTAGTACATCTTTTTCCAGTATGAAAGGATGTCCACTGATACCTTCAGAGATGTTTCCCTTTCCCAAAAGTGCATTCATTCGAGATATCCAATAGTGTAACAGAGACTCAAAATCTCATTTCAAAGGGTGTTAGATTCAACGTAGTAGAAGGTTATTCATTAGTACACTAATTCGACAATTCTAAATCAATTTGTATCATCACAGTTTCTTCAGACTCAAATTCTAACTTTCTCAACTTTTGCCTCTGCTTCATTTTGGGAATGAGGCATTAGGTTGTGGTTTTCAAAATGGTTTTGGGCATTTAAATAGGATAACTTGAGTATAATAGGTTGGTCCTAGCCTTCTATGAAGAATACACTGGGGTGAGGTATCATAGCTAAGTCACAAACCCATTCCTAAGCACAAACCCTTTTCCGTACAAGTCTATATTAAAAACCCCAAGGGTTGACACTCTCTTTATACACTATCTTGACTTTCTAATTTTCCATTCTACAGGCTGATCCCACGGCCCACTATTGATACCATTTGTGGTTTGATTATCTCAAGATGAATGATAGGAAGAAATATAAACTAAAAAATCATCCTAAAAGTTACACCGGTCGAATCCAGATCGCTAGAAGTTGAAGCCACGATCGTGTACAAAAAGAAATATAGCTATTACATCGGAAGTATCAACCCTTGGGGTTTTGTTATAGAGGTTTGTACACAGAAAAATGTTTGTGACACAGGGATTTATCGCGCTTCCTGATTGCTTGATGTGCTTTTGGTTATGTACATAGTACACCAAGCAGCCGGGAAGTGTGGTAAATTCCTGTGGTTTGTGACTAAGCTATGATACCCCATCCCTGTGGGAAAATGCGCGCATGTTGGCTTTCACTTACTGGTACTGCATCCTTCCTCGTCCTTGGACATCTTGTAACGTGAACAACATTCTCTTTTATAAAATCTAAAAGAATGGAAATAAAAGAGAAAAATGAAGGGCATTTATCGAAATAAAACTAATACAACACAGATAATTGGTAGTCATGAAATTAAGTTAAAAGCATGTAGAATATATTAAAAATATGAATCGATTCGAAATATAAACAAGGAACCATAAGACTTTATCAAAAATTCTTCGGGGTCACGTGATCATATAAGCCAATGAAAAAGACTCTTTTCTCTACTTGTTATTCAAAGACAACGATTTATCATAGCATGATCAAAATAGATGTTTAACAATACCTTAAAATGTCGTCATATATATAAAGAATTCATGATGCTATAATAATTATAATTTCTTAGTGATAATAATAATCATTATTTCTTACGTTATTCTTTTACAGACTTTGTTCGGAACGTCCTTTATGTACTCCAGGTAAAACCGGGTACCTGTGGCCAAAACCTCTTTGGTCAGACAAACATTAGGGCTGTTAAAAAGAGGAATATATCACATACAGATTTACAAAATTTTAATATATCACCCTACTTCTTTGCATCTCTATTATTTTTAAAGCACCGTGGCTAAAACCTCATTATCTTATAAAAGTATAGCAGATGGCATAGGTCTCCGTGCTTTTTCCATTTCTTGACATATTAGCTCGACACAACGACCCACAATAACATCCCCATCTACTTTTCAAAAGGGATATAGATAAGGTTTGGGGTCTTTTGCTTTCTTGCTTTTCTTTTCGTGGGACCCTCCATATCCTTGAAGTCCTATTATAAGATTTTCAAGCATTGCACTTTGACTATCCTCGACGATTGTCCTCTCCAAATTCGAAGAACGCAGCTCTTATCTTAATGGGGGCGACGGACAGGGGGGTACCTCTCTCCCCCCTCCCGCCCCCTTACCTCCCCCTCCCTCCCATTTCCCCCCTTCCCTCCCTCCTCCCTCCCTTCTCCCGCCCCCTTTCTCCCCCTCCCTTTCACCCTGTCCACCCCTCCTTAATACCATCCATATTTCAGGGTTAATCGGAATCCTCGGTCAATACAAATTAATCTAGCCACAGAAACAGCCAAGAACATTTTGCTATCAGAATTGTTTAAAAACAAAAATACATGCATCTGCCATAATACTCAATGTTGAGGAGCCGGCAGTACAGGAAGATGGATAAATAGAAGAAGGGAAAATATCGACACATGACAAATGGATTGATGATTTTCTACTTTTAACAAAAGATAATCGTAGATAAGCTATCATTATTTCATGAGCGGGGGAAAAAATGGTCAAATCGATGTTAATTGTAAAGAATTTAATGATATACATAGTGTTCTATAAAAGTATGTCACAATTCAATAAGATATTTTGTACGAGGGGTTATTGGTGAGTAATTAAAATAGTTTATCAAAGTCCAAGTACGTGATGTAGCTAATTTAGAAACAGATCAAAGAGTATTAGCGCCTCTGATTCATTTGGGCTGTACAGTGTAATAATGATGAATCTTACAACAGGCAAGATTACCATCTGAGTTCTGCAACACGGAAGTAATAAGTGAACACTCCTCCCCCAATAAGAATTAAACTACTAAGTATATCGTCTGTCCGCTCATTCAAATTGTATTTATGATGTTAAACGTCTTCAATTCAATAGCATCATTTGAGAACAGATAAATTTACAGCATGGACCAGACATGCACGTTTCGGGTACTTAACCCTCGTCAGTGATCCTCAATCTAAACAATGTAATATGGTCAAAGAGTGTGAAAAATATCTCCAAAATGTACCGAAAAACGTAGCAGCATGGGTGGGATATGATGCTACAGGACCCATGTTTTAGAAATTTCAAGTTTTTTGATACAAGAAATTTTCGAATGCGTTGGAGAGACAGACGATCAACCGAAGTCGATCGAACTTGGCGAATAATATGTAATTCATTAAGAGAAGATAATGTCTTCAATTCGTAGCTACGCTATTACGTGTATAAAATCCCCCTAATCTATAGAAAACCTGATAGACAAGGTGTAACATTGATCCTCTAGACATCATAGACTGAGAATTATCAAATACTGCGATTTTTTATGTTGAAAAGTAAAGTACTTCAAAGGAGGAACTAACCACGTGTTTTTCTGATTCTTGAAATTTGTTAATGTCGCGAATAGATAGTAACACGTGTATTATCGAGCATGGCTTGGATTTCCGTAAATTACTTAATCTCAATGTTATTTAGACAGGTTTTCTCTCGAGAAAAATATATTAAATGCAATGTTAAATTGAGCGCACAGACAAAAGGTGGGGAGATGTAAGTATGGATCAAGGGAGACCACTCAGAGCTCTCAGAATATTTGATATATGAGTGAAACGTGACTCTAAGTGAACTACTAGTGTGGTATGTATGTAAGATAGAGGAAATTAGGAATTTGAGAAAAGTTGTGAAGCATGTAATTTCTTTTTGACATCATTGAAAGAAAATAGCAACTACAGCAGCAAAGGACTTGTTTAGGACAGCGACGACGACGACGACGACGACGACGACGACGACGACGACGACGACGACGACGACGACAACAACAACAACAACAACAAAAACAACAACAACAACAACAACAACAACAACAACAACAACAACAACAACGACGACGACGACAACAACAACAACAACAACATGTTAAGCGTCTTCAAATTCAATAGGATCATTTAAGAACAGATCATCATCATCATCATCATCATCATCATCATCATCATCATCATCATCATCATCATCATCATCATCGCTGGTAAAACTGTGGTATTAAAAGCGCAGTAGAAGAACAGAATCACCTAAGATACATGTAACTAGGTGAAGGTCAGAAAAAACTGCAAATTTTATTCCATGTTGTTATCTTCGTTTTTGCTGTGAGCAGTTGTGTATAGTTTGCATATGGTACATGACTGCAAAACACAAATACCCTGTCAGTCTGTTTTTGACCGGCTCATCCCTCTGCATGGTGTTGCTGGTGCTCACCCTGGATCTGCTCCTGAAACTCATTGATCTTGAAGGCGCCCTCTGTCGGTAATAACGAGCGTAATATTGGTAGTATGGATCATAGTAGCTATACCGGCTACGTTGTGCACATGCGCAGTGTAGGAGTAACAATGTTAGATATATCCAATTCATCCTGAAAAAAGAAAGAACGAAAATTGAATTTCAAAATATAATATTATAATGAAATGCTTGGAGCAAGTACGATACTTCTGTCAACGATTCTTTGAACAACTCGTCGATTCAGGATTCTCGTTTTAACAGTTGGTCGGTGTGCAAACTTATAATATAGGTCTAAAATGACTTGGACACTATCCGCTAAAACTTATTCAGGTTTTTCTTCTAATGAATAGTATTATTTCCTAAAATGGTCGAAAAAGGCATTTCACGAAAACTCATATAATCACAGAAAAAAATTAAAAATTCTGAAATAGTCGTGCTTTCTTTTTTTTTTTTTTTTTTGGGGGGGGGGGGGTTAAATTTTGGATAAACAAAGGTGTAAAGACGGGATTTTTCTGACACATTTTTCTGGCTCGTCGATTCAGGTGTCTCGTTTACGTAGTTTGTCAGAGTGCAATCTTATAAGATTATTCAAAATCCACTTGAATATATCGGATTATACCATAATTGTGTCAAGTGATATTCTTTGCAAATTAATGTAAGTGTTATCTGGTAAATGACTTTTTCGGATTGTTTTGTAAAGTACAGACGAAAGCCGTTGGTGTATCGTTGCATCATACTCAAATGAACGTGTTAATGTAATAAAACACTTCCATGTACTTCATACCTGGTCATTTAGATAGTAAGATTAAAGAAGTTCAAAGTTTTCCAGCTTATGAATGAAAAATCCCTTAATAAATACGCGGGTGAATGTATCATTTTACACCCGCCACCCTGTAGGGCGGGATCGGAAATGATCGATGCGAGCGATTGTAAACTGCAACACTTGCAATATTATTCTTACTTTAAAATGTACTTTTAATTTGCACCAAGGAAGACAGACACCGCCACCTAGATATATTCTGATAGAAATCAAGAATCTTTTATTCCTTCGTAATCATGCACTTATAGAAAGGGGTTGGATGTCCAAATCCCACTAAAAGGGTAAAAAGATCTTGTTCTTCTCATTTCTGTAATAATTCACATATAGAAGTCAGTGGCGACATCTTTCATTCCATGAATTCGTTCACGTGATAATGCCAGTGGCGATATCTTCAATAGCTGATTTTCCAATAGATTCATTCGGCGGACAGACACCAGACATCACAAAATTTGGCGATATTTTCATTGTGACGTCAAAATAGAAAGCATAACAACACATCAAGGTGCTTCAAGACAGTGCGATCAGATGTGACGTCACAATTGAAAATTTTGCCAAATGATGTGATGTCTGGTGTCTGTACATATAAAATCAAGGTTTAAAACGGTCATGGATATTTTCTGGAAAATGGACTATTCAAATGGTGTTCGCTCCGACTGTTCCCGGTTTGGCATTTACGTAATATCAGCATTACGTCATAAAGGAGAGCAGGTACTCGGACATGTCGGACTTTATTGCCGAAATTTTACTTTTTGAGGGACTTGCGGAATACCACTTAAATATAGAGATACTCACACAAAAAATGTAACGTTACTCTATAGGTGCGCTAAAATATTAAAAAAAGTAAAGGTAGACAGTCCGACAGCCAGTTTGAAATATTGGGAGGCGATAAATCCCGAGAGAGTGTCTGATAAGCTTCTAAAAATAGATCGCGGCGGTTCAATCTTTAATCATTTTACTGACATATTTGAAAGAATTTCTTTCTTCAAATCACCGATATTAGCACATGAAAGCATTGAAATGATTCAAAATTTGATATCATTCATATCTAAACTTTCAGTGGCGACATCTAGCTACAGCACTGAAATAAATCCCATTTGTCTTTTGAAGTAAATTCAAGAAAGTGCTTACTGCGCAGACTTTTATAAAGCGCATCAGTTGCAATATGGTTGCTTGTTTAACCCTACGCTTTATCTATCTTCAAATCAATCTTTATGTACAAACAAAAAGTCGCGGTTAATTTGATACGCATAAATAAAAGTACTTAAAAGAATCAAGTCGTTTGCTATGTAAAAAGAAACCATGTAAATTGATACCATTGGAAAAGAAATTACAGAGCACGAAATTAAAATTAGCTTTAAATTTCATTTATTATACTTGAACACGTTTCTAAAAGAAATAATTTCAAAGATGATAATTACTTATTATCCATTAAAAATCCCATAATGGTAGTATACCATGTCGTATAAGGAAACGAACATGTAGCAATAAGCATTAAGGCTATTTTCTTGAAACTGAAAAAAAAGGGTATATTGTTGAAATATTTTGTCCTCAGCCGGGCAAATACTCAGAACCCCCTCCCCCAAAAATAAAACCGAATGAAAAACATAAAGGAATAGCAACTGAAAGGTCACATTCTTGTGTAAAAACGAATTAAAAATTAATTGCTTTATTAATTTTTGCTATAAAATTTTCACAAAACTTACCTTATTTTTATAGCCAGAATAATATGAAATAGATATATATGTCTCTATTAAAGCTAATCCCTAAAGTTCATAAATCGTATATGAAAAATAATCCTTTCATATATCCATATATCCGTCGCCTGTAGTAAATCCACAAAAATATGATATTCCACTAAAAAGCTAATAAAACTTTTTAATTTAACGCAAGTGTTATTCATCTAATATTTTTCGTTTTGGCAGATGGTGAATTGAAAAAGCCATATTGTGAGTAACTTTACGATAAAAAAAATTGGAAAGAAAATATTGAGTTAATTCGCACAATATCTGTGTGTTTCCCGACCCTTTTAAATACGCGTACTACTCGTTTAACTTAAAATTAAACGTTTGTTCTCTGGAGTTAGGGGTATAAAGCACGGCGAGCGGGCAGAACCAGATTTATTTACCATGTTCAAATGATGTAAAGTGATCCGAGATATTTATTCGTTTTGTTCTTTTAACGGTAATTGTTGTGATCAAGCGCGGATCCAAAGGATGATTAGGAGGACCTGGACTCAATCCCCAGGAATTTGTCAAAAATGCATATTTTCCCCGTTTTGACGCATATTGTTTTTTTTTTCAAAATCATAGTCTGGACCCTCCCCTCTGATGGGTTTGACCCCATTGAATAAAGTTCTAGATCCGCCCATGATAAGCCAACTTATGATGTTGGTTTCATTTAAACATGTGATTAGTCACAGACGATTGATGTGTGACCTTCACACAGGTGGGCAAAAAATCGGATATCTGATCAAAACTAACATTACCAATTCTCATTTTGCAGTGAAGATTATTTTGTGGCTCCAACCCGCTCCGTCTCCCAAAAAACTTTTCGTGCGAATCAGAGGTCATTCAGACTTAACGCGTCCTTCGCTGTCGTGCAATATTATGGTGCATAGTAAGTCATCATCTTATCTAATAATCTAGACTCATATTTCTTCTCTCACTGTTAAGATTGCATGATTGTTTTATGGCTTCCAGAATGATGCTCGAAACGGATCGAAACAGATCCAAGTAGAGTTGACTAATTTTTGGCGCAAACAGAGGTGTTCGATGTAATTGAGACACGTGGATGATGCAGACCTTAACCTATCACATATTATCTGTCAATACAGTCATATTTCTGCTCATCAGGTACGCAAATTGATACTGTCAACACATTGCGACTAAAAGTCGGTTGCACGAAATCATGGCGTTACTTCAAATGTACCCGAAGACCGCACTTCGTCTTCGGTTGATCGTTTCTTCAACGCATTCAAAAATTTATGTTATCAAAATTTCTTGAAATTTCTAAAACGTGGGTCCTGTAGCATCATATCCCACCCATCCTGCTACGTCTTTTGGGACATTTTTGGACATTATAATTTTTCATACTTATTGGCCATTTTACATTATTTAGACTGAGGATCACTGACGAGGATTAAGTACTCGAAACGTGCATGTCTGGTCTATGTTGCAAAATCTGTTGTTAAGTGATGCTTTTGAATTTGAAGACGTTTAAAACTTTTATGGTCTAAAATAAGTAATTGTAGTCAGAACTTATATATAGAAAGAGTCTAAAGTACATGTATTCAATGTTGCTTTTTGCCTTTTGAATATTTCAAGTAAATTCCAAATATTTTGATTATCGTAAATGCAGGCAATTTGTGAGTTCCGTATCGCCTTTTAAGAAAGTTCCGGATAGCGCAAAACCGTTTGTAATTTTTTAATGAGAACTAAATTACATTTTCGTAATAACTTATTTTATCATTATTCAATATTGATAGTTTTCTTTGTAGAAAAAATCATTTTCCATCTTTATCAAGTGAACCATTTAGGTTTAATCTGGAACTGAAAAGTCTATCCCCCAAATTGCCTGTATCTATAAATATAATTCGTAGAATTCATTCCGAAATTTTATTAACAAAGTACGAATATTCATTACGCTCTGCCATTTATTGTTCTGAAGAAAATCTGTCAAAGGAATTCTAGTATTATTTAATCAAATTGGATTATGTAATAAATTCGTTAAAATGTTATAAATTTCTTAAAATTAACACCCATTCGTCCTAATAAACAGATCGGTGGTCCAGAAATCTGGATAACCACAGTACACTAGTACCTCATATGACCAAAACTCACATAATCAAGTTGTTACACAGTTATCAAGTACCGAATGTATAGAACAATATACATCCGATCATCCAGAAAATCATGAATAAAATACCCCTCTAGCAATGCCGTGTAATTGTCCTGCATTCAATTTCGCACATTATTCTTTTGATCGCTAATTCTTCTACGGGCGATTTTTAACCTGTATAAAGTATTTATAAACTAAAAATCGCGATATTTTGATTCTGAATTTATATTCAGTATATAGAAACCATAATATGAATCAAGGCAAATCTTTTTTGTGCGAGCGGAGAGAAAATAATTACTAGTATGATTAAATACAAAAAAATTGGTGGTTTACAATGTCTTCTACAAAGTTAAAATCAAGGTATACCAGAGAAGAAGTACTAATCGTAGTTAATTTATTTTGGTCTATTAAGAATTCAGGGGATGTGATTGACAAGATGAAATCTGGAAATTTCCAAGCCAATACGATTTTTTACAATGTCTTCTACAGAGTTGAAATCAAGGTATACCAGAGGAGAAGTACCAATCGTAGTTAAATTTATTTTGGTCTATTAAGAATTCAGGGGATGTGATTGACAAAATGAAATCTGGAAATTTCCAAGCCAATACGATTTTTTTACAATGTCTTCCACAGAGTTGAAATCAAGGTAAACCAGAGATGAAGAACCAATCGTAGTTCAGGAGTCAAAGATCCAAGAGAATATCACATAATTATGTAAGTCTCCACTAACAAGGCAATCACTAACCCCCGAATGGAGGGAGGACCAGGTGCCCGGAAGGAGTGAGCGTCCTCTGACTGTATGCAACACACGCCGCGAGTGCGAAATAGAAACATGTCAAATCTGGTAATGTCCAAATAGGCAAAAGACGGTCAATTGGAAAGATGGCACTCAAGAATGTCCTCAAACATCCTTGGCAGTCAAAGGTCGAAATGTGTAATGAGTTCTATGTAGCGACCGTAGAACTTCAGTGACATTGTAAGCCGTTCCCCTAAATAACCTTGAACAAGCAGCTTACTACTTCTATAGTACACCTCACTAGTGAGCCTCTTTGTCATCAGTGTGAAGTTTTTGTACTTAGAACATGCTCTTGCGTAGCGTATGGGTTTTGCAATGAATACGTCATAGGCCTGCGAAGAGGGAATGTTGTTGCACATGAAGGGGGAGTTTGTGACTGTGAAATTAAAATCGTTACGTTTGTCAGAAAGAGAGGTGTTCAAATGAATTCTGTCTCGTATGAATAAAATAGTAGTGGGGTACAGTTTGTGCCCATTGGAATTCCAACAACAACGAAAATATTGTTTATCAAAATTTGTTGAAACAAATTACAACATGCGTTTGCACTAAATCCTACACAAATTTTTTTATCTATGTGATCTGGATTTCGATGGGGTCATCCCATTTCCTCCAGAGCTTCAGATACACAATCCTTTTCAAAAATACAAAAGCTTTAAAAACTATACTGTCAAAATAGATTCTGATATTTTTATGTGATTTCTATATACTTAGTATAAATTCAGAAACAAAATATCGCGATTTTTAGTTTATAAATACTGTATACAGCTTTGAATTCGCCCCATATTAGAATTTGGGATCAAAAGAATATTGCGTGAAACTGGATGCAGGACATTTACACTGCATTGCTAGAGGGGTATTTTATTTAAGGTTTTCTGAATGATCGGACGTCTATTGTTCTATACATCCGGTACTTGATAACTGGGTTACAACTTGATTATCTGAAATTTGGTCATCTGAGGTACTAGTGTACTGTGGTTATTCGGATTACTGGACCACAGTGACATTGTAAGCCGTTCCCCTAAATAACCTTGAACAAGCAGCTTACTACTTCTATAGTACACCTCACTAGTGAGCCTCTTTGTCATCAGTGTGAAGTTTTTGTACTTAGAACATGCTCTTGCGTAGCGTATGGGTTTTGCAATGAATACGTCATAGGCCTGCGAAGAGGGAATGTTGTTGCACATGAAGGGGGAGTTTGTGACTGTGAAATTAAAATCGTTACGTTTGTCAGAAAGAGAGGTGTTCAAATGAATTCTGTCTCGTATGAATAAAATAGTAGTGGGGTACAGTTTGTGCCCATTGGAATTCCAACAACAACGAAAATATTGTTTATCAAAATTTGTTGAAACAAATTACAACATGCGTTTGCACTAAATCCTACACAAATTTTTTTATCTATGTGATCTGGATTTCGATGGGGTCATCCCATTTCCTCCAGAGCTTCAGATACACAATCCTTTTCAAAAATACAAAAGCTTTAAAAACTATACTGTCAAAATAGATTCTGATATTTTTATGTGATTTCTATATACTTAGTATAAATTCAGAAACAAAATATCGCGATTTTTAGTTTATAAATACTGTATACAGCTTTGAATTCGCCCCATATTAGAATTTGGGATCAAAAGAATATTGCGTGAAACTGGATGCAGGACATTTACACTGCATTGCTAGAGGGGTATTTTATTTAAGGTTTTCTGAATGATCGGACGTCTATTGTTCTATACATCCGGTACTTGATAACTGGGTTACAACTTGATTATCTGAAATTTGGTCATCTGAGGTACTAGTGTACTGTGGTTATTCGGATTACTGGACCACAGTGACATTGTAAGCCGTTCCCCTAAATAACCTTGAACAAGCAGCTTACTACTTCTATAGTACACCTCACTAGTGAGCCTCTTTGTCATCAGTGTGAAGTTTTTGTACTTAGAACATGCTCTTGCGTAGCGTATGGGTTTTGCAATGAATACGTCATAGGCCTGCGAAGAGGGAATGTTGTTGCACATGAAGGGGGAGTTTGTGACTGTGAAATTAAAATCGTTACGTTTGTCAGAAAGAGAGGTGTTCAAATGAATTCTGTCTCGTATGAATAAAATAGTAGTGGGGTACAGTTTGTGCCCATTGGAATTCCAACAACAACGAAAATATTGTTTATCAAAATTTGTTGAAACAAATTACAACATGCGTTTGCACTAAATCCTACACAAATTTTTTTATCTATGTGATCTGGATTTCGATGGGGTCATCCCATTTCCTCCAGAGCTTCAGATACACAATCCTTTTCAAAAATACAAAAGCTTTAAAAACTATACTGTCAAAATAGATTCTGATATTTTTATATGATTTCTATATACTTAGTATAAATTCAGAAACAAAATATCGCGATTTTTAGTTTATAAATACTGTATACAGCTTTGAATTCGCCCCATATTAGAATTTGGGATCAAAAGAATATTGCGTGAAACTGGATGCAGGACATTTACACTGCATTGCTAGAGGGGTATTTTATTTAAGGTTTTCTGAATGATCGGACGTCTATTGTTCTATACATCCGGTACTTGATAACTGGGTTACAACTTGATTATCTGAAATTTGGTCATCTGAGGTACTAGTGTACTGTGGTTATTCGGATTACTGGACCACAGATCTGTTGACTATTAGGATGAATGGGTGTTTGGTGAGGTACGCTAAGATTTAAAAATAATATTATAAACGTTACTCATTTCTAAACTCAATATATCTTCAACGCATTCCAAAATTTCTGTTATAAAAAAATCTTGAAATTTCTAAAACGTGGGTCCTGAAGCATCATATCCGACCAATCCTGCTACAAATTTTCGGTACATTTTTGGAAATAATCATTTTCACACTCTTTGGCCATATTACATTGTTTAGATCGAAGATCACTGACGAGGGTTAAGTACCCGAAACGTGCATGTCTGGTCCATGCTGCAAATTTGATCTGTTCTTAAATGATGCTATTGAATTTGAAGACGTTTAACATACATATATGAATGCTGTTCTGTCAATATGTGTTTACTGAATCAATAGTAGATGGAACATTAATTTTCAAACCAGAGAGCAAACAAGTATACATGTATGTTTAAATTATATAACTCAATTTGATTATCCAATTTTTTCATAATTCATCCTAATTTCATTATATCGCACACAAATAGACATGGAATTATTTTGCATGTCAACGTAATAAAAGTAAATTTGCTTACATGTTCAGATATGAAACATATGCCACTTCCGCAAAAAAAGGAAAACAGAGTATGAATAAAAGTTGACTACTTGCATTAAAGGGCAATCTTGTGTAGGTTTTATATTATTTGAGAAGATGAATGCAAAGGAAGTAGGATTGAATTCAAACATTAAACTTTAAAGATAATAAAAAAGAAAGAAAGAAAATAAAGGTGGTCGAATTACACGATCAAGAAAAGATACTAGTAGTATGATTTGTAACAAAATCTTGAGAAAAAATACACTTTATGCAGTTTTGCTTCTCTTTTTACTTTCTGTAATGAAATGCGCGAATCTTGACTTTAACTTCATCCTATGAAGTGTTGCAAGGGGGGGGGGGGGGGCATTTAGCGTCCAACTTGACATAAGATTATTGTATTATTATACTGATTGCACGTAAAGAGAATATCATTATTTGTTTTTATGAAATTTCTTTGATTATTTTTATTAAATACCTTCTACTTCAAGCGAAATTCTCTATCACCCTTAGAGTGATCATTCCTTAAGATACCTAAAGATTGAATTACATAGCTCAATTGACGATCGTGATCTCTTGCCACTTTGCGCGGAGGGTCTTTGTGTATAGTTAAAAAGTCAATCCCCGATAAACAGTCGGATCAAAAGATCTGAAAAGCGTTGATTTCAAGATCAGTGAAACTTAACATTGTATTGCAGACTGCAATTTCATCTAATTTCTGTCTTCATAGAGGTTATTCAGATTTTTATGTTTTGTAATTACTAGTAGTTTAACCTGTAAATTTTGACTAATCTTTAACCTGTCTCATTAGAGAACTTTTTATCCCACTGTTGCATGGGGACAATAACAATTCATTCAAATTTGTCGAAACGCTTATATGGTACACTGAAATTTATATATTTCAAACTGAATTTCATCTACTAGGTTTGTATCTCTGTTGGAAGACTGTAAATTGGATATTTACTCCTCCCGGACACCTGGTCCCACCTCTACCTTGCTAGGGGTCCGTCGATGCTAAATTTTGTGCTCTGTTTTTAGTGCTGTTGAGATTGTCGTCAGGATCTTCTTTATCTCATTCCCGAGGATATTGTTCAAATTTCTATGCTCCATTATGACTTTGACATTCAAACAGCAAAATTGATCATAAAGATTGAATTACGTGGTTTAATTGACTGTCGTGATCCTTTGCCGCATAGCAAAAGATCTTAAAATATTGGAATTCAAGATCTGTAAAAACTTTAATATTGTACTGCAGACAGCATACCTTTAATTTCTTTCTTAACATAGGTAAAGAGAAAATCTTTTATTTCTGTAATTAATATCAGTGAAATGAAAATGGTAATGAAACAATGTTTGATTATGTCATGTATAGTATAACCGTCATTATATGTGTGTTGCATCTATTAGCTGTATGGCTTTTGAATAAATTGAATGGAATTGAATTGAAATCAGTAAATTGTAACATATCTAAAAACTGTCTTGCTGTGTGTGTCGTCTCTGTGTTTTCACTTCTGGTACTATGAAGTGTTGCTGTTGGTGCTGCAGTCGAGTCTTGTTGGAGATCCTCTCCTTTCTTACTAGTGAGCTTAAGGTTCGACTGCTTTCTTTTGAGTATCTCCCTTTAACATCTTGTATTGAAAAACAACAACTTATTAGAATTCCCTCTATTTCGGTCTCGAGTAACACTGATGTGACATAACTGCGCTTATGGTGCACTTCAAATTATACTATAGAACATACATTTCAATATTGAAAATTTCAACCACTAGGATTGTATCTCTGCTGGTTGACTGTTAATCCCGGAGGATATAGTTCGCCTATACATGTAAACGTCTTCAAATTGAATGGCATCATTTAAAAACAGATAAATTGGCAACGTGGACCAGACATGCACGTTTCGGGTACTTAACCCTCATCAGTGATCCTAAATCTAAACAATGTAATATGCCAAAAAAGTATGAAAGTTACTATGTCGAAAAAGTGTACCGAAAGACGTAGCAGGATGGGTGGGATATGATGCTACAGGACCCACTTTTTAGAAATTTCAAGAAATTTTGATAACAGAAATTTAGAATGCGTTGAAGAAACGATCAACCGAAATTGATCGAACTTGGCTACATGTGTCCTCGGGGACTCTTGGTCCACCAGCAGTGACACTTACCAAGTGGTATAAATGTAAACGTTTTCAAATTGAATAGCATCATTTAAAAACAGATAAATTGGCAACGTGGACCAGACATGCACGTTTCGGGTACTTAACCCTCATCAGTGATCCTAAATATAAACAATGTAATATGCCAAAAAAGTATGAAAGTTACTATGTCGAAAAATTGTACCGAAAGACGTAGCAGGATGGGTGGGATATGATGCTACAGGACCCACTTTTTAGAAATTTCAAGAAATTTTGATAACAGAAATTTAGAATGCGTTGAAGAAACGATCAACCGAAATTGATCGAACTTGGCTACATGTGCCCTCGAGGACTCTTGGTCCACCAGCAGTGACACTCACCAAGTGGTATAAATGTAAACGTCTTCAAATTGAATAGCATCATTTAAAAACAGATAAATTGGCAACGTGGACCAGACATGCACGTTTCGGGTACTTAACCCTTAACAGTGATCCTAAATCTAAACAATGTAATATGCCAAAAAAGTATGAAAGTTACTATGTCGAAAAAGTGTACCGAAAGACGTAGCAGGATGGGTGGGATATGATGCTACAGGACCCACATACTTTTCTCAGATTTTGGCTATATTTCATTGTTTCGATTGAGGATCACTGACTAGGGTTAGATAACCGAAACGTGCATGTCTTGTCCATGCTGTATATTTAACTGCTTTTAAAAAATGCAAATGAATTTGAAGACGGTTAACATTCATAGTGATACGACACTTGTCCAAGACAGACAGCTCCGTGGTCTTCTTAAAAAAGGACCTAGGTATAGAATCCCATCCAAGATAGATTTTGTCAAATGCCGTGAAGTTCTTACGGAAGCCTTAGATAATTATACGAAAAGATGGTGTAAATCAGAAGGAGTCGAACCGCATGCTCTGAATGACTGGAAAAACCTCATTTTAGATATAACGGATATTCGAATAGATAACTTCCATAAAAACCCTCATCTTTTCAAAATCCACGTTCCAAATCAGAAAGATATTTCAAATCCAAACTAAGTAAATTACATGAAAAATATGTCTTTGCACCAGCTGATAAAGCAGCCAACAACACCATTATCATTTGAAAACGTTACTACATATCAACTTTGATTTCGGAACTTTCGTCTACTAATACATATATCAAAAACAATGAAAGTGCATCTAACATTTTAGGCAAGCATAATAGTGAACTGTCTTCATTCAATATCTCTATTTCTAAATTGGATCTCCCAACACTATATTGCATACCGAAACTGCACAAGTCTCCTTACAAATTTCGATTTATTGCTAATTCTAGTAACTGCTCCACTACAATTTTGTCTAGAAATCTGACGTCAGCACTTACTGCTATTAAAGAACACATAACTAGATATTGTGAAACGGTTCTAAACAGGAACGATGTAAATTTATTTTAGTCTATTAAGAATTCAGGGGATGTGATTGAAAAAATGAAATCTGGAAATTTTCAAGCCAATACGATTTCTTCATACGACTTCTCTAATATGTACACCACACTTCCTCATGACAAAATTTAATGATCGATTATCTAATCTCATTAAATGGTGTTTTGATCGAGAGCGAAAAATTTACATTTGTACATCTGAATCGAAGGGTTTCTTTTCCTCGACAGACTACAAATCATACAAATCATGGACATGTAGTGACCTGTGTAATGCCTTGTCCTTCTTCTTGGACAATATTTATGTTAGATTTGGTGAGGATCTATACAAGCAGGTTGTAGGAATTCCTATGGGTACTAACTGTGCGCCTCTTGTTGCAGATTTATTTTTATACACTTATGAAAAAGAATTTATCCAAAATCTTCAAAAGCAAAGAAAATTTGATGAGCTGAAATGTTTCAATAATACTTCTAGGTATCTGGATGATATTCTAACCATTGACAATCCTGCTTTTGAATTATATAAGAATGAAATTTATCCACAAGAATTAAGCCTTAACAAGGCAAACCTTTCAAATACAGAAACACCCTTTTTGGACCTAAATATCAAAATTGTAAACGGAAAGATTCATACAAGTGTATATGACAAAAGGGATGATTTTGGATTCAACATAGTAAATTTCCCTTGGCTTGACGGTGATGTTCCAAGATTACCGTCATACGGCATTTACATATCACAGCTCATCCGGTACGCTAGAGCATGTACTGATATTTTGGATTTTCACAGTAGAAATTTACAAATTACCAAAAAAACTTTTAGGTCAAGGTTTCCGCTTTCATAAACTAGATAAGACTTTCTGGAAATTTTACAAAAATTACAGTCAACTTCTTTTAAAATTCGGATCTATACATGCAACAGAGTACATTACTATGGGTATTACACAACCTGTCTTTTATGGTGATATGATAAACAAAATAAAGAGGATCAAAGGTAGGCAGCATAACCATCGAAAATGCGTCAGAATCATCAAACGCCTTTTATACCGTGGATATGATCCTAATGTCACCAGACGGACACTAGGCTTGGTACTTGACCAATCTACAGTCTTGTACAAGCGCATCCTTGAGACTTGCACTCTGACTGACTGTGACGACGGGACTCCATGACTGGCCCTGTCCAAACCTCTTTAGAGAAGACAGGGCCCCGACCACCTGTCCTCTCTGAATGTCAGTCGGACTCCTCGGGTGATTGCATACATGAGCTCGCTACAGCCGGCAGAGCACGGACTGTATAACGCATGCCCTCTTTTTATATCCATTTACATACTCATCTGTGTCTCTGGGGCCTCTGCGTTTTGCGGTCTTGTTTGTGTGATGTCATCTTACAGTGAGGAGGTTGTTTTACACCACAATGGTACGTTCTTCGAGACCTCTAGGTAATTGGAGAAGTGAGAGGGTTGTGCGCACGTAATCCAGGATAACCACACCATTTGCTACTTGCGTGACAGATGGCCGTCCAAAGTCGGCACCGGTTACCCATTGGTCTCGTCGGTTTATGTGTAGTCTTTTGTGTTTGATGTTTACATGTGGTGTGTCTCTTTTCCGTCTCGTGCTGTACTCGTCTTTTGTTATTTTGCATCGGGTGTTTTGGTGTTTTACTGTTGATGCTGCAACGGGGTCTTGTTGGAGATCTCCTCCCTTCTTTTTTGATCTGAAAAAAAATCGTAATTTTTTCGTAAACAAAGGACTATGTGCGCTAACCCCTCATATCGGCCCTATAATTTCGACGAAAAATATTTTTGATAAACTAATTTGCAAAGTTGAATGTTTGAGAAAATACCACGTCATAATTTTGAGCCCTCGTAACGTCACGCGCGTGATGTATGACGTCATGTTTTGACGTCATTTACCCTGAATGAAGCAAAACTCAGGGAAATCATCGCATTTTACACACAAATCTTCAAAATTCATCTATGCTCCAGGCCTCGCCCACGAATTTTTTATGCAAACTAAAAGGCCGATCAGAAATCCATCGATTGACACAAAAATATTGATGGGCAAGGCCTGGATAACCACTTGATTTTACAGTTTTGTATCGAAATATCGCTCATTTATTGATATTTTCAATGATTTCAGTGTTTTTAGACGTTTTGAGCGACCTATTATTCAGTATAGGACTGTGAAATTAAAAAAAAAGCTTTCATAATTTGGACTCACCATACATTTGACATTTTATAAACTAGAATATCATGGATATATAGACAACATTGAAGATAGGGCCGAAATGACAGGTTACCGCGCCTACTCCTTTAGTAAAACATCAAAGCTTTGTCCTAGAAGGCGTAGCTCACTCATTGGACGTCTCTTTGGTATAAGTTTAATTATTTAACTTATTGTGCATATGATTCACTGAAATTAATTCAATACAATGTTAAATGTCTTTAAATTCAATAGCATCATTTAAGACCAGATAAAGTAACAGCATGGGCCAGATATGCACGTTTCGGGTACTAAACCCTCGTCAGTGATCCTCAGTCTAGAAATATTATTGATAAATGAAAAAGACTTGAATTCTGTTTCATATGCTTCTATCGGAATTATGACTTTGACGTTCAAACAGCAAAAGTGATTATTCAATAATGAGTTAGAGAAGATCCTGACGATAATCTCAACAGCCCTCAGAAAAGAGCACAAAATTGAGCATCGACGGACCAATAAGATACATAAAGATTGAATTACATAGTGTCAATTGACTGTCGTGATCCCTTGCCGCATGACGCGGAGGGTCTTAATGTAGGGTAAAAGGTCAATCCCTGATAAACATCCCGATCAAAAGATCTGAAAAGAGTGGATTTCAAGATCAGTAAATCTTTATCATAGTATTGCAGACTGTAATGTTTCTAATTTTCTGTCCTAACATAAATTACACAGATATTTATGATTTGTAATTACTGTCTGCGTTACCTGTAAATTTTGACTTATCTATAACTCTCTCATTAGAGTGTTTTTGATCCCACTGTTCACTTTGGAGTCTCCTCTAAACTTTTTGAAATAAGTTGTAATTTTAAAAAGTATTACGATAAAACATATAATTCCACCACTAGATTTATATCACTGATTGTGGACTGTTATTCCCCGAGAATTAAATGTGCTTAGTTGTAGGGAGGGGGCGGACAGGGGTTACCTCTCTCCGCCCTTCCACCCCCTTACCTCCCTCTCCCGTCCCCTTCTTTTCACCCTTCCATTACCTCCCCCTCCCGCCCTCTTCCTCCCTCCTCCCGTCCCCTTTCCTCCCTCCTCCCACCCCTTTCTCCTCCCGCACCTTCCTCCTCCCAACCCTTCCTCACCCTCCCTTTCATCCTGCTGCCCACCCCTCGTAGTTTTACTGTGCTTCGACACTGACTTGAAATATATTTGTAAATTTTCTGATGCTAAATTTGATAAAATCATTCTGATACGAAGGGATATCTCCCTCATGACATAACTATGTCCTGAGCTGGCTATTTGGCATACATTCTAGGCCATGTTTAGAGTATCGCTCTTTATATATTCATTACTTGGATATCCTTTTTTTCGGTTCGGGCATAACTGATGATTATAATGACATGAATAGTGTACAATGATTACCATAATTTCATACTAATTATGATGAATATAGTTCTGTTTCCAAGCTTAATGTATCCATGTCTTTTCTATACTTTATATGGAGCTATAACGATGTTTCCTGTGCAGTTTGGTTTTAAAAACTTCCAATTTGGAATATTTACATGTATCATTGCAGTTGAACTCTTAATTCATGAATAAATTACTCTGTATTATTTCCAGCTCTTAATACTCTGTATCAATTACTTTGTTTCCAGCTCTGTCGTCTGAAAGAAGCTTTGGTTTGGCTCTATATCAATTTGACATCATATATATTATTTTGCTATTTAGGAAACTTCATTAAAAAATAACATCGAAATTAAAGGAGGTTAACATTTGAGCACAATCACTCCAATGCTATTTTGGTCATCGATTTTATTTCAGTTTGCTACTGAGCCTACCCTACAGAAAATTTGGAGCCGCGCACTCTCTGCAAAGAAATTGCACAAATTAAGATTCAAAGAAATGAAACCAGAGGGCGCTGCTGAAATGAAGTTTGACTGTGTCTTAAAAGCACTTTGACTTTAACATCCGAAACACGTGTCTGGTTCAGTGATGTTAGACGTCATCAAATTCAATAGCATCATTTAAGAACAGGTTAATTTACAGCATGGACCAGACATGCACTTACTTTACTCTCGTCAGTGATCCTCAATCTAAAGAATGTAATATGGCCAAAAAAAGTGTGAAAGTTATTATTTCCAAAGATGTACCTAAAGACGTAACAGAATGCGTAGGATATGATGCTACAGGACCCACGTTTTAGAAATTTCAAGAAATTTTGATAATATAAATTTTCGAATGCATTGAAGGAACTGAAGTTGATCGAACTTGGCTACATGTGCCCTCGGGGACTCAGCCAGCAGTGACACTCACAATGTGGTACGAATTTCAAACGTCTTTAAATGCATTAGCATCGTTTAAGAAAAAAAAGATGGTTTAAAATTTTCTTCAAGAAGGTAAAGAGTTGGAACATTTCCGTATCATTCTTATGAAATAAAAGTTATAAAACTGCTTAGGCGAATAGTCTCCAAGACATGTTTGTCATGGTCTATTTTTTGCAATTATGATATTCTGATCTTTTTACGTTTTTGCAACCGAGATGGAAATTTTGCTCATCTTTGGATTGCCCGAACACCACTGCGGAGACATAACTTGTTGAAATGCGCATTTGATGTGGCGAAATCATTACGAAATAACACTTATTTCAACATCAATAACTTCAACCACGACGTTGGTATCTCTGCTGGTGGACTGATAGTCCCGAGGATATAATTCGCCTAGCTTCACACTGTGTCGGCACTTGACTTGAATAGATTCACCACATTTGATAATTTATTCACATACGATTGGGTACTACCCTGAAGGCATATCTGGAGTTTTTTGTCGTTAATTTTACGTATTTTTTTTAAAATTTCGCTCTTCATACGAGTTAAAGAAGATCCTGACGACAATCTCAACAGCACTCACAATAGATCACAAAATTAAACATCGACGGATCCCTAGCAAGCTAGAGGTGGGACCAGGTGCCCGGGAGGAGTAAACATCCCCTGTTGGCTAGCCGCACCCGCCGTCGATGTTTAAGCATGGAAATGAAAATATATGAATTCATGCACTGTCTAACGTTATGTCTATTTAGAAAGTGCTATGGCGACAATGTCAGGGAAATATATTCAAAACACTTACTGTCAAACCCCTCGCGGGGAATTTTTTTACGAGCTCCACACGGCAAAGGGCATAGGTGTGACACAAATGAGTTAAAGAAGATCCTGACGACAATCTCAACAGCACTCACAATAGATCACAAAATTAAACATCGACGGACCCCTAGCAAGCGTTCATACGTTCATTTTTTGTATTCTCGAGCATTACTTATGAGACATTACTTGTTGAAATGCGCAAACGGTGCACTGAAATTATTACGATATAACATGTATATCATTATTGATATCTTATAACTTTTTTCATCTATTAAATGATGCTAGGATAACATTATATCTATGAAAGAAAACGTTTCTGTATTTGCGTGTTAGAAATCAGACAGGCAATTAAGAGATCATAGTGACATGCTATCCTCTTTACTAAGATAATGTCTTTGACTTTTGAACTGAAGAATATCATATATTGTACCACTGAGTGTTATTTGAGAATTTGGTATATCGCCTGAATGTCATTTTGGTACATTTAAACCTTACACTTGATATCAATGCGAGGCAGTTTAATCGACATGCTCGCAAACCTGCTAATTACATGTCGTCATATGCACCTGTATGTATAAGATTTCATATAACGATGAATAGCAAAGCCATTCATAATATCTTGTTATTTCATACAAAAGGTTAATATGCCTTGGTTATTCATGTATTTCCTTTCGAAAGGCACGCAAAGTGTGTAACTGATTTAAGGTTTGTGATTGTGAAAGGCTGAGTGAAAATGTAAGCCTCAGTGATCTTGGCAAACGCTGTTGCGGACTGAGCTAACCGGGCACGATACCCAAAAGCGCCACATGGTATCAAAGAAAGGACGGTATCTCCAACAACACTTGTAGCTCCCACAGCAAATTACAAAATACCCAATGCAAAGGAGTTAAAGAAGATCCTGACGATAATCTCAACAACACTCACAATAGAGCGCCAAATTGAGCATCGCCGGATTCCTAGCAAGCTGGAGGTGGGACCAGGTGCCCGGGAGGAGTAAGCATCCACTGTTGGCTAGCCGCACCCGCCCTCGATGTTCATGCACGAAAACAGACAGAGCAGGCACGCCGCAAAGAGACGCAAAAGGGACAAGGGACACCAATGTTAAATGTCTTAAAATTCAATAGCATCAATAAAGAACAGATAAATTTGCCAAATGGACCAGACATGCACTTTCGTGTACTCGTCAGTGATCACATCATAGACTCATCAAACACAAATGACTACACATAAACCAACGAGACCAATTGGTAATCGGTAAAGAAAAAGAGAGCTCTTGTGAGATGAAGAATGCATGTTCTGTCTTTTTCTCGCAATATATATAAAGGCTGAATTCAGATGAAATATATTGAGATGAAAATTGCGACGAAAAATAGTGTCGCACAAGAAAGAAGAATCACATGTTTTCAAACAGATTTCGATGGAGGACTTTAATCGGACGCATCGCAGGTAAATGATGAAAATCGCCTTCCTGTTTGGCTAGCATTTTCGCAATACCAGTCTCAGAAGTCAAAGATTCGGGAGGCATGTAGTTTTTGGTCTGTCCGCTTGTTTGTCAGAAGTAACACTTTAACATAGGGCATAACTTTTGAACGGTAAGTGATAGGGATTTCATATTCTTGTGAAGAGACCTTTCTATTGAGACTAAATATTTTTACCTTGTGACCTTGACCTGTGATCAATTTAACAGAAAAGGGTTGATAATACTGACAAAGATGCCGATGGGGCATTCGTGTTTCACAAATTCAGTTTTTACAGCTTTGACTTATAGACTTCAATTCCTCATGTACTGATGCTACATATAAGTTTTTATGTGACAGCGTTAAGAACGAATGGAGGGGATCTCCAACAACATTCGGTTGCAGCACCCATAGCAAAACACTCCATGCAAAACAAAGAGCAGACATACACAGAAAGAGACGTTTTAGGAATAAGGAACACCAAATCACATCAGTTCATTAATGTTAAACGTCTTCAAATAGAATAGCATCATTTAAGAACAGTAAATTGGCAGCATGGACCAAACATGCACCCTCGTCAGTGATCCTCAAATCTAAACAATGTAATATGGCAAAAAGTATGAAAATTATTATGTCGAAAAAGCGTACCGAAAGACGTAAGCAGGATAGGTGGGATATGATTCTACGTTTTAGAAATTTCAAGAAAATTTAGAATGCGTTGAAGATAATAATACTAGCATTTCAACAATTATGACAGTACAAAAATTGATTTTTGAAAAATAAAGAGAATAGGAAGTATGATTGGATTTCAGGATGTTTCTGAAAAAAAAAATGCTAAGAGAAGCGGTTTTCTGTTAGACTTTTATTCCCTATTTAGTTATGTGATTCCTCAAGTATTACTATATTTAAAAATACTATCGACTTTGGTAGGTCTATAAAACCTCAAGAAAGCTGATATAGCAATACCTTAGGACATTATCAAAATAGATTTTAGAAAATAGCAAGAATGAGAACGGTTGCTGACCTCTCATTTGCCGTATTTAAAACTCCACAAAATATAGTTTTTACATATCAAGATTAGATCAGAATGGTGGGATCAGACATCGAAGCTATAAAAATTGAAACGAGTGATTATTAAAGTTAATCTATTATTGTTTTATGGCAGGTAAGCCGATGACCTTGAAACCTAGTGGGCATGACCACAATGTCATGTAACTAATTATCTACGTGTCAGAATAATTGCTGACATGCACATTGCATTGTTACATGTTAATATCGTTAAATCTATACCAAGGTGTTTACTACAGTTACGTAATGAATATCGGTCTACCTGCGTCTAGGTATGTGTTATCATCTAATTTAAGAAGTTAACCCAAGGTTTTGAGACATTTATACTGATGATTCAATGATTATCTTTATTATCATCTAAAATTCTCAAATTCCATTAAAAACAAAATCTTAATCTGAAATTTGAATACTAGTAGTTGAGGTATCAATTAACCTAACATATCCATTAAACTTTATCAATGAAAAAAGAAAAAATATGCAACATCCACAACAAAATACGGAAAACATAACAACGTAAAAACATCCAGATACACCGAGATATTTACAGCAACAAATGAAAGAATGCCCTAGTTCACAAGTAGCAAAATCAGATCAACTTCGGCCGATCGTTTCTTCAGACGCATTCGAAAATTACTGTTCACAAAATTTTCTCGAAATTTCGGAAAAGTTGTTCCTGTGGCACCATATCCCACCCATCCTGCTACGTCTTTCGGTATTTTTGGACATGACTTTCACAGTCTTTGACCATACTTCATGGTTTGGATTGAGAATAACTTGCATGTCTGGTCCATGCTGCAAATTTATCTGTACATAGATGATGCTATGAATTTGAAAACGTGTAACATTATATAGTGAATATTGTTTGTTGAAATCATGAATGAGCAAGTTATATAAAAGTTGTATAAAATTTGAAAATTGTAACAAATACAAAAATTTAAATTCAACTGTGACGCAGAGAAAAAAGGATTTCGTGAAAACTGTGCATGAATATAAAATTGAGGAATCTAAGCTTGTTAAGAAAATCTCTATAAAGAACATAAAATTAAAAAAAAAATATATTTACAGCAAGCACCAAAAACTGGTTCTCAAAGCCCATTTAACTGAATTGTAACGGTTTTCATGTTTTAAAAACATTTAAAACTCCACTATCTATTCATTATCATTCAGATCTTTATCTGATGTTTAATTTAGCTGGATAGATTGTGTGAAAGGTAACACTACCGAACTTGTTCCGAATCATTTCGTGGTGAATTGTCATCAATCCGAACTGACAGAATCCATTTTCCGGGTCAAAGGTAAATCACTGATAATAATCTCATAGACACGTGTAGAAATATAAGAAGAAACCGAGTTATGTCTGTTTTGATGATAAAAACATGTCCGTTATACTAATCTAATGAAGAATTGTAGCATACTTTTGACACTATATATACATAAACAGTGAAAAAATGGAAAACGGAAGTTTTAGTGCAAATAAAGGACTATGGAGAAGATCTCCTATAAGGCAACAATATACCGTATATCGGGTAGCTTTCGCGCCGGGCAAATTTCGCGAAAATGACTTTGTGTCTTTTTTTTTGCTGAGTCTAATTTTCGCTGATCTATTAACAAGATCAAGATCAAAGGTTAAGATCTGTGTCTATTTTTTGCTATGTCCATTTTTGTGCGATATGATGATGCTCGAAAACTTAGCGAAAATAAGACACATGCGAAAAAATTTCCGATATACGGTATTACACCACGGCTGTAGTCATCATTGATGAAGTTTTCTTCGGTTGCTACGGGGACCTTATAAAAGCATATCAGATCCCTCTTTTTAGAACGATCAGCGACATTCTGTATTGCGATTAAAAGGCTGTCATCATCACCAAAACAAGACATATTTACCTGATATGTACATCAAAATGTTCATCAAGACAATCACCGAATTTGACAAGTTTTCATGGAGCTGTTGCGACTGGTGTTGCATGCAAAAATGAGACGCCGAATCTCCCCAGGCACATGGTCTCACTTCGGAATGTTGTTCATTCTTCTTTGATGTTTATTTACCGGAACAAACAAACGACAGAAGGAAAAACAAAAACACTAGCATAACGAAATAGTAAAGACAAAATGGAAAGGTAAAAGACAACAGAGATAATATGTACTTTTAAATCTAACATAAAGAAGTGGGAGTGGGCAGTGTGAAAGGGAGGGAGGGATGGAGGGGGAGGAAGTGGGAGAGAGGAGGAGGAACGGGGAGTGGAAGGGAAGAGGGAGGGAGGGAAGGGTGAAAGGGAAGGAGAGGAAGGGGCGGAGTGGGTATGCAAGGGGATGGGAGGGGAGACAAATTCCCCCCTGTCCCACGCCCCCAAAGAAGGAAGGTATTTTCATTCGCGCACTTTCTATATAGACATAACCTTAGACAGTGCATGCTTTGTATATATTGTTTTCATTTTCGTATGTGAACATCGACGGCGGATTGGGCTAGCCAAACGGGGGATGCTTACTCCTCCCGGGCACCTGGCCCCACCTCTAGCTTGCTAGGGGTCCGTTGATGCTCAATTGTGAGTGCTGCTAGATTGTCGTCTGAATCTTCTTTATTCCAGAACCAGAGGATTAAAAGAAATTTAGATACTTTATTCCAAAACGAAGGATATCTCCCGAATGGCATAGCTCTGTCCTTAGCTGGCTCTTTGGTAGACATTTTGAATTTACTAGACCTTAGAAATGAGATAAAGAAGATCTGACGACAATCTCAACAACACATACAATACCAAATTGAGCATCGACTGACCCCTAGCAAGCTAGAGGTGGGACCAGGTGCCCGGAAGGAGAAAGCAACCCCATGTTTTGCTAGCCGCACCCGCCGTCGATGTTCACACTCGAAAATGTAAATTATTTCTACAAAACATGAACTGTCTGAGGTTATGTCTGTATAGAAAGTGCTACAGCGACCATATCAGGCAAAATATATTTAAAATACTTACTGTCAAACCCCCTCGCGCGCAACTGTTTTACGAGCTCCATACGGCAAAGGGCATAAGTGTGACACATATGAGATAAAGAAGATTTTGATGACAAAATCAACAGCACTCACAATAGAGCACCAAATTTAGCATCGACGGACCCCTGGCTAGATAGAGTAGGGACTAGGTGCCCGGGAGGAGTAAGCATCCTCTGTTTGGCTAGCCGCACCCGTCGTCGATTTTCACGCACGAAAACGAAAATAATTTCTACAAAACATGCACTGTCTGAAGTTATGTCATTAATTGTTTGAGCACTTTGATGTTCAATATCTTCAAATTTGATCAAGCTATATCATGGTATTGAGAAAATAGCTTATCAAAACTGAATTAGCATCATTTGTGAAAGACAAGTTAATTCTATATTCCTATGTGCAAATTACACCATACGCCGCAAAATAATTTCATTTAACAATTTCAGTGAACATTTGAGAATAAAGTGATTCTCTTAAGATGGGCGATGTTTTTTTGTCAATCAAATCCATGGGACCCATGGAGATACGACTAACAGGTAAATGACACTTATCCATGGCATCTAGATTTTGAGCCGATTTAAATTTGCAAAAATCGAAAAAGACATTTTCAGGTCAGTCCCCCCCCAAATCCCTTTGATCAGTCGTAAGAAAGATAACTCTAATGGCAACGATGATCCAGAAACGAACCTAATAGACATTTTTCATGTTCGCGGACTTCGGACACCGCACTTGGAAGGGACTATGTCACAAACGTAAATTGTTAGTGTTATCCCAATTAACCTAGATTAAATTTTGTGAGAATTAATTTATTTTCATGTGTGAATATACATATTTAAAGCTCTCTACAGTCAATTCATCTATTGTGTGTTCACATATTACATTTCTTATTGCATCTGATTTCTTTAATATGACCCCTTAAGTGCGAAGTCCGGAGTGCGAAGTCCGAGGTACGTCAACTTGAAAAATGTACAATAGAATGAAAAATGAAAATACATATGTACATCGAGACAATCACCGAATTTGACAAGTTTCCATGGAGCTGTTGCGACGTGTGTTGCATGCAATCAGGAGATGCTGAGGGTACCTTGTCTCACTTCGGAATGTTATTCACTCCCCCCCCCCCCGAGGTTCGCAACCGTTCCTATAATAATTCTGATAAATTTGCCTAGCCTTCTCGACCTTAATTGAGACTGGATAACAGATGGGTACTTCTTTAATGTTTATATAATGTTTTATTTACCATTACCTTTATATATTACTTTTAATAAATACTTTAGAGTAATAAATGGACATTTTTCAAGTTGACGTACTTCGGACTTCGAACTCCGGACTTCGCACTTTAGGGGTCATATAAAAGAAATCAGGTGCGATTAAAAAAGTAAAACAGGAACACACAATTGATGAAAGTACTCCAGAGAGCTTCAAATATACATTTTACTTATAAAAAAAAAAAAAAAACAAAAAACAAAAAACAAAAAAAAAAAAAAAAAACATTCTTCACACAAAGTATTCTAATATCCCTTGAACAGAGTTTGGCTTTTGTGACACAGTCCCTTTGAAGTTCGGTGTCTGTAGTGCGCGAACATGAAAAATGTCCAATGAGATATGTCCTTAGGACATCAATGATCTTATCCTACCCATCCTGCTACGTCTTTCGGTACATTTTTGGGCATAATTACTTTCACTCTTTGGCCATAACTATTTCATTGTTTAGATTGAGGATCACTGACGAGGGTTAAGTCTGGTCCATGCTGAAATTTGTTTCTGTTTAAAAATGATGCTATTGAATTTGAAGACGTTAAACATATTACCTACAGACAACGTTAAATTACAATGTGATCGTAACGTCAAATGACATCAAAATCAGTGTAACATAAAGCCGACCATCCTGGTTTCAAATTAGTGTAGAAATGCAACGGAATGTCGGATTCTCAAAATTTAAATTGATTTATACTCTGTATCTCTTGTATTTTCAATGTTCAATGTTTGTCCGAGTTTTGAGATTGGGCTGATTTTGGCCCTTACCGCCCCTTGCCCTTTATCTGTTCTTGAATGATGCTATTGAATTTGAAGACGTTTAACATAACGGGACGATAACGAGATATGTTTTATCATATATCCATTTCCTACCTTATTATTAACTGAAATCTGCTTTTATATCATGCACAAAAATAACCAAATAGTAAGGGCGAAATATTGAAGCTACCGGGGTAGTTGCGATCTAAGTCGGTTAGTTTCTACACGATTAAGAAGTGGTTTCGCTGACGCTCCGTCCACTTATTATTCATGTAATACTTCAATCACCGATGAGAATTTAATATTCGAAACACGTGTCTGGTGCATGGAAATATGTTTGGAATTTTCTTCAAGAAGGTATAGAGTTGGAACACTTCGACATTATTCAAATGACCTTCTAACCTATACTTAAAAACACAACGAACACTGATGACCTGGCTTGTCGAAATATTAAGAAGCACGTTCCGTTGTAGGTGGTGCAACTGAAATGAAGTTAATGCGGCGACAAAACCTAACATTTGAAACAGTGATAACTGCCTTCTATTTCTACAGTGGTGGATGATTTCTTTTTATTTCGGTCAAATAAAGATGTATATTTTCATTTAAAATTTGCAATACCAGTGATTTAAAAGATAGATTGTCAAATATAATAAAAATAGAAACAAGACACAGTGAACACCGAAGACTTGTGATCATCAGTGGCAGATTCAAGGCGGGGGGGGGGGGGCGTAGGGGGCGTAAGCCCCCTCTAAAATTTGCAAATCATAGGTAAAACGATCATTTTCCATATAAAAAAGAGTAAATATGAACTACCTGTTAGTTAATATAATTGTCAAATGCATCAATTTCAATTCATTAATCATTTTCAGCATCAAAATGGGTCCGAAATGACTGAAATTCGTTATCTTCCGGGAGCTTCGCTGTTCCCCCTACCAAGGCTCTGTCCTGGACCCACTTGAGATAACTTGGCAGTATGAAAATCTCCATAAATTTATATATTTACATATGCCCATTCATTTGTATAGAATATACACTGTGATTATCAATCTCCCATGCAGAGTTACCTTCCTTGATGACAAGAAGTATCTCTGCAACGGGCCCACCCTACTTCCGGCCCCAACTAGGACCTCCTTGAAATACTTGCATTTTCGTGAAATGTTTTCCTTCATCTGATGTCTTTTGTGCATATCAATAATAAAAAATTACAATGAAAAATAGATTCCAACATTTAATCAGGCACGTTTTGATGAGAGAGTACGCTACTTCTCTGTTCTGCAGCGTAATCAAAATGGCAACCCCCATAAGCCATCTTGGTCTCCAAGGCGCATCTCATTCCGCTAGGCGCTTCATGACAATGTAGCCTTGGGGAAAGGGGGTGCCATGTTTTTCACGATTCGTGTAAAACGGTTCTTATGTCTTGCAGCCTAGTTGTCGTCATTTCTTTTTATTTGTACTTTTCAAATGGAACAATACCTACTCAGAGATCGTAAAGTCAACGACTTCTGCCGTCAAAATTTTAGTCAGGATTTGGTACTCTTTTCTTTTTCGGGTCAATTCTTCCGGTATCGTAAACGCGAGATGAATACCACTGAGATGGCCAGACAGGCTTTGGGACCATATCTAACATTCAAAGATGAGCAGATTCCAGCTCAATACTGACGTCGGAATTCGAATGACGTCATCGTTGCTATGCATTTTGTTGGCAGTGCATGTGTCGGCCATATTTGTTTACATAGCAACCGAAAGCAGCGGCGTACGAATTGTTAACGTCAACATTCAGATACCCTCTGAATTTACCGTAGTGATCTCGAGAAGGAGGAAAAAGATTATGAGTTCCAAAAATACCCCTTCGGGCAAGGTCATATTGAGAACAGCGTGAACCTATGACGTTGTGATGCAAGACGCCTCATAAGCGTCAAGAAAAGTGACAAATAGACAAGTAATTTCAAAAGTTGCTCATTGCTAATTCATCCAGAATACCTCAGATCAAGAATACGTAAATGTAAACCATTCCAATGACACAGTAAAAGGCCTGAATACTCCATTCTTATCCCGTTATGAAAACGCATAGTCGCCATTGTTAATTACTGTTTACGGTTGCTACGTTGTGACGTCATGCGAGGCACGTTTATCCACAAGACGTCACGTGCTCTCCTAGCAACATCACGTCATTGGTTTTCTCTTTTACGTTTAGGGCCCAACAGAGATGATTTTATGAATCTCAATGTGAAAATGAGTGTGTGATTATAGGAGTATAACCGCGGTGGCTCGATTTGAACTATGACGTCATAGTACCTTGGCTGTATTTGAAGTGGGACGGAACGTAGTAACAGAGCCTTAGCAACGGAGTTTTAAACGTATCTAAACGTCATTTTAAGCGTGAAAAATGGAATGTAAATATACTGAACAAAAAAAGTTATGTCCCTAAAAATGAAAGGTCGCCACTTGTGCAGATGAAATGTTATAACCCTCGAAATAGTAAAATTTACTCAATAAAAACTCCAAAATTATCTTTTTATCACTCAGACATTGAACGCAATGAAGCGTGATAAAACAAAGCGCTTTCACCTTGTAAGGAAAAGTTCTCTGTTTCTTTGTTCTGGTTGACTGATTTCAAATGAAATGAGAGTATGAATAAGCACAGGAAATTTCTCCATTGAAAAACGGAATAAAATTTTGATATCGATTATCCAGAAATCAGTCACATAGCTTGTAATTCAAAACAATTTAGCTTGAATGACACCGGAAGTCCACATTCGACCATGCACGATGTCAAATACCAAAAGCACACTAAAAGTATATATAAGGGTGTGCATATACCGATTTGTTATGTAAAATTCTTATGGATTCAGAAACGCCCTTACGAGAGAGGATCAAACAGATAACCCCTTTGGTTTAAACCTTGATGATGACGTCACATTTACATCAATTTATCAAGATCGTTGTCAGAATCGGACACTTAATGGATATACCGTTTAACATTTAATTCATAAAAATACTTTTCGAGGATACCGCCTCTGAATAAAATTTATTATCACGAGTTATGTAAAACTAATACAAAAAGAAGGACATAACATTTTTTGTTCAGTATATATACAATAACTGTCTTTTGGAATGTGATTATACTGTGATAACCTACAATGGATCCAGGAATTATGTTCCATAATGCGCGTTATGGAACATAATTCCTGGATCCATTGTAGGTTATCACAGTATATACACATTCCAAAAGACATGTATTCTATAAATACTCCTTCATACATATATCTACAAAATCAAATTCTTATACATATTTTCAGTGCGGAATAGTTCAAAGTTCCCAGTAGCTTAAATGTAAACAAAGGGAAATGCTAGGAATTTCAATTAGTGATCAATTATAAAGGTGAAACTGCACTTTATCTTTTATCATTTATAAAGGGTGCAAAAATCATATGCATCTCTGAAATCTTCAATCGAAAGTCAAAATCAACAGGCATGCAAAATAAAAAATAATACAAATCGAAACAAAACAAGAAAAATAATCTGCTGAGCAACAAAGTTAAATCCCCAATGGAAATAAGATTAGGTGTCCGGGGACAGTAAGTACGGAGCCCGTAGGTGACAGGTATGAATTAAAATTAATCTGGCGGCCGCCACTTAGTTTATCTGGCGGCCGCCACTTAGTTTATCTGGCGGCCGCCACTTAGTTTATCTGGCGGCCGCCACTTAATTATGTGGCGGCCGCCAGATAACTAAGTGGCGGCCGCAAGACAAATTAAGTGGCGACCGCTAAATAAATTATGTGGCGGCCACAAGATAAATCTTTTGTTACATTTCATCTGCTTAGTTTTCATCTATCATACCAAATAGATTAAAAGAGAAGATGAATTCAGCACCCTAGAACAGAAAGAACATGTTATGCATTGATTTTTTTTTATTTATTGTAAATTATGTGATTACTGCCACTTAAATTATCTGGCGGCCGCTACTTAATTTATCTGGCAACCGCCAGATAATTATCTTGCGGCCGCCAGATAAATTATGATTCATACCTGTCACCTACGTGCTTCCGTAAGTAAGCATATCTTTTTTGCATGAAATAAGCGTAACTTTCCCGTCAGGGAGATGTCAAAATATGTAAAATTTGGTGATTCAATGGTTCTAACCTAAAATATCTTTCAACATTGCGGACAACGTAATGTTTATAGTGACTTGTTTTTTGAATATATCAAAATCCTGTCATTTGCAATGAATATCGGGCACAAATCCAGAGGTAAAGCACAATTAATAGGGATACGCATCCTTGAAACATATGATACAGAACAAAGCTTTCTCCAAAGTGAAAACAGCGGAAAGCGGGCATAACAGACTGAGACTATAAAACAACTTCATAGAAACTCAACGCACAGCACTGTACAGTACAATGCCCGAAGCGTTCAGTTTTAAAACGGAACTTACTATAGATGCCGCCATTTACTGTAAATATGAAAAGGCGTTTAATATTATTTCGAAAAGTAATTCCAGTGATTTCAAAGCCTGTCGAACATCATTTCTTAATAGATATACAATACACCATGAAGACTACCACATCAGCAAACAGAACGTAACAGAGAATACTTAACTGAAAATTAAATTGATATGAACATTCTGCAAAGACGCAAAAGTAAATTTCATATGCAGATGAGATCGCCTGGGGAGAGAGAAGCATATCCTGTTTGATAGCAACATCCATGAAGTCACTTAGCCCTTACGACGAAGTCATTGTAGTTCGGCTTGCTATGGAATAATAATAACAATAGAATCTTGCACCACTTTGGGTTCCAAATAGACAAAAATATCAGTCGAAGATGTGATGGAGCAACAAGTCCTAACCGGGGCGTTAGCCGAGTTTGGGAGGTTGATCTATCCCATCCTTCACTGATAATAAGGGGTTATCATGCGTGTGTTTTACAGAAACCTCACAGGGTATCGGTGAAGCTCCCGTCAGAAATTGAGTTAGCCGATCGGTAAAACTGATATTTCTGACAGGGGATTAACCGTGTCACTTTTTGTAAAACATCAACATGATAACCCTATTCTTATGCTCTGGTCAGTAATGAGCTAGAAAATGTCTGCTTTTTGAACGCTTCACGTCACACCAAAAAGTGCAATGAAACGTGAATCCTCTTGTATTTTTAATAGCTCGACCAATCAGAATACGCGTTAGAAACGGAGTGTTTTAGACTTTTCTATCAGGAACTCAACTAAAGATTTTTTATCACGCACATTCAAAACTTTAAATTCCTCTTGTTTACGCATCAAACTGACTGAACGTCATGCTTGATTTTCGTGCACGTAAAATTACGTACGTCAGGTTGTCTTTGACGTCACAAAGCAACAATCAACAGTGCCGGATAAGGGGTTGCGGATCGAATATTCCAGCATTGGTAAAAACGGGATCAGACTTTATCCTACCTGTGGCAAATTTCTTGCAATCTGATTGGTCGAGAAGAACCGAATATTATGTTGTATTATGTAAAACAAACGAGGGGATCTCCAACAACACCAGGCTGCAGCACCCACGGCAAAACCCCAAAACACCCAATGCAAAAACACAAAAGAGACAAGCACAAAAGGGACAAGGAACGTCAACGCACAACACAGAAACATCAAACACAAAATACTATACATAAATCAACGAGACCAATGGGCAACCGGTGCCGACTTAGGACGGCCATCTCCTACGGAAATAGCAGAAGGTGTGGTTATCCTGGATTACGTGCGCACAACCCTCCCACTTTTCCGATTATCCAGAGGTCTCGAAGAACGTACAATTGTGGTGTAAAACAACCTCCTCACTGTCAGATGACCACACACAAACAAGACCACAAAACGAAGGGGCCCAAGCAACACAGATTAATATGTAAATGTAACTGACAGGATATTATTTTAATATCCTGCATCTACTAATACTCTTTACACTTTTGACGTCACCGAAATATTTAATGCTTTAAAACATGTTGACGTAACATACATAAACCAAAAGCCATCGGTGCTTCGCCTCGACCAATACAACTTTTTACATCGACCCAATATATTTCTTTATCACGCCTCAGACAAAAATGTTGGAATCTGATTGGTCAGATCATGGTCACATGACGCCGTGAAAAAAGCCGTATCAGGCTTGTAAATCCGTATCGGGCGAGTAGTTTATTATGACGTCAACGTGACGTCGTATCATGCCGACGTAGCAAAACAAGATGGCGGCGACCAAGAGATTTGGGCAGACTTCATCAACAGAGATTGACGAAAATAAGACTTAAAGATAATTCGTAGGTAGATTCCTTATAAACAATTTTAAAAAATAACAATAACAATTGTTTTCAATGATTGATACGCTTAAAGGGAAAACATTTGAGTGAATTGTATGATACAGAGACCCCCACATATATAGTTAGAGGTCTTCGACGTGATAAATTCGTTACACGGTTAGATTAGTGACCTGATACGGAAAAATACATGGTGTGAAAAGAAAACCCGTATCGGGCTAGGCTTAAGCCGCGCCCGATACGGGTTTTCTTTTCACACCATGTATTTTTCCGTATCAGGTCACTAACTAACCGTGTAACTAATAGTATCCCCCCTGTAATTTAACACTGTATAACTAATATTATCCCACCTCTGACTGTGCATCAAAGGAAAACAAATGGAAGAAATTTTTTCAGGTTGATGAACCACAACAATGGTGAAATATTTTATTCCGAGGTGAGAGGGGGGCTTGTCCCTCTTGATTCGTGTATGCAAAAACATTTATCTTATATCCCGCCGTTAACTTATTTTACATAGCTCCTTCAGTCTTTCTAGTGGTGCACTTTGGCTGAACTTGTTGTTAACACAGGATATGTTGTTTTACCTTCATTCTGTCATGAGTCAACGTAATGTATTTGTTGGCCTCGATATAGTAATTTCGACGTGCATGGATTGAACTCAATCTTTCTCCATTTCTGCTTGAGGCATATATCGCAAAGGACTCGAAGGTGAGTACATAGGCATTTTTCATAATTCGCTCATAAAGATATCATGATTGATTCAATTTCAAATTAAGAGTTTTCGCTAAACTTTTCAATTTTACGATTAATCGAATTGCTTTATTCAAATCATGTTTTGAAGGAAAACGAAAAGGCTGCTAGTCCTGTATGTGTGGAAACCCACCCATCCCCCCCAAAAAAAAACAAAAGAAAAAAAAATAATATGAATAAACAAAACACCATTAATATCTTGATTGATACGTATCTAAATTCTTATTTTAGATTTCACCAAATCTTCAAATTCATCAATTTCGACTTAAGGTATTCAACCCCTAATGCATTTTCAATAATAAATTCCAGAGATAAGAAATTTCGTTCTCTTCAAAAAAAAAAAAAAAAGAATGCTACACATACTTTTCTAGCTAAATTTAGGGATTGCACTTCTCACACAGTGACCTACTCCGTCATCCCGAAGATTCCCGATTATGAAATCATCGGCATTTGTCGGGAAATTATGAAAATGAGCATAAAGTTTGACCGGAAGTACTCCATTAGGGTGCGGGACCCTTAAAAGAAGCAGATAATGTGAATATAACAAAGAAAACAGCACACCATCGTTGATCAACAAACAATTTTATAACATGTACGATCGTGAATTTGTACAGATTCTTGATTTTTTCTACTTACAAGTTTTCATGGAACTGTTTAGACGGGTGTTGCATGCAAGCATTAGACGCTTACTCTGCAAGGGCACCTGGAGCCTGTTTTACAAAAATACAAAAAATTTAGGAATGTTCGTAACTTTTGATCACTTAGTACTTTTTGTAAACAAAAAATCGCGATGCTTTGTTTCTGAATTTGTATTTAGTATGTAGAAATGCTAGAAGAAAGGGACAACATAATATAAAGTGAAAAAGATTTCAAGCTTCTATTTGATGATGAAGATACAAAAATTCCTGAAATTTTTCGTAAGTATTTTTTGTAAAACAGGCTCCTGGTCTCACTTCAGAATATTGTTTATTCCGGGGTTGTCAACTGTTCCATTGGAATTTCTCATGACTTTGCCCTACCTTCTCGACCTTGAGATTGAATAATTTATGGGTGCCTCTTCGATGTTTATTTTAGCGAATCAATTTTTATCTTGGTCCAATGATATAATTACGTAATATGTTTGTTGACCTTGCGGGGACAATCTGGAACGATGTTGCCAATTTTCTGCATTTATAGCGAGGCTATAATGTAAGTATGTTTTTAATTAATGAAAAACTCTGTTTCTCTGATTTTAACTCGATCGATAATAGTCCAATAATCGAAATTCATAATAGCTGACAAAATAACGAAACATGTCCGAGATAGTCATTTTGGGCATTTTCCCACTGTTACGTCACTATAGAATTGCGTCTTTTGACAATGACGTCATAATGAAAAAAACATCGTCAAAAGTTTTTGACTCGGAGATTTTGAATTTGTAGCAAGATCGGAAAATGCATATTTCATTTCACTTCGTTTCATCCCCTCAATTACATCATTAACATTACTTTATTTTCAATTGTGTCTTCCACTTAAAACTCGGACCTTATTATTCAACAAGATAAAGTTCTGAGACAACTCTGTTTCGCAGTTTTTGACGTCACATAGTGCAACATTTAATGAAAAACAAGTAATGTTTATTAATGAATTATGTAAAAATATATGGGTAAGAGAAAAATAATCAGTCAACCCTTCGTACAGGGACAGGGAAATGCAATCCTCGTATCAAAGTTTCCAACGACTATTGTTCCCTGCCCACTATGCGTGTGTTTTCTACTGTTCTCATTCATGCATTTCATAACTTTTTTTTTTATATTTATCAAGATATTGACTTCAATGTGTTCACATCTACATCGTTTATTACAAGATATTTTTATACTTCAAAGGGGAAAATTCCAACGTCACTCTATAGTCGTTAAATAATCACATTGGATATTGATATGCAATGAAATGTATAGTTACATATGTTAACAGATGCCAATTCAAAACGTTTATGAACAAAGATAAATGAAGAGTCTTTGCTAACTAGTTGTTTATGCTTATGCTAGCGTCACTCCATAGTCGTTAAACGTGGGATATTGATATGTAACGTCACTATTCTAACGTCACTCTTTAGTCGTTAAACGTGGGAAATTGATATGTAACGTCACTATTCTAACGTCACTTCATAGTCGTTAAACGTGGGATATTGATATGTAACGTCACTATTCTAACGTCACTCCATAGTCGTTAAAAGTGGGATATTGATATGTAACGTCACTCCATAGTCGTTAAACGTGTGATATTGATATGTAACGTCACTATTCTAACGTCACTCCATAGTCGTTGAACGTGGGATATTGATATCAAATGACACTATTCTAACGTCACCCCATAGTCGTTAAACGTGGGATATTGATATGTAACGTCACTATTCCAACGTCGCTCCATAGTCGTTAGACGTGGGATATTGATATGTAATGAAATGTATAGTTACATATGTTAACAGATGCCAATTCAAAATGTTTATTAACAAAGATAAATGAAGAGTCTTTGCTAAACTAGTTGTTTATGCTTATGATTATGCTTATGTTACACAAATCAACATATGAAAGATAAGAGGGGATCTCCACCGAGACTCGGATGCAGTACCAACAACAAAACACCGAAAACACAGAGTAGACAAGCACACCAAGAGACGCCAAAGGGACAAGGACTACCTTATACAACATAAAAACAAACACACATATCTACATCTGAGCCAACAAAACAATGTGCAATCATGCCAAGTTATGACGGGCATCTGCTACGTTAAAAGCACATGATGTAGGTATTCAGATTACGTGTGCATAACCCTCCCACTTGTTCGGTTACCAAGTGACCTCGTAGAAAGCACAGCTGATGAGTATAATTGCCACATCACTTCATAAATGATCTCACAAACAAGACAGCAAAGCACAGGGCCCCAAGTAACACAACAGATGAATATATGAATGGATATAAAAAAGATACAGCGAACATAGACAGTCCGTGCTCTGCTCGCTGGAGCGAGCTCAAGCATCTAATCATTCAAAAGTACGACTGTCATTCAGATAATTGTAATAATGTTCTTTCGTGTTTCTATTTTTGATGCACGTGCATCTTACTTTTTGCATCATTTTTTAAACAAAGCTTATCCTAATCTGTATTAATACCCAACGTATTATCATAAATAGGGAATTATTTTGGCTTCGAATATTTGAAATACTTCGATAAATACGTGGAAATGAAAGTTATAACATAGGATGGAAAGAAAGTTTGGTGAAGTCTGTTCTGCATAAGATCTTGGTTCACTAAATTATAATGATAGAACATATTCAATTTTGATGATGTTTTTAATTTCAATTTTTGTGACTTGATGTTTGTCAAATGTATGCTCTGTCGCCTGAAAGAAGCTTTGTTTTGGTCCTTTATCATTTTGACATAATAAATATTCCTTTGCTATTTCGGAAACTTGCCATGTTATCCAAACATCATCGAAATTAAAGGAAGTTAACACCCTCCAATGCTATTTTGAACATAGATTTTATTTGGATAATTTATGCTACTGAATCGACCAAAAAGGAAATTTGGAGCCGTGCACTCTCTGTAAAATTAATGTATAAATCTAAATTCTAAAATTCAAACCAGAGGGCGCTAGTGAAATGAATTTGAGTGGCGTATGAAAGCACTTTAACAGGAAGCATCACTGATGAGCATTTTGTAATCGAAACACGAGTCTGGTGCATGAAAATTGGTTTGAAATTTTCTTCGAGAAGGTATAGAGTTGGAACCCTTATTAATTCAAACTGAAGATAGATCTCAGTCTGAAAAGCAAAAAGGTAAGGAAGAAACTTTGGAATTTCTATTGGAACAGTTGTGAACAGACATTTTGATTGCTTATTCTTCTTGAGAGACTGTTACAGTTAACATATTTTAATTAAATTAACATTTATAATGAGTTTTACACTTAGTATTGGGATGCTGGTATTGTAGCAAAGTTACCTGACCGGACAGAGAAAATTCAATCAAGCGACTGAGACAAGTCGACAAAAAATTATAAATTCCATGTAAAGTAATAAGAAAAAAAAAAAAAAAAAAAAAAAAAAAAAAAAAAAAAAAAAACGTACTATTTTTGTATAGCTTATATCAACTGGATATAATTGAACTCTTCTGATGACCAGGTGAAAAAAAAGCCCCGTTCGGTCCGGTAAGTTTGCTTCGACAATATGCGAGGAATAAACATGATTATTACCTACGAAGGGGACGTAGAAAACGTGAGGTGAGATCGGGGTTAATTCCTACTACAGACATAACTTGCATAAGTAAGGTCACATCTAGAGTTCACATCCATCCCTACGGTCAAGATTCCTAACTGGTTTGTTTGGAAGAACACGCTTATATTTTTTTATTTACATTTGGCGGAAATGACATTCTGACCAAAAGGAAGGGAACACTGTGAATAATTAGAGAAGTTCGAAGCGAAGAAGAACAGACCGGAACCATGCAGAGTACACAACGAAAATCATTATACGACTAGAATGTGAAAGAAAATATAGAAAAATGAATTTCAAAATGCTATGTCGCAATTTTATGTTAAATGAGTATATCTCTATCGAGAAAACATTACAGTGCTCTCAGTGGACCACATACTCACACATGAAACAAAAAAAAAAAAAAAAGATGAAGAAGAAAGATCCATTGACATTACTTTTTTGATAGGGTTTTTCTCGTTAAACTATTTCATACATGTTGCATATAAATTCAATTGTATTTAAATCTCTATCAATTCTACTTTTTGTTTCTTCGAATCCAGGATAAACACACCGTCTGCTACTGACGTGGCAGATGGCCGTCCTTAGTCGGCACCGTTTGCCTATTGGTCTCGTTGGTTTATGTGTAGTCATTTATGTTTGATGTTTCTATGTGAGTTGGCGTTCATTGTACCATTTCCGTTTCATTCTGTGCGTGTCTGCTTTGTGTTTTTGCAGTGGGTGTTTTAAGGTTTTGCTGTTGGTGCCTCAACGGAGTGTTATTGGAGATTCCCACCTTTCTTTTCGATTTAATCTTGGGCGATACATATCTTTAAACAATAAATAGATAATATTCTTATACATATACATTCCTATTCTTTTTAGAATGTCTCATTAAATCATCATCTTTTAAAATACAGATGACAGAAAAGTTACGAGTTTGTGTCATAGGAGCGGGACCGGCTGGATGCTGTGCATTAAGGGTAAATTATAAATATAGGATCTCAAATGATTTTCTATTTCATACGGTATTTATGTAACGAGTCGTGTGAATTTTACATCCCCGAGCCTTGGCGAGGGGATTAAAATCACACAACGAGTTTCATAAATACTGTATGGAATAGAAACATCATTTGAGATTCTTTTTATCACATGAAATATGACGTAATTGATGAAAAATAACGTCAAAATAATATAATTCCGACTTTATTTCTTGCAAATAACGCGCCAACGTCGCCGTTTCTATTGTGACGTCACAAAGGATCTGGAGCGCTTCATCCAATGATCACGCTCCCAAAGTGTAACGTGTTATCATAAATTTATTTATGAAATGACTTTATGTAACCGAATAAAGGGTGGATCATGTGATAAAAGAATATATATATATCCAAAATACCATACAACGAGAAATTTTCGCAAATACCAAATGTTGCAATTTTAAGGTAAAATTCAGTGTCTTTATTATTTTGCAAGGATACTTTTTTCGCGATTCCAAAATAACAGAGCATTTTGTAAATATGCTTTTGGTTTGTGCCATTCAAAATAAAAATTATTTCACTATAAATAGTCCATCCCTGGAATACATAAAATCATTATCATTACGTTTAATCGGTGAAGAATGACACGTGTACAACATGAATAAAAGCCAACCTTTGCGTCAGTTTATTACAGTACATTTTTCGGTACATTTTTGGACATAATAACTTTCATATACTTTGGCCATATTACATTGTTCATGCTGAAAATTTATCTGTTTTAAAGAATGCTATTTAATTTGAAGACGTTTAACATTTGTACCACTTGGTGAGTGTCACTGCTGGTTGTGGACCAGGAGTCCCCGAGGACACATGTAGCCAAGTTCGACCAACTTCGGTTGATCGTTTCTTCAACGCATACAAAAAATTAATTATCAAAATTTGTTGGAAATTCTGAAACGTGGGTCCTGTGGCATCATATCCCACTCATCCTACTACGTATTTCTGTACATTTGGACATAATAACTTTCATATGCTTTGGTCATATTACATTCTTTAGATTGAGGATCACTAACGAGGGTGAAGTACCTGAAACGTGCATGTCTGGTCCATGCTGAAAATTCATCTGTTTTTGAGGTAGATCATCCCTCAGGTCTAAGATGCTCATATTTCCAAATTAACAATTTTAACAATATTTTATTTCCATATATTCAAAGATTATGTTAGACCTGATAAACAAAATATAATTCGTAGTTTCATGATTATACCGCAAACTTAAGCCATTTGAACTTTAACATGAGACACTATGGGAAAAGAAAGAAAAATCCCCTTTTAGAGGTGATGCACAAGTTTTCGCGAGAACAAATTTAGGCGTTCCCAAACCATTCGCAGAGAACGAATATTAGTACCTCGCAAAAATCTGGTTACCGGTATCCAAAATCAATCAATATAGATACATGCAAATGTTCTTAATCACTGACGAGGGTTAAGTACCCGAAACTTGCATGTCTGGTCCATGCTGAAAATTGATCTGTTCTTATACGATGCTATTGAATTTGAAGACGTTAAACATTAATTCAGTGCACCATATGCGCATACCAAGTTATCATAAGTGATACAAGTGGCCAAGGAAAAAAATAGATGAAGAGAGAAGTTCTGAACGTGTCCTTAAACTAATGCATAGAAACCAGCTGAAGATACAGCTATGGCTACAGAGAGATACCCTTAAGTTTTAGAATATTTGATGAACTGGGTTACCGAGGAATTAGAAATACATAGTTCATGTCAATAACGGAAACACTGGGAAACTGGGCGAAATATATCCTAAGGGACGGACAGTCCAGCACCCTGTTTCACAAAAATACATACGAACAATTTTAGGAATTTTCGTAACTTTTGATCACTTAGTATTCCTTATTCGTTGAAAACCACGATTTTTTTTGTATCGGAATTCATATTTAGTGTGTAGAAATGGTATAAGAAAGCACAATATAATCTAAATTGACAAACATTTTAAGGTTTTATTTGATGATGAAAGTTAAAAAAAATTCCTGCAATTTTTCGTAATGATTTTATGAAACTTGGTTCAGCAACAGAGAAACAAAACTAGTTGAAATTATCCATTTCGAATGTATATTTAGTACACTGAATTGTGTTGCTATGAAAATGGATATAAGGCGATGAAATTCGAAGAGATCATAACTCTTTTTCTTATGTATGCATAATTTAGTAGCTATGCCTTCGTCTGCTTTGCTTCATTGCGATAAATCAATAGCACGACACAGAAATAGTGCATTTTATAGTTAGATGACACAGTATAGAACAGTACATGTTAACTTTGCCACACTCTAATATATGTTAGAATATGATAAAATCTAATGCACAACGTGTGATGTACGTTGCATGATGCAACATATGTCTGTGATATAATCTTACATCTTAAAAACAAATAAAGAACCTCGCTCGAATCGGCGGTAAAACAGGGTTACTAAAACTAAAGTGTACGATATATATTTATAGACAGGAAAACTTAAATTCGACCATATATACTCATATGTTCATCATTTACATCACCTACTCTGCATTTATTCGACATCAAAGCTACGTGGGGTTTGCCATTTAGAGTCCGTGGTATTACGTTATAAATATCAATAAATTGAGATGAAATTGAGAAATTCGCTTCACTCTGAGTTATATTAAATCATCATACATTAAGAGATTCAATAAACGGTAAAATTATTGTTCTCCTTCAAAAAATGAGAACTACATTAATTTTTTTGGGTTATCTGGACACTATACTCCCAATAGGTGGCAATGAATAAATGCACTGAGTGTGTTAACAATACGAAAAGACAAGCGAAATATTATCGAAATAAAAGATTTTTGTTTGGTCATTCATTACAAGAGATAAAGTGTTTGATAAACAAAGGTAAATGAAAATAAAATATAATCGAGAATAGAGTTCTATGTTGTAAGTGTTTGAAAGAATATCTCAAATGAAAAAAATGTAGCCGCAGAGCGTTTCCCACTCACTCAAATCAAAAACCAGTTATGAATTAACATTATATATATTTAATTGCTATGTGTCATTTTTCTAAACCCATAGAAAGAAAACATGACATATTTATATAAAAGAACTCAGAAAGATCTCGAACCTTTTGTAACCTCCTCCTCTTTTTGATATTTTCATCGCCTTGTTGACATCGTTCCCTACCTTGCTACAGGATCTTATTTGTCATGCTGGTAGATCTTGTCAAAAGGAAATCATGTTGCAAGGTGGGGAACAATACTCTAAAAAACTTTTCCAAATTCCATAGCCTTTAGTGATAAAACCGGCTGTTTTAACCCAAATTATTACAACATTTAGGTTGCATATTTGAAATATTGCTATTTTCATAAAAAATAGCAAAATTCTGACCGTAATCCGATTTTTGATTTCTTTTAATGAGAAAACATTTTTCGGTCCCTGCTGGGGTAAATTTTCTGCCAAATCGTTCGAGCTCCTTTGCATAAAAATCTATACGGGTACTTAATTAGATATTGAGACGCTATTTCGGAACATGTTCAAACAACAAGGACTTTAGTCCGAGGACAAGGTGACCAACCAAGGGATTACTCAACCAAGGGGAAACCTTTATTTTTCAACGAGTTGTTCTTTAACGGCTAGCTATGACTTTCTGAACGACACCATGAAAATATGAGTCTATATCACATAACATTTGAAAATTTCTGTTTTCCAAATTTTCTCAAATTTCTAAAACCTGGGTCCTATAGCATCATATCCCAGCCATCTCGCTTCGTCTTTCGGTATATTTAGGACATATTTTCACAGATTTTGGTCATTTTACATTGTTTAGATTGAGGATCACTGACGAGGGTTAAAAACCCGAAACGTGTATGTCTGGTCCATGCTGTAAATTTATCTGCTTTAAAATGATGCTAATGAATTTGAAGACGTTAAACATTGTCTGCAATGTTGAAACATGATTGTCGTCCAAAAATTCCTTCATTGATTCATTCGCCAGTTTTGACCTTATGTGTACACCTGTGCCCAGTTTCACAAAAAATCTTACGATAGACTTATGGGATTTTCGTAACTTTAATACTTCAATCATCAAATAAAAGCTTAGATTTTGATTATTTTGTGCTTTCTAATATCATTTCTACATACTTAATATAATTTCAGAAACAAAGCATCGCGAGAAATATTCAGCGATCGAAAGTTAAGACCCCCCCCAAAAAAAAAAATCGTAAGTACTTTTGTGAAGCAGGCTGCTGAAGTGACAAATGTTGCTTGCAAGCAGGAGGTTCTTACTCTCCCTGGGCACTTGATCTCTTTCCCACTTTTCTCATTTCCAGTATAATAGAATCTAGAACCATTTTGAGTTCCGGATAGAAAAATATCAGTCCAGGTTGGGAATGATCAAGTCTTAGCCTTGGTTGGGACGTTGATCCATCCTATCCGAGAGTGATATTTTTCTAACAGGAACTCAAATGTGGTGCTTGATTATTTTTCTCGCACATTGGAACCTTAAAATCCATCCTGTTTAGGCATCAAAATGATTAGATTCCATGCTATCCATTTAGAATATATATCTAGCAATATATGTGCACGTGAAATAATGTACGTCAGGTTGTTTATGACGTCATAAAGCAACAATCAACAGTGCCGGATCAGGGGTGCCGGATCGAATTTTCTCACGCACTTACGTCGTGAGACACAAGACAATACATAGACGTAGCCGTTTGAGATTTCCTTGTCTCACACTCCACGTGACTCCTATTATGACGTCATTCAACGTTACGTCACGCCATCGTTAGATTTGTGTAGGTTTTGGTATCGATTCTAGTTTTAAAAATCATTATAGTGACGATAAAATGAGGTGAGTGAAAAAATAATCAATCACGACGTTACGACTGAGACAGGGGAATCTCATCCTTGTGCAAAAGATTTGCTGCATAAACGAATCGACAAGCCTCGTCGTTGATTGCAAATCTTTTACACTCGGATGAGATTCCCCTGTCACAGTCCCAAAGTTATGATAGATTCTATTATTCCGGCACTGATAAAAGATGTAATCAGTCTATCTCATGTGTGAGAATGTTTTATCTGTTTCATTTGTCTTAGCATCTGACTGCAGAGAGTGACAAATTTGAGGCCGTAGCCTATGAGAGGAATCTTGTACCAGGAGGACTGTGGGTATATACCGACAGAACAGGAAAGGATGAAACAGGATTGCCCGTGCATTCTGCTATGTACGACAAACTCAAGTGAGTATGAAAGTCAGTCTAACAAATTTAGCTCTTTGTTCCGTTAGGTACATTGATATCTAACAGCGACCCAGATTTGAGGACGTAGGATATGAGAGAAATCTAGTACCAGGAGGACTTTGGGTTTATTCAAATAGATTTTTAAAATCTGAATTCGGGATTTTAGTGTTTTGTTTATCATTTACCGATTACGATCAAATTGGCGATAAAGTTTTCAAAGAGACCGGAATTCAATCGTTCATAAGTGTTATAACACGTGTTATGGACGATAAAATATACAGGATGAATGTGAAATAAATATTTAAAAAAAGTTTCGCTGACATTCCTCCGATTTTGGCCATTTTACATTGTTTAGATTGAAGATCACTGACGAGGGTTAAATATCCGAAACGTGCATGTCTGGTCCATGCTGTACATTTATCTGCTCTAAAATGACGCTAATGAATTTGAAGACGTTAAACATCCGAGAATGAAGAAGTTACGAAAATAAAGTATTTGACCTAAAGATAAATATACTGAATTTGATCAGCGTTTCCATTTTTTTATCGTCTTGTAACTTTTAAGAGAAGTCTCCATGTATCTTCAACAGAATGAACGAACCCAAAGAGCTGGAGGAATTTCCAGGTTTCCCACATTCAAAGGAATGAAGACGTCCTACCTGACCAGACAGGAATGCCTTCAGTACCTCAACGACTTCATTGATCACTTTAACATAAGGAAAAATATCAAGGTGATGCTTTGTTTAGGAATTTGAAGAAATTTCAATTCTAATTATAAACTTTTCTAAGGTTCTAATATGGATGATGTTGCTGACGCCTCGGTCTAGTGGTAAATGTGTCGCGCCAATAATCTGAAGGATACCGGTTAGAGCCTTACTAGTACAATGTACCGCGAGTCGGCCAACATATATTTTCCTCTATTGTATGTAAAAGATAGAAATCAATAACAACGTTAAGTATTCAAAAATGTCGGATCGGCTCGAGGGCTAACGCATTTCACTCGTTGTTATCTCCTGATGAAGAATCGGATGAGCTTTGAAAATTTGGGGCTTTAACGTTTTTTGGTGTCGTTTCCACTTGTACCCTTTTTGTTCGGTTTTACCTCTATTATATGTGTTATACTATAAACTATCCTTATCTTCGCAATATTTACATGTTTGTGTTGCTAAACACCAGGTCAATGACTCTCTTTTTACAAATAGTCTAATGAATAATATGTTCCCTCGAACCAGCAAATATTTCATTTGATTTCATTGAAGTTGGACCAGTCAGTCTATATGATAAAAATAGGTTACATTTTAATGTTATTTTCCCCTTATTTCGTATCTTTCCGCTGAATTAAAGTTTAACAAAAATGAGTACACGTACACGTTAGATCTAAAAAATGAAAAAAAAAAAAAAATCATTACGTTCTGATGTAAATTTGCCCTTATTTTGTACGTATTTTGTATTTTCCGCTGGATTCAAGCTAAGCAAATTAAAATGTTTACACGTACAGTATTTACATTTCTAGGTTCACACTTATGTACGAGACGTCAGTCCAATCAAAATACCAGGGAGTAAGAAAGTCAAATGGAATGTTGTCATTTCTGATACCCGGAAACTAGATGAAGTTCAGACAGAAATCTTTGATTCCGTTTTCGTGTGCAGTGGGTATGTACATACGCAGTAAATTATGGCCATTTAAATTCAACCTTTTTTTTATTTTGAGCAATAAGACTTTTATTTGATCCATGATTCGTTTGAAATGAGTATGTGTCTCGTACTACGATGTTCTAATATTGGCTATAAAATAAACCCGAGGAAACACTGTAAACGTGGTTTTTTCGCTGGGGGGGGGGAATTCGCGACTTTAACATCAGGACTTTTCGCATGGGGGAAAATATTCGCGATGAAAATGTCTTTCCCACTGTAAGAAAGCAGCAGACATATTATCGCCTGGGGGAAATTTTCGCAAAATTCCTCGATTTGCGAAAACGCGAAAATAAACCCACACGAAAATTTTCATGTTTACAATAGATGTTTGAATATAGAATTTTGCCTTTGGATTAATGCATGACTCTTGTTAAGGGTTTTACTAAATAGTTCTTATCTGAATCTGTTAAAGAAGAAAAATTTTCGAATGATACAATGAAACATAAAACACAGTGATTAGCACCTCTTTGTCCACAATTCTCAAAGATATTTAGGTAAGAATAACCTCAAAACTACCGTTTCTTATACACTCATCGGTTTTCACCAATGCAGCACGGCATAATAGGAGGGTGTTGCTAGCGGGTCCCTGTAAAGTGCGAAACGAAACAAAAACGAAACGAAACGAAACAAATCGAAACGAAACGAAACAAATCGAAACGAAACAGATCGAAACGAAACGAAACAAAACGAAACGAAACAGATCGAAACGAAACGAAACAAAACATAAAACTTAAAGAAAATGAGAAAAAGAGGAAGAATCGCCGAAAACGAATATTTCAAGACAAGATCAGCATGTAATATTGCCTTAATCCAAGAGTTCTACATTTGTAACTAGTGCCGAGAGGGTTTCTTGAAAGAGTCAAAGTTGACAATTAAAAAAAGTAAATTTCAAATGTCATTCATGTATTTAAGAGAAATAAAAGGGAGGGGATAGAAAACCACGCTATGACACCGTAATGAGATCATAAAACGGGGTGGGGGCACATTTCAGAAAAAAAAATCTTATCCTTTTTCAAACGAAATGTGCCCCCCAGTTTTTAATTGTTCTCATTTTTCTGATAAAATTTTCAAATACACATAACGGAACAGTTCCGTTTCCTCTGCGCTAGACTCCTCCCTGCTAAATAATATTTTTCCGTCCATGACGAGGTTATTCATCCCATTCACTCCCCTTTAAAATGCAATTGTGCTATATACCGTATATATTATGTTTTAATCGTCAACTTTGATTCTTTAAAAAAACCCTCCAACCACAAGAACTAACGGTTGAAGGCAATAATGAGGTGGTGGACAGGGACAAAGGGAGGGGAGAGAAAGGGGGCGGGAGGAGAGGAAAGGGGGCGAGAGTAGGGACAAATGATTGGGAGGGTAACAGTAACCAAAAAAAAAAAAAATTAGGAAATTACTTTAAATATAAATAATCTTGCTCTTATGCGTTCATGTACATAATCTCAATTTTAAAAATTACCACGAAATTCTTCTATATATACCTTAAAAATTTTTCCCGATCGCTTCGCTCGCCGCAATGTTCAATTCATTTTTTTCAAATACTTCAGGCTCGCTTCGCTCACCTTAGTTTTTCATCTACACAGATCTTTTTCTTTGTTCAAGGTTTAAAAAAGGAAATAACCCAAATAACTTCACTATTGCACCAATTTACACTTTAAAGTTTAAACATTTGTCTTGGCCGCCCAAGACCCCCTCCCCCCTAAGGGGAGGGGGGAGGCGGCAGGAGGAGAGTGGTACCCCCCTAATAAGATCTTGTCTTGAAATATTCGTTTTCGGCGATTTTTTTTAAAGGCCGACGGGGGACTATATAAAGGGACAGGTAAATTTTTTCTGTCATTTCCTCACTGACCGCTATAGGGTTTACATCTCTAATTGGTATCTGATTGGTTCCCTTTAATCCTTTTACCCCTATCAATTTTTGATTGACAGCTTAAAACTTATGAGACTCGGGTATCTCATTAGCATAATAAAGGATTACCTGTCGGTTTGTCTTTGATGTAACACGCCGCTCGCAGACGGCGCTGTCTTCAAAGACGGTATGCCACGCCTATGAAGCTTATGTCACTTAGGTATTAACGACCGGGTGGTTCCCAACGTCGGCCTTTAAGTTTTATGTTTTGTTTCGTTTCGTTTCGATCTGTTTCGTTTCGTTTCGTTTTTGTTTCGTTTCGCACTTTACAGGTACCCGTTGCTAGCAAGCGGTAGATGTAAAGTCTTCCCGTACACCTGATCTCATCTCTATGGGCACATACGGTGCAGAAAGTTCTATCGTTAAGTTTCGATTTTATTTCTGTTTTACCTCGTTGGTTTCGATTTCTCATTATGGGAATTTGTATTTGGTTTTATATCAACCACTGATACTTGAATATGTAATTTCATCAGTAGTTGAAGAGGTTTTTGAGTTATCGCAACTGTATAAGATTTAAAACTGACAATTAAAATACATATGATGAAATTCATGTTTGGGTCTTCAGTTATATTCTAACATTTCGGTACCATTTTTGCAAATAATAACTTTCACACTTTTTGTCATACTACATTGTTTGGGTTGAGATCACTGACGAGAGACAAGTACCCCAAACGTGCATGTCTGGTCCATGCTGCAAATTTATCTGTTCTTAAATAATGCCATTGAATGAAGATGTTTAACATATGTAGACATAAGACGAATCGTAGAAGGTGGAACTGCGATTTTCAGATGCCACAAAATTTATATCCTTGTAAAAATACTACATTATAAATGATGTTTCTTGAAACAGACATGACTGGAATGAGTACATACCCAACATTCCAGGAATGGGAGAATTCAAAGGAAAAACAATGCACAGCCGGGACTATCGTCATGCTGAGCTCTTTGAGGGATTGGACGTGGCTGTACTTGGTGCCCATTACACTGGTGAAGACGTGTCTATGCAGATTGCTAAACAAGCGAAAAAGGTCATTACAAGCTTGATCTTGTATGTATATGTAAATTTGAATTTGAAAAAGCGCGAGGATTGACGACGGACTGACGACGGAATAATTGCTATGACAATAGTCCTTGGTCTACTACACAGCCAATTGTGCCTCACATGAAATTCATATGAAATGAGCATCATGTAAATTTCACATGAAATTTCATGTAAAATTCATATAAATTTCACATAAGGTTTATGTGAAAAATATTTCACATGAATTTCACATAAATTTCCTTCACATGAATTTCACATGAATTTTTCTAAGTGACCTTCACAGGAAACTGAATTCACATAACATCCATATAAAAATCTTCACATGAATTTCATGTGAAAAATTTCATGTAAATTACATGTTCGTGCTCGTTTCACATAAATTTCATGTGAACTTTCATGTAAAGTTCATGTAAATTTCACATGAATTTCATATGAGGCACAATTGGCTGTGTACCAATTTCATGCTTTTCAAACTCATTGTTCATAGCGAATTCCTCCATTCGAAATATAGGTAAATCTTAAATGTAAAAAATGGGATATCAATAATAAATTTGGACCTTCAATGAAAAATTTGAAAAAAGCAGTTGACAAAATATTTGCCTCCTTTGCCGAAATATTTATATGATACTATTGACAGAAATTGTTGCCTACGTAATTATATATAAATGATCGAGATTAAGGTAAAGCAGCAACAATCGTAAAAACAAGTTTTCGGACATCTGAGCCCAAAATATAAAATTTATAGGACAAATTTATCAAATGTGGGACTTTTATAGAATCCTATATTTTTTTTATAGGAAATATAGGAATCATAGATCAGCTATGACCAATGCAAGCTGATCGGTCATAGGACAGGCTACCGAGAGCTCAGATTTGCAATCGTATCTCCGACTTTACCGCCCAAACTGCGGCCAAAAGAAAAATGGACAGAACCAAGTTTTTCTAATAATTGATACAATTCATGTCTTGAACTATTCCAGTGATATTTCATTTCTGTTATAGGTGTACGTTTGTCACAGTCGAACGAATTTCCCGCCGTCTTTTCCAAAACATATTGAGCAACTACCATCTTTCACGAGCATGACCAAGAATGGTATAGTACTTCCAGATGGAAGAGAAGTAAAGGTCGATGCTGTTGTATTTTGTACGGGATACAGATATTCCTTTCCGTTCTTGAAGAATGACGTCATCCAGATTAACGACGAAAGAATCACGCCGATCTACAAGCACATGATTCACATAAAATATCCAAGTTTGATCTTCTTTAACATTCCTCGACAATGGTCGTATTTTCCACATCTCAACGAGTTCGCAAAGCTTGCTGTACGAATCATCGATGGCAGGGCAAAGCTGCCAACAGAAGAGGAAATGATGAAAGAAAGCGAGGAAGATTTCCAGAGTAGGCTAAAAGAGGGATTAATACCAAGGTACGCTCATTACATGGGGGACATTGATCGTCAATGGAGGTACAACGAGGAGCTGGCAAAGCTGGGAGGGTTCCCACCGCTGCCACCAGTTCTAGAAAAGCTATGGGATGACATCATGGACGAGAGATATATGAATATCACTCACAACACAGAATTCAACTACGAAGTAACGGGACACGACTCCTACAGAATTCTTAATCCTGAAGGATCAAAGACAAGGCTGTCAAAGGCTTCAGGCTAGAATGCTTTGAAGAGATTGTTTATAAAAATGAAACATAAAATCGTCATGAAATACATATATAATCCTATAGTCAAATTTCTACTAACCAAGAAAGACAAAGGTTTTAAGGGTTCATTTTAGATACCGGTAGCAATTTGTCATACAAAATGCGGAATTTGGGGTAATTGAATTCCTTGTCTTATAATTCTTTGATTTTCGTCAACTATGATAGCATACATGTATGTATGATAAAACTATAATCAGATGTTTGTACATTAATAAATATATATTGAATTGTAAATTAATTGTATTTGTACTTCGAGTCATTATCATCATTTCCTTCAAACATGAAATTTTCTTGAAGAAGTTAAAAGGTAGGAACACTTCCGTATTATTGTTGAAGAAAAGAGACGAAATGATATACAATGAATACCTGAAGAGCAAAGAGAAATTTAACTTTTTTCAAGCTATTTTCCTGAACAAAAATCAAAGAGGGGCATTATCTTGACCAACCACATATAGCACAGACCTAGGACATCACAGTAAAATTGTTAATTCTTTTGAATACCTACTCTTTTCTTTCCAAACACAATACACGTGGCTATTTTCGCTCGCTGTGAAAATTTAGCGATTTTAAAATCAAGACATTACGTATGGGGGAAATCTTTAAATCTTTAAACTAACCCGATACATCAGACTATTGTCAACCTTATTTGTTGACTGATTGGCACGAAAAATCACAAACTTGGTGGAGGACATTGAGTACTTGTTTCCTGTAAAGTTAAGTGATATTCTGTGAAGCGGTTGCGGAAATGAAGTCGAAAATGTGTCGGCCATATTTGTTTACCACTCGGCATAAAAAGCGCAAACATAGTAGAGGACATTGAGTACTTACTTGCTTCCTGTAAGATTTCGTGAAATTCTGAAAATGTATCAGCCAATCAGAGTCCTCGATGGACATATTTGTTGACCGATGGCCACATAAAACATAAACTTGGTAGAAGACCTTGAGTACTTTCTTCCTGTAAAATTTCATGAAATGTTTGTGGTGTTTGCAGAGGAAATGTGTGCAATAGGTCACTTAAACTAGGTTGAAGTAAAAATAAATGAAACACAGCACAGAAGAAAGAAATGAGGAGTAGTTGATACCATGATGGTTTTATTTCATTCAGCAATAACAATCATAATATGACAGTTTAAAACGAAACACTAATCTTCAAGTCATAAATGAACATAATGTATCTTGCGATATGAATTTAAAATGAGTCAAAAACAGAATATAATCTCTTTCATTTTTAAGGTAGAAGTAAAAAGCGCGTATTTATAAATGGTAGATAAAATGGAATGGAAACCATTTGATTAAGTACACTGACAGAGGGAGAGAGCGAGCGAGAGTGAGCGATACAATACACAATTTGCATGACTAATGATGCCTAGGAAAATAAACATTGAACAATAATATTTTCAAAAGTATTTAAAGAAGAATTCATCTGCTTTTTAACTGTGAAAAGAAAACAGAACCATACCGGCCTACCTTCATACTCTATAAAGAAACTGTGGTACGTGTCTATATCATTAAATAAGTCGAGTACATCAGCCTCCGTTATGCCACTGTTAGGTCGGAGGAGCACTGCTTTAAGTTCGTCTATTGAAATGCGGCCGTCCTTGTCGGTATCTACGATTGCAAAAGCTTCTTTCATCCTCTGATTTTCTAGGTTTGTTTCAAAATAATAATCCTTCATTAGATCGATAAACTCCCGAAAATCTATAGATCCATCACCTAAAAATATAAGAGCAGGGGAGGATTAATCATTGCACTTATCCAGAATATTGTTCCTGGAAAAGGTTAAGATCGGTCAGGGAGGGAGACCATGGGGGGGGGGGTGCTAATAATTTTGAGAAAAATGAAAGGTGAAGGTGTTCTGTTGTCCCCAGCCTCTCTCTAGATTGGTGTATGCACTTTTCATTATCACGCCTTTTGCCATTGTCTTCAAAACAAATAAAGGGCATCGCACGAATTGGCGGGAAATCAGGGTTACTTAAGCTACGGTCACTAGGTAAACCAATATGGTATGTGTAGAAAGGTCTCATGACAAGGGATACAAATGTGAAATATAAAATCCCTATCACTTTCCAATCAAAAGATATAGCCAATCTTTATTTTTTTTTAAACTAGGTCAAATATCTTGGTCAAGGTCACTAGGTCAAAAATTATGGTACGTGTAAAAATGTCTCATCACAAAGGAGGAGATCTCCAACAACACCAGGTTGCAGCACAAGGAATAAACATGTGAAATATCAAAGCCCTATCACTTACCAAATGAAAAGTTATGGGATGTGACACCAAAAGTGTGACAGACAGACAGACTGACTGACAGACAGACGACAACGGACAAAGTGATCCTTTAGTGTCGCTGTGCTTCGCAGGCGACAAAAATCGGCTCAAGAATGGAACCCGGTACCATCTGCTTGAACATGTTGAATGATAGATCCCTTTACCGCTTGAGCTAACTTGGCAGTATGTAAATCCCCACGAATTTATATACTCCTTAATACATATATCTACAAAATCAGATTCTTTTACATATTTTCAGTGCGGAAGGCGAGTTCAAAGTTCCCAGTAGCTTTAATGTAAACGAATGGAAATGCTGGGAATTTCAATTGGTTATCAATTATAAAGTTGAAACTGAACTTTATATTAGAATCTTTTACAAAGGGTGTAAAAATCAAAAGCATCTCTGACATCTTTACACAGCCAATTGTGCCTCATATGAAATTCATGTGAAATTTACACGGGAGAGTAAACATCTCCTGGTTGCAGTTAATAAACGTAATTTTACCATTCCAGGAAATGTCAAAATATGTAAAATGTAAACGTCTTCATATTGAATAGCATCATTTAAGAACAAGTAAATTGGCAACATGGACCAGACATGAATGTTAGGTTTGGAGATTCTATGGTTTTAACCTAAAATATGTTTAATCATTGCGGATAACGTCATGTTTCATAGTTTCATTTTATCGTCTAAACAAAGTTATAACTAATTAAGTTAATGGATTGACTTCGTACTTTTGGATAGAAGAAATTCCTGTCATTTGCAATGAACATCAGATACAAAGCCAGAGATTCCATCCTTGAAACATATGATACAAAACAAAGAGAGCGAGACTTTCCTCCACAGTGAAAACAGCGGAAAGAGAAGGGAAAAAGACGGAGACTTCATAGAAACAAGACGCACAGCACTACACATAACAATGTTTGAGGAGTCCAGACCTAAAAGGTAATTTACTATAAGTGCCGCCATTCACAGTAAAAATGAAAAGGTGTTGAACTGTGGTCGTTTATAAGAAATTAAGATAAGAAAACTGCTAAGATATATTCTAACTGTACAAATTGTTACAAAATTTTCTCAAATTTCTAAAACCTGGGTCCTGTAGCATCATATCCCAGTCATCTTCCTACGTCTGTGTATATTTAGGACATATCTTTCACAGATTTTGGCCATATTACATTGTTTAGAATGAGGATCACTGACGAGGGTTAAATACCCGAAACGTGCATGCCTTGTCCATGCTTTAAATTTGTCTGCTCTAAATGATGCTAATGAATTTGAAGACATTAAACATGGTAAGCCAATTCTAATGCTGTTGTCAGAAATGAGTTAGAAAAAAGTATGCTTTTAATAAAGTTGCCATGTGAACGCACGACGTCATAGCAAAAAGTGCAATGAAACGTGAATCCTCTTGCATTTTTTAATCGCTAGACCAATCAGAATACGCGTTACAAACGGAGTGGATTAGACTGCTCTATCAGGAACTCAAATAAAGATATTTTTCTCGCACATTCAAAACTTCAAATTCCTCTTGTTTATGCTTGATGTCATGCTTGATAAATTGTGTAAGTCAGGTTGTCTTTGACAACAATCAACAGTGCCGGATAAGGGGGGGGGGGGGGCGGATCGAATATTCCAGCACTGGTAAAAACGGGATCAGTCTTTATCCCACCTCTCAGTCTTTATCCCACCTCTGACTGTGCATCAAAGGATAACATATGGAAGGATTTTTTTAGGCTGGTGAAGTACAACAATGTTGAAATATTTTATTCCGAAGCGAAATTGGGGCTTGTCCCTCTCGATTCGTGTATGCAAGAATTTTTATCTTATATCCCGCCGTTAACTTATTTTTCATAGCTCCTCTAGTCTTTTTAGACGTGCACTTTGAGTGAACTTGTTGTAACCACCCTATATGCTGATTTACCTTGATTCTGTCATGCGTCAACGTAATGTATTTGTTGGCCTTGGAATAGTAATTTCGACGTGCATGGACTGAACTCAATTTTATGAGTTTATGAGTACATAAACATTTTTCATATTTCGCTCATAAAGGTTTTCGTTAATTTCAATTTCAAATTAACAGTATTTGCCAAACTTTTCAACTTTACGATTGATCAAAGTGCGTTATTTGAAAACAAAAGGCTGCTAGTCCTGTATGTATGGACCTCCCCCCCCCCCCCCAAAAAAAAGATTAGGAAAAAAAAAACAAACAAAACTCCACAATTAATATATTGATTGATACGTTTCTCAATTGCGAAATCTCACGAAATCCTATATCATCAAATTCATTAATTTAGACTCAAACGATAGAGAAAAAATAGCAATCCAAGGAATGCTTGTGTCGCCTGCGAAGCGGTTTATTATTCTAGAAAGTGGATCAAAATCATTGGTATCAGTAGAAAAGTTTTGTCAAATGAAATTCATCTGAAATATCAGACCTCTTAATTACAAATTAAAAGATATGGTCATTCTCAAATTTTCAGAAAAGAGTGTCAATCATCTAGGTCAAGGTCACTACATAACTACTGGTAACAAAAAGGTATCGTCATAAGAAATATTAAAGACCTATCACCTACCAATTAAAAGATATACTGTATACAACCTTAATTCTGAGAAAAGAAGGTCAAATAGCTAGGTCAAGGTCAAAAGGCAAAAAATGATGGTATGTGTAGAAAGGCATTGTTACAAGGAAAATACATGTTAAATATCAAAGCCCTATCACCTACCAATCAAAAGATATAGCCAATTTTACTTTTCTTGAAAAGTAGGTCAAATATCTAGGTCAATGTCACAAGGTCAAATTTCATGGTCTGTGTAGAAGGGTCTTGTGACAAGGAATACACATGTGAAATACCAAAGCCCTATCACTTACCAATCAAAAGATATATACAATCTTAATTATTTTGAAAAGTAGGTCAAATATGTAGGTCAAGGTCAATAGGTAAAAAGGTATGGTATGTGTAGAAAGGTCTTGCCACAAGGAATACACATGTGAAATATCAAAGCCCTATCACTTACAAATCAAAAGATATAGCGAATCTTATCTTTTTTTAAAAAGTAGGTCAAATATCTAGGTCAAGGTCACAATATCAAAAATTATGGTATGTGTAGAAGGTCTTGCCACAAGGAATACACATGTGAAATATCAAAGCCCTATCACTTACCAATAAAAAGATAAATAGAAACTTATCTGTTGTTCAAAAGTAGGTCAAATATCTAGGTCAAGGTCACAAGGTTAAAAAATTATCGTATGTGTAGAAAGGTCTTGCCACAAGGAATACACATGTGAAATATCAAAGCCCTATCACTTACCAATCAAAAGATATAGCGAACCTTATCTTTTTTCAAAAGTAGGTCAAATATCTAGGTCAAGGTCACTAGGTCAAAATTTATGGTATTTGTAGAAAGGTCTTGCCATAAGAATTGCATATGTGAAATATAAAGGTCCTTATATTTACCAATCAAAAGATATATTCATTCTTAATTTTTTTGAAAAGTAGGTCAAATAAGTAGGTCAAGGTCACTAGGTAAAAAATTATGGTATGTGTAAGAAGGTCTTGTCACAAGGAATACACATGTGAAATATCAAAGCCCTGTCACTTACCAATCAAAAGTTATGGGCTGTGACACCCAAAGTGTGACAGACAGACAGACAGACAGACAGACAGACGGACGGACAGACGGACAACGGACAAAGTGATCCCTAAGTGTCGCTATGCTTCGCAGGCGACACAAAAATATGAACGTAAAAAAGAAAAATAAAAGATCCTAGATCAAGAAACAATGTCATACAACAAAGGAGGGGATAATGTCATATACGATTGTGAATTTTCACAGATTCGTTATCTTTTCTTCTTACAAGTTTTCATGGAACTGTTCCGACGGATGTTGTATGCAAACAGCAGACGCATACTTGACAAGGGTACCTGGTCTCACTTCAGGATATTGTTCCGGGGTTTGCAACTGTTGTAATAGAAATTATAATTTCGACCTTGAGACTGAATTCTTCAGTGTTTATTTTAGCGAATCAATTTTTACCTTGATCCAATGATATAATTACGTAATATGTTTGCTGGCCTTGCGGGGATAATCTGGAACAAGATCACCATTTTTCTGCATTTCCCAATTGAGGCACATGTATATATCGAAGCTATAATGTAAGTATGCTTTTCATCAATGAAAAACTCTGTTTCTCTTTCAAAGTTTGAAGGATTTTCACTCGATCGATAAAAGACCACTTACCGAAATTCATAATCGCTGACAAAATGACGAGACATGTCCGAGGTAGTCATTTTCAGGGATTTTCCTACTGTTACGTCACTTTAAAATTGCGCCTTATAACAATGACGTCATAATGAAAAACAACGTCAAAAGATATTGACTCGGATATTTTGAATTTTCAACAAGATCGGAAAATGCATATTTCATTTCACTTCGTTTCATCCCCTCAAGCACATCATTAACATTGTATTATTTTCAGTTTTGTCTTCCACTTAAAAATCGGACCTTATTATTCAACAAGATAAAGGTTTTTATTAATAAAACAAGACGTCCAAACACCGAGATTTAACAGATCTTGTCACACTGCGACTAAATTTCTAGGAATCTCATTGCATGTTTAGTTGTAATTATGAGACTGTTACCAGTCTGCAGCCGTAAATGAGGAACTTTGTGACGTCACAGATACCTTACACAGTCTCTTGACGTCACTGCGAGCTTTTCCCGTAAAAACGTTCAAACGTTTTGAATTTTACTCTCGCTTCAGATGCTATGATTTTAATTTTCTGTTTAAATGAATTTCATCCGTGGTTTATTCTTTTTGAATAAACAATTTACGGGTACGATCTTTTTAATGGTGAATGCAATTTTATCCAACAAACAAAAAAGGCAGAAATTTTACTGAAGACGCCATTTTCAAAATAACAATTTATAAGCGATTTGCAGTATGACAAAAATGTTATTACGGCTCCAGAAGGTAATATGGTCTCGGCTCGGGAAATATAAATCCTAGACATGGTATATCAGACCATATTACCTATCTGGAACCGTAATAACATAATTATATTATCGACGAGCGTGTCATTTTGTAAGCACACAATTATGTTATCTCGCCTCCCGCGACTATGGTCCCCTGTCCACTGTGCGTGTATATTCTACTGTTCTCGTTAATGTATTTCCTAACTTTATGTTTTTACGAAGATATTTCATACAATTATTGACTTTGGATGAGGTCTACTCGTGACTATACAGACCTGGGTACGTATTTGTTGACCGAGGCCAGATCTGTATTGTCACGAGTAGACCGAAATCTCAAGTCAATAGCTGCTTTATTAAATTATCAGGATTTTATTAACATTTGCATTATAATGATACGCGAAGTCAAAAATCTAACACAACAAAAATCAGCGCACGCGCTGGTCACACATGTGCAACGTCACGGAATCCCGAAAAGAATGCTTTGGAGCGTTAGCGGTCAACTCACTCTGAGGTACACTCGATCAAACAGCGTCTCCACTAATCAGAAATAAGCAAAATCGGCAATAATTCCTGATCATTTAATAAATCAAGATATTGACTTCAATGTGTTCACATCTGTATTACAAGATATTTTTGTACTTCAGAGGGGAAAATTCCAACGTCACTCTATAGTCGTTAAATATTCACGTGGGATATTGATATGTTATGAAATGTATAGTTAAATTATGTTAACAGATGCCATTTCAAAATGTTTATGAACAAATACACATGGAGATTTTTTGCTTAACTAGTTGTTTATGAAAGAATGGAGGGGATCTCCAACAACACTAGGTTGCAACACCCACAGCAAAATTCCAAAACAACCAATGCAAAAAAAAAACCCCACACAGAACAGACACCCACAGAAATGACGCAAAAGGGACAAGGAACACCAACTCACACCATAGAAACATTTAACATAAAAGATTACACATAAACCAACGAGACCAATGGGCAACCGGTGTCGACTTAGGACGGCCATCCGCCACGTAAACAGCAGAAGGTGTGGTTATCCTCGATTACGTGCGCACAACCCTCCGACTATTCCGATTACCCAGAGGTCTCGAAGAACGCACAATTATGGTGTAAAACAACCACCTTACTGTTAGATGACCACACACAAACAAGAACGTAAAACACAGGGGTCCAAGCATCACAGATAGTATGTAAATGGATATAGAAAGAGGAAGTGCGTAATACAGTCCGTGCTCTGCCGGCTGTGGCGAGCTCATATATGTTATCACCCGAGGAGTCCCACTGACATTCAGAGAGGACAGGTGGTCGGGGCCCTGTCTTCTCTAAAAAGGTTTGGACAGGGCCCGTCATGGAGTCCCGTCGTCACAGTCAGTCAGAGTGCAAGTCTAAAGAATGCGCTCGTACAAGACTGTAGATTGGTCAAGTACCAAGCTAAGTGTCCGTCTGGTGACATTAGGATCATATCCAAGGTATAAAAGGCGTTTGATGACGCTTTGAGGAGCGAAATTCAGTTTCTAGACACACAAGAATACCATGAATTTTGTCAGCTCGAGAAAAACCCTTTAAATAGAAACTGTTTTATGAGAAATGTATTTCTTTTGATTGATTAAACCTTTTTAAATACTTGTTTATTTCAAAATCATTGCTAAAAGGCTTTTGTACAGAGGCTAGGATTGAACATAAAATATTAATAAATCCCAAAGCAATCATACAAATGTAAATCAAAATCATAGTTCAGATAATCAAAGAGCCTACAAAACAAGTTACAAATAGACAAATAAGGAGTAAGACATGACAGAAGTCAACTCCAAACAATGACATCTCCTGACCGTACGCTTGTTACATCTTCATGTAAAATTGGTAGTATCAGTGATTAAACCAGATTATCCAAATTTTACAATAATCATTCAGTGCCACTATCTACTATGGAAATTTGTTCATAATGAATACAGTTTGTGGTTACTCCCTTACTTCCTCATCAAAGAAAAGTTTCCATGGAGCTGTTGCGATGGGTGTTGCTTGTAGACGGGATATTCTGACACGGAATGTTGTTCATTCCGGGGCTTGCAGCTGTAACAATTACTTTTTCCATGCTGCAGCTAGATCAACAAAAGTGGTACCAAAAGAACAACAATTTAATTGTCTTTAAGTTTTAAGCTCAATTTACCAATTTACTTGTCAATAAAATGGGGAAAACTATGGATTTTCGACGAAAAATCGCTGAAAATTGGGAAAATAAATATCTTTTTTTATTCTGTAACTAAACAATTTTGGTACCTAACGCACATGGAAAAAGTAATAGAATTTTTCCAATTTTCAACGGTTTTTCTTCGAAAAATTCCATTTTACCCTAAAATTTCGAAATGCCCAAGGATGCCAGAGTGGCATCCGCCGGATTATCAAAGTAGAGGGTATTAACATCACTTTCATGCAGAAACATTTTGTGCGTAACATTTTTTGGGTCCCCCCTAAATAGCCATTTGGCAACTAGACTATATGCCAGAGCAAGTACCAAATATACAGATTTTGTTCTGAGATCTAGGCGTCTTTCAGTTAAGCTTCTCAGTTAGGGATATGTTTGTGACCGACTTACACAGTCACTGAGGAAGTTTTATATCAATTTTTGTTGGTTCAATAAACTTAAATGTGGGTTAATTTAAACTGAAGATAGATCTCAGTCTGAAAAGCAAATAGGTAAGACGGAATCATTGGAATTTCTTTTGGAACAGTTATGAACAGACAATTTGATTCTAACGCTAATGCTAATTCTGATGCTAATTCTTCATGAAAGACTGTTACAGTTATTATATTTTAATTGAAATTAATTGAAATTTATAATAAGTATTGATTGAATATATTAGAATGTTAAACTCAGTATTGGGATGCTGGTACTATAGCAAAGATACCTGACCGTACAGAGAAAATTCAATCAAGCGACTGAGACGAGTCGACAAAATTTTAGGGTAGATAAATTTTGAATTTCATGTAAAGTAATTCAGAAAAAACAACAAAAAAACTCGTAACCTTATTTTTGTATAACTTATATCAACTGGATATAATTAAGCTCTTCTGATGACCAGGTGAACTTAAGCCCCGTTCGGTCCGGTAAGTTTGCTACAACAATATGCGAGGAAAAAAACAGATTATTACCTATAAAGGGAACGTAGAAAACGTGATGTGAGATCTAATTGGGGTTAATTCCTACTACAGAGTCTGACATAACTTGCATAAGTAAGGTCACATCTAGAGTTCACATCCATCCCTACTGTCAAGATTCGTAACTGGTTGATTGGGAAGAACACGCTTATTTTTTTATTTACATTTGGTGGAAATGACATTCTGACCAAAGGTAGGGAAGACTGTGAATAATTAGAAAAGTTTACAAATGGAATTCGAAGCGAAGAAGAACAGACCAGAACCATGCAGAGTACAACGAAAATCATTATACGACTAGAATGTGAAAAAAAATATAGGAAATTTATGAATTTCAAAAAGCTATGTCTCCATTTTATGTCAAATGAGTATATTTCCAACGAGAAAACATAACAGTGCTTAAAGTGGACAACACACTCACACATGAAAGGAAAAAAAGACAGATCCATTGACATTACTTTTTTCAAAAAAAATTTCCCGTTATACTTTTTCATATGCACGATGTATATACATGTAGATTAATTTATATTAATCTCCATCAAATCTACTTTTTGTTTCAGGTTAAACTTGGATAATACTTTTCACATAATATTCTCATACCTATACGTACCTATAATTTTTAGAATGTCTCATTGGATTATCATCTTTTACAATTCAGATGACAGAGAAGTTACGAGTTTGTGTCATAGGAGCGGGACCGGGTGGATGCTGTGCATTAAGGGTAAATCTTTAATAAATACCGTACAACGAAAAACAATTCGCAAGCACCAAATTTCGCAATTTAAAGGTAAAATGCAGTGTCTTTATTATTTTTGCGAGGATAATTTTTCGCGATTCCAAAATAACAAAGCATTTTGTAAATAGCATGCTTTTGGTTTGTGCCAATCAAAATAAAAACTATTTCACGATAAATAGTCCATCTCTGGAATATATGAAAATCACTCATCATTACGTATAACTGGGAACGGTGAAAAATGACACGTTATAACATGAATAAAAGCCAACCTTTGTGTGAGTTTTTTGGACATAATAACTTTCATATACTTTGGCCATATTGTATCACTGACGAGGGTTAAGTAACCGAAACGTGCATGTCTGGTTCATGCTGAAAATTGATCTGTTTTTAAATGATGCTATTGAATTTGAAGACGTTTAACATTTGTACCACCTGGTGAATGTCACTGCTGATAGACCAGGAGTCCCCGAGGGCACATGTAGTCAAGTACGATCAACTTCGGTTGATCGTTTCTTCAACGCATTCGAAAATTTCTATTATCAAATTTCTTGAAATTTCTGAAACGTGAAACGTGGATCATGTACATAGCATCACAAACTGTATATATTTCGGTACATTTTGGACGTAATAACTTTCATATGCTTTGACCATCTTACATTGTTTCGATTGAGGATCACTGACGATGGGTAAGTACCCGAAACGTGCATATCTGGTCCATGCTGAAAACTGATTTGTTTTGAAATAATGTTATTGACTTTGAAGACGTTTTTAACATTTATAATATATCTGATCAAGCATAAGTTTTCGCGAGAACAAATTTAAGCGTTCCCAATCCATTTGCAGACAAATATCTGGGTAAACGGTATCCCAAATCAATCAATATATAATTATATGCAGATGTTCTTTAGTATTAATTCAGTGCACCATATGTGCATAGCAAGTTATGTATTATCAGTGCTGCTCGAGGTCGAAATAAAAGAGAGAGATCGAGAGAGAGAGAGAGAGAGAGAGAGAGAGAGAGAGAGAGAGAGAGAGAGAGAGATCATTATTTGAAGAGCGAAGTTTTTAACGTGACCTTAAATTAATGCCTAGGAACCAGTTGAAGACACAGCTATGGCTACAGAGAGATAACCTTAAGTTTTAGAATATTTGATAGAATTGGGTTACTGAGGAATTAGAAATATATAATTCATGTCAATTACGGAAACACTGGGAAACTGTGCGAAATATATCCTTATGGACGGACAGTCCAGCAGCCTGTTTCGTAAAAATACATACGAACAATTTTAGGAATTTTCGTAACTTTTGATCACTTAGTATTCCTTATTCGTTAAAAATCACGATCTTTAGTATCGGAATTCATATTTAGTGTGTAAAAATGATATAAGAAAGCACAATATAATCTAAATTGAAAACATTTAAGGTTTTATTCGATGATGACAGTTACAAAAATTCCTAAACTTTTTTCGTAATATTTTTTATGAATTTAGGCTCAGCAACAGAGAAACCAATAATCTAGTTGAAATTATCCATTTCTAATTTATATCTAGTTCACTGAATTTTGTTGCTATTAAAACGGATATAAGGCGATCAAATTTGAAGAGATCATAACTCTTTTTCTTATGTATGCATCACTATTGCGATAAATCAATAGCACGACACAGATAATGCGCATTTTATAGTTAGATGACACAGTATAGAACAGTACATGTTAACTTTGCCACACTCTAATATTTGTTAGAATGTGATAAAATCTAACGCGCTACGTGTGATGTACGTTGCATGATGCAACATCAGTCTTTGATATAATGACAATTATGGATAATGACCATATCCCCTTATATAGCACAAAATCGATAATTCAGAAAATCAGAAACCGAAGGCATACAAAATCAAGATAAAACAGGAACCAAAGCAAACAAACAAAAACCTCCACCACATGAAAAGAAGCGAACTCCCGATATGGGAATGAGACCAGGTGCCCAGGAAGAGTAATCTTACGTCTTAAAAACAAGTAAAGGGCCTCGCACGAATTGGCGGGAAACCAGGGTTACTTAAGCTAAGGTGTAAGATATAATATTCATAGATAGTAAAATTTATATATCTATCATATTTACTCATATGTTCATCATGTACATCACCTACTCTGCATTTTTTTCGACATCAAAGCAACGTGGGATCCGCCATTTAAAGTCCGTGGTATTACATTATAAAAATCAATAAATTGAGATGAAATTGAGAAATTCGTTTCACTCTGAGTTATATTAAATAATCATACATTAAATGTAAAAGTATTGTTCTCCTTCAAAAAATTAGAACTTCATTTTTGGTTCATCACTATACTCTCAATAGACTTTTTTCACCGTGAGGAACTTCGCACTTTAATTTCATAAGTTGGTTGCCGAAAAATGCGCACCAGTTGTACAGGAAGTCCAATATACCTTTCCATTGAGTATATTAATCAAAATGTAGATGACTCCGCTTATGAATTTATACGCGAACGGCAGCTACGCCACTTTTTCTTCAATGTTCGAAGTTCGTCACGATGAAAAATGTCTACTAGGTGACAATCAATAAATGTACTGAGCGTGTTTACAGTACGAAAAGATAAGGAAAAGATTATCGGAATAAAAGATTTTTCTGTGGTCATTCATTACAAGAGATAAGGTGTTTGATAAACAAAGGTAAATGAAAATAAATATAATCGAGAATAGTGTTCTATGTTGTAAGTGTTTGAATGAATATCTCAAATGAAAAAAGTCGCAATACATTTCCCATTCACTCAAAACAAAAGACCAGTAATGAATTAACATTATATATATATAATTGCAATGTGTCATTATTCTAAACCCATTGAAAGAAAACATGATACATTTATCTAAAATAACTCGGATTTCGAGCCTTTTGCCCCCCCCCCTCTTTTTGATATTTCGATCGCCTGGTTGACATTGTTCCCTACCTTGCTGTAGGATCTTACTTGTCCTGCTGGTAGATCTTGTCAAACTTAAGTTTATTTTAATTAAAAATGAAATCCTGTTGCAAGGTAGGGAACAATACTCTAAAAAAACTTTTCCAGTTTCCATAGGCTGTAGTGTTAAAATTGGCTGTTTTAACCCAAATTATACACAAAAAATAAGTCACATATTTGAAATATTACTATTTTCATAAAATTTAGCAAAGTTCTGACCGTATTCCAATTTTTGATTTCTTTTAATGAGAAATTTTTTTCGGTCCCATCTGGGCTGAATTTTCTGCCAAATCGTTCGAGCTCCTTTGCATCGAAATCTATTAGGCGTACTCATATGAGATATTGAGACGCTATTTCGGAACATGTTCAAATAACAAGGACTTCAGTCCAAGGACAAGGTGACCAACCAAGTGACTACTCAACCAAGGGAAAACTTTATTTGTGAACGAGTTGGTCTTTGACGGCTAGCTATGGCTTTCTGAAGGAAACCATGAAAAAAATGAGTCTCTATAACATAGCATTGTCTACAAAAATTCCTTCATTGATTCATTCGCCAGTTTTGACCTAATGTGTACACCTGTGCTAAGTATCACAAAAAAATCTTACGCTTAATTTCTCGGATTTTTGAAACTTTTCATAATCAAATAAAAGCTTAAAATGTTTATAAAATTTGGATTATATTGTCCTTTCTAATATCATTTCTACAAACCAGATATAATTTCAGAAACAAAACATCGCGGTGTTTAGTTTTCAAGAAGTACTAAGCGATCGAATGTTACGACCCCCCCCCCCCAATAATTTGATTTAGATTTGTGTATGTTTTGGTATCGATTCTAGTTTTAAAAATCATTATAGTGATGATAAAAAGAGGTGAGTGAGAAAAATAATCAATCACGACGTTACGACTGAGACCGGGGAATCTAAACCTCGTGCAAAAGATCTGCTACATTCACGAATCGGCAAGCCTTGTCGTTGATTGCAAATCTTTTACACTCGGATGAGATTCCCCTGTCACAGTCGCAAAGTTATGATAGATTCTATTATTCCGGCAGTGATAAAAGATGCAATCAGTCTATCTCATGTGTGAGAATGTTTTATCTGTTTTGGTTGTTTTAGCATCTAACTGCAGAGAGTGACAAATTTGAGGCCGTAGCCTATGAGAGGAATCTTTTACCAGGAGGACTGTGGGTATACACCGACAGAACAGGGAGGGATGAGACAGGATTACCCGTGCATTCTGCTATGTACGACAAACTCAAGTGAGTACGAAAGTCAGCCTAACAAATCTAGCTAATTGTTCCGTAGAGATCTCACAGCGACCAAGATTTGAGAATGTAGGCTATGTGAGGAAACTAGTACCAGTAGGACTTTCGGGTTATTCAGATAGATTTTTTTGAAATTAGATTTTCCGAAACCAGAATCTGATTACGGAATTAGTGTTTTGTTTTTTATTTATCGATTGCAATCAAATTGGCAGGAAAGTATTCAAGGAGACTGGAATTCAATCGCGCATAAGTGTTATTCTAATGCACTCCGTCTGTAACGCGCATTCTGATTGGTTGAGCGATAAAAAAACTGCAAGGGGATTCACGTTTCACTGCAGTTTTTGCTATGACGTCATGCGTTCCCATGGCGACGTCGTTAAAAGCAGACGTTTTCTAGCTCTTGACTGACCAAAGCATTAGAATAGGGTTAACATACTGATGTTTTACAAAAACTGACAGGGTATCGGCAAATCCCCTGTCAGAAATATCCGTTTTACCACTCGGCTAAGAGCTAGAAAACGTCTGCTTTTAACGACGTCGCCATAGACGTCGCCATGAAATATCCGTTTTACCACTCGGCTGACGCCTCGCGGTAAAACTCAATTTCTGACAGGGGATTCGCCGATACCCTGTCAGTTTTTGTAAAACACATGCATGGTAACCCCTAATTACGCGTGTCATGGACGATAAAATAAACAGGATGAATGTGAAATAAATATTTAAAAAAACTTTTGCTGACATTCCTCCGAGAATGAAAGAATTTCGAAAAAAGTATTTGACCGAAAGATGAATATACTGTAATTGAATTTGATCAGCGTTTCCATTTTTTGTCGTCTTGCAATTTTTAAGAGAAGACTCGATGTATCTTCAACAGAATGAACATACCTAAAGACCTGAAGGAATTTCCAGGTTTTCCACATTCAAAGGAATTGAAGAGGTCCTACCTGACCAGACAAGAAAGCCTTCAGTACCTCAACGACTTCATTGATCACTTTAACATACGGAAAAACATCAAGGTGATGTATTGTTTACAGGAATTTGAATAAATTTCGATTCTAATTATAAACTTTTCTAATGTTCTTATATTGATGATGTTAATGGTGCCTCGGTCTAGTGGTATTAAATGCGCCAACAACCTGAAGGATACCGGTTCGAGCCTTACTAGTACCGCAGGTCGGCCGACATAAATTTTCCTCTCTTGTATTAAAATATTGAAATAAAGAACAACGTTAAGCATTCAAAAATGTCGGATCGGCTCTAGGACTAACGTATTTCACTCGTTGTCAGCCCCTGATGAAGAACCAGGTGAGCTTAGAACATTTGAGGCTTTATTAACTTTTTTCGTGTCGTTGGCTCTCGTACTCTTTTTGTTCTGTTTTACCATTGCATTGTATGTGTTATACTATAAACTATACTTATCTTCGCAATATGTACATGTTTGTGTTGTTTGGGCGGCGTATGAAAAGCAATTTGGCTTGAAGCATCACTGATGAGTATCAAATATTCGAAACACGTGTCTGATGCATAATAAATTGGTTTGAAATTTTCTTCATGAAGGTACATGTATAGAGTTGGAACCCTTCCGCATTGTTAAAAACTTGGTCAATGACGCTCTCTTTACGAATAGTCTCATGAATAATATGTTCCCTCGAACCAACTAATATTTCATTTGATTTCATTGAACTTGGAACAGTCAGTCCATATGATAAAAATAGGTTACGTTTTAATGTTATTTTCCCCTTATTTCGTATCTTTCCGCTGAATTTAAGTTAAACAAAAATGATTACACGTACAGTATTCAGATTTAGCAAATAAAAAATCATTACGTTCTTATGTAAATTTGTCCTCATTTCGTACGTATTTCGTATCTTCCGCTGGATTCAAGTTAAGCAAAAATGTTTACACGTACAGTATTTACATTTCTAGGTTCACACTTATGTACGAGACGTCAGTCCAATCAAAATACCGGGGAGTAAGACAGTCAAATGGAATGTTGTCATTTCTGATACCAGGAAACTAGACGAAGTTCAGACAGAAATCTTTGATTCCGTCATCGTGTGCAGTGGGTATGTACATACTCAGTGCATTATGGTAATAGAAATTCAATCTTTTCTTCTCTTTTCAGCAATACGACTTTTATTTGACCCGTGATTCGTTTGAAATAAGTACGTTTCTCATACTACGGTGCTCTAATATTGGCTATAAAATATACCCGAAGAAATACTCTGTACGTTGTTAATTATTCTGGAGGGAAATTTCGCGATTATAACATCAAGACTTTTCGCGTAGGGGAAATATTCGCGATGAAAATCTTTGTTTTTGCGTGGCGTGGGGGTAAATTTTCACGAAATTCCTCGATTCCGCAAAATTGCCCCACGCGAAAATTTCAACGTTAACAGTAGACGTTTAAATATAGAATTTTGTCTTTGGATTAATGCATGACTCTGGTTAAGGGTTTTACTAAATAGTTTTAATCTGAATCTGTTAAAGCAGAAGATTTTTCGAATGTAACAATGAAACATAAAACACAATGATTAACACCTCTTTGTCCAAAATTTTGAAAGATATTTAGGTAAGAAGCATCCCAAAACTACCGTATTCTATATACACTGATCGGGTTTCACCTATTCAATACGGCTTAATCGAAGGGTGTTGCTAGCAATCAGTAGATATGTATTTCTCCAAGACACCAGGGCCCAGCACCATAAACTATGAATTAACTTAAGTCTAAATTTCAATTTGCTTTTGTCATATTATAATATAAGTGATGATTTGAAATTATTTACAGAATTTGTCTATTTTCAGAGTAGAATAAAAAGGATGAACTCGATATTTCAAATTTTCACTGATTTGCTATATATCGTATTTTGAGAATTTGACTTAAGCCCTGATCTCATTTCTATGGACAAATACGGTGCAGAATGTTTCATTGTAAAACTTTGATTTTATTTCTGTTTCACCTCGTTAGTTTGATTTCTCTTTTTTTAAATCTGAATGGAAATTTGTATTTAGTGTTATATAAATTACTGATACTTTAATATGATGTATTATCGAAGATTTAAAAAAAAGTAACAATTAGAAAAAGTCGAAATTCATGTATTGGTTTTCAGTTATATTCTAAATTGGGTGTTTTGGGGTTTTGCTGTGGGTGATACAACTGGGTGTTCTTGGAAATACCCTCCTTTCTCTAAAATAAAGTCTTAAAAATCGTAGAAGGTAAAAGTAGTACTATCAAGATTTATTTACAAAAATTAATGCATTATAAATCTTTATTTGAAACAGACATGACTGGAATGAATACATACCCAACATTCAAGGAATGGGAGAATTCAAAGGAAAAATAATACACAGCCGCGACTATCGTCATGCTGAGCTCTTTGAGGGATTGAACGTGGCTGTACTCGGTGCCCATTACACTGGTGAAGACGTGTCTATGCAGATTGCTAAACAAGCGAAAAAGGTCATTACGAGTCGATTGATATGATCTTGTATGTAAATTTAAATACAGCGGTTGCAGAGAAGTTGAAAAAGCGACGGACTGACGACGGAAGAATTGCTATGACAATAGCTGATTTGAGTCCTTGGTCTACTACCAATTTTATGCTTTTCAAACTCATTGGTTATAGCGAATTCCTTCATTCAAAATATAGGTATATCATATAAAAAAATGGGATATTAATAGGAAATTTTGTCCTTTTTGCAAAAATTTGAAATAAGCAATTGACATGATATTTGCCTCCTTTGCCGAAATATTCATATGATACTATGGACAGAAATTGTTGCTTAAGTAATTATATATAAATGATCGAGATTACGATAAATCAGCAACATTCACAAAAGCAAGTTTTCCGACATTTCAGTCCAAAATATAGAATTCACAGAACAAATTTCTCAAATGTGGGACTTTTATAGAATCCTATATTTTTATAGGAAAAATAGGAATCATAGGACAGCTATGACCAGTACAAGCTAAAAGTTTTTTTTTTAATAATTGATACAATTCTTGTCTTGAACTATTCCGTGACATCACTCCAGTGATATTTCATTTCTGTTAAAGGTGTATGTTTGTCACAGTCGAACGAATTTCCCGCCATCTTTTCCAAAAGATATTGAACAACTACCATCTTTCACGAGCATGACCAAGGATGGTATAGTACTTCCAGATGGAAGAGAAGTAAAGGTTGATGCTGTTGTATTTTGTACGGGATACAGATATTCCTTTCCGTTCTTGAAGAATGACGTCATCCAGATTAACGACGAAAGAATCACACCGATCTACAAGCATATGATTCACATAAAATATCCAAGCTTGATCTTTTTCAACATTCCTCGACAATGGACGTATTTTCCACATTTCAACGAGTTCGCAAAGCTTGCAGTACGAATCCTCGACGGCAGGACAAAGCTGCCAACAGAAGAGGAAATGATGAAAGATAGCGAGGATGACTTCCAGAGTAGGCTAAAAGAGGGATTAATACCAAGGTACGCTCATTACATGGGGGACATTGATCGTCAATGGAGGTACAACGAGGAGCTGGCAAAGTTGGGAGGGTTCCCACCGCTGCCACCAGTTCTAGAAAAGCTATGGGATGACATCATGGACGAGAGATATATGAACATCACTCACAACACAGAATTCAACTACGAAGTAACGGGACACGACTCCTACAGAATTCTTAATCCTGAAGGATCAAAGACAAGGCTGTCAAAGGCTTCAGGCTAGAACGCTTTGAAGGATTGTGTATAAAAATGAAACATAAAAATCGTAATAACATAAATATATAACCCTATGTTTAAATTTATATTAACCAAGAAAGACAAAGGTTTTAAGGGTTCATTTTAGATACCGGTAGCAATTTGTCATACAAAAGTACAGAATTCTTAATCCTGAAGGATCGAAGACTAGGCTGTCAAAGGCTTCAGGCTAGAATGCTATGAAGGATTGTGCATAAAAATGAAACTAAAAATCGTAATAACATAAATATATAATCCTATGGTCAAATTTATATTAACCAAGAAAGACAAAGGTTTAAAGGGTTCATTTTAAACAGCAATTTGTCATATGATAGGCGGAATAGGTGTTATTGAATTCCTTGTGTTATAAAAGTGTTTTTTCAACTATGATAGCATACATGTATGTATGATAAAACTATAATCAGATGTTTATGTCTCAATAAATATATAATCATTGAATTGTAAATTTTAAATTGATTGTTTCTGTACTTCGAATCATTATGATCATTTCCTTCAAACATGACGATTTCTGCTCAATTTCGAACTTATAAATTATCGATTCATGAATAGAAATGACAAAAAAAAAAAAAAAAAGACCCACCTCCAAACTTTGAAATTTCAATTCCTGAGTAGTAATAATCGTCCTCTCCTGCCTATGGTATATTCATATAGCAATCGATACACTATTCTACAGCCATCTCAAACTACAAGTTTAATAGTTTGAAATTTTCTTCAAGAAGGTAAATGGTAGGAACACTTCCGTATTATTGTTAACGAAAAGAAACAAAATGTAAATACAATGTATACATGGAGAACAAAGAGATATTTACCTTTTTTCAAGTTATTTATTGTTTTCGGAAAAAAATTCAAAGAGGGACATTATCTTGACCAACCGCATCCAGTGCAGACCTTCGAATAATAATACGGAAGTGTTCCAACTCTATACCTTCTTGACGAAAATCACGCTAAAATTATCAATTCCTTTGAGTGTCTACTTTATCCTTTCCAAACACAGTACACGTGGAAATTTCGCGATTTTAAAATCCAGACATTACGCTTGGAGTACACTTTTAAATTGACCCGATACATCAAACTATTGGCAACCATATTTGTTTACAGATCGGAACGAAAAACCACAAACTTGGTGGAGGACATTGAGTGCTTGCTTCCTGTAAGGTTAGTGACATTCTGTGAAGCGGTTGCGAAGGTGAAGTCGAACATTTGTCGGTCTTATTTGTTTACCAATCGGCACACAAAACACAAACATGGTAGAGGACATTGAGTACTTGCTTTAGCTTCCTGTAACGTTTCGTGAAATTCTGAAAATGTGTCAGCCAATCAGAGTCCTCGGTGGTCATATTTGTTGACCGATCGGCTCATAAAACATAAACTTGGTAGAGGACCTTGAGTGATGGTTGCAGAGGAAATGTGTTAAGCGCTATGGCAATAGCTCACTTGAGCTCGGGTGAACCAGACATGATTCAAACACGGCACAGCAAAAAGAAATGAGCAGCAGTTGATACCATGATGGTTTTATTTCATACAGCAATAACAATCATAATATGATAGTTTAAAACGAGACACTAATCTTCAAGTCATAAATGAACATTATGTATCTTGCGATATGAATTTAAGATGAGTCAAAAACAGAATATAATCTCTGTCATTTTTAAGGTAGAAATAGAAAGCGCGTATTTATAAATGGTAGAAATTCTCACTTATGGTCCATGATTGCACACATGTTTCAGTATTTTCTCCACATCTGCTCTAAAGGCACATATTGGTCAAAATATTGACTTGCAGAAATCTGAATCTACAAATTCTGGAAAAAAGAAAACCATTCAATTTAGTACACTGTCAGAAAAAAGGAATGGTTGTGTTGGGATGGAATTTTAAAGGAGGAACGTCATTAATCAACTACGCAAGTCGATAAGTGCCAACCTATGTGAAATTTTAAAGCCCATATAACGACCTAGTATGTCGTAATTACGCCTTACCTGTCTCGTAATTACGACTTAGTATGTCGTAATTACGACTAAGCTATCTCGAAATTACCACTTGTATGTTGTAATTACGCCTTATCTAACTCGTAATTACGACATAGTTATCTCGTAATTACGACTTAGTATGTCGAAATTACGACTTTCATATTGTAATTACGACGAAGCTATCTCGTAATTACCACTTATATGTCTAATTACGACTTTAAAATAAAATATTTGAAGTTGGCGCTAATCGACTTCCGTAATAGAAAATAATCAAAGAATTTGAAACAATCCAAACACCGGTTTAGACTTTTTATGCACGACTGAAGTCGGTAGGTGATGCTTACTCCCCCCGGGCACCTGATCTTATCACCATTTGGGATTTTCCTATTCTTAGTAGAATATTTTTGCTGTTTAAATTTTGTTTTGTATTTCACATGATACCGTTCGCTTAGTTTCGCAATGTTTCGGCACTTGATTTGAAATATATTTAAAAATTCTCCGTCACAAAATTTAATGAAAATTTTCTGAAACTAAGGGGTGTCTCCCTGGTACATAGCTATGTCCTTAGCAGGTTCTTTGGCAAATTTTAGGTCAAGTTTAGACTTTTGATCTTCGTAATTTGATATTACTTGGATTTCCTATTTATCGGCCTCGAGCTTCACTGATGATACATAACTTGTTGAAATGCCCATACGGTACACAGACATTTTAGAATAGAATATATATTTCAATTGACAATATGCGTACCACATGATTTCCAGGAAAAAAACATATAACAATAATAATCAAGTACCTTATATTTTGTACAGTCAAAAGAAAACGGAACCACATATTCAATTAAAAATCGACCAACCTTCATACTCTATAAAGCCACTATGGTCCGTGTCTATATCATTGAATAAGTCGAGTACATCAGCTTCCGTTATGCCACTGTTTGGTCGGAGGAGCACTGCCTTAAGTTCATCAATAGATATTCGGCCGTCCTTGTCGGTATCTACGATTGCAAAAGCTTCTTTCATCCTTTGATTTTCTAGGTTTGTTTCGAAATAATAATCCTTCATTAGATCGGTAAACTCCCGAAAATCTATACATCCATCACCTAAAATGTAAGAGCAGGAGAGGATTAATCATTGCACTTATCCAGAATATTGTTCCTGGAGAAGGTTAAGATTGAGCCAGGGAGGACCTTGGGGGGGGGGAGGGGTTGAGAAAAATTAACTCAAGACTGAAAATAAACATTTTTGACAAAATGTTAGGTGAAGGTGCTCTGTAGTCCCTAGCCGCTCTCCAGATTGGTGTATGCACTTTTCATTATCACGCATTTTGCCATATGCAGTTCATGAGAATGTTCAACGTGGAGAAAAAAAAATTAGTTTTTTTTCCTGAAGCAGAGGGGGCGTGGTTCTCCCATTCATAGTAGTAGCTGAGTTTTTTGGTCACTATTTGATCATATCAAAGGATGACAAAGGTTAATCAGCTAATGTTTCAAGGGGTTTCATTGACATCTTAAAATAACCATGATTCAAATTCTTTATTTGATTGCGGTCTTTAAGTCATAAAAGGAACATTTGAGATGGTACTGGACCCTTCCATTTAAGGGTTGTATACTGACAGCAAGTGGTTATGCAATTCCATGACGGACCTTATGAGAGTATTACCAGAGAATACAGAGCTTCAAATGCCAAGCAACGCTAATATGCAAAAACAAAAGGCATCGTACTTTGATTTATTAATCCCTAGTTAGTTTCCATGGAGCTGTTGCGTTAAGTGTTACATGCTCTCTCCGGGCACCTGTTCTCATTTCAAAATGTTATTTAAAATTCCGTAGTTCGCAACCTTTCCAACTGAAATTCTAGTGATTTTGCCTTGCTCTCTCGACTTTGAGACTGAATAACTGATGGGTACTTCTTTGATGTTTATCCTTGAAACTTACCATTGGTGTCTATTGTTGTCATAATTTCTTTTTCTTCATCTTTTCCAGGGTTTAATCCTGCTACACGCAATGCATCAATGAACTCTTTGGATGATATCTTTCCGTCATTGTTTCTGTCCATTAACTTAAAAATCTGTTTTACCTCTGTTAAAATAAAAAAAATTAAACGAGACACGATCTACTGGTGTTGGAACAGTTTCCGGACGATTTTGAAGGTTTTTCGGGGATAACTCCTCCGTCCATCAATGAAAAAAAAATCAAATTTCTCTCAAATAATGATATGCCCTTCCCACAGATATTCATGTTGAAAGAAAATATTAAATCTCTCAAGAAATATGGTTTCTAGACCGATTTTTGGCCATTTTTCGCAAATCACTGGAACAGTTTCCGGACACCTGGTTTTAAATCTGTCAATCTCAATCAATTTCAGCCCAAACTGGATGAGTTTTGGATATTGTTTTCTTCAAATGACTGTGTAAAAATAATTTTGAAAATAGAACCATACATTCTCAAATCACGTATATTAAAATAGTATGTTTCTTGGTGACTTCCCCCAGTGCGCGATATTAAACGGGGCAGAAAGAGGTAAAAAGGTGGTGTGATAAAAGCATCTTAGATGCAAAATTTTGTTTATATGATTCGTGATTTGAATTCTGCATTTAAAAATCTACAAAATTGTCACAAAAGTTTGAAAATAATTTCTTTCAAAGTACTTGAAAAGGGCGACTGTCCGGAAACTGTTACTGTCCGGAAACTGTTCCGACACCAGTAGAGATTTTGAGCGTTCACTTGAAGCATTCTTTTTACGATTTCCTACTCAAAATTCTTTATAAAAAGCAGACCACAAAACCATATGTTTATTTTTAATTTTAAATAAAATACCTGGATGCTGATCAAGAATTTGTATGACAGAGAAAATTCTAAAATTTCTCACCTTTCCTCTGCTCATCCGTCAGCTCGCGAGGCATGATGGGAGACTACGTCACTTCCTGTTTCTATACCATGACTCCAGTATGGATGAAAGATGCTTGATATCCCTATAAACGTTGATGGTTTCCTCTCTAAAAGAAGAGGAAAAAAAATCATGAATATTTATTTACGGTTCAAGATAAACCTGAAACCGGTTTAAATAAACCTGAAATAAAACCTTCGAAATTTGTCGACGTCATGTCGAATTAATCGTCTTCATTTGAAGAGAAGTGACAATTGCGCACTTCAAAGGTATGATTTTTCTTTATATACGGAAGATTTGTTTTCCTAAGAGAGAGAGAGAGAGAGAGAGAGAGAGAGAGCACTGGCAAAACCCCACTTGTGGGGAACTCACACCTGTCAAATGACCTTTCTTGTGAGGAATGTTGGAAATTGTGGGGAAAATCGCCATTCCCCATAAACCTAATCGGTATTTCAAAATGGTTCAAGGTATCCACAGGCAATAAAAAAGATATATTTTGATAGTTTTGTTGTATTATTTTTGTCAGTAAAGATCTTAGGCGTCGCAGAAGCGTATAAATCACTGTAGGAGGAATTTTCCATTGTGGGGAATTTCTCTCTCCTCCATACGATCAAAATTATCTCTTCACCGTAAAATTGGTGTCTGGGCATGCCGGGTAATTTTTCTGTTCGGAGCCTTTTTTTGTGTGTGTGATCAAGTGTATTGATATTTTATTCGTGATGGGTCGATAATTATCGATTAACGGGGTGTTGTATTCATCCGATGTCGGTAATCGATTTGGAGTAAAGTAATCGATCCCCTAGCGCAAAGAATGCAGAAGTGGAGGCTACCGCTGATGTATCAGAGGAAATTCTGTCCGATGGTCAAAAACTATTTCTTCATACCGCACAAGTTTAAGTAATCAGATGAGTCCAGCATAGAGGATCCTACAGAACCTGAACTGGAAAACAACGCTACAGTAAGTAATTTATTTTTTAGGTAAACTGGTCAACAGGTGCCTGCAGATATATGATCGTTTCCACCCCTCCCCCCTTTCTTTCTCATACTCATGGCCAATGTGGCCGTGGAGTAAAAGAATCTTCATCTGTGAACTGATCCTGTTTAATGTTACTGTTTTCATTTACAGATACTTGCAAATATATACCCTGCTCCCCCCCCCCCCCCCATTAAAAATGATGTATCGCGATAAGAATCGTATCGTGAGTAAATATCGCGATACATATCATATAGTGAGCTTAGCGTATGGTGACAGCCCTAAATGTAACCTCCTGGACCAATGACTGTCTGTATGGCTCATTTATGACTCTGGAAACAGAAAAACTCTGATGATTTAATTTTTGGTACTAGAACACTTATAGTGACTATAACTTATACGTACACATGGTACATGTAATAATTATACATACACCATGACTGTGACACATAACAGAGTGAACTACATGTTTGTAAGGGGACCACACATGTTAAGGAGGCAATTGCCTTGACCTAATGCATTCTGCGGTGAGGAAGATGGCGATCACAGTCTTTCCTAAAAACTTTCAGTTCACATAGGTCATGTCATTCGGACCCATATAATAAAGAAACACATAGGTCTGAAACAAAAACTGTCTGTCCGAAAAAAAGAGCAAAAAATCAGTCCAATGAATAGCCCCTTGTACATTCTTCAGTTTAGCCAACATCAGCAATACGGTACATTTGTACGTAGCAACCCTGGCCCGAATTCGGACCTGGGCTGCTACATACCGTATCAATTTCCAAACAACCTCTGACTACTTGTCAATCAAATCATGCTTTAAAACGAAGAAATTGAAATTACTATCATGAAACGTTAAAATTTTCAATGAAAATATTATAAAAACTTGCACAGGAACATTTGATTACATAACGAATAGACTCGCCAGAAGGCATCATCGAAAGATCAAATGATAGATTTCTGTATAATAAGTCAAGATTTCGAGCATTTTCAACCCCCCCCCCTCCTTTTTTATATTTCGATTGCCTGGTTGACATCATTCCTCACCTTGCTACAGGATCATATGTGTCATGCTGATTGATCTTGCCATACTAAAGGTTTTATTAAAAGGAAATCCTGTAGAAAGGTGGGGAACAATACTCTAAAAAACTTTTCCAGTTTCCATAGGCCTAGGCTTTAGTGTTAAAATTGGCTGTTTTGACACAAATTGTACACAACATAAAGGTCACATGTTTGAAATACTACTATTTTCATAAAATTCAGCAAAATTCATACCGAATTCAGAGTTTTAATTTCTTGTGATAAGAATTTTTTTTCAGTCCTAACTGGGTGGAATTCCCTACAAATCGTTTGAGCTCCTTTACGCTGCCGGTAGGAGACTTTTCCCTTTATGATGACAGTAACAAATTAAAGAAATTATTTGTAAATGGTTTATATACATTTAGGTAAAAGTTGAGGAGTGCCAAAACAGTCTTGAAGCACTGGTTGACACAAAGGTGCTCTATACAGTCCAATTTCTACAATGAACTCAAGATCTCAGGATGTTCGAGAGAAGAAATCAAAAGTGCTAAGACCAAGTTCCTAGAACAACTCCAGGAAAACATTGAACGAAGGTATCTTTTGGGTTAATTATCCTGCTATATTGCATTCACAAGCAATCATTTATTCAAGGAGGAACAGTACAGTTTTTAGCTCTACTGGTCAAAGACCAGTCGAGCTTATGCGATACCATGTTGTCCGGCATCCGTCCGTCTGTCTGTCTGTCTGTTAACTATTTTTTTGTGAGCGCAACTCCTATGAAACCATAAATGATAGAAACCTAATTCTTTTTGCATTTAGTTTGATCCATGGTCTAGTTGTGCACCTGATATTTTGTTTAAGCCTCTGACCCCTATGGTCTTCAAAAATGGGTGTGGTCATTTTCTCCTATATAACTCTATGTGATATTGTGAACACATATTCTCAGAAAGTATAACTCATAGAGTGTTAATTCTTTTTGCAATATAATCCATCTCTGGTCTAGTTGTGCACCTGCTATTTTATTTGAGCCTCTAACCCCCAGGGTCTTGAAAAATTGGTGTGGTCATTTTCTCCTATTCAACTCCATGTAATCTTGTGAACACTAGTTCTCAGAAAGTGTAATTGACAGAGAGTTTATTCTTTTTGCAATATAATTTGTCGGTGGTCTTGTTGTGAACCTGATATTTTGTTTGAGCCTCTGACCCCCAGGGTCTTCAATAATGGGTGTGGTCATTTTCTCCTATTCAAGTCTACGTAATCTTGTGAACACCAGTTCTCGAAAAGTATAATTGATAGAGAGATAATTCTTTTTGCATTATAATCAGTCTCTGGTATGGTTTTGCACTTGATATGTTGTTTAAGCCCCTGACCCCCAGGGTCTAGGAAAATGGGTGTGGTCATTTTCTCCTATATAAGTCTATTTAATCTTGTGAGCACCAGTTCTCAAAAAGTATAATTGATAGAGAGATATTTCTTTTTGTATTATAATCAGTCTCTGGTATAGTTGTACACTTGTTACGATGTTTGAGCCCCTGACCCCAAGGGTCTAGGAAAATGGGTGTGGTCATTTTCTTCTATACAAGTCAATGTAACATTGTGACCACCTATTCTCATAAAGTGTACTTGATAGAGAGATAATTCTTTTTGCATTACCATGAGTCTGTGGTCTAGTTGTGTACCTTATATTTTGTTTAAGCCACTGACCCCAGGGTCTTTGAAATTAGGTGTGGCCATTTTCTCGTATATAAGTCTTACAAATGTTATCTTGTGAACACCAGTTCTCAAAAAGTATAATTGATAGAGAGATAAATCTTTTTGCATTATAATAAGTCTCTAGTATAGTTGTGCTCTTAACATGTTGTTTTAGCCCCTAACCCACAGGGTCTAGGAAAATGGGTGTGGTCATTTTCTCCTATATGAGTCTATGTAATGTTGTGAACACCAATTCTCAAAAATAATAATCGATAGAGAGATCATTCTTTTTGCATTATAATCACTCTCTGGTCTTTTTTGTCTCTGATATTTTGTTTGAGCCTCTGACCCCCAGGGTCTTTGAAAGGGGTGTGGTCATTTCTCCTATACAAGAATATATAATGTAACCTTGTGACCACCAACTCTCATAAAGTATACTTGATAGAGAGATACTTCTTTATGCATTACCATGAGTCTGTGGTCTAGTTATGTACCTTATATTTTGTTTGAGATCCTGACCCCAGGGTCTTTGAAAATAGGTGTGGCCATTTTCTCATATATAAGTCTTATAATGTTATCTTGTGAACACCAATTCTCAGAAAGTATAGTTGAAGGAGAGTTAATTCTTTTAACATCATTTTACAAGTGTCTGTGGTGTAGATGTGCGCCTGATATTTTGTGTGAGCTTCTGACCCCAGGGACTTGAAATGGGTTTCACTTTAACAAAACAGCCAGTAGAGCTTCAGTCTCATCAGAGACTTCTGGTTTGATATCTATAATTTACTTATTGAGCCACTGACCCCCATGGTAAAAGTGCAGATAGATAAGTCCTCAGATACAATAAGAAACAGAATGATACATATTTTTGCAATTTATATTATCTTTTTTTTTACTAGAAATTTGATTTCAGTATCTCACTGCTAGGACTTGCATTATGATTTTGTATTTTATATAATAACACTATCATACTTCAGGTTACGTGTGCTATGACTAACACCCTGCAGTCTGTTTCATCAGATTCTGATGATCGAGCCCGGAGCATGACTACAGTACCACACCCTCCTCCTCAGGCCATGCTATCTCCAAATCAAGAAATTACCAGGTAAGAAAGTTGTTAGATTTCAGGTTTTTGTTTTGTGTGAATACTGCATGACAATCTGGATATTGCACCTTTTTAGCTCGCTTGGACGAAAAAGTCTGGAGAGCTAATGCCATACCCTCGGCATCGTTGTTGTTGTTTTCGTCGTCATACATAGACAAAACTTTAACCTGGGCTATATTTCTTGAACTGTAGGGGATAGGGCTTTGATATTTCACATGTGGATTTCTTGTGACAAGACGTTTCATTTGAGACCATGACCTTTGACCTAGTGACCTTGGACTTTGACCTACTTTTCAAAAACTTTAACCTGGGCTACATCTCTTGAATTATAAGGGATAGGGCTTTGATATTTCACATATAGATTCCTTGTGATGAGACCTTTCATTTCAGACCATGTCTATTGACCTACTTTTCAGATACTATCTTTTGAACTATAAAGGGTAGGTCTTTGATATTTCACATGTAGATAATTTCTGATGAGACCTTTCATTTGAGACTATTTTGTTTGACCTTTTGATCTTGGACTTTGACCTTCCTTTAAAAAAACTGTAATCTGGGCTATACCTCTACCTTAACCTTAACCTTTAACCTACTTCTTAATTTTTCATACTTTAGCAATATCTTTAGCTCTCTAAGGGATAAGACTAATATTAGATGCATAGTCTGCTCTTGATAAAAGTTTTTAGATTTTAGAAGTTAGTTGATTTCTGATAAAAACTTGCTATGGCGAGCTAGGTAATCTTTTTATTGGTCGGATTGCGAAGCAAAATCCGGTCTATGAAATGGCGAAGTCCCTCTGTCCGTCCGTCCGTCTGTCTGTCTGTCTGTCCGTCAGAGCGTCAACATTTTGGTTAAAGTGTTGCATTTAAGTCCGTTGAGAGAAAACTGTTTGGAGGAGCAACTTGAAACTTGACATGCTGATAGACCATGATGAGATGAATCAAACATCACAACAAATCTTGACCTAGTGACCTTGACCTTGGAGTTTGACCTTTCTTTTGAAAAACTTTAACCTTGGCCATACTATAGCTTTTGAATGGTAAGTGATAGGTCTTTCATATTTCACTTGTGCATTTCTTGTGACAAGACCTTTCCATGGATACCAAAAATTGTTATGTTGTGACCTTGACCTTGGAGTTTGACCTACTTTTGAAAAACTTTAACCTTGGCCATAACTTTTGAATAGTAAATGATAGGGCTTTTATATTTCACATATGTATTCCTTGTCTCAAGACCTTACCATGGATACCAAAAGTTTTGACCTTGTGACCTGACCTTGGAGATTGACCTACTTTTAAAAATAATAAATCTGGACTATATCTCATGAACTATAGATGCTATGGCTTTGAAATTTCACATGCAGAATCTTTATGACCAGATATTTTATTTGATATCATGAGTTTTGACCTAGTGACCTTGACATTGACCTTTGACCTACTTTTGAACTATAAGAGGTAGGGTTTTGATATTTTACATATGGATTCCTCATGACCAGAACTTCCATTTGATATCATGACTTTTGACCTAGTGACCTTGACATTGACCTTTGACCTACTTTTAAATTATAAGTAGTAGGATTTTGATATTTCAGTTGTAGAATCCTCATTACCAGACCTTTCATTTGATATCATTACTTTTGATCAAATGACCTTGACATTGACCTTTGACCTACTTTTGAACTATAAGGGGTAGGGCTTTGATATTTCACATTTAGATTCCTTATGACCATAGCTTTTTTCATTGTGCAATAGTATTTTAATGACCTTTGACCTTTCTGTCTGCGCCAAAATGTATACTTCATCTAATACAAACACTTCGCAATCCGTCCTTACCACCTTTAGTGGTTTATGGTTTATTTTTTAATATCATATGTATCACTGGTTTTATATTGGGACTGGGTATCATAACCAAATTTTCGATACAATACAAAAAGTACCAATATCCGGTATATCGTATTTAATTCATATTTTGTAAAACGCACAAACTAACAATTTTACTCACTAATAACTACCCCTCCCCAACACAAAGTCAAACGGGTTCCTGTAGGTTCGGTCTAACTTATAGTTTTGCATATTTTATATAAGATTACATTCCCTAACAGGTCTTTTTTATGTTATCTTTATTTTGCCTTTTTTTAAAATTTGGTCGCAAGTTTCCCGTCAACGTTTTCAGAAATTTCAGAAATTTGTTTTAGAGAAAGCAAACACATTTAGACAGTTCTTATTCGAAAGTCTCTGGATTGAAAACTAAAGATTAAGTCGACATTATTTTGACAAAATGACAAAAATATATCTTAAATGCCGACCTTCGAATTAATTCCTTAATCATTGCTTGTTATTCCTAGACTTCGAAGTATAAAAGGATTTGAATAGCCAACAGAAAAGGCAAGCATGATCGATAAAATCAAGAACATATCTGCCTTTTGCAAACAAAAGAAAAAACATGATCAGACATACATTTCCATACAAATTAATACTTGAGATTTCACAAGAAACGCATGTTTTGTGCTGAAAATAACTGTATCTAAATGTATCGGAGCAAAAATATCGATACTCGTATCGATGACCAATATCGATACGTACCGGTATATCGATATATTGACCCAGCCCTATTTTACATGGGACTTCCATTTATTAGTTCAACTGTCTATCTGTTTTTATACAGCCTATCTGACAATTCATGTATTAAAACCCTAATGCATGAGCAGTTTATAGGGATCACTTTGCCCTGTGAAAATCCTTCTGCCAATCTATTTGTTAAACTGTCCTTCAATCTGTCTGCTTGTTGAGTATTGTAGTCACGCATTCACATTATGGCTATAACTTGATTAGTGTATGTTATACTTAAATCAGACTTGAAGGGTTGGTCAAGCATGATAAGACTCAATACCCTATTAGGGTCAAGGTCACCTGCAGAATAAGTTTTATATCTTATAAATCTGTATCATTTATGGTGTATAACGGTAAAATTTATTCAGGTATGTTTAGTTGCCAACTATTAAATTACAATCATTAATTAACAATGGATGTATAATTTCAGATGATATAACGGTAATTCCTTATCCTGAAGCCTCCAATAAACTGCCTATGATCCACAAACACGGGAATCCAGTCGATTCAGCTAATCCTAAATCTGCATCAAAATCCTCAAAATTCAATCCCTTTAAAACCATTCAGAGCAAAGGTGAAAAATCCAAGGGGAGAGGATCAGGAAAACTAGACAGTATAGAAATGCAAACAACTGAATGGTGACGATATTGACAGCTCGTGTCATCGTAGACAATATAAAGTTGCAGCATCCCGGTAAAAGAAATGTTGATCATGATTTGACGGCTGACAAAAAGTTCAATTCTTCTCCAGGCAGTGCTAGCAGAACGAAAAAGAAAACGATTGGCGATGTTTTAATATTTCTTGAGTGTATTTAACAAAAATTATGAATTGCTGACAGTGTGTTTATTGTAATGAGCAGAAAAATTCTGGAAAAATTTGCAGGGACGGTCAATTATGATTAGATTCAACACCCAAATAGGGTCTAGGTCAAATATCCAGGGGCACACAAACAGGACAGGTCACATACTTTTCATATTGTCCGTTGCCAAAATGGTCAGAGTTAAATGATTGAAATGGCTGTTTTTTATTAGCTCTACTGGTCTCAACCAGTCGAGCTTATGCGATCACCCTTTGTCCGGCGTCCGGCCGTCTGTCTGTCTGTCCGTCTGTCCTTAAACAATTCTTGTCCGGACAACTCTTCTGAAACTGTTAGAGATAGAAAGTTAATTCTTTTTTCATTTTACTTGGACCATGGTCTAGTTGTGCACCTGACATTTAGTTTCAGTCTCTGACCCCCAGGGTCTTAGAAAATGGGCGTGGTCATTAAATTCTATGTAATCTTGTCCGGACAACTCCTCTAAAACTGTTAGGGATAGAAAGTTAATTTTTTTTTTGCATTTTACTTGGTCCATGGTATAGTTGTGCACCTGACATTTAGTTTCAGTCCCTGACCCCCAGGGTCTTATAAAATGGGCGTGGTCATTAAATTCTATTTAATCTTGTCTGGACAACTCCTCTGACACTATAAATGGTGGAGACTAAATTTTTTTTGCAATATGATGGGTCTGTGGTCTTGTTGTGCACCTGATATTTTGTTTGAGCCCCTGACCCCCAGGGTCATAGAAATGGGTGTGGTTATTTTCTCCTATATAACTCTATGTAACCTTGTGCTCGCAACTCCTCTGACACTATAAATGATGGAGACTTAATTCTTTTTGCAATATGATGGGTCTGTAGTCTAGTTGTGCACCTGATATTTTGTTTGAGCCCCTGACCCCCAGGGTCATAGAAATGGGTGTGGTCATTTTCTCCTATATAACTCTACGTAATCTTGTGCTTTCAACTCCTCTGACACTATAAATGATGGAGACTTAATTCTTTTTGCAATGTGATCGGTTTGTGGTCTAGTTGTGCACCTGATATTTTGTTTGAGCCCCTGACCCCCAGGGTCATAGAAATGGGTGTGGTCATTTTCTCCTATATAACTCTATGTAATCTTGTGCTCGCAACTCCTCTGACACTATAAATGATGGAGACTTAATTCTTATTGCAATATGATGGGTCTCTGGTCTAGTTGTGCACCTGATATTATGTTTGAGCCCCTGAGTGACCCTTAGGGTCTCAGAAATGGTTGTCGTCATTTTCTCCTATATAACTCTATGTAATCTTGTGTTCGCAACTCATTTGACACTATAAATGATGGAGACTTAATTCTTTTTGCAATGTGATGGATCTGTGGTCTGGTTGTGCACCTGATATATTTTGTTTGAGCCCCTGACCCCCAGGGTCTTAGAAATGGGTGTGGTCATTTTCTCCTATATAACTCTATGTAATCTTGTGCTTGCAACTCCTATGACACTGTAAATGATGGAGACTTCATTCTTTTTGCAATATGATGGGTCTGTAGTCTAGTTGTGCACCTGATATTATGTTTGAGCCCCTGACCCCCAGGGTCTTAGAAATGGGTTTGGTTATTTTCTCCTATATAATTCTATATAATCTTGTGCTCGCAACTCCTCTGACAATATAAATGATGGAGACTTAATTCTTTTTTGCAATATGATGGGTCTGTGGTTTTGTTGTGCACCTGATATTTTGTTTGAGCTCCTGACCCCCAGGGTCATTGAAATGGGTGTGGTCATTTTCTCCTATATAACTGTATGTAATCTTGTGCTTGCAACTCCTCTGACACTATAAATGATGGAGACTTAATTCTTTTTGCAATGTGATGGGTCTGTGGTCTGGTTGTGCTGATATTTTGTTTGAGCCCCTGACCCCCAGGGTCATAGAAATGGGTGTGGTCATTTTCTCCTATATAACTCTATGTAATCTTTTGCTCACAACTCCTCTGACACTATAGACTAAATTCTTATTGCAATATTATGGGTCTCTGGTCTAGTTATGCACCTGATATTATGTTTTAGCCTTTGACCCTTAGGGTCTCAGAAATGGGTGTGGTCATTTTCTCCTATATAAGTTAATGTAATCTTGTGCTTGCAACCCCTCTGACACTATAAATGATGTAGAATTAATTCTTTTTGCAATGATTGGTCTGTGGCATAGTTGTGCACCTGATATTTTGTTTTAGCCCTATACCCCCATGGTTTTTGAAAATCATGGGTGTGGTAATTTTTCCTATATACATGATATAGTTGTGCTCTCTTCTCGTTTAAAGCTATTAAGGATAGGGAGTTAATTCTTTCTCCAATATTATGGATCTGTAGTCTTGATGTGTCATTGATAGTTCATTTGAGCTAGCAGCCCTTGACCCCTAGGATCTAGGAAAATGGGTTTGACATTCTTTTTAGAAATACTTTATCTCGGATATTATGAATTATATGAGTGCTATTATAGTTGCAGTATAATGGATATGTAGTTTTGTCATGCTACTTATAATTTGTTAGAGTGCCTGCTCCCTATGGTCTTGGTTCAAAAAAAAGAAGGAAATTGATGTTTTAGAAAAAACAACCAGGAGAGCTACAGTTTCGTCTGAGACTTCTGGTTAGTGATAATGATACACTGTGTAGTATAATTGGTTGAGAAATCTATATGCAAGTTTTTTTTAAACATTATTATGTGCAGTAGAATTGTATGCTTTTATTAGCTCACCTGAGCGAAGCTCAAGTGAGCTATTGTCATAGTGCGGCATCCGTCGTCTGTCCGTCGTTAACTTTTAAACATTTTCGACTTCTCCCCTGAACATGCTGAAACCGCTGCACAGAATTTCACGAAACTTCACAGGAAGATAGTACTCAATGCCCTCTACCAAGTTTATGTTTTTTGAGCCAATCAGAAATCCAAGATGGCCACCACAGGCTCTGATTGGCTGACACATTTTCGACTTCTCCTCTGAAACCACTGCACAGAATTTCATGAAACTTCACAGGAAGCAGGTACTCACAGTGATTCAGACTGTTTTCAGAAGCTATAGGACTCTTGGCCTAGAGCATCAAAAAATTATAGGCCATTTTGTCCTAAACATGGAAAAAGTATAAGCCGTCGCCGAGGGCGCAAGCTTGCTACTACTCACTGGGGGTTCCGGGGGCATGCTCCCCCTGAAAATTTTTTAAAATTTAAAGCAAAATGGTGCAAACTGAGCCAATCTGGAGATGAAAATTGAAGTCTACAAACTTGAAAATAATGGGTGTGTAACTGAGGCCTTCTTATTGTTTTCCTGTAGAAGTGGGACTATAAGTGCTGTTTGATGGTCGTTAGACTTGATGTGGTCTTTCAAGGAGTTTATTTTAAAGTTTCTATTACCTTGTGTAAAGGTATTGTTTCTATTTGCATCAAGGCATATTTTACAGAGCATGGCGTCCGCAGTTTCATCATACCGTAACCAAGGGTATAGGGTTACCAATTTATGTCGAAATTTTCTATCAACAGTACGTTCAGGTTGTTCAGTCTGAACTTGGGGGTATAAGGAGTGCCACTCGGGGGACCGCCGCTTGGAGATTCTTTGATCAAATTAAACAAAGTTTGCTGGCCCTCGCCCAGACGCAGCTTAATTTAACTCGGTTATTTACACGCTTTAACAAGCATTCGCCGAGTCACCATTACATAAAGCGCTTGTACGACGAACTCTTTTTAATCATCCAATGAAAACTGTTGTTACATGTTTATCGAGGTACCAAGTCAACTCGACCTTAAATTGTGTCTGCTCATGTGAAAATATGATCGGCCAATATGTCAGATAAACGGGAAAGGAATAGCTAGGCCATTTTGGCAGATACAGGACACATTAATCGGCCATTCAGAGTTTTTATCGGCAAATGGCCAATGGCCAACGCCAATCTGAATCTCTGTACTCATTGCCCTCTACCAAGTTTGTGTTTTTAGAGCTGATTGGAAATCCAAGATGGCCGCCACAGGCTCTGATTGGCTGACACATTTTTGACTTCTCCTTTGAAACGGCTGCATAGAATATCTCGAAACTTCACAGGAAGCAAGAACTCAATGCCCTTTACCAAGTTTGTGTTTTTTGAGCCGATCAGATATCCAAGATGGCTGCCACAGGCTCTGATTGGCTGACACATTTTCAATTTCTCCTCTGAAGCCCCTGCACAGAATTTCATGAAACTTCACTGGAAGCAAGAACTCAATCGCCTCTACCAAATTTCTGTTTTTAGAGCTGATTGGAAATCCAAAGATGGGCGCCACAGGCTCTGATTGGCTTACACATTTTGGACTTTTTCTCTGAAACTGCTGCACAGAATCTCTGAAACTTCACACTATCACAGGAAGCAAGTACCCAATGCCCTCTACCAAGTTTTTGTTTTTCAAGCCGATCAGAAATCCAAGATGGCCGCCACAGGCTCTGATTGGCTGACTCGTTTTCGACTTCTCTGAAACTGCTGCACAGAATTTCATGAAACTTCACAGGAAGCTAGTTCTCAATGCCCTCTACCAAGTTTGTGTTTTTCGAGCCCATGGGAAATCCAAGATGGCCGCCACAGGCTCTGATTGGCTGACACATTTTCAATTTCTCCTCTGAAACGGTGCATAGAATCTCTCAAAACTTCACAGGAAGCAAGAACTCAATGCCCTCTACCAAGTTTGTGTTTTTTTAGCCGATCAGAAATCCAAGATGGCCGCCATAGGCTCTATTTGGATGACACATTTTTGACTTATCTTCTTAAATTACTGCACATAATGTGACCAAATTTTACAGGAAGTAAGTACACATTGTCCTTCTCAAAGCTTCACTAAAAGCTATTTCCTTCAGGTCTTATACTGACTTTGACTAAAAACATACATACAGTCATACATTGTTCAACCTTATATTGATTATTTAGTTTTACATTCTATATTTGTAGGCTCTATTTAAAAAAATAAAATGTGGAATTAGATCTTTGTGTTCTGCTTTATATTTGCAGACTATTTTTTCCACTTCAAATGGAAAACTCCATCCCAAGTTGAATTTGGCCTCCAGAATTCTTTTCAGTGAAAATTGTCATTTTTTATCCCGATTCATTTTTTTTCCCGTTGTACAGTGGAATCAGGTCTGTTTTTACTATAGGAACAAGGCAATTGTCTGAAACCCTTGGTTGATAGCAATCACTTGTGTAAATGTGTGCTTTTATTTCGGCATACTTATCCCCTTGTGAAACTTTGAAGCTGAAGGGATATAGTAACGCCACCTTTTGTTAGTGAGTATGTAGGTCTACAAATGCTTGTGAACACTCACAATTTACTTCCAATTTCATTAAACTTTGCATGCAAGTTGTCCATGTTGTGACCATACCTACTGATTTTTAAGGTCAAAATCAAGGTCACAATTGGTGATAATAGAAAAGGTTTGTGGACACTCTAGAGGTCACATTTTGCTTCCAGTCTTCTTCAGGCATGTAAGTGTTATTTGTCCATGGTAAGAAAACAGCACTTATTAAATTTCATGGTCAAAAGTCAAGGTCACAATAAGTAATTATTTGAAAACCTTGTGGACACTCTTGGATATCACAGTTTTCATGAAATATCCATCAAACTTTGCATATAAGTTGTCCATGGCAAGAGGACAAAACCCACTGAATTTCAGGGTCAGACCTGTCACAGTTTACCTCCAATATTTATCAATCTTAGCATGTAAGTTGTCCATAGTGAGAAGATATTCAAGGTCAAGGTCACGATTGGTGATAATAGAAAAAGATATCGCAGTTTACTTCCTATCTTCATCAAAATTTGCATGCAAGATGTCCATGATGGGAATACAACACCTATTGATTTTCACGGTCAAGGTCACTATTCATATATAATTATAAAAAAAACCATGTGGACTCTAGAGGTCACAGTTTACCTCAGATCATCATCAAACGTTGCATACAAAGTGTCCATGGTAAGAGGACAAGACCTTTTGAATTTCAGGGTCAGCGATCAAAGGTCAAGGTCACAATTGGTGATTATTGGAAATCATTGTGAATACTCTAGTAAAGGTCACCAGTTACTTCCAGTATTCATCAAACATTGTGTGAGAATACAACATCTATTGATTCAGGATCAAAAGTCAATGTCATGTCACTATGAATAGAATATTTTAAAAACGTTTTAACATGTTTAAGAGCGCTGAACATAATGAAATGTTTCTAAAAATGTTTTATTGATATTTCTGGAACCATGAAAAATCATGTTTCTATAACATTTACTGAAATATTTTTGACATGTTTTAAAGCATGCTTGTGCTTACTGGGACGGCAGTCGAGGCGCAGATGGCCTACTTTCATAGACCGACTTAAAACGTGGTGAACGCAACAAAACGTGACAGGACGTAACAGACCGTAAGAAAACTTGGAATTGGTCTGTAACGGGACGGGAAGCAACAGTATTAATCAAACTCTTGCGAGAGGCGCTGAGTTTGTACATACACTACATCGTGCGAGTTAGTTTAAACAATATTTATTTCTATGTATACTGAAGCAACAATGATATTACAGTCATAATAAATAAGGATGGAGATAAAGCTGTAAAGCTTATTTATAACTCTTCTCCTTCATCTTATCGAGCCACGACTCCGCTACTACTCAAAAAAATGTATCCATGGCGAGTCGGGACGCAAAGTGTTCGATGAACCATGAACCTACGACTCCAGTACGGACTGCCACGGGTTTATACGAATAGAGTACGGATAGCTAAGGATAGCTACGGATATCGTCCCGACATTACTACGGATTGCTACGATACGAGCACGGATTGCTACGATACGCGTACGGATGGATCCGGATAGGTACGACTTGCTAAGGATTACCACGACTCGAGTACGGATAGCCACGGTTCGCGCAAGGATAGCTACGACTTCAGTACGGATTGGTAGGACTGGCTTGAATTTCCTATGTGTTTTTAAACAGTCATTATTTACTAAAACACTCAATATTTTCAAGTTGAGACACTCTCACTTGTTTTACAACAGTATTGAGGTTTTATACATGTCTTTATATCATTACCTGAAATTGAATAGTTGGAGTATTAACTCGTATATTGACCGAAAAACGCACAGAATACTGGTAGATTTGAAGTTAATTTAAGACACAATCCTTAGCTATCCATAGCCTCTCATTTTCGAATCCGTGGTTATGCATAGTAATCCGCAGGAGAGACGTAGCAATCCGTAGGAGAGTCGTAGCAAATCGTAGGAGAGTCATAGCAATCCGTAGGCTAGTCGTAGCAATCTGTAGGAGAGTCGTATGGCTATTTTTATCACAACAATGATCCCGGATTGCTACGGATGCGATGCGGGTTGCTACGACTCCCCTACGGATAGCTACGACTCCACTTCGGGTTGCTAAGACTCCCCTACGACTCCGCTACGTAAAATTTATCCGCAGAACATTTTGAATGTTCTGTCTCATCCCGGATATGTACGGTTTGGCAAGGATAGCTACGACTTGTGCCGGATCGAGATACGGATTGGTACGGATAGCTACGGATGCAATTTTTTTCTCGATCCGTAGCTGTTCGTGGCCCGATCCATGAAAGTGTGAAGGGAGCTTAAAGCCATTCCCATGATTCCCTCACTCCCTCTTACATTAATGTTTTCATTTTCATTGTATATGAACAAAAAGAAAAAAGAAAAAGAAAGAAAAAAGAAACACTGGGGCCCTAATGGGCTGACATATTCAAAGGTCAATGCGAACTCCAAAAAAAAAAAAAAGAAAAAAAAAATCAATCAATCATGGTTAGTTTGTCCATATAACTTCCATCTACCGGTACTTGTCATAATGAATAATTAAAAAAGAAAGAAAAAGTTCCGTCTTTCACCTATAATATGTATAATGGAATATTTATTTTCGTATAAGACAGTGAGTACATACTCCCCGTCAGATCTGGTGACATTTCATGCAAGAAATTCAAAAACATCAATTATAAGCGTTTTTAAGCTGGAAAGTATCTAAAACAGATCGTTAAAGATACTTAAGTCACACTTCATGTTCTGGTTTTATTGAAGAAAATGCCCCCCCCCCCCCCCCCCCCCTGGCAGAATAATTCCAATTGGTGTACATGTAGGACCTTCAATACTTTTAGCTCACCTGAGCGAAGCTCAAATGAGCTGTTGTCATAGCGCGCAGTCCGTCGTCCGTCGTCCGTCGTCGTCGTCGTCGTCTTCCGTCCGGCGTAAACTTTGAACATTTTTGACATCTCCTCTGCAACCGCTGCATGGAATTTCACCAAACCTTACAGGAAGCAAGTACTCAAGGTCCTCTACAAAGTTTGTGTTTTTCATGCCAAACGGTCAACAAATATGGCCGCTGAGGGCTCGGATTGGCTGATGCATTTTCGACATCTCCTCTGCAAGTGCTGCACAGAATTCTACGAAACATTACAGGAAGCAAGTACTCAAGGTCCTCTACAAAGTCTGTGTTTTTCGTGCCAAACGGTCAACAAAAATGGCCGCCAAGGGCTCTGATTGGCTGACACGTTTTCGACATCTCCTCTGGCAGTGCTGCACAGAATTTCACAAAACCTTACAGGAAGCAGGTACTCAAGGTCCTCTACAAAGTGTGTGTTTTTTGTGCCGAATGGTAAACAAATATCGCTGCCGAGGGCTCTGATTGGCTGACACATTTTTCGACAGCTCCTCTGCAAGCGCTGCATAGAATTTTACGAAACATTACAGGAAGCAGCTACTCAAGGTTCTCTACCTAGTTTGTGTTTTTCGTGCCAAATGGTCGACAAACATAGTCGCTGAGGGCTTTGATTGGCTGACGCATTTTCGATGTCTCCTCTTCAAGCGCTGCACAGAATTTACGAAACATTGCAGGAAGCAAGTATGGCGTCTGTCCGTCTGCCTGTCAATACATTGCATGTTCTGTGTACCATAAGATAGCTAAAACGCAGGTGCAATTTCAGAACTACTTCTCAACTTTCAGCTGTCGTAAGCTGTTCTGATTTTGCTTCCACCCCGGATAAGAAGAGAAAGTTGATAATGCAGAGATTTCAGTGGTATTTCTTTCATAGAAGTATAGTTTTGAATATGCGCCTGCCCAATGGATTTCCTTTATATCATACTGTGATAAAAATGTAACTCCTCTTACACTACAAATGATTGAGATTCCATTATTCTGAAATATGATTGCTGATGGAAAATTAATTCTTTTTGCAACATTATCGGTCTATAGTCTAGTTGTGCACCTGATATTTTGTTTGAGCCCCTGACCTCAAGGGTCTTAGAAAATGGGTGTGGTAATTTTCTCCAAATTGAATATAATTGTTATAATTTGCTGGAACTCATCCGATACTATAAATAATGGAGACTTGTTTGGTTTTGCAATATAAAGTGTCTGTGGTGTGGTGGACAATCTGCACCTGGTAATTTGTTTGAGCCCCTGACCCACAGGGTCTTAGAAAATGGGTGTGGTCATTTTCCCCAATATAACTCTTGGGGAAACTTGTGGGTGTGCTATGCTATATATAATGCTATATCACGGATATTATAAATTATGTGAGTGATATTCTTGCCGCAGTCTAATGAATATCTTCTTTTGTTGTGCTGTTTATAATTTGTTAGAGCACCTGCTCCCTATGGTCTTTGTTTCTTAGAAAATTGATATTTTTATCAGTATGTATTTATTTTATCTTATTCACTTGTCAATGAGTGAATAAAACAAAACAACCAGGAGAACTGCAGTCTCATCAGGGACTTCTGGTTTGGTATTGTGAAAATAATTTGCGGACAGGTGTATCTTCAACTATCTTGCTTCGTTTGCAAAGGCTTTTTCGACTTCTCTTCTGAGACTGCTGCACCAATTCACAAGACATACAGGAACCAAGTACTCAAGATCCTCCACTAAGATTGTTTTTAGTTCCGATCGGTCAACAAATATGGCCTTCCACGGCTCTGACTGGCTGACACACTTTCACTTTACAGAAAACAAGTACTCAAGAGCCTCTACCAAAACTATATATTCTTTTTTCTGCAACTCAGGTGAGCGATGTGGCCCCCTTGGGCCTCTTGTTAGAACATTACTTATTTTACGTGTAATTTTCAGCCAGAAAAATGATAAAAAGTAATAAAAATCAATTTTAGCATGTACATAATCCAAAAGTCAAAAGGGCTCTTAGATATAGAACAATCTTGAATATGCACGCTTCTCGGATATTTAGATATCATAAAAAGATACTTTTCAACATAATTTGCATCATCCAGAATTTATCCTCGAAAGAAGCTTAAGATAAGTATAGAATGAAGAAATCTTGTATAAATCTGTGTATCTTGTTACTGGTATGCGCATAATATTGTACATGTACCTTGTACAGTCTAATTCGTTCAAATTGTTCAGCATGCAGTTCTGAGGAAGAAAATGAAGATACACGCAAAACAAGCAAATTTTTATAGGGAGGAAAATCTTGTCGACGGTCGAATGCTATCATAATGGCAATATCAATCCTGTTAAAATGTTTCAGCTCGTACATTTCTCGTACTCAGCTCGTGCTAATCTCGTATGTATGCCGTCACATCTCGTTTATAAATTCGGAAGAATTTAAACTCGTACTGATCTCTTATCTTCTCGCACTAAAGTCTTCGTTTGTCGAAAAGATGTCGTTTACTAGTCGATGTGTGTGTATTCGCAATAGCATTGCTTATATTCACAATAACATTGCGTACATTCGCATATTCGTGATAGTTTTACGTATATTCGCAATAGTATTGCACATATTCGCAGAAACATTGCGTACATTGTAAATTCGCACTAGAATGGCATATATTCGCTATAGTATTGCGTATCTTCAGTAGTTTTGCATATATATATATATTCGCAATAGAATCGCGTATATTCGCAGTATTTTGCGAATGTACGCAATGTTATTGCGAATATACGCAATACTGTAATAACCCACCCTGACCATTTCGGTTATGTTAAGAACATACATTCAACGGTCAGATACCCAAATGTTGGATTCGTTTGGTGTTAAAATAATTGATAAATATGGTATATACATACATACATTATATATACAAAGCACAAGAAGATTGTGAGACACATTATGCTCTTGTATACATTTTGGGAGAAGTAATCAAGCGAAACCAAAGGGTCACGTTGTTTTAAAATTATTTAACTCCTCTCCCTTTTCTTCTCAAGCGCTCCAACACTACAACAAGAGGCCCAATGGGGCCTTATCGCTCACATGTCGTAAAAATTGAGCTAAGAGCAGCGATCTTTGATTTCCGATCGGGTTGAAAAACTCAAACTTGGTACAGGACATTATGGAATCGTGTTTGGACCGCTTCGTGTCATCATGCCATCGCCGGCGGTGTCACGATGGCGAGGTTACGATGCCACGATGGCGAAGATATGATGCCACGATGACGAAGATACGATCAAATCTCGACATCGCCGTCGTGACATCTGATCATCGCCATCGTGACATCTTATCATCGCCATCGTAACATCGTGTAATCGCCATCGTCACATCGTGTCATCGCCATTGTGTCATCGTAATCGTAGCATCGTGTCATCGCCATCATAACATCATGTCATCGTCATCGTAAGATCTTGTCATCGCCATCGTCACATTGTGTCATCGCCATTGTAACATCGTGTCATTGCCATCGTAACACCTTGTCACAGCCATCGTAGCCATGTGGTGACATTGCCGTACTGATGGGCCTCTCTGTGCCGAAGAGGACAGAAAGAAAGAATGGTTCTTTCTCTCTATTCACCTCAAATTTCTATCGTCTTAGAGGCGAGGTTGGGGTCCAGATACGACACTACATTTATGTGTCATCGAGATTTAACTCAATTTATGATGCATTTTTTTCTTTCGAACCGAAACCCAATGTTACACATAGAGTTTCTTGTTACAATTTCAATATCAAAAGCATTTAAGGTGAGTTATTGTATAATATGGTCTTTGTAGTACAAGAAAAGTGTACAGAAATGCATCATTGTAATAAGATTTTTTTTCAGTTTTGTGTATAGACACGGCCAAATTTTTCAGTCGCCGATACTGTACCGGAGTGTTCGACGTATCTGAGACTATTTGAACGGTTTCAACGTCATCAATAGGTCACTATATAATCATCTCCTTCTGTGCACTATAATAAATCCTTGTAAAACGTATAGAAATGAAGAAAACTTCATTCCTACTTACAATTGCTAGCTAATCCCCGCTTCGAAACCGAAACCCCTGTTGACACATAGCCGAAACCAGGGCTGTCACGGTTAACCAAAAATTCGGTTAACCGCAGTTCAAGCTTGTCGGTTCGATTCGGATCCTACTTTACGGATTTTGGTTCGGGGTTTTTTTTTGGGGGGGGGGGTATATCTAGTAATCAGTAGTTAATCAATGTTGTATGATACACAGACTGTGATTGGGTACTTTATCGTTTTTCACCCAATGAAATGGGTTGTTTCACATCTTGATTGTAAACATGCACCTGTTTGTTTGACGGATGGAGTCTAAGAAGTCTCAGTTTGGTTACTTTGTTGACTGTTGATAAAATCTCGAAGAAACATGCTTTCAAAGCAGAAAAATGAAAAAAGAGTTATTTGTTGATTTGTTATTCTTACCATTATTTCTCTCTTTCGTGGAATTAAACAACATAAACTCAAACCGAACCGAAAAAAAAAAAAAAAAACAAAAAACGAGAACCGCGTTTCATTTTCCTGAACCGAACACAGTAGTACGTCTTTCCCCCATAGCAGATCCCCCCTACCCCACCGTTACTGGCTTAGATTTTATCTTTTTTTATTATTTTGCGTTCAATAAAGATTTTCATTTTCTAAATGCTCACTCCATTTGTCTTATATCTTATTATCTGTCTGTGTACCTGTCTGTTTGACCATCTGTTCGTGTCTGACTTTATGTCTGTCCTTTCCTTTCTTCCTGTGGATGAGTGTCTCTGTATACAAATGTATCTTTCTTTGTGTCTGTTTGTCTTTCTGTCTGGATATCGTTCTGTGTATGTCTGTCTGTGCGTGTATCTGTAAGTTTTTCTACCTGGATCTTTCTGCATATAATTATCTTTTTGCGTGTCTGTATATTTGAAAGGGTGTATGTTTGATTCAGTCTGTATTTGTTTATTTTTACATGTCGTTTAACACTCCTTATGTCAATGGAAATTGTTCTGAAATGCTGTGGAAATGGATGTGATTTTAAAAATTATAGTCATGTGTATTTATTTTTCTTATGTCAATGTGTCCATATATGTCTACCAGTGAGCATGGTGAGTCCGTTTGTCTGTCTGTCTGTGAGATTCTATGTCTATCTCTGTGTCTGTCTTTGTGACTGTCTATTTATCTGTTTGTCTTTGTCTTTTTCCGTCTTTGTGTTTGTCTATCTTTGTGTTTTTCTGTCTGTTTGTCGCTGTATGTCTGTCAGACTATTTATCTGTATGCGCTTACCTGTTTGTCTTTGAGTTTGTCTGTCTTTATTTCCCTTTCTTCATATATCTGTCTAAGTGTACATTTATTTACGTGCCTATCTTTGTGTCTATATGTGACTGTCTGTGTCTTTACTAGTGTCTGTCTGTGTATCTGTCTGATTTCGATATATCTATTTGCCTTTCTGTCAGTCCAACTGTCTGCCTTTAAATAATTCTTATTCAAAATTAGCTCAAGGTCAAATGTGTGGGTCAGTACAGTTTAAATCTCTAAGTTAAGGCCAATCCTCTAGGTTAGGGTCAGTATACTTGAAATTAATCAAGGTTTTTTTGTAAAGTTTTTATGTCAATGTGATATTTTATAAAGTTTTGGTACAATAAAGTGTAATACATTAGGTCAAGGTCAAATCTCAAGGTCAAGGGTAATATAAGAAATCAGGTCTACCTGCTTAGAAATATCGCCAAGTTCAAGGTAGATTGTACCTCTGGTCCAAAATCGGGGAAAACTATGCATCAAAATCAGCATTTTTGACAAATTCTCTATTCTAACTATCGACCCAACCGACTTTGCCTCCGTAAGATCCGCTTCTGATAGAACTTGAACGTTCAGAATATGGGTATATATCAAATGACTTCAAGTTGGCATTTTATGCGGGGTTCGACCGATTTTCATATGTTGTGGAGGGGATGATTATCTCAGAAACTAGGGGGTGGGGCTACCAACATGTTATGTCCGAACAGATAGAACCTGAACCATTTTAAACTTGAAAAGACTGCATTTATTCTATTATTTTGTCTGATAACCCCTGGAAACGGATACATATAATGATCGAAAATTGGGATTCATTTCGACTACCTTTACTCCCTCTTTTCATTGTCCATTTTGTACTCATTTCATGAGAAAACACCTAGAAAAGTTATAAAGACAATTACATGTATACGTATTGTTATTTTAATAAAAGTCGAAACTTAATAAATGATAAATTATCATATTAAAAAAATGAAGTGGTACATAATGTTTTGGTGTTTTGCTGTTGATGCTGCAACGGGGTCTTGTTGGAGATCTCCTCCCTTCTTCTATAATATCTCATAATATAAATATCTTGGCCTTAATTTTAGACTCTCTTGACCGCGCATGCGTAAAATGAAACGAAGTTACGATAGCGATTACGATGGCGATGGCACGATGCTACGATTTCGATGACACGATGCTACGATGGCAATGTAATGTTAGTGATGACAAGATGTTACGATGGCGATGTTATGATGGCGATGACATTATGTTATGATGGCGATGACACGATATTACGATGGCGATTATACGATGTCACGATGGCGATGTCACGAAGTTAACATCGTATCTTCGCCATCGTAACATCGTGTCTTCGCCATCGTTGCATAGAAACTTCGCCATCGTAACATCGTAGCGTCGTAACATTGCCATCGTAACATCGCCATCGTGACATCGCTGGCGATGGCTCGCTGGTACGAAAGTAGTCATGTTCATGGCCGAGATCCGATTAATATACACGTTGTGGTTGTCTACAGCTTTTGTCACAATGAGATGTTTACTCACCATCTCGTGCATTATTGTAAAAGTATCAGTATCAGTATTAAATGAATATTGTATATTTCTAACCCCCCTTCCTAATTCAGTGATAAAAATTCCTCATAAGTTGGCGGATGATAGATGACATTCCCCACAAATTTCAATGATAGAGATATATCTTTCCTTATTTTCAAAATCAGTTCTATTAACCAGAGAAATTGTGATCGTCTTGAACAAATACTAAAACTTCACATTTTTCAATTTACAGAAGTCCTTTAAACAGCATCATTGTATATTTCTACCCCCCTTCCAATTCAGTGATAAAAATTCCTCATAAGTTTGCGGGTGATAGATGACATTCCCCACAAAATGATAGAGATATATCTTTCCTAATTTTCAAAATCAGTTCTATTAACCAGGGAAATTGTGATCGTCTTGAACAAACACTCAAACTTCACATTTTTCAATTTTCAGAAGTCATTTAAACAGCATCGTTACATCACTTTCTCTTACACCCCCCCCTTTCCCCTTTCGAATATTCAGTGATAAAGTTTCCTCGTAAGTTGGCGGAAGTTACGTCAAATGGTGAGTGGCGGCATTCGAAGACATTCCCCACAAATTTCAATGATAGAGATATGTCATTCCTAATTTTGAAAATCAGTTCTATTTAACAGATATCGTCTCAATCAAAATAATAAATGAATAAAAACTAATGATAAATGAGCGTTTGTCTACAAATCACGATATTTAGACCCCCTTTTCCCTCCAGTGATACATTTTCCTCATAAGTCGGCGGAAGTAGCATACGTCAACATTAGAGGGGTTCCGAAATATTCCCCGCAACTAAAAGAGATAATTTTCTTTCCCCACAATATTGAGATGCCTTTCTTTCAAATATTAAGCCTCAGCTCAAAAAAATAAGTGAGTGACATTCAAAATCACCCTAATTTCAACCAGAAAAAATCGAAAAATCACTGTTTTTATTACTAGAAAGCACTTTCCCCACAATGTGATAAAAACACCCGATTCCCCACAAGTGAGTTTCAACGCGTAAGAGAGAGAGAGAGAGAGAGAGAGAGATTCTGATCCGGTGGTGTGTAACGGTGAGAAAATCATATTTTATGGCTCTAGCTATACATTAAATGATTTGATGAGGTTGCGAAATATAAAATTGAATTAATGCACGATCGTGTGAACAAAGAAAATGGTAAAAACAGATAATAACTTCATACTTTCAATTATACACTGTATACAAAATATTAAAAACACTTTAAATAGATCCGATCAGCAATGAAACATAATCCAAACACTCTAGTCTAAAACAAAGAATAAACAGTGAAGGGTTCATAAATAAATATGCATAATTTAAACGCACATAACAGTTTTAACGAGGGTTAAAAGATTAACGGATCTGATTAAGTCATCCAACTTTAGTGTTGCATAAACTTCAAACATTAGGGTCAAATTTAATTAACAGATGATTAATTTGTCCTGTTAAATTGTTAAATCGAACTGTAAAAATATTTTTAGCACGGGAAGTAGTCTCAAGTATATCATTACTTACATCTCGTAGTGACGTATTAATATCGTATCAACTCATTAAGGATAATAGAAAAATCTAAATTTGAAATAGACTAAATTTTATCTAAAAGATTTGCTTTATTCTGAAATATTACAAAAACACACGAAAAGGTAGCGGTTCAAGGGCAAATGGATTTTGTATTTAGCGTGTACGTCACTTGCATTGCGAGTGTCCAAATCACGTTAAAAGCATGTGCAGAAATAGATAGAAGGAGGACCTTGAAAACTGCCAAAAAAAAACAAAAAAAAAAAAAAACAAAAACGAACAAAAAAAAAAAAAAAAAAAAAAAAAAAACCCAAAAAAAAAAAAAAAAAAAAAAAAAAAAAAAAAAAAAAAAAAAAACAAACAAAACCGAAAAACAAAAGAAAAAAAAAACCCCCACAGATATTTCTTTGCGTACACTTTGCTATGATTGGCCGGAAGGAATTAACCCCCCCCCCCCCGACAAAAATTCTCAATCAGTACATGCAAATTATTAATAGTAATTTTAAAACTTATACAAAGATACAATGTAGGCAATGATTCGGTGATTTTGTTTTCGTTCAGTTGCTTGAATCTTTCGCAAATTTTGTGTTTAGAGAACGATTAGATAGGTTGGTCAGATGATAAAAAAACCCCCCGCAATTTTTCAATTTTGTGGAAAAAGGATGGTCCAGAAATGTTATTTTTCCATTTTTATATAATTTTCTCCAGCTTTTATGAGAGTCTGTCGTCATTTTTGTACATCTTTCAGTTTCCTTTTCAGTTTTTTTTAACCGCATGTTTTCTATGAATTATCAATGTTTACGAATAAGACAGGGGCGGGTCCAGTCCTTCAGGGTACCGAACCTATTGTTCTGAAAATAATTATACATAAAATCGAGGAAAAACAAAATCAAATTCAATGGCCGGGGGGTGGGGGGGGGGGGTTCTTGACCCCTAACCCCCAACCCCATTCTCTAGATCCGCGATTGGAATAGATGATAATATAGAGTAAGACTGAACCTCTGACAGAAATATGTCCGTTTGTCTGACTCTGTTTTTAAAGAGGAACAAGCATTCAGACTGACAGATACTCAGACAAAACAAAAAGACAGACAGATGTGAAAGGACATGGAGATATTTTGAGATACTAGTACTAAACTTTTGGTGGATTCATAGATTTTTCCGGGGAGGGGGGGGGGTATCCAAATAGCTTTAATCCTATTCGATTATTTTGTTTGTGAGATGCAGAAATAACCGAATAGGAACAACGTGTTAGATGGGCGAAATACTGAATCTAGGGTCCAGCCAGTCGAGTTTGGGTGTCCAGCATATCGTTTTTAGAATAAAACAAGGTATTAAAACGGGGAAATTCAGCAGATTGATCAAATTCCAGAGGTGGTCCTGACCCTGACCCCGCCCCTCTAGATCCACACTCGCTTTACATTCGCAGTTAGTCGAATTTTAAGGTAGGGAAATCAAAGTCGTTAGATCGTCTGTAATGCTATTACGTCGAATTAGAAATAACTTTACACGTCGTTGCGAAGTCTATTCTTTTCGATCTTTGTATTAATAAATCCATAGTCAATCAGTCTGTGACACTATTTACGGAGAGGGCAAATCTAAGTTGGACAACTTGTGCCTAATCCGATGCAATGTTATATTTGATTGCAATAAATATGTTTAATCTAAATTTAGATGAAAAGAAATATTTAACCATATCATACGAAACGAAACACTTCGGTAAACCTGAAGGGAATTAAAATTGTCATGGTATCGAAGATTGGAAGATGGGTTGGATAGGGGTGTCGTAACTAGTTTTAAAAGACTTTTGAAAGATTTCTTTTTAAGAATGAAGCAAAGTCCTCCGTAGGGAAGTTAATATATAATATTGTATGTAACAATAAACACTCAATATCCACAAATTTTCGGCCACTCGGCCTTTATCAAGTGCTTTTATTTATTTTTCCACTTGATCAAGGCCGAGTGGCCGAAAATTTGTCGATTTCAATTTACTTTTCAGGCGAAAAATCCTATCTTAAGCAAATTCTAGTTACTTTCGAATTTGTTTTATTTCTGAAATAGGATAATTGGAGAAATTTATATAATTTGATCGTTCAATTCATAGATTAATTCAAAAAAAAAAAAAAAAAAAAAAAAAAAAAAAAAAAAATAACGCGAATTTAATGCCAAAAAGTGTCTCACTTTATATACCGTTATGGCATATAATATATTTGAACATATAAATGATAAAAAAAGTAAGTGTAACGAAAATATAGAATATATGATATGTTAAAATCACTTGATTAAAACATTCATAATATATTCTAAAATAAAAGTGTAAAAGTATATAAACTTACTTTTAATGTGAAATTCCACTAATGACACAGTCACATATAAACGGCGATTACTCGATCCACAACGCCTCTGTGTTAAGCTTGTCGGATTAACAGGGGTGAAGGGATTAAAATGTTTATATATAAAGATTTATCTGTACTTGCCACAAACACTATATACGACCGATCATCTGTACTTTAAATATATTATCTATAATGGAATTGTTTAAAATATAAATATGAAACAGTAATAGACTTTGTAAAGGTGACGGCCCGCTCGATCCCTTACACCTTTGTGAGGGCACGGTGAATGAATAGTTTGCTTTAAGTCTTCGATTACTTGTATATGATAGAGAAAAAAAGAAATAATAGAAATTTAGATAGAATTTGAAATTTAATATAGATAAATGAATAAATGGAATAGAGACAAAACAATGTCAACCAAAGGTAAAATAAAAGAGGCATACACATTGTATTTGCCCTGACTAGTTAGAGGGGGGAGGTCGCATTTGCACAAAAAAAGGGGGGGGGGGTGCCTTGTATCTTGAAGATTAGGGTAGAGACGATGTCGAAGAAGGTTTTAATTACCTCCTTCTTAAAAGTTCCAAAATTTCAGTTCAATTTTGCTTATTATATATCACATGCCGGTAACTCCCCTCCCGAAATTTAAAAATGAACTTGTATCGTACGTCCACAATTAAAATTAATGAAATACTCGACCCCCCCCCTCCCCCCCCCAAAAAAAAAGGCAGAGAAAAAAGATAAAGAGAAAAATTAAAAAGAGAAAAAGGAAAGAAAAAAAAAATATCTAGATCTCCGATTTACGAATATGATTATGCTCAGATTTTAATTCGGACGAGAAACGCAAAAATAAATTCTACTTTAAGATCTTACAGCACGTTTTCGCACATAAAGATTTGTAACATTACGATATGCTTTCACTATCCATCTGAAGTTTAGTGAATATACACATAAAATATGATAAAGTTGAAGTTTATTATTCCATGTTAGATATTATTTCCTTATATTGCTCGTAAAGAATGATCGAACAGAGGTTTACAGTTCACCGTAAAAGGTCTTCCCAGGGTTCCGTGCGAATTGTACTATAAAAGCAGCAAGAACTCCGTAAAAGAGAATGGGAAAATTTATCAAGATTTAGTGTACCACATGATAAATGCTTGCAATTCCATTGGTTGAGCACGCGGGGACTATCGCTTTTTGCTTTACAGAGTAACGTCGCTTGGAGAGTAAGGCGCTATATATGGGTGTCGCCTCTTCCTTGTCAAAAATTTAAAGGGGCTGATAAGATAAGGGCCGTTTTTAGCCCTAAATCTCGTGCCGTATTTCTTCCACATGACGGTACATATGCAGACAAAAGATAATCATTATTGAAATAAAATGTGTTTGAAGACTTTTTTGTATGTTTTACTTTTCGATGAAATGCTCATACGATTCTAAAATGATGACCCAAAGAGGTAGGGGGTACTTGAGTAATAAAACTGATAATATCGACGATAAACGTAGAAATTTTAGAATATTTTGCCTGAAATGGATAAATATTAACTAAAAGACTTAAAATACATCTACATTGTATATCAGAAATACATTTCGAAAGTTCTATTTCCTCTAATCGGTAAATAATGAAATCCGGAACTCAAAATACGGTCTTATTTTGTATGTAATGGCCATATTAGCGGAGAAATCCACATCGTTCCTGTTTATTTCGTTCCTAATTGTTGTACATTTCATTCGATCGTATTTAGAACACATTTTTTGATGGATTAAGGAGAAAAAAAAGTCAAATTTTCCATATTTGATGATTTTAAAGATCGATTCTTTAATAAATTCACCCCCCTTCCTTTTTGGTTTTTCGTCTCTGGGGTAGTGTTCCCCCCGGAGATACAGAACTCCACTTTTCCAGAAAATTTGTATCATGGATATACACCTCCAGTATAAGTGGCATTCTGTATCTCCGGGGGGAACAATGTACAAAAAAACTTTTCCGTTTTCTATTGATTTCTATGGGAAAAGGACAAGTTTTGACCTAAATATTAGCAATATTATGCATGATAGATCTAAAATAACTTCAGAGTTTGATGGAATACTGCATTTGTATTAAATCAACGAACGATTTTTCTTAAAATTTCCATTTTCAAAATTCGACTTTTTAGGGCAGATTTTACGTCTTATCTTATCAGCTCCTTGTTGTCGATGCCGTGGGATGAACTAAACCTATTTATGCCCGTTTGTGTGGGTACTATTCTATCATAGTGTTGCTTTTGGAAGGTAAATAGTGCCCTCGCCGACCCTCAGGCACTATTCCATCCAAAAGCAACACTATGAGAGAATTCCCCCCGCACAAACGGGTATCAATAGATAAATAGATCCAGTGTCTAAATGTGCTACAAGTATAAGCTTTTCAAAAAAGCTTGCCTGACCTTAACAAAATAACAGCGACCCTCCTCACCCCGTAGTCTTGACTTGATGAACCCTTTGGAAAATAAAACAAACAAGAACACGTTGAACACGTTGAAATTAATCTATAACTCAGTATAGTATACATTTCTGATGTAATGTATAGAAGTCCCCCCAAAAACAAAAACACGTGTATCTGATATAAACAAAATGAGGGCTTCTGATTGGTCAAGTGGATCCGCTATCGTGTGCAATAAATATGTACTACATATACACACGGCTCCCAATGTTATTGTCATTTAAATTTTTTTGAACTTTGCTATTTAAATATTCAAGCCATGGATAATTCGTTACTGCACTGAAGAATCACGAATTTCACTTTTTATAGTTCGTTTCAAAGTTTATCGTTGCGGTTCGTTTACCCCGCTTCGATTGATCTGTGCATACATTTGTACCCATAAGATTTTAATTTTATATTTCTCGATAACAGCAGGAAAACACTTATAATTTCTAATACATTAGCCCCCATCCGATTCAATAGCGCGGGGAGAGGGGGGGGGGGTTGCACACGGCGGCACCTACATCTAAAATTCTCTAACAAGTTTACTGTTTCTATCCTGATTTTTGCCTACCAATCCTCTGGCATGCCCCCCCCCCCTCCCCTCTCCACTAAAGTCGTCAAAATAAGGAATTTCTTGGGCTCAAACACCACGACTCAACCTTTATTTTTATTTTTATTTTTTTTTTACCGGTCTGTTTCTGATATATATTAAAGTAATTGATAATTGAAAAAAATTCGCTGGCTCACTATATACATTACATATCATGTGAGATAATTTTCCGCTGGGGAGTGGGGTTCCCCAAAGAACCTGCTACAGGACTTTGAGGTATTCCGGCCACGCCCCCTCTAAACTCAAATCCTGTAATCTACAAAATTGTCTCGACCAAAAGGAATGATATTCTGAATTTTTCCAAAATTTTGATGAATTTCAATATATTAAATGAATCCCCCAACCACAGCAAACTAACATATTTTTTTCATCTCATAGAATCAAGATACTTTATATAAATAAATGTAATTTCATTCGATTCTGACCGTTTTAACAAATACATGCATGTACAATAACGGAAATTTTTTCCCTCTCACTCATACGAAGTGTATACATTTTATGTATATGCATTCATCTTCAGGCGCTTAGCTAGAGTACTTTTCAAGTGTAAGCAGCCTCAAGTGGGTCTAGGTAGAAGCCCTTGTGGATATTCAAGGGGCAAAGTATCAGAATCTAATGAATTTTGCTCATTTACAGGGCAGTATTCTACGTCAATGATTCTTTCATTCTTTTTTTTTTTTGCAAAACGACGTGGAAGCAACTGCGTTCTAACGGTACGCCTGGTTATGCGCATGGTTTTCTCTCTCTTGTCCATTCTTGTTAACATGTGCAACCATTTGGTTTTTAGGGAGGGGGGGGGGGTTGTAAATCCAGCTCGGAATATTTTGCAAAAATATTCTTCAGCATGACTGGCAGAAAAATCTAGCATTTTCTGAGGAATGAAAGGAAAAACGTCTTTCTCCAGCACCTTAAGCATTAGACGTGAAAATAGACTATCTCAGACATTTCACAACTGCCAATGATTCAGTTTTGTCAGGATTCTCTGATACTTCATGTTTCAAATTCTTCAATATATATATACATCACTCTCCAAGTTCAGATTCTTTAATTCAACGAAAAGAAGGTCAAACGTGTAGTTCAAGGTCACATATTGAATCAAAATCTATCTTGAGTAATTTCTTGACACAATCTGACAATGCACATACATGTATATACCATATCATCTATCTATCATTTGCCAGACCAGTGTTGTAGCAAATCCAAAGTATTAGGGAAGTAGGTCAATTGTATACATGAACATGTAGGTCAAGGCTACTAGATATTCTTACACAAATGTATACTGTGTAGCAGAGTAATGAACTTAAAGTATCAATGTTTTTATTCATGATTACCAGTATGGGGTAAGACACTCCAAACAGTATTGATGAAAGGATGATCAACCAAGTTTGCTATGCTTAACAAGAGAAAATTCATTATTTCATATATGACAATGTTCTCACTAGATTTCTTCATCACAGTGTTCTAAGAATATTTGTGTTCTAGTCTCAAGAAGAATATAAGTATCAGTTATAAGATTTATTAAGTTTAAATGTAAATTTTATTCAAACTCTGAAAGAAGAATCATTATAACTGCAATATACACATGATATATATATAAATGTAATAGTACCGGTATCATCAATTTACAACATAATGTTTTTGTACTTGTGAAAGGATATTTTTCTTTCTCTATAATTTATCATAGTATTTCTTTTCGAAATTAATATTTTATATGAGTTTACATGTCTAGTCTATATCAGGGAAGTATTTAACTTTATATGTACAATGTACATCCCTGTCTATACTGGTATGTACCAAGAATTTAAAGTCATAAATTGTTGCTATGAAAATAATGAAATAAATAAAAAAAATATCCCCATTCAACAGGTGCAGGTCTATTCTCAAGTAAAAAGTTTTCAATGCATTTATAACCTAGTACATACATGTACATGTACCGGTAAGCACATGAAAGTAAACACAAAACATGTTCAAAATTCATATGTTCTAGACATCAAACAGTGATTTCTCTAGTGTCTATAGTAAAACTTAAGGACGAGGTAGATGTTCAATCTGATACCAAGAAATGGGGAATGAGGAATGAGAAATGAGCCATCATGTATGTACAGAAGATGCTGTCAGTCTCACTCTGAAAGTAAAAGATGTAATGAATTAATATCTTCATTTTGATATTAAATAAGCTCTAAAATGAATGAATTTTGCATACATTTATCATTATGATGTACATGTATATAAAATTACATGACATGTAAAGTTTCTGTAATAGTACTAACATACAAATATAATTACAGGGCTTTCAATCGGTCATTCTCAAATTATGCAAAACAGTATAATTTTCCCTATTTATTGACCAATTTTACCTCATAGAAAATTCTTTAAAAAAAAAAAGAAAGTAAAAAATGCTAAATTTAAAATGAAAAGGCATCCAAATCTATCATATTCAATTTTGAAGAAAATATTGCCAATTTTCCCAATATGAAAGGTCTAATCCAATCCAAACCAGAAGTCTCTGACGAGACTGTAGCTCTCCTGGTTGTTTTTTAATTCACTTAATGACAAGTGAATTCTGATATGGCCACATCCATTTTCTTAGGCACTGGGGGCCAGGAACTCAAACAAAATATCAGGTGCACTACTTGAACACAGACTCATCGTATTGCAAAAAGAATCAAGTCTCCATCATTTATAGTGTCAGAGAAGTTGCGAATACAAGATTACATAGGATCATACAGGAGAAAATGACCACATCCATTTTCTAGGACCCTGGGGGTCAGGGGCTCAAACAAAATGTCAGGTGCACACTGCACAACTAGACCACTGACCAAGTCTCATGCAAAAAGAGTTACATTTCTGTCTCTTATAATTTCAGAGGAGTTGCAAGCACAAGAATTGTTTACGGACAGACGCCGGACAAGGGGGTACCGCATAAGCTCGACTATGACCAGTATCTCGAGCTAAAAATGTGTTTCACGTGTAAGAGCCCTACTTTATGTCAAGGCTTAGGACTAAGAAAAATTATACCCATGTTTGTTTGTGGAACATGAATCCCCTTATTGTCAGATATAATGTAGAAAAGTATTTCATACTCCAAGGTCATGGACTCAAGGTAAAAATTCAGGTATTGATGTGAAGGCCTTACCACAAGGGATACACATGTAAAATATGATAGCCCTATCACTTGCAATTAATGTTATGACCAAGGGCAAGGTTAACATGGTTAAAGTTATTCAAAAGTTGATCAGTATCCAAGGTCAAGGTCACAAGGTCAAAATTGTGGTATTAATAGGAAGACCTTATCAAAAGGAATACAAAGCCCTATCACTTAAAAGCATAATATTACTTTAGAAAAATAATAGTGAAGTAGGTCAATCTCCAAGTTCAAGGTCACAAAGACAACAATTTGGCATCATTGGAAATTGTCACGAGGAAAGCACAGGTCTATATTTCACTCAACATTCAAAAGTTATGGCCATGGTGTAAGATTTTAAAAAGTAGGTCATTTTTCCAAGGTCAAGGTCACCAGGACACAAATTTTGGTATGCATGAGAAGGTCTTGTTTCAAACAATACATGTACACATGAAATATGAAAGCATGTAACTTACCATTAAAAAGTATTATCCATTTAAGGTGAATTACAAGGGATACACATGTAAAATATGAAATAAATACAATGTCATTTGTACTTGTATTATCAGATTTACAAAATTATCATAACATGTATATTAGTATACATGTATATGTACTACTTACCCTTCAGTGCTATATCAGCATGTTTACTGCAAGAGGCTGTAATACAGTTCCATCTGTCGATCTCACAATTCTTCTATTGATGATGAATTCCTCTACATTATAACACAAATTCTCATTTCATACTGGATCACAGTTTCACAAGGAATATGTGGTCGATGTACACATTGAATATGTTTTTCATGTACATGTAGAAATATGCACTTGAACAATTTTCTTCATTCTCCTTTCACAAGTGAATTATTTTCACACCATGGTGGCCAACATCATATATGGTAGTACAATTGCAATATCATATTCCACAGTATTTCTTCAACTTTACAAGTCAGTACTAGTAGCACTATAAGCATTCCACTATTCTGATGCACTTTCTTTCATTGGATCTGATGCACACATGCGCATGAAGACTTTCTCAGAGTATATTCCTTCTTCTGTCTGGCAGTTAAGGTTATGTTACTGTAAAGAATAAATAAAATATTCAATTGATTTGAAATTCATCCCCTTTAGATAATTTTAAACCCATTCAAATACTTTTTCACCAACACTAGCTAGGCTACAGAACTGATATTTGATACTGATTATAACTAACACTGACATCAAATTTATTCAAATTCATGGTGTGCACTTAAATTTAGAAGTTCATGAAGATGTAATGAAAGACAGAAATGGCTTTAAAGAACAAATATTTGTGAGATATTCGATTACAGCGATAATTAATCATGAAACTCATTCACTCGAAAACATGGAGCACTCCCTGGTCGAGTATTTCTGATAAGAAGAAGAATTTAAAATCCCATCATATGTGTTCCACGTGATACATAAATCAATTTAAAAACATACCTTAAGATGAGCCATGTGTCTGTACTCTTGAACAGTTGGTTTACTTGCATGAAAGAAGCACTTCTACGTGTTCAAATTTCGAACGGAAGTCCACGAGAGAATGTTTTAGACGAGACTACTATAAAATTAGAATAGGAACGGACTTTCTTTTCCGTCGTGTGTAAGGTAAAATCTTGACTCGAGATTCTTCCGATTTTATGCATATAATTTGCATAATAAGGTTCGGAGCCGTGATACATCTACCAACAGACACATACTTTCTCATGTTTGCAACGTGCCACGGTTTTGTACATGTACTCTCACGTTTTTAGCTGAAAATTAAGTGATCGCGTGTAAAAATTAAAAATTAGCAAGTGATCGCGTGTAATGTAAACGAAATAGAATCTTACAAACATCTTCCCTCATGTGACCGCACCGGGACTCGAACCCCGATCGTCTGCATGAGAGGTTAACTCCTTGTCCACTCGGTCATCTCAATCACTATTATACCACTTTTCTTCACATATAAGCGTACATGTTAGAGGAGCGATAACTCTTTTTATTTGTTTTTGTCTGATCTTGTGAATGTTTGTAAACGGCGCATTGATCATTATTACATGCAAACGCCGCATAGACTTCTTGTTTTGTTTCATGCATTTCAAATCTAGGTGTGCCTGACCCCACGAGGTCAGGCAATAATGGGGATTAATATTTTTTTGCGGAATTTTCGCAGAATTTTTAGAACTGTTCTTTTAGACAGAGACGTGTTTTTAACGACACATACACGTTTTTCATACACAGAATTTCAAAAATTCCAATGACTTATACAACCTTTTCTCTCGAAGGTAGCCCCTCCCCCTCCCTACTTATTGAGTACTTATTTATCACTGTAAACGATAACGACATTTTTTTTTGTCTCCTCTGTAATACTTTGGCTCGGAGGAGGGATCGAAACAGGCCAAAATTGTTCAGACGACTTTCTTTTCCCTGTAAAAATGTTCTGAAAATGGATGGAAAGGGTGAGGGGGTAGAAAAGCGACCGAAGTAGCATAAAGCATAATACAACGAAATGGTAATTCGAATATAAAAATCCCTTCAAAGAGTAATTAAATCCTGTGGTCAATTCCTCTTTTTATGATTTCTTTTTCTTTTCAGATTAAATGGGATTTTATACTGAAATAACACCTGGATGAAGGAGCACCTGTGAAGTACTTTCGCTTTTCTTCGTAAGGCGGCGTTTTATTCATTGAACATTTTCCTCATGCCGACATATATGGATATAGCTTATTTATGGGATAAGGGGGTTCAGCCTCAAGGGAAGGGGAGACTTGAGCTTTTGCGGAATAAGAGGTGGATTGCGACCCCCCCCCTAAAAAAACCCATAAACTAAACTAAACAACCCCAATACCCCTTAAAGACTCTCACAAAAAAAAGAAAAAAGAAAAAAAAAAAAAACGATGCGCGACGGCAAATATTTATGAGACATGTACGGATGTCCGGGTAGTACTATTCTATAAATAAAATAATCAAAATTTACGACATACACAAATCATATTTTTGAAGGAAAATATGATGTCATCAAACAGACGATTGTAGTTTCTCGCACATGTCCTTCATGACTTTGATTTTCCTTTTACATTTTTGTCTTGATATTCTGACAACTCCAACCGTCTGAACACGCGACTTTTCGAGATCCTGTTACGGACCGGAATTTTTCGACTTTTACGTGCGCCATTGACAAAGGATGGGACACTTGTCGATAGTGCGTAATGTAATATCTAGGAAGTTTCACAAAGTTGTGTGAAACTAACAGTGGGAATTAATTTAGATATCAGACTAAAAGAATTCTACAGATTAAGAAGATCATTTTAAGATAATATTCGGCGATCTTAGGATTTGAACATCGAAAATCGACCGTAACCAGGTACTGCTCACTTCGAATCACTTGATCTCAATAAATGCTTATAAAGTGTCAATCTATACTTATGTAACATGCGTGTCCTGGAAGTCCATATAGTTTTACTCTTAAATTCATTACAATTCAAAACAGGCGGCCCATCAATTTGGCATATTTCGAAACGTAAACAGTCCCACTTTTGTACCACGTGACCTGAAATCCGCGTTTAAAAACCAAATAGTTTTGGCCCGTATTCGGGATATCAAAACCGTTTGGGGTGAAGTCTTGGACGCTTATAGACATAACACACGGTTTCCAGGACAGTTTTACATTAGAAATTACCCCTCACACCTTTTTGCTATAAATATTATCATATATATCCTGCAAAGCGATGTGGCTTGCGCCTCCCTCCATTTTTCTCGACTCTTATGCGTGTGTGTTCCGCCGTGATTACTATAACGTCATCATATTTGGATCTCCTCCTTATCTTTTAACTCATACTTATACATGTAGTATATAAAAATGTGTGTATGTTTATATTGAAAAATGTATGATTGTACATGTACTTTTAAAAACGCATTTGTTTATATATGGTATGTGTCTTTGCTTTTATTCGGCCACCGGAAATCTTAAAACTTTCTTTAGAAATCGCGATTAATTAAAGGGCAAAAAGACCATACTTTTTAATTTCTTTATTCCGCTAAAACTTAACCAAACAGAAATCCTCCAGAGCTGGGCTCTGTGTGTTGTTTTAGTGACATGTGGAGGTCCAGGCATAAAATCTCAACCCCAGAAAGGTTCTCTGTGACCTTAACGTTGGCATGATAGTCGCCCTGTAAACATGTAAATTGAAATAAAAATGTTAAGACTTAAAATTGTCCGTTGTCATGATTTTTTTCGTTTTGGTTTCATAGTACAGTTACTCAACAGCATCTTAGAGGACAACAAGTTCATAGTGCGGATTAGTAAGAAAAATCAAACTAGAGGCTCAAAACTTTCAAACCGTCCGTTATCATTCAACTTAAATGTGCAAACCAAGAGAAATTTTTCGGAAAATGTACATGTACATACAGCAACTAAGGTTTAAGTGTAAACTGTACATGTACATTTTTCGGAAAATGTACATGTACATACAGCAACTAAGGTTTAAGTGTATAATGTACATGTACATTTCTTGAAAAATGTACATGTACAGTGCCAAAAATTGCAAGTGAGAAGTACAGGCTGCTATCGGCCATCGTAGAAATCCGCAAGTTTTAAGAACTAAACATGGTAAATACATAAAAAGTCCGTTGTCATACTACTAGTACTTACCGCTGCAAACCAAGAGAGAACTGAGGGAACTTGAGGTAGATGAAGAACATAGTCATGAATATGAAGTTCCTTTTCTGGCTGGGGACACGCGGCAGCATCAACCCCTTGCTCACTTAACATTGCTTTGACCTGTTTACCAATTCCACCCATTACACCGGCCCAATCCTGTGTGATCATGTCGTTTACCATGGTACACAAGTCAGAATATGTGCTGCGGAAGAGATAAATAATGTACCGGTTCTGAGTAACTTAGATGAACAATTTGAGTTTTGTAATTGTTAACCAATCATATTGCCAAAATGTTTTTCTACTCTTGCAAGTAGGTTACGAATGACTGTCATGACTGCCGGTAATGATGTAACCTATGCAAAGTCAGGATATGTGCTGTGGTAGAGATTAGTAGAATAAAAATGATTGAATCCTACGTAAATTATCTACCATGTACACAAGTCAGGATGCGTGCTGCGGAATAAATGAAAAAAAAAACATTTGTAGAAAATTGAATTCTGTGTAAAATTGTCCACAAATGTACACAAGTCAGGATGCGTGCTAAGAAATAAATGAAAAATATTTGTAAAAAATTGAATTCTGTGTAAAATTGTATACAAATGTACATAAGTCAGGATACGTGCTGTGGTAGAGACGATTCATTTATTGAAGGACTGAATTCCATGTTTATTATATAGTCCTACATGATATACAAGTCAGGATACGTGCTGTGGTAGGAATAAATCATATATTGAATGACTGAATTTCATATTCTTATATTGTCCAACTTGGTATACAAGTCAGGATACGTGCTGTAGTAGAGATTAATAGATTAAATTCGATGTAAAATGTTTACAATTGTACATAAGGCAGGATACGTGCTGTGATAGAGATGAATCATACGAGGGCTGATTGATATGTTGTGAGCCTCGTATTTTATCAGACATTTTGCATTATTTTTCTACATAATCCCCTTCAGTATCTATACACTTTTGCCATCGCTGTTTTAGAGCCTCAATATAGGTAAATGAGGCGGATGCTCAATCAAATTAAAGCCACAATCATGAATGGCAGCAATAGCAGTGACACACTTGTGAAAAGGGGCATTGTCCTGATGGAACAACACACCTTCAGTGAGCTTTCCGCGGCGCTTAAGTTTAATATCTTCCCGTAAATGTGTCAGAATTGAAGCATAGTACGAGGGCTGATTGATATGTTGTGAGCCTCGGTTTTCTGGGATGCAGAAGGTATTCTGCTGTTAGATTAACTCCAAAAAGGACAAACAATCAATGACACATACTATGCTTCACTTCTAACACAGTTACCGGAAAATATCAAACAATTGTCTATTGTGACATTTCTGCCTAGTTGAATGCAAGCAGGAGATACTGACTCTTCCTAGGCACCTGGTCTCACTCCGAGATCCCATATTGGGATTTCGCTTCTTTTCATGTGGTGGGGGTTTTGTTCGTTTGCTTTGGTTCCTGTTTTATCCTGATTTTGTATGCCATCGGTTTATAATTTTCTGAATTATCCTGATTTTGCACTGTGTATTGGGACATAGTCATTATCCGTATTTGTCATCTTGTTAGATCGAGTCAGGATTCGTGCTGTGGTAGAGATGAATCATAATTTGTCCCTAGAATCATAATTTGTCCCCAGACAATGAATCATTGCATGATTAAATTCGGTAACATCATCCACAGCAAAACCCCAAAACTCTCGATCCTCGCAACACAGAGCAGATACTCACTGAAAGAGATGTAAAAGGGACAAGGGACACCAATGCACGTACACGATAGAAGCATGAAACACGAAAGACCACACATAAACCAACGAAACCAATAGGCAACCGGTGCCGACTAAGGACGGCCATCTGTAGCAGACAGTGTGATGAGGTAAAAAATGTAAATGTATATGAAAACATAAGGAACATTTGTAAATCTTCTGTGTTTGCTGACTGAACCAATCTCCCGTGTAATACCTGAGTCATTTTTGAGAAACGTGGTCAGTCTAAAATCAGCGTCTCTGATCTTTTAACTATTCATATCTTTAACCATAGACGTACAATCATATGGTTTAACATACTTGAACTACACCATTCGCTACATCCTTTTAGCAATCGAGTCTGGTTGGAGATCCCCTCCTTTCTATGTTAATTTAACCGTACTGCGTTGGCGTTGTGTGCCCTGATGATTCTTACATGTTGCGGATGTCCTGCTGGAGTCTCTTACAAAATCTTAAACTTGTGTTTCTCGTACGGTGAAGTCCGTTACTTTTCCGGTAGATCTCCGGTACTCGTACGGTATGTGTCCGTTCATACTAGTCGCGGGAGCCTCGAGCAGAGGCAGCGTCAATTTATTTAAGTTTTTGAAAGATATATCATGTTTTTTTCATACACGACTCTTATGTATGGTGAGTTTCGTTGTGTTTCGCACGGACGTACTTTCGTCGGCCAACAACCGTCTGTTATTGGTAAAGCTCTTTTACGAACGGACGACCAACGCGGACTAAGCATTTCGGCAATTTTCCCATCAGGTTCGCGTCCGTTCGCGTTTTACGGTAAGGTATGACGCTACCATAATTCCCTATTAGACATATCATAATTCATAAACAGGTGGGCGTTTCCGCATTTCCCGTATCATATGTTAAGACTCATCATCAATTTTTAATAGTGCAGAGGCAGAATAAAATATTGCTTACCAAGCACTACTAGAAACCCCTAAATATAGATTTTAGCATTACAGTTATGCATAGGCAAAAGATGAGAATACATGTATATAAAACTGACCATAGTAATTAAATATTTTGTTTTACGTCCGCGGGAAAATTCCTCAGAAAAAAAAAGATCCATTCACACAAAGAAGTATTTTTCTGGTAAAATATCAGTAAATGAACTTGAATACCACAAAATGTCTATAGCATCAATGACATCAGGAGATAATGGTAGTTTTTATTATGCCCCCGGAATCAAAGATTCGGGGGCATATAGTTTTTGGCCTGTCCGTCTGTTTGTCTGTTTGTCTGTTTATCTGTTTGTCTGTTTGTCTGTCTGTTTGTCCGAAAAACTTTAACATTGGACATAACTTTTGAATGGGAAGTGATAGGGCTTTCATATTTCACACGTGTATTCCTTGTGACAAGACCTTTCCATTGATACAAAAATTTTTTGACCTCGTGACCTTGACCTTTGACCTACTTTTCAAAAACTTTAACATTGGGCATAACTTTTGAATGGTAAGTGATAGGGCTTTCATATTTCACATGTGTATTTCTTGTGACAAGACCTTTCCATTGATACCAAAATTTCTGACCTCGTGACCTTGATCTGTGACCTTTTAACCCAGTGACCTCACATACATGTACTTAACAGAAAATAGTGTTCATACTAACAAAGATGCCACCGGGGGCATTCGTGTTTCACAAACACAGGCTTTATTATTAGAAATAAATTCAGTAGTATCCAATTTATTTGGGAAAAATATTTTTCTTTCATGTTTTAGTCTTAATTCCTTCAAAATTCCTTCATATTGATCTTGTGTTTGTGTAATTCCATGCCTGCCTGACAACAGGAGGGTACCTTTCAGAAAAAGTTCGGGACGTAAAACAAAACATTAAATCACCATGGCCTAATCAACAATATTTGTTTCAAACTGTCCGATTATTGCCTACCATGAACCGACGTGGAGAATACACGGAATCGGAATTTCTATACCAAATAAGGATTCCCTCTTCAGACTAATTTCCATCTTGGAGCTGCTCAGAGCACGTGTGAAGTTGGCGTCAATAGTCAGGTGAAGGTCTCCCGGAAGCTCAATGGGGTTAGGTGAGACGGCGACATTCTGCACATTTAGCCCATTGGCATTTGAACCTGAAAACAGAACTTTGAATGCTTCAAATTTGAGCAATTCAGAGTATCTCCTTTAGGCAAGACGGCAACCCCCTGCATAGGTAACAAATTACATCGAACACTTAAAAGCAGAACTTACTGTCCGCGCGACCCACTTCGGAAAGAGGATAAACTCAATTTTGATAACTTTGTCATGCAAAAATTAAGATGAAATATATATCACTGAATAGATCTCGCTTAGTCGTAAATTTTGGTATATGTTACATGGTCGAGGATTTATGCAATCAAATTATACAGACAATATAAATTTAAGATGGGACGTTTTAAATGTAAATTTTCAGCCTGACGTCGCCGAGTTCAACATTGAGCCTATGGAGAGCGTCACGATGTCACGGGAAAAATAGCAATGGAAATAGCCCATCTCAAATTTGTTCTGTCCATTAATTTTGATTTCTTGCACTGATTCTCATATAACTTATACCAAAATTTACGACTAGGCGATATCTACTGAATGGTATCAATCTTATTTAAAGCTTCGCATGGTGAAATAGTCAAAATCGCGTTTATCCTGTTTCCGAAGTGAGCTGCTCGGACAGTAGATACTTTGACAGATTATTGTCTGTGTTTGAAATTCTCGAAGATTTCGATAAACAGTAGAATGATTTGATAAAATAATAGAAATTATAGATTAAAAATTGTTGAAATTGGACTGAAGGTTATCAGCAATGTTAAAGGGAAATGGTGAAACAGCAAAACTTTGTCATGGTAGAGCGTTTAGATGAAATAAAAATCATTTTGTACGAGGCAGGATAGCTCATGGTAAAAATAGAATTGTGAAAATTTCAAAAGCAACATTCTGAATAAAGAAATAAAGAGATATGTTAAATAAAGATACTTTCTAAAAATTATCTATCAAATATTAATAAATAATTGTTTATTTCATAGCGAAATGAAATTAATAATAAGAATAATTATGTAATTAATAGAATAGCTACCACAAAGTTTATATTGAAACTGCGTATACTCCCCAAAAACAACAGTTACAAAAACTGATACCAATAATACACCCAACATGATTAAAGGCTAAGTCTGGAAAGGAGCTCACGTAATTCTCCAGAGATAAGTCTATTAGGTCAAAAATTTGGATCAACGATAGATAGTAGGATTCTATTGTAAGCGCGGATCTAGAAGGGGGGGGGGGGTTTGGGATCAGAACACCTTTGGAAATTGAAACATGCAGATTTTTCCCATTTGCACGAATAATTTTTTTTAACCATAGAATGACCCTACCTCACGACGACAACTTGGACCCCCTGGAAATATTTTCTAAATCAGCCCTTTTAATCTTCTATTGCACCTTCATTTTGATCTACATAGCATTTGCACGAAAATAAAAAGGCAGGCGAAAGTTTATCGGTAACATTTGATTCATTCAAAAAGTTCCTGGAACTTTGTCTATTTTTAGAATTATAGACGTGCAGTAGAACGCCTCTATATTTTCGATCTTCTTATGTTGTATTTGGAAATTATTATTTTCGATATCATGTCATTTAAAATTGATTTTTACCAATGTTTTGAGTTTCATATTCTATTTGTTAACTAGAAGATATTAAATACCTATATGATGCACATATGATGTATATGACAACGCACTTGACATAATAACTGAATTTGAATATACTAGAAAATGATAAAAGATATCACTGACGAGGGTTAAGTACATTGTACCTGAAACGTGCATGTCTGGTCCATGCTGCTGCAGATTTATCTGTTCTTAAATGATGCTATTGAATTTGAAGACGTTTGACATTTGTGCCACTTGGTGAGTGTCACTGGTGGTGGACTAAGAGTCCCTGAGGGCATATGTAGCCAAGTTCGATCAACTACGGTTGATCATCTTTTCAACGATTTAAAAAATATCTGTCATAAAAATTTCTTGAAATTTCTAAAAGCATTATATCCCACCCATCCTGCTATGTATTTCGGAATTCCACAAAAATAATAATGTCATTGTATATACTTGTGTTTGACCCAAAACCTTGTAGACACTAAAAAGACAAATACAAGGAAGCATTCTACAGTAAAAAAAAAAACCCTGTATAATGCAACGCCTACAAAAAAAGAAGAAGAAAAAATCAAATACTAATGGAAATACACATGAAAAGAACACGAGCAACAACTAACTACGATGCACATATTCATATTCAAATGTCATTCATCATACCTTATAGATAGCATATTTTGTAATTAGATAATTTTCAATTAGACGTAGCTACATCCGGACTTCACAAATCAGGGGTCATATATAAGAAATCGGATGCGATTAAAAAAGAAAGTAATATTTGAACAAACAATGTACGAAATGACACTGAAGGGCTTTAGCTATATATTTTAACAAATGAAAACAATTCAATTCGTTACGCAAAGTATTCCAAAAGAAAGGAGGGGATCTCCAACAACACTAGGCTGCAGCACCCACAGCAAAATCCCAAAACACCCGTGCAAAAAACACAGAACAGATACCCACTGAAATAGACGCAAAAGGGACAAGGAACACCAACTCACAACATAGAAACATGAAACATAAAAGACTACACATAAACCAACGAGACCAATGGGCAACCGGTGCCGACTTAGGACGGCCATCTGCCACGTAAATAGCAGACGGTGTGCTTATCCTGGATTACGTGCGCACAACCCTCACACTATTCCGATTTCCCAGAGGTCTCGAAGAACGCACAATTATGGCGTAAAACAACCTCCTCGCTGTTAAATGACCACACACAAACAAGACCGTAAAACACAGGGGTCCAAGCAACACAGATGAATATGTAATATGTAAATGGATATAAAAAGAGGACGTAAGTAATACAGTCCGTGCTCTGCCGGCTGTAGCGAGCTCATATATGTTATCATCCGAGGAGTCCGACTGACATTCAGAGACGACAGGTCGTCGGGGCCCTGTCTTCTCTAAGGAGGTTTGGACAGGGCCCGTCATGGAGTCCCGTCGTCACAGTCAGTCAGAGTGCAAGTCTTAAGAATGCGCTCGTACAAGACTGTATATTGGTCAAGTACCAAGCTAAGTGTCCGTCTGGTGACATTAGGATCATATCCACGGTATAAAAGGCGTTTGATGACTCTGACGCATTTTCGATACATATGCTGTCTACCTTTGATCCTTCTTATTTTGTTAATTATGTCACCATAAAATGCAGTACATTACATTGAAATGAAAATCAACATTTTGCGAAGTCCAAAGTCCGAAGTGCGAAGTCAGCGAACATGAAAAATGTCCATTTCTGAGTACATAAAAAAGAAAATTCTTACGCACTCGTTTGCAACGCGCATTTTGATTGGTTGAGAGATTGAAAACACTTTCCAGTGTAGTTTTTGCTATGACGCCATTCGTAACCATGGCGACTCCGTTAAAACCAGACGTTTTCTAGCGTATCTCTAGCATTTCTAGCAGATCATTTCCCTTAGAATAGGGTTACCATACTGATGTACAAAAACTGAATCGGCGAATACCCTGTAAGAAATAGAATTTTACCTTCAAGATAGGCCTAACGTCAGTATGTGTTACAGTATACTTTTGATAAAGAAGTATATTTTAGTCTGTGTGTTTCGACGCCTGTTCGAAAGAAACTGTAGAACAAATTTACTGTTCAACAATACTTTTCATTCTGTTTAATTAATCTTACTGTAAAAACGTGGTTATTTTCGCTGGCTGAAATTTTTCGCGATTGTAACATCAAGACGTTACGCGTGGGGGTATTTTTCGCGATAAAATGGCTTTCCCATTGTAAGAATACGGCGGGGATATTTTTGAATGGGGGAAATTTTCGTGAAGACCCTTGATTCGCGGAAAACGCGAGAATCTCCCCAACACGAAAATTTCCACTTTTACAGTATTGAGATCGTCAACTTGCACATGTTATTCTGGACATATCTTTGTTTTTTCTAGACTATCTTTCTATTTCATGTGCTATTATAACTTGAGTGTACAAAGTGTATGGATGGCTGCAAGAACACTAAGATAGAAATCAATATTTTCATTTCAACTATTCAAATATGGAGAGTTTGATGCAGAAAAGACGACAACAAATGACAAACATGCATTTACTACGGCATCACATTCAGTAATAACCACGGAAACCCCCTTATACATTTCATACACCGTTTTTTGGATCCAATTTAGGCCAGAAAAATAGTAATCATATTTTTACTATATTTTGAAGACATTGTTTTGACGAGGAGAAAAATCACGCGTAGAAACGGCTCAAGTTTGTAAAATTTAATCTAAATTCAAAAATTAAAGAGGGCTCTACTGAAATGATTTTGATGGCTCCGCTGGAAACACGTGTCTGGTGCATGGAAATTGGTTTGGAATTTTCTTCAAGAAGGTATAGAGTTGGAACCCTTCGACATTACATGTATTTGTAAGACATGTATACTATACAAGTTTTTCCTCTTTGTACATTGAACTCATAGACAAGTGTTTTTCAATCATTTGTGATATAATTTAGTACCGTAACGGAACAAAGTCTTTAAAATGTTAAAATTAATTCCAAAATTCTAATTCTGATAAATCTGAATCCATAAATATAAACCTTATAATGTGAAATCAATCAGATGATAAAAATAATAGATGTATAATATTAAAGTTACATTTGCTTACGTAAAGATCAAACCATGAATAAACTATTATGTCATTTTTTTTAATGGAAGCAAGTCAAGCATTAGACATTAGAAACTAGCTGGGTACAACGGTACATATGCCCTCACCACTGAATTCTGATATACCATTGCTTATAAAATGGGTAACCTAATTATAGCCTAGTTTTCTCCGAAGAACAACGAATGCAAACACTTGTAAGCACTTAAGTATTTGCATAAGGCTAGTACTGCAGCAAAACATAACATGATGAACGGATAACACGTGGAACGAAAAGAAATCGACGATCGGTATTAGCAGAGCCTGAAAAGAGAATGCAAGCAGGAGATGCTTACTCTTCCTGGACATCTGGTCTCACTCCCATATCGGGAGTTTGCTTCTTTTCATGTGGTGGAGGTTTTTGTTTATTTGCTTTGGTTCCTGTTTTATCCTGATTTTGTATGTCTTCGGTTTCTGATTTTTTGAATTATCGATATTGTGCTGTATACAGGGATATGGTCATTATCCATATTTGTCATGTAATAAACAAAGGGATATACAATGTACATCTAGTTCTCGTTGTTTTATTCATAAGATGTGTAGATATCAGATTTATTTACTTTTTTTTCATTATTTTTTCTTAAATGATGCTATGAACTTGAGACCTCTGGAAAATCGGAAAAGTGGGAGGGTTATGCGCACGTAATTCAGGATAACCACACCTTCTGCTATTTTTGTGGCAGATGGCCGTCCTAAGTCGGCAACGGTTGCCAATTGGTCTCGTTGGTTTATGTGTAGTCCTTTGTGTTTGATGTTTCTGTGTTGTGCGTTGACGTTCCTTGTCCCTGTTACGTCTCTTTCTGTGCTTGTCTGCTCTGTGTTTTTGCATTGGGTGCTTTGGAGTTTTGCTGTTGGTGCTGCAACCTGGTGTTGTTGGAGATCCCCTTCTTTGTTGAATACGGTACATTTGATGTGTATGTATATTCACAGTATTTTAAAGCTTACACATATATATCTATCTTATTTCACTGTTTATATATATGTAATGTTTTTTATCTTTAAATTGACGGGATCGGTGTATGTGCTAATGTGTATCCGTCCAGTATATAAGGAAGCGGCGTCCGTCGTGACACACTCTTTGTCAAGCTACCGAGGTGTAAGGTTCTAAATATAGTAACGCTAAACATTACCTGCAAAAGGTTGATAGCGATCGATAGGTAGCATTTGGTAATAAGGTATTGTGCTAGAGGCAAGGTGCGTTCCAGAGGCTATACAGTAACCTGTGGCTATTGTCAGAGGCGAGTGTCAGAGGTACTGTGTCAGAGGCTATACAGTTGTCAGAGGCAAGTACCAGAGGCAATCGTCAGAGGCAAGAGCCAGGTGACAGAGTGTCGTCATTGTCGTGTAAATAATCTCCCCTCTGTAATTATACCTTTGATTTGTTTCATGTACCAATCATTTGCTCAATCATTGGTCAATCATTTGTCGAATCGTCTAGTCAGGCAAGTAACTGAAGGAAAGTACTTTGATATTTGAATTTATATTGTTTTCCTACCGTAAATATTATATATCAGTAGGTGACCCCTACCTCGGTCACGTTACATAAAATTGGTGGCAGCGGTGGGATGATTTTTTTTCCATTTACAGTAGGATTAGTTGTAGTATGTCTGCTGACGATTTACAACGTGGGTGACATTGTTAGAGGCTGAGATTCAACTTATTGAACGTAGTATTCAGGAAAATGGTATGCGCCACTCGACTCCTAATACTCACTTACAAGGTAACGGGCCAGGTCATGTCTCCTTAGACTCTGGTATTGTTACAATGCGCAGATCCTCTGTCTCAGATGTCTGTGGTACCAACAGTCAAAGTACCAGGCGCAGAGTTGGTTTTGCAAACTCTGATAATATTGGTCAGTTATCTAGTGGTGTCACGTACAGGCACAATACAAACAGACAACAAGGTAACGTAGGTAATAATACACCTACTGGACAGGCAACGAGCAATGTACAGACACCAACTGTAACAAGCAGTGTACCGACACCAGGTCAGGTAAATAGTCATGTACAATCTCCTGCCTTTGACAGAAGGAGAGAGATAAAACCTGCCACTTACGATGGTAGTGGTAACTGGCTTGATTACAAATCACATTTTCAGTCGGTAAGTAAAATTAACAGGTAGACTGATGATGACAAGGGGCTTTACCTCGCAGCATCATTACGGGGTCATGCTCAAGCTGTACTTGGTGATCACCCTGACTCCAAGAAGGATGACTACACGTCGTTGATCAAAGCTCTTTAAGATAGGTTCCTTCCACCTAATCAAACAGAATTATACAGAGTTCAACTGCGGGAAAGGCGTAAGCGTGCGACAGAGACCATCCCGGAACTTGGTCAAGCTATACGTAGACTTACAAATTTAGCTTACGCAAGTGCACCGCCAGAGGTAAGAGAAACCCTTGCTAGGGAACAGTTTCTTGATGCCTTACCAGACTCTGACATGCGAATTAGAATTAAACAGGCTCGTCCCAAGGATCTGAATGATGCAATAAGGCATGCAGTAGAGCTAGAGGCTTTCCTTAGAGCAGAGGATAAAACTGCAAGTAAGGGCTATCAGCGTCAGGTTACAAGTGAAGCAAACGAGTCAGAGGACATGAAACGTCTGATTGAGAGATTGCAAAGTTCTGTGGAAACTATGGGTAAGGAAATACAGCAGTTAAAAACTGCAACGTCTCAGGCAAAAGGTAATCAAGGTCAACAGTTTCAGAGACGCAGGAAGAAGCTAGAGGGCCTAGAGTGTTACAATTGTCATGAGAAAGGGCATGTGAAAAAGAAATGTCCTAAGGCTATCAAAGGCCCAAATGAACACAAGGACGAGTCCAAGGCTCCAACACCAGGAGTAGGTAGTAACAAGCACGCGTCTGCATCTCTAGGTAATTGTTCAGGTGGTGCTGGTATATACGTAGACGTCCTTATAAATGGGGTCCCTGGTAAGTTTCTATTTGATTCAGGTTCAACTGTTACAATCATTTCTAGGGAACATTTCGAACAACTGAACCTGGTATTGCATGACACAGATATGAAGGTATTTACTGCAAACGAAAAAGAAATGCCAATAGATGGTTTCACAGAAGTTACCATAACACTTGGCCAGAAACAGGTAAAGATACAAGCAGTGGTATCTAGTATTCTAGCACAAGGTATATTAGGGTTAGATGCTCTTAAAGAGTGTGGCTATTTACTCGATATCAGTGATGCAAGATTCATCGCCAAAGACATGAGTCATACATTACCTTTGACATTTGAAGGTAGGGTAGGTTGTTTCAGGATTACATCTTGTCAGACGGTAAGCATACCACCAAGGGTGGTAATTCAAGGGAAAATTGACAAACAACCTAATGAGACATTGCCTTCGGTAGGTATCATAGAGTCGTCTGTGAAGTCACTGACAAGTTCTAGACCACTAACTGCCAGAGTACTAGTGGCAACGGATGATACGGGAATAATACCGGTGAGACTTCTCAATCTCGAAGATACATCTAAGGTAGTATACAAAGATACAGATATAGGGCAATTGGAAAGTGCTGAAGAAGTACAGGTGCCCCAATGCCAAGGTGAAATCTTAGATGAAGAGCTAGAAAAATTGGCGAGTGAGTCGTCTCGTAATCTGACACAAGACGAACAGTCACAAGTAAAAATTTCCTTTGCAAGCATAGTGCCATGTTTGCTAAAAGTAATAAAGAACTAGGTAAAGCGACACTGGTCAAACACAAGATTGACACTGGGACGTCAAGACCCATAAAGCAACCACTCCGTAGAGTACCCGTACATCTCACTAGTGAAATAGATAGGAATATTGACGAGATGCTTGAATACAATATTATAGAGCCATCGACTAGTCCCTGGGCCTCAGCTGTTGTATTGGCGAAAAAGAAAGACAACACGTTCAGGTTTTGTGTTGATTATAGGCGGCTGAATGCATGCACAGTGAAAGGTGCCTATCCCCTCCCAAGAACTGACGAGGCGCTAGACCACATGAAAGGGTTCTCTTGGTTCTCCACTCTCGATCTCTTCTCAGGATACTGGCAGGTTGAGCTAGATCCAAAGGACAAAGAGAAAACTGCCTTTGTGACAAGAAGAGGGTTGTTCCACTTTAACAAAATGCCTTTCGGTTTATGTTGCGCGCCTGCAACATTCGAGCGACTGATGGAAACGGTATTGGGACATCTGTCTAGTTTACTTGGACGATATAATCATCATGGGGAAGACATTCGATGAAATGTTGCTTAATTTAGGTAAGGTGTTTGATAGACTTAGGGAAGCAGGGCTTAAACTCAAGGCAAAGAAATGCCATCTGTTCCAAAGATCTGTGGCATACCTCGGGCATGTAGTGTCAGAGGAAGGTATCAGTACAGACCCTTCCAAAATTGAATGTGTTAAACAGTGGCCAACACCTTCCAACATTACTCAGGTAAGATCATTCTTTGACCTATTGCACGTAAATTAAAATATGTATTTGTTATTTCAAACAACCATACATTTAACTTTCTTGATACGAAATACAATCGAAATCTAAAACATTCTAAAATTAGGGCCGATTTTCCATGTTACCGAACCTGCTCCTTTCTACACCCTAGGTCCTGTAGCATCATATCTCATCCAAACTGCTACATCTTTCGACACTTTTTTTTGCTATATTAATTTTTTTAAATTGAGGTTCACTGGCGAGGGTTAAGTACACGAAACGTTCATATCTGGTCAATGCTGCCGATTTATCTGTTCTTAAATGATGCTATTAAATTTGAAGACGTTTAACATTTATGTAAATAAGTGCTTTCACATGTTCGCATTAGCTCTACGGAGAAGACTAGGTTATATTAGGGTACCCATTTCATAAGCAATAATATATCATAGCTCAGTAGTGAGGGCATATGTGGCTTTTGTAACCAGCTAGTTTCTAATGTCTTAGTATGTTAAACGTCTTCAAATTGAATAGCATCTTTTGAGAACAGAAAAATTGGCAACATGGGCCAGACATGCACGTTTCGGCTACTTAACCCTCGTCAGTGATCCTCAAATCTAAACAATGTAACATGCCAAAAAAGTGTGAAAGTTACTTTGTCGAAAAAGCGTACCGAAAGACGTAGCAGGATAGGTGGGATATGATGCTACAGGACCAACGTTTTTGAAATTTCAAGAAATGTTGATAACAGAAATTTTAGAATGCGTTGAAGAAACGATCAACCGAAATTGATCGAACTTGGCCACATGTGCCCTCGGGGACACCTGGTCCACCAGCAGTGACACTCACCAAGTGATATAAATGTTAAACGTCTTCAAATTGAATGACAGAGTCGCTTTTATTTAAGATTTGCCAAAAATAGCTCATTCATGGTTTGATCTTGACGAGACCAAATGTAACTTTAAATTGTGATTTACCATTAAACAATTATTTGCATGGAATTCAACTCAATATCAAATAATATTTTCTTTAAAAACGTTATACCTATATTATAATTGTAGTATGAATAAGCTGGCAAAGTTACCAATATCCGATGTACAGCTATACGCAGTGGTTTATGACGGTTATAAATCTTTCCTTATTAGGGGGTGTAAATACTTCATGCGATAAAGTAAAGGGAATAATAAAGTTTTACATATCCACAAGGGAAGCTGCTCAATATTTCCAGCTATAAATGTTCCCCTAAGGCACGGTCAAACAACATTATTTATTCTAACTTTTGAATATTCCTTTGAACTAATTCATTGATCTGTCCTCTTGTTTCTCAAGTTCTTATTGAGTTTCTGTTACATGTAGGATATAAAGATTTATATTTCCAATCAAAACTTTTCACAACTTTTCTTCTCATATTAGATGTTTTATATATTTCGGATAATTGAAGTTTCGCAACGAATCACTTCTGAAGCAATCATTCTTAAAGTCAGCATTTCGCATCTTCGACAAAAAGTTTTTTCCCAAACCTGATATGACTTAACTTTACTGAAGACTGGGTTAGCGCAGTGGTAGCGCGTTCGCTTCTAATCTCTAAGGTCCCGGGTTAGAATCCCAGATTCGGCAAAGGGTTTTATGTGGGAGGGTAGGTGGTCCCCCATCCAGGCCTCTGCAGGGGGGTTTTCTCCGGTTTCCTCCTGCTCCTTGGATCATCTTAGCCTACGTGAGACATTAATTAAAGTTGTGTAACTTGTCTGTTAAACGTTGTAAAATAAATAAAGTTTAAATAAAAAAAAAGAATACTTTGCCGAAGCAGGCCATGTTCACGTGGTTTTGGAAAACACAACTTCGATTGGTCGTTTTTTCAACGCATTCGAAAATCTGTGATATTAAAATTTCTTGAACTTTATAAAAGTTGATCCTGTAGCATCATATTACACCCATCCTACTACGTCTTACGGTACATTTTTGGACATAATAACATTCCCACTTTTGGCCATATTTCATTGTTTAGATTGAGGATCACTCCATGTTTGGTTCATGCTGCGAATCTGTTCTTGAATGTAAATTAACATATAATCGAATTCAAATTTAGTCTGAATTGATATTTATACCGGTTCAAGACCATAATTATTTTTAGAATGTCGAACATATTTTGGCGTCCCCTCTCACATGAGATCCTGTATCCACACCAGATAAACTTATTATTTGTAATATAATAGACTGATCATGTTAATCCTTAAACCAAAAGTTTGGCGAAGACTTTCTAGCCTCGAAAAAAAGAATATTTTGAAGTAGATGTATGCTTCATTAGATCAGCAACATCAGGATTAATAGGAATACTATGAAATCATTATATTTCGTGGGGCTCAATTTTCGTGGTTTTCGTGGATAGTTTCATCCACGAATTTACATCCCCAACGAATAATTATATATTTACAGGCGATGGACGTATATAACTAATACCTTCCAATAACGTGGACAAATAGATTAATTGCTTTTAAATTCAATGCTTGTCAGCACTGTTGTCAGCATCAGCCAAACCTTGCTAAACCCCCGTTTAATTAGGTCGTATTAAGCGACATCTTGGCGTGGGTGAAATATGCTAGTTGGCATGTGCGGCTGCCACGAAATTATGACCCCACGAAAATACTGAATCTCACGAATCCACGAAAATTGGGCCCCACGAAAATATATGATTTCACAGTATATGTTGTATTGTAAACTGAATAATGGATCTTATGTGCATTTCAAAATGTTATGTCTCATTAATTAAGTTTGAGGCCGATGTAGAGGGATTCCAAGCAATGAATATACGAAGAGGAAAATTCTAAACATGACATTAAGTTTATACAAAAGCAACAGTCAAGGACAGAACTCTACATTCAGGGAGATACCTTTTAGTTTTGAAATAATTTATTAAATTTCGTGACGGAGAATTAAAAACAGAATTGTGTTTCAAGTATATTGCTCAATCACTATGAAACAAGGAAACGGATCTCATGGAGGGACTTACAGCCCATCTGCAGAGATACCAACCTAATGGTTGAAATTATCCATAGTGAATTATATGTCTTATCATATACTCTAATTCACGTAACCATTTATTAGCCTTCCCATTGTCCAAAACGCGATCACGTTCAACGCGATTAATCGTCGTATTGAACAGATCATATTGACGCGTTTCCGGTTTGTGTATTAAAGGTAGTCGGCAGCAAATTGTGTGTTTCTGACATGACTGAGCATATTTGGCAGTAATTTTAAATGGAAAAAAATGAATAAATAAAATAAAATGAAAAATGAAGGGTAAACCATTTTACTAGAATGCAAGATGTTTATCTGAAAGTAAAGAAGAAATGAGAAAGCGAACAGTGCTTTAGGGAAGCAGAACATTATAATTCCATTTTCTTTTCCAGTCTTCATGTATATGATAAAACAATTATAGCACAGATGATTCGGTCGATATGATGATTTATGGAGTGATAAAACCAATATCAACCTCGGCCTTCGGCCTCGGTCGATATTGGTTTTATCACTCCATAAATCATCATATCGACCTCATCACTGTGCAATAATTGTATAATATTGTCAAAATGTAAATGCAACGTATGCGCATTTCAACAAGTATTGCGTTATCAGTGATGGTCAATACCGAAATAGAGGGAATCCGAATAACGAATACACACATATAAAGGGAGACATTCTATGCATGATCCGAAATGTGTGATAGAATACCAACTAAGATCAGGTTATCTCGAACAATGAAATCTAACTTTGGTCATGGATTTGCTCTTAAGACAAGGTATGACGTGTCGTGGACAAAGTCTGAATTCAAATAGTGACACCCTCTCATTTAGATTCTTAATTTTAGGTATCAGTTTTGTCAAAGGTGACTGTCCCGAAAATTCCTATTGGGTCTGTGAGTGGGCGCAATTTTATGAGAAAAAAAAAAATGCGGCGAAAACCATTGAAGAGATGGGGGATAGGCGGAAAACTACTATATTCTGATGAAAATTTAGAACAAAATGACATATTTTAAGGATTGCCATTGAACGAAAAATTAAGAAAAAAAAAACTTGAAAAATTCAGTTTCCATCTATGTGTTGAACTATCTCACTAGGTCAATACTTTGACAAAGAATAAGTTTGGATTATAGAGGAAAATGAACCCGCTCATTTATCACAGTACCTTTATAACAATGGCTATTGATGTCATTCATATAACAATACCACATGTCGGTCGTTAGGCCTTGGGTAACCAGATCACAAGCGGACGATATAACAGGATACCTTGTCTTTTTGTTTTGGATTTTTTTATTGATAATCATTAATTGTATTGATTATATACATTAACCTGGTCCATGTACAATCTTTCTATGAATAGAAAATTTAGATGAAGGTGTACATTAAATTTAGGTAAGACTAATACGTTACTATATCTAAGTAGTTTTTAGGTCTTCCGACTTCCGTCGGAAGACCTATTGTTTTCGTAACCGTGGAAAATTGGATCAGCGATTTCTCAAGAACCCTGTAAGCTAGGACAATGAAAGTTCTCCAACGTTACGTTTGGAGTAAAAGCTAGATTGGTCTTTTTTATTTTTGGTCTCTGTTATTTTTTTTATCATGTTTTTTAGTAGATTCAAATATTTGACGGGAGCGTCGAATTACTCAAAAGGACCAAAAATTTCATGTTTTGCTATTTGTAAGCTTAAATATCTTGTATTTTGCTATCTACAATTTCCATTCTTTTTGAAAGTCGACAGCCATGCAAGATATGAAATGCTAGATGCACACTGTAACGATTTATTACGATGACGTCCTTCACCGTCCTTCATATTTCCAAATTCAGAAGTTCATAGGAGGAAGACACTTTTTTGCTTATAATAGTAAACAAAAATTAAGCTTATGAAGTTTCCTAAAAATTTCAATATTATTATTTTTTATCCATATATCTGTCTTATTTAGTCTTTCTGATTTTTCCTATCTCTTACTGTTGAAAAGATATGAGCATCGAAATTTTGAGTTGGGTATTTCGATACACCTTCACGCCAACAGATCGGGCGCACACTAAAATTGGTAGTCCGAGTCCGACTCGAGAAAAGCAGTGTTGAGATTTTCAAATTCCGATTTCACGGCAATGATGAATATGCATTTCATAAATACATTTCGATATACACAATTTGATTTTAAAACAGTTGATTAATTTAGAAGAGATCAGCTACAAACCAGAATTTACACACAAAAAGTGGTAGTTTGATTCCGATTTCTAACCCACAAAACCTGTTTCTAAACTTCAATAACTATATTTTGAACATCAAGTTTAATTTCTAATTCTAGCAAACGTTCGAACATAATTTTCGGTTGGTTTATTTACAAATTGATAAACAATTTCTCCAACATTCTTCCCTCCCCTCGTTTTTCGAAAACAGTTCTGTTTATATTGAACGATGTCGCCATGATGGAAATTCAAAATGAACTTTGAAAAAAGGGAAGGGGGGGGGGGGGGTTTCCAAATTTGAACCTGCACAGCGAGAACCTCATGGTATTTATATATATATATTGAACGTAACTTGTTATTACCATTTCTCTTCTCAAGAAAATTGGTTCTACAGCTACGAGCTCGCCTTTTTTTATGGGGGAAGGGGGCAGGAAGAATTTGCAAAAAAAAAAAAAAAAAAAACACCGGCTCTGAAAAATGCTGAAAAAAATATTCCGGCCCAAAGGGCCGGCAATTTTTTTTCCCGGACCATGCAAAAGTAAGGATACATTGCATGATATGGAAATTTTTGCTGGCCCTTTGTGCCAGACAATTTAAAGTAAAAAAATTAATTAATATAAATACAAACTGTTCACATAGCTGTATCTACCAGAGACCTAATACGCATAGGCACAAAAATCTAGAAAAGGTTCTATTTAAACATCATACAATCTGTCTGAAATTCGCTAATTGCAAAGAGACATCTGAAGGAACGGTTATTAACTCATACTCTGGGTACCATTGCATTGCAAAGGTGAAGAGTACAATGTAATAAATTCAGTTCAGTTCAGTAACAGCGGGGAGTTTAACTTACACAGACATTCACAACATTTGACAATTTGTTTAAATCCGGCCCGAAGAACCGACGAAAATTTTTCTCCGACTCTGGTAATGGCTGAAAAAAATGGCCTGCTCAGAAAATTGTTGAAAAAATTTCCTGCCCCCCCCCCCCCCCCAAATCAAATGGTTGCTCACCAACAATTATCGGTTTGAAAATTTAATGTTATTACTGCTATTTGAAAACTTAAATATATAATATAAATACATGTAATGTGACGTCCTTCATATTTCCAAACCAAAAATTGTATAGGAGGAAAAAGAAGGGAGGAGATCTCCAACAAGACCCCGTTGCAGCATCAACAGTAAAACACCAAAACACCCCATGCAAAAACACAAAAGACGAGCACAGCATGAGACGGAAAAGAGACACACGACATGTAAACATCAAACACAAAAGACTACACATAAACCGACGAGACCAATGGATAACCGGTGCCGACTTTGGACGGCCATCTGTAACGCAAGTAGCAAATGGTGTGGTTATCCTGGATTACGTGCCCACAACTTCTCCAATTACCCAGAGGTCTCGAAGAACGTACAATTGTGGTGTAAAACAACCTCCTCACTGGAAGACACTCTTGTTGCAACCGCAACAAGAAACCTTTCTAGTTTTTTATTCTATTTTAGATATTAATATGAGAAAACATACATAAAGAAGTAAAAAGGAAATCTAGCTTCTTTCAGGGAGAATTTCCGTCATCATAGTAATTGTTCATCTAAGAGGGATTGTGCTCTGACCAATAGAAAAATAAGAATTTTCTTAATCTTTGTTCTATTTCAATAATGCCTCAATTGAAGCCATGCACTTTAACACGACTGACAAGGATTATTGTTTAAAAAATGATTAAACCCCCCCCCTAAAAATGTATAGCTGAATGAATCTCATCTATCCGTAATAGAAAACTGAAATATTGAAAGGGTGATCATTGACGGAAACTTTGAAAATTTCCATTGGGTTTCTCTTTAATAAAGATTGTTTTAATCTAAACAGATCATATGTATTCTTGAACTTGACTATTGAATCATCACTGATGTTAATTCATTCATTCATTCATTCATTCATTCATTCATCCATTCATTCATTCATTCATTCATTCATTCATTCATTCATTCATTCATTCATTCATTCATTCATTCATTCATTCATTCATTCATTCATTTACTTTTGACTGATTAAACTTGATATTTTTTAATCATCTCTAATGAGCATTCATTCATTCATTCATTCATTCATTCATTCATTCATTCATTCATTCATTCATTCATTCATTTATTTATTCATTCATTCATTCATTCATTCATTCACTTATGACTGATTAAACTTGATTTTTATTAATCATCACTAATGAGCATTCATTCATTCATTCATTCATTCATTCATTCATTCATTCATTCATTCATTCATTCATTCATTCATTTACTTATGACTGATTAAATTTGATTTTTTTATCATCACTAATGAGCATTCATTCATTCATTCATTCATTCATTCATTCATTCATTCATTCATTCATTCATTCATTCATTCATTCATTTACTTATGACTGATTAAACTTAATTTTTTTAATCATCACTAATGAGCATTCATTCATTCATTCATTCATTCATTCATTCATTCATTCATTCATTCATTCATTTACTTATGACTGATTAAACTTGATTTTTTTAATCATCACTAATGATCATTCATTCATTCATTCATTCATTCATTCATTCATTCATTCATTCATTCATTCATTCATTCATTCATTCATTCATTCATCCACATTAAGCACTGAATTGAAATTTTATTATCCAGAAGGCTGTTCTCGGATAGCAGAGTGAAAACGCCTCTTTGTTTATGTGTGACGTCACTTTTATACGTTTGCTCTTAGTGTTATATTAAGGGGTAACGAGTGGCTGGTAAGCGAGCTAACTCGCACAGTCAATTACTTCGTTTCAATCCGTGTTTAACTGTTTTCCCGTTAAAGTCAGAGTTAAATTTTACAAATTATCGGAACTCTTTAACAAAGAGATACATAAAAAGGTTGCGGTTTGACTCGCACCAAAACATTTTCGCACTGGAAATATTCGCATTTGACAACCCTTTCCTAGTTCAACGCGGGAATGCACGCACTACTTTTTAAAACATTGAGGATAAGATCCAAATGACTTGATCGCTAAATAATGGGAATGTTCACTCAAAATTTTACGGTTAAACGAAAAGAATCTATTTTTTTATATAGCATAATTTTTATCAGGTCTGGTGCTCTGGATCAGTGGAAATCGTCAGGACTTATTCTTATTTCCTCAAAATTGTATAATTCCCATTACCTTAAATTTTATTTTATTTGGCTGATTTTTCTCGTCTTAACATATAAATTTTATAACAACAATAGGTTAGAGGACATGCAACCCCCCCCCCTCATTTGCTTGGACCCCCCCCCCCCCCCGCCTTGGAAAAAAAATCTAATTACGTTCATTTAGAAAGTCTAAATAATTCTTAATCGGACCAGGTTTTTATTCGAAAATGAGAAGGAAATGACGTGTCGTGTGATTGGCACTGATTGCCTTTATTTCACATGAATATATTATACAGGAAAGATAACTCTAGCAACTTTTTTATTTGAAACTTTGAAGCTGATCAGATTTGCCGAACTGTAACATAAAAGTATTGATGGATACCTCAGTGTTTCATGCTTTTTTCTACTTTTTATGTCCCAGTACATGAATATTACATAAGTTGCATCCCCCAAAAAATATTCTGCAACAGTAATTTTTTTGAGATTTCTATTAGGTGTACAAATTTTGTGCATTGTCTCATGAGACTGTCATCATCTTCAATATCAGTTTCTGATGAAATATTGATGGAAAGGTGTATCAAAATTACTGTCATATGCTTCAAAATCACTCATATTTTCAGTAAATAATAACAAATAACTGAAAAAAATTATTCAGATTTTAATTTTTTTCTGTCATTTATACAAGCAGACACTCGTTACCCCTTAATAAAACATCGAAAATAGCGAATATAGTCGAGTAAAGTTGTCCTATGTACAGTTGAAGACGATGTAAGATGATTTAAACACACCTGTACGGATGACTTAAATATTTATCTAAACTACTAATTAATGTTTGTAACTGTAATCCATCTAATTTACCCATAAATCATTTTCGATTGGTTATATACTATATTAGACTGAAATATAAATATTAACGTCACTCTCTATAATCTCTGTTTTTCAAATACCTTTTTAAAAAGAGTTTTCAATTTGGAGTAATGTACCCAGGATATACTATAGTATTGCAATTTAAACGGAGATTTCTTACTCATTTAAGGAAATTCGTGACCCGCGTGTGCTCTTAAGTTAGTCTGGATACTATATAAGGGGCAAGTAAATCATTTTATCTATAACCACTAAACAGCTAGCATATATATAATAATAAATTGATTCGCTCCTCTCCTTTCTCTCAACAATTGAATGACATGTTAAAACAACTGATTTCAGAGTATCTCATCAGAAAAAATATAATTTATCAAAGAATTATCAAGCCTAAATCACTCAAATGTCGATATCAATAGAAAGATTTTTGAAGACCTGGCCTTCATAGTAGTCAAAAATAAGGTAAACTGATCGATACTCCCCGAATACAGCAATTTTTATACAAGCGAACATTTTCTGAGTGTCTCCGGTCATTCCGCAATAATAATAAATTACCTATGTCTGTAAGTTCGTTGTTCAATTCTTAGATTTGGCCTATAACCCTAATTTGACACTGTCGACTTTTTATCTAAAAGCCTATATCCTGCAACGAAATTTGTGACGTTTGAACAAATTATTCCCTTGAATTTATGCGGTACACCTTCTGGACTTTTTGTACATAATTCTTCATCAACCCTAAAAAATCTGTATTATATTTAAAGAATGTACATGTATTCAACTTGTGTAATTTTAGTCAGAATTTCAGATCTTTTGGATTGAAATAGATTTTAATACATGTCTCTGCAGAAAAAAAAGCTATCATTAGCCAGACAATGACCTTGACCTTTAATGAATGGCCTTCAGGGAACTTAGTCCTGAAAGAAATATCCTTTTAAACCTTTCTATAAAATATGATTACATTCTAATAAGCAGCCTCTATCTTAACACCCCTTGAAATTATTAGTAACAACCCTCCCTCCTTCGGTTTACCATTTCTCATCAACGTAGAGAAAAAACTCAAACCCTTAGCATATATGTAAGAATGTACAATTTGGTTACATAATACAAAATTTCTAAACGTTTTAACTTTAAACAGATTTTGAATGATTTACTGAATTATTTATTGCACAAAAGGCAATTTTTAGCAAAAAATGACCTTGACCCTTGATGGATGATTTAAAGTGCCCTTGGTCTAGAAGGATAATTTTTAATCAACATTTATGTCAAATATGATCAAATTCTGTTGTAAGGTCAATGAAATAAGAGCTCGGACGGACGGACAAACAGACGGACGGATGGACAGTTGGACACGACCGCTCATAAATTTTCGGGCGAGCAGAGCGACATTATCGATTTTAATATTTTGAAAGCTTCGGAGTTTTCCGTTGATCATGACAGTTTCTCTTGGAAATATTTTAATTGATTACCTCAGCAGTATCTTTCCTTCGGAGCTTGAAGTCAAAGAAACTACAGAGACAAATAATTCAGCATCCTATTTGGACATAATGTTGTCCTACGACACTGATGGTCACATGAACATCTCACTCTATGACAAACGTGACGACTTCAATTTCAGCATTACAAACTTTCCTTTTCTGAGTAGCAACATCCCTTCATCGCCTGCTTATGGCGTGTTCATATCTCAGTTGATACGCTATGCCAGAGCAAGTACCAAATATACGGATTTTGTTCTGAGAGCTAGGCGTCTTTCAGATAAGCTTCTCAGTCAGGGATATGTTTGTGACCGACTAACATCGTCACTGAGGAAGTTCTACGGTCTATATGGGGAACTCGTCATACACTATGATGTCCCACTCTCCAGAATGGTGGATGATATTCTGTCATAGACCATTTGAACCATCCAACCAAAGATTGTACTCTATGTCTTCCGAAATGGAAGTAACCGGATGTGACAGTTCTACCGAATTGAAGCGGCGGGTGTTGCAAGCAAGCAGGAGATGCTTACTCTTCCTGGGCACCTGGTCTCACTCCCATATCGGGAGTTCGCTTCTTTTCATATGGTGGAGGTTTTTAATGGTTTGCCTTGGTTCCTGTTTTATCCTGATTTTGTATGCCTTCGGTTTCTGATTTTCTGAATTATCGGTTTTGTGCTGTATACAGGGATATGGTCATTGTCCATATTGGTCATTTCAACTTTAAAACTTTACATTCAAATAAACATCAAGTAACATTTCAGATTATTCGCAACAGTTCAAAAGCAGTTCGCTTCTCAAGCAAATATTCTTCAAAGTACTTCATACCAAATAGTTAAGACGGCACTTTCCAAACAATACTTACGTAAATGTGAAACGCAAGCATTTGGTTAAGGTCCATGGCAAATTCTTCATTCTGCCTTCTCAATCACTTTGATTATTTTTATGTGGTTTAAATCAACTGAAACTTGAAACAGCGATTTTTATGCTCCCCGAAAAATTTCGGGGAAGCATATAGTCGTCGTCGTGTCCGTCTGTCCATCCGTCCGTCCGAGCTCATATCTCCTAAATCCTACATTAGAATTTGATCATATTTCACACAAATGTTTCTTAGATAGATCCTTTGGGACAAAGATCACTTAAGGTCAATCGTCAAAGGTCAAGTTCATTTCCATTGTACAAATATGTTTTTTTTGCAATTAATGATTAAAGAATTGATTTTAAAATCATTGTTTTGTCCAAATGGTCTGAAATGTCGAATAATGTTAGAAAAATGCATTATCTTTGACAGATGTAGCGGGGTTTGAGATTCTTTTTATTGCATTGTACACGTAGCCAAGTTGGATCAACTTCGGCTGATCGTCCGTCTCTTCAACGCATTTGAAATTTTCTGTTACGAAATGTCTTGAAATTCCTAAAACGTGGGTCCTGTAGCATCATATCCCAACCATTCTGCTACATCTTTCGGTATATTTTTGTACATAATAATTTCACACTTTTGGCCATATTACACTGTTTAGATTGAGGATCAATGACGAGGGTTAAGTACCCGAAACGTGCATGTCTGGTCCATGCTGTAAATTTATTTTGTCTTAAATGATGCTATTGAATTTGAAGACGTTAAACATTTATGAGAAATTGTGTGCCACAGGGGTTGGTGGTTGGGGTTGTTACAAATTACCTAAGGTGAATGTTAATACAATGTACAAGTATATATAAAGTTAAACCTCTTCAAATTCAAAAGCATCATTTAAGGCCTGATAAATTTACAGCATGGACCAGACATAATTTAAGACCTGATAAATTTACAGCATGGACCAGACATGCACGTTTCGGGTACTAAACCTTCGTCAGTGATCCTCAGTCTAAACAATGTAAAATTGCGAAAAAGTATGAAATCATTATGTCCAAAAATGTACCAAAAGACGTAGCAGAATGTGTCGAATATGATGCTACAGGACCCACGTTTTAGAATTTTCAAGAAATTTTGTAACAGAAAATTTCAAATGCGTTAAAGAGACAGACGATCAATCGAAGTTGGTCGAATTTGGTTACATGTGCCCTCGGGGACTCTTGGTCCACCAGCAGTGACACAAACCAAGTAGTTCAGATGTTAAACGTCTTCAAATTCAGTAGCATCATTTAAGACCTGATAAATTTACAGCATGGACCAGACATGCACGTTTCGGGTACTAAACCCTCGTCAGTGATCCTCAGTCTAAACAATGTAAAATTACCGAAAAGTATGAAATTATTATGTCCATAAATGTATCAAAAGACGTAGCAGAATAGGTGGGATATGATGCCATATGACCCATACTTTAAAACTTTCAAGAAATTTTGTAACAGAAAATTTCAAATGGGTTTAAGAGACAGACGATCAACCGAAGTTGATCGAACTTGGGTACATGTGCCCTTGGGGCTGCTTATGATAGTTTCATCATATATTCTATAATTTGTTTGTTACGATAGGATAGTACCTTCAGGAAAAGGGTCACTTTGGGTCATTCATATCGGTCAAGGTCATTTTCAGACTAAAAATAGCTATTCTTGTATACAAGATATCATGGAATCATTAATGACTATTTGCCCCTAACGGGACGAAAATACCCCCAGCAGCTATATTTTTTGAAAAGTTATCTTGGGATCAAGGTCAAGCGTCAATTGTGACCTTGACCTTTGACCTATGACCTTTTTCCAAGGTCACGACACACCCTTATGCCATAAGGAACATTTCTGTGAAATATTATTGAGATCCATCCACAGGGGAAGGAGTTATTCTCAAGGTTTTACTAATGATGTCTATTGTGACCTTGACCTTTGACCTATGATCTTGGTTCAATGTCATGATACACCCTTAGGTCCTAAGAAACATTTTTGTGCAAAATTATTGAATTCATCAACAGGGGGAGGAATTATGTTCTGGACAAGGTTTTATTATAATGTCTTTTTTGACCTTGACATTTTACCTATGACCTTCAATGTTCAATGTCATGACACACCTTAGGTCATAAAGAACATTTCTGTCGAATATTACTGAAATTCATCCACAGGGGAGGAGTTATGCTCTGGACAAGGTTTTTCAAATGATGTCTACTGTGAAATGGTGTGTCAAAAAGAAAGGGAGAGGGGTATTACGCATAACTTCAGAAATGAAAAATAGTGTGTCAAAAAGAAAGGGAGAGGGGTGTTGCGCATAATTTCAGGTGATTGCAAAGTGTATACAATGAACATGTGACCTTGACCTTTGACCTATGACCTTGACCCTTGACCTGTGACCTTTGTTGCGTACAAGAGAAATGGTGTATCAAAAAGAAAGGGAATGGGGTGTTACGCATAACTTCAGGTGATTGCACAGTATATACAAATATACAAAGAACATGTGACCTTGACCTTTGACCTATGACCTTAGTTCAAGGTCATGACACACCCTTAGGTCCTAAGGAACATTTCTGTGAAATATGATTGAAATCAATCCACAGGGGGAGGAGTTATGCTCTGGAGAATGTGTGATGGACAGACACGACAGACGGACAGACAGGGTGATTCCTATATACCTCCTAAACTTTGTTTGCGGGGGTATAAAAATCAGTATTTAATCCAAATGATATGAAATTTTGAATTATGATAGAAATATGCATAATCTTTTAAATATGTTAGGTGTTTGAGATTTTTTGTTGCGTACACGAGAAATGGTGTGTCAAAAAGAAAAGAAGAGGGGTGTAACGCATAACTTCAGGTGATTGCACAGTATATGCAATGAACGTGTTTATTTGTAGTTGTCATTATTGAAATAAATGTTGTATAGTACCAATTTTGTTACACTAGACACGTGTTTCGGATAGACATTTTCATCCTCGACAGTAGTACCTCATGCCAAACAGTTTAAATAAAGCCAAAGTGAATTTTCCTAGCGCCATCTACAATACAGAGCTTTAATTCCCTCTTGCCAAAATGGGTGGCTCCAAATTTTGTGTGGGGTTTATTTAGAAGCGTACTTAATAGGGCTGGGACGATTCAGGCATCCTTCGGTTCGGTTTCGAATCACAAAGCCTCAGTGCGGTTAATATTTCGATTTGATTCATTTGAATGAGAAAAAATACAAAATAATTTGTTAAATGCACAAAATTAACAAAAAATTTATTTGACCAACTTATCACTTCTGTCTAACATTATAGAGCATTAATTTACATATATCTGAAGAATATGAGGGTATATACAATGTACCATTATTTACAAAAATTATCAGTTTTACATCCCAAACTATTGTGGATACATGTGCTCCAATAGTATGTAACAGTATGTATACTGTGAGACATTAAATATACATACCAAGTTCAACACCTCATTTTTCAAAACCGAAGTACTGACAGGTCTCATAGGACTTTCACAGTAAATATTCTAGTGGACATAGCTTTCCTGACATAATATTTGGCGACTACAATCCCCTTTTATTCTTGTTGTTGCTTGCACTAGAGCTACCTCTTACCAGTTCACGGAGAGCGAAAGTAGATCTTACTTTCACTTTCCGTTTCATCATCAAAAGAGGCCTTAAAGTGGGGAAGGGTGGGGGTTACCTACACGTAAATCGGCGCGATAAATGAATGTTAGCTCTTTTCTTACTTTCTGGCTTTCTTAAAGGTAATTTCTAAGCTATTTCAAACATTTTCTGGTCACTATTTGGCTTAAGTTTACTCTGATTATTTACGTCTGAACCGAATCGAAATCTGCAATTCTACGTCGGTGCATCGAACCGACATTGCTTAATTCGAAGCACCGAAATTATCGGTGCACCGCCGAGCCCTAGTATTTAAGTGAAAAAAATACGGTCAAAAATTGTTGGAGGGTAGGCCCAAAGAGCTTAATTCTGAACATGACCGAAAAAAGTTATGCCGAAACCCAGCTAAAGACAGAGCTATGCGATGATAGAGATACTCTTTAGTTTCAGTAATTTAAGTCTAATTTGATTAAAAGAAATTTAGAATATATTTCAATGCAGTGCGTAAACACTAAACATAGGTGAACGATATCCTCGGGGACTTACAGTCCACCAGCAGTGATACCTTAATCCTCGTCAGTAGTACTTCATGTCAAACAGTTTAAATAAAGCCAAAGTGAATTTTCATGGCGCCATCTACAATACAGAGCTTTAACTTCCTTATTCCAAAATGAGCGGCTCAAAATTTTGTGTAGGGTTTATTCAGAAGCGTATGTAAGTGAAAAAATATGGCCAAAAATCGTTGGAGGGTAGGTACAAGGAGCTTAATTCTAAACATGACCGAAAAAATTATGCCGAAACCCAGCTAAGGACAGAGCTATGCAATGAGGGAAATACTGCTATAGAGCCGTTTTCCATAATAGCAGTTTTCCGGGTACATCCTACTATATAGTAGATTTTTCCCCCGGAAATGTGACTATATAGTGAATTGACTCCCCGGAAAATCTACTCTATAGTAGTTCTTCCCCTCGGAAAATCTGCTATATAGTAGAAAATCCCCGGGGGAAAATCTACTTTATAGTGGATTTTCCGTCAAAATGGGGGGGGGGGATAGTATAGTAAAAAACTGCTATATAGTACTTTATCCCACCCACCGTTTTCCCGGAAAATAAGCTCAGAAGCGTAGAAACCAGCTAGAGGCTAAGTTGCACTTCTGTATAATAGCACATATACATGTCGAGACTGACTTATCTGTCGAGACTGTCTAAATTATATTAAGGCAATTATTCAGAACATATCTTTTTTTGTGTTGGAGCAAAATATGAGTTCCATATCCCATTTAAATGAATGTGTATTTTGGGATTGAAATATTAGTTTCATTGAAACATTGCACTATTATCAGAATGTTCGGTTTTATTTCTCATATCCAGAATATAAATTATAATCGTTTTTGATTATTTAAGATTTTTATTTCAATTGGCATTAGATTTTGCATGAAGATTGCTTTATTGCTAAATAAATTTTTGTTTGATTCGAAGAACTTTTTAATATGCTTATCTTCGATTTTATCACTCATGTAACCAACTTTTAGTAGTGCTGTATATTGATATTGAAAGATTGAAGAGTATCGATACTTTGAGATTTTCAATACGTATCGATACACAAGGGCTGAGTATCGATACTTTCAATAAATTAAATATATACTTTTAATTCGTTTTTTTATATTTCTTCTGAATCTTCTCCGATCACTTGTACGTTTAGGCATATAAGTGCAAAAAAAAAGCCTCTGGGCACCTGGTCTCATTCCCAAATTGGGAGTTCGCCTCTTTTCATATGGTGGAGGTTTTTTATTGTTTGCTATGGTTCCTATTTTATCCTGATTTTGTATGCCTTCGGTTTATGATTTTCTGAATTATCAGTTTTGTTTTGTGTAATGGGATATGTTCATTGTCCATATTTGTCATTCTATCTTACATTGAGTTGAAAAACGAAATGGTGAGGTAAGTTTTTGGCAGCATTTTCACAAAATCGATGCTGAGTAATGTAAAAGAAATGTAAAAATAAGTCTTTGGTTGACAAAGAAACACTTTACATAGCTGCCATTATTATCTTTTCATTCCTTTTTCATTTTTGAATGGAAAACCTGAATTAAAAATTTTGTTGTTTATTTTTGTTCTGTTGTCATTGATTATAAAAACATAAAAAATCCATTTATTGATTCATTAACATGATAAATTTGAAAAAAATGAAAAAAAAAAAATGCGTATTGTATTGAAAATATTGAGTATTGAGGCAAAATGTATTGTATCGTAATGTATTGAAAAAATTATTTCAATATACAGCACTAACTTTTAGAGGCACTTTTGTGTAATTTCTTAACTTTTCTCAGATTTTGTCTGCTTTTTGTTGCAGTACATTGCATGAACATCAGTGTAAGTCCATCTGGGAAAATTATTTAGAGTTGTATATCCGAAATTTGATAGTAATGTTCATGCACAAAATGATACTTTTTTGCATATTACATTGTTTAGATTTAGGATCACTGATGAGAGTTAAGTACCCGAAACGTGCATGTCTGGTTCACGTTGCCAATTTATTTGTTCTTAAATGATGCTATTCAATTTGAAGACGTTTACATTTATACCACTTGGTGAGTGTCACTGCTGGTGGACCAGGAGTCCCCGAGGGCACATGAAGCCAAGTTCGATCAATTTCGGTTGATCGTTTATTCAACGCAATCTAAATTTCTGTTATCAAAATTTCTTGAAATTTCTAAAAAGTGGGTCCTGTAGCATCATATCCCACCCATCCTGCTTCGTCTTTCGGTACCCTTTTTCGACATAGTAACTTTCATACTTTTTTGCATATTACATTGTTTAGATTTAGGATCACTGATGAGGGTTAAGTACCCGAAACGTGCATGTCTGGTTCACGTTGCCAATTTATTTGTTCTTAAATGATGCTATTCAATTTGAAGACGTTTACATTTATACCACTTGGTGAGTGTCACTGCTGGTGGAGCAGGAGTCCCCGAGGGCACATGTAGCCAAGTTCGATCAATTTCGGTTGATCGTTTATTCAACGCAATCTAAATTTCTGTTATCAAAATTTCTTGAAATTTCTAAAAAGTGGGTCCTGTAGCATCATATCCCACCCATCCTGCTACGTCTTTCGGTACCCTTTTTCGACATAGTAACTTTCATACTTTTTTGCATATTACATTGTTTAGATTTAGGATCACTGATGAGGGTTAAGTACCCGAAACGTGCATGTCTGGTTCACGTTGCCAATTTATTTGTTCTTAAATTATGCTATTCAATTTGAAGACGTTTACATTTATACCACTTGGTGAGTGTCACTGCTGGTGGAGCAGGAGTCCCCGAGGGCACATGTAGCCAAGTTCGATCAATTTCGGTTGATCGTTTCTTCAACGCAATCTAAATTTCTGTTATCAAAATTTCTTGAAATTTCTAAAAAGTGGGTCCTGTAGCATCATATCCCACCCATCCTGCTACGTCTTTCGGTACCCTTTTTCGACATAGTAACTTTCATACTTTTTTTGGCATATTACATTGTTTAGATTTAGGATCACTGATGAGGGTTAAGTACCCGAAACGTGCATGTCTGGTTCACGTTGCCAATTTATTTGTTCTTAAATGATGCTATTCGATTTGAAGACGTTTACATTAGTCTGCATTGTCAGTCATTCCGTCCCACTTTCAATTTACGTACTATAACTTAAGAACTCTTTCGCGTATTTAAACCAATACCGGTATTAGATATATTTGAATATTATATGGTTACTTGTCAAGATGGAAATATGCTTATTGCTTTTTGGTCAGTATGTCAAAGGTCAATGTCACTTTTAGTAAAATACACTTAAATTCTTGGTTTACATAAGGTACATGTAACTCTTTCAGAACACTTTCTTATATTGAAACCAAATTTGGATATATGCTTACTTATTAAGAAAGGAAGATGCCTATTCAGTTTGGGATCAGTAAAAGGCCAAAGGGTAAAAGGTCAAGGTCACTGTTGGGGAAAATACATTCAAAATCATAGTTTGCAGATGATGATTCAAGAGCCTTTTCACTTATCCACACTAAATTTGGAAATATACTTATTTGTCAGGGGTGAAAAACGGTTACTAAGTTTAGGGTCAATAGGTAAAAGGTCATTGTTTAAAAAAATACTCTTTAAGGATTCACGATTTCCAGACGATAACTCAAGTCGTAGAACCCTTTTACCTATCCAAGCCAATTTTGGATAGATGTTTACAAATTTGGAGGGGAAGAAGTTTATGGAGTATTAGGAATAAATAATTAGTTTGTCAAAGATCAGACTCATTGTCAAAAGAGGAAGAAGTCTATTGATTTTGTGGTCAATAGGTGAAGGTCACTGTTAGAAAAAATAGACCTAAAATACCGTTTCACCTATTTACATCAAATATGAATATATACTTTCTTATTAGGATGGAAAGATCGAAGTCTATTGAGTTTGGGGAATATAGCGTGTCAAATATCAAGGTTATCGTTTGAAAAAAGGCATCAAAATGATGCTTTTTAAATTATACAAATGTAGTAGACTTTCCCCGGGGGAACAGAGACTATATAGCAGACTTGCGAATATATATATAGCGTGTCAAATATCAAGGTTATCGTTTGAAAAAATGCATCAAAATGATGTTTTTTCAAATTATATACATGTAGTAGACTTTCCCCGGGGAACAATGACTACATAGCAGACTTTCCCCGGGGGAATACTGGCTTATAATACACTTTCTCTGGGGGGACTGACTATATAGAAGACTTTCTCTGGAAGAAGGTATGTAGTAAGCTTTCCGAAGGGGAACTGAAGAATATGTCTCGTGGAAAGTGTAGACGACTGGCTATATTGTAGTCTTTCTGCATGAATTTTTGGCTATATAGTAGACTTTCCAATGGGGGACGACTGGCTATATAGTAGATTTTCACCCGGTTGAGTGATTACTGGCTATACTGTACCGGTTGAATACTGACTATATTACTTACTTATAAGCTTTCCAAAGGGGAACTGAAGATTATTTCACTTGAAAAGTGTAGACTTTCCTCGGGGGAAGACTGGCTATCTAGTAGTCTTTCCCCATAGGAATTCTGGCTACATAGTAGAAGACTGGCTATATAATAAATATTTACAGGGGGAAGACTTACCATATAGTAGATTTTCCTGGCGAAGACTGCAGGCTATTTACATGTAGTAGACTTTCCCCGGGGGAAGATTGGCTATATAGTAAGCTTTCCCCAGGGGAATCAAATAATATTCCACACGAAAAGTGTAACAAATGACGTATGGGAGATTAATAATATTTAAAGGAGGCCGTTTTGCTACGTCATTGTCACTTTGAATAGAAATGGTGACTTTTCCTGAGGGAATACTGGTTATTTAGAAAACTTTATCCGGAGAAGAAAAGCTATAAAGTCATCGTTCCCATGGGAAGCAAGGCTATATACTTTCCCCTTTTGTGAAATAAACATGTAATAGACTTTTTAATGGGAGAAGACTGACTATATAGTAAACTTTCCCCGGGGAAGACTGATTATAAAGTAAACTTCCCCCTGGGGAAGAATGACTATTTAGTAGACTTTCCGCTGGGGGAAGACAGACTATATAATAGAATTTTCCCGGCTGAATACTTATATACGTAGAAGACTTTCCCAGGGGAAGACTGACTATCCAGAAGAAGAATAGCCATAAAGCAGACTTTCCCGGGGGGGGGGGGAGGAAACTGGCTATATAGTAAGCTTCCCCGGGGGAATTGAATAATATTTCATATAAAAATTGTTCAAATGAGAATACGGAAGGTTAATTATATTAAAACGATGCCATATTGCTACGTCATTTTCTATTTGAAAAGAAACGGTTAAATTTTGTAAGAATATGGTAGATTTTTTCTGAAGGTAGACTGCTTATTTAGAAAACTTTCCCCGGAGAAGAAAAGTTATAAAGTCATCATTCCCATGGGAAGCATGGCTATATACATTCCCTTTTGTGAAGAATAATTATATAAATGTAGTAGAGTTTTCAATGAGAGAAGATTGACTATGTAGTTGGCTTTCCCCGGGGAAGACTAACTATATAGTACATGTACATGTAGACTTTCTCCTGGATAAGACTGACTGTATAGTAGACTTTCTTCGGGATACGACTAACTTTATAGTAGACTTTCTCCGGGATAAGACTGACTATAAAGTAGACTTTCTCCGGGATAAAACTGACTATATAGTAGACTTTCTCCGGGATAAGACTAACAATATAGTAGACTTTCCTTTAGGGAAGACTGGCTATATATAGTAGATACTCCCCGGGGAAGAGTTACTATATAGTAGATTTCCCCGGGGGAAGACTGCCTATATAGTAGACTTTCCCCGGGGAAGATTGGCTATATAGTATAAGTTTAAATTGTCCACGTTCCTCGCAAACTCTGCTTGGTATTTCTATCGCGTCTATAACGTGTCTACCACTCCGCTGCATTTTTTCACAAACCGGCTTGGAAGTCACTTTTTAAAGTCAGTTTGTCAACAAATATTGTTGTAATTTCTATACACATATTTCAAAGACGTGTGGTATGACATTTATTTTTATAAAAGGCTCATGATGGAGACTAGCTGATGCAGCTGTCGGAAATCGGTCAATCTATACACCCTGTCCTCATACACGTTTCTTGCATGAAGCATGCGTGATTCTATCGTAAATCTAGCGCATTTCATCTTTTTTTATAATGTAAGTGATCTATTCGTAGTTCTTAGCGGTATACGCATTGTTCATTAAACATACGCAGACATACGTGAAACGGTTGTGAAAATCTCCAACTTTGCGTAAGAATCGTGTATGCATTGCGCACATACGAGTATGAATTCCGCATGAATTGCGTAAGAACTGCGAAAAAATAACATTCTAATGCAATGTCGCTATAGTTAATGTCGAATGTCATTGGTTGTTTGCTCCTTAGTTACGACTGTAAAACGAGAACATACTATGCTTTGACGTTGCTAACGTCACTTTTCGCCTTATATTCACAAAAATATAGACTGCATTAGAACTGGAATAACTAGATACGCTAACGCGTCGCCAGAAAAACTCAGTTTGCGACCGTAAAAATCAGCATTTACTGTCTGCAAACATAGCGTCAGAAGCTAGTTATTCCCTAATTAATTTAACGCATATATCGCGTAAATCCAAAAAGTCGAAACATTAAGTGTCGCTCAAAACCGTTTTCACGTATGTCCGCGTATTCTCATCCCGGACTCCACTCGCTGCTAATAGCCACAAATGATTTCATTTCGCTTGAAAAAGTTATGAATAACGTATATCGCGCATATATTGCGCTTGAAAAAAATACGAATTACGTATATTGCTCATGTATTACATGTACGTAATTCCGGGTATGTATACCTCAACATTTGGACGTAGTATTTGCATAATTCTTGCATAAGTGTTTGTTGACACAACCTTCAAATACAAACTATATAAATGCTAATGAAAACGAGAGGCCCAAGGGCATATCGCTCACCTGAGTTGCAGACGAAGGCTCGATGGTGGCAAATGAGGAAAATTGTTCAAACCAACAGAGTTCTTAACGGTCATATTTGTTGACCGATCAGCATGAAAAACACAAACTTGGCAAAGGACCTTGAGTACTTAATTCCTGGAATTTTTCAATCCGTTACCATGGTTACAGATGGGATATCATTATAAAAGTTCACAGGAAGGTGGGAAATTGTGTGACCTATCTGTTAATAGCAAAAAGTAAAAAATGTCGTATGTGTTACTTACGACCTTTCAATTCTACAGCGTCGATATAGGTTATGTTGCTCAATTCTGTGAGGTATTATGTCCCTTGAATCAACATTTTGTTGTTTCTTGACATTTCAACGTGTTAAAGGAAAACTACCTCAGAAAATCAATTCATTGTTATAGATTTTACACCATGTGAAACAGTACAATTTAAATATGGGTTATGTTGCTCAATTATGTGCTGTCTTATGCCATTTAAATGTATATTCATGGTTTCAGTAGCCTATGTGCAACATATGTCCGGCGGGGGTATCATTGATCCTTAGATCAACAATAGATTTCATTTAGATTAAACTACATGATGTTTCATTTTTGGGATAAAAATCCGAATCTAAGTTTGACATCCATTTCATACTCAATAGCCGATGAAGTAATGTATCCCCTTCCACATCTCAACTTCATTTTTGAACCGTCTGTTTCTTACAGATCTACCAAGTAGGTCAATGTACCCTAGCTAACAGCAAAGGGGATTGGCTTTGTGGTGTGTATCCCTCTCCCCCACAGAAAAATTATTGAAAAAAACTTCTTTCCCATTCAAGGTTTAGAATAGATAAAATTGAAATTACATTTTCAAACAAAACGGTCATTCGTCGTAAAGGGGAGGGGAAGGGTAGGGTGGGGTGGGATGGGGTTGGGGTGAAGACCCATTTGGGATGGAGGCCTTTTGATGTACCCAACGCCCACTCTAAACTCAAAGTCTGTATCCGCTCCTGTGTACATGTACGTCGATTCCTTTCGATACAAAATATACGAGGGCTGATTGATATGTTGTGAGACTCTGTTTTCTGGGATGGATAAGGTATTCTGCTGATAGAATATCTCCAAAAAGGACAAACAATCAATGGCACATACTATGCTTCACTTCTGACATAGTACTGAACGGGAAAATATTAAACTTAAGGTAAGGGTTGCGACTACAGGGAGATAACTCTATTTTTATGTCACGTAATACTTATAACCGACATGGTCGATTAATGGCATAAGCTCAGTTTGTTGCATTATTTCAGAAAAAAATAATACTCCTTGAAATTTTCATTGCTGAATGGGTATTTTGGGGAAAAATGCATGTTTTTTAATTATAAATCGCTGAAAATTGGAAGAAATTGTCATTTTCGCATGAGTTCTGCTTCTAAAGATTCAAACATCAGAATATATCCTATTCATTATACTCTTTAAAAATGCAAAAATTAGAAATTCGAACTCTGAGTAAATTTCTATGTTTTTGGGTCAAAATATTGATTTCTTGCACAAATTGTTGTGCTACTTATAGAAACAGTCATTTTACTCAAAAACGAATTCGGGTACATACTGGTTTGACTGCTTCAGGATAAACCAATACCATAGCTCTATACATAGAAAAAAAATTGTGTACCTAGCGACCTTCTAGCTATTAATAAAAATAACGAGTTGTTGCCATGGCAACCAGCAAAATCGTATTTATAAGAAAATACACTTCTTAGAACTGTTTATTTTATCAGAATTTTTCAAAATAGGCTTTAATTCATACACAAGCTATAAGAATCCAGAAAAATAAGGGTATCTATGAATTTTTCAATTTGCATCCATTGCAGAGGTTTGTAAAGTTTTGATGTGGAATTCTCTAAAATGACGAAAATGTTGAAATAGGCCAAAAATGAACGTTTATAGCAAAAAAAAAAAAAAAAACGAGACGGGCAAATTTTAATATTTTGGTCTGAATAGTTCGAGGAGATGTTCCTCTACATGTGGAAATATCCATCTTTCTTCTAACTCATTTCTATTAAAAGTCGCCACCCTGACCTTAAGCGGAAAGCTCAGGTCAATGCTCCTGTTCACAAGTATGTCACTGCCTTGGTAGTCGTTCATGATTGTGGCTTTAATTTGATCGAGCATCCGACTTATTCACTTGAACTTGCTCCGTCAGACTTTCATCTATTCCATAAATTGGAGCAGCTATTCCTGGTACCAATTTGTAGTCCGATGATGACCTCATACTTGCAGTGGATGGTTTTCTGACCAGTTCAAAGTGGTATTGAAGCCCTTAAACTCCAGTGGCAAACATAAGGGGATTATGTAGAAAAATGATGCAAAATGTTTGATAAGATTCAAATTTTTCAATACGAGGCTCACAACATATCAATCAACTCTCGTAAACACCACAGTGTATTGCTGGAGTCTAGTGAAACGACATACAGGGATTATTTAACTTTGAAAAGAATTACATGTAGATATGTTATCAAAATGTAAAGACAAAACCGAAGAAAATTAAAGAAAAAAACTCCCTCTTTAATTTTGTGTGTGTGTATTATATATGATACATTGGGCATTAATGAGTGGTATTTCTAAATCTTTAATTTATTTCTATTCCTTTAATTTATTCTTAATTCATATAAATGAATCATATTTATGGAGAATGTTCTACATGTATATAAATATCGCATTAACAGTAGCTCAATCAATGTGTACCGTACGTACGGTAAACCCCGAAACACGCAGAGTTCCGAAATTTCAGATCTTTTCTTTATCGACAAAGAGTTTTAATTTTTAGATTTAAGCAAAGTTTAATTGCTAAAATAATCAGTTTTCCCTTAACAATTTTTTCTAAATGTGTTATATGTTGTACTAGTATATATATGGTACACACCACTTCATTTTCCCGCTTAGAAACAAAATGTTGCAATTAGTTCACATTATTCTCTATTTTGACTAAACCAAGGGGGTCCCGTACTCCTAGACTATTTGGACTTCCTTCCAAGGTTCAATAAAATTCCCTTTGATCCTGAGGGGGGGGGGCCTAGCAGTTTTTTTAAAATAAATATTATGACCCAGAAAATGTTGAAATCTGACCCTCTTGGTAGCAGAAAATAAGTATTCTGGCCTACATTTCTTGAAACTTACACTTTAAGCTTGCTTTGCTAGTGACGACATTCTCTAACTTCATGTCTGCTTACCCCTGAAATGTTCTATCATAGGAAAGATCTGTCCCGATAAGCCCGACTTGTCAGTCCTCCCCAAATGAACGTTTACTATATACGCTTGAGCATGTATTAATATTTTGGATTTTCATAGTAGAAATTAACAAATACCTAGAAACGTTTAGGTTTAAAATTCGGATCTATTCACGCAACAGAGTACATTACTTTGGGTATTACACAACCTGCTTTTTATGGTGATATGATAAACAAAATTAGAAGGATCAAAGGTAGACAGCATAACCGTCGAAAATGCGTCAGAATGATCAAACGCCATGTCACCAGACGGACACTAGGCTTGGTATTTGACCAATCTACAGTCTTGTACCAGCGCAATCTTGAGACTTGCACTCTGACTGACTGACGACGGGACTCCATGACGGGCCATGTCCAAACCTCTTTAGAGAAGACAGGGGCCCGACCACCTGTCCTCTCTGAATGTCAATCGGACTCCTCGGATGATAGAATAGATGAACTCGCAACAGCCGGCAGAGCACGGACAATATTACCGACGCCTCTTTTTATGTCAATTTACATATTCATCTGTGTTGCTTGGGTCCCTGTGTTTTGCGGTCTTGTTTGTATGTGTTTATCTAACAGTTAGGCGGTTGTTTTACATCACAATTGTACTTTCTTCGAGACCTCTGGGTAATCGTAGAAGTGACAAGGTAGTGCGCACGTAATCCAGGATAACCACACCATTTGCTACTTGTGTGGCAAATGGCCTTCCAAAGTCGGCACCGGTTGCCCATTGGTCTCGTTGGTTTATGTGTAGTCTTTTGTGCTTGATGTTTATGTGTCGTATGTCTCTTTTTCGTCTCTTAGTATGCTCGTCTTTGTGTTTTCAAATCGGGTGTATTGGTGTTTAGCTATTGGTGCTGCAGCGGGGTCTTGTGTGAGATCTTCTCCCTGTTCTTATATAGCCATGTAGTCTTCCCCCGGGTATATTTAATAGCTATTCTCTGTTAGCATTTGCACTTTTATGAAACGCATGGCACGGCATGTCTCAGATTTTGATAAAATTTATACATAAGCTTTGGTCTGACCCAAAAGTAAAAAAATAGTTAAAAATTTTCTTTATATCATATCCGGTTGCCTCCCCCGGGGGAAAGTCTTCTATATAGCCAGTCTTCCCCCGGGGAAAGACTGCTATATAGCCAGTACCTCTCCATGAAAGTCTACTATATCATCGCCTGCTTATGGCGTGTTCATAGCTCAGTTGATACGCTATGCCAGAGCAAGTACCAAATATACGGATTTTGTTCTAAGAGCTAGGCGTCTTTCAGATGAGCTTCTCAATCAGGGATATGTTTGTGACCGACTAACATCGTCACTGAGGAAGTTCTACGGTCGATATGGGGAACTCGTCATACACTATGATGTCCCACTCTCCAGAATGGTGGATGATATTCTGTCACAGACCATTTGAACCATCAAACCAAAGAATGTCTTCCGAAATGGAAGTAACCGGATGTGACAGTTCTACCGAATTGAAGCGGCGGGTGTTGCATGCAAGCAGGGGATGCTTACTCTTCCTGGGCACCTGATCTCACTTCCATATCGGGGGTTCGCTTCTTTTCATGTGGTAGAGGTTTTTGTTTGTTTGCTTTGGTTCCTGTTTTATCCTGATTTCGTATGCCTTCGGTTTCTGATTTTCTGAATTATCGATTTTGTGCTGTATACAGGGATATGGTCATTATCCATATTTGTCATATAGACAGTCCTCCCCGAGGAAAGTCTAATATATAGCCAGTCCTCTCCGAGGAAAGTCTACTATACAGCCAGTCTTACCCCGTGGGAAAGTTTACTATATAGCCAGTCTTTCCCGGGGGAAGTCTACTATATAGCCTGTCTTTCCCGGGGGAAGTCTACTATATAGCCAGTTCTCCCCGGGGAAAGTCTACTATATAGCTAGTCCTCCCCCGGGGAAAGTCTACTATATTGTCAGTCTTCCCCCGGGGAAAGTCTACCATAAAGCCAGTCCTCCCCCGGGGAAAGTCTACTATATAGCCAGTCTTACCCCGGGGAAAGTCTACTCTATAGGCAGTCCTCCCCGGGAAATGTCTATTATATATAGGCAGTCCCCCTCGAAGAAAGTCTACTATATAGCCAGTCCTCCCCGATTAAAGTCTACTAAATAGTAGTCCTTCCCCGGGGGAAAGTCTACTATATAGCCAGTCTTCCCCCGGGGAAAGTCTACTATATAGCCAGCCCTCTCCCGAGGAAAGTCTACTATATAGCGAGTTATCCCCTCGGAAAGCCTACTATATTGCAAGTCTAGCCCCGGCTTATGACGACATTGTCCCAACCTCACGCTGACTTACCTCCGACTTGTCCCATCATAACAACAACCTGTCCCGATAAGCCCCGACTTGTGCAGACTTAGCCTTGATTCATGATAATCTGTCTCGACTGGACTCCTAAATAATATGCTCAATATAGAGCAAACGTTCCTCTCGACATAACTACGATTCACCCCGACTTCACTCCAACATAACACCGACTAACCAAGACTTCAATCAAGACTTTGTCCCGACCTGCCTGATAAATGCCGATCTTATATCGATTGTCCTGACTTTACCCCGACTAGAGACAATTTTATGCCCCCGTAATCACAGATTCGGGGGCATATAGTTTTTGCCTGTCCATCTGTTTGTCTGTCTGTTTGTCTGTTTGTCCGAAAAAAAACTTTGGGCATAACTTTTGAATGGAAGGTGATAGAGCTTTCATATTTCACATGTGTATTCCTTGTGACAAGAACTTTTCATTGATACCAAAATTTTTGACCTTGTGACCTTGACCTTGACCTTTGACCTACTTTTCAAAAACTTTAAAATTGGGCATAACTTTGAAATGGTAAGTGATAGGGCTTTCATATTTCGCAGGTGTGTTCCTTGCGACAAGACCTTTCCATTGATACCAAAATTGTTGACCTTGACCTTTCACATACTTGACAGAAAATGAAGTTTATACTAACAAAGATGCCACCGGGGGCATTCGTGTTACACAAACAACCCTTAATGATTTAGTGTCAGTATTGCCAAGGAACCCAAGATAAATAAATTCCAAAACTCGAATTGTAGAATTCCAAGACGTTGGACTCGCGTCAAAACATGTTATTTGTAAATTGACATATGAAAGATGTTGATGTAGGTCGACGTCAAGTCGGCATAGGTCGGGATCAATTCCGCGTAGGTCGCATTCCAATCTGCATAGGTCGGAGTCAAGTCGGTCCTGAACGTTATGAATTGAGGCCAAGTCTGCACAAGTCGGGGCTAATCGGGACAGGTCGTTGCCAAACTTGGATAAGTCGGAGGTCAGTGGACGTGAATTCGGATCTATGTCGTCATTAGTCGGCGCTATGCCGGGGCAGAGTCGTCGTAATGACAAAGCGGGAACATCTCAACGCCGACCTTCCCGACATCTGCAAAATTTCAAGTCGAGGGGAAGTCTGGGAGCCAAGTCGACACTGTGTGGCCCTGGCTTTAAAGAATATGCTAGTGTACCATGATTCTCTCTGGTACATATCAAATCAGTTTTGATACACCTTCCGAAAATGTCTCGTACTGATATGAATCTAAATCATTAAAAATGAGCTCAATCTTAATACATGATTTAAAAAAAAGGTTAATAAAGTATGATAAAAGTAAAAAGGTTAATAAAGTATGATAAAGATTTGGTCTGTACTACACCAAGATGTACCAAAATAAGTTCAATATTAGCAACGGCAGAAAATACTATATAGTATTCAAGAGCTGTATATTAAATTCCACCTCGACTTCTCTATCCGTTTCCTATAAAAATGTCCGACTTTGTCGGTAAGGGACTACAGAGCCATGCATGTCAACATTCTGACATATTCATAGGGAAGTCATTGACATCCTCACTAAGCAGTGAGTAGATGACAAGAAAACAAGGGGGGTGATTTACTATATAGTAGATTCCCCCCCCCCCTTCACCATCGGCTACGCTACTTGTAATGGAAATAAAATTCAGAGTGAGAATGGTAAAATTGGGGGGAAACTTGACCTCATAGTAGAATCTCCCCTATGTAGAAAATTCTACTATATAGCAGTTTTTCCGGTGTGAAAATCTGATATGGGGGAAACGGCTCTATAACAATACCCCTTAGTTATAGAAATTGAGGTCTAGTTTGATGACAGGAAATTTAGAATATATTTCAGTGCCGTGCGTAAACACTTAAACTAGGCGAGCGCTATTCTCGAGGACTTCCTTGGCGGCTTGTGAAACATTTCCGTATTATTTATATAACCACTTATTTTTTGTTGTAGTGCGGAGCAGTAAAAATCGTTCCCCATGACTTTATGTTTAGTAAGTGCATTAATTATTTCTTTCCAGCTCTGTCGCCTGAAAGAAGCTTTGTTTTGGCCCCATATCAATTTGACATCATATAATTGTTTGCTATTTCGGAAACTTGCCATTTCATCGAAAAATATCATCGAAATTAAAAGAGGTTAACATCTTAGCACCATCCCTCCAATGCTATTTTGAACATAGATTTTATTTGGATATGCTACTAAATCGACCCTACAGGAAATTTGCAGTCGCGCACTCTCTGTAAAGTAAATGTAGAAATTTAAATTCTTAAAATAAAACCAGAGGGCGCTAGTGAAATGAATTTTGGTGGCTCATGAAAAGCATCACTGATGAGAATTTAATATTCGAAACACGTGTCTGGTGCATGGAAATTGGTTTGAAATGTTCTTCAAGAAGGTATAGAGTTGGAACACTTCCGTATTATTACAGTCAACCAGCAGCAATACCAACTTAGTGGTTGAAATTGTCAATATTAAAGTATATGTTCTGTAGCACCAATTTTATTGTACCAGACTCGTGTTTAGGATATTGAATTCTCGTCAGGAGTACTTAAAGTCAAACAGGTTGTCCATGTTATTTACATATTCATTTAGTTTTTATACAAACCATTTTCGTTTAGTGTTCTCCATTGATATCCATAACAAGAGTTTTGTTCTTGGAAATGCCATTCAGTGATATATTTCATACTAGGAATTATACGAGGGCCGTTCAGAAAGTTCGCGGACACGTGCCGTAAAAATCACATTTAAAGTCGTTTGTAATTGAAATTTTCTAGAAATAGAGGGATACATTCAGAAAGAGAGAAAAAATCAGGTTAATGTGACAAATATGGACAATGACCATACCCTGTCTACAGCACAAAATCGATAATTCAGAAAATCAGAAACCGAAGGCATACAAAATCAGGATAAAACAGGAACCAAAGCAAACAAAAACAAAAACCTCCACCATATGAAAAGAAGCGAACTCCCGATATGAGAGTGAGACCAGGTTCCCAGGAAGAGTAAGCATCTCCTGCTTGCATGCAACACCCGTCGCTTCAATTCGGTAGAACTGTCACATCCGGTTACTTCCATTTTGGAAGATATAGAGTACAATCTTTGATTGGATGGTTCAAATGGTCTATGACAGAATATCATCCACCATTCTGGATAGTGGGACATCATACTGTATGACGAGTTCCCCATATCGACCGTAGAACTTCCTCAGTGACGATGTTAGTCGGTCACAAACATATCCCTGATTGAGAAGCTTATCTGAAAGACGCCTAGCTCTCAGAACAAAATCCGTATATTTGGTACTTGCTCTGGCATAGCGTATCAACTGAGATATGAACACGCCATAAGCAGGCGATGAAGGGATGTTGCTACTCAGAAAAGGAAAGTTCGTAATGCTGAAATTGAAGTCGTCACGTTTGTCATAGAGTGAGGTGTTCATGTGACCAAAGAAAAATGACATTAATTTATAAACCAAAAATTAAGAAATAGCATTGTTTAATCAAATATTAAACAGAAAGTACTATATTGTGTGATCAATAACATATAAACTGAAAATACACACCGTAATGTGGTACATATCACTTACCATACATCAACTTTAAATGCTTGCCCAATTTGATCAGCTGAACCAATAATAACAAATTCAACTTTTTTCAAACATATGAATGTTAAGGACTTCCCATACAAAGTGGGCAGGATTGGGCTTAAATATCAATACTGGTAAAATTTATATGTACTGAGTACATGTGCATTGTACTTTCTTTATTTCAAATGCTTGAAATTTTATTTCTACACTACAATTTGCAACAAGGGTGACATTTTGAAATACTTACACCTTGATAAATTCTCATGTAAAATGGATGGTCTTAGACTGGTCTACTAATTATTGATAATTGACATTTATTTGTTAAATAGGCCGATATGTACATTGATCTCTCATACTTTAAATGGCTGCCCAATTTTTCCTACAAGACCCAGGGTGAAAAAGTTTACTTTTTTCATATACATGAATGTCAAGGACTTTACCTATAAATTGGGCAGAACTTGGGCAATACGTAAATCAATACGTAAATACATGAAATATGGGTAAAACTACAGATGACGAAAATAATTTTTTATTGGACCTTTCCATTTGAATCCCTATAATTTCAATTTTCTTCCATATATTTACACTCTATTAAACAAAATGTTTTTCATAAAAAAACAGATGTCTCCCCCTCCCTCTAAGTTACTTTGACCTTAGGCCAAAATGCAAAATGATGTCCTTTGAGTCATGGGCAACATCATACTAAAACATGAAAGTGATTCATTACATTGTTTGAGGTAAAGCCCAAACATGATTGGCATATACAATTTCATTATAAGCATATTTAAAGAAATTGACTTTGGTCACATGACCTTGGATATAGGTGATCTGAAACCTACACTCACTGACGAGGGTTAAGTACCCGAAACATGCATGTCTGGTCCATGCTGCAAACTTATCTGCTTTTAAATGATTCTATTGAATTTGAAGACGTTTAACATTGTATGGATCATGAGCAACAAAAAACTGAATTAGTGATTAGATACACAGTTCAAAATATAAAGCCTAAACATTATTAGCATAGACAATTTCAGCCTGGACATGCTTAGCATATACAATTTCATTACCAAAGTAAGAAGCTACCTTAACCATGTGACCTTGGGACAATGTGATAAGAAACATTTAGTCCTTAGAAACAACATACTAAAATATGAAAACAATTGTAAGAAGAGTTCAGGAGATATAGCCCAGACAATATTAGTACGTACAATTTCATTAAAAAGAACTAAATGATCTTGACCTTGGGCACATGACCTTGGGTCAAGATGATAAGAAACCCTCCAATCCTGAGCAACAGCATACTATAGTATAAGAGTGATCCAGTATACGATTCCACAGATATAGCCCAGACTCAATAGCATTTACAATTTCATTAAAAAATGTAATACTTGACCTTAGTCATATGACCTTGGATCAAGGAGGTGTGAAACGTTTGGGTCATCAGCACCATCATACTAAAATATGACGTGATCCGATCACGGTTCAAAAGATTAAGCCTAGACATAATACATGTAACAAATACAATTTCATTTAAAATATACTAATTGACCTTGACTTTGGTCACATGACCTTGAGTCAACGTGATGTGAAACCTATACGTGATAAGCAACAACATACTAAAATATGACGGTGATCTGATAAAAAGTTAAAAGAGATACAGCCCCAATGGGATAGCATGTACAATTTCATTAAAACGTACTTAGTAACTTTGACCTTGATCAAATGACCATGGGTCCAGGTCAAACCTTTTGGTCATGACTAAATACATTCTTAAACTTGAAAGCAATCCAGTATGCAGTCCAAGGGATAAAGCCTAAACAAGAATGTATCTACAATTTCATTAAAAATGTAGTAAGTGACCTTGGATTTGGGTCAAGGTGATGTGAAGCCTTCGGGTCATAAGCAACAACATACTAAAATATGAAAGTGATCCGGCAAACGGTTCAAGAGATATAGCCCGGACAGGAATGTATGCATAATTTAATTAAAAATGCACTAAGTGACCTTGACCTTGGTCACATGACCTTGGGTCAAGGTGATGTGAAACCTTCGGGTCATAAGCAACAACATACTAAAATATGAAAGTGATCCGGCAAACGGTTCAAGAGATATAGCCCGGACAGGAATGTATGCATAATTTCATTAAAAATGCACTAAGTGACCTTGACCTTGGTCACATGACCTTGGGTCAAGGTGATGTGAAACCTTCGGGTCATAAGCAACAACATACTAAAATATGAAAGTGATCCGGCAAACGGTTCAAGAGATATAGCCCGGACAGGAATGTATGCATAATTTCATTAAAAATGCACTGAGTGACCTTGACCTTGGTCACATGACCTTGGGTCAAGGTGATGTGAAACCTTCGGGTCATAAGCAACAACATACTAAAATATGAAAGTGATCCGGCAAACGGTTCCAGAGATATAGCCCGGACAGGAATGTATGCATAATTTCATTAAAAATGCACTAAGTGACCTTGACCTTGGTCACATGACCTTGGGTCAAGGTGATGTGAAACCTACGGGTCATAAGCAACAACATACTAAAATATGAAAGTGATCCGGCAAACGGTTCAAGAGATATAGCCCGGACAGGAATGTATGCATAATTTCATTAAAAATGCACTAAGTGACCTTGACCTTGGTCACATGACCTTGGGTCAATGTGATGTGAAACCTTCGGGTCATAAGCAACAACATACTAAAATATGAAAGTGATCCGGCAAACGGTTCAAGAGATATAGCCCGGACAGGAATGTATGCATAATTTCTTTAAAAATGCACTAAGTGACCTTGACCTTGGTCACATGACCTTGGGTCAAGGTGATGTGAAACCTTCGGGTCATAAGCAACAACATACTAAAATATGAAAATGATCGGGCAAACGGTTCAGGAGATATAGCCCGGACACGATGTGTGACAGACGGACAGACGGACAGACAGACGGACGACGAAGGCAAAACCAATATGTCTCCTCCCCGTTGGGGGGAGACATAAATAATTTAAGCTAACTTGAATATTCCCGACAGAAGCTTTGAAAAGTTAAATAAAATGTGAGACCTCTTTTAAGCTGAAATTGAGGGTACAACAGGTGCTCAATAGTGCTGATATTTGAAGAACAAGCGGTTTGAAGATAATTTAGCATTAAGTTACACTTCCCTGCATAATTAGTCACCTCAGAAATGCATTGTAACCGAATAAAGTTGATTCAATATGTTTTTATCATTCATACTCATGTCGTTGTCGATTTCTCAACTTCATCTGGTCTCCAATATAAACATTCGACTTTCAAAATGGCGACGGATACCGGTCTGTTTGCGTAGGAAGTAAAAACGAACGGAGAAAACCAAGAACGGTTGCCAGTCTATGGAAACAGTCATAAAAGTCTTGGAAATGACGGTATAAACTCGACATTACCATACCATTTTCATGACGTCACAATGGTATTACGTCAGATACCGTCTGTTAGGGGAAAACTCTGTACTCAATAGAGGTAGATAGAATATGTGCTTGCTCATAGACATTCTAATTTTGTAAAGATGAGAGGTATTATATTTCTTTTAAAATGTCAAAATTTATGCAAGACATCATACGATGTCGTTATGTTTTATTATCTGCACCGTGACCTTTAACCTTAAGTTGTTCAAATGGGTATTCAAAAGGTTGCAATTGACCTTCTGTAATGAAAATCCGCATATGTATTCAAAATTATCCGTATAATAAAGAAATAAATTTTATGGAGTTATTTATTGAAGGACTAAGATATTAAAACATGTTTACATGATGAATTTATTTAGTTTCCGTCAAGTGTGATCCCATTTATTTCAGCGGGATTAATATTTTAACGTGATTGATATTTTGGCGGATTCATAATTTACCAGAGATTGCAATAATTTAAGACTTCGCTTTATATTTTATCTGCCATATTTTATAATGGGGAATGAGTCAAGTGCGCTAATAATTCTAAAATTTCAAATTTGGCCAAGGCTTGTGAATATTAAAATATTACAACTCGTTTTATAAATACCACGAGATCCTATTTTTATCAAAACAAATAATATTTTTTCTTCATTGTCCACATACTTACTATTAAGTATCTTGACAAATTAAGCTTTTGAATGAAATTAATGAAATAAAGTTACGGCGCTGAAAATTGCAATATTGTTGAAAATACATAAACCACATTGCATAACTTTATTTTTTCTGCATTCCTCATTTTTTGTAACCATTGCACTAATGAAATTTCTACCAGGCAATGAACATATGGATCACAGTATAAAATGTGTTGGACACGACAATTCAACAAAAACAATTAAAAAAATAAACCCCGCATTATTTTACGTCATTAAGGACTTTGTGAGAGTGCTAATTTTAGTACATTTTGTTTGAATAACTAAATAAAGGCTTGTTTTATTTGCACTCTTTAGATCATTATTTGACGTGTGTTATGTTATTTAATGCATTGGTACTGATTTTGTTTTTTTTTGTAAAAAAAGTTCGACCTGATTTTTTTTTCACTTCAAATAAAAGGTTGGGATACTCAATATCCTGAATTCCCTATTCTTCATTCGGACACCTGAGAGCGTTTATACATGTTTAAACTTGCTAATCAAAGTTGATAGAGAAAAATGACATGGAATTCCATCTCCTTGATGTTCTCTTTAATAACCATCATTAATTGAAAAGAAATCAATCAAGATTCCAATGCTAAATCATACATTGATATTACGATTTAATAAGTGCAGAACATACAGCCACGATGCTGCCATCTGCTCTTACATTTCATTTTAACACAGCATTAATTCGAAAATGTCTGTTCACCCGAAATTTATGAAAGGCTGGTATTGTAGCATCATATCCCATTCAGCCTGCTACGTCTATTGGTATATTTTTTAACGTAGAGGATACCACAGAGTTCAAGTTCGAAAAAGTTCAGTGGAAATAACTACGACTTATAAACGAATTTCATCAGCTTGTATATTCTCTTTTCCTTTCAGAATCAATGAGAAAGTTGTATGTATCTACCCATATCATTGATATATAGCCATATAAAATTAACATTCTGACACGAAAAATGCTTTATTTTATCGCAAAAGGTAATGAGATATTTTGATTGTTTTGGTTTTCTTCCTTTGTAAATTTTGTAAATGAAAAAACAAAACTTGATTTCATACAGAAAGTTTGAGGTATCCACGCATGGTTTTGAAAAAGATGGTTATTTATAGAAAATTTTGAGAAAAAAAAACATTAAAAGTAAGAGTAATCTTTCCTGAATCTAAGTGCACTGCAGAGGATAGGTGATAGGGATTGTTTTTGTAATTGACGCCAACCTCCGACTGGAAGTCCTTTATCTGTAGATATATTTTCTTTTGATGCAAGTTCCTCAATGCCCCTAGTGGATATTTTTCAAGTTAACGTACGTCGGACTAGCACTCCGGACCTCGCACCTAAGGGGTCATATAAAAGAAATCAGGCGCGATTAAAAACGTTAAATCAGAACACACATGGACGAAATGACAATGGACAACTTTCAATATGTATTTATACAAATGAAAATAAATAAACTCTTCACGCAGGGTAATCTAAGTTCATTGGAACTTAATTTATATTTTGCGTTTGTGACAAAGTCCCTTCGAAATGCGATGTCCGAAGTCCGAAGTCCGTGAGCATGAAAAATGTCCAGTGTTTCTCCAATAATTATTTGTAAAAGTGTATAATTATCTATCTAAGTTTATGGTCACAGGAACTTCCTTTATCTTCTAGAGCATCACAATAAAGGGGGAAGGGGATAATTTTTTTTAGAAATAGACAAAATGAAACTTGAGACCTTTAAATATGTTTATTAATTCATGAATATAAATAAATTCTCACTCAAAGTATTCTAGGTTCATTGGGATAAAATCAACCATTTACGTTTTTGCATAGTCCCTTCTAAGTGTGATGTCCGAAGTCCGAAGTCCAAACATGAAAAACGTCAATTATGTCCTTAATTCCTTTCTAAAATGATGCTTTTTTAGGCTTTCTTTTGGTGGGCAACATCCCTCCTCCTCTCTTTCATCTTGCTATCGCTTGCGAACTTTTGTTTTTTGGACATAATAACTTTCACACTTTTTGGCCATATTACATTGATTAGATTGAGGATCACTGACGCGGGTTAACTACCCGAAACGTGCATGTCTTGTCCATGCTGCAAATTAAGCTGTTCTAGAATGATACTATTTAATTTGAAGACGTTTAACATTGCTTATATTTTCAAACAAAACAAAATAATAATGATAATAAAAAGAAAAGTAAAATAGGGGGGGGGGGGGCAAACACAATACATACACACATTTAAGACATACAAGAAAAATACCTCTTTACCTGGCGGTAATCAAATTTTGCATGCGAAAACAATTCAGTGTTAGATTGCTCCATTTTCATACTTATTTTTCTCAAATATTTCATATAATACCTAGCATAGAACGCGATGAAATCAGCCTGAGATTATTCCATTTTATGACCCCCTTTCCTCCGCATCTAACTCGGCCTCGGTGTTTCGCGTCTCAAATTAAATTTAATCAAACATTGCTTATATGGTAATATAAGTACTGCTTGGGGGTTACATCTAAATCAAGAACTTGCAAACGTCTTCTCCTTGTAAATATAAGTCAATTTGAGAATTTATTTTTCATGATTTACAGTAAAGTATCTTTTATCATCAATTCGTACATAATATAGTTTTAAAGAAAGTGGGGGCCGACAAGAAAAATGGCCAAAACCTCTGTGCCGAAACCTCTGGTCCGAACAAAAAAAAAGGGCCAAAGCCTCTAGCAACCCTTTTTCTCATCTTTTTCGAACTGAAGAAGGATACAAAATAAGAAATATCGAAAAATCATACACGTATTCTCTGACGTTTTCGGAATTTGGGTAATAGGGGTTATCGATCTTACCAGAGGTAAGTGCTGCATTAAATTAGAAAATGTCAACCTATCCTTTGAATTCTAATCTTGTAGGAGTTAAGGTTCCAAAATCTCTTGTACGGTCTTTGCATGAATGTAATTTAATTATAATGGAAAAATTGGCAAAAATACAACGGAGGGATGATGAAAAGACACGGAAACAATATAATTTGTTGAAAACTTCAAATTAAATTGTGGATTTTCATAGGCAAATGTTCAATTTTAACTTGATTGCAACAGAACATATTTTTGAATATTGATAATTTGAATTCCATTGTATGCAAAAAAGCTGCCTTTTTCTCTGGCGCCAGACATAGAAGGTATATGATAACAAAGAACACTTTTTGTCGAGGAGGGGGGGGGTTCAGCATTAAGCTGGGGTTAGCTATGATCCTTTATCAACACTGTTACAAATGATATGTATGAATTATAAAGGAAACACCCCGACCATTTATCACAGTTCTCAAAAAACTACATTGGCTGTTCATACTTATCAACGAACCGTATCCTGTTTACTGATTGGTCGGATTTTAGGTTAACGACGCAGGGTAACCAGATCAGATGCGGTCGATAAAATACGGGATCTTATTTTTTCATCTTTATTAACAATCATAAAGGTAATTGATTACATAGACTGAACTGGTCAATATGAAATGTCTTTGCTAAAATGAATTTTTAGAGGAAGGTACACTTATAATTAAGGTAAGACATCACTATTCTAAATAAATTTCTAATTAATTGTTAACTACATCTCTGAATAGATTCCATAGAAAATTTGGACCCAGTGACTCGGCAAAATAGATTTGTGAAAATAGAAATTACACTGCCCACCATAAATAAGTATCCAGGTAGTATAAACATCAGAAATTTCATGAAAAGCTCACCTTAATATTTTATCATATGGACTTTAAACTTCATAAAGATTTTCAACATATTATTTGCATTATCTATCTTTATTCAAAAAAAAAAAAAAAAAACAAAAAAAAAAAAAACAAAAAAAAACAAAAAAAACAAAAAAAAAAAAAAAAAAAAAAAAAAAAAAAAAAAAAAAACAGAAATGGAAAAAATTTAAGTATATTCTTGGTAATTTTTTTTTGTCAAAAATTGAAATATTTATGGTAAAATTGCAAAAATTCATAAAACAGAAATTTATCCGGAAAGTTTACTTGAACTGATAGCAGTTTAGTTAATCTTCTATTTTGTAAAACAATGGACCAAATTTTTATTTCATTTTTTTGAAAACAGAAGGAAAGTATTACGTGGGTACTTATTAAAAGTGGGTAGTGTAAGCTAGAGGGGCTTCACATAATTATTTTGCTCCATTTTGAAACATTCGTCTTAAATGAGTTAAAGAAGATCCTGACGACAATCTCAACCTTACTCACAATAGAGCACAAAACTGAGCATTGACGGACCCCTAGCAAGGTAGAGGTGAACCAGGTGCCCGGGAGCAGTAAGCATTTCCTGTTGGCTAGCCGCACCCGATGGTCACGCACGAAAATGAAACAATATATAAAATACATGTACTGTCTGAGGTTAAGGAAAGTGCTATGGCGATGATGTCAGGAGAAAATATTCAAAACACTTACTGTCAAACACCTCGCGGGGAACTTTTTTATGAGCTCCACACGGCAAAGGGCATAAGTGTGACACAAATGAGTTAAAGTACCACTGACCAGGATGTGCATTACGAAACATGTATGTCTGATGCGCCGCACTTAATAATTTCTGTCCCGAAGGATGCTCTTTATCAACAGAGTTGGAAATTCCGTTTTCTAAACAGATTTTCTGCTTTTTTTTTTTCATTTTGATCCCCCTCTCCCACAAAAAAAAAAAAAAAAAAAAAAAAAAAAAAAAAAAAAAAAAAAAAAAATAATTGAAATGTTATTGGTTGGCAATTTTTTCTTCCACAAAATGACTTGAATGTTAATCGTATAAAAAAATTTCATGGTGAAATGTACTTGAAATATAAGGTGTAATATTCATCTTCATATTTTCAAAGCCATGATACAAAATTGTTCTGTTTCATTTCGCCTAACGTCGGTTTATGTGTAGTCTTTTGTGTTTGATGTTTACATGTCGTATGTCTCTTTTCCGTCTCATACTATGCTCGTCTTTTGTGTTTTTGCATCTGGTGTTTTGCTGTTGGTGCTGCAACATGGTCTTGTTGGAGATCCCCTCCCTTCTTTCTTGTTTAAATTCCACCCCAGAAAAGCTTTCTTTTCGCTCTTTATCAATTAGACATCATATATTATTTTGATATTTTGGAAACATGGCTTTTCATCCTGAAATGTCATCATAATTTAGGGAGGTCAACATTGTAGCACCATCCACCGATGTTATTTTGGTAATAGAATTTATCTAAGTGCGCTACTGCTATTATTACTTGCGACTCTAAAGAAAAATTGGAGCAAAACAAAATCAAATTAGAGGGCGCTACTTTTTTGGCTAACTAATTTGGCTGTATCCAAAAATGACTTCGGTCTAAAGTTACATAGATGAGGATTAACTCACGAAACTCGTGCCTGATGCATGAATTTTGGTCTAAAAATGTATGAGATGACTGCCTTACTTTTGGTGTTCATTTGTGTATAATTCTGATTGGTCACGTGCAAATTCCGTGAATCGCGAAGTGATTCTAGGAAAATTTGCACGTGTCTTACCAAAATTATACACCCATGAACACCTAAAGTAAGACAGTCATTACTTGTATTTACATTTATTTTACTAATGGGTCATTTGCATATACATCGTACATTTTCTCTTTAACAACGTCAAATTCATTATAAAGTTGGTAAATTCTCCCTACTTGTAAAACTTGAAAGTGAAATTGCAGCCCATGTTATTGGAATATAACTGTAGTTGCTTAATGAGCGTTTAACATGGGAAATCTACTAGTAATATATATATTCTAAATTTCTCTGGGTGGAACACTCCAATGTTCTTGAAACAAGATTACCATAATGGATGGAATATTTAGCATATTTTGTTAGAATGAAAATACAATTTTGTCCAAGCCTGTACATGTACAAGAAGGTTTTGTTATGTCAAATACAGGTAATTAATATGTAATGTACCATTCCGTGAGGGCTTGAACAATGCTTGGCATATTTGTTTCAATAAAAATCAATGTATCCAAGCTCGGGTTTAATGAAAATGCATTGCAATACAGTATCATATTATGTAGGCGTGTCGATAGTGAAACAAGCTTAAATTTGTTTCAGTGTATGGTGGGCGAAGAGAGTCGAATATTTTTGATGTTTTTTTTTCAGAAATGTAGGCCAGAATATTATTGCCTGCTACAAAGAAGTGAGATTATTAATTTCAGCATTTTCTGAGTCAGAATATTTATTTCCAAAATGTGTCAGCCCCCCCCCCCCTTTCAGATTGAAATGGTCATCTCCTTATTTCTAGTATGCAGTGTATGCCGAATCGTATCCTATCGTCAAAAGTGGCAGTAACAAACAGTGTGGTATACTATGTCAATGAATGTCATAGGGGATAGCAATGAGGTCAAACCAAATTCAGATATAGATTTTTCATTAAATTTCCCCTTATCATGTCCATGTACCTTTTATGATCGCTGATATTGTGCTTTATAAAAAAAAACCAAGAAATCGGTATGTTTATCTAAACTAAGGATTCATCATATTCATAGAAATATAGATCTAAGCTAAGTGTCAAAAAGTGTTCTAATCATAAAAGCATAAGCGCCAAAACAGGCAAGTATTTGGGTTCGTGTGGAAACAACATATGTGCCTTGTGATTCGTGTATATACAATTTGAGTAGGCCTCTTTTGATTCGCGTTTGTATAATTTCTGTGCATTGTGAATGTGATAGAACAACATATGTGCCTTGTGTTTTATGAGAGAACAACATATGTGCCTTGTGTTTCCTGAGAGAACAACATATGTGCCTTGTGTTTAATGAGAGAACAACATATGTGCCTTGTGTTTCCTGAGAGAACAACATATGTGCCTTGTGTTTTATGAGAGAACAACATATGTGCCTTGTGGTTCATTAGAGAACAACATATGTGCCTTGTGTTTCATGTGGGTACAACGTTATCTGAATAAAAAGCTTAAATATCTATGTGTATTTCTTACATTATTATGAAAAAAAAATTTGTAAGATAAGTTTTTTTATAGTTCAGATCTTTATTCTATTTTGTATAAAAATCAAACTAAGGGGTTTTGAAAATGTTTAATATTCAATGGAGGAGGTGCCTGTCATTTTGACACTTTTTTTTCACAATTGTTCATTTTCCCATATTTATGAAATGCGAAATTAATAATGAATCGAAATTAGAAAAGACTGTTTCAATATCAAAGTCCAATACTGAATACTACGACGTTCATTAAGTACCACAACGAGGTCTTTATCTGACTTACAAACTACAGATTTTCTTCAATTTTAACAAAAATGAAAAGTCCAAATAGACTTTTTTTCACCGTGACGGACTTGGCACTTCGAACTTCGTACTTCGCACTTCCAACATTGAAGAATCCGTGGGGTAGCTGCCGTTCACGTATAAACTCATAAACGGAGTCATCTACATTGTGATATGTAAACTCAACGGAATTGGTATATTGGACTTCCTGTTCTTCTGTCAACCAACTTATAAAACTTTCTATCATAATCAAAGTGCGAAGTTCGAAGTACGAAGTGCGAAGTTCGTTACGATGAAAAATGTCTAATACCAAATACACCCCAAGCTTTTCAAAATGAAACTGACCATGCAAATTATCAGGTTGTATTCAGAGATGATAGTAGATCCATACAAATCTAAGTGTTTAAATTAGGTATTAAATTATTGCAAAAAGATAAAGGAAATTTTCTAAATCAAGTGAGAAGAATACATGAACATATGAAATATGTTTAAAATTTTCATAAGGCTCCCCAATAAACACTTTGTTGAAGAGGATGTAGATTGTCTTTATATGTGCTTTTCCGGATCATAAAATGAATACTTCTTATGTTTTTTCCTGAACATTTCTCCTAAAAGGCTGCCTTCTGAAGCGGACGCAAAACACAATGTTTTCTTTACTGTACCCGAATACTCGTTATAATCAAAACAATTTACACCAGCTACTGAATTGATTTTTCCCCACCCCTCATTGTTTTTATTTACCTCGACACTTCATTGAACGTTCATAAAACTTCGAATATTTGGAGTCGTTCGCGGTCTTTATGAAATAAAATTACCGATGAATAATAAAAAAAAATCGCATTTGAAGGTTTGTAAGTTTTGGTATGTCGTTTTTAATGAAGAGGTCTCAATTATCTTTAAATCAAATATTAAAGAATGGGTTCGTGTACACGAGTGTTATTCCGTCTTTTCGATTTTACAGGCCTACGTTCGATTTGTGCAGGTATCTGACGTAAATGCATTGTGACGTCATTAATTTCCTTTGAAAACGTCATATATTTACCCCTGTTTCCCTGAATTTCATGCTGGTTTCCATAGAATTTGATGACGTCGCAATGCATTGACGTCAGATACCTGCACAAATGGGAGGTAACTCTATATTTCGAAAAGACCGAATTGTTTTAAATAGGATATTCATTCTTTATTTTATACAATAAAAGAACTCAGGTAACATTTCACCAATGACCACGTTAAACCAGTTTCAAAACTGGAAAACCTGCAAAATAGTCAACCCCCCCCCCCCAGCACAGGAAATAGAAGACCTAAACGCCTTCATGAGCATCTTGTGCCCTGTGCTCTTTAAGCATAAATTACAACCCTTCCTTATTAATTATATAAACACTTATTTCCTGTAGCAGTGTGGAGCAGTTATGTAAACATCTTCATATTGAATAGCATCATTTAAGAACAGATAAATTGGCAACATGGACCAGACATGCACGTTTCGGGTACTTAACCCTCGTCAGTGATCCTCAAATCTAAACAATGTAATATGCCAAAAAGTATGAAAGTTACTATGTCGAAAAAGCGTACCGAAAGACGTAGCAGAATGGGTGGGATATGATGCTACAGGACCCACGTTTTAGAAATTTCAAGAAATTTTGATAACAGAAATTTTAGAATCCGTTGAAGAAACGATCAACCGAAATTGATCGAACTTGGCTACATGTGCCCTCGGGGACTCCTGGTCCACCAGCAGTGACACTCACCAAGTGGTATAAATGTAAACATCTTCATATTGAATAGCATCATTTAAGAACAGATAAATTGGCAACATGGACCAGACATGCACGTTTCGGGTACTTAACCCTCGTCAGTGATCCTCAAATCTAAACAATGTAATATGCCAAAAAGTATGAAAGTTACTATGTCGAAAAAGCGTACCGAAAGACGTAGCAGAATGGGTGGGATATGATGCTACAGGACCCACGTTTTAGAAATTTCAAGAAATTTTGATAACAGAAATTTTAGAATATTTGTTCCCCGTGAAATGGATGTTTTTCAAGTTTATTAATTACTTCTTTCAAGCTCTGTCGCCTGAAAGAAGCTTTGATTTGGCACTTCATCAATTTGACATCATAAACAGTATTTGGTTATTTTGGAAACTTTTCATCTCATCCAAAAATATTATCGAAATTAAAGAAGGTTAACATCCTAGCACCATCCCTCCAATGCCATTTTGAACATAGATTTTATTTGGATATGCTACTGAATCGACCATACAGGAAATTTGCAGCCGAGCACTCTCTGCACAAATCTGAATTCTAAAAATAAACCAGAGGGCGCCACTGAACTTAATTTTGGCGGCTCATGAAAAAAACTTTGGCTGTAAGCATCACTGATGAGAATTTAATATCCGAAACATGTGTCTGGTGCATAATAAAATTGGTTTGAAATTTTCTTCAAGAAGGTATAGAGTTGGAACCCTTCCGTATTATGTACTTAAAAAATTAGTTTAATTCATTCATACTTGAACTCTTAAATAACGTTAACATTCTGTTTATGCATTTTTTGTCATCCTCGGAATCAATTGGAAAGATTAAGTATAACTGATCTATATCTACTCTGATTACCAAGCTTATCAAAATGTCTTTATAATTAGTTTTCAGTGTAAAGAGGAGGATAAGAATTTATGAAAATAATTCAATCCCCATGTGAAAAATAAGGATTTTTGACTGCATCACACCATGTTTTTATTCAATTTAAAGAATAATGGAACAGAAACAGTACGTTTGACAAGACGTTAGGCGTGTTAGTGATCCTCTTTAGGAATCTTTGACCCCGCCACGGATCTAACCCTGAGGGGGTGTGGATTCGATAAAGGAAATCGAAAACATCATATATACAAAGTTTGCTAAACGCCTTTTCAGTGGTTCATTGCGAAGAATCTTAAAATTAGAATTTATAAATGTGATGTTATATTATGAAAAAATAGAAACCCTCGAAAATTCATAAATCGTAGTTTTTAAGCACAATTAGTACAAATGAATGAATGAATGAAATGAAGAGAAATATGTATTCATGAATTCAATGTTCTTCTTTTGGAAAAATGAAAGCGTTTAAACATGTTTAAACTTTCTATATAGACATAACCGCAGACAGTGCATGTATTTTAGATATTGTTTTCATTTTCCTGTGTGATCATCGACGGCAGGTGCGGCTAACCAAGCAGGGGATGCTTACTCCTCTCGTGCACCTGGTCCCTCCTTTAGCTTGCTGGGGGTCCGTCGATGCATAATGTTGTGCTCTATTGTGAGTGCTGTTGAGATTATCGTCAGGATCTTCTTTAACTGATTTGTGTCACACTTATGCCCTTTGTCGCGTGGAGCTCGTAAAAAAGTTCCCTGCGAGGGGTTTGACAGTAAATGTTTTGACTTTTTCCCCTGACATGGTCGCCATAGCACTTTCTATATAGACATAACCCAACACAGTATATGTATTAATATTCAGATATTGTTTTCATTTGCGTAATTGTGAGCGGCGGTAGCGGCTAGCCAAACAGGGGATGCTTACTCATCCCAGGCACCTGGTCCCTCCTCTAGCTTGCTAGGGGTCCGTCGACGCTCCATTTTGTGTTCTATTGTGAGAACTGTTGAGATTTTTGTCAGGATCTTCTTTAACTCATTGATGGAGATGAATGACATGGAATACCTTCCCCTCTATGTTCTCTTTATCAACCACCTTTAATTGAAAGGAAATCAAATCAAGATTCCAATTCTAATTTACATATTAACATTGCGATTTAGTAAGTGCAGAACATGCAGCGACACTGTCACCTGCTCTTACTTTTCAATTTAAGGTAAGGTTTGCAAGTTGAAACGGGCAAAATATACAAACATTATACACATCACTGAAATCAGGAAGGATTCCTCTTTCGAATGATGGAATGTAATAAAAAATTGCCCGTTTCATTTTCATACAGAAATTTGGTAAAAACAACATAAATCTCAATTTCATCAAAATCAATGTATCTCACCTTTATTATTCAGAATTATGAGATTCACTTGACAAAAAGTGACAAAAGTATTATATTCCATCTACACAATGATCACAATATGCAAATATCAAATTATATTCAGTATTGCTATAGATTATCATGAAAAAATCGTTATTTTTACAATGTTGGTTAAATATGAAACGGTTGCCATGGCAACAAAAAAGATTAAAAAAATCCCTTTTATATGTCCTTCTGTTTAGTAACAAAGTAATGACAAAAAGATATTGCTATTCTATTTATTGTAAGCTAATTAAACTCATATGTACCCGGTTTCCTTTTCGAGGAAATATTACATAAACAGCCATGGGTAACATTGCTTTAAATACTTTTTTACTACATTTTATATTATTTATCATGTTGTCCTTCTTAAAACAGAGCAGAAATCCACAAACTTATCTGAACATAATACTGTTATAACATTTCCACAAGTGCAAGTTCTATTGTTAATAAGAAATTGGACATATATTTCGAATAGCATGTACAAAACAACTCTATATGGATCCCAACATCAATTTTCCAACATTCTGTTGACAGAGGTAAATTTGATACTTCTCTGCAAAACACAATATATTTAACTTATATAACTTTTCTGTTTACATTCTAATAGATACTTTCAGGTAATCTAAAGGAAATTTCAATTCAGCATCAATACAAATATTTAATAGGGATGATTTTTAAGCAGATGACTCCTCCTCCCCCCCCCCCCCCTTGCATTCATCATCAAAGTCCACTCTGAGTTTTATTTTAGTCACATATGAAGCATGGTCTAGGACTCTGGGTGATGTGAAACCTTTTGGTCATGAACAACAACATACATGTTAAGTAATGGAGATGCTTTATGATAATATTTAATCACGAGTCTGAAGTTATCTTAGCCTTAATCTCATAATTCCCTACCCTCTCATAATCTTGGTAGAGGGTGAAGTGCACCTTTTTAGTCATTAAGGCTAAGCAACAACATACTAAACTGATTAGAAAATCAGTTCAAGAGATTTAATCTAGACTTAGGATATAATATATTTTCATCATCAACGTCCAAAATTGAACATGACCTTGATCACATGACCTGAGGTAAAGTTTATGCAGAATGGTTGGGTCATGCAGAACAACATAGAAAAATATGAAAGTTATAAGACATACACAAATTGCGACTGACTGACTGACAGACAGACAGACAGACACGAAGTCAAATACAATATATATGCATATAACATAAGATAAACAGTTTTTAAACAATTCAGTCTCTTCGAAATAGAGAGAACTTTACATCAAATTCTATGGCATTATCAGCATGAAATAGGCCTGAGTTACAAATATGACGTATATCCAAAGGAATGTAATGACATCATAATGCTTTTACGTCACATACCTGTACAAATATATTCCTCTTCTTACAGTATCGATCCAAGGTACATGTATGGGTCATTTTTTATCTTTTCTTACAACTTAAATGATATTACTAGTATTTCAGAGCCAAAATCCAGTAACTTTGTGAGTTTTGGGAACATTCTATGAATATTTCAGTTGAAGAAGTAATCATGACCTTTTGAATGTTATGGAAACTCATATCCATTCAAACATCTTGGTGAAGTATGATCAAATTCTGATAGAATGTGTAGGAGATATCAGAATAATAGATAATTTTGTCCTTTTGTAGGCCAATTTCTTAGTCAGCAAGGTACTACATTACTATCAATATAGTCAAAGTTATATCACTCTAATACAATTCATAAATATTACTGTCCTAGTTTTTTTCCCTTCAGTCAAAAAACATGAATAATTCCTAATCAAAGTAGGTTTGTAAATCTGTGGGGGTGTAAATTTCTGAAATGTAATAGTGAAAGGTAAATCATAATAAGATGAGCATTGGAGTGTACTATTGAAATACAAAAATATCAAGATAAAAGTGATTCATTTGAAAAATCCATTGTCATAATACTATTCTTCTCAAGTGAAATAGAAAATAATTCATTTTCATTTAGGGGCTTACATGAACAATTAGGAGAAGGGACATTCAAACATTATTAGAAAGTTTTAAAAATAACAAAATATATGCCAAAATCATAAAAGTCTAAGTACATGTATTACCATTTGGCCATAACAGTAACATGCACAATACCCTTCTGATTTTCATAAACCATACAAACATGGTTTGGGTGGGTGAAAGAGAAAATATCTAGAGATATATGAAAGAGAAAATATCTAGAGATACTAGTAAATGAATTAAGCACATCTTACTCCATGTATATCTCAGTTATTCATTGTTTAAAGTTAATGAATTATGTATCAGTCTCAAGTTTATATACAGTAAAAGCTGACAATTCATCCCAATATTATAGCTGAATTTATGTAAAACAAATCGAAGTTTGTAAAGAAATATTAACAAAATCTGTGTATAACATAATTTCAATCAGGGTTTGATATTTCTTTTCACAGAGTGAAATTGTAATACAAGTCAGATTCAGTAAGAGTCCTCACATATATCTGTCAATTATTCCTCTTTCTGCAGAAAGGATATCAGCAAATCCATGTACTTGTGCGTCAAATTCAATTTCAAGTCTTTGAGAAGCACTTTCAAGCCAAAGTTTCTCTCATAAGCTAGTTTCAAATGAAATGGGGTAACACCATTTCGTGCTAAACTTGTCACTGCCGCAGAGGAAAGGCATTTCTCTTTCAATAGTTTATCATACTTGCTCTTCACTTGATGAAATCCTATGTGGAATAGATCCTCGTCTTTGACCTCCTTCTCCAGTTTTTCTGTGAATAACACTTTCAGAGCTTGAACATCTTCTTTTGCATCATGTGCACAATAATTGTATGTGGTCAACTTTTTTACCAGATTTTCTTGCTTATAATTGCTTACATCACACTTCTTGAAGATTCTCTTGGAAATTTTCAGGGTATCCACAAAACCAAGTACGTGGGTTGATAGCTCTCCTAATAGCTTGAACTCCCTGAGTCTGTTTGTAAGAACTGGTATGTCAAAATTACAGGCATTGTGCCCAACAAGAATGGGTTTTGGAATTCTCTTCACATAGTCGACAAAGTCGAGAAGGGCTTCTTGCACTGGTTTTGAATTGACTTCTTTTCCTTTTACGAACATTTTCTTTGTGTCCCAGTCAAAGCGTATTCCAGTAACAATGGAAACTTGTTCTGAAATACTACAACGAGGCTGTATGTAGATATTGAGGTTATCTGCTGATATCTGTAGGATGTCTGAAGTTCTTCCAAGGCCTGTTGTTTCAATATCAAAAATAACATAAGTTGGAGTAGTGGGAAGTGTCAACCTTTGCGGAATTTCTGTTGTTAACTGATTATCTGCCTGGTCAAGCTCAACAGCTGTAGAATATGTCACACCTTCGTGGACTTCATTCGTTGTTTCTTTTTTGCCTTTCTTTATCTTTTTCATCAGTCGTCCTCTTTTTCCATGCAAACTAGCCTGCTTTGATTTTTGGGCTTTCCTCTTGGCTGCGATTTTTGTGGCCATTGTCATTGTGAATTCACCAGGAGACAACCCTACACTTTTGTTGACCTGTAAAGAAGACAAAAAACAATATGATGAATTCCATGATAACAGGAACTTTACAAAAATTGTTAATTAGGTGAAAGTTCAAGGTCAAGGTCAACTGCATACAGTTCCTTCGATTTTGCTTCAACCAGAAACTTTAATCAAAATCTTTAACTAGGTCAAAGTCCAAGGTCAAGGTCAATAGATTAAATGTTACGACATAAATTGAAAGGTCTCTTCATGGGCAACCTAGCTACATATTACATATGTTGTTTCTACTGTGTATAGTTCCTAAGATTTCGCTTCAACCAGAAACTTTAATCAAAATCTTTAACTAGGTCAAAGTCCAAGGTCAAGGTCGCTAGGTCAAATGTTACGGCATAAATTGAAAGGTCTTGTCATGGGTAACCTACATATATAATATTATGTTTCTACTGTGTATAGTTCCTGAGATTTTGCTTCAACTAGAAACTTTAAACAAAATGTTGACAACATACAGACAGACAGATGGACCAACATTGTCAATCTATAGACTGTAATTGCTTTGCAATCTGGCCAACGATTCTTGGCACGCTAAATTCCTTACGGATTAACCCCTGCCAATTACTTCAACTAAAAGAAGTTGTGTGTAAATTAAACATAAACAGAAGTTAATGGAGTATATTCTTATGATAGAAATAACTAAAACTTCAACAGTGAAAGGTACAAAGCAGTGAAATCATATGTACATATTTGTTTGTAATTGAGGAATTGTGAAAAAATTGTACTCATGAAAATAAAGGCACCCTATTTTACCATGAAATTGCAAAATTTGATACTTATGAAAATTTCTGATTATATGGATGTGGGGGTTCAGCCTCCCATAAATTAACACGCCTACAGTATTTTGAGATGGAAATAAAGCCTGTGTTTGTGAAACACGAATGCCCCCGGTGGCATCTTTGTTAGTATAAACACTATTTTCTGTTAAGTACATGTATGTGAAATGTCAAGGTCAGGGTCACAGGTCACAGGTCAAAAATTTTGGTATCAATGGAAAGGTCTTGTCACAAGGAATGCACATGTGAAATATGAAAGCCCTATCACTTTCCATTCAAAAGTTATGTCCAATGTTAAGGTTTTTTGGACAGACAGACTAATAGACAAACAGACGGACAGGCCAAAAACTATATGCCCCCGAATCTTTGATTCCGGGGGCATAAAAATATAGGAACTAACTTTATCACCAAGTATCCAGTTCACTGTTACAGCCCTCTAAGACAAAAAAAAATGAATGAAGAGGACAACACAAGCCTAGCATCCCCTCGCAATCTACATGTATATCTAATCTGAACATGCTGTGACCTTGACCTTCAAAATCAATAGGGTTCATCCTCTCTCTATGAGAAACATTTGCTACAGTAGAAGGTTTGCTGTTTCTTTGATGATTGCTTTGTCATTTATGCTGTTCACAAAGATTTAAGCTAAAGTCCACTGTGACCTTGACCTTTGGTCTTGAAAATCAATAGGGTTCACCCTCTCTGCATGGAGAACGTTTGTGGAAGGTTTGATGTTTCTATGATGATTGCTTTTTCTTCTATGCTGTTTTTAAGGATTTTAAGCCCAAGTCAACTGCGACCTTGGCCCTTGACCTTGAAAACCAATAGGGTTTATCCTTGAGTTCTTGCTTCCTGTAAGGTTTCATGAAATTGCAGAGGAAATGTAAAAAATGTTAAAATTTTACGCCGGACAACAATGGACGGATGGACAATGCGCTGTGACAATAAACTGTACCAAAACTGTTCCAAAAATATTTTGAACATAAAGATATGTAACTTGTACCTTCGTCAAATAACCATGGCCCTCATTTTTCTGTAAGACTGATGCTGCTAGCCTTCCTTTCAAGCTTTTACTGGAGCCAAAAGACCTGCATAAATTATAGATATTTAGTATTTAGCTATAAATTGTAATGTTAATTTCAGTGGAAGTCCAAAGCATTTTGCATCACATTATATTCTTTACGATAACCCTTTGTAACAGATTCACTTTATTTCATCTCACCTGAAATATATGCTCAAGCAAGCCTCAGAAATCTGTGTATCTATTTATTTTCTACAGTTTTGACATATAGGATGAGTAAGCAAGATTTGTTTTTCTCTCATACACATCAAAGATTAGATTTTCCTACGAAAGAAAGCTATGAAAGAAACCCCTATCTTTCATATCACATGAAACTTTTGTTTCAATTGTTTATGTTAATATGAGGTCAGGATTTTATCAAGCAAACAAACAATCTAAACTTTTGTTTCAATTGTTTATGTTAATATGAGGTCAGGATTTTATCAAGCAAACAAACAATCTAGTGGCGTCTTGACAATTAAACAGAAATTTAAAGACCATTTTCCTATATATTCTTCATAAATATTTTGAAAAGCCTATTTTTTCTAGTTTATTCTTTATACAGTTCACTTTCGGTGTCACCTCAGAGTCTGAATATCGCAAAATTTTTGCGGATGAACTTGGTATTTTTCAATTTTTTCTCTCATCTTTCATTCAAAACTTTGGCCTAAAGCTATAAGAGAAATACTCATTCGTGGTCTGCTATGAAAGATACATCGATTCCACCCTCAGGGTCTCAAAATCTTGCAAAACTGCAAGCTGCAGGTTCTAAATGATTTAGAGACCCCATGGGTTGAACCAATATATCTTTCATAGCATACCATGAAATCAAATTTCTGATGCATATAGTTTTTTTTTTCTCTCTTCATTTCCAACTCTTCTCACATATATTTTCAAATCTAAACCAAGACCTACTGTAACCTTCAATTAATAAAAATTATCTTGATGTGAATCTGTCCATTTATAACTGAAATATTGTGTAAATCTATTCTTGTTTTACATAAATACCTTTTTTATGTCAAACATGTATTGCATATGTGATTTTTAATTACAATATCATAATGAAGGGTCTTACTTTTGTTTAGGGGCTTTTGTTGAGACAATGAAATTAAAATTCTCATTTGCTTGAGTAGATCCTAAGTTCACCAAAGATGTAGCTCTGTCTTTTAGATTTTGTACAATACTTATGAGGTCCGTCTGCAGGCTGAGACATGTGAGGGGTTTGCCACCTGGGAGACTGCGGTACCTTTAGAATATAATGTTCAAAATCAAAGACTGTTAAATATTTGAAAGTTAAAATCATGCTACCTATAAATTCTATGTTCACTTTTCACTGAGAAACATCTGGTAAATGTTAATTGATATACATGTAATATAATGGATAAAATCATATATTTACAGAACTAGTATATTTCCCATGTTAAACGCCCATTCCTGATTAGGCAACTAAAATTATATTCCAATAATTTGGCTTGCCTATCATGACATCACGTTTACAAATTTGAAGTTGGGGAGAATTTATCAATGTTAGAACTCTTTTGACACTGTAACACACCAGTGTTCCAGCTAGAAAACACAATAGGCCCAAGGGGGCCACATCGCTCACCTGGATTGCTAACAATAGAATGATAGTGGACAATTTAGTAGAGGACCCTAAGTACTTGCTTCAAGTAAGGTTTTGTTAAATTCTTTGTAGTATTTTCAGAGGAGAATTCCAAAATAAGTCATCCAATCAGAGCCCTCGGCGGCCATATTCTTTGACCTGTCGGAATGAAAAAACACAAAATTGGTAGAGGACCTTGAGTACTTGCTTCCTGTCAGGTTTCGTGGAATTCCATGCAGCGGTTGCAGAGGAGATATCGAAAATGTTAGAAAGTTAACGACAAACGATGGACGGACAAAACGACAGACAACGGACGCCGTGCTTTGACAAAACTCAGCTCAAGTGAGCTAAAAATCTTAATGATTTTGTTTACCTTGCCTGTGAAGGATTCTTCAAAAATGAACACCAGTTAACACTTTCTTTTGCACAAAGTGAGTGATCGCCATACAAATGAGGTACTATTACATCTAGTGATGATTTAAGCCTGTCTGGGTTTTTGCTCTGCGATTCCTTAATGGCATACATGAAGCACCTTCCAATATATGATATTACATTTGGTTGTTTCAAAGATTTATGTTTCTGGCTCAATTTGTACAGTTTTGATGTTATACTCTTTTTGGTGTGGTTGGCATCATCTTTTTTCTCAATGGAAGGAAAAACAGCCTGCAGGCGTGACGTTGTTGTAGAGTCATTGTCACCATGGATGACATTTATTGGACAACCAGCTTCCTTTAAATCTTTTGCCATTGATATTGCCATATCTGGCTCCATCCCCTTACTTGATCCATCCCAGTTTTTTGTACATTCATGGGCAGGTACGGTATGGTTTTTACTTTGGTAAAGTGCACAGATATGGCATGCCTTACTCCTTAATGAGAACTGGAGAACTTTTCCGGTCTCCTTTCCAATCATTGACCCATGTCCTGAAATTACAAAAACTATTTGTGAAACATGTCTGTTTCTGTAAGTGATAAGGCTTCATATTTCACATGGAATCTTTGTGAAAAGACCATACCATTGGTACTACAAAGTATTTTTTTCTCATGACCTTGACCTTGCGATTTGACTAAACTTTGATAATTTTTAACCTTGGCCATGTTTTGGTACGTGAATGGTCCATATTTTACATACGTATTCTTATGACAAGACCTCTCGCAGGATACCAATTTTTTTACCCTGTGACTTTGACCTTGCAGTTTAACCTTGGTTACCGAAGACATAGTCAGTAGGTCAAAGGTAATAAAATCAAATATTATATTAATAAGCTTCAAATGCATCAAAGATGCAAAGTGCAGAGTTGCAAAACTTGAATGTAAGTATGAATATTCAGACTTAAACTAGAACTGCTTTGAAGTGGTGGAATTATACCCCCCGCAATAGGTCAGAGATCAAGGTCAAGATCACAAGGTCAAATGTCTTCGATTAAAACTTGTTATGATGAATGTCTGTATGTACGAAGTTTCATTGCTCTAGCATGTATTGTACTTGACTTATGGTCCAGAAACCAATTTCAATCATCTCAGTCCTGTGACCTTGACCTTTCGACCCCACAATCAATAGGGGTCATCCTTGACTCATTGGGAGTAAGTGTATGAAGATTCATTGCACTAGCATGTATCATACTTATAATCCGGAAACCAATTGTTAACACCCGCCCGCCCGCACGCCTCACATCAAATTAAGAGCCAAGTTTTGCAACTCGGCTAAAAAGTATAGTCACAATAAAGGCAATGCAAGTGATCATCCCCTCACAATTGAATCTTCTTTGCAATCAGCAAAATAGACCACAGACCCATCATATTGCAAAAAGAATTAAGTCTCCATCATTTCTAGTGTCAGAGGAGTTACGAACACAAGATTACATAGAGTTATATAGGTGAAAATGACCACACCCATTATCTAAGACCCTGGGGGTCAGGGGCTCAAACAAAATATCAGGTGCACAACTGGACCACAGACCCATCATATTGCAAAAAAAATTAAGTCTCCATCATTTATAGTGTCAGAGGAGTTGCGAGCACAAGATTTCATAGAATTTCATAACCACGCCCATTTTCTAAGACCCTGGGGGGTCAGGGGCTGAAACAAAATGTCAGGTGCAAAACTAGACCCCATACCAAGTAGAATGCAAAAAGAATTAATTTTCCATCTCCTACAGTTTCAGAGGAGTTGCGAGCACAAGAATTGTTTACGGACGGACAGACGGACGGACGGACGGACGCCGGGGTATCGCATAAGCTCGACTGGTCTGAGACCAGTAGAGCTAAAAAACATAAACTCACCTGTACTACTGTTATAATTCCAGCCTATACCCCTTTTTTGCCATCCACTGTCAAAACTTACTTCAATCTAAAAACAAAGGATTTACATTTGTAAACAAAGATTACAAAGCTAACCTCGCGTCAATGTCAAGGTCACTTGTTCAAAAGTCATGATATCAAATGAAAGTTCTGGTCATGAGGAATCTGCAAGTGAAATATCAAAGCCCTATCCATTATAGTGCAAAAGAAAGTCAAAGGTCAAGGTCACTTGGTCAAATGTCATGATATCAAATGAAAGATCTAGTTATGAGGAATCTTTATGTGAAATATCAAAACCCTACCTCTTATTGTTTAAAAGTAGGTCAAAAGTCAATGTCAAGGTCACTTGTTCAAAAGTCATAATATCAAATGAAAGTTCTGGTCATGAGGAATCTGCATGTGAAATATCAAAGCCCTATCCCTCATAGTACATAAGATATAGCCCAGCTTAAGGTTTTTTTTAAGTAGGTCAAACTCTAAAGTCAGTGTAATTTTGTCAAAAGTCATAATATCTAATAGAAGGTCTGGTCATGAGGATTCAGCATGTAAAATTCCAAAGCCATACCCTCTTTAGTTCATGCGATATAGCCAAGGTTCAATTTCTTTCAAAGAAGGTCAAACACCAAGGTGAAGGTCACGAGGTCAAATTTTGTTTCTTATTTTAATTTGTCTCATCATGGTCTATCACCATTTTGTGTTTCAAGTTGCTGCTCCAAGCAGTTTTCTCCCAACAAACTTAAACGCAACACTTAAACCAAAATGTTGACGCACTAACGGACGAACAGAGGGTCTGAGAGGCAGACTTTGCCATTTCATAGACCGGATTTTGCTTCGCAAACTTGCCAAAATCTTTTTAGCATGGTAGCAAAATCACTAAAGCAGAAGGTCATTTATATAAATTTATTACAGTGGTCTTTGTAGTTTGACCTTACATGTACTGTAAAAAGTCCGTCTTCATTATCCTCTCACAACGCAGAGCTATTATGCCATTTTGATGAAAATCAGAATCTGACCTATGAATAACCCCTTGAAAATCAATACATAAAGAGAGTTATCCTCTCACTGTGGAGACAGACAGAAGGACAGACACAAGCATCACTCACAATGAAAAATCATTCAAGGAAGTAATTTAAATTGTAGTACACTGTTTCATATGTTTAACTTAATAGCAGTTATATAGGGATGATTATTGATTCATTTAAAAAAACAATAGATAGCAAGTGAAGTCAGCAACAATATCACTTATTATTTCACCACTACAAGTTTAAAAAGCTAAGTTCACATACATTCCCATTAGACTTGTTCACTACCTCCTTCTGGGCTGCTGAGCAAGATTCCAATCTTATTTTCTTTTCTCTTCAGGGTTGATATGTCTACTGGTGGGAGATTGAGGGTTGTCAATAGATTATTGACTTGTACTGGACCCATTCCTGTGTGTATCATGGCTGAAATATTGTTAAATTGTACATAAAAAAAATTCAAAAAGATGGGTTAAATCACAGATTACAAAGCTCATCTCATGGCAACAAAATTCAATTGAGACATATTTCTAAGTACATGTATATAATATTGGCTTTAAAAAGTGAAAATCACTCAAATGGGAAAAGTACGGAAGAACTTAGGTGAAAGGTATGAATTATAATTTATTTGGCAGCTGTCAGATATTTTAAGTCGCAACAGCCAGATATTTAAGTGGCAGCCGCCACATAATTATTTGGCAGCTGCCACTTATTTTATCTGATGGCCTCCACGTCAATTTATCTGGCGGCTTCCACTTAATTATCTGGCGGCTGCCACATAATTAAGTGGCAGCCGCCAGATAAATTAAGTGGCAGCTGCCACAAAATTAAGAGGCAGTCGCCAAATAATTATGTGGCAGTTGCAAGATATATAATTCATTATAATTCATCTGTAAAAAAGTAGGTCAAGGTCATTTTATGAAAGTTTGATCAAAGATACATCAAATATGCAGGTTTGGAACATGTAACACTTTTACATGTACTTTGCTCAATATTGGCTTTTTAATTTTTTAAAGGCAAAATAACTCAAGCGGAAAAATTAGGTCAACATATTATTCGATAAAAATTTGAAAAAGATGAATGCAACCTGCAAGTTTGGTACATGCAGCACTAATACTTTGCTCAATACAGAATATTAAAGGCAAAATCACTCAAGCGGAAAAAGTAGGTCAAGGTCAATTTATGAAAGTTTGATCAAAGATACATCAAATATGCAAGTTTTGAACATGTTCGTAACACTTATACTTTGCTGTATAATGGCTTTTAACGGCCAAATCACTTAAACAGAAAAAGTAGGTCAAGGACATTTAATGAAAGTTTGGTCAAAGATACATTCAATATGCAAATTTTGAACATATAAGCACTTATACTTTGCTCAATATTGGCTTTTAAAAGCATAATCACTCAAGGAGTAAAAGTAGGTCAGATACTGCATCCAATGCATGGGTCCACCTCAGCATCTCAAGATGATTGGAACTCGTGCAAGTTTTGTTATTGCATATAGTGTCAGATACTGAGCTACCCAAAAACCTTAACCAGACACGGACGTGAGTCACTGAAATGAAAAAATGTAGGTCAGATGCTGCCTCTGATGAATTGGTTCACCTAAACATCCCAAGATGAATCAATTGTGCAAGTTTGATTACCATAGGATTATAGCCCAATAATTGCACCTACCTACACGTATTCTTTCTAGCATATTATGGAAAATGCATATATTTCATATCTTATATCATGACAACAGAAAGGTTTCTCACCCGGATTAAAATTGCCTGAGGAATATACATGGTATGATGTATGTGAAATTTGACTTAATATTCGAAACTATAAATATGTCCTATGTTCATTTTTTTCAGAAGTAGGTCAAACTCAAAGGGTCAAGGTGTTGAGGTCAAAAGAGTTTTGGTGTAAACCACAGGGATTTATCACTATTCCCAGTTACTTTATTTACAATGGATTAATAATTCATAGAAAATTTAGCAACCGGGAAGCGTGAGTAATTCCTGTGGTGTAAACTGATTGACCGTGTCACAAATAATATAAATTATCCATGTCATGAAATATGAAAGCTCCATTTAAACTAAACATCAAATGTTCTGCTCAATGTTAAACTTTTTGTTGACAAACATTATACAGACAAGCCAAAAATGCTTTATACGCTAGTTCTTCAAATTCAATGAGGAAATTTTAGAACATCTTCTCAAAAAAAATTTTAACTGGGTAAAGACTTTCTATCAATGGGGTAAAATGTATATATTTATTTTTAATACAGGATAGGACTGAAATTTCAAATACATGTATGTCAAATGGTCTTACTGGCAGACATAGCATATAAAATAAATCTATAATACTTTAAGGCAAACAGCTGTATTTTAATGCATTTTCTAAGACTGAGCATTGTGAAATATGTTCTTTATACGAAGCTGCAGGAGTACAAATTGTATGTGTTACATATAAATGTACGATACTATAATGCATACTGCAAATCAATGAATATTTAAGAAATGACTGTCTTACTTTGGGTGTTCATGGTAGTATAATTCTGGACGGTCACGTGCAAATTCCGTGAATTGTGAAGCGATTCTCGGAAAATTTGCACGTGTCCAACCAGAATTATACTACCATGAACACCCAAAGTACGACAGTCATTACTTATATTTCCATTCGTACTAAACATCAGACACCCCATTTGGCATTAATAAAGGGTGTTTTGAAAGTTATAATGTCAAAAGTATCTGTACAATGGAAATATAAATATGTAACTTCCTTTTTTCGTAATTGTACCTGAATATCTCATATAAACATGATAAAAGTAATTATTGTCTTGCATAGAAAGTGACGCATTTGCAAAGGCAATGACATTTTTACTAGTTATGTTTTGAGGGAGCGTCTGGAAGAACAGTCCAGATTTGAAATATTTAAATTCGAACTAAGGCCACAATAAAAGATTGTTTGTTTCCCCTCCCCTGGGTCTGTTTTTCCCAAGTGACCCACCAGGCTGAGGTACTTTTTTTTTGCTGCCATAATTTGAATACAAATTGCACATTAGTGGGCACTTAACAGCCACACGTATCTGATATAATATATAATTAGAGTTGCAAGCTGGCTGTTTGCCAAAACAAAAAAGGACTTTTTGGCTACATGAAAATCTGACTCGGTGGCATTTTTCCTGACCCGGTCAGGGCAAGGGGAAACAAACAATTTTTCAATTATGCATGGCCTAACATGTTATTTCTTTTTTTTTCAATTGAAGTAAATATAAGCAATCCTGAAGATTACAATACTTGACTGCACTTTGCTTTGCATTTATTCGTATATTTACACTTTATTTCTTGTGTACTGACGAATCATTGTAACTCATACAAGTTGGACACCAACAGCTTAGTTTAACTTTTGATATTACAGACAACATTAGCAATAATGTATGGTTACCAAATGCTAGCTTTGAATTGACATCAAAATTGAGGCCTCTGCTGGTTTTCCCGGTCTTAACGTCATTCAGTGTATTGCATACTGTGTTTTGGCACCTAATGTACAACACACTGCCCAATCCTACCCTCCTCTCCCTCTCTATGTCCCCAAGGTGCAGCTGGGAATCACATGTCACACAGTACATCTGCTGAGCTAGGGACTGCAGCTCGACCACTCGCCTACCTGTCCTCCAACCGTCGTCTTTTGTAGGGTCGATTGTACAGGTAGCGCCAACACAATTTTCATGATCGAGATATAATATTGATTTATGTGCAGAATTAGAAATAGAATCATAGCAATGGTCTTCTTTGATGGGATCTTCTACATAATGATGGTCATTTAAATTTCTTTTACTTTCCTGAGCTTTGAATTGACGTAAATATGATTTTTTGGATTGAAACTTTCCCTTCTTATTGCGAAACATCAGAAATTTGTTTTGTTTACAAAATCGTCTGGTAAGATCAATGTCAATAAAACGCATTAAAACATGAGCACTGTATTCAAACGCCCAACTGATCCGTGTTCGTTTACAGCGCCATCTCGCGTTTTGTCAAGAGTTATCGTTATGTATTTGCTAACCTTACCTTAAAAACATTATTAATTCTGTTCACAAAAAAATGTCTTGAAATTTCGAAAAAAGCTCGGATTGTATATTCAGTCAGCTACGTATATATTTATTTTTGAAGTGCTGCATAAATTTCAAAAGTTCTTCCCTCTTAAATTCTGAATTTTAGGTTACAATCTTGTCAGGAGTCAAGATCTCAAAATTCCTTTTACGGTCTTTGCATAAGTGTGATTTTAATAAAATAAGAAATTGGGAAACCAACGGAGGGATGCTGAAAAGACATAGAAACGCTATATTTTCATAAAATCTTCAAATTAAATGGCAGATTGTAATAGGCGGAAGTTCAATTTAAACTTGATTGCAAAAGATTATAATTTGAATCTTGATAATTTGAATTTTATTGTAAGCAAAAAAGATGCATCTCTCTGGTGCCAGCCTTAGAAGGTAGATGATTGAAAAAAAAAACCACTTGAAAATTCATTTATGATTTAATTTGGTCCTAGATCAACACTGTAACAAAGGAAACGTTTTCATTATAAAGGAAAACTCCATTTATTACAGTTCTTTTAAAAATTACATTGATTACAATGACTATTCATTATATCCTAAGTTTTTATTTGTTGGCTTGTTAGGTGTACGACCCAGGGTAACAAGATCACACGCTGACGATAAAACACGATACCATTTATATCTTTTGATAATTTGAATTTCACTGTTCGCAAAAAAAAAAAAAAAATAATAATAATAAAAAATAATAATGCTTTCTGACGCCAGCCTTAGACGGCAGATGATTGAAAAAAAAAACACTTGAAAAATTCAATTACAATTTACTATGGTCCTAGGCCAACGCTTTAACAAAGGGTACTTTTTGATTATAAAGGAAAAACTCCGACTATTGATCAAAGTTCCTTTAAGAACTACATTGATTACAATGACACCTTGGGTGTTTTTAAAATCTTTATTGACATTCATGAACTTAATTGATTACATACATTAAGCTGGTCAATATAAACGTCTTCAAATTGAAAAGCATCATTTAAGAACAGATAAATTGGCAACATGGACCAGACATGCACGTTTCGGGTACTTAACCCTTGTCAGTGATCCTCAAATCTAAACTATGTAATATGCTTAAAAAGTATGAAAGTTATTATGGCGAAAAAGTGTACCGAAAGTGTACCGAAATGTGAAATGTCTATGCTAAAATGATTTTTTTTATGAAGGTACTCTTATATTTTAGGTAAGACTGATATATTACTATTTCAAATCATTTCCTATTAAAAAAAATTTAACAACATCTCTGAATAGATTTTATTTGAAAATTTGAAATTATACTAAGGGACCTCAATGAATTATTTTGTTCCATTTTGAAACATTCTACTCAAATGAGATTAATATAATCTTACACCACCATGAGGAAGGGATGGCGATTTCTAAACCCGAGTGTACAAATTTTGCAAGTCCTTAACGAGGCTTGCCGAGTCATGGAAAAGCAAAATTTTTACACGAGGGTTGAGAATTAGCCATCCCTCCCTCGTGGTGGTGTTTTATTGTTCTTCTCCCACGTTATCGACTATCTAGAATGTCTGTTATAATCACCAGTTTGTCTTACTTCCATAACGTCGCTTTGGGAGCGATGACGTCAGAGGGTGAGATCGATGACGTCAGAGGGTGAGATCGATTTGTCTCATCCCAGGGAAATTTGAGAGTTCTCAGTCTTAAGTGGGAGAAAAAGAATATCCTGACCACAATTTCTCAACAGCATTTACAATAGAGCACCAAATAGAGCATCGACGGACCCCTAGCAAGCTGGAGGTCGAACCAGGTGCCCGGGAGGAATAAGCATCCCCTGTTTGGCTAGCCGCACCCGCCGTCCATATTCATGCATAAAAAGGAAAACAATATCTAAAATGCATGCACTGTCTGACTTAAGGTAGAGTATCCCTTAGGTCAGAATTGCTGGTAGTTTTTTGCCTAGATACCCTATTTTTTTCTCTTCACAATATTGTTCAGATTATCAAACTAATAAGGTTTTAGGAAAAGAAACTTTTATAGTTACATTTTTTCACCTCTTAAATTGGATTTTTCTAACTATTTCCAGAGGGTCCAATGTTAAAGTTCAAACGGCTTAATTTCTCAGTATAATCATGAAACCACGTATTATATTTTGTTAGTATATCATGTTTTACATAAGCTTTGAATATATGGAAATGAAAATATTGTAAAAATTGTTTGTTTCTTTTTTTTTTTTTTTTTTTCTATTTTTTATTTTTTTATTTTCTATTTTTTATTTTTTATTTTTTATTTATTTATTTATTTATTTTTATTTATTTTTTTTATTGTTATTTTGGAAATATGAGCATCTGAGACCTGATGGATGCTCTACCTTAAAGTACAAATGACCAGGATGTGCTATCCGAAACATGTATTTCTGGTGCCTTGCAGTTAATAATTTCTATCCAGAAGGATGCACTCTAGCAACAAAATTGGATATTCCGTTTTTCCAAACAAATTTTCTGCTTTTTCCAGTTTGATTCCCCTCCCTCACAAAATAAATTTGATATCTAATTTGTTTTCATCCCCCCCCCAAATTAACTTGTATGTTAGTCGTATAATAATATTTTATGGTGAAATGTACTAGAAATAAAAGCTGTGATATTCATCCTTAAATTTCAAAAGCCATGATACAAATTGTTCTGTTTCATTTCGCCTCAAAGAAGCTTGTATTTAACTTTCTATCAATTAGACAGCATATATTATTTTGCTATTTTGGAAACATGTCTTTTCATCCTAAAATGTCATTAAAATAAAGAGGTCAACCTTATAGCACCATCCCCCGTGTTATTTTGGTAATTTAATTTATATAACTACTCTACTGCTTTATTACTTGCGATACCACAGGAAAATTTCAGCAATGCATTCCTTGCAAAGCGGATACACGAAATTAAAAAAAAATCAAATTTAAATTTCAAGGCGCAACTACAATTCATTTGGTATTGCAAACAACCATACATTTGACATCTTTTATAATGAAAATAATCGAAATTTGAACCACTTGAAAAATAGGGCCAATTTTCCAAGGTACCGAATCTTCTCCTTTATCGAGATGGGACACTTCAACCTTCATGAAACAAGATGAAAATAATAGGTGGGATACTTATATTTATTTACACAAAAATGAAATTTTGTCCAAGCTTGTACGAGAAGTTTCTGTTAAGTCAAGTACGAAAACAGGTAATTAATGTGTAATGTATCGTTCCTATAACATGTATAATATTTGAACTATGAAGCTTAGCATTATCTTTAAAATAAAATGCTATTTTTCCCAAGCTTGTGTTTAATGAAAATGCATTGCAATGAAATATTATTATAGACTTAAATCTAAATAACACTTGATACGAATTCATGGCCCAGGAAGGCCGAGCGAACCGAGCCAAAACGTTTTTTAAGGCGGTTGCTAGCAAAACAAGCTTAAATCAGTGTATGGTGAGCGAAGCGAGAGTTCTGTCAAAAGTTTAGTAATTGAGTCTGTAATTGGAAATGTATCAATTGTATCAATCTTCTCAAACTGATGTTTTCCTCAAATTTGAGTATTTTCCTAAAATATTTGAGGTTTTCCTTTCTTTGTCGTATATCAAACTACCTCAACTTGAGATTTCTCCTCAAAGTTGAGATTTCTCCTCAAAGTTGTGATACCTCCTCAAAGTTGAGATCTCACCTCAAAGTTGAGATCTCTCCTCAAAGTTGTGATCCCTCCTCAAAGTTGTGATAACTCCTCAAAGTTGGGATCTCTCCTCAAAGTTTTGATCCCTCCTCAAAGTTGTGATCCCTCCTCAAAGTTGAGATCTCACCTCAAAGTTGAGATCTCTCCTCAAAGTTGTGATCCCTCCTCAAAGTTGTGATAACTCCTCAAAGTTGGGATCTCTCCTCAAAGTTGTGATCCCTCCTCAAAGTTGTGATCCCTCCTCAAAGTTGAGATCTCTCCTCAAAAGTTGAGATCCCTTCTCAAAGTTGAGATCCCTTCTCAAAGTTGAGATCTCTCGTTAAAGTTGAGATCCCTCCTCAAAGTTGAGATCCCTCCTCAAAGTTGAGATCTCTCCTCAAAGTTGAGATTTGCCCTCAAAGTTAATTCAAGGTTCATGACATAATAACTTTCACACTAGTAGGTCATATTCCATTGTTTAGATTGAGGAACACTGACGAGATTTCTCCTCAAAGTTGAGATTTAGGTTCATTCTTAATAAAATCATGCAAGGGTATCTGGGTGAGTACATCTTTTAGGAACTTAGGATAACATGTAACGTGCGAAATGTACCTCATATATTTTACCCCGTGCCTTAGTAACCATGATGAACAATAAACTCTTTCCTCAAATCCTCTCTCAAATACTTTCCTCATCTGAGGAGCCCTCAAATAATTTTAGGAAATTTCTCACAAAGGAAAGGGAATGATCTCCAGCATGACAACCCTGCACTCACCCAGCGAAACAAACCCATAAGATGCTTGCGAGCAAATTTAAGGTTGAGGAAAATCTCCATGTAAGATGTTTGATACAAGTGAAGATTGAACACAAATAAATTGAGCGTTGTCCGTCGTCCTTTGTCTGTCATAAAATTCTGAAATTTCCATATCTCCGAATTTCGTGAAGGCTCGGATTTCGTGAAGGCTCGGGGATATAATAGATCAACTGGTTACATAAGTACCATGAGATCCTTTATTTCACAGAAGCGTATCACGTGATATGCAAATAACCTCTAACCCGGGAATCCCCTTCGATTAAATATGGTAGATACAGTCTAAATCTACTTTATAGGCAAATTTTAAGCCTACCATATGAACATCATTATTATCTGCTGGTATTTTTTCTGGTCAAGAATAGAGGTATATTCAGAGAACATTTCAACAGAATTGATTTTTATTTTGTTTACATGTTATAATATGGTACACGTAAATAAACAAAATTTTCTGTTGAAGTGTTCTATGAAAATTATTCTATTCTTGACCAGAATAGATTACCATTATATAAATGATAATGATACTCGTATGATAGACCCAAAATAAATTCACATAAAGTAGATTTAGACGGTATTTACCTTGTTTAATCGGAGGGCTAGAGATTATTTGCCTGTCACGTGATATGCTACCGTGATTTATATAACACAGATTTGATTTTTGACTTCATCGTCCACATACTTATTAATAAGTATTTCGACAAAATATAGCAAAGTAAAAAATTTTGAGCACTAAAGAATTGTAATATTGTTGACATAGCATAAACCATATTATAGAACCAAAGTTCTTTTTTTTATGTATTTCTTATTTGTTGGAACAACTACATGAATGAAATTGGTACCAGCCAATGAACATGTTCATTACATGGATCATAGTGTTACGTAATGTGTTTAGCATGACAAGTCAACCCCCCTCCCTCCCGCATTTTTAAGTCAGAATGATGATTTTAGTACTTTTTGTTTGAATAACTCAATGAAGGCTTATCTTATTTGCACTCTTCACATCATTTTGTGACACACTTTAGTTATTTGATGCTTTGATATTAGTTTTTGTGGTTTTTAAAAGTCCCATAGAATTTATTTTTCAAATAAGGGGATGGGGCATGTACTAACATACATTCCTTTTTATTTCAGTTTCGGAAAACTGAAAGCATTTATACATGTTTGAACTTGCTAATCAAAGTTAATAGAGATGAATGACATGGAATTCCATCTCCTCGATGTTCTCTTTAACTACCACCATTAACTGAAAAGGAAGTAAAACAAATCACGACTTCTATTCTTAATCATGTATTGACATTATGCTTTATGAAGTGCAGAACCTGCAGCGACGCTGTCATCTGCTCTTACATTTCATTTTAAAAATAATATATTCAAACAAACTAATGTCATTTCAAAGTGTATAGTATTAGTATCTAGAATTATCATTACATCCTCATAATTTCAGTTCATGTAAACTCCAACTTTCAAACTCGAAAAATCTGAAAAAAAATGTATAGAGATATTGGTCATCAAGTTCTATTCAATTATTGAAAACAGATACAACATGACTTACTAAACTAAATAATTCAGAACAGGAACATGAACATGAGGTTACACTCTCTAGGGATGGTTATTGAGTCTTTGCGGAATATAGAGTTTTTCCCCTTACAGACGGTTTCTGACGTAAAACCATTGTGACGTCATGAAAATGGTATGGTAACGTCGATTTTATACCGTCATTTCCTAGACTTTTAGGACTGTTTCTATAGAATTTGATGACGTCATAATCAGTCTACGTCAGATACTGTCTCAAATGGGAAGTAACTCTGGTTTTCGAAAATAGCGAAAACACTCGTTATTCTTCATAAATTGAATAACTACACCATGGACTGTTTGCGTTGACGTCATAGATCAGCACTGATTGTCCATTGGTCTCGTTGGTTTGTGTGTAGAATTATGTGTAGGGTGCTTTGATCTCGTCATTATTGTTTCACCGAATTTGATATGTTTTTATGGAGCTGTTAGTACGGGTATCGCATGCAAACAGGAGACGCTGACTCTCCCCGGGCACCTGGTCTCACTTCAGAATGTTGACATTCTGAGGTTTGCAACCGTTCCAATTGCAAGTCTTATGGCTTTTCCTTGTCTTCTCTAATTTGAGACTTCTTTGGTGTTTATTTGCTCTACCTTTCCCTTGTTGTGTCGCTTGTGTAGGGTGCTTTGGTGTTATTATATTTGTTTGTTCTACCTTTCCCCTCTCATGGGCTTGTCTCATCTGTGTATTTTTGAAGTAGGTGTTTTGATGTGCTGTTGTGGTTTCTGCCATCGAGTACTCTTGGAGATCCCATCCTTTCTCCTCGAATAATCTTGATAAGGAAACATACAACACTCACTAAATTACATTTGTGAACAAGACCGATCAAGACTTAATTATTTCATTTTTACTTATCAATTGCATCCAAACTATTAGAATTTATTAATTTGATATTAATTTGATATTCATAATTCAAAAGGTGGAGAGGCATGAAAGAACCAAACAAAGGAAACCGAACTCCACAAAACAACTGACACCGTTAATGTATACCTGCTACCTTACATAATCACATTTGGGTGTTGATCTGCTATTTGATATGCTAATGAGGTATCCAGTATCTTTGAATCAGTGTGATCAAATGGTCAAATATAAAAGAATGAGTTCGTGTACTCCAGTGTTAGTTACTGCTTTAAATAAGATCTTCATACTTTATTTCATGCAATAGAAGAACTCTGTACTAATTGGGAAAACCAACTTACTACAAAACATCCATTCCCCCGCACAGAAAATAGAAGATTTAAACGCCCGTATGAGCATATGGTACCCTGTGCTCTTTAATCATGCATTACATGTACATAAAAGATTAGTTAAAAACAGATTTTTTTTTCATTTCATTCATACTTAAACTCTAAAGAACATTGTGATTATGCACTTTTTGTCATCCTAAAGATTTTAAAAGTGTCATTGCTTTTTTTTTATCTACTATGATTACCAAGCTTCTGAAAATGTCTTTATAATTAGTTTTCAATGGAAAGAGGGGGATCAGAATGTATGAATATAAGTCCATCCTAATTTGAAATATCAGGATTTTTGACTAAAATGCAGAAAATAACTGCATTTCAGCAAGTCTTTATTTCGTTGATGAAATAATAGTACAGAAATAGTACATTTGAGAAGACGTACAACGTGTTAGTTATCTTCTTTAGGACATTTGCAGCCCCGCCACGGATCTAACCTTGAGAAGGTATGGATTCGATATAGGAATATCGGAAACCTCATACATACAAAGTTTGATAAAAGCCGTTTCAGTGGTTCATAGCAAAGAATCTTAAAATTAAAATTTATAAATGTAATGTTATATTTTGAAATCATAAAGAACCCTCGAAATTCAAAAATATTTTTTTACACAAAATCAGTACCTATGAATGCTCATTTGTGTCAAACTTATGCCCTTTGCCGTGTGGAGCTCGAAAAAATGTTCCCCGCGAGGGGTTTGACAGTAAGTGTTTTGAATATTTTCCCTGACATGGTCGCCATAGCACTTTCTATATAGATATAACCTCAGACAGTGCAATGCATGTATTTTATATATTGTTTTTATTTTCGTGCATGAACATCGACGGTGGGTGCGTCTAGCCAACAGAGGATGCTTACTCCTCCCGGGCACCTGGTCCCACTCCTAGCTTGCTAGGGGTCCGTTAATGCTCAATTTGGTGCTCTATTGTGAGTGCTGTTGAGATTATCGTCAGGATCTTCTTTAACTCATTTGTATAAATGAAACGAAGAGAGAATACATTAAATGAGTGCAAAAACCCTCAAAAGATATGAAAAGAAACAGTACAAAAAATGAGAATTTCTGAATTTGCCCAATTATAATCATCGAAGAAGTACCTATCAGTTATTGAATCTCAAAGTCGAGAAGGCAAGGCACAAATAATTAGAATTTCCATGGAACGGTTGCGAACCTCAAAATGAATAGCATTCCGAAGTGAGACCAGGTGCCCGGAAGGGCGATGTTCGCCGCGCTAGGGCAAGAGTTCACTTGTTTTTTTTATTCAGATGACCGGTAATTAGAGAATTGAAAATTAAAAAAAAAACTAAGAGGTTTACCCATCAATTAAACAACATATAGACTACAGAAACGAAACATGAATTAAAACAATACGGCAGTGTTCCAACAAAATAAGTGTATTAATTTAACAGAGAGTGCGAGGCTCCAAAATCCCTGTAGGGTGGATTCAGTAGCATTTTCCAATAAAATCTTCGTGTTTTGCTGTTATTGCTGAAAGAGGGTCTTGTTGGAGATCCCCTCCCTTCTTCTATGTTCAAAATAGCATTGGAGGGATGGTGCTAAGATATTAAACTCCTTTCATTTCTATGATATTTTGGATAAAATGACATCATAGAATAAGAGCTAAATGAGAGTCGGCTCCGACTTTGGAAGACTAAGAAATTCAAACAAAAATTATGTCATTGTAATGACAAACCCATTTCGCAACAAATAAAAATTGTGTCATTGTAATGACAAAACCAGTCAGCAACATTTATATCCGGAACAAGTCTATTCATCGTCAGAAACCAACGCTTGGTGATGCAAGCTCACCATCCCTGTGTCATAACGACAGAATTTTCGATAGATATCATTACAAAAATCTTATGCGAGTTCTTAATAAAGTCTATGTGGAATCCTTTTGTTTTTGCTGTAGGTGCTGCAACCTATATAGCTAGTCTTGTCGGAGATCACGTCCTATCCCCTTTTGGTTTATTGTTTGAAGGTGTTGACCAGGCTCATTGACAGGAATTTGTGATTGAACGAGCTAAATTATTTTCATAGATCATACGATTAAAATATTCAATTTTGTAATATTTCAGTTTGACGATATAGATACGTAACTTACTATTGAGGCACTAAAAGCATGCGACAAAGTTACCTTTTGATTCTTTTCTCGCAATTTATGAGATAAAACAATTAAAATGATGGAAATTAAAATGTCATTTTTTTATTTCAGATAACAGCAAATCTGAAGATGCAATCAAGCAGTATAGTAAGACTATTTCTATTAAGGACATTCCCAGCAAAAGCAGTAGCTGTGTTTTTTGTGGCGTCTGCAGCTATTATAATATATTTTACGAGGTTTGAGTCAACGCAGTTTCAAGAAAAATATGACCCTCGAATTATTAAGAATGTTCGATTTGCGCATTTCTTTCCAAATTATACTACACATTGTTTATCAGTATCGGACATTTCTTTACCCAAGGACCTTGACCTTTATCAGATGCCCATGCAAACTTTATCATGCCTTTATCAACGACATGTCGCTTCATTGCAAAGTTTATGTAATGATCCGAGGCGATTCGGGAATGTGAAATATGGCGGCTTCCGCATTTGTGTGGATGGAGATGTTGTGCCTCGTTCTGGATGTACTATTTATAGCTATAACCATGCTTTGAGTGAACGTTTTATAAATCAAATGAATTCAAATTTCAAGTGTAAAGTAATGTTCTTTGGAGAGAAAAAAGTAACAAATCGCGGGAAATTAGTTGATAACGTAGTGAGTGTCCTTTCTCGACAAAGTGAGGAAATAAGTGTTTTGATATTGAAATTAGATTTTAATGACATTACTCACCTTAACCAACTTTCCCATGTTATTCCGAAATCAAAAATAAGGCAAATAATTTTAGAGATGCATCATACTGAAAACACAGAATCTGGAAAGAAATCTTCAATCGTGAGTTACCTCTCCATGCTTCGCCAATTGAATGATTCCGGTTATCAAATATATTGGAATGACAGAAACTGGGAGTTTGTTCAGAAAGGTAATCCAACATGCTTCACTGTAAATTTGTATTTGGGAAATACCAACAAACCTACTATTTCAAATAAAATTGACCTTCCAAATTTAGAACCATTCGGGGCAATGCCTATGGAAAAGAGCGAAAAACAAAAATACGAAAGTATATATTGGGGCTATATCTCTCACCATCAAATACTGTGTCAAACGATGGTGCGTGTTGGAAATATTGTAGACGGAGGATGGGAAGTATGCCATGATGTTCAGTTTCGTCCCCGCTCACCGTGCTTAGTGTATTCATTTGGAATAAATTATGATTTTTCTTTCGATGAAGACGTAGCAAAGACTTATGGATGTGAAGTACATGCATTCGATCCAAGCATGAATATAGCAGAATTCAAGAGACCGCATCTGAAATTCTACAAAATCGGTATTGGAGAGGCTAATAAGGAAATCACATTCAAAGGCCAGAAGTGGAAACTGAATACATTGAAAACAATTCTTGAAAGGCTTAACCACTCAAACAGACGGATAGACGTATTAAAGATGGATATAGAAGATAACGAACTGCAAGTGCTACCAGAAATGATCAGGTCTGGTGCAATGAGGAATGTTGCTCAATTCTACTTGGAGTTCCACCATTATTATGACCTTGGAACCCTTAGACAGCTTCATGAATTGGGATTTCGGATATTTTGGTCACATCAAAATCCGCAAGCAGAAGTGTACGAGAATAATCGGTCAAATTCTTATGGAAATGATGTTTACTTTGTCAATATCAATATTCCAACATAGACAATAGATAATTCCGTCTTTTCGAAATACAGAGTTACTTCCTATTTGTGACGTCATCAATTTTCATGGAAACCAGCATGAAATTCAGGAATATGAGGCTTTCAAAGGAGTTTAATGACGTCACAATGCTTTTACGTCAGATACCTGCACAAATCGAACATAGGCCTGTCAAATCGAAAAGACGGAATAAGGCGTTGACATTTGTTGAAATGAATCGAGATTTTACTCAAATCGATAGCAACCCTAATTTGTTCCTGTTTCAAACTATAACGACCTTATCTACTACACTTTCCAAGGAAAATAAATACAATCCTCTTGAGTCGAGCTCTACCTAGCGGTGTTCGAATTCAGGACAAGCAAAATTTGCTTGTCATATCATAATTATAATCTCTAAAGATTTAACATTATTTTGTTAATCTATGAATTCGTCAAATGGTCAGAACCGAATTTCGAAGGGATGGAACAGCTTCTGCATTGACCTGAAATATATTCAAGAAATAACAACTAGCTAGCCGTGGTTTATTGTCCAGCAATTCCACGAGTCGCATGAACCAATCAAATTATCACCAAGCCACAAGGTTATAATTTGATTGGTTCATGTGACGAGTGGAATTACTGGACAATGAATCACGGCTAGCTAGTTGTTATTTCTATTCTAATATAGCACGTGAATGGGCAGAGCTTAGCGCACTGGAAGTTTGTTGGAGATTTTACACCAGGCGAGTTCTATGGTACACGTAGGGAGAAAATTTCAAGTCATATTAGAATTGTAATTTTTCTGGTACTAGATTTAATACATTCTTCTGAAACTAAGGACTATCCCCTCATGACATAACTACGACCCTTGCTGTTTTTTTTGCATACATTTTGATCATGTATAGAATTTCGACCTTCGTATATTAGGTAATTTCGAAGACCAGAATAACTTCCCATTTGGGACGGTAGTTGACGTAGACTAATTGTGACGTCATCAAATTCTATGGAAACAGTCCCTAAACTTTGGGAAACGACGGTACAAAATTGTCGTTTCCATACCCTTTTCATGACGTCATAATGATTTTACGTCAGATACCGTCTGAAATGGGAAATAACTCTGTATTCAGCAAATACTCAATGAAATAAACTAATTGATTATCCTCCCTTTTGGCCCCGATCATCACTGATGATACAGTGATTGTTGAAATGCATATATGGTGCACAATACAATATATATTTCAACGTTACAATGTTTTAATTCCATCTCTCGGTGCAATATTTTTTCTATGTAAGCTTAAATTTTGATATCTGATAGGGAGCTACGGAAGTTTTAAGATGGAACCTAAAACATCCTAAGATTTCAACAATATCGATTAGAATGGATATGAGAAAACCATTGTTAAAACACCAAATAATAAGATGCAATATTTTGATATGATCCTGTATGAGTGTTTAATGACATATATGTGCAATCAGCCATTATAATGCAATAATTGGTCTCCTTTCATTTCATATGATGTTCTTCTTGTTTCAATATATTTATGGATAGCCCTGCTTGTGAGTAGTTTTTATGTAATACCGCGATCTATTTTTAGATATCGACTTATAAAGTTTATCAGTCTTTCTCTTGGGATTTTTCGCTTCTTCTTAGGAAAAGTCCAAGAATTCAACTTTTCTGTATGATCAGCTGCCTTTACTTTTGAAGTTTTTGAATGCACTTTTAGTGATTTGTTTTATTTAAGTATTATTTCGCAAACAGCTCAAAAAGTACAATGCCTCGTTTTAACAATAAAGTCCGACATATCCAATTGCTCAATATACTTTTAAAATGTTCGAGTTTGACGCAATTTATATACCAAACCGACAACGGTTGTTTTACATTCCGTTCCATTGTCTTGTGCTTTGTTCATGTGTTCTGCAATTATGCACTTGTCAGAAATAATGTCCTTATCTAAATGGACAGATTGTCTTTAAAAAAGTAACCTTTATTCTAATTTTCACATATTTTGACTAAAAATGAACAAATACCATACCATTCTCACCCAGTAAAACTGATTTTGTTCTTTTCAGAGTTCATCTAACAAAGACAATCTTTTGTCATCATGAAATAAGTTTTGACTATGGTTTCTAACTTTCCAAGCCAATAGGACCGGGTTGCTCAAAACCCTGGTTAAAGTTATCCAGTGGTTAAATTCCTTATCCAGTGGTTAAATTCTGACCAACGGATAAGTTGCGTTGCTCAAACGTTATCCGCTGGTCAAATTGACGTAACCACTGGTTAAATATGCCACTTAGCGAGGGAAAGTTAGCCAGTCGTCAGAGGTGGGTTAAGTCATTTAACCAGTGGATAAATACAGGTTCCCGTTACCCGCAATGGTACTTTTAAGTGTTGTACAGCACATCAAAAGAATTTTTTAAACATGGACATGAATTCAATACAATTTTTCTTCAAGATTTTAAGAAGTAGAATTTAAAATTAAGCGAAATTTCTGTAATTATCATACATTTAGTTTCAAAGAGCAATAATATACCGGTATTAAGCCTTACACTTGCTAGATTTTATTTTGTCTTCTACATGTAACCTGAAAACGATTTGTATTTCATAGCAAGGTCATGTACTCAGTAACAGATTTTGAGCCCCCCCCCCTCTTTTTCCACCCAAAGTGCAAAGTTCAGATTACTGTATTTTGTGTTTTTAAAAATGTTTATTATGTCCAACTTGAATAAAAGGAATTAAATTTATAAAATAGCATATAAATGTAATCTGTAAATTACGCAATTCGGTAGCTGAGAACGGGTTTATTTGGTATTTGTCTGTAACTTGAGCGAAATATACCTCGTTTATTTAATCCTATCTTTAACATATTTGATCGGTCATGCTCAATGAAATCAAAAGAAAATATGACAATTTTGATCTATTTCGCCGTTTTAATTCCAAAATAATCGTCCACCAAGCCTTTTTTTCTTTCGCCGATGAGGCATTGCCCCCCCCCCCCTTCAGGCCCTCATCGTCAGAACCTTAGAGAAACGTTTATATAGTTTACACAATCACGGGCGTATGCCAAAAATAGGGTTCGGACTCCTTATCATGTCCTTCAGAAAAAGAAAATAGAAACAAATTTAATATTATAAAAAGAATTCGGCCTGCTGCACAATCTACCGTCTTCGTTTATTTTGTTAATCAGATCAATGTGTATTACAAATATATTAGTTTCGGAATAATTCAAAGTATTCTGAATGAATGAATTAAATTATAAATGCTTTATCCAAATTCATAAGAGAAGGGAAGGGATAAGTATATTTTAGTTTTATGAATGATTTTAAATAAAAACCAAAGAAAAAACGAAAAAAGAGTGCATAGGGATTTTTTTTTTAATTTCGTTTGTTTGTTCGGAGTTTTCTTTTTCTTTTTTCTTTTTTCTTTTTTTTTTGTTATTTATAAATTTTACTTGTTTTATTTATTTATTTATTTTATTATTATTTTTTTTTTGCTATGTTGTTTTTCAATTTCCGTTTGATTTTATCTTTTTGCTTTTTTGACTTGTCATCTTTTCTGTGAACATGTAATTTTAAATAGCTGGACTGCGCCTTCTTCTGAAATCCTGGGACCAGTTTTTCCTATTTTCACGGATCATTATTATATGTCTGTCATTTGACGCGGATCATGATATAGTGATGTCTGTCTGTCCGTCTGTCATTGTTTCCTAATATCGAACGCCGCAGTAACTTGAATATGCGTATTAACGGATTTTAATGATACTTTATAATAAACACTTTCATCAGAATATGTAGATGAAACCATGTTCACCCAATTAGTCGTTACAAATTTATTGGACTTAGACTATTTTGGTACATGAAGAATTGTGCAAGATCCCGATGGGCGTATCTTGCTGCCTTATTTTCAAAATCTAAGCCCACTTTACAGATTTTCTAGATTAACCCGTGTATTTCATACTGAAAGAGATAACATTGCATGTATTTTTCATTTCTTTACCGTCGGGAATTCAAAAAGTAAATGAAATGTCCCACTCTTGCAGCGTAGCACCTGTTATGTGTTCATGGCGGGAAAACGAACGTTATTATTGCTGCATGACGTCAAAAGTTCACGCAGTGACGTTACCTTCACTGCCGTTTCTAAGGAAAGGAAAATCTTGAAATCGCTGTTATTTCGATGTGACATAATCATTTTTAGCTCTTTCACTTCTTTTATCGTAGAAAAATCTTCCCTTCTCCTTAGACAATGCTGCCATATTGGTTTCTAAGCAAACTTACTTTGCATCATGGGAAAATAACCACTGGTCAAATGATTTATCCAGTGGTTAAATAATTTAACCAGTGGTTAGGTAGCCAGTGGTCAATTTATCGTTTGAGCAACGGAAACTGGACAAAAGTTATCCAGCGGTTAACTAACCAGTGGTTAGCAGTTTAGCCAATGGATAACTTTATCCGGTGGATAAATTTAGCCAGGGTTTTGAGCAACCCGGTCCTGAATGCCGCAAGATGTATCATTTCTCCTATGTATAAGGTTTTCAAAAGATTGACATTGTTACCATGGTAATGGAGGTTCGAAGTGATCAATACAAATCGTTTTCATTGTTTCCGTATCAGAATGATATTTATAGAAAGTTTCATGGGAATCCGAGACATGCCTTGGCTCGCAGTTTTTTATCCTTAGGCTATAGTAATTACTGTTAGCGCAGCTCACTTCAGAAATCAGAAAATTGAAGTTTCTCTACTTTGTAGGCATATTTTCCAATTAGAATTTATATAGGGGATAGATTCCGAGCTCTCATAACTAACGGTGTATTATTTATGTCTGTTCGGCCAATACAATGCTCACAGTAAAATGAAATAAATTTAGATGGGGATTTTTCTATGTTAATTTTAGCGTGACGTCTTCGACGTTCTCCATAGACTCAGTGTTAAACATCGACGACATCGCGCTAAAATTAACGTAGAAAACTCCCTATCTAAAACCATTTTCTTTCACTGTGAGCGTATTATTGGTCGCACAGACATATATCATACACCGTTAGTTATGAGAGTTCGAGATCTATCCCCCTATATAAATTGTAATCGCAAAAGATGCCAACAAAGTGAAGAAATCTTCAATTTTCCGATTTCTGAAGTGAGTTGCGCGGACAGTAAATAATTGCTTTATATTCGAAACTTTTTTCTGAAAGGTACCCTCCCCCCACCAGGCATGAAAACACACAAACACGTTATCAATCCGACTGAATTGGGAAAAGATTTAAAACAGAAAAATAAAGAAAATATTTTCATGTTCTGAAAACGCCTTGAATTGTTTTAAGTTGAAAAGATGGTGAATTTACCAAAGGTTTTACCAAGTAACAACAAATAAATCGTCGTGTGTGTCGACACTGGGTAAGACTCTTGTATTGTGATGATATTGTGTACAGTTGACTTTCACTAACTGATTAGATGTAAATATAATATTATACAAATTACAAACGTGTAATCATATGCCCTCTCCCGCACAATAATTATGCGAACTAGTTATTTTGATCTTCAATTAATTTCTATTTATTTTATATATGGGATATTTCCAATCGTACAAAATGTTTAGGAGAAGATTACTCTTATTTCAAACGTTGACTTTACGATTACGTGCTGAACTTATGTAATAGAAATGATTATCATCCCCGCCAGTGTGTTACCCTACGTCTGCCAATACGAGGTGTTCTTGGGTCACTTGACAGCAACAAAAGCTATAATGGTTCGCCTGTCACCTGTCTGGGTGCAACAGACGAATTGGCATTGATTCGTTCTAAATTTAGGCAGTTCTGTTTATACGTCTGGATTCTAATTTAGTCATGAATTTCAATGGCGATTTCCATATGATTGTGAAATATCCCAGGTTCCTAATATATACTGTGTGCATAATTTTGTTTATTGTACGATTAACCAATATGTTACTTTCGTATGTTGATAAACTGTAAAACTTATTCCAGGACTTTTTATTCGAGTTACGAAAATGTCAAGTTAAATTCAAACACAGATTTCATAATGTGTAGTCTCTAGGAGGCTTACAAATGTTGCACACAAGTTAAAAACTATTTTGTGAAGAATGTTCTTTATATGATAACACAGAACTAATCACAATGTTTAGGGATTCTTATGTTCCGACAGTTACTCTTCATGGAAAAGTGTTCTGTGTAGAAAAGATGTGTTAAACCGTATATGACAGAACAATTGTTCTGCTAGGTACTGCATGCAGTTAGAGGACGCTCCCTCCTCCTAGGCACCTGGTCCTGCCTTCGATCGGGCATTCGCGATGGCCTTTTTAATATAGACTTACACCATTACACACTTATTCTGCCAAACTCCCCTGGATCTTTTGACCCCTGAACTACGATCGGTATTCTTCACTGGTATAGATTCATCCGCCGGTTAAGGCATTACGGGTATAATACTCTACGTCCGGTTGTTTTGATAACAGAAAAATATTAAATACCACGAAGTTGGCCGAAGACGCACGACTTTGACAATATTCGGTACAATACATTTTCATGGCGAGTTGAATGAAACATTTTAAAATATCAAATATCTAAAAATTTGTAAAATATGGAAGTACATTATTTCTAGATTTTCCACGATATTGTTATTATACACCTAATTACTTAAGTACCCGAAATGTCTGGTCTATGATGCGAATTTATCTGTTCGTAAATGATGCTATAAATTTGAAGACGTGTAAGATTTAGAAGCCAAAACCTTAATGGTGAATAAATTATATCTCACATAAAAAGAAATTTGACGCATAAACTACAACCGTAAACAAAAGCATATTGTTAAGGAGACGAAAAGCTCGACAGACGTTTAAAGTTTCTTTGTTAGACTTGTACAATTCACTTTATAATACAATGGTCCGATACACGGAAACCGCAAAATAAAGTACCTGTACACCATGTTCAACCCAACATAAGGGGATTCGGTGAAGTTGGACCGCGGGTTCATTACGTTTGCATTTTTTTCGCTCTGAGATTGACTATTTCTTACAATTTTCAAATCTAATATCGTAAATATCAGAAAAAGGACATGTACACGGGTTGAGGGAAAGCCTATTCTATCTTCTGATGCTGTTGTTATGCTAGGACCAAGCTATAGAAGTCGAGAACATTCATGGACAATAAAGGTATCGAATCGCATATTTATTAAAATTTCTTTGCAAAAATTGATGTTCTGGTACCTATGAATCATCTGGCAGGCAGCAATATATATTGAAATAATATTCAACAACTTTAGACAATTTCTGCATTCTTAATTTAGGAATTAGAGAACAATTTATATTGAAAATTTAATGTTGGTCCGGGGATTCGACGCAAAGTTGGTATGGGGGTTCGACACATTTTCGTTTATTGAGAAATATGAACTTATTAGACTGATTTACGGTACCATTTCTCGTTAATTTAAATCTCTGCACTAATATTTCTCTAATGTTAATGCACATTATCACTTTACAAAAAAACCCCAACCTTTTTCCATTGTTTTATCATAGGTACCCTTTCTCTAAAGGCATATACGGTAACATGAATTAAAACGAACATGTAGTAAAATCATATAATATTGTAGGCATGCGAAAAATGTTACACTTTGGCTATCGAAGTCAAATCAAATGAAAAATAATCGACCAAAACAGTGGATCTGTTTGTCAAAATCGAAACCAAACTCATAGCCGAAGACATAGGCAATAAAACAGAAAAATGAACATATAAATCTGCAACAAAAGTAACCACGCAAAAATGGATTCGAATTTATTCCCCAAATTACAGTTCTCATCATTCAACGCCGACTCTACATAAACTGTACGTAAACGACTTCTTCACCATTTCTTACGCTTGAATTAGAGACAATACAGACTCCTTTGAACAGACTATCCGGATTAAAAGAAGACATCTTAAAAAGAGAATTCATTGTCTCCTTTTCCAGGCTGCTTCTCCCTTCCTCCTCTCTATCTGTCTCCCTTGGACCCCATCCCTCAATATCCGGCACCCCTTCCCTCTCCAACCTCTCCCATCAACCCTGTCCGTACTGTCTTTTGAAGTTAAGCAAGAGAAACGCTATGACATTGATAAACGAAATTCACTTGACATATCAACAGTTTGCTGTGCCGTATTATTTAAAATGCAAGATACACATGTGTAAGTAATACTGTCTAAACAAGATTTCAAAAAGCAATTTCTCGCCAACCGCTTGGTAAAATTTGTCAAACAAAAGCAAATGTATAGCTATGATGTCAAACTTCATATTTATATAAAACTTTAAAGAGAATTGAATTTTTTCTGTACTTTAATTTTAATACGCCTTTTTTAAGATCATGGTATGGCGTTGTCTATCTGTTCGTCCTCTGTCTGCATGTCCGTCCGCTGTCTGTTAGTCGATCTGTTTGTTCGTCTCCTTACATTGTTGGCGCAATACAGCCTAAAGCCACTTTCACATCAACTGTACGGCAGCCATTAAAAATCGCTAGGTTTCGTGCGCCGTACGAAATGTTTTGTTTGCAAGCTCGTCGCAGACTGAAATCTCAGCATGCACATTATCATTGCGATTCTAGACAACATTTGTAAGAAGTAAGACTGCCATATGACTGTCGTGCGAAGAAGGGAGGGGATCTCTAAGAAGACCCTGTTGCAGCACCAACAGCAATGAGTAAAAGAAGATCCTGACAATAACATGAAAACATCCGATGCGAAAAAACTAAAGACGGGCATACCAAGAGACTAAAAGAGACACACGACATAATTAACATGAAACACAAAAGACTACACTTAAACCAACGAGACCAATGGATAACCGGTGACGACTTTGGACGGCCATTTGCCACGCAAGTAGCAAATGGTGTGGTTATCCTGGATTACGTGCGCACAACCATCTCACTTCTCCAATTACCTAGAGGTCTAGAAGAACGTACAAGTGTGGTGTAAAACAACCTCCTCACTGTTAGATGAGCACACATAAAGAAGACCGCTAAGCGCAAGGGCAACACAGATGAATGTGTAAATGGATATAAAAAGAGGGCATACGTAATACAGTCCCTGCTCTGTATATAATCACCCGAGGAGTCCGACTGACATTCAGAGAGGACAGGTGGTCGGGGCCCTACCTTCTCTAAAGAGGTTTGGACAGGGTCCGTCATGGAGTCCAGTCATCACAGTCAGTCAGATTGCAAGTCTCAAGAACACAATGATACAAGACTGTAGATGGGTCAAGTACCAAGCCCAATGTCCGTCTGGTGATATTAGGATCATATCCACGGTATAAAAGGCATTTGATGATTCTGACGCATTTTCGATGGTTATGCTGTCTACCTTTGATCCTTCTTATTTTGTTTATCATATCATCATATAAGACAGGTTGTGTAATACCCAAAGTACACGAAGTACGAAAAACAGAATCTAGAAACATGCCAGCAGAGCAGATGACATCATTGACTGTTTCCGTATGTCATGTACATTATAAGATTCTACCGCCCTGTAGCTTACTGTGTTTCTTTTAATTGTGACGCCGACATAAAAAAATGGTTTTTTTTTCTATCTTATGGCGTGTTCATATCTCAGTTGCTACGCTATGCCAGAGCAAGTACCAAATATACGGATTTTGTTCTGAGAGCTAGGCGTCTTTCAGATAAGCTTCTCAGTCAGGAAAATGTCTGTGACCGACTGCACTGAGGAAGTTCTACGGTCGATATGGTGAACTCGTACACTATGATGTCCCACTCTCCAGAATGGTGGATGATATTATGTCACAGACCATTTGAATCATCCAACCAAATATTGTACTGTATATCTTCCGAAATGGAAGTAACCGGATGTGACAGTTCTACCGAACTGAAGTGGCGGGTGTTGCATGCAAGCAGGAGATGCTTACTTTTCCTGGGCACCTGGTCTCACTCCCATATCGGGAGTTCGCTTCTTTTCATGTGGTGGAGGTTTTTGTTTGTTTGCTTTGGTTCCTGTTTTATCCTGATTGTGTATGCCTTCGGTTTCTGATTTTCTGAATTATCGATTTTGTCATTATCCATATTTGTCATTGATACCTCAGTCTGTTCATCAGAAGGGTGTGAGGATTTGTGCACATATAACATAGCATAAGTATCCACCTTTCGGAACCGACATTATTATTCCCATTTATGGGTTGTCGTTTGTTTCATGTTTTCGCACGTCTGCTTTGATATGTTGTTGATGTTAGCTTTCATTTTGATCTCGTGTTTCCCTTTTGTTTGGAAGAAATTTACCATGTAGGTTGCCTATTAAAGGACAAAGAACCATTTTGATTTTGTAGGGCATGTGTCTGAGGGCAATTTAATTTTATGCAAAAGTAAGCGTTTTGAGCGACAATACCTAATGCAGAAAGGAAAGGGGGATGTACGTAAAGTAATTAGCCGAATTGCAACACTCGGTTTTAAATTTGACGTAAGCTCGGCGAGCGGGGCTTCCGGACCATACATTAAATATGTATATAAGTGTTGTCGCAATGAATCTCTATTCACTTACTCATCATTAGTCAAGGATGTTCCTAATTGATTTTTAAGGTCAAACTCATAGGAATCAAATTATTAAAATTTCTTTCCAGATCCTAATTGAATATGTATTGCATCTATCAATACACATGACAGGAATGTTCCCCTGGGTCAAAGATGCTCCTATTGATTTTTGGGTGAAAAGGTCAATGGTCAAGGTCCTAGGACTTTGATTATTAACAAAAATATTTCAACTCATTGCCGAGTGTGTATTGCACCTATTGATATGAAACTTTCAAGAAATATTTACAATGAAAACAGAGAGGCTGCTATAAATTTTGTGATCAAAAGATCGAGGTCATAGGACTCTGATTATTGAAAATGACTTCTGGAACAATGATGAGTGTAATGCACCTATTGATATGAAAGATGTCAGGAATGTTCCCTTTGCATCAAGAATGTAACCTATTGACTTTTATAAATGGTTTCAGTTCATGAATGAATGTTTCTTAAGCCTGGCGACATGGAATCTAATAATTGCTCTACTGATTGATTTTAGGATCAAAGGTTACAAGTCTTTGATAATTAAAAATTGTTCACGGTCATTACTGAGAGGGTATATTAAATATTATATCAAATGATGTGAAACTATCCAGTACTTGGTACTGCAAGGTTGGTAATTGCTTCCGTTGGTGAAAACATTATCTGACACATTCTCTCGGCCTACCCATGAACTACAGAAAGCGTCCATGGAACATATTCTCCATAATATTTTGGTAACATCTCTTCACTTCTGAAGTATTTTCTAAGGAAAAACTCTTACCGTTCAAGGAATAGAGGAAGAAATATGGTTTCGAGAGGATTATCACGTGCTGAAAGATTGAAATTCTTTTTTTTTTAAAGATGTCTTCTTTTAATCCGGATAGTGTATCCAAAGCAGTTTGTATTGTCTCGACTTTAGGCGTAAGGAATGGTGAATAATGCGCTTCTGTAGAGTCAGCGTTGAATTATGAGAATTGTGACCCGGGGTATAAATTTGAATCCGTTTTTGCGTGGTTGTAGATTTATATGTTCGTTTTTCTGTTTTATTGTCTATGTCTTCGGCTTTGAGTTTGGCTTCGATTTTGACAAACAGATCCACTATTTTGGTCGGTAATTTTTCACTTGTTTTGGCTTCGATAGCCAAAGTGGAATTTTTTTTTCGCATGCCTACAATATAATATGATTTTACTACGTCTACATTTTAATTCATTTAATCATATATTAGTATACTTTAAGAGAATGGGTACCTATGATAAAACAATGAAAAAAGGTTGCAATCTTTTTGATCTAATAAGTCCATATTTCTCAATAAACGAAAATGCGTCGAACCCCCATACCAACTTTGCGTCGAATCCCCGGACCAACATTAAATTTTCAATATAAATTGTTCTCTAATTCCTAAATTAAGAACACAGAAATTGTCTAAAGTTGTTGAATATTATTTCAATATATATTGTTGCCTGCCAGATGATTCATAGGTAACAGAACATCAATTTTAGCAAAGAAATTTTAATAAATATGCGATTTGACGGGGTAGTACCTTTATTGTCCATGCATGTTCTCAACTTCTATAGGTTGTTCGTTGCATAACATAGCATCAGAAGATGAAGTAGGCTTTTCCTCAACCCGTGATCATGTCCTTTTTCTGATATTTGCAATATTAGATTTGAAAATTGTAAGAAATAATCAACCTTAGAGCGAAAACAATGCAAACGCACCGAACCCGCGGTCAAACTCCACCGAACCCCCTTATGTGGGGTTGAACATGGTGCTGTATGGCAAATAAAGTATATTTGTTTCGATCTTCTAGCACCTATCATTATAAAGTATGCTGTACAAATAATAGTTCAGAAAACGCGTAAGGCTTGAATTCACCAATTGTGTGTTAAATAATATTACAGTCTAATAAAAACCAGTCCCCTTTCTCCTTCTGGGCATGGAGTACACCCGTTAATGGTCGTGTTCCATGACCTTTTGACCGGAATATTCATGAGATTTTATTAACCAATCAGAACGTCCGTTTCATTGAACCGTCTTGGGCTTAAACTTACATATGGTCGAGCAGGGATTAAACTGTCGATACCGTAAAATGGTTTCAAATACTACCATTTGAACATTAATATATTACCTTCATATATTGACTCTGAAATTATTGTTTTATAGACGTTTTTATTCTGTGTTGTGGGTCATGTATTATTTAGTTTTACTTTATGTGTAGGTACACATGTACTTAGTCATGTTGTATTATGATTTCATAATAATTCTTTCTAGATTTTACTATGTCATGTTTATCTCATTAGAGAATATTCCAGTATGTTCTTTATTACATCATTATCATCACATGACTGTGATTTCTAGAATTTACTCTATTGTTAATCATTTGTAATGAGTCAGTGTTCTAGAAGCTTCTGGTAAATTCATTTGTATTAAGTATATATACCTCTGAGGAACTGTGTTGAAGGGACATTCGTACACATTCGTAGACACGATTCATTCATCTATTCTGATATACTGGGATACTTTATTTGTTGAGATTTTAATCCATTTCACAACGTTTGGACACCGATCTTTCGAGAACGTTTGTGATTACCGGAAACCATACATTCGATAGACTTTGTGGACCGTAACGGACACTTTGATCCGGACATTGTATTGTAAGTTGTAATCATTTTAAATATATATATTTTGTACATAATTAAACTTGTAAATTTATGTTCTGTCTTTGTCTGATTTTTGCTGGCGTTTAGGGGTATTCTGACCCATAACAGAATTGGGGGCTCGTCCGGGATCGTAATCTCTGCATATTTGCATTTTTACGTAAAAGTTCGTTTTTTGAAAAAAGGAAAATTCTCCAAACTTTTGCCAGCAGAAATCAATCATGGTATTTTCGGTCACTGAATTTTTGAAATCGCCGACTGTAGATGAGTTCGAATCATTGAAAAAAGATGATTTGATTGGTTTAGGTCTTCACTTGAAGTTAGATGTAAAATCTTCTATGAGAAAACAAGAAATTAGAAATATTGTGGCTAAAGAACTTTTAGCTAAGGAAATCTTTTCGTCATACGATTTTCCTGTTGAACCTGTTTCAAGCGAAACCAAAATGTCAAAATATGAGTTTGAATTAGAGAAAATGAAAATACAATTACAATTTGAAAAAGAAGAAAAAGAAAGACAATTTGAAAAAGAAGAAAAAGAAAGACAATTTGAAAAAGAAGAAAAAGAAAGACAATTTGAAAAAGAAGAAAAAGAAAGACATTTACAATTTGAAAGAGAAAAAGAAGAAAGAGAGAAACAGGAACGTATATACGAGAAAGAACTCCAGTTTGAGTTAGAAAAGTTAAAGTTAGAGAAAAGCGCTAAGGAAAATCCTGTTCCTTCGCCTGTCAGGTCTGAATTCGACGCCGCCAAAAACATCAGATTAGTACCAAAATTTCAAAAAAAGTCCGTGGACAAATATTTTCCACATTTTGAGAAAATCGCGGCCAATCTGAAGTGGCCACGTGATTTTTGGCCAACTTTGTTACAAAGCGTACTTATTGGCAAAGCGGCTGAAGTGTACTCGGCGCTCAGTATTGCTGAGAGTTCAGACTATGACAAGGTCAAGGACACGATTTTGAGAGCATATCAGTTAGTACCTGAGGCGTACAGACAAAAGTTTAGAAAGTACAAAAAATTTGAAAATCAAACATATGTTGAATTTGCTCGAGAAAAAGAAGATTTATTTGATCAGTGGTTTCGATCTAAGAAAATTCCCAATTCATTTGACAATTTGCGTCAGATCATTCTGATAGAAGAGTTCAAAGAGTGTGTAAATCAAGATTTAAGAACTCATTTGGAAGACAAAAATGTTAAAACTCTTGAAGAAGCCGCTGTTTTGTCTGATACGTATGCTCTCACTCATAAGAAAAATTTTGTGTCAAAAACTCAATCTAGCGATAGCGCAAAAACGTCAGATGTTCCAAAGAAAAATGTACAAGAGTCTCAGTCGTCCATTAGTTCCCAGTCACCATCTCAAGGTGGTTCTACGTCCGGACCTAGGTCCGAGCGTTCTGAGGCATCCCCAGGGGTGGGGTCGCTTCCTACATGCAATTATTGTAAGAAAAACGGTCATGTTATTGGTGAGTGTTTGAAGCTTAAGAAGAAAAAAGAACTTAAGTCACAGGCCTGTGCGTCTGTTAGAAATTATAGGAAAGCCTTAGATTCGATTTGTTCTGACACTCCTGAGATTCAGGGTTCTAAGTCCAGTTCTGATGATTTTGTGGAGGATCATTATAAGCCCTTTTTGTCACAGGGATTTGTTTCACTCAGTGATTCTAGCGAAGCGTTGCCTGTTCAGATTTTGAGAGATACTGGTGCTGCCCAGACTTTATTGTTAGAGGGTTCATTGCCTTTGTCTGAGCACACTTTTACTGGTAGGTCAGTTTTATTACAGGGTGTGGAGCTAGGCGTCATTGATGTTCCCCTTCATAAAATTTATTTGAAGTCAGACTTAATTACTGGACCTGTTATCGTAGGTGTTCGACCTACTCTTCCCGTTCAAGGCGTTTCCTTGTTGCTTGGCAACGATTTAGCTGGCGGCAAAGTTGTAGCCGATCCGATTGTTTGTGAGAAAATCACGTCCGATGTCGTGTCCGATGATGAAGACGACGACTTGTATCCAGCCTGCGCTGTTACCAGGGCGATGGCCAGGAATAGACTAAAAGAGGCCGAGAGTACTTCTGCACTTAACGAGGACCATCCCTCCGAAGATATAGACCTTTCTGACACATTCATGTCTACCATTGATGACAACGTACCTGAAACGTCAGTACCACTTCATGTAGACAAGTCTCCGGCAGTACCTGGTGATGATTCCCATCCGCCATTAGACAGGGGTACAGATGCCTTAAGCCGTGAGCAGCTCCTCTCCGAGCAAACTAAAGATCCGGAGATCATCCGACTAAGCAAGAGGGCCCTTCCCCGAGAAGAAGCGGACAAAGTCGGAGAGTGCTTCTACATACAAGATGGCATCCTCATGCGGAAATGGAGACCACCCGATGCACCCCTTAATGACGTGTGGCGGGTCGTTCACCAGATAGTGGTTCCAGTAGCGTATCGCGGGGACATCATGAGTTTAGCTCACGACACACCCATGGCAGGTCATTTAGGTGTCAATAAGACTTATAATAGGATTTTAAGTCACTTTTACTGGCCTAAGTTGAGAAAAGATGTGTCTGAGTTTTGTAAGTCTTGTCATAGTTGTCAGATGGTAGGTAAACCCAATCAAGTGATACCACCTGCTCCCCTCCAACCCATTCCAGCCTTTGAGGAACCTTTTAGTAGGGTGTTAGTTGATTGTGTAGGTCCTTTGCCTAGGACTAGGTCAGGGAATCAGTACTTACTGACAATTATGTGTACTTCGACTAGGTTTCCTGAAGCCATACCTCTTAGGAATATTAAGGCAAAGACCATAGTTAAGGCCCTTACAAAGTTTTTCAGTTTCGTAGGTGCTCCCAAGGCTATTCAGTCAGATCAGGGTTCGAATTTTATGTCAGGATTGTTTCAGCAGGTTATGCATGAGCTAGGTATCAGGCAGTATAAGTCTTCTGCGTACCATCCTGAGTCCCAGGGGGCAATTGAACGCTTTCATCAAACCCTTAAAACTATGATGAAAACATATTGTCACCAGTATGAAAAAGACTGGGATGAAGGGGTTCACCTCGTGTTGTTTGCGGCACGAGAAGCGGTTCAGGATTCCCTTGGGTTCAGTCCCTTTGAGTTAGTTTTTGGGCATACGGTCAGGGGGCTATTGAAGTTATTGAAGGAAAAATGGTTGACTGAGACTAGCGATTTGAATCTCTTAGACTACGTGTCTTATTTCAAAGAGAAATTATATAATGCTTGCAAATTGGCTCAAGAAAATCTCAAAACCTCACAAATGAAAATGAAAACATGGTATGACAAAGATGCTAGAAACAGAGTTTTTAAACCAGGCGATAAAGTTCTTGTATTTTTGCCTATCCCTGGTCATCCTTTGCAAGCTAGATATTTCGGTCCTTATAAGATTGAGAGTAAAATTAGTGATGTTAACTATGTAGTTAAGACACCAGGTCGGCGAAAAGAAAAAAGAGTGTGTCATGTTAACATGTTGAAAGAGTATTTTGATAGAAGTGACCGAAATTTTGTAAAACCAGTTTCCACTTTGGCCAATGTAAATACATTTGAAAATTGTGTTGAACCCGAATGTAATGAAGAGACTGTTGAAAAAGACTTCGCTCAAAGTGTCCGTTTAAAGAATTCTGAAATTCTAACAAGTCCGGAAGTGAAACTCGGACATCTGACCGTGCATCAAAAAGAGGATGTGCACCAATTAATGCGGGAATATACGACCATCTTTCCGGACATTCCAAAAAAGACGAATGCATCTCATCATGACGTCATTGTGGGTGATGCGTCACCTATCAAGCAGCATCCCTATCGGTTAAACCCGATAAAACTTCAATACATGCGGAAAGAAATTCAGTACATGCTTGAAAATGACATTATTGAACCCAGCAATAGTGACTGGAGTTCCCCATGTATTCTTGTTCCGAAGCCAGATGGAACTTACCGATTGTGTACGGACTTTAGAAAAGTCAATTCAGTCACCAAAACTGACTCTTATCCGATCCCACGAATCGATGACTGTATCGATAAAATTGGCAGTGCAAAATTTGTCAGTAAATTTGACTTGCTTAAAGGCTATTGGCAGGTCCCGCTTACCGAGAGAGCCAGAGAAATATCGGCATTTGCGACTCCAGATGGGCTATACCAATATAAAGTAATGCCCTTTGGTATGAAAAACGCACCAGCCACATTCCAGAGGATGATTCATTCGCTCCTAAATCATCTCGAAGGATGCGAGGCGTACATCGATGACGTCATCATCTACAGCGACACCTGGGATGATCATCTCCGAATCATGCGTACCTTCTTCGACATACTGGCGAAAGCAAACCTCACAGTGAACCTTGCGAAAAGTGAATTTTGTCATGCAACTGTAGAATATTTGGGTCACAAAGTAGGTCAAGGTTTTGTTACTCCTATTATGGCCAAGGTGGAAGCTATTTCAAAGTTCCCGATTCCTACCAATAAGAAAGAGATAATGAGATTCTTGGGAATGGCAGGATTTTACAGAAAATTTTGTCCAAATTTCTCGTCAGTTGTTGGTCCACTTACCAATCTGTCACAAAAGAGAGTGAATTTTGCATGGACCAATGACTGTGACGAATCTTTTAAGAAAATCAAATGTGTTCTTATGAATAGTCCTGTCCTGTCAGCTCCAAATTTTGATAAGCAATTTAAGCTTACTGTTGATGCCAGTGACGTAGGAATCGGGGCTGCTTTGTTTCAAGAAAATGATGATGGTGTAGATAGAGTTGTTTGTTATTTTTCAAAGAAATTGACAAAATGTCAAAAGAATTACTCTACTATTGAAAAAGAGTGTCTTGCATTATTGTTAGCTTTACAATATTTTGATGTTTATTTGAATGTTACTTTACATCCCATTCTTGTATATACTGACCACAACCCTCTCACATTTTCGCACAAAATGTCAAACAAGAATCAAAGACTAACAAGGTGGAGTTTATTGTTGCAAGAGTATGATATCATTATTAACCATATCAAGGGCAAAGACAATGTGATTGCAGATGCACTATCGAGAGTTTCATGAGTGATTTTTGCAGAATTTACCACCTAAGTTTTCATTGACATTCAAACTTTTTTTAAGGGGGGAGGTGTTGTGGGTCATGTATTATTTAGTTTTACTTTATGTGTAGGTACACATGTACTTAGTCATGTTGTATTATGATTTCATAATAATTCTTTCTAGATTTTACTATGTCATGTTTATCTCATTAGAGAATATTCCAGTATGTTCTTTATTACATCATTATCATCACATGACTGTGATTTCTAGAATTTACTCTATTGTTAATCATTTGTAATGAGTCTGTGTTCTAGAAGCTTCTGGTAAATTCATTTGTATTAAGTATATATACCTCTGAGGAACTGTGTTGAAGGGACATTCGTACACATTCGTAGACACGATTCATTCATCTATTCTGATATACTGGGATACTTTATTTGTTGAGATTTTAATCCATTTAACAACGTTTGGACACCGATCTTTCGAGAACGTTTGTGATTACCGGAAACCATACATTCGATAGACTTTGTGGACCGTAACGGACACTTTGATCCGGACATTGTATTGTAAGTTGTAATCATTTTAAATATATATATTTTGTGCATAATTAAACTTGTAAATTTATATTCTGTCTTTGTCTGATTTTTGCTGGCGTTTAGGGGTATTCTGACCCATAACATCTGGAATACAGATACACAGCATTTCGGAAATGTTATTTGCATAAACAGTATGCAAAAAATGTCCCTTATTCAGGTCAGAGTAATCAGCCAGTCGTTAGAATGAACTTTGCTGCATTTTGGGATTACTATGAAACATGCAGTAAATCACGTGTATACATTTGCTTATCAAACTCTTGGGATTTTGTTTCATTTTTGAAATAGACTGCGATTAATAAAATTTGATTATGTGAATATAATTACTTATATGTATAAACAGTATATACAAATTTAGATATAGCAACGAAGTAGCTCGTCGATGTTTCGTCCTAATTCTGTTTCAAGGACGCGTTATAAACAGTTTTCGTAATTAGGTATTGCATACCTGTAAGTCGCAATTTGATTGGCTAAACTAAGGATACAATAGTATAAATCTTTGACCTCAAAAACTAGTGTTCTACATCCAAAAGCTGACGTCATTTACTGACTAAATAGAAATGGCTTATATAGAAAGTGATATATCAAAAGAAAGATCATTTCCTGTAGATTTCATTGGTACTAAATGATATATACCTTTCCGATACTATTGTCACTCTGAAAACGAAAGTGAAAGTGAAAATAGGGAAATTTTGACATGTCATTCAGATGGACTTTGGTCCCATTTTGACCATTGTTCCAAATTTTTTCTTAGAATAAAAATTATGCTGATTTGAAGGCAATATCTGTCTTAATAATATATGAAATTTACTTAGGGAGATGCCGCTCCGTTTTTGAGAAATCCACAATATACCACGAAGAACCGAATTTCACAAGTCCCCATTCTGAGCCCCTCGCCGGAAATCACCTCTACGTTGTGATTCCTTCCAGTTTTATTTTTATATACATATCCAAAAGTAGAACCCATGAAAATCTTACAGAAATCTTACAGAATCTAATGATACCTTAAAACTTGCCTTCATTTTAATTATCATACACACTATAGCGATATCAGCCTCTGACTCTTTATCAAAAGAAAATTGACCGGGGCCAAATCAGCTTCGAGGCTATAGGATTTATACTATTAAAACCGAAAGGTGAACAGAACATGACCCTTAACGAGTGTACTCCAGACCATGACGACGAAGGAGAGGGGGGCTTGTTTTCATCAGACTGATATTATTATAGTATATTGATATGATTGAATATATCATTTGGGTGTGTTTGCGCTTGGATGAATCTGAGGCTGCGGATCCTGTCATTTATCCCACAGCGGACGACCATAAATAAAACGTCTGCAATCTGAACAGCAACTTCGTGTAACAACCAACATGCAGCTTTGCATCGTGACTTCTTAAACAATTTGTATGTACGAAGAAAAAAAACACCCAAGAGTAAATCACTTGCACAAAATGTTAAGAAATAGTAAAAATTGAACCATAAGTCTAGTTGTTCATTGCACTTCTTTGACCCTTTATAAAACCTTTTATTATTATGATCGTCGACGACGACAAAAGGCAGATTTTAATATAATATTGTGAGGGTTTTATTAGTCTTTATTTAGAGAAACAAGAAAAGTATTCATGCATAGCATCACTTCGCCGGGGGAACAAAAATACCATGAAAATCATAGATATTAACATATTATTAACAGGGTATATATTTGGCATCAAATTATTTTTGAAATAAGACAGTCGGAGACGAGATGTAATCTTTAATTATTTTAAGGTCAAGTTGATTATTGGTGCCAGCTTTGCAATGTTTTACTCTATATTTCATTGTACGTTTTCTCAATATATCTTGATTTATAAAACAAATGCTAATAGGAACAAAGGAGGGGATCTCCAACAACACCAGGTTGCAGCACCCACAGCAAAATCCCAAAACACTAAATGCAAAAACACAGAGCAGACACGCACAGAAAGAGAAACAAAAGGGGCAAGGAACGTCAACGCACAACACAGAAACATCAAACACAAAGACACAAAACATTTTGTATTTCATCTCCCATCTGCTGTCATCATCACCAAAACAAGATCTAGACTTACCTGATTTGTACACCAAAAAGTACATCGAGACAATCATTGAATTTGACAAGTTTCCATGGAGACGTTGCGACGGGTGTTGCATGCAATCGGGAGACTCTGACTCTCCCCGGGCACCTGGTCTCACTTCGAAATTTTATTCATCCCGAGGTTCGCAGCCGATCCTATGGAAAGTATAATTATTTTGCCTTGTCTTCTCGACTTTGAGACTGAACAACTGATCGGTACTTCTTTAATGTTTATCTTTTACTGAATCAGCTTTTTAAGAGATTTCTTTCCTGCAGAACTATACAGGGGTATGTTTACATCATGATTCGTGTTTCGCCCTTTGTACATACGTTTCGCTCATCGATTAGATATATGTTATCAAATATACTCTTAATTTGATTTATAGGTATTTATTGTTTTCCATACGCAAATGTTTCAAAACAATGTTTAATTTATTCTTTTCTCTGTTTTAATTGTGTATCTATGGTAAACAAAGTCGCATCAATTTGATTGGTCCAATATCTCCACGCCCTCCTAATTGTTATCATCTATGAAAATAATTCGATCTTCTTCTCTTTGACTTAGAAATCGTTTCGTGTGACTTATTTGTGCTTTCGTATCGTACAAGTGACTCCGGTCTTTTGCTTAAAAACTGCAAATGACCAGTTCAAATACCACAACCTATTTTCTAAAGTGTTACAACCATTGGACATTATAAGCTGTCTATGATGAGTGAATCTCTCAATAAAAACAACTTTCACGGAAGCAATGAGTTTTGAATTGTCCATTTTGGACTTCATGGCCATGGACGGAAGCGCAAAATGATAAATAAGAAACGCCGGGCTCGTGCCCAATGTTAATGATTGAGAGTACATGTAAGGCCATTCGAGCCTTTGGTACAGCTACTTCACATTATTTTTTCGAAGAATTATCAGATTCTGAAGTAACATTTCCTGTTGTGGCATCTTTGGTTTCTTATAGCACTCATAATTACGATGTTAGCTGGCTTTACACCGGCGCAATCACGTTTTCTGCTATGTACGTTTTCTGAATATTCCTAGCTGTATGGCAAGTGACCATCTATCTTTCTTCCATTTGCCCCCATGTGGGATAGAATTTGCCCATAGCGACGCGTCATGAAGGGTCACTGTATCCCACATGTACCTCGCGTGACTTTTGACGTCGGCCGTATTCATATTGTGACGTCGTTGTTATCCATTGTGACGTCAAGCTTTTTGCACCTAAAGCGGCGACCTCTCGACAAAAACTTCGTTTTAAAAATCTTTTTTTTACATTCTAATTCCTATTAAACCGATTAAGCCTAAGGACTACGGTTTATTCTTTTAGAATAAACCATTTTTGAGGGCACTAAAAACGAACATTCCTTTATTTTTCGAATTCGATAAAGTTGACGATTTCATGATTTCATGGAATTTCAAGAAAGGCCCTAAGAAAATGGGAGAAAAACGATCAACCATATGTCTGTCATTTGGGATGAGAAAAGCCCACCCTTAGGGTCTGGTTTCTGGTCAGGGAACTCGGCAAGCCTTGTTCCCTTACCAGAAACCAGACCCCTCGGGTCGGCTTTTCTCATCCCACATGACAGCATATGGTTGATAGTTAAAATTTCCCTCCAGTATTTTTTTTTCTGAATTTGCCATAGAAATTTGCTTTCATACCTAATTGAGAAGAAAGTTATCATAACTACCTGAGGTTTTTGTGAAAAGTATAACCATAGCTCACAAAGGGAGGGTATATTTCTAAAATTTTTTTAACTTGAAAATGATTTTCCAAAAAAAGATAAATAATTTAGGAATAAGATTAGAGTTTTAAAATTCTGAAAATTGCAAAACATTTTTTTAAAATTTGATTATGAAGTGTTGTAAGGAATATTAAGGTATAGTTTTGACATTTGTATACCGGCAGGTTGCTTTTACGCTTTGAGACCTTGGATTTGTTAACTTGTTTCACACCGAAAGGACATACAACAATAAATATTGCCTGCCATGTTCTAAAGCTGAAAATAATCTCTTTAAAAATAATCTCTTTATATTCACATAACTCAATGCTAGACTAGACCTAGACGAATTTGATACCTCTTGCATTGAGCTTTTTAGTCTCTTTGTGAAAAAGCATTTATCCTTTTTGTGTCGCCTGCGAAGCATAGCGACACTTAGGGATCACTTTGTCCGTTGTCCGTCTGTCCGTCTGTCCGTCCGTCCGTCCGTCCGTCTGTCTGTCTGTCACACTTTGGGTGTCACAGCCCACAACTTTTGATTGGTAAGTGATAGGGCTTTGATATTTCACATGTGTATTCCTTGTGACAAGACCTTCCTACACATACCATAATTTTTGACCTAGTGACCTTGACCTACATATTTGACCTACTTTTCAAAAAAATTAAGAATGGATATATCTTTTGATTGGTAGGTGATAGGGCTTTGATATTTCACATGTGCAATCCTTGTGGCAAGACCCTTCTACACATACCATAATTTTTGACCTTGTGACCTTGACCTAGATATTTGACCTACTTTTGAAAAAAAGATAAGATTCGCTATATCTTTTGATTGGTAAGTGATAGGACTTTGATATTTCACATCTGTATTCCTTGTGACAAGACCTTTCTACACATACAATAATTTCTGACCTAGTGACCTTGACCTACATATTTGACCTACTTTTCAAAAAAAATTAAGAATGGATATATCTTTTTATTGGTGAGTGTTAGGACTTTGATATTTCACATGTGCAATCCTTGTGGCAAGACCTTTCTACGCATACCATAATTTTTGACCTTGTGACCTTGACCTAGATATTTGACCTACTTTTGAAAAAAAGATAAGATTCGCTATATCTTTTGATTGGTAAGTGATAGGGCTTCGATATTTCACATGTGTATTCCTTCTGACAAGACCTTTCTACACAGACCATTTAATTTGACCTTTTGACCTTGATCTAGATATTTGACCTACTTTTCAAGAAAAGTAATATTGGCTATATCTTTTGATTGGTAGGTGATAGGGCTTTGATATTTCACATGTATTTTCCTTGTAACAATGCCATTCTACACATACCATTATTTTTTTACATTTTGACCTTGACCTACATATTTGACCTACTTTTCAAAAAAAATTAAGAATGGATATATCTTTTGATTGGTAAGTGATAGGGCTTTGGTATTTCACATGTGTATTCCTTGTGACAAGACCTTTCTACACAGACCATAAAATTTGACCTTTTAACCTTGATCTAGATATTTGACCTAGACCTACTTTTCAAGAATTTTGATCCACTTTCTAGAATAATAATCAAACCGCTTCGCAGGCGTCACAAGCATTCCTTGGATTGCTATTTTTTAAATGTTGTAATTCTACCACGCTGGTAATTTCCATAAAGCGGGAGTGATTTACACACTAGAATTTACCTGAGCGCCGTGACAATGAAAAGATGAGTAAATGTTTATTTATACATATTAACACGAATGTACCGGTAGATAATTCAATTCTTGTGTTCAATATCAAAATATAAATTTACGTCTAAGTTAGGAAGCAAGCCATTAAGGTTTCGAACAGCAAATGCACTTTTTAGATTTCAAACACGCATATGTATGTTATAAAGCGCTTTCGATTTGAAATGAAAATCATATAAAGCGCTTTCGACTTATGATCAGATAGAGGCTTTGACACTGAAATTCTGAAATCAAAATCTTTGTTGAAAAAGGGCTTATCCGTTAGCGAAATAATATCTGTATGAGCTATGCTAAATGGATATCATCATTAGCAATGAACATTTGGTTATTGAGAGATAAAATCATTATAAAATCATGTAAATAAAGCAATTGAAGCAAAACACATATCGCTTGTTGTTTCATGTGTTGATTTTTTTAAACATTAGCATTCATTTGAGTCGAAACCTCGGCTCTTCACAAAAATGTTTTTCGGATAATGATTCGAATAATGAAAAGTTCTAATGCCCATTAAAATTCAAACACCTACTCAAAGGTAGGGTCAAAAAGTCAAGGTTATAGGACTCTAGTAACTTAAGAAGTTTTTCGGGTCAAATTAGAGCGTTATTGCAACAACGATAATGAAAAGTGCCAGCAATGTTTCCCATGAGTCATGAATGACCTCTAGTGATTTTTTCCGTCAAATGTCGAAGTCAAGGTCATATGACTCTGATTATTGAAAATGGGTTCCGGATTATCTTTAAGCATGTATTTCATCCATCATCATAAAAATTGTCAGAAACAATTTCATTGCGTCAAGGATGATACCTTTTGATTTCGTTATAAAAGGTCAAGGTCATGGGTCTTTGATATTTGAAATTTGTTTCGGGATCATTTGAGAACGTGTATTGCACCTTTTTTCATAAATATTTCCATTGAGTAAAGAATGACATCTGTTGATTTTGGGTTCTAAAGGTCAAAGGTCAAGTTTAAAGGACTCTGATAATCGTTTCTAGATAATGTAAGAGCATGAACTGCACCAATCATAATAAAAGATGTCAAAAATGTTCCCCTAGTTGAGGTTTACACAGCCAATTGTACCTCGTATGAAATTTACATGAAATGAGCAAGATCATGAAATGTAAATTAAGTTTTTAAAGTGAAATTTATGTGAGGTTTCTGAAATGAATTTCAAATAAATGAATTTCGCATGAATGTCACAAAGAAAAGTTCATGTAAAGTATTTTTATATGAAATCCATGTGAAATATTGGTCACATCAATCTAAGATGAAATTTATACGAATTCTACATGAAGTTTAATGTGAAATTTACGTGATGCTCATTTCATATGAATTTCATGTGAGGCACAATTGGCTGTGTATGTTTAATGGTTTTGGAATGAAAAGATCAAAGGTCAAGGTCGACGCCACAATTTTTAATTCTTTAAAAAAATACTTTAAACTTGAATGGATTGTCAATATTTCCGGAAAATTCATTCGAAACAAGCTTCCTATACTTATAGTCTTTCTCTTCATGTGCGCTTATGTAATTTGATATTATTCAGATGTTAAACTTTCTGATCGAGAACATTTTTGTTGTGTTTGGAGAATGGTCTTCCAGCAAATTGTCGGAATTCCAATGGGAACAAATTGTGTCCCATTCCTTGCCGACATTCTCTTTACTCGTACGAAGCTAAATTCATCCAATCTTTGGTCTCTGAAGGTAAAAGATACTTAGCTTCTGACTTCAACTTTACTTACAGATACATAGACGATGTTTTGTCCATCAATAATCCAAATTTCGCGGATTACCTGAGCAGTATCTATCCTTCGGAGCTTATGGTCAAAGACACTTCAGAGACAAATAATTCAGCATCCTATTTGGACATAATGTTCTCTTACGACCCTGATGGTCACATGAACACCTCACTCTATGACAAACTTGACGACTTCAATTTCAGCATTACAAACTTTCCTTTTCTGAGTAGCAACATCCCTTCATCGCCTGCTTATGGTGTGTTAATATCTCAGGTTCATACGCTATGCCAGAGCAAGTACCAAATATACGGATTTTGTTCTGAGAGCTGGGCGTCTTTCATATAGGCTTCTCAGTAAGTGATATGTTTGTGACCGACTAACATCGTCACTGAGGAAGTTCTACGGTCGATATGAGGAACTCGTCATACGCTATGATGTCCCACTCTCCTGAATGGTGGATGATATTCGGTCATAGACCATTTGAACCATCCAACCAAAGATTGTACTCTGTCTTCCGAAATGGAAGTTACCAAATGTGACAGTTCTACCGAATTGAAGCGGCGGGTGTTGCATGCAAGCAGGAGATGCTTACTCTTCCTGGGCACCTGGTCTCACTCTCATATCGGGCGTCCGCTTATTTTCATGTGGTGGAGGTTTTTGTTTGTTTGCTTTGGTTTTCTGTTTTATCCTGATTTTGTATGCCTTCGGTTTCTGATTTTCTGAATTATCGAGTTTGTGCTGTATACAGGGATATGGTCATTATCCATATTTGTCATTTGTGCATTCTATTAGTGTCCGAAATCCCAATGTGCAGTAATAGCATCTCTAGTCCAAAGGCATGCTAGGAAAATTCTGAGGAAAGAAAGGTTAAAACGAAGAAATGTATAAAGTAATTTCTCTTTTAAAGGTATTTGAAAGTTTAACGAAATCCTTCATCACGTCAAAATATTTCTTCAGCACCTCACTCTGGACAAAAGTACTCAAAATTAGAATGACAATTTATAAATTTCAGTTGGTTAACTGTTCAAGAACTACTGTTGAGGAGTCATGTATAAAAAAGAGACTGTCATGACTGGTGCTTTCATTTATTTCCATTGAAAAAATTATTGAAAAAGAAGCCCAATTTTAATATCCTTCTTGTATTTCATATATGAAATGTCTAAAAGGAACTTGTTAAAAATCCAACGGGTAAAACAACGTAACAGAAGGATAAAGGTCTTAAATGAATTGTGAATCGTTCTAATAACATTTAACTACAATGCATTATCAATTTAGCATGCCTATCTTACACTTTTGTTAGTATATATCGCCTATTGATTTTTGATTTAGAGTCGTAGGTCGCTTAATTCTTTTTCCGCGCGACGCTTTATTCAACTTATGTTAAAAATAAGTCTAATAACGCTAAAATTGACAAGTGAAAATAGACAAAATACTAAAACATTTTCCTTTTATATATACACAATAAAACTGATTCATTACAATGAATAGGGACCTTTACCTGATAAGAAAATGACGAATTATTACGTTTTTAATTCAGTCATTAAAGGTGTTTTGATAAATTAATCCTTACGCTGATTATATAATCTCGAAGTAAGGTATCGTATGAAGTATCAACAACCATGACTAATAATAATTGACTACAATTGCGACAGATTATTCTTTCAAAACCAAGAAAAATGAATTTTTATTATCAGAGTGTTGAGAAAATTAAACTATCGAATGTACTAAAGCGCTTTATCAAACCAAGGCGCTTTATGTGAATTACCAGCGTGTATACAGGTTATGTATCTTTATGATCAAGGCTATAGAATATCAGGATAGTTACCGATCACGGGCAGGAACACGCCACGCCGCCTTACCGTACCGTCGTCAGGGGTATTTAAAATTACTGCATTTAAAACCGTCCGTTGACAGTATAATACAGGTAAGGATACATAGGAAACCATCCGTTGTCTTGAAAATTATCAACAGAATATCTGTAAAATCAGTAATATACTACTATCATGATATAACTGATTTCTTTTTAAAAGCCAATGTGTAGGGGAAGTACATTTTTTGTAGCCAAACGCTGCTGTAATACATTTATACCATAAATATTACAGAAGTACCCATCAGTTATTCAGTCTTAATAGTCGAGAAGGCAAGGCAAAATCATTAGATTTTCCACAGGAACGGTTGCGAACATCGGAATGAACAAAATTCCGAAGTGAGACCAGTGCCAGGGGAGAGTAAGCTTCTCCTGATTGCATGCAACACCCGTCGCAACAGCGCCATGGAAACCTGTCAAATTCGGTGATTGTCTCGATGTACATTTTGATGTACATATCAGGTAAGTATGTCCTTGTTTGGTGATTATGACAGTCATTCAATCACAATGTAGAATGTCACTGATCAGTGTGGAAAGGGGATATCATATTTTATTACATCCCCGTAGCGACCGAAGAACTTCCTCAATGATGGATTTCAGCCGTTGTGTAATATAACCCTGAGCAACTATGAAATAAATGAAATTCTCTGTATGTTATGAGGAGATCTGATTGGCGATGACCTACTGTCAGCAAGGAATGTGAATATTTTAAAAGAAAAACTATATTGTCACTTGATTATTTAATTTATTTACCATTTTTTGTAGAAATGTATAGAGTACATTATTCAAACAATATATGCGAGAGCCCGGCTTGTACTTCGCATAGTTATTGTATACTTTGCTTACTTGATTTCTCTTCAAGATACTGATGTCACTCTTGAGCATGGAGATGAACTGATTCTCTATTTGAATTTTAAGACTGAGTGATAAAATCAGCTTTTTAAGTAAATTCTGAAAACATTTACCGACAGACTTTTTGGATATAAGATCATAGTAAGGTAACGTGACAATAGTGTGTGTAAAAACCATGCATGTAAAATTAAAAATATGATTTATAGATTTGAAGAGTTATAGGATGAATTCATGAGTGCATACATTGATGAATAAAACAAAATTCATGAAATTGATCTTTTAAAGTCATGTATTATGGCGTTAAAACGAGACATGATTCGTTTATCGATAAGGCCACAGTAATTTAATAATTTGTTTAAAGGTTCGCAGGTGGGTACCTTTGAGGAGAATTGGTCAGACAAATAAAAAAATCTCACTCGAAGAAATATATTTTTCTTCTATGTTGTCAGGCTTCCTTTCCATATCCCATGATATTGACCATGTGTTTGTGTGTTTTCATGCCTGGCAGAAGGGTTCCTTTCAGAAAAAGTTCGGGACGTAAAACAAAATATTGAATTACCATGGCCTAATGGAAGACGTTTTGATAGCTTGAACCTTTATCATAGAGGATTTGAGGGAATCAGAAAAATGACTCGGATGCATCACCAACAACAAAACAATTAAACACCCCATGCGAAAAAAAAAAACAAAAAAAAAAAAAACACACAAAGTAGACCAAAGTCCAGGCAGAGCCCCAACTCATACAGAACGGGCAAGTTGGCAAGCCAGATCGGGACAGTCTGACTTTGGCTTTAAAGTCCAAATCACACTTAACCTAACTGGCTCCTCGACTTGATATACAAAGTCAGAGAGGTTGGATTTGAAAGTTTCCCGATTTGTCATCCCGACTCTACTCCGACATAGTACTGACCAATGACTACAAAGCCTCGACTTCATGCCGACTTACCTCCGACTTGTCCCGTATTAGCAACGACATGTCATAATTTGCCTCGGCTTGTGCAGACTTAGCTCTGATTTATAAAAATTGTATTGAAGAATCGGCTCGGGGATACGTCGGGTCCGTCAGGCATCCGACTCCATCAGGTCAATCTGTAAAAGTACGACGTTAAACGGACAAAGACGGGACACAGTCTTGATTGAAGTCGGTGTAAGCCTTGATTAGTCGAAGTTAAGTCGGAATAATGCCCGGGTGAATCGGGGTTAAGTCGGAATATTGTCTGGGCGAATCGCAGTTATGCCAGGAACTTTTGATCCCGATTAAGCAAGTCATAGCTCCGATCTACCAACTTGAAGCCTTAACTACGACTTATCCCGACTTAGCCTCGGCCTTCCTCCGATTTAACCCCGACTAAAATTAATCGCGCCTTGTTTCCGACAAAGTAGGTTTTGCAATAATTTGTCGGGGTGTCTACCCGACATATCCCGACCTACTACTACTCACTGTGACCTATGCCGACATAAAGCAAACTGAACTCCGACTGACAGCCGACTTTAAGGTGGGGTGAGTCGGGGAGCCAGTTCAGCAAAGTGTTACTTGGACGTAATTAAATTCCTTGTCTTGATCCATTTCTATGACGATGATGATTTTGAAAATCTTGTCTGAAAATGCATCAGCTAAGAATTGACACAGGGCTCAGATATTCGTCGGCGAGTAAAGGGGCTTTTTACCGATATGAAGCAGAAATTCTTATAATGTAGGTTTAAACCATTTATGCGCAGACACATGTGATTGTGATACAAAGTCGTTATACACCAAAGCAATGTATGGGAATGAATCGATCAAGCGAATAGAAACAATGTGTGGCACGGGCTAAATATTGAAGCTATGTTTTATGCTGTAATAAACGTTTATTGTAATATTCTATCCATTATCATATCAAAGAAGACAACGGATTTCTGACTACGGACAGATTTTTTTGCAACATGAATTGACAACAGACAACTTTTAGAAGAGATAGAAGTTTTAGGATTCCAATATTGCATTCATGAGATCGTGTGACACTACCATTGGGGCATTATATATATAGTTAAAAAAATGAAGGATAACACATGTGCATGACGAGGTCATCGTGGACGCCAACTCGATCTCCTCTTCAATACAAGTAAAATAAAACTACTGTCTACTGGCTCACTTCGGTAACTGGATAACCGTGATTTTGACTACTTTATCATGCAAAAATTTAAATGAAATTGATACCATCCAATATCTCTCGCTTTGTCGTAAACTTTAGTATAAGTTATGGAATAGTCAGTGCACGTTGCCCATGCTTAATTTTCCGTGACGTCGTGACGCTCTCCATAGGCTCAGTGTTAAACTCGGCGACGTCACATGAAATTTAAGATTGAAATCGCCCCATCTAAAATTTATGTTGCCTGTGTAATATGAATGCATAAACCCTCGACCATGTAACATATACCAAAATTTACGACTAAGCGAGATCTATTCAATGATATATATTTTATTTTATTTTTTGCATGACAAATGTATCAAAATTGCGTTTATCCAGTTTCCAAAGTGAGCCGCTCGGACAGTAAGGAGACGACCATTTGATCCTGAGGGGAGGGGGGGGGGGAGTGGGGCTGGCCATTTTTTCAGGACAAATTATTTATTTTCAACGCAGATTATTAAATAAAAAACTGTGACATTAATATTAAAGGAAGGAATATTGTTTTGTTAGAGAATTTCAATTATACAAAATGTATGCAATGTATTTGACTTCAATCAAATTATTGAAACTAGCGTAAACAATATCATATCTTTATTTAAACAAATTTGTTTCAATGAAAATTCAATTTTGTCTATGCTCGTTTTCATGAAAATGTATTGTAATACCAATCATTATAAAATAAAATCTATGGTGAAAAAACACTTGATATGAAGTATCATGGAAGGCCGAGGGGAGCGAGCCCGAAAAAGTTATGAGTGCATGGCGAGCTTAAAATTTTTCAGTGTATGGCAAGCGAAGCGAGTCGAATTTTTTTGAACTTTTAAGAAATGTAGGGCAGAATATTAAATTTTATGTTTTGCTACCAAGAGGGTCAGATTATTTTTTAAACATTTTCTGAGTCAGAATATTTATTTCTAAAAAGTGCCAGCCCCACCCGCACCTCCTCAGGATCAAATGGTCGTCCCCTAATACCTTAGTGACATGACAACCCAAATTGGAATTTTTTATGTATTACTTCTCAAATTTCAAAGTTAATTAGAAAATTACAACAACCAGGTTTTAGTGTAGAATTCGCCTGAGAGTGGTATTGTAGTTGGGCGTAACGAGTTCCTGTCCGTGAATTTGTTGATTTTGTGCTATTTATTTCGAAAGAAAATGACTCTTAAAATGGCAGAAAACTGCAGTTTGAATTCATCCGTTTAATCTAGATGAGTCACAGGTGCTTATGCACTGAAATTTAATTTTTCAAAGGGGTGGGGGCGGAATCGACTTAATCCAGTGTTTCACAATTCCATAATAATTGTTTTCCGATGTTCTCGTCCTTAAAATTACAAATATGGATAATAACCATATCCCTATATACAGCACAAAATCGATAATTCAGAAAATCATAAATCGAAGGCATACAAAATCAGGATAACACAGGAACCAAGGCAAACGAATAAAAACCTCCACCACATGAAAAAAAGCGAAGTCCCGAAATGGGAGTGAGAGCAGGTGCCCAGGAAGAGTCAGCATTTCCTGCTTGCATTCAACACCCGTCGCTTCAGTTCGGTAGAATTGTCACACCTGGTTACTTCCATTTTGGAAGTCATAAAGTATAATCTTACGTTGGATGGTACAAATGGTCTATGACAGAACATCATCCCCCATCCTGGAGAGTGGGACATCATAGTGTATGACGAGTTTCCAATATCGACCGTAGAATTTCCTCAGTGACTATGTTAGTCGGTCACAAACGTATCCCTGACTGACAACCTTATCTGAAAGACGCCTAGCTCTCAGAATAAATTCTGTATATTTGGTACTTGCTCTGGCATAGCGTATCAACTGAGATTTAAACACACCATAAGCAGGTGATGAAGGGATGTTGCTACTCAGAAAAGAAAATGTTGTGATGCTGAAATTGAAGTCATCACGTTGTCATAGAGTGAGGTGTTCATGTGACCATCAGTATCGTAGGACAAAATTATGTCCAAATAGGATGCTGAAGTATTTCTCTCTGTAGTATCTTTGACTTCAGGCTCCGAAGGATAGATACTGCTGAGGTAATCCGCGAATTTTGGATTATTGACGGACAACAAATTGTCTATGTATCTGTAAGTGAAGCTGAAGTCAGATCGATGTTCGATCAAATTTTGGTTATATTACATTGTTTAGATTGAGGCTCACTGACGAGGGTTTGTTACCCGAAACGTGCATGTCTGGTCCATGCTGTAAATTTATCCGCTTTAAAATGATGCTAATGAATTTGAAGACGTTAAACATTTGTACGAGTGAAGAAACATAGGGTAATCAAAGATTACATAGCTCGCCTATACAGGTTTTTGTAAGAAACCAGGTTAAAGTTTTTGAAAAGTAGGTCAAAGTCCAAGGTCAAGGTCACTAGGTCAAAGGTCATGGTCTCAAATGAAAGGTTTCGTCACAAGGTATCTACATGTGAAATATCAAAGCCCTACACATTACAGTTCAAGAGATATAGCCCAGGTTAAAGTGTTGTCTACGGACGACGACAACGACGACGACAACGACGAGGGTATGGCATTAGCTCTCCGGACTTTTTCTTCCCGGCGAGCTAAAAAAGGACTGATGCACAATTGCTCCCCATTGGAATTCCGACAATTTGCAGGAAGAGCTTTCCTCCAAACAACACAAATATGTTGTCGATCAGAAAGTTTAACATCTGAATAAAATCTGTTTCAGTGTACTTATTTTCAGAATTGGACTTTTCTTTTGCACGGTAGGGTTTGTAACAACAATAAATTTGTATTTGCGACTACCTTTCTTGCTTGTAAACGCATTACTTACAATTTCTGCGAGTCTTTATTTCAATTTAGAATATGGGATGTGTAAACTGTCGAAAAATCAAAGGCTTTGATCGAATGAACTCTACTAAAAGGAGTTGATTTCAGATGTTCTAAAAGTTCCTTCGAATTCTTTGAAATCCACATCTGGTTGATACCGCTACGGGAATATACTGTCGAACAATATTTTTGAACAGTCCAGGAGAATACTATAAATAGTAATATTACTTAGAACTGTAATATTACTGTTAACAATAATCCCTGATATTATTGAAAACAGTAATGTTGCCACCTTATATTACATCTTTCTGTAAAGACAAAGCAGCATTTTAAAGCTACAAGCAGAACTTTTATCACACAATTCTTTCATTCAACAACAAATTCCTTAAATTTGAACAAATTTTTATACTAAAAGTGAAAATAACGTCCATTTGGAACCTATTTTTCACTTTTTCTTCTTTCGGATATCACATTTTCTTCAAATATGTTGAGGAAAAAAAATTTTCCTGATGTTTTAAACAATTTTTCAGTATACATTTGAATGAGATACAACTCCTAATCACCCTCATTTCTCCCTGAATCCACTGGTATAAGAGCGAACTGACATTCTATATAGTATTACTGCTTTCAGTAATATAAAGAGATAAATTTCGAAGAAAGATAACTCCAATTAAAGTTATATTATTAGTTTAAGTAATATTACTGTTTTCAGTATTCTCTTGGACTGTTGAAGTCCAGATCTGATTTCAGATAAAACTTTGGTGAGTAAGATCGATACAGATTTGGTGGAACATTTTGAGGAACCAGCGATGTACGGATTATTGTGCATTTTATGTATGCAGTATAAGTATGGTAAATCTAAATTGTTTGTGTCGAAGCCAGAGGAAGCGTGAGCTGATTTGTGATTATCTATTATTTCATAGGCAGAAAGGTTAATTTGGGTGTAAGTGGGATTTCCAGGTGTCGAATTTAAACCCAAATCTTTAACAAGACTGTCGAAATAGTACTTTTTGGAAGTGAATGTGTAATTATTTGATGCTTTGTCTGCTGGTTTGATGACATAATGTTCCTGGAGGTAGGTAAGCTCTGTGATAACATCAGGGTGTTTAAAGATATACTCGAATCTGGTGTTCACAGTTGATTTTAATCGGTAAATTCTAGATAAAAGTAATCCTCTGATGAATCTTATCCATTCGGAAATGGTGTCGAGGTGTGCATCCTCTTTCTTTGCCAAAAGTCTTGTATATTCCTCTCAAGATCCATGATAATTTTGAAATTTTGGATCCAAGTAAAGGAGTTACTTTCTCTGTATTTTGAGCCCGCTTTTTTATTCTATCTACTTGTCGTTCTTGAATATACTTAGGTAAACAGTAATAACGTGTCCACAAGGAGAGTAGTTGAAATCCGATGAAGAACATTCGCAAGGAAGTGGATGTAGTGAGAGATTACTTAAATCAATACACTGCATGAATCGTTTGTAATTGTAAATTTTAGATGCAACTGTTGATGTGTAGCTATAGGAAATACAAGGAGTTTCTCTTCTTTTGAAATATGGTGGGATTTTTTTCCGTGACAGTTTTGTGATTCAAAATTTGACCATGATTGATATTTGAGATAGTTTTGTGTTGATCTCTGCGTGTAAAAGAATGTTAAACGTCTTCAAATTCAATAGCATCATTTTAAGAACAGATAAAATTTGCAGCATGGACCAGACATGCACGTTGCGGGTACTTACCCCTCGTCAGTGATCCTCAATCGAAACAATGTAATATGACCAAAAAGTGTGAAACTTATTATGTCCAAAAACGTACCGAAAGAGGTAGCAGAATGTGTGGGATATGATGCTACAGGACCCACGTTTTAGGAATTAATGTCTCACGTTGACTCAGATGTTGGCGTGAGGGGATCCAATGACCATGAGGAAACCGGAGAACCCGGAGAAACCCCCCTGCAGAGGCCTTGTTGGAGGACCACCTTACATCACAAATAAGACCATTTGCCGAATCTGGGATTTGAACCCGGGACCTTAGAGGTGAGAAGTGAGCGCGAATCCACTGCGCTAACCTGGCCCTAAGTTGATGTTACAGTTGTCTCGTAAAAAACCTACAGAACTTTCTTCATTTTCACATATTTGGGGTTAAGTTGTAAATTTCTGTCCAATAATAGGGGTATCCAGGCTGCAAATTTATCTGTTCTTAAATGATGCTACATGCATCAAATTTGAAGACGTTTAACATTTTAGACCATTTGTACATAACAAATTTTAACAGATAAAAATGCACTTGTATGTCATAACAATTCGTCGAACCTACAAGGACATGATTTCGGTATAAAAAGGTATCAGTCACCTGTATTATGCGCAAATATACCTACAAAAGAGATTAACAAATTAATTGACATTTTTATGGGACATATCAAGGAAATCAGGGGCGATAAGAAAAGTTAATTATGAACACACAATGGACGAAACAACACTGGAGAAGTTTGAATTTGTACAAACAGATTCGTCACAAAAAGTATTCTAGGTGCATTGGTATAAAATCAACATTTCATTTTTGTGATACAAACCCTTCGAAGTGCGATGTTCTAAATGTTTAGTCCACGCTGAACACGAAAAATGTCTATTTAAAATCGGTTAACAGAGCAAATCACGGAATCTGTACGTAATCAACCAGAATTATATACACATAAACACCAAAAGTAAGACAATTATTTCTTAAATGTTCAAAATTCCATCCTTAAAATGCTGTGGAAAAATTTTCCTGCAGGTCTAAATGAAATAAACTAAGACAAAATGCAAGAAGAAAGACAACCCTCCCCTAAATCAAGAGTTATATTTCTTACAAGTCCAACAAAGTTATGTGTGGCTTTGGCTTAGATGTTGTTGTGAGGGGGGTTCTTTTGGGAAGTAAAAAATGAATAAATTAATAGATTAGATAAAGATATGTATCCATATCCGAATTATTGATTTAGGGGACATACAAAGATTTATGAATAATTGAATGCTGTAAGGATACACACTTTGTATTAGTCATTCCGAAACCCCCCCATTTTTTGTCAGCTTTTTGTCTTTATTCCATGGTGTGCTTGCTCTAGATAGGACTAAAAAAGATCTAATTTCTTTGTTACCTTACCAAATATGCATGAAGAATTCTATCAACTTTATTCATGTGTAAAAAGTTTGACTAAAAATTAAAAATAGAAAAAAAAAAGATTAATTGTCTTATATTGAATAGAAGGGGCGACTTGTAATGGTATGATTGAATTTTTTTTATTTTACGTTTTTTACAATATGAATCATACGCTGTGTACGTATAAACCTTTAATAAAGTTAAGCACGGTCCATTTGATAATCGGGAGTGGGGGGGGGGGGGGGCTTGGGTTTTTATTCGAAAAAAAAAATTATTTACTCATGGTGTGACAGACAAAAATAATCTTGCTCTTACAAGTAATCTGAATTTGAAGAATTACCATAAGATTTTGCTTAAAATTTCTGAAAATTTCCTGGCTCGCTTCGTTCGCTGCAGTTTACAATTCATATAAAAAAAATTTGGCTCGCTTCGCTCACCATACTTTTCTATCAAGATTTCTTTAATGGCAAATTTCATATTTTAAAATATCAAAAGAATGCATGTTAAAGAAAGGAGGGCTTCCTTAAGGGCTTTGTATATTATCAATGTAATGTACTATTAATAAGATGCATATATCACCATAGAGTCTATTTCTTTTTTATATACAAGCTTTGAAGGAGCACTATATTCTAAATTTGAAGACCCTCCCCTCAGATACTCTTACTTTTATCTTATATAAATTTTGTTCGCTGCGGATTATATTGTAAAATTCTCTTGTCTATCACTGTTTAGAAATGAATTAAAATTTTTGCATAAATATGAAGTAATATGTCAGAGTATTGAGTAGAAATAAAGAATTTCTATTGATAAAGCACAAACATTCTTAATATATAACCATACATTGCACATCACTTGTTGGAAAAAAAAATTCTTGCTCCAACTTTGCAAGAAAAAAATAATTTTGCTCCGGTTAGGGGCGAAAAAAATAATCTTGCTCTGGCAAAAAACCCAAGCCCCCCCCCCCCCCCCCCGAATATCAAATGGACCTTGCCTTACACAGCCTTGCTGAGATGTTAATTTCCCGTATGAAATGTTTAGACGGACTCAAGCAGGAATTCAAGCGGACTTTGAGCGAAATTAGGAGGAATCCGCCTAATTTCAGGCGAACTTTAGGCGAACTATATTTTCCGCCTAACCATTAAGAAGAATTAGCTTAAATTCTTTAGCGTATTTCTGCTAATGCTTAGACGGAATTCTGAAAGTCATTTCTGAGAAATATCTTAAGCGTATTCTTGCTAATGCTTAGACGGAATTCTGAAAGCTGATGACTAAGCTATTGCATCTTGGGAAATCAATTTAAATTTGGCTCCAAGTGAAAACTTAAAGACACTGATGAAATTTACAATGATAGGCCAAGATGTGTTTGGAATCATAATTTTATTGAACAAAAGTAAGTAATTTTGTTTCATTATCATCTTAATATGCCCCTTGACACATGAATGAAATCTAAATTGATATTTATTGTAGAATTGTTCGATTTAGTCTGATTGTGTTCTGACCAACTGAAATTTGAGTGATTCAGACACTAATTCCAGACTACACTGTAGCAAAGTTAAGCCTTATTAAATTATACCATGTACACTAAAAGATTAACATCTAGGTTATAAAGAAAAGTTAATACATGTACATTCATCATGTTACAAGTTAATTTTTCTTCATAATTATTATTGAAATTAGACTTAGGTGCATGAGAGTTTGAGAGGAATTTTTAGGCGGATTCTTTAAGCGGGTTCAATGCAGGATATTAGGCGTAATATTTTTAGGCGGATTCTTTAAGCGGGTTTTAAGCAGGATTTTAGGCGGAATATTTTTAGGCGTAAAAAATTTGCATATTAACTTTGCTATTTTCCGTCTTAATTCCGCCTAATTTCCTCCTAAGTTCCACCTAACTTCCGCCTAAGTTCCGTCTAAGTTCCATCTAAGCAGTATTTTACGTGTATTTCAGAGTAAGATAACATTCCGCCTGAAATCCCCCTAAAAATTACGCTTGTATTCCATCTAAAGTACGCCTGAATTTTTTCGTACGGGTTTCTTTGTCGAAAAAGCTGTCTGAAATTTTAGACATTAAGCGGGTTGCCACAGTTATTTCGTCATTATTTAATCAGCTTGAATAAGCATTGGTGAAAATAACTTTATTTTGGAGGTGGTAGCGTAGTGGTTAGTGCGGTGTACTGTGAACCTATAGGTTGTTGGATCGAGTCTGATCGTCGCTAAAAATTATGACCCTTGGAGAGTTGCTTAATTCTGCATCGCACTCTCCCCATCAAGAGTACATATAACTGGGCACCTTGACTATGCGATGAGGTAACTATGTGAATGATTAGCATAAGCAAATAGACGGAAGTTCTGCTGAATACCCCCAATGGGAGTTGAGGAATAGGTCTGGCAAGGAAGGTACTGTACAAGTCGCGTGAGACTCAAGCGAACGAGACTATTAACACGCATCTTTTTTTGTTTTTACCTTTTTGAGTATCCAAACATGGATGTCTGGTGCTTTGTATTTTACCTTCCTTACTTTCTGAAAACTGCTCTCTGGCAGCAGTTTGGAAACGTCTTTTTTCGCTATAAACTCGAAGGGTATCTCCTGATGGGAAGGCTTTGTCCTGAAGGTAGAGTATCCCTCAGGTCAGAATTTTGAAAATTTTATGCCTGGATACCCTATTTAATATCTTCATAATGTTGTTCAGAGTATCAAACTAACAGAGTTTGGGGAAAAGAAAATTTTATCGCTACATTTTATCACCTCTAAAATTGGTATTTTTTTTACTTTCCGCATAGGGTCCAATGTTAAAGTTCAGACTCCTTACGTTCTCATGATAATCATGAAACCACAAATTTTATTTGGTTTGTATATCAGGTCTAGCACAAATTTCGAATATATGAAAAAGAAAATATTGTAAATGTTGAAATTTTGGAAATATAAGCATCTGAGACCTGAGGGATGCTCTACCTTAACAGGTTTTAGGTAACGTTTATACTTTTGCAATTCATAGTTTCATACGATTTTGATTGTCTTTTTTTCGGCCTCGAGCATTAATGATGATAAATAACTTGTTGAAATGCGCATATGGTACACAATAGAACATATATTTCAATGTTGTCAATGTATTTTCATTGTATAATTTTATTCTGTACTACCAACTTTTCTTCAAAATGTCGCTTTTTGTCGGAACAAATATCCTTAGGTTATAAAATGCAGACATTTTGCACTGATTGTTAAATATTTTCTGTGTCCAAAAACTTCAAAAAAAAAAAAAAAAATCAAATTCTTTGATCCAACAATTTTTTTGTATTCCCCCATATCCCCCACCATTTTTTCCATTTAAATTTTGAGTGCTTTGATATTTAAAATTAATAATTTGATTCCAAACATGACATAAGAATCCACTATATTTTATTTTAGCAACAAATATATTTGTTTTAATGTTACATGTACAAGACAAATTATAAGTACATCCTTATTGATCATTTCTATGATCAAGCATATATACCGAAAAGAAAGAATACAAGACACGATGCCAAAATTGCCGTAATGTTTAAAATTGTCGTCCATTTTTTGCTCTCCTCAATAGATGTCATTTTACGCTTTATTTCTCTCTGTTCTTCTTTACTTAGCCGGTTCTTTGAATCATCAACTCTGCCGAATATCCAGTTTTTGCAACATTCAGAAATTGTCCATGATTGTGATGTATCTACGAAACATACAAAGCAAATTTGTCAGTTGTTTTATCAGAAGAAAGGAGGAGATCTCCAACCAGAACCTGTTGCAGCACCAACAGGAAAACACCAAAACACCCGATGCGAAAACACAAAGACGAGCATAAAGACGAAAAAGACATACGACATATAAACATCAAACACAAACGACTACACATAAACCAACAAGACCAATGGGCAACCGGTGCCGAAATAGCAATTCGGTCTTTTCGAAATACAGAGTTACTTCCTATTGGTGCAGATATCCGACGTCAAGTAATACGCAAGATCGCAAATACTGCGCGTGCAGCGTGTCCGTTCTGATTTTTCATTTAGTCACCAACCTAAACCATTGTTCAAAACTTGGGCACATTTTCTGAGTAAATTGATGACGTCATAACAATGGAGAACAATCGGAGAGTGCGCGAGAACATTCGTATAGTCTTGGTTAGAAGTATTTGCGATCTTCTGTATTGTGACGTCATTAACGCAGCACATTTAAGGCCTTCCATAGAAATGACGTAAAAGTTTTTTCCGCCAAATAACGTAACGTCATATGACGTCATGGACCCCGTGTCGTCAGGTTAGGTAGCAACTCATTTATTAGCTTTCGTTATCATTGATACCTTTATTTACTAGATAAAATTGCATTTATACAAAAAAACAAAACATATTACTTCATCACTGACACATCGCCGGGTCAATATACTTTTGAGAAAACCCCTAATCTATATCTGTACTCTGTGACCCCGTACACCGAAGAATGCGATCTGCGTTACTTAGAAGCTTGAGGTGACGAACAGGTGCGAATCAACAGTTTACAGAGCGGGTAAAACGATTTTGGTAAGTATAAGCGATATCAAACTTCAATAACTTGTGCTGTATGAAGGAAATATCTTAGAATTAGTACAATTACATCATGAAATCAATTTATTCATAGAAATAAAAGGAAATTCCTTGGATTACCAAGAGACATGTGTGAAATGTATGTGTAAATGACAGAATTTCAACGCGTTTTACTTAAGTTGCACTGTTACTGCAAAGCTGAGTAGTAGCTAAACTTTATGTAAATAGTTTAGACACTTGTAGATTATGATATCAGTTCGTACGAAAGTTGAATGATGAGGAAAAAAGGGTGAATGTAATACTTATGTGCCCATGCCCATGTATATGTTGTTTTCATAACATGTACCTATAAAAATGTTTACATCTGAGTACACTTGTAGTTGTACAGTAAGTTATACTTGCAGTAGTATGTGCACCGAAATATCGAAATATTCAAATACCAATTATTATTTTTTTTCCTTCAGAATGTTAACTTAGAATGGATTTCACACCAGCAGCTGCATGAAAAGAAATATTGTCACACACTGTAAAAGTTTCAGAAACACATGCATGTATCATAGCCACACAGTACTGTTCATTTTGGATATTTTTGCAGGTACAGAATTTTTAAATTTAAGTGTAGAGTAACATTTGTTTTGCCTATTTAGGAATATTATAATGATTTAAAAAAGAAGTCAAATAAAATAAATGCATTTACTATCTATAGTGAATAATCTAAAACTATAGCCATACCAGGCTTATTTAGCTATTCATGAAATAATAACATATCACTGCGAATTCTTTGTAATTTATGTCGCTAGGTCATACATGTATATTACAAAACTATTAAACTTGTAAAATTATGAATTTTGAGTCCAAGCTGTACCATACACTTTGGATTTTAAAAGCTAGATTTATATAGTCAATATTTTTTTTTCTATTTCAGATCCTTGCCTTGAAGAGTGAATGCTTGAATAATAACTTTGAACAACCACATACATTACAGATGAAGAAATGTTACTTTGAATATATAATAAAGAAAATTAATATCTCCTAAAATTGATCTGTACTAGACTTCATGCTCAAATCTCCAAGAGCGGGGAGGGGGGGGGGGGGTTAAAATTGCTTTTGTTTTGATAGTTTGTCTGCCTGAAGCATTTAGCCGAGCATGAGAGGGCTTTCAAGGTCAACATGTACACAAATCTCTATGTGCATGGCAAGAGCAGATACGAAGATTTGACACTTAAGCTTGACTTTGCTTTCAAAAGATACACTGTAGCTACTGACACCTGCATGGTATGTAACAAAGACACTTAAATAAATTATTGTAGTACTTGCAGAACATCTCGTACAAGGTGGCTGTTAAGGAAAGGTCCCATAATACTAGTTATTAAAATGTCGGTCACTCTTAATATGGTGTTAGGAAAAAAATGACAAATAATCTCAAGCTCCTGGCAAGAGTTATTCACGCACCATTAATTTGTTCCAGTTTTACAATTATTTTATTTGATATCTGCAATGCAGAAAAAAATAAGATGGGGTCATCGGTCAAATAAAAGATTTGAAATACTGAGAATATTCAACAATTTTGCTTAATGCTTACATCAAATTTGTCATAGGACAGTCGTTTATCTAAATTTTGGTGGATCACTTTGTCTGTCGTCCCCCCCCCCATCATGTTGTCACGAAAATATCGGGAGTAATGAAACAAGGTAGGATTGCTGCTCGACCATTCCGAGGCACATTTATTGATCATATACATACAAATGTTTGTTACGACAATGATCCGATATTATAATAAAGAAGTAACCTTTCAAATATTTTGAAGGGCGAAGGGAAACATGATTGCTGCATAAAATCCGGCTATAGATTTGACCCCAAAAAATCTCTGAATTTTGCATCTGCTGTAAATAATAATCCTGTCTGGACGACTATCAAATAAATTCATGATCTGAAAATGCAAACGAAAGGAGAGAAAAAACCCACCCAAAACAAAGCCGTTATACATACACTGAAAAGTCCTTTAGCCCGATCCACCCCCTTTCCCGGCCCCATAAATCAAGGACCGCTCTTTAAATTTCTCAGTGTCAAACACACTACCATGTATTTCGTCGATCTCATGAAGAATTTATAAGTACAAATTCACTTTCAGGGGACATGGAATTCAAATAAAACATATGAAGTCTAATTAAATAAAATCGAGCAGAAGATTCCCAATGTCAGTGCAGCGTGGGCGATGAATAGAAACTCGAGGTCACGCTTTACTTTCAATTTTCATCAACTTTTGCATGCAATTGCAAGTTGTCAATTATAAGTGCTTTTCAATGTCAATGTCAGCTACGCTTTTACATGGGTGGTGTTTTTATTTATTTATTTTTGTTATAGAAAATATACACTGAAAGTGTTTTTTTAAAAAAAAAGAAAAGAAACAGTCTTCTGACACATTGAAATTAAATTTTGAATCAGAATGAAAGTATACCTAAATTTTAATATTAATATGACAACGGAAATCATCCACGGAATTTGCCGATTCCTCTATTTCCAATCTTGATCAAATTCAGTTTTTTTTTCTGCTGGGAAACAAACATCAGGTTTATTTTTTTTACCCTTATTTTTTTCCCGATGTCTAGAAAAAATAATATTGGATCTAGAATTACCTGTTGTCCAGAGACCATAGGACTATAAGGTCTCCTTTCTTAAAATAAGAAACCAGAGAATCCATAACATAAAGAAATTTTGGTATAAACAGTGAAGAATTTATGTATGTTATCGATCCCATTGCGGTCAAAGGCGTCATATTAATGTAAGTCAAACAAGGTTTTTTTTCTGTCACGGTAATGATTATTAAAGGGACGTGTAATGTATGTAAGTTAATATTACGAATTAATATAATCAATCCATGCAATTCTAATGCATGTCCGATATTATACAGCATCATGTTAATCTCAATGCATGTATATTGGGTTCATATGGGTTAGTACGGTAGCCGGCAAGACCGACACCCCGGCGTGGCGCCCTCCTCCCCCCCCCCTTTTTTTTCCGCGATTCACCCCTCAATATACAAAATGTGAAATGAAACTTTTTAACAGAATTGAATAAATATTGCTTGATATTTTTTCATAAGTTGAAATGAAAATTTTATTCAAATTAACATTTATTTAAAAAATTAAAACGGATTTTACAGAGAGCGCGATTACGTCCCTTGAATAAATCTGATTCCACAGAACGTTTATTTGGTAAACGAACGAACAACCGATTAGCACCTGTCAGAAAAACTGCAACGGCGCAAGATGATACCGTACATAAATTAAAGTGAAATTTGGCACACATTTTAAGTGATAGGTGTTCTTCAATAATTCAACTGGGGGAAACGTTTACATTCTATATTTTCTTTTAAATTTTCTGCCATTCGTGCCAGTGTCGATAATATTTAATGAAATGGGTATATTTTTCTCGATTTTTCATGTAGTCGTTCTTTATCAAAGATTTCCCCAGCAAGAAGTAGGTAAATGAAACCCCCCTTTGTAGTATGGTATCAATATTTTCTTTGAATGATAAGGTTTCACCTTGCGCCATCTGTTTTTGTATGACCAATGTTGATCTACGAAAATATACGTGTCACGTGACAACCCGACGTTCGGGGAGCATATATCAGTAATTAACAGATAAATTATGATATAGCATCTATACTGATACATAAACTATTTATTTCCATCTTATTTGGACAATTTGATAATTCCTTGAAAATAGCTATCAAAACTGACATCAAATTTTGTCAATGACGTCATGGAAGGCCTTAAATGTGCTGCGAAATTCTATGGAAAAATAAAACGTAAAATTCTGGGAGACAGGGTTATAAATATGACGTTTTGAAAGGAATTCAATGACATCACAATACCTTGACGTCAGACACCTGCACAAATGGGAAGTAGCTCTGTATTTCGAAAAGACCGATTATCAGTTTTGTTTGGTTTGTTTTATTTACGTCCACAGCGGAGTTTCAAAATGTTCTCATCTCCGTCAGTAAATTCGATATATCAAGAAAGATAACCCTTACCAAACTGGTGAGATTGCCGCAACCTTGCCGCAGACTTGCCGCAAACCTGCCGCAAACAATTTACATCGCCAGAAATCTTAAAAGCTGTTTGCAGCTATTCACCGTTACCGGCAAACTTCTGGCGAACAGAAACTCGTGTTTGCCAAAAGTTCGCCAAAAAGCAATAACGACCAAAATTCAAATGAAAATTCGCCACAAGTTTGCCAGAGCAAGATTTTGGCGAACTTGCGGCGAAAAAATTGATTCATTTAATTAAGATGCTTGCCAATCAAATCAAAGGCCGCCAATTTTTTAGCAAAGAAGAGGAAGTGCTGACTCAGTAAACATGGTGAACACAAGCTACATGTAGGTTGCCATTTGAATGGCTGCATAGAGCAATTTTAATTCAAAGGGATTCATATAGTACCTGTACTATCTAGTGTGCAAGCCTGTTCCAAAGTTTTTTTGACTTAATTATGATACTAAAGTGCTGTGAAAAAATTTAGTCTTGTTCTGTTGAATCATAGGATTACATGTATGGGATTTGTACTCAGCTGCCAGCTACTTTTTAAACCATAAGCTTATAATTAGGACATGATAGACTTAAGATCTGAATTTCATCTATAGTAAGTGAATCATACAGCTTAATTAAGGTACGTAAAAAATATATTATCATTCAGTTTATCAGCATAATTTTTTCTTCAAAAAATATATATCATAAAAAAAATGGTTTGGCTTTAATTATAAGTAAAATTAAACCAGTCATTAAATGCTAGTTGCCTTTGAAATTGCCAATGCATGAATATATAAAAGTAAATAAACTTAATTACAATTCTGACTCCGGTACGAAATTTCCAGACGTAATCTACACGTAATGCAACAGGAATCCATACGTACTAATAAATTCCATACGTAAATCTAAAATTCCATATGGAAAACAAGCATTATTAACACGTAATTTTTTCAAAGTTATATGCCTAATTTTACGCACGGAAATCTTCAAATTTTCCATACGTAAAAATCTAACTTGACATTCCATACGTATATTCAGAACATAGTCTCTGCAAAAGCACGTACTTTTTGGACTTAGGAAATTTTCAATGAACAGAGCGTACGTATTTTTGTGACTGTATGGAATTTTGACTTCGCCAATTTTCAAGCAAAAATATGACTGACACATGAAGACTTATATATTTGTACATGTAATACAAAGAACATGCTATAGATAGTGTCATTATTTAGCAAAATAGAAAGTACTTTAAAGTTACATTAAATGCATGACCATGCAAATGAATGAAGTTTTATAATACAACCCTTTTTCAAGTTTTGAGGGAGAGGACAGTGAGGGTGAAAGGCAGGGGAGGAAGAGGTTGGAGGAAAGGGAAGGGGGGGAAGGAGGGATAAGGAAAGGGAAGAGGGGGAAGGGGGAGGCTGGTAAGGGGTTGGAGGAAAAGGGTGGGGGAGGGGTACCCCCTGTCTGCCCCCCCCCCTTTTTTAACAATGAATTTTTCATAAAATTTACGAATTCTTTGTTTGCCAATCTGTCAGGAAATAGGAAAAATTAATTATCTTTTCTTCTCAAATTAAATTTCGTTCCCAATTGTATTTCACAGAATATTCTCTCCAAAAAAGTACACTTAAAAAAAAACCAAAACTTTACTTAGATATATTACTAATTACTAAGAAAGATTGGCTATGGATCAAGAATTCTTTTACTTAAAATGTTACCTCTATAAGTAATTACTTTAAATAACCGTCTTAAAACTTTAAATTTAGGCTAGGATTGTCAGAACACACTAGTATCCATCTCCATCACGACAGATGTTTTACTTTCGTTTTCCATATACAATACATAGTTAATCTCGATCTCATTTCAGAAAACTTGGCGATCGGTCTTTCGGTGTTTATAACATGATTTCTAGAATACGATTATTTGACATCGTTTTTTATTTTTATTTTCTTTCCTTTATATATATATATATCTTCTTCTTTTTTTGTTATTTAATAATTTCCTAGGGTCGGAAAATTAAAAAAAATCTTTCAAGACAATAATTGATAATTTTATTTTTTTCCAGATTAGCAAAAAAAAAATATGGTCAATGGATAGATAATTATTTTTTATTGAAAAAAAAAAACAAATTAAACATTGTGTCAGTAATGGATATAAGATCTAAGATTATTAAGTAAAACAGACGCATTGAAAATAATTAATGTATTTAAACAGATCGAGGCGTTTTAGTTTGAAATGATTGTGTACGAAACGACTCTGATAAGAAATAGCCAATCAAAACATCGGATTTTTAAAAGGTTCGGTCGAGGCGGAAAAGTCGAATGCCAGAATCGAATCTTCAAGAATTTTGATGACTATCACAGGGTTTCATTTACTTTGGTACCGGTACATTATAGACACGTTAATTGAAACAATGAAGCCTAGTTTCCTTTGTACTGAGCACGGTGGATGGACGTGGACCGTGGGAAAATGTGTTTGTTTTCATCGATTTATCAGTGTTCCAAACTGATGACTCTGTTGGAAGTTGAAGACAGTGCATAGCTAGGAAATTTGGAGATAATGCCATTGCAGCATCAATATGCATGATTGAAGGTAGTCTGTTATTTGATTCATGTTTTACTTCTTTGTGAATTAATACGTGTTCTACTGAAAAAAAGTTACGGATAGAGGTTATCTGGGCTAAATCTCAAATATTTAGGGGATCTGAATATTTTTAGGATATTTTCAGAATTATCATTACATTATTACAACTTCAGAATTCTTTATTCTTTTAATTTTTATAGATAGTGTCTCTTCTGGAAAACGGGATTGCCGGGACAGTCTTCACTGATAAGAATCTACTGAATTAAAGGCCATCAAGTCCTGTTTTGGGCACAAAACTCCTGGATTTCATACCATAATTGTGCCTGAAGTTGGTGCCACATGTATCTACAAATCCAGAATTGAAGAAATGGCATCTAGCTTGCGTATGACTTAATAGTTCAATTCAAAGGCCCAAGGCATTATCAACTGTTGTCTATCTAATATCTATCTATGTATTTATCTAATATATATATATATATATATTTATATAATATTAATAAATAATGCATTGAAATAATTTAAGAGATGATTCTTGGAAGACTATCTGTATTGTTACGTCGCAGTATCCCGTGCGGGCTTTGAGTTTTATAAAACTATGAGTTTTAACATTTGTCTACACTGACAAAATCATTGTATGCTTTTCTTATATTACTAATTTAGATTACATTGAGCATCTTGGAGCCTGGTTGAAAGGAAATAAACAAGGCAGTGACCGAAGACCTTGCATATTCAAGAAAATGCAGTCAATAATCGCGGGAGGACAAGTGAAACAATATAATAATAATGTACAAAGCGAAAAGAAGAAATAACTTATTGTGTCATACAATTGTTGTTATAGTGAGTTGTTACATTTATCCGATGTACAAATGAAAATAGTTCCAGTGGCTAATTGATGACGATAATTTAAAGAATTTTTATCAACTTTTGAGTTGTGTTATGGTAAATATATATATATACATGTTAAGATACATGTATATCAAGACTATAATTTACATTGCATTGTATACACAAGGTAGTACAGTTTGTATGTATAACTGATACCGGAAACTCTCAGTACAGAATTAATTAAGTATTCTTAATAATAATGTAAATGTAACTTTAAATAGAGCTGGCCTCTGACCTACAGTGGTAAGTAATTGCATTGAATGTTTAAATTATAAATTTGCTCCTTGTACAGTTTTGAAATTGTAATTTTTTTGCAACAGCTAAAACTTTACTACAGGATTGATCAAGTCATAGAATTACATGTACATGTTATATTGTAATAAATTCCATATTGTTTCAGTTAAATCTTCAAACTTCTAGGCTCTCAAATACTTCGCCAGAAGTTCGCCGCAATTACATAGGTAGTTCGCCAGAAGTTCACCGCAATCTATATATGGCAATAGGTTCATCACTGAGCATGCTCAGAAACATTGCCAGAAGATCGCCGTAAACTGTATTTGGACACAAGGAGTTTGCGGCAAGTCTGCCGCAAACCTAATTTGCATGGTAAAAAGTCGCGGCGAAGTTGCCGCAAACTGTTTGCAGCAACTTTGCAGCAAAGTTTGCGGCAAGCTTGCAGCAATGGTTCGCCAAAGGCCTAAAATTTTGGTAAGGGACTCCAAGAAATTTGGAAAAATATGTCAGAAAAAGGGATCGAGAAAGTTTCTATCTTATAAGACAATTTTTTTTAGATATAACTGTACTTAATTCCATATATGGACCTTTAAGAATTGAGCAAATTGTTTCAATATGGAAACTAGTAGCCAACTAACGATTCTTTCGCTTGTAACCGCTTATTCATTGTATTATACCTCTTAAGAATTGAAACGATACCACATACGTAGTGTTCCATTCAACTCAAGATACCACTGATTAAGACGTCAAAAAATGTATTTTTTTGATATCCTAAAAAGTAACACTGACAAGTATTCATTACTAGTATCTGAAACATGCATGTCTGGTGTACAGCTTTTAGAAACTGTTTGCCCAGAAGGTTACTCTCCGGCAATCATAGTTTCTTTTTATTGCTATCATTGGTTTAAAAGTATTATTATCCTTTAGAAATTATTATATAACAAAAGAATGCAATGGATATATCTATTATGATGTTCAAGACTTTCATTCATTACGATAATGTTCTTTACTTACTAACAAAATAAAAAGCGAGAAAAGTGAAGAAAAATCGAGCTTGCAAGTCACCACCTCGAATGGTAATGATGTATAACTTCTTTCTTCAAGCTGTACTGGGTACCGGGTAATTCTATAGTGGGGAGGGGGCGGACAGGGGGTACCTCTCTCCCCCTCCCATCCCCTTACCCTCCCCCCTTACCCTCCTCTCTTTCCCTTACCTCCCCCTCCCGCCCCCTTTCTCCCTTCCAATCCCCCTTCCCTCCCTCCCTCATCCCGTCCCCCTCCCTTTCACCCTGTCCACCCCTCATTGTGATTCAATTGTTATCAGAACTTAATCTTCTTCAGATTCAAAACGTTTTGCTTATTTGAAGCTAAAACGATTTCAAGTATTTTTGTCTATCAACCATAAACAACGAGGGTCAATCTAAATAGTGATAGTGACTAAATCCGATTATACTTACTTTTATCTTGTCGTTTAATGACCGCTGATTCTAAAATGTCTCCATCAAAATGTCCGTCTTTCATGTCTCCCATTGGTGTAAGTCTTATTGCACTGACATCGTCATCTTCAGAGTCGTTTTCTTCCTCATCTGATGTAAATTCAGGGTCCTCTGTGTCATGGCGTGTCCACCATGTGACCTTGTGAAGCTTTATAAGAAAATTATGAAAAAGGACTAAAATAATTGTATGTCCGGATAAGTGGGAGGGTTGTGCGCACGTGATCCGGATAACCACACCATTTGCTAGTAGCAGATGGCCATGCACAGTCGGCGCCGGGTGCATATTGATCTCCTTCCTTTAATGTGTTGTCATCAATGTTTGATGTTTCTGAACGTCTGTTACCATTGTTTTGTATAATGTTCTAGTGAATATTGTTGTGTCTTTTTGCGATTTGTAGTTTTGTATAATGTCATTTATGTGTCACTTTCTTGTGGGTTTTATTCGCTGGGTGAGTGCAGGGTGGTCATGCTGTAGATCATTCCCTTTCCTTAAAGATTTCAGTCTCGTACCCATGACTATCACTGGGAGTAAAATTGTTCCGAGGAGTTATATATCTTTTTCGCAGTGGTCATTTATGGAAGACCTCTTAGAGATCTTTCATTCTTATGACTAAATATACAATGTTCTACAACTATACTAGATAGAAAGGAAGAAACATTTTACACTGAAACTGCAGGGATGGCATATGCAAGATACCTTTTTTCAATATGTTCGATATAATCACCAAATTTGACAAATGCTCATGGAAGTGGGTGATCGAGCAAACAGGAGACGCTGATTTTCCCTGGGCACCTGTTATCACTTCGGAATATTGTTTTTTCGGGGTTCGCAGCTGTTCCAATGGACTTTCTAATGATTTCGCCTTGCCTTCTCGACTTTGAGGCTGAATATAAAGTGATGGGTACTTTTTTCAATACTTATTTAATTGAACTTACGAGAATCATTTTTTTAACCGAAAAAAAAAAATAAATAAAATCATTTTTTGAACTGAAAAAAAATCATTTTGAACTGAAAAAAAATCCTTTTGAACTGAAAAAAAAATCCTTTTGGTAAGTTAGATAGCGGATGCACGTCCTTTTATGTCGAAAGCGTGCGCACATTGGTTTTCATCAATTTATGGATTACATGTCGTATTTCATTCTTCCTCTATCCTTTATTGAATTCATATTTGAAGCGTGTTATTTGACCTGTTTGAAGCGTTCGCTTAAATCATTTCTTGGACCATTGGGTATGAGTATTGTTTAGTTGATGTTGTCCCCGCTGTCTATTGTCTTATGTTCGATGCAGGGTCTCCATAATGAGATAAAGAAGATCCTGACGATAATCTCTACAGCACTCACATCAGAGTACCAAATTGACCATCGACGGACCCCTATCAAGCTAGAGAATGGACCAGGTGCCCGGGAAGAGTAAGCATCCCAAGTTTGGCTAGCCGCACCCGCCGTCGATGTTCATGCACAAAACCCCGTTTTTGTCTATATCAGTCGAAGAAGCACCTTGTGTTCAGGACGTGGTTTTGTCACAAGACTGATAGAAACCATAACGATTAATGCAAAAGCTGATAGGATGGTGGAAAAGTGAAGGAATTCTATCTTTGATACTACTGCAGGTCTGTCGTCTGCTTCTTCACTACCACACAAAGGGGCAGGATATGTGAAATCCAGAACGAGGCGAATGATACCGACAACGAGGCTGGACATAAGCCCCCAGAAGACTGCCTGAAAAGAAAAGGGAAAAGAAGTTTAATATTTCTTCAGGACAGTATTTACATGTGTCTAGTATCACATAATAGTTAAAGGGTAAGAGCAAAAGTGCATTGACTACCATGTAAGATGGCAATAGTCAGAATGTAATCGATACAGAAGTTAATTCTTTGAAAAACACCCTGCATTTCAGTTGTGCTTGCTTAAGGTAAAAAATGTTTACTGATTTTAAGTTAATAACGACTTGTTGTTTAGAGGATGTTGATATCATTTTTTTATATTTAATTTTGATTTCAAAATCTTGGACACATTCAAATTTGAACCAGAAGCGCTACTGAAATGAATTTTGAAAATCGCTTTGGTTGGAAGCATCACTGATGAGGATTAAATATCCGAAGCACGCGTCTAGTGCATAATAAATTGGTTTGAAATTTTCTTCAAGAAGGTATTAAGTTGGAGCACTTATTATTGATATCAAGTTAAAGTTCAATTCAAATACATATGCAGCGCAGATTATGCAGCTAAAATGATTACATGTAGGTAAGAAAACTATTGATGGTAAGCAAAATCGCAAAACAAGGAATAATAAAAAGGATTACCTGTTCCGTGGTCCTTTTCCACATTAGACCAAGGAAAAACATCATAAACATGGGCGGGAGGAGATAAGCCCGAATGGAGATAAAATAAACCCAAAACATCCCTCCTTGTATCTGCTCTAGAATGGGCAGCCATATTATACTGATTACGACTAAAACAAGAACGGTAACTCTGCCAACAATCATCAGTTCTCTTTCCTTTGCTTTCTTCCGGCATTGACGCCATAGATCCAAAGTCATGATCGAACTGGCACTATTGAGAATTGATGTCAACGAGCTCATAAGAGCAGCCAGGAGTGCCGCCAACATTAGGCCTCGTAGACCTATAAAATGAAATGCAAAATTGAGGATTGCAAACTTTTGCTCAACGCAGTATCTACACAATTCACATTTAGGAGTCAAGCATTAGCTTTTCAAACATGATTGGTTCACCAGAGTGTCAAGTTTCAAATAATCAAATCGTTTTAGATACTTTCTCTGCACAAAATGACATAATGGGTTAGACTTGTAAATTCTTTTTTTAATACATGTAGGGTTCATAATCCGAAACATGCAGGCATGGTGTATAATGTGTAGACATTTTGTCCAGAAAAATTAAAGTCGCTCTGGACGCTTCGAATTTTTAGTGGTATATTGTAACAAATGGCAACACATTTTACCCGTAGGCATCACTCTCAGGACCAGTAAAGGATAGGCGATGTTAGAACACCCTGCTGGATTTCGGCAAATCTCTTCACAAGCATCGGGGTCAGCGCATGCTATCTCCTCTAGACAAAATACGAGAACTTGTGTGAATTAAGAATCCCATCGGCACTCATCAAACGAGGAGGTGCCACACAATTTTTTTAGACTAGACGATTTTTACATTACTGAAGAAGACTTGAAATTGATACAGACCAAGACCCGACATCACGTCATTTGACGTAGAATTCAACTATGGTGTCGATAAAAACTATGACATCATAATGAAAATAACGTAAAAAATTGCGACGTCAGGTCTTGGAGTGTCTAAAATGCAGGCCTAATGGTAATATGAAAATGGTTTATTATGCAACTGATGAGGATTTATTGACCGAAACATGCGTGTCTAAGTGTCTAAAGCACCGCATAAAGAAATTGTGAATCAATATTACTGCTTTTTGCAGCAGAAATGGACCTTTCGTTTTTACTTAAAAGTATAACTTGACGGGTGTTGCATGCAAGGAGGAGATGCTGACTCTTCCTGGTACCTGGTCTCACTCCCGTATCGGGAGTTCGCTTCATTTCATGTGGTGGATGTTTTTGTTTGTTTGCTTTGGTTCCTCTTTTATCCTGATTTTGGTATGCCTTCGATTTATGATTTTCTGAATTATCGATTTTGTGTTATATATAGGGATATGGTCATTATCCATATTTGTCATCATTAGACTAGAAGGAAAAATATCAAGAAAGTCTTTGTTTGGTCTTGAAGCGTAATTGCCAAAGAAAATATGTACAGGAGCTTAGAGGACAGAAAACAAAGATTGATTTTTACATAAATGTAGAAACTGAGCTCAGATATCTTATGATTCGATTTGGATGTTTTAGTATAGAAAACCCAAAAGGAAGCAGAACCATTCTCTTATGAAAAGAACAACAAATTGACATATTAGAATGTATAATTTCATTCACAATAATAATCATGTACAGTATCACACCACCAACGTACGGATAAAATAAGGATTCTTTTACATGTATCCCAAAAGGCGCCAGGGTACATCGGTTCAAACTTCCCGACCCGAAGTGAACCTCGGGCACCCGACGAAGCCGCTTGATTGAATTTTACCGGCAAACAGCGTACGCCGAAATGCACCGCGTCTCATCTATGTATTTCAATAGACGAGAAGCGGCGCATATCGGCGTATGCCGTTCGCCGGAAAAATTCAATCAAATGGCTTCGCCGGGTCATACCAGGCCAAGTTCTAAACTAAGTATGAACTGGCGCACATAAGCGTACGCCGCTTTTTGGGAAACAAATCGACCCATATATTTAGCAATATGCTAGCCGAAAACGACAATTTCCATTAATCAGTTTTAAAATTTTTTAAGGATTTTGATCATAGATTACCTGGGAAGAAGATCCTGCTGATCATTCCGGGCACGATGAAGAGCATAAAACCAGTCAGTTTTAAAATACCCCCGAATAGGGCCCCTGCTTTGGCATGGGTCAAATTCTTGGCGGATAATGCGCGCTGGACTATTATCTGTTGAAGTTGAAGTATATTTGAAGTATAAAGAAGTAAAAGGGAAGGAAATGCTTACTCGATGCAGAACGATTTAAGATCTTCTTGATATAGTAAACAATAACGGTAGTTTATTCCCTAAGAATATTTGAATGAAAGAAGTTTTTAAAGATATGAACCAATGATTTTGTAAACTCATGCAATTATCAATTACAATGCTTTTTACTCGGCAATCAATGAATTGAATACTTTTGAACTCTTTAAAGAAATTAATGTACCGTAACCAATTACAATTAATTAGCAAAAAGAGATACTTGTACTGATATAATGTAAATGGATACATTGTACATAAAAGAATTATAAACAGAGCAGAATTATGTAACTGAAATTAAAAAAAATCATGTACTTGATCATTATCCCATGTGTACATTCCCATAATAGAAAGACCCAATACGGCTCCCGTCCAGGGTATGTCTGCAGTAACGGCGTCACGGAATATATGGTAGGAATCATTACGTGGCATTCCACAGGAGTATTTTGATTGGTTGGCCAAAGTGAGGTTGGAAGCAGCCGTCATGTACGAATCCCAGAGTCCATCCATTCCGCCTACCTTTGTTAAAGCTAGAGGAATATACTTCTTATTAGATGAAAATGTGTGTCTAGAATTTATACAAACGACGCAAAATATCTTTGGACATGATTTGGACACCTTTTCATTAAGTCAACTTAGTCAAAGAGTAATAACTATGGTATAACTATTAGTATAGAAAGTCTTTCTCTGATACTAGAGCTAGTTCGAGCATCAGTGACCTCAGTTCTTGCCGAAAGACCAGGAAACCATTTCAAATGTCAACATTTTCACTTTGAAATAGTATATCCACTGGAAAAAAATTATAGAGTTGATCAAGAAATAGGCTCGAGTACAAGTTACAATGAAATTACAATTGTATAGGAAAATTGAACGATTTTTGAAAATCAATATGCGCTAGACAGGTGTAAGAAAATTAACGAATAGATACTTGCAAATGAAGAAGAGTATCGAGGCACTGATTACCAGAACTGCAGATTGAAGGGTGTCTGTGAAAATCACTGCCGTCAACCCTCCTATAATAAAGCAAGCAGAATGATATTTAGTGAAAACAATGTAAATATACTAATTAAAGATCCCCGTAAGAATCTTTTGAAATGTGCTCAGATCAACCCCCAAACATAACCCCCGAAGAATTCTTTTTACATACTCGAATAGTGAAAATATATTAGGGCACTTAATTTTGTTGAATTATATAGAGAAATTTTCCCGCTATTTTCTGCTTCATGATTCTCTATATATTTCAAGGTGACTATCTCGCTTCACCATTGCTTCCTTGAAAAGTGATTTTGAATTTTCATCTGTTAATTTTCTGTTGCAAATCCCTTGCAGTAAAATTGTCCTTTTTCAGTCTACATTATTTTGCAATTTCGGAAACGTGTCATTTCATCCAAAACAAAAATATTATCGAAATCAAAAGAGGTTAACATCTTAGCACCATCCCTTCAATGCTATTTTGAACCTAGATTTTATATGCATATGCTACTGAATGGACCCTACAGGAAATTTGGAGTCACGCACTCTCTGTAAAGTAAATGAACAAAAATAAACAAGAGGGCGTTACTGAAACGAATGTATGCGGCTTATGAAAATCACTTCGGCTGAAAGCATCACTGATGAGGATTTAATAACCGAAACATTTGTCTAGTGCATAATAAATTTTCTTAGTAAGATGGATTTAGTTAAACAGCAACAACAATGTTTAGAAACCTCCGTGTATCCCCATAGATGGGATGGTTGTTCACATATATTTCAGATAACCACACCTAGCAGATGACCTCCCTCGTCTGCTCAGGGTACACCTTGGTCTATCCCCTTGTATGCGTTTTCTTGCATTGTGTGTATGTGTTGTATCGTTGTTGGTTCTTACGGTGTGTGTGAGGGTGTGTGTGTGTGTGTGTGAGGGTGAGTGAGGTGTGTGTGAGAGAGGGAGAGGGTGTGTGAGGGTGTGTGAGGGTGTGTATGTGTGTGTTTTCGCACTTGCTCTGGACTCTTTGGATTATTAATTAGATAAAGTTGTCCTTCGTGAATCTATGGAGCTGTCATTGTCTGTATCAGTTCATCTGATTTTTCTTTTCACGTGAGGAAGTATTGTTTTCTATAAACACTAAATAAGTACCGATCAGTTATTCAGTCTCAAAGTCGAGAAGGATAGGCAAAATCATTAGGTGTTTCATAGGAACGGTTGCGAACCTCGGGATGAATAAAATGCCGAAGTGAGACCAGGTGCCCGGGGAGAGTCAGTGTCTCCTGATTGAATGCAACACCCGTCACAACAGTTCCATGGAAACCTGTCAAATTCGGTGATTGTCTAGATGTACATATTGGTGTACACATCAGATAAGTCTTGTTTGGTGATGATGACAGCCATTTAATCACAATCCAGAATGTCACTTTTCATATATTTTTTCCAAGAATGTGTAAGCCTTTCAATTGTGATTTTTTAAAATTTAATTTCGAATTTTATGTTTGAATTTCATTCAAAGAATGTTAAATGTCTTCAAATTCATAAGCATCATTTACGAAGCATGGACCAGACATGCACGTTTCGGGCACTTAACCCTCGTCAGTGATGCTCAATCTAAACAATGTAATATGGCCAAAGAGCGAGAAAGTAATTATGTCCAAAAATATACCGAAAGACGTAGCAGGATGGATGGGATATGATATTACAGGACCCACGTTTTTAGAAATTTCAATACATTTTTTTTTTCAAAAAATCAAAATATTTTTTTTTTCAAAAAATCAAAATATTTTTTATTTCCATTTTATAACTATGCAGTTATTTTAGATCTGAGCATTGCATAAATGAGTATCTGTGGCAGACCTGCAGTAATCTTTTATCATATTGCAAATTGGGTGGCAAACATATTTTGGAATACAGTTGACAGTTGACAATTGACAATTGAACTGTCAACTGCATTCTAGAATACAGTTGACGATTCGATTTAGAGATTACTGTTATTATCATGTCTTAATCTTTAATGTTAAGCATATCTATTTTAATCATAATTTTTTTTCCAAGACATTTTAATCCTTCGCCTCGTTGTCTCCTATTATCCTGCTTGTTGTGATTGCTGTCCGCCCTTAGTTTCGGCCTTGTGCATGTATGCTACGATTTTGCTTTGGTCTGATTGGAGATCTTTTATTTAAGATATCATTTTTTTTTAACAAACACCCTCGACAAAGTTTTGCATTCTTATAAAGATTCTTTACAAACCTACTGTTGTATAGATGGCTGTTACCAACAAGATAATACAAACACAAAGGTAGAGGTTCCACCTTAAAACTTGCTGAAGGAATATTGCACCCGTGTAAATCTCAGCCTGTGAAATGGTACAGAAAATGAAGGAAAATTATATAGATGCTAAAATAAAGTGTTGAAAGAAACGAACAGATAGATAAACAGACTTAAAGACAATGAAGACAAAATAAATGACGGCTAAACCTGCCTTATGCGACTCTTGACATATGGTCGCTACACACAGGTTCAGTTTGTAGTACAATTATAAAGTTATGATTGGAAAAAACAGAGGAAATATTTATACAGAGGTCATCGTTACGACAGGCATCACTGTATGTTCAAAGAGGTATAAATATTCGATTGAGTTCTTTTGAGATTGGTAAGGAGAAGTAGACGATAAAACAAACATACCGAAATATTGAAGACTATATATCCGAACATTGATATACAAGCATAATAGATCCGCAGTCGTTTGCCTCCATATCTTTTTCTGATGTACTCCGGCATTGTGAAAGCCTATGCAAGGTATACGATAACAGACATTCATTGACTAGGGTACTTTTATTTTAGCTTTTCAATTTCTGTTGGTTACAATCACAATTTATTCACATAAGACTTTCCATAGATACAGAACAAGTGTTTGTATAATTAAATTTAGATCAGTGAGTGAATCCAAAAGTCATAATGTATTGGCATAAAATCTTTTAATGATTTTTCAATACTGGACAGAAAAATAAAACATTCTTCAAAGGGTCAAAAATGAATCCCCAATGTAGATGAGATTATGTGTCAGTCACTCTGCATTTATAAGATTGAAAATGTTGCCTTGATTCTCTTTAAAGGGAACATCATCATCAATTATAAGTTACATGCAAATTTGCAGCATGGATCAGAAATAAACGTATCGGTACATAACCCTCCTCAGTGATCATCAATCTAAACAATGTAATATGGCAAAAGAGTGTGAAAGCTATTGTGTCCAAAAATGTACCGAAAGACGTAGCATGATAGGTAGAATATGATGCTCAGGATCCACGTTTTAAACTTTTCAAGAAATATTTTCGAATGCGTTGAGGAAACGGTCAACTGGAGTTGATTGAACTGAGTTACATGTGCCCATGTTGACTCCTGGTCCACCAGCAGAGACAATTACCAAGTGGTACAAATAATATGATCGCGAAATTTTTCCCCAGCGAAAATATCCACGTTTACATTATTTCTATTGTGTGAATGTACGAATTTATTTTCATCATTAGCGATTTTTCATGAATTTTTCATGAATTTTGTTATGGTCAGATTTGTCAAAATGACATGTTTTGAACGAGTACATTAAAATTCTATGAGAAAGATTCCTTACACAGCCAATTGTGCCTCATATGAAATACATGAAAGTTCACATGAAATTTATGTAAAACGAGCACGAACATGAAATTTACATGAAATTTTTCACATGAAATTCATGTGAAGATTTTTACACGGATGGTATGTGAATTCAGTTTACTGTGAAGGTCACTTAGAAAAATTCATGTGAAATTCATGTGCAGGAAATTTATGTGTAATTCATGTGAAATATTTTTCACACAAATCTGATGTAAAATTTATATGAATTTTACATGAACTTTCATGTGAAATTTACATGATGCTCATTTCATATGAATTTCATGTGAGGCACAATTGGCTGTGTAAAGGAGCACATACCCCGCAAGCTGTGTAAACAGGCATGTATAACCAACCAAGTGCTATCAGACAGAATATAGCCTGTAAAAAATCTTACTTTTAAAATACTCATAAATAAAAATTAATGTATAAATGGAAAACGTAGGTATTCAAATTAGCAAATAACTTCAATATTTTAAACTTTCTAGGAAACTAAATGTCATACATGCCATTCGTAGATAGTGACAGCGAGACCGGAAGCTGCTCCCGTCCCAGCAAGCCCTATAAACATGGGCGCTCCTATATTGCTGGCATAAATAGATGCACCCACCTGAAAATTATACAGTAACAACAGATTTCATATTGTTCAATGAATAAGCCCAAAATGACGATTTCTTCTATTTTCTCAGATAAAAAAGCTTGTTTTAAGATTTCTAAAAAAAGAAAAACAAATAAAAACAAAAACCACAGAAGCATTCCATTATGTTTAAACATATTAATAATTAATTGAAATAATAATGGACAAAGAATTATCAGTATAATAATTGTCATCAAAAGTAATTCTTATCTTTTCAGAATTGTATACATACTGGAATCCAGTGCATGGACTTTCCCGCCAAGAAGTAACCTTTGGCATTTCCTCGATGGGAAATGAAAGTTGACTGCAAAATTATTATAACAAAATTTTTATTCTATTTCACTGTCATAGTGCAGAATTTGACATTCACTTAGACATGGAACCTTTGTTGCGACTACTTCGGTTATTTCTTTGTTATTTTCTGTTTGGTAGGTATTGAGCCAAAAGTCATAAATCAAAACAAAATTAGAAATAATGAAATTTTTCACAAATCTATAAGAATTAAAGAGATTTTATATTTCATGAAAAAAATGTTAATGTTATGTAAAGATTTATTGTCTAAACTCTGTTAATAATCAAATGAAAGAAGTTTCTGTCAGATTCCACACATTCGTATAATATGAATTTCAACTTTGTTTATATGCTTGTTTGTTTTTCTCGCCGACTGGCTGGTAGCTTTCTCAATTTCAAAAGGACGCAAAACAGAATAAATACAAGAATTGACGTTAGTTAATTTTCTAGGAGGACTATGCAAGTACGGCTTTGATTGAAGCTTTTATTAGTTATAGGATTAGTTCCTGCCATACTTCCTACTCAAAGTAGGTGTGTAAATTTACTCATCTACTTTGAGTAGGAAGTATGACGGGAACTAACCCTATAACGAATGTATCATGCTTAGAACCATTTTGTAACGTTTTACTTGTATTTTTTGACGTTTGAAAATTTAGTGACCTACCTCAGCGTAAAGGTAGGACACCACATGACCGTCATACTGCGACGTCATTGGCTAAAATTAGTACGAGACGTGATAATTCCAGCAATAAATCTGCTGCGTGTATCATATGTTGTGTTTCCGGGTACGTTGAATTTCTTGGATTTGATTCTGTCGTCATATTTTATTCTTTGGAGTGTCAACATTTTTATGAGACATTTTTGTTGGCTTTTATCGTTGGATTTTCTGTTTAAGAATTTTAAAAACGTCTTTCCGTCATGCAAGTGTTATTGCATTGGTTATAGTACATGTAATAGTAATAGATTTGGAAAATAATGAACACAAACAACCGTATTGGAATCTGGTCAATCAAAATGACCACATCAGCCAATATTTCCATTGCAGGGATATCCCCATGTTAAGCGCCCGTAAGGCAAAGGGATTTATAAACTATAATTCTGGTTGCCTATTATGACGTCACGCTGTAGTTTTGAAAGTACGGAGAATTTACCAACGTCCAGATACTTTTGACGTTATAATATTCAATACGCTCATTGTTGATGCTAAACGGGTGTCTGATATTGAGTACAAATGGAAATATATTCACGGATTTTGCACGTGACCAACCAGAATTATACTACCATGAACACCCAAAGTAAGAGTCATTTAAGAAATGACTGTCTTACTTTGGGTGTTCATGGTAGTATAATTCTGGTTGGTCACGTGCAAATTCCGTGAATCGCGAAGTGTCCAACCAGAATTATACTACCATGAACACCCAAAGTAAGACAGTCATTACTTATTCTCCGTACTTTCAAAACTAAAGCGTGACGTCATAGTAAGCAACCAGAATTATAGTTTATAAATCCGTTTGCCTAACGGGCGCTTAACATGGGGATTCCTCTGCAATGGAAATATTTCTTAAATATTTCCATTGCAGATGAATCCCCATGTTAAGCGCCCGTAAGACAAAGGGATTTATAAACTATAATTCTGGTTGCCTACTATGACGTCACGCTTTAGTTTTGAAAGTACGGAGAATTTACCAACGTTCAGATACCTTTGACGTTATAATATGCAATAGGTTCATTATTAATGCTAAAAGGGGTGTTTGATATTTAGTACAAATGAAAATATAACTAATGAAACGCGATTCACGGAATTCGCACGTGACCAACCAGAATTATACTACCATGAACTCCCAAAGTAAGGCTGTGCTTCTTATTCACATATTGGCCATTGGTGTCGTTGGTTTATGTGTCGGCTTTTGTGTTTGATGTTTCTATGTCGTATATCTTTTTTTTTTTTTTGTCTATTGCTGTTCTTGTCTTTTGTGTTTTCGCATCATCGGGTGTTTGGTGCTTTGCTGTGGGTAATGCAACCGAGTCTGGTTGGAGATTCCCTCCTTTTTCCTACGCGGATGTGTTTCGCTACTGTACCGTATTATTGAAAATTTTCTTCTTCTTGTAGGATATAGTGGCCAGCAATATTTTTAATAAAAACATAAAACTCAAAAACCTTCAACCAAGTCATCAGGCCATAGGAATTCAATATTTTTTTTACGTCCCGAACTTTTCTGAAAGGTACCCTCCCGCCAGGCATGAAAACACAAAATCAATGTGAAGGATTTGGAAAGTAGTACTGAATATATAATAGAAAAAATATCTATCTCAAGTGAAGTGGTTAATTCTGACTTTATTTTTAGAAAAAAAAACTACGACTTTCTCCTCATATTAATGATGGTATAGGCATTTTATGTTATTCAAGATCATTAACTGATATTTTTGTACCTGAAAAATGCATGTTTGTGTGTGTTTTTTTTTTCTGAGGAATTCTCATAAAAGATACCCGCCCGTGGACGTAAAACAAAATGTTTAATTACTATGGCCTCATTGATATTTTCCTATATAATACGATACTCATTAACTCTAGCTAAATCCCTGAAATTCTCTTGATAAGTTTTTTCTTGCAAAGACGTGCATTAGTTGAAATTGCTATTTCCTTAGCGAATCGGCTTCGTCTTGGGGAAAAAGGTCATGTCTCGGAAAATCAGAATCGTGCTAACTCCTTCAATGGTATATAATCTATTATAATAATGTATTACGACGGGCCTACCGGCCATAACTGGAGAAAAACAACATCAAACCATTAGTGTAGGTGGCGTTAAGCTAAACAAGCTGAAACGAGGTGCCTTAAGGGTTTACGAAATCGGTAATTAACATACGAATCTACATCTATGTAGGGCTTTTGAAAGTGTTAATACAGTATATGTAGAAAGACGACAATGGTCCATCCAATCAAGATAGTTGTTTGTCCGGTCTTTCGGATACAAAGAGGGGTTACGCTAAGGAAAAAACTGGTATTCTGACAGGGGGTGTGCCAATACCCTGACAGTTTTCGTAAAATATCAGTATGGTAACCCTATTCTAATGCTTTGATTAGAAATGAGGTAGTACAAAAATGCAGTGACACGTGCACAACTTTCAGTCGCTTCATTGCTCAGGCAATCTGAATATGTGTTGCAAACAGAGTGCATTAGAATTTTATTTCATGAGCATTGCTTTGCAATAAGTTTGTTTCTTCGATGTAATGGTCAGAGTAAATTTTACGAGCTTTCGGGTGCTCGAGTCAGCGAGTAGTTATTTTGGCCTCTTTCGAACATTCTCCTTCAAATTAGATAACTGGAAAAAAAAAACTGGAATAGAAATAACCTACCCAAAGACCGACTCCTAATACAATGGCGAAATATATTCCTATAGCCAAATAGTCTCCCCAATATAAACTTCCTTCCATTTTTTAACAGGTCGTAGCAGAATTGCACTTATCAGAATGTAAATTTCATGTGAAGAGCAGAAGGTATTAAATTTATGGAATGATAATCTTTAAGGCTGTCGTTTATCAAGGTCAAGGTCGGCGTAGTGTAGGTAGATTGCATGCTACTTCATAAAGATAAGCGAATATGCACCTTTTCAGACCAAATTGGGAACAAGATCTAAATGTTTGTAGTTTTATCTAGATCTCCTGATAGAAAAATACAACTGACAGACGATTTATAATATGTTATGAATTGCAAATCGTGATGTCGACCTTTGTAACAATGCTATCGAAATTGTACAATTCAAAGGGTTCTTGCTAGCAATCCTGATTACAACAATTTGATTTTGATCAACAAACAAAACTGTTTTAAAACAGAGTTACAGGACTGGTATTATCCTTCCCGTCCGCTTCCTCCTCATCCTCTGAATCATCGTAATCATCATCATCTTCGTCGTAATTCTGACACATATAACATTGGCATATATCTCCTATTTGTCTGTTTGGATCGTGTGTACATGTGTAAGGGAAAAATAAATTACGCATGGAAATTATGAAAAAGTAACGTGTATAGGGAGTGTTTATATCGAATATACATTTGTAGTATTAATTTTCAAATAAATGTATGTTTTTAAAAATGCGGGCAGTGAAAATAGGAGACTGACAGATTAGATATATACAAGTGATATAGCAAAACCACTAGGACCGGTCTCTCTATAAAAATAGAGGTACCTCTTTTAATTGGATCTTTATGAAAAATGTCAAGTACATGAAAACTCTAATTTCCTCTGAGATAGAATAATGACCCCATCAAATTTAGTTTAACATTCAGTTTATTTAAATAAAAAAGATTCAACGTTTATTTACAACTGACAGATGAAATGTGCCACAGTCTATAAACAATGACGTTTAAAACAACTTGTCAGAACATTTCCATAAAATTCTATTTAGAACCGACATATAGAATATAAATAAAGAAACTAAATGGATTCAACTCAGTTATGAAAATAAGTTTTCGGTAAAAAGTCAACGCACATGGACTCCGTCAAGTCTTATAGATCACAAGAATTGCTTCTTGATTCAAATCGCGGATGTGGTTTCTCATCAGAAGTGCGTAAAGAGGCACTTCTTCCGGAGACGGATCCCTCGCTGTAGCGTCGTGCGCTTCCTCCGCCGAGACGAATTCGAGACAGTATTCTTTGGAAAAAATTCCTTTGATGTAGCGATTCTACGTCGACGCCTGCTTTGTTTAACCAATGGCGGTCCTTAGCTACTGTATACCCTGTAATAGAAAATTTTTTTATCAGTATATTGACATTTTTTTAAATTACGACAGAGGTTGTTTGCAAAAAAAAAAGGGAATGATCTCCAGCATGACCACCCTGCACTAACCCAGTCAAACAAACGACTTATACGGCCTTCCTTGCAAACTTTGGTTTATTGCAAAGCTAATCATTTAATTTCCATTGTCACTCTTAAGAAACGAAGATTCTGATTGGCCGAAAAATTGTGTTGATGCCTGCGTCAACCAAAACCGGAAGTACGTGCTTAGCAACATCATAAGCAACGTCGTTGGCAACACAATTTCAAAGCTGCAAATGAGCGTTGAAACACAACTAAATGATATGATAAGGAATCATTGTAATATTTTTTGGTTGATCGAGGTATCAACACCAAAAACTAATGAAAAACTTATGCATCTTGCACTACGCGCACGGTGCAGTTTTCCCCTCAATTTTTGGTGTTGATACCTCGATCAACCAAAAAAATATTACAATGATTTCTTAACTATCTCTGTTTTTTTCGAGATCGTTGTATGAATTATACGCCAAGTTTGACCAGTCTATCATAAATAAAAAGTGTTGCCCTTTACCTGATCTCATAATCTTTTTAATATTTTCAGACGAAGCTATATTTGATGATACAATAGCGAGGTAGAGCGCTGATTGGCCCAGTTTATCTCTTTTATTGACGTCACATCCATTTTTGATGAGGTATTCAGTAGTTCTCTCCCTTCCCTCACTAAGCGCTATAAGTAGTGCCGTTTTCCCCGTGTAATCCTCTTCGTCTAGTTTTGCGCCTGAAACAGAGAAAAAAGTAATACATGAAAAATTCTGTGTGAAAATAACAGATCAATGAACAACTGTATGACGCTTATATTACTTACATTGCGCATGCGTGACACAGTGTATTCTGCCAAACTTTTACGATTTATGGGTTTTTTTTTTAGCCTTTTCTATGATAAGGATTTAAATCCAAATCATAAATGGCTTTTACGTGTATTTAACCTCATTTTCTGTACATTTATGTCTTGTCCAAATTTCTGTTCATCATATTCATTTTAGTTTTGCATTGTTTATCACATCATTTTGTGTTATTTCTGTTGTGAAATTGCATGCATTTGTTCAATTTTGTTTGTTAGTGGAGAGGAACTTGTAAGTTTGATAATTTGTTTCCAATCCATTTGCTTAAAATGCAATAGAATATGTTTAAACTAAAACAGCTTATATTTCTTTATTCTCATAAAAGAGTATAAATCGTTTATAGGACATAGTATTACTCAAAATTTCCAAAACAAAAGAGGTCTACAATGTGCTCTTATTTTGAAATAGCGTATTATGGTAGTTTTCACGTTTTCGGCAATATTTCTAGTGCTGGTTACAGAATATTGTTCTCTACAAAGACACATTGTCTTACCAAATATAAAAAAAAAATGCTTACATCATGAGAATGTGGTTGTGATAGGGGCACGGTTGACCAATGACATGTTATAAGCAAAGTCATAAATTCGAATGACCCCAACTTCAACATTACATCCTATTGAAAACAATCCAAAAATTCATTTTTTACAAAAAAATGTATTTGAAACATGTATCAGCTTTACATAATGTGCAATAATATGAAAAGAAAATATGGGGTGTCCATGCATACTTTCCCCCGATTTTGGACCAGAGGTACAATCCACCTTAAAATTGTTATTGCACTATCTCTCGAATCTTTTTTCAAGGGTATATGCACGGGGAGACTTACTGATACATATACGTAAGTTTCATTTGGAAAATGTTTATAGAACAGAGATTGATCAATGAAATGAAGGAATAATCGATAATATGAATTGTAATCATGGATATTTAGGTTAAGTTGCAATGATGATAAAATGACAGGAATTATTTATTATAACATAACGCAGGAATTTGCTGACGTATAATAAAAGATACAAAATGAAATAAATAACGAGGGAAGGAAAAATAGGCCAAATATGGACAGAATATCTTGTCAAGGAAATGGTAAACAAAATTGTTGCGAATTATGACCGTGTTTGTTATTGCTGTAATGACTCTATTTCTGTCTGATGGCGAAAAACAATCGGACATTTATGACCCTTGGCTGAGTCACAGAGACGCAATGTCCGGCAGGTGCGCCCACAACTTTTGTGGTTAGTTTTTTTTTTACTGTGTGGTCCTCCCAACAGCTTATATTGAACATGATTTTGACAGTATATTCGAATCTTTATCCAGAAAAAAGGAGTGAAACATCATCGGGAGAGCAAGGAGCGTACGAATTTTGTAAATCATAAGCAAACTTTCTAGAAATATATGACACAATGGGTTGTAGCTTCAATATTTCGCCCTTTTCACACGTTGTTACAGTTCCTATTCAGTTAATTTTGTGTCTCACACATAAAAATAACCGAATAGGAACAACATGTGAGACGGGCGAAATTGGGTTGCTGCTTCAAACAGAGCATAAGTTATCTGAACATTGATATTTTTTAAAAATAGCTACTAGATTCGGGAAAGGTTTCTTGTGATGGCGCTACTAAAATAGACATGATCGACATGGTGAAAGGGAGGAGAGAGAAAGGGGCGGGAGGAGGGAGGGAAGGGGAAGAAATGGGAGGGAGGGGGAGGAAAGGGGGGAGGGGGAAGGTAAGGGGTGGAAGGGGGTGAGAGGTACCCACCTGTCCGCCTCCAAAAATAAATTCAGTTGTGTCTGAAAATCCCTTCCTCACTTTTAAACTATGTACATTGTACTACTGATGAGGATTTACTGTCCGAAACACATGTCTGGTGCACTAAAATTGGTTTAATTTTCTTCAAGAAGGTATAGACTTGGGAATTTGCGAAAATAATGTCACTTCAAAAATAATTATTTTTTTTAATTTTGGTTGAAATTTAGTTAATATTACATTTCTTTGTACGATTTAATTTATAAAAATCTCCATTGTCAATTCAAACATTGAAGTGATTTATAAGCGATAGGTAAAGGTCCTCTAAATTTGATTTACCTCGATGACAGGACCTGTCAAATTTGTCATTGACCTTATACTTTTTTAAAAAATTTTTTTTGACTTTTTGTCAAAAATTTGACGAGATTTATTCGGCATTTCGTAAAATAGCTATATACATTCCAAATTAAGTGTCGATATATTAAAATTTTCTTTTTTAATTTTGGTGAGGAAATACGATTTGACAATTTCTGTCATTCATGAAAATGATAGATTCATTGAAGTGCACAGCTGCACACTGCTGCATTTTCCATCGATACAACATAACGATTGAGTTGTGAAATCAACTTCATGTTATTAAAAAGAAGGGGACCGAACTTTTTTCAAGGATGTTGCCTAGGGCCATATTTTTCGATTTTTGAAAATTTTCCATTTTCTCCTTATCAATTGGCGTCCTTGTTGGCATCCTAAACCCCCCCCCCCCAAAAAAAAAACCCAAGCGAATCCCTTATACATGTATAATAACAATTATATAATGAATAATGATATCTTAATTACGAATGTACTATAAAGAAGGTGTAGGGGGTCAGGTCCCTATGATTCTTGTACTCCTCATCATGATAATTATAATTTATCGTTTCTATTCTATCAATATTTCCCGGCGAATCGAAGCAATGGACGTAAGAAATGATAAATGGTCTTCTTTGACTTACTTAACCGACAAATAACAAAACAACAGGGGCAGACAAATGTGGTGAGAAAGAATCGTTTTATCAGCCCTTTTTGGACAGGTTTTGTGGGGCTTTCGATCAAGAAGTGTCGTAACGTCTTTGTCATACATAATTATCTATCATAATAAAACAGAATGGCTACGAACATCTTGGTTCGTATCAGAATGTATTACCATGTACGTAAAAAAAAAAAAAAAAAAAAAAAAAAAAAAAAAAATATTCACGGTCGGCCAGAAAAACATGTTTTCTATACAGGTGAATATGCTTTTGTGCATTTTAAGCAAACTACACATTGAAAATAAAAAAAATGCTATGATCGCTGAGCGATATAAGTCCCCTACCGGCAGCATATATTTATGTCCTGCCTATGTATTACTCTTTAATTAAACATGAGTTTTAATTAAACTTACTGTCTGTGCAGCGCAGTTCTGAGATTTTATCTGCTTTATCGATTCGAAAAAGAGGTCAAGCATGACGAAAGTTGAACTTGCTCTGTAACTATCCAAGACTAAGCTGAGTATGAAATTTTACCTGAATATCTCTATTTGTTGGAGAAAGAAGTCTGAAAAATTGACAAATACTAAATTGAGCAAGTCAACAAGGGGCATAACTCCTCAAAAAATAGGTCAAGCGTGCCAAAAGTCGAACTTGCTCTGTAACTATCCAAGACTAAACTGAGTATGAAATTTTACTTGAATATCTCTATTTGTTGGAGAAAGAAGTCTGGAAAATTTACAAAAACTGAATTGTGCAAGTCATCAAGGGGCACTACTCCTCAAAAAGTAGATCAAAGACTAAGCTGAGTAAGAAATTTTGCCTAAATATTTCTATTAGTTGCAGTAAAAAGTCTGAAAACTGACAAAAACTGAATTGTGCAAGTCATCAAGGGGCATAACTCCTTGAAAAATAGGTCAAGCGTGACACAAGTCGAACTTGCCCTGTAACTATCCAAGACTAAGCTGAGTATCAAATTTCACATGAATATTTCTCTTTGTTGCAGGAAGAAGTCCCGGACCGGAAAACAGCTAAAAACTGAATTTTCCAAGTCATCAAGGGGCAAAAATAGGTCAAGCATGACGAAAGTCAAACTTGCTCTGTAACTATCCAAGACCAAGCTTTATATCAAATTTCACCTGAATATTTTTATTTGTTGCAGAAACAGTCTGGAAAACTGGCAAAAACTGAATTGTGCAAATCATCAAGGGGCATAACTCCTCAAAAAATAGGTCAAGCATGACAAAAGTTGAACTTGCTCTAAACTATCCAAGACCAAGCTATGTATCAAATGTCATCTGAATATCTCCATCCATTGCAGAAAAAAGTCCGGAAAACTGATATTCGGACAGACGGAGGGACAGAGGGACAGACAGACCGAGAGGAAACTATGAGGCCCCATCGGCGTTGCCGGTAGGGGACTAATTACCTATTAATGCCCGTTTGTGTGGGTACTATTCTCTCATAGTGTTGCTTTTGGAAGGAATAGTGCCCGAGCGTCAGCGAGGGCTCTATTTACCTTCTAAAAGTACCCACACAAACGGGCATTAATGGGTTTAGTGCATCACATGACTGTAGTATTGATTAATAAATGAATTAATTGCAATTTACTTGAGATATATCTAACATTTCATTGATCACCCCCGCTTATTGCTATTTACATTCATGCATTGTTCATTATACAATTATTGACTGGGAATGAGGGCAATATATGATTTGTTGGACCTGAAGATAAAATATTGCCCGAGGCCGAAGGCCGAGGGCTATATTTTGTCTGAAGGTCCAACAAATCATATATTGCCCGAATTTCCAGTCAATAATTGTTTTGTTATACCTTACATCAATACTGCAGCAACGAACAGATAAACCCGGCATGTTTACGTTCATTTTCTTCTATAAGAAAAAGAGCGCGGAAAAATAGTAAGAGCTAATAGCGTCATCAATGACGTGACGTCACAAACGATGTACCGTTTATCGGTCAATATTTTTTGAAATATTGCCCTAGGGCCAACATTGATGTAAATATTGACCGCTTGGTCAAATATTCGAATTTATAGGCATTTTTCCTATGGAGATTTTATATAGAGATACTGATAAGGGTATAACAATACGTCATAATACTTGCTGAGGGACGTAACTCTGTAAAGCAAAAAGCAATAGTGCCCGGGTGCCGGGCACTATTCTCTCATAGTCCCCCCGTGTTTAACCAATGAAATTCCGAGGATTTATCATGTGATGCACTAATAAGCGTAATAGACCTTCCTCATATTACCAGTAGACTTGCATTTTAGACACTCCAAGACCCGACATCACTACTTTTGACGATATTTGTAATTATGACGTCATAAATCAGATACGACGTCACAGTTCAAAGTTACGTCAAATCTTGTGATGTCGGGTCTTAGGATGTGTAAAATACGAGTCAACTGCGGTAATGTGAAAATCGTCTATTCTTATTCAATATTTTTATTAATCTTTTTTATTTCTCAAAAATTCTTATACATGTAAAATAGTACCCTGCTTAAGGGAAAAGAAATCCCATCAAATCGGATGTTTCGCATCGATAAAGCTTATCTTTTTTGCTGTAAGATTTCCGTCTGTCTTATTCTTATAATGATATTACGATGGACAAACAGACGTCGTACATACTAACTACATACCTGCTTTATGGAGCAATTTAAGTGCTTCTAAGTCATCGTAAAGCACGGCTTTCATGACCGGTGTTTGACCGTGACAGTTCTTTGCATCCAAATCGGTTCCCTCTACAACAAAATAAAGAACGAATGTTGTAAAATGAGGTATTTATCTATATATATTACCTATAATTTCGTTCATAAACGCATTGTAAATTCAGACTTCGAATTTTTGCTATATTCCATTATTCCGTTCTGGGCATCAATGACAGGGGGGGGGGTTGATTTCAAAAGATTTTCTTCCTTAAATCAGAAGAAAAAAACTTAAACAAAACTTCGAACATTCTCTTTGTTTTTAATGGAAATTGCAAACCTTCAGTTAACGTGTGATTCAATAATGATGTACTTAAACATGATCAATTCTTTAAATTCATTTCGCAAAGAAGAGTTGACGAAGGAAAATCGCTGTAATAGAGTTAATGAGTTAAAGAAGATCCTGACGATAATCTCAACAGCACTCACAATAGAGCACAAAATTGAGAATCGACGGACCCCTAGCAAGCTAGAGGTGGGACCAGGTGCTCGGGAGGAGTAAGCATCCCCTGTTTGGGGATCATCGCCGAAATCAAGTCTATTGCAATGCGATTAAAGCGTTGCACAGAGAAGCGAGCGCCGTTTCCGAAAATAAATCTGAAATGTACATGCACTTACATATGAACAAGTGCATGCAGTAAAATCCTTACTGAAACTCACCATGTTTTACTAGTAGCTTTATTATATCGTGGTGACTTCTTTCTGTTGCTTCATGAAGCGGTGTCGTGAGCTCCGTGTCGTTAACGTTTGGGTCACTTCCGGCGCTGAGCAAGTTCTTCACTGCGTTTGCTTTTCCGTATCTGGCAGCATAGAATAAAACAGTGCGTCCGTGTGAATCTTGAGCATTGAGTTCTTTCGGTGTTATGTTGGCCGCTGTTGCTAAGGCAAGCGCTTTTGTATTTCCGTTTCGTTTTGTAGATTTTGTATGCTTTAACACGGCCGCCGCCATGCTTTTCCTTTAAAGCGCTTGCTTAACACAGACTTGACCTTTGAAGCTGGCCTTCTGAAAGAGAAATGTACATGTGAGAGAAAACTTTTTAAAAAGTCACAGATTTTATAAGAAGCAATAAGCCAGAAAGGGAGCAAAACTCTTTGGATCATGTTATTTCTCGACAAAGTGTATCCTTTCTTCATATTGTCTTTCGCAACGGCAAAAAAAAAAAATTAAAAAAAAAAAAAAAAAAAAAAAAAAAGAAAGAAAAAGAAAGAAAGAAAAAAAAAAAAAATTAAAATGAACAGGGCAACGGGGCATTGTCGGACTTTTCCGTAGGAAGAACAGATTGATTTCGCTGATTCATGCAAAAATAAAATTGAAAAAATTGCAAAACTCATAAATGATACAGACTGTGCATATCAAATGAAGTAATAATAATTATAGTGTCATTTATTGTCAAATTCTTCAACATTTTCTCCGGAGATCAAAATCGATGACCTCTTTTCCCAAAAAGGGAAAGTATTAATTTGGTGATGCACGTGTTTTAGATTTCTAAGTAGGAAATCGTGTGAGCATTCATAATATTACAGATGTACATATGTACCTGTTGAAATCATAAGTTTGATATTTGAATCAAAGGTGATTCTTACGTTAGCATGATATAGAAGGCTTTAATGATCGAAATTATTTTATTATATTTGAGGATGGGGAAGTCCAAAGTTTGATACGATATGTACTACATGTATAATTAAGATTGAAACAACAACAAATCAATATTAAGATATATAAAAAATTAAATATTGCATAAAAACTACATAATTTGGACCTCTCTCTCTCTCTCTCTCTCTCTCTCTCTCTCTCTCTCTCTCTCTCAGGACCTCTTGACATTTGCAAAAAGAATATAAGATTTCACGCTTTTAAGGTAGCTCGTACCTCTGGTCGCGAGGGCTTATATTCTCTCTGTGATCACTTTTTGGAATTTTCGTGCTTATCATCTTTGAACCTTTTATAAAAACTTTTCAAATAGACCCTAGATTGTAGGGATATCTTTATCGTCTATAAATTCAAATGACCCCAAACTTTAACATTGCAGCCTATGGAAAAATTGAGAAATCCATGCACATTTTTTTACATTGTAGAAACATATTTTAACCAATAATAAATTCGAAACCTGTATTAGCTTTATCCAATGTGTTATAATATGAAAAGAAATATGGGGTATCCATTCATAATTTTCCCCGATGTTGGACCAAAGGTACAATCTACCTTAATTTTCCCGATGTTGGACCAGAGGTACAATCTACCTTAATTTTCCCCAATGTTGGACCAGAGGTACACTCTACCTTAATTTTCCCCGATGTTGGACCAGAGGTACAATCTACATGTACCGTAATTTTCACCGATATTGGACCAGAGGTACAATCTACCTTAATTTTCCCCGATGTTGGACCAGAGGTACACTCTACCTTAATTTTCCCCGATGTTAGACCAGAGGTACAATCTACCTTAATTTTCCCCGATGTTGGACCAGAGGTACAATCTACATGTACCGTAATTTTCACCGATATTGGACCAGAGGTACAATCTACCTTAATTTTCCCCGATGTTGGACCAGAGGTACAATCTACCTTAATTTTCCCCGATGTTGGACCAGAGGTACACTCTACCTTAATTTTCCCCGATGTTAGACCAGAGGTACAATCTACCTTAATTTTCCCCGATGTTGGACCAGAGGTACAATCTACATGTACCGTAATTTTCACCGATATTGGACCAGAGGTACAATCTACCTTAATTTTCCCCGATGTTGGACCAGAGGTACACTCTACCTTAATTTTCACCGATATTGGACCAGAGGTACAATCTACCTTAATTTTCCCCAATGTTGGACCAGAGGTACACTCTACCTTAATTTTCCCCGATGTTAGACCAGAGGTACAATCTACCTTAATTTTCCCCGATGTTGGACCAGAGGTACAATCTACATGTACCGTAATTTTCACCGATATTGGACCAGAGGTACAATCTACCTTAATTTTCCCCGATGTTGGACCAGAGGTACAATCTACCTTAATTTTCCCCGATGTTGGACTATAGGTTCAATCTACCTTAATTTTCCCCGATGTTGGACCAGATGTTCAATCTACCTTAATTTTCCCCGATGATGGACAGGTCCAATTAATCTTAATTTTCCTCGATGTTGAACCAAAGGTACAATCTACCTTAATTTTCCCCGATTCTGGACCAGAGGTACAATCTACCTTAAAAAGAATAATACGGAAGTGTTCCAAGTGTATTTTTTTTCAAAACCATAGACTGGACATCTCTCCCCTTGATACCCCCCCTCCTTGGGAAAAAACAATTCTTCATCTACGTAGGAGTGTGTGACCTGTCTGACTTGTAGATCTTTTTATCCGAAAATTAGACAAATTGTCACGGACAATCACGACAAAGGTGTATGAAAAATATGTATACATGTCTCTTCCATTAACCTATATAACAAAACATGGATAAAAACCCCTTCGGACAATTTCATGCCTATTTCCTCCTCCTGACCTCCTTTCTAGCTGAATCCTCTCCTGGACCATCTAACACGTGCATGTTATGAACGTGATTTTAAACCCCCCCCCTCCCACACAAGAGAGGCTTTAATTGTTTGATTGCATCGCATCGCTGATGTAACGTCTATGTATGTACTGTACCAGTTTTATTCGCAATAAGGCAAACTTGAATGAACCTATCTCATTAAGTATATACATAAATGAATACATAAATAAATCCTATTTCATTTCCAGAGTATGCAATCCTGAATGTATCTTCTTCGAACAAGTACAGGAACACATATTTGCATAAAAAAGAAATCCGACAAAAAATGTGACATAAGAATAAAAAAGTTGTTCATATAATAATTTCGAATTTTTGAGAATATATATAGGTAGCAATCGACACGAATTTGTCCTCGGTGACCTGGTACAAATATTTACATGTAGGCACTGAAGTACAAGTACATATACAATACATGTAAGCATATATTTTATTGTCATTACATAACACATGCACCTTTTCCACAATAACAACATGTAATATTACATGTAACGTGTCAAAATGAGGGATCTTTATGTTAAATGCATGTCATTGCCATTAAAATATATACAGTAAATGATCCAAAGGATACCTGCTTGAGTGTTTCATTTTCCTCGAAAATAAAAGGGGGGGGGGTTGGTACTGATTTGTGACTTTGCAAAAAAAAAAAAAAAAAAAAGGGAAAAAAAAAATTAAAAAAAAGGAAAAAAAAAGAGAAATATATATGTAAAATAAAAAAAGGCATGATTTAAAAAAAAAAACGGAAGGGGAAGGAAGTTAATTATGGATTGTCTCTGACCCACAACACCCCACCTTCCCCCTCTAGATCCGCGAATGTTGTTCCACTAGCCTAACACAAGCACTTCACTGTGGATCTATTATCTTTAAATTGATAAAAGAATTAAATTAATTCTATTAGCTTTAAATTAATAAAATAAAATTGGTGTTAATAAATGATGAAGACAAATCTTTTAGACAAAATATCTTTCCTAGGTTTATGGATTATCGTATCAGAAAAGAAATACAGCGATTTTGACTACTAAATTGAAAATGTCTAATGTGCTTGTTTCTGACATCAGATATGCTCGGAAAAATGTAAAGAATTCAATGCGGGAGGCTACTTTATGTTAATGGAAAATAAACAATGCTCATACAAGTTGCGAATAAACATGATAAACATTATAAATAAATAAATAAAATATATAAATGAAATATATAAATAAACGAATAAGAGATAAATAAATATTATTCCATGAGTGAATGCATAGAAGTTAGTGATAAAAGCTGATGACTGTCTTTGTAACGTGTACATGACTTACGAAAAAAATTATTCCATGCAAATTTTAGATTGTATGCAAAAATTCATATGTAAAAGCATCAATCTGCAAATTACACGTGTGCCATATATATGCTACATTTGTGCTGCATTTGCATATAAATGTACATTAATTCCATTTCATGCATGCAAACATGATGCAAGAACCTGCATTTCGAACTGGATTTTCCAAAATATATTCCTTCCTTATATCTATGCATAATCACAAAACACCTAAATCAAAATGTACTTTTACCGTTATACAGAGTGCACTTTTAAAAGTATTGAAATAAAAAAAAATATCACCAACCTTATGGAGAAATATTAATGAAACATCCTATGCAATTTTCTATCCGGGCAAAGAGATCAGAAATATATCCTCTGCAGAAATCCACAGACTACCAGACCTCAGACTTAAGGTTGCTCTAGCTACGTCAAGTACAGGTACTGGAACTCTTCTTTCCGTCCCTTTCGCCAGAATGGGACATAAAACCTTGTTTGTCCGTCACGCGTTCGACAGGGACCTGTCATTTCGTCCGTTTTTATGCATTCTATCGCCAAGTTTACCGTTTTGACAAGCAACAAACGATTTTCCCGTAATATACTAATGGTTATTCCCCTTTATTAAGTGGTGAGACCTCTACCTTGTGTATAGTGTTTTGGATGATATTATTATGATTAATTACAAGAATTTTAGTAATTGGCCGTCTCACCTGCGCTATGAATAATCAAGGTCTCTTTTGCGCTTTATTTGCAGTGTCGTCTGCGTAATGATTGCGTAACACTCAGAAATGTGAAAATATTTATCTTTTTATATATATTTTTTAATATTTGACTTGTTACAGTAATAGTTGATAATGAACATTGATGGGAAAAAATCATCAAAAGCTACTTAAGTTAGTATTTGCTTCTTTGTAACCAGCACTATCTCCTACTTTTTTAAAACCCCAAATACAAAACAACAACAAAGACCCCCCAACCCCTCCCCGCCCAACCCTCCTCCTCCAACCCCCCCCCCCCCCCCCAAGAAAAAAAAAAAAAAAAAAAAGAGGTTTGAAACTCATTATGTCAGATACAGATTCTTTGTAAACCTTTTTCCATACGGCAAATAGGCAAGTCAAACCTTTAGAATTGATGTGATCAAATGTATTTAATGCAGGTACTGTAGCATGTGATATGCAAATGATATTGTTATGGTCGAGTACGTAGTACTATAGGGGTATGTAACGATTTTTGTGATTGGCTCATGTGTTCAGGTATGAATAGTAATTAGAAAGGTAGGGATACCTGTAATATAGGGTCATTCGAAGGCTCAGATTTCACCTGTACGCACGGTTTTTCTCCCCCCCCCCTTCCCCTCCCCTTCGATTTAATAGACGAATTTTGATAAGAAATTTACGAATATTTGTTTTTTTAATTTCTCCACCTAATGGTTCATTGATATATGCAATGGCAATTTTTTTCATATAATTAATGTATGTTTTTTTCTATTTATAGTTCATTCATGATGTCGATGTTGATGCATGATGTTGATGAGATGAGATGAGATGAGATGAGCGAGAGATATTTCATGAGGAAAATAATTTTGACTTTGTAAAGATTGTTAATATATCTGAGCGCTTCGTCTCCTAATCCAACACATGTGTTGTTTATTCTTTAAATGATTTATGTTCGTTTGAGTGAAACGAATTAGAACATAATGTATATATTGATGCAATTAATTTACTTAGAATTACAAATACAAGATTGAAAAAAAAGCCATTTTCTAATAATAGACTATTTGTATGTAAAGATATTGAACACTGATGGGGAAAAAATAAATCATCAAATGCTACTTTAAAGTGACTGAATATGTTTTTTTTTTTTTTTTTTTTTTTTTTTTTTTAAATCTTGTATACATTTGTCTTTTTGTTCAATTCAATTTCCTTTTGTGATCAACACTATTTGTTAATTTAAAAAAAGGCAAAGCGGTTTTGAAAAGTAGGTGAAACCTCAAGGTAAGATCCTTGAAAATATGATCTACATGTATGTACATGAACCAAAATTATAGTGATGAAACATAAATTTTCGTAAAAGGGATACCGGATGTGCAACGAAATATACACTTCCGCAGCTTCGTATTTTGGCACAAATTGTCGGCAATGTATGTCAATGCTAGAAGCAAAATAAGTACGATATCTATGAAACCTGAGTTATCAAAATAATGCCATATTATAAGTTGGAGTGAATAACTAGGCCTACTAATGCTCCAGGACATACCGTGCGCAGAAAGTTTACAGTACATGTAACTATCTGAGAAAATAAGTTTCTAAATTTCAAACATAATTAGAAATATTTCCTCTTAATTTAGAACACATTTCAAAAATCTCACTTTCTTATTCTGTGAGCATTATCATGACTATATGTATTGATTATAATTTGGTAAATATAAATAAGTAGAACAAAGATAGATAATATAATACAACCAGTGGCGGATCCAGCGCCCCATTTGCCGGGGGGTGGTTCAAAGGGCGAGTTTTGCTGATTTTTACTGATAATGGGCCAAAATATACCTTTTTTGGATTTTTTTTTGTCAATGACGAGGGGGGGGGGGTTGCGGACGCCCCCTTCGCACCCCCTGAATCCGCCACTGTACAACTTGTATTTCATTTAGGATTATAAACATGGCTACCACCATAATGTCATTGTACACTTTCTTGACGATCTTGATAAGCCTTTGTTCTTACGTAGATTGCAAGGAGAAAAGATTCTTTTTCGAACCTGGCTCCACGCCTCCCGGCTTCGACAAACTAAATGGTAAGTTGTTTGCTAGGCATAACCTCATGAATGTGGTGTGCAGCGTCCCGATGGGCTATAATACGACCTACGACATGCATGGAACCAGAAAGAGGGGGGGGGGGGGGGGGGGACCGGGGCTCAGTACATCCAACTAGGACTTCACAAAGGAAGAAAAACTTGTTTCTTTGCGTTTTTTTAAATTATTTAAATAATAATTTAATAAAGTAATAAGTAATAAAAACTTTTTTTTTGCGTTTTTACAAATAAGTTTCTCGAAACCATTGCCTTGAGTCTCCCCCTTTGGCTGTGCTGCCATCTTGAAAAAAAATCTATTTTCAATCAAGAGCATAAAAGAAATCGGTTCAGAGAGTGCGTATGGGGTGTTGGTTTTTTTTTTCTATATTGCTCTCTGTGCAGTGAGTCAAAACCTCTACTTGTAATACCGAGAAGTGAGATAGCTTTGCTATGGAACTTTTTGATATAAATGTAAAGCCCTTCCATCATACAGCCCAGACCGGTCGAAAGTTTAACGGTGAGATGACTAAATTTTGAAAGCTAAATGCGAAAGTTTCGTTAAATATTCGTCAGCTTTTTTTCGAAAGCTACTGAGATGACGAAATTTTGAAAGCTCTAATAAGCTTTCGAAAAATCGCTGACGAAAATATCGTTAACTAAACTTTGAGCTATGAGCTTTCAAATTTTCGTCATCTCGGAGCGTTCAAAGTATGTGAAAGCAATCGCTGACGAAATTTTGAAAGCAATCGCTAACGAAAATTTTGAAAGCAATTTTGAAAGCTATCACTGACGAAACTTTTGAAAGCTTTTTGAACGCTCGGGCGCCATATTGTTTTTGCAATGGCTGCGGCACGCCTCGGGCAAATTCCTCTGCACAGTTTGGAGGATGGAAGAAGCCGTCTCATTATTGGCGTGGTACTTTAAAAATTCACCGATTGTGAAATATCTTTCAAAGCTTCCGACAGTCACAGAGAAGCCAGGGTTTCACTGGATATACAAATGTATCAAGAATTGTGTAATTAAAATCTAGTCCGAACTCGGAAACACAGAATCTTTAAATAAACTTATAAAAATAAACAAGATACAATATTTCATTTAATCCAAGAATATATATTTTCATAATCTAATCTGAATAAACATCATTATTAACACTATTTATGAAGGAAAATATGAATGTTAAACGTCTTCAAATTCATTAGCATCAGATGGTTGCTTTGATTTCGGCCATCTTGGTTTTCTCGACACAAAATAGCTTACGAGAAAAGCTTTCAGAAATTTTGAAAGCTGATTAACGAAATTTTCGTCAGCAATTAGCTTTCAAAAATGTTGAAAGCTATCGTTAACGAAATTTTCGCCAGCGATTAGCTTTCAAAAATTTTGATAGCTATTGTTAACGAAATTTTCGTCAGCGATTAGCTTTCAAAAATTTTGAAAGCTATAGCTGACGAAATTTCATTAATCATAGCTTTCAAACTTTTTGAAAGCTAATCGCCGACGAAATTTCATGATACATAGCTTTCAAAATATTTGAAAGCTATCGCTGACGAAAATTTTGGAAGCTAGGGAATCGCTGACGAAAATTAGTCGATGCGAAATCGCTGACGAAATTTCATCATCTCTCGAGTATTCAACATTTTGAAAGCAATCGCTGACGACATTTTGAAAGCTAAGCTAAAATTCGTAAACGAATTTAAAGCGAATATTAAACTTTCGACTGGTCGGGGCTGTGTCTTCCGAATGCCGATATATATGGTTTATGAGGTAACTAGGACATTTAACCCTTGGCAATGTATAATGCTTTAAAGTTTTATGTTTTATTAGGCATTGCAAGTTAGATTATAATAGAAAAAGAATTTAAATAACGATACTTCTTTCTTATTCTTTTGGTACAACAGGTCTAACAAACTGCAAGTCATCGTATGCTGACATCGCCTTCTTATTTGACACTAGCAGAAGTGATTCGGCAAGAGAATTTTCGCTCCAAAAGCAATTCATACTCAATTTTACTGATACTCTTCAGATTGGCCCAAATGCGGCTCAAGTATCGGTTCTAACATTCTCTACGAACACTTATATCCACTTCTTTCTGAACGACTTCACATCGAAAGCGGAAGTGCTACAAGGCATTAGCAACGTACGTGCACATTTTACATTCAGACTTTAATTTTATTCGTTGGTCAACAGTCTTGTCTACAAACATTGAATATCAATAGTGGAATTCCATACATGAGTCTCACGCCAATTTGTAAGCTAAATCATAGTTTATGATAGCTTCATTACGAAAAGTTTGAATAATACTTGGGGTTGCCCCTAACATTGGCTTCGTTATTCGAAAAGTGCATGATTGGTACACAGAAGTTGAATTTGGCAACACAGTCGATACACTGCTTCTTTTCTTTGCATTGGTAACGTTGAAAAACCGACATAATCGAAAATGTAAACATACGAACCAACAACTTATGCATTCATAAGCCCACAAGAAGTCACACAATATTCAGTGATGTAAAGTATTTTGACCACCACATCTAAGTTCTTTGAATGTCACTTTCTTTGTCATGGAAAATTGTATTGTTCACTTAATTAGTAAAAGTCATGCTGGGCTACGTAATAATATGCAGATTTATGTATAGTGAATATGTCAGTGAAAGTCAAACCCAAATCCCAAAATCAGAAAGGAGCTGTTAAGATAAGGGCCGTATTTAGCCCTGAATCCCGTGACTTATTTCTTCCGTATGGCGAATCGTACACAGAAAAACATGAATCATTATTGAAATATAATGTATTTTCAGACCTTTTACATGTTTTACATTATGTTCAGGAACCCTTAAGGTTGTAAAATTAAGGTCGAAAGAGGTAGGGGTGCTCGGATAGAAAATCCGATTATATCGACAAAAAACGTATACATTTTTGAATATTTTATCTTAAATGGATAAATATAAGCTAAAAGACATCAAATATGTCTACATTGTGTATCAGAAATAGAGTTCGAACGTTCTACCTCCTTTAATCGGTAAATAATGAAATCCGGAACTTAAAATACGGTCTTATTCTTCATTCAATGGCTACAATGTAAGCCTTTTAGCGCGAAATACACATTGACAGAGAAATGAACATGACTCTTGCTTATTTCGTTTTTAATTCTTGTATCTTTCATTCAATTATATCGAGTACACAATGTTTTATTGATTAAAGAGGAAAAATAGTCAAATGTGCTATATTCAATGGTCAAAAAGATCGATTCTTATAAAATGCACCCCCCTTTCCATTTTTAGTTTTTCGTCTCTGGGGTAGTGTTCCCCCCGGAGATACAGAACCCCACTTTGCCAAAAAATTTGTATCATGGATACACATCTCCAGTAAAAGTGGCTTTCTGTATATCCGGGGGGAACAATGTTCAATAAAACTTTTTCGTTTTCTATTGATTTCTATGGGAAAAAGATAAGTTTGGACCTCAAAATTAGCAATATTATGCAAAACAGATAAAAAATAACTTCATATTCTGATGGGATGCCGTATAAGTATACATTTTACAAAAAAAGGTTCTTGAAATTTCAATTTTCAAAATTCCACTTTTCAGGGCTGATTTTACGCCTTATCTTAACAGCTCCTTTAAAAAATAACGTACGAAACAATGAAAAAAAAAAATCAAGAAAAACAATCAAAACCATAGTGGCATTTTTTTTGCCATCCACTTGTCAGATGATTTTGTCGATTCATGAATGATTCAGTCAATTAATTAGACCTTTTTTAAAGTTTGCTTATAACAAAATATAAGGCGACTTAAGTTATATTGATATCTAGCTTATAGGTCGTGTTACTATCCACTTATGAAATGCAGTCGACATCAGTATCTGACAAGTGGATGGCAGAAATATGCCACCATACAAAACATTCTGCAAGCAGCAAATTAAAAGTGTTTCTCTAATGGAGATAAGATCAGGTGCCCGGGAAGAGTAAGTATCTCCTGCTGGCTAGAAATAGATGTGCGCTATTTGTATTAATGCTTCGTTACATTGCAGATAAAATACCACGGTGGAAATACCAATACCTGGTATGCAGTCAACGTACTCCGAGAATATATATATCAGCAGTCAAAGGGAGACAGAGAGAAAGCTCCGAACATTGCAGTTATTCTGACCGATGGTAATTCCAAGCATCAGTACGACACATATTTAGCTGCGGAAAAATTGCGAGACACTGGAGCAAAGATATTCGTCATTGGCGTTGGAAATCAAATTTCTGAGAGTGAATTGTTTAGTATTGGCGGAGATAGGGAGCACATATTCCATGTGCAGAGTTTTGACATGCTAGGAAGCTTGCTGAAACCTTTACTTACTTTATTCTGTGATAGTAAGTGGGATTTTCTAATTCAAAAGAACTTTTAAAAAAGTGTAATTGATTAATCTTGATCTTTAGTCTTACAATTGGTTGTCCATCATCATCATCATCATCATCATCATCATCATCATCATCATCATCATCATCATCATCATCATCATCATCACCACCACCACCACCACCACCACCACCACCACCACCATCATCATCATCATCATCATCATCATCATCATCATCATCATCATCATCATCATCATCATCATCATCATCATCATCAGCATCATCATCATCATCATCATCATCATCATCATCATCATCCCCACCACCACCATCGTCATCATCATCATCATCATCATCACCATCATCATCATCATCATCATCATCATCATCATCATCATCATCATCATCATCATCATCATCATCATCATCATCATCATCATCATCATCATCATCATCATCATCCCCACCACCACCATCGTCATCATCATCATCATCATCATCATCATCATCATCATCATCATCATCATCATCATCATCATCATCATCATCATCATCATCATCATCATCAAGACTTTTATCAAATATATCGAAAATAAATCCCATAACCTAGTTTATCTACCTGTGAGTGAAACCAAACAAAACAACCAAAATTACTTTAAAGAAGCAAAAGTGAATCTTTAATGGAGATGAGATCAGGTGCATGGTACAATGTACTTGCAAATTCTGATAATTTATGACGTCTAAACTTTCAGTCACCTTACATGGAATATTGTATTTTAGCCCTGGCTGGGACGCTTTGTGTGAATAAGATCAAGAACTGCGGCCAATATAATCATCTCTGCTCGTCTGATGTGTATCGTCTATGGGCGGAAGAGAACTGTCCCGAGTATTGTGGTTTCTGTTATCGTAAGTCATGAAGCTGATTTTTTTTTATTTCATAATGTACTCTTTTTCAGAACACAGCTATTATTAGGCTTCAATTTCAGTTTTTATGCACATTTTATGCAGTCGTCCATATCAACATTTTTATTTGAAAAATTATTTTTAAGTTCTTTTGAACATAATCTTCAAGAACAAAAAAAAAAAAAAAAAAAAACAAAAAAAAAAAAAAAAACAAACAAAAAAAAAAAAAAAAAAAAAAAAAAACCCAAAACAAAACAAAACAAAACAAAACAACAACAACAAACATAAAAAAACATAAATAGATAAATAAAATAAATAAATAAAATAATAATAACAAAAATTCTCATTTAAAACGAAAACAAAAATGCATTTAACACTTTTATATTCAATATCCTAGCTGTAACAACCCCCAGTCGACCACCACATTTCTCAGCACAAATGACCCTTGCCCCTGTGATAGAGAGGACCACGCCATTTCCAGTGGTTACCACGAAAACACAATCTACAACACCGTCTAAGGCAGCGACCACAACGCCTATTACGTCAATTGCATCTCCTAAAGTAACTACTGGAACGCGAATGTCCTCATCGAGAACTACAGGATCAATGACTGGAAGACCGACGACCAGTTTACCACCATCAACATCAGGTGCATGTTAAGCAGATCAAATTAAGTCTCATTCTTTTTCTTCAAAATATCTTACAATATCTTATTTGATAAAGAGACCAAGTGCCTAGCGTTTCCTGCATTCAATAATGTCGAAGGGTTCCAACTTTATACCTTCTTGAAGAAAATTCCAAACTAATTTGTTACCGGATGTGACAGTTCTACCGAATTGAAGCGACGGGTGTTGCATGCAAGCAGGAGATGCTTACTCTTCCTGGGCACCTGGTCTCACTCCCATATCGGGAGTTCGCTTCTTTTCATATGGTGGAGGTTTTTGTTTGTTTGCTTTGGTTCCTGTTTTATCCTGAATTTGAAGACGTTTACATTTGTATGCCTTCGGTTTCTGATTTTCTGAATTATCGATTTTGTGCTGTAAACAGGGATATGGTCATTATCCATATTTGTCATTTTTACCACTGTCCATGTGTCACTGCTGGTGGACATATTGTCCCCGAGGGCGCTTGTCGGGCAGTCTTTTGCTTAAATGGATAGAACTCAAGAGAACTACAAAGTGGCTGGGGCGTCGCCCACTATAAAAAGGCCCCAACCTGTTGCGTCTACGGACACATACGCAACAGGTAACTTAGGTGTCCCTAGAATTATTTTACACGACATTAGAGATGAAACATTTGTAGTAAGTAACAACCATGAGTTTTGGTATCAACATGCAGATGGGTATATAAAATCAAGCCCTGTAAGATTGAAGTGGTCGATATACTAAAAGAGCACCAATTTTCACCAAGCGATTGCTCAATTTCTAAGTGCGGCACGAAGAAATGCAAAACTTGTAACATCCTAATAACAGACACTTCATTCTCAAGTAATCTCACAAAACAAACATTTAACACGCATAGTTTTGAAAACCTTAACTGCATGACATCTAATGTTGTGTACGGAATAGAGTGCTCACTTTGTGGATTGATTTATGTGGGTGAAACCAAAGGTCAGCTCCGAAAAAGAATGTCAGGATACCGGTCAAAAATAAATAATAAAGGAAGTCAACTCCTTTATCGACATTTTGACCAGGCGGGTCATTCTATTTTATCTATGAGAGTCATAATCCTGGAGAAAATATATCACCCCACAAACAATCCCAATTTGAGCACACCTTTCCGTCGCAACAGAGAAGAGTTCTGGATAAAAAATCTTAACACTGCAGAGCCCTATGGATGCAACTGATAATATCAGCAACATAGGAAACTTAACAAGTCCCGGTTGTCAATCGGTAAATGTGACTAGCTTATTCAACAGACCACAAAGAAGACCTCGAAGTCATGGCATTCGAAAATATAATAGGCCTGAGATACATAGTTTCTCCTTCGATGACTTGGTTCCATTTTTGAATGTGCCTCTAGGCCTGCATTATATTCGTACCAAATTATACTCTGTTCCTTTACGGAAGTTACACGAAATTTACGAATATACGAAGGACCTCACATATACCGATACACGTTCCCCAGAATACAGACTACAAGGAGTCATCTTGGACATTTCTACCTTTCGTTTATTTCAAGCAGTTAGATCAGATAAATCAGCAGAGAAAACAAACCGTCCTTTCATTAAAGTAAGATTTGCAAACAAAGGTATTGATAAATTGAATCTTGGTCAAATTTTGAATCACAAAACTGTCACAGAAAAAATCTCACCATATTTTAAAAGAAAAGAAACTCCTTGTATTTCCTATAGCTACACACCAACAGTTGCATCTAAAATTTACAATTACAAACGATTCCTGCAGTGTATTGATTTAAGTAATCCCTCACTACATCCACTTCCTTGCGAATGTTCTTCATCGGATTTCAACTACTCTCTTTGTGGACTTGTTATTACTGGTGACCTTAGTATAGTCAAGAACGACAAGTTGAAAGAATTGTTAAAAAAGGGTCCCAAATACAGAGAAAGTATGCCCTTTACATGGAACCAAAATGTCAAAATTATCATGGACTCTTGTGAGGAATATGCAAGACGTTGGGCAAAGAAAGAGGATGTACAGCTCGACACCCTTTCCGAATGGATAAAATCCATCAGAGGGTTACTTTTATCTAGAATTAACCGATTAAAATCAACTGTGAATACCAGATTCGTGTCTATATTTAAAGACCCTGATGTTATCACAGAGCTTACCTACCTCCAAGAACATTATGTCATCACACCAGCGGACAAAGCCTCAAATGATTACACATTTACTTGCAAAAAGTACTATTTCGATAGTCTAGTTAAAGATTTGGGTTTAAATTCGACACCTGGAAATCCCACTTACACCCCAACAAACCTTTCTGCCTCTGAAATAATAGATAACCACAAATCAGCTCTTGCTTCCTTTGGCTTCGACACTACCAATTTAGATTTAGATTTACCATACTTATACTGCATACCTAAAATGCATAAGAATCCGTACAAACAACGTTTCATCGCTGGTTCCTCAAAATGTTCTACCAAATCTGTATCGATCTTACTCACCAAAGTTTTATCTGAAATCAAATCTGGGCTACAAAAATACTGTTCGACAGTATATTCACGCAGTGGTATCAACCAGATGTGGATTTTAAAGAATTCGAAGGAACTTTTAGAACATCTGAAATCCACTCATTTTAGTAGAGTCCATTCGATCAAAGCCTTTGATTTTTCGATACTTTACACTACAATTGCACATTCTAAATTGAAAGAAAGACTCGCAAAAGTTATAAGTCATGCGTTTACAAGTAAGAACGGTAATCGCAAATACAAATTTATTGTTGTTAACTATGACAAAACCTACTTTGTAAAAGAAAAGTCCGATTCTGAAAATAAGTACACTGAAACAGACATTATTCAGATGTTAAACTTTATGATCGACAACATTTTTTGTGGTGTTTGGAGGAAAGGTCTTCCAGCAAATTGTCGGAATTCCAATGGGGACCAATTGTGCCCCACTCCTTGCCGACATTTTCCTTTACTCGTACGAAGCTGAATCTTTGGTCTCTGAAGGGAAAAGATACTAAGCTTCTGAGTTCAACTTCACTTACAGATACATAGACGATGTGTTGTCCATCAATAATTCAAAATTCGCGGATTACCTCAGCAGTATCTATCTTTCGGAGCTTGAGGTCAAAGAAACTACAGAGACAAATAATTCAGCATCCTATTTGGACATAACGATGTCCTACGACACTGATGGTCACATGGACACCTCACTCTATGACAAACGTGACGACTTCAATTTCAGCATTACAAACTTTCCTTTTCTGAGTAGCAACGTTCCGTCATCGCCTGCTTATGGCGTGTTCATATCTCAGTTGATATTCTATGTCAGAGCAAGTACCAAATATACGGATTTTTTTCTGAGAGCTAGGCGTCTTTCAGATAATCTTCTCAGTCAGGGATATGTTTGTGACCGACTAACATCGTCACTGAGGAAGTTCTACGGTCGATATGGGGAACTCGTCATACACTATGATGTCCCACTCTCCAGAATGGTGGATGATATTCTGTCATAGACCATTTGAACCATCCAACCAAAGATTGTACTCTATGTCTTCCAAAATGGAAGTTACCGCATGTGACAGTTCTACGGAATTGAAGCGACGGGTGTTGCATGCAAGCAGGAGATGCTTACTCTTCCTGGGCACCTGGTCTCACTCCCATATCGGGAGTTTCGCTTCTTTTCATATGGTGGAGGTTTTTGTTTGTTTGCTTTGGTTCCTGTTTTATCCTGATTTGTATGCCTTCGGTTTCTGATTTTCTGAATTATCGATTTTGTGCTGTAAACAGGGATATGGTCATTATCCATATTTGTCATTTCATGCATTCAGCACACGTCGCAGTATTTACATAGAAACGTGTCATATTCAGAACATGTCCTGATGTACTAATATTGAAACACAGTTTTAAATTTGATAAGGTTTAATGGCATAAAAAGATTTGTAACCTTATATAAAATATTTGAAGGTGGGTTTTATTTGATTGTCAATGATTAATAGTAATTAGTTCATACAAATTGATAAAAACATAAACTTTTGCGTCTTAAGAAATAAGTCCACTTCTTTTTACATTGACAGCACCATCGCCAACTCCAATAGTTAATGGTACGTCGATTTCTGTAATGTTAATACATTGCCTTCATTGAAAAATTTCATGAAAAATTTTGTTGATTACAATGTATCAATCCAGGTCTATTTCATAGTTTCGTTATGAAATTTCAATTTTTACCAAATAGCTTTTATAACTATGTGTTTATAAATTAGATGCCATACCAAGAAAATTCAAAGAAAATGAAGCAAATAATAAAACGAACACAAGCATAAGATGTAACATGCATATATTGTAAATGAACATGCCTTAACGTTGAAATGTTCAATTCCTTCGAATTTCGTCAATTTCTAACTTCACAAAAGCCCACCATAATTATAAAACGAATTTAGGTCTATAATTGTTTTTAATAAGAAAGTGATCTCTGTTCGACTGAAAGGTAAACGTTTAAGGGGCTAAATCCTTTTGATATTCGGGTCCCTGTAAAGTGCGAAACGAAACAAAAACGAAACGAAACAAATCGAAACGAAACAGATCGAAACGAAACAAAACGAGACGAGACGAAACAAAACATAAAACTTAAAGAACTCGAGAAAAAACCATAAGAGGAATCATTGCTGAGAACAAACATTAAAAGACTATATCTGCATGTCTACAAGTTGTAGTGGATAGAGGGTATCTTAAAATAGTCGAAGGTGACCTTTAGAAGCATAAATGTTAAATGCCAAAGATGCACTCTTGTGGACTAAGTGGGAAGGGATAAATGACCTCGTTATGAGACCGTTATAAGAAAATATATCGGGGGAGGACATTTCAAGGAAAAAATCTTATCCCTTTTCAAGCAATATATGCAATCTCCCCTCATTTTTCTTGATAAACTTTTTTAAAAATACAGAATTGAACAGTCCCGTCTCCTCTGTACTAGACTCCTCCCTGCAAAATAATATTTTTCATCCGCCTATGACGATAATGTTATAGCATTTACCATAACATTGATGTTTTAAACGTCAACTTTACTCTTTCAAGAAATCGTCAAGTTATTATCTAGAACTAAATTATCAAAAGACATAAACATGCAGATCTTGACTTACGTAATCGGTCTCGGCGGCAATTCCCCCTCTATAAGGCTTTTTTCTCTAATTTATTTAAGATATATGTTTTGTTTCCGTTTCGATCTGTTTCGTTTCGTTTTGTTTGTTCGTTTCGTTCGTTTCGATTTGTTTCGTTTCCCTTCGTTTGGTTTCGTTTCGCACTTTACAGGGACCCTTGATATTCTAACCTATTACAGTATCGAACAGTTCCTTTTGTTTCAGTACCATGTTTCAATAAGAAGTCCGTCTTATGGATCAATTATTTAGAAAGGTCTAAATCCTTCTGATATTCTGGCCTGATCCGTTTTTAGTTGATTCAGGACTACGTTTCAATAAGAAACAAAACATTTCTAGTCGAGTTTAAGGTCTAAATACTTGTGAATACTTGAACTGAATACCTGAACTGTTTCTTTTGTTTCAGGACCATGTTTCAATAAGATAGCGAACTGCCCAGCCTATGGCTCTGGTGTTTGTGTAAGCTACAGGGAATGGTCCATTGACAACTGTCCACAGTTCTGTCAATTCTGTATTGGTAAGACAAAAGTTTTGAAGTATTATTTCAGAGAGAAATAAATTATGGCTTATATCTGCCATCTGGTTAATAGGTTTTGAAGTGGACATGCAGTCTAAGTGATACATTTTACTTGTAATATTATGAAGGAGATAATCAGATTGACTTAATCTTTTTAAAATCATGTCATTGCCCATATGTGACAACCGATCGTCAAATGAAGATTATTCTTTTTTAAATCAGCCTAGATACTCTATGTTTTTTTTTATCCTTTTATGTTATTTTCATGGATATTTCTCTTCTTGACATGAATTGTTTTTGGGCTACTCTTCAAGGAGCTAGATAGAATAAAAAACCCTGATACACGGCTTTATTTGGTAAAAAAATAGAATGTTTGAAGTAAAAACAAAATGACATATCATTATCTGGAACCATTGATCTTTTGAGGAACACCTCCTTCACCAAAGCCAGTTACAACATTACCCACAACAACCACACCCATGACCACGACCATGACCACGACAAAGGTCACACCACGTATGTAACTAGTATAATTACACGCAAGCAGGAGATATTTACTCCTATCAGTCACATTGTGTGACTTAGAGAATTATGCATATTAAGGTGATAAAAAACTTTATGGAATTGAATGTTAAACGTCTTAATACTCAATAGCATCATTTAAAACCTGATAAATTCACAGCATGGACCAGACATTCACATTTCGGGTACTAAACCCGTAGATACGTTCTATTGAAATAAAGATTATTCTACATCTTTAAATGATTATTTTGAAACTTTAAGTCTTACAATTCATTTTGTGATTTTGTTACAGCTCAAACTCCACAGCCTATTTCTGAAGGTAAAGAATACAAATAAACACATATCAACATGATAACCGTGTCAATACACAAATTCAAGAATACATATATTTTCAAATATCGGAAAAGTAGTTGCTGAACATGATTTATACAATTCGAAAATCGTCGCAAGATGATATCAAAATACCGTTAGTTGGTGAACCGATCATTTAGCTTTTACCATGCATTGATACATAAGAGAAACGTATAATACATGTAAATAAGGAAATACATATTAGTTAAAGAGAATAAACGATAATACCTCATTACTAATATAATTTTGAGACAGGAATGCACTGGTTTTTTCATCTGAATAAAATTGAGGTCGATTTTTCAGACCTCAGGGTTATGTTTTTGAGTTTGAAATTCGAAATTGCAAACCACAAGAAAGCGAAAATGAAGCAAGCTGAGGCCGACATTGAAATATCTGGTATAACATGTGAATACATCACGAGAACAAACTTTTCAATAACCATTTCCAGGTCCATGTATCAATACCATTAATAACTGCCATGCCTATGGAACTAGTGTTTGTACAACGTACAGAGACTGGTCAGCAAAGAATTGTCCACTGTTTTGCCAGTTTTGTGTAGGTATGGACGAAACATTAAAACTGTTTTTGTTGATCGATAAAACTGACATGAGATAACACCAAAAGTCCGTGTTATTCAATAACAAGGTAGCTCTTATTTCTTGAGAGTTTTGTTCTTCTGCTGTCGGTGCTGCGGCCCGATACTGTTGGATGTCTCCGCCTCATGTCGTTGGTTGAATTAGCTAGTGATATTTGATTTACATACATAAAAAGTATAATTTGATATAAAATTTGAATAGACAATTAAAAAGAATCATCGGCAACTATTCACTCATACAGGTATACTTACTATGGTTTGAAAAAATCAATAAAACTAAAGATTTTCTAAGCAATATATGAAGTGTATGTTTATTTGAAATATATTCATATTAGTGTTTTATTTCTGAAGGCAAACCAACATCCCCTAGGACCAGTCTTAACATCTCAGTCTCTGGCACCATCACCTTCCACAACGTCAGCTGTATTTACAAGTCGTAGGTATTCCGAACCCCCCCCCCGTTCTTCGGCATACATTTCAGATCAAATTATTGGATTTTTCTATTTTTGTATCGAGCATCACTGATGATACACTACTTTTTGAAATACCCATATGATGCACTGTCTGCTATATATACAATAGAGGAAATATTTCAATATTGATGAATTCATTGTCTTTGATCAAAATTAGAATATAATGTTATTTGAAAGACGAACAACGAGTTATATTTAATGACGTCAATATTAGGTTACTGCAACGGGAGGTAACTTATGCAACATCGAATCCAAACTATGCGAAAGTAGGGATGATAGATATATAAATTTATTATGAAATCACTGCTAAGGTATGATGAATATTGTAATAGCAACGTAAATTCAATGTTGATGCCTTTATATTTTCGCAATTTATTCAAGCTCACTATGAGAGATGTGAGGATAAGGTAGAAGTATGTGCTACATACGGACCAGATATGTGTGTGAGGAATAGGCAATGGGCGATGGTTCAGTGCGCAAAATTTTGCCTGTTCTGCAATGGTGAGTGTCCTTTAAAACTGTGTGAGGTATAGATTTAATCATAACAATTTTATCTAAAGCAGTTTATACATGTGGGATGTTTGCAAATTTTATCAAGTTTGTTGAATGTGACTTTGCTATCTGTTATACAGAGATGTCGAATATTTTTAGGCATACCAGTCATTTTGAAAATGTTGCCAGTCCGAATAAAGCGAAACTAAAAATATTTTGTCAGTCGGAATGAAATTATGTCGGCCAATTCATTCGGATTGGCACTTTTCAGCCTTACTGTTTATATGACGTGTGTAATATAGTATTATGATATACTTTCCGCGCAATCTAAATAAAATTCAGCTCTCTTTATTTCGTAAACTACATAGAGCTCTAACAACGAACGATTGGAGGTCGTGTTTAATGAACTGTGACAGTCTAATTTTCATAGATACATAAATATATCCACCGATCACAGGTGTTGTATATTAGCAAACTACGTCAAGCGAAGCGAAGGGATTCTCGGAAAATTTGCACGTGACCAAGCAGAATTATACTTTCAAATTCGATTTACTTTCAAAACTAAAGCGTGGAGTCATAGTAGGCAACCAGAATTATATTTTATAAATCCGTTTGCCTAACGGGCGCTCAACATGGGGATTCCTCTGCAATGGAAATATTAAATTTTCTTTTATTGAAATGTTTATAAATTTTGATATTACCCACATTATCCGTATTTTACTGAAAGAAACCCGAACACAACACAACTGAACAATTCATGGTCGTGGAAGTGCCATTACTGTAGCTGAGCGTCATTCGGATAGTACTTTACTCAAACTTTCGGAATGCCTCAATACTTATTCACTTAGCGCGGAAACATTCGTCGACCGAGCCAGCTGCAATCTGATTGTCGAATATCAATATCTCTGACAAGCCTTCCAATCAGTCGTTGTTAGATCTGTATGTAGTTTACGAAATAAAGAGAGCTGAATTTTAATTAGATTCGCTTTCCGCACAGAAACTTGATCTAATGCCGATAAAGGAACCATTTTTATTCTCATGTTACACGTATTCAAATTCATAGAATTATTTAAGAACAGATTAATTGCAGCATAGACAAGATATGCACGTTTCATTTTTGTTCACTATCATTTCCATTTTTACCATTTTATTGATTAATTTTACTTTTAAACGTCATATACTTTTTATTTTATGTCATCTGACTTTTCATGCAATGATTGCAAGATGATAATAAAAAGGGAATAAGAAAAATAGCAATCAACAAAGCCAATAATCACAAGATCAAAAGTATAAAAAAGATGTGGTTAGTGCTGGTGAAGTAGTAGTTAGCGCGTTTGACTACAAACACATACTATTAGGTCGTTTACGTAAGTTCGCGTCACTGGCCCTAACAAAACCATTGTATCCTTGAGCAAGAAGAGGAAACGATCTCCAGCATGACCACCCTGCATTCACCCAGCGAAGCAAACCACAAGAAAGTGACACATAAATGACATCATACAAACTCCAAATCGCAAAAAGACACAACAATGTTCACTAGAACATCAAACAAAATAATCTTAACAGACGTACAGAAACATTAAACATTGATGACTATACATAAAAGGAAGGAGATCAATGTGCACCCGGTGCCGACTTTGGACGGTCATCTATTATTAGCAAATGGTGTGGTTATCCGGAGTATGGGCGAAAATTCCTCCCACTTATCCGGATACACAGAGGTCTCCATAGACATACAATTGTTGTATAAACATAAAACTTCTCACTGTAAGGTGACACCACAAACAAGATAGTTAAACGCAGCGACCTCTTGTAACACAGATTCTATGTAAATGGATCTAAAAAATTCTATGGCATGCGTATAACAGTCTGTGCTCTGCTGGCTGAGGCGAGCTCAAGATCAATCACCCGAGAAGTCTGACCCACTTTCGGATAGGACAGAAAATCAGGACCAAGTCTTCTCTGAAGAGATTTCAACAGGCCCATCATGGAGTCCGGTCGTCACGGTTGACCAGTGTTCAACGTTGAGAATAGTCCAGTACCATGCCCAGTGTTTTATGATGACTTTAGGATCATATCCTTGGTAAGGCAGGCGAGTTAATTCACACGACATTGCACATTCTCTACCTAGGAGTAAACCGGGTACCTGGCACATGAGACCAGCGTGTAATGTGAATATAAAGCATGGGCGCGTACACGAAAGCGCTGCATGTATCTTTCTTAGAGAGTAGAGAATATACTGGGTTTTACAGGTACATGAGGCTCAGACGATACGTGGCTATAAACTCCTGTCTTTTCCTTTTCACTTTTTTGTTATCCGAAGTAAGTTCGCAGCAGCGTCCATTTGATGCCTACGTCTTGCAGTTGATGAATCCAAGAATTCAGTTATATTGTTATTATATCCTTTAACAGAAAAAGATTTCACCACAACACTATTTGTAGAAACAGAAGCTCCTACAACAGATTATTGTAAGTTTGATAAACATTCTAGACATTTGTAAAATGGTCTTGGCCTTATTGTTAACTAAATCTAAGTACTATTTATCTACTTTCAATTTCATCTGAATTCAAGACATTTAAATGCGTCAATTTTTCTATTCTTTTCTATTTGCACGAATAAAAGAGATATTTAGAATTATTTGCATTTATGATGTTCATCATACTCAGACTTGAGCGAGGTTCCGCATTTTTCTTAATTACTAATTGGCTGAAGAAATTATTGGAATAATGAAAAACTTTAAATAATTCTATACTAAATTACTCTTTATTTTCCCCAGAAAGAAACTTTTCAATTAAAAAAACTACAATGTTTACTTTATCTTTTAGCGGGAAGTGGTATCATAATAGGGTGACAACCTACTTAAATCGCCGTTTCTGGGAGATTGCTGTTGATTCATGTATTGTGCATATATCAGAAATAAAGATTGATCATATAGAAGTTAGAGGAGTCAAAGAACTATTCATCATTTAAAAAAATCAAATAATAATGATTACTTTGAGATATACAGGACAACGGTTGTTTAGTCTTTTCATGAATATCAAGGTTTAGTGTCACATAAAATTCATGATGAAATAATTAGATAACAAGAGATGAAGTATATTTTCTTGAAATAAGACCTTACAGAATTGGGGTATGACAAATAATTCATGCGTCCGTATGGGTGTGTTTTCCTTAAAACTTCCTTTTATCATCCAAAGCAACAAATTTCCAAGAAATGTCCACTAGAAACCAAAACAATAAGGAAAATACCTCCATCAATATGACGTTGCATTTGATAGATCTAAATATCCATATGTACGAGACAAAATGAGAAGGAAGACAGAGGATGAATGTGTAAAACGATATAACCACCATGTCACGAGCAGCAGCTGACAACTTAACGATTAAGAAAGAAGACAAAAACACCATGGATACACAAAGAACAACACCCAACATGAAAGAAAACAAGATTACTGACGATGTACAGGAAAGGTGTAGTAGAAATCGGAACAAATTCAGACTATGCAACCGAAATGAACGAACGAGACACTCAAACGACAAGGTAAAAGGAAGGACAACACCGGAGCACCCCTTTGCGAAATCACAGAGTGAAAAAAAGAAAGGAGAGAATCTCCAACAACACCCAGTCGCAGCAACAACAGCAAAACCCCAAACACCCACCGCAAAAACACAAAGTAGACACGCACAGAAAGCGACGCAAATTGTACATTGAACACCAAATAACATAGAAACATCAAGTGAAATAAAAGGAAAAACGAACACCAGAACAATAAACAGAAAAGATTACACATAAACCAACAAGACCAATGGCCAATCGGTTCCGAGTTAGACCAGCTATAATAGAAGCAAACAATGTGGTCATCCTGATTACGGACACACACCCACTCATTCGGTTACCCATTGGTCTCAAATTGTTGTGTTCAATAGCCTCTTCACTGTAAGATGACCACAAAAACAAGACAGTTCAAGTTCAAGTTAAGTTCATTTTAAGTTGAAGTTAAGTTCAACATCTTAAAAAAATGCGTTTTGATGATGGTTTCCGATTGTATCTTTGTTTCTGTGTTGTGCATTGGCGTTCCTTGTCCCTTTAAAGTCTCTTTCTGTGCTTGTCTGCTGTGTGATTTTGCGTTGGGTGTTATGGGGTTTTGCTGTGGGTGCTGCAACCTTGTATTGTTGGAGATCCCCTCCTTTGTTTTGAGAGATCCAAGTACAATTCATTCTTATATCCCATTGAATCTCTTATTTCTTACATTCAGGGCCATTTGTTTCACTAATTATATTATTCACTGATTTTTCATTCATATATTCAATTTCTTTTGCTATTTTGAAATCTAAGATAAAGATAAAATGAGTAAATTTATACATGTATCTGCTACCTGCATTACATTTGATATTTTCATTATTCTTCTCTTCAATATTTAAGAAGATATTTATTTCACCAATCCATAATAGATAACGAATACAGGTCATTAAGTCATGCAATGGTGTCACCAGCGATTATAATTCTTGTTGTTATTTTCCTTGCTGTGTATGCAGAAAATGAAGAAAAAAGATTTTTATTCGATTCAGTAACGAAGCCGGTAACACATGGCACGAGTAGTAAGTACCTTTTTAATGACAGAGAGAAAAAAGGAAGAAAGAAAAAGGAAATTATGTCACATATTGCATACGTTTTCGACAAAATATTTAGATATTTAACATCATACACATGTGACCTGGTACGAGGTCTGCCTTAATGTATACATACTTCTTGGTTTTTCACTCTTAACAAGCGATTAGAATTGTAACGATGTAAAACAAAAAAAGTGTACTTTGATTGGTTAATGTTTACATAATTGAGAGACAAGATAAAATATTAAGGACATAAAATAGATAAAATATTAAGTAAGGCTTTAACAACTTGTGATTTTGTCGAATTATAACTGTTGCTCCTATTAGCTATAAGCTTTTATGTGAACGAAATTGCCTCCGCATTGAAATAGAGGATATATATGTCGATATAAAAGATCTTTCAACTTCGTATACCCATTGCAAATGTAAAAGATTTAGTGACACATGAAATTAAAGATCCTCTTCTATCGAGGTTCTCTGAATTCTTTGATGAATCATATATGAAATTATAATAGATTGCATTCAATAGATGCTTTTTCTATGACGTCACAGAACCAAAATTGCCTGCCTTTGTCGGCCATATTGTATGGCAAGCCAGTGATATTTCTTCTCCTCCTGACCAATTTCAAGAACAATGTTCGTAGCAGTCTTCTATTTTTTTTTTCACACTGAAAATTTCAATTTTGGAATAAGTCCACTCTTGGTATTTGTAGGAGTATAAACAAAATTTAATTTCAAGTTCCACATTTAAAAAATAATCAGCATAAATTGGTTGAATTATGAAGAAAATTTGCTAGTTTTCCATACAATATGGCCGCCAACGAAAGGTAACTCTTGCAAAATTTGGCTAATGGAAAACCATCTATATCATTAGACTGAATGTAACTGTATGTTATTTTGCAGGTCTGCCTAGATGTAAATCTTCCTACGCGGATATAGCATTTTTCCAGAATACAAGAAAGAGTACTTCCAAATCGGACTTTGTAGATCAGAAAAAGTTTATAATCAACTTCATTTATGCGCTTGACGTTGGACCTCACCAAGCGCAAATCTCTTCCTCCATACTGGAAAATCACGACTTGCATATTTTTTTCCTGAATAAATATGACAACAAAAGAGAAATTCTTAACGAGATAGCTTCGGTAAGAAAATCAGTTTGTAATAATTTTTTTATAATATGACGTAATTTTTTATAATATGACGTAATTATAAAGTCTCTTTTTACAGATTTAGGCTTTTGGGGAGATCAATATGACATTATTTTGACCCGAAAAGACATTGAATACCTACCTACGACGTAGTCCGAAATTCAGTCGAAGGCACAGTCCGAATTTTACATAACACATCTCATTCTATATAAAATCTATAACATGTGTTTATCTTTTTTTCAAAATGCAGCTGCCATATTCTAATAGCGATGCGCCAATGGCGATACCATTTATCGCTTTTCGTGAAGCTGTTTTTCAACAAAACCATGGAGACAGGAGAACGGCACCAAATTTTGCCATAATACTGACAGATGGTCAATTTCAATACGGATCTGAAACTGCTTTGGCCGCAAAACAGCTTCGCGACGACGGAGTAAAAATATTCGCCATTGGTATAGGGGACAATGTATCAGAGGATGGATTGTTAAAAATCTGTGGTGATCGTAAATACCTTTTCCATGTTAGTAGTTACAATCTTTTGGGAACCATACAACAAGCTCTTGATACTCTTTTTTGTGAAGGTAAGCAAAGATGATTCATACTCGTTATTCTTCATCTTTTTTATCCATCTAATGACACAGGAATTCTCAACAGCACTCACAATAGAGCACCAAATTGAGCATCGACGGACCCCTAGTAAGCTAGTGGTGGGGCCAGATGCCCGGGAGGAATAAACATCCCCTCTTTGGCTAACCGCATCCGCCGTCGATGTTCATGCTGGAAAATGAAAACAATATCTACAAAACATACACTGGCTGAGGTTATGTACAATAAAAAGTGTTATGGCGACCATGTCAGGGATGAACATTTGTAAAAGCACTTTCGGGTCTCGAACATGTTTCGGTTATTGAATCCTCATCAGTGTGGTAAGTCCTTCCAGGCAAAATGATTAAGAATTCCTAAATTTTTTGCCTTTCTTTTAAACACCACAGACATTTAAACAATACACAGACAAGGATATTTTTGTTGTATATAACACAGACCATAGAAGAGTATATGTCGGCTGACCCGTGGTTCTAGTGAGAATCGAACCAGCGACCTTTCGGTCACTAGCCCGAAGCCTTTACCACTATAGACCACGGTGCCGACAAAGAATTCGAAAGTATTCAGTATTGTGCCCCTTGTTTTCTAAATCTCGGACAAAGTCTGCTTATTTTTTCTTATTTTTTCTAGCAATTGCAGGAACGAAATGTGACGATAAGATACAGAATTGTCACGAGCATATAAGTCGATGTTTATATAAATTCTACAGACCTTGGGCGGAAGAAAACTGTCCAGCATTCTGTGGATTCTGTAAACGTAAGATATGTCTTGTTGAATGAAATATCGCTATTATTTTCTTCTATGCGAGTCATTCACTTGCTTTTCTCACTGTTAAATAACAATGAAATTAGGTCGACTTGGGCATTTCAATCTCAATGAAAAACTACAGGAAAATAATTTATCTTATGTGCGAAACCTTTTTTTAAGATACACATATTTCATTTAACGGCATATAGAAATTTGTATCACATTACAAAAATGAGTAAAAATCATAGCTTGTCTTGTTTTTTTTTTATTTGAATAAACAATGAATTATTTCATATATTAGTTTGAAATGAAACCTTCAACAAAAGTTGAAATTGCATTCAATACCCCTGAAAAGTTTTTTTTAGGTTGTTTTATAATGGATCTAGATAATACATTAAGAGTTAATAATTAATTTTAAGATTCTAAAACCACATATGTATGGCGTTTTGATTAATAGAATTTACACAAACTGTTAGTTCTCTAAAATATAAAAGAAGGTTTGATGACTAAGACTTTCTTAAGAGAGTCATAACTACAAAAATGAGAACACATTAATCCACCAAGCATTCATTTGATAAGTAAAAACCCGGAAAAAAAATAATAATAATAAATATTGAAGCAATGAGGATGACAGAAGAAGCAACTCTTACAGTATTAATATTAACATTGTTTACAGATTTTTTTATTAATATTTAATTGTAAGCTGGTCCATGCTGCAAATCCATCTGTTCTTAATGATGCTATTGAATTTGAAGACGTTTAACATTTGAACTACTTGGTGAATGTCACTGCTGGTGGACCAGGAGTCCCCGAGGGCACATGTAGCCAAGTTCGATCAACTTCTGTTGATCATCTGTCTTTTAAACGCATTCGAAAATTTCTGTTACCAAATTTCTTGAAATTTCTATAAGTGGGTTCTGTAGCATCATATCCCACCCATCCTGCTACGTCTTTCGGTACATTTTTGGACATCATAATTGTCATACTCTTTGACTTAATTACATTCTTTAGATTAAGGATCACTGACGACTGTTAAGTACCCGAAACCTGCATGTCTGTACCATGCTGAAAATTCATCTGTTCTTAAATGATGCCATTGAATTTGAAGACTTTTAACATTATATATAGTATAATATGTTTTCAGGCACTAACACAACGACTACACTGCTACCAACGACAACTGTAACACCACAAAGAACTCCTCCGACTTCAACCATTCCGTCATCAAGTAAGTGGTTAAAATCATTTTCAATGTGGAGCACATGCGTTGTGAACAAAAATGAAATTTTTTAGATATCTTTGGCTGTGTCTGAAAATCACTTCGGCATTATCCAGCACCATGGATGAACATTTACTATCCGAAATACATGTCTGTTGCTCTAAAAAAAATTCTTAATATTTATGTGCAGCAGGCACTTGAATGGTAAATAAGAACAATTTTCAATGTGCAGCACTTTAATTGTAAACAAAGATATTTTTTCGATGTGCAGTAGTTGAATTGTAAATTTATGAAATACATTCGAAATTGTATACGGTATCATTTTCGAAGCTCCCTTATCTCATGTGAATTAAAACATAAAACTTATCCTTTTGTAAAGACAAATGGGATATATAAAGAAGATCTTGACGACAAAAAGCACTCTAAATAGAACACCGCATTGAGCATCTATGGATCCCTCGCAAGCCATAGGTGTGTCTAGGTGTCCGGGATGATCAAGCATCCCAGGTTTGGCTAGCCGCACCCGCCGCCGTCAACTATCGTTATAAAGAATGGAAACGTTTTCCTTCAAACATGACCATAATAATTAAATGGCTAGACTAATACACAGCCAATTGTGCCTCATATGAAATTCATATGAAATTTACATGAACTTTACATTGAAGTTTACATGAAATCTATGTGAAACGAGCACGAACATGAAATTTACATGATTTTTTTACATGAAATTCATGTGAAGTTATGGAGATGAACTTTATGTGAGTTCAATTTCGAATGAAGGTTACAAAGAAAAATTCCTGTGAAATTCATGTGAAGAAAATTTGTGAAATTCATGTAAAATATTTTTCACATCAATCTTAAGTGAAATTTATATGAATTTCACATGAACTTTCATGTGAAATTTACATGATGCTCATTTCATATGAATTTCATTTGAGGCACAATTGGCTGTGTAATGCAATAAAGATAAAGAGTTCAACTTGGAACACTTTGATGATATAAAACAGACCGAAGAAGAAAAAAAAAAAAGAAAGGAACTATCCATGAATCAAATCAGGGTTAGGAAAAGCCTACTATTTATTACTAATACAAGGATAAGTAGGGAAATATTAGACTTAGAAGTTTAACAAATCAGAATTCAAAAATCATACTATATAATCGATTTGCATATAACACCAGACAAAAAAGTCATCCAAACATTCCACAAGTAGCAATAGTGTTAAAGAAGATCCTGATGATAATCTCAATAGCATTCACAATAGAGCACCAAACTGAGCATCATCGACGGACCCTAGCAAGCTAGAGGTGGGACCAGGTGCCCGGAAGGAGTTAGCATCCACTGTTGGCTAGCCGCACCCGCCGTCGATCCTCATGCACGAAAATGAAAACAATATTTAAAAACATGCACTGTCTGAGGTTATGTCTATATAGAAAGTGCTATGGCGACCAGGAAAAATATTATTGCCAAACACCTCGCGGGGAACCTTTTTACGAGCTCCATACGACAAAGGGCAAAAGTAGCAAAGGTTTTGAATACTGTATTGAAAAGCTGTATGTGCATGCGATAGAGTTGAAAAGATGTGATTGGTGTTCTTAGGTACCTAGTCCGAACTGCTTGTTCGGAATTGACTAAACTGAAACATTTTCGTTTAATCGATTGAACTTTGGTATTTTGTTAATGCTTTTCTAGGTATGAGTCAAAGTAATTATTTTCTGTTTTATATTTTCATCTTTGTATGGCGATCTTTTATATCAAATTGGAAATTTTCATTCATTTCTCATTCAGCACCAGGTCGTTGTATCAACACTATCATTAACTGTGATGCATATGGAACAATCGTTTGTACGACATTCAAAAAATGGTCAGCTAAAAACTGCCCGTTGTACTGCCATTTCTGTTCAGGTGGGTATTTTTGAAGGTAATAATATCTTTCTACTGTCTGTACGCCTTACTTCGAAACAAGAAAAGATAGATCGACTCAACTTTGCATGAATCTATCTTGAGCACTGATGAATAAGACTAATACTATTCGGAAATCACGATTAGTCGTAAGTATAGTATAATCTGCATGGTAAAAAAAAAACATATATATAATATATCATAAGGTATACTCAGCAAAATATTTTATCCTGAATCAAGCATGAATTACACATACAGTTAAATAAATCTACCTTACAATACCTTCGTTTTCTCATTTATACGTACATTGTCTTTATTTTTCCTGAAAGGTATTTCAAATGATTCATCATAAGAACTATCAAATTAACTTTCTTACTCTTTATTTGTTTTCCATGATTCAAAGGTACCACAACTCTATTAACAATCCCGCAATTGTCATTAGTAAGTACGGCCTCAACAGTTCCGACAACGAATTCATCATTACGTAAGTCATTATCATTACATAGATATCTTAAAACTTTTGGCTTGAATTACATCTTATGATGATTTTAGATCCGAAATATGTATGGTACTGTGTTTGACAATTTTCATCTAGTAGGATTCTCAATTGAAGCAAGATCAAGGCACTTTATACTTTCCTTTACAAAGTATCAAATACTTTGCTGAAACGTTGAGGTCTTCATTTAGACTAATATATTTTTTTTTAATCATAATACAACACCCAAATTTCTTTTATGTTCATTCACGGTCGCATATCAAGTGACAATAACATAAATTAATATAAAGTAGATTTAGATAGTATTTACCCGGTGTAATCAAAAGGAATTCTTGTGGTACATATCATTTGCGTATCACGTGATATGAGACCGTGTTATTTATTATTTGAAAGCTGTTCGAATTAGTTTTAAAATAAAGTACAAAAATGTAACATTAGATCTTATAACTCTAGTTTCAGCTATCAGTTGTAAGGATAAAGTAACATCTTGTCAGTCATATGGTCAAAGTGTATGTTCAGCATATCACGACTGGGCTGTCGTACAATGCCCAAAGTTCTGTGGTGTCTGTAAAGGTACGTTTTGAACAACATGATCTATTTAATCTGTTTAAGACCTAAATGCATCTTTTACAAGGATCATTGCTTAAAAACAATTATTGTCATAATTAATCTTGGTTATGACAATACTAAAAACTATTCCGAATTTTATCCATCAGTCATAATTCGCAGTTAACACTAATTTACAAATCAGGTAAACGTTCGCTCGTAAACATTACAATCGGTTAAGGAGAGTCACAATGACGTCACAACAAAATACTGTATGTACGAAACACATTGTCTAGGTGTGTAAGTAATGTTCACTGTACTATACTTTAGGAATAAGTTTCATGCTGACTTGGCGGTGTCATTTGTCAAAAACATCAGCTGGATTGCCTTGATAACAAACTATATGATTTAAGACAAATTGAATGTTTATTTCCCATTTAAAAATTACTACATTGTGGGCATTCTACTTTAATCATAGCATAAAAAGATGAAATCTCAGACAACAATTTTTGTAAACCAACAAGAGAAGAATAAATGTGCCAAAATTGGTTATTGTCTTCAAACCATCCAACAATGAAAATAATGCAAAGTGTAATAAACAAAAGGTTAAATAGAGAATGCTCACACCAAAAAAGAAATAAAACTCCAACAACAGGATAAAAATTGGAAAAAGAAAAAAGTCAACACATTCTGTCTCTTCCTACGAAAAGAAAATGAAAGTTTCTTTCTTTTTAGATGATATATGTAATAAGATTTTCTCTACTGTCCATTGCATTTTGGATTTGTGTGTATATTTTCCTTCATCCCTGATGTCTCATTATCTCTTCTTGTTATCTAATCACACGGACAGCCACCGCAACGCTACCAACAACAAAATCAATATCCTTACCAAGCAAAGGAGCATCAACAAGTCTAAAAACAGCAATAACGGTAACAACAGGGACGTCAATAACAGGGACGCCTATAACAACAGCTATATTTATTACACCATTACCTCCATCCACAACACAAAAAACCTCAACTACAAGATTATCACGAGTAACAAAAGATACAACAACACAAGCTTCTTTACCTTCTATCTTACCTTCAAATGCAACGACAAATGGGCATTTAACTACACCTTTACCTTCAAGGACATCGTTTTCTTCAATAACTACAGCTAAACCATCTACATGGGCGAATTCTAGAGAAACTACGTCGACAACAGTAGGTACGATTACGACATCTAAAGGGGGTCACATTGAAACTTTATCGATAGCCCCATAATTCAAATTAATATTTACAATTATACAATTCAGTCGAAAAATGATTATACAGTTCTTGAAATTTTCAGTTGACTTGGTCTGGTTTCGTATATCTTGTGAATTTTATATTTTCTTTGTTTGATTGTCAATTTTCGTGTATTGTCATAGTGAAAAACCCGCTTATGCCTTATAACATCACTGATGAGACCTTACTTGTTGAAATGCGCATATGGTGCACTGATATTTTAACAACAAAACATACATGTATATTTTGATATTAACAATATAAGATTGGAGGTTTTGTTACAAATTGTCTGGAATAGAAAGACATTATAAATATTATCTCTTTTTAAAAGCTCCATTTCAGAAGTGTGAGGATAAAATCAAGGTTTGTGATAGATATGGTAGAGATATATGTGTCAATTTACAAGCTTGGGCTGCAGTACAGTGTGCAAAATTCTGTGGTTTTTGTCAAGGTGAGTGATATATATGTCTAAATAAACTTGATTGCCCCCCTCCCCCCTCCAAATTAATTTGAAATTATCTTTGAATTTTAAAACTATATCCGTAGGAAAATTATATGTTTGATAAATACCGTCCCCAAATTTTACATTACACGTACATGCAAATGATTTACAGATGTCAATACAAAAAGGCAGTATGCATGTTCATATGAATATAGAGGATATCTCCAATATGGTGACATTTACGTGATCACAGCGGAACACACATGTATGAGATTAGAGAAAGGAAATTAACAGACGGAGACAACGAGAATAATAACATCAAATCATGTATAAGAGAAGCGAAAGAATAGATGCATGCAGGAAAGGGACGATAAGAACAATGGTTCAACAAAATTAACACAACAAAAAATAAAAATCAATTTGAATGTAAAATACAATATAAAAATAAAAACAAAAAAGCAGAAGAATACTGAAATGATAATGAAAGAATAATGTTGTGACTCAGTAAAGCTATATATACTGACTCCCAAAAGAAACGTTACATATAAATAAATTGAAATAAATTTACTGCATAAAAACGCACATTTATAAATTTTTGCATAATTCATATTCAGATCATGAACAGGACATTTCATGAAACAAATGTTCATTTCATTACATGACCATTACGCAATACCTTTGATAAAAGCAAAAATTGCATTATAAAAATCCTAAATTTGTCCAATTTTGGTAAATTCGATTCCATAGCAGGGACACAAAGTCTTGATTCCATTTTCTGCAGGTCTCCTACCGATGCCTCTCACATTTACTCTATTGTTGGTACGTTAATGCTACTGTTGAGTGAGCCGTAGAGAGATTACGTAGACGTGACGTCACATTGGGTAGTGGTGCTTATACACGGTCTTAAAGGCCGATGAATGATCCAGTCATCCTTTGACGGCTAGCTAAACGCAAAATAATGATTTGCGTTTCTCTGAATTACGCGGCAACGTCAGAATGACGTAGACCTGCTTCTTACATTCCAACTACTTGACGTCGCAGTTCTTTGATTAATTTTGACACTTTGTGGGGCGAGAAATTTTGAAAATTTTTGTAATTTTTTGTTTTGTGAGAGCATATTCTATCGAAAACGTTGTTTAATTCACCTGGATTAAACCACGATATCGTTGTACTGCATAGCCCGTGTAAATCATGAAAATGTCAATATTGGCGTTCTGGATAAATGAACAGATAAAAAATTGTGTATATTGAAGTAACTAGACTTACTTAACAATTTTATCATAAAAATCCACATATTTCAAATATTGATTGAAAATTGTTTGGTATACAACCATGTATCGTTTCTTTTGGGAGTCAGAATATATATAATACATTACGCACGAAATTATTATTTTTTGGAATAAATTAGCTATATAATATCATCTGATAAGAAATGTATTATGTACCAATAAAATGCTTTGAAAAAGAGCTCCTTACTTTCAGACAAACAAGATAAAAGTACATTACAACCGACAACGACAGCAACACTGAAAACATCAATGCCTCAAACAACGAATACAACAGCATTGTCTCTGGCCGCAACAACATTTGTCGCAACAACAAAAGCAACAACATCAGCAACAGGAAACTTGCTTCCAACCAAAATATCTACACTTAAACAAAATACCTCAATATCAAAAGAAAGAAGAACAACAACGATTATTTCAAATTCATCAAAGCGTCCAAGCCAGACGTCAATAATTATCTCGACTAAAACAGCAAATCAAACGACAGTATTACCAAAACTAGCAGCTTCGTTTTCTTCTTCAACAATTTTGCCACCAATTGCATATACGGTATCTTCAACAACATTAGCAACTGCTACTTCTACAAAAACTACAACTACAATAGCAACGACCACTCCAGCAACCACAACAGTATCAAAAGCGTCTCTACCATCCACAACACCATTTGCAACTTTGAAAACACTACCGCCGACATCCACAGTAACTACTTCAACAGCCGTACCTAGAACAAAAACACCATCAACAAGAATTTCAGCATCATCAGTTTCATCATCGACAGTGAGAACAAAAATGCTTTCTTCAACATTGCAGTCAACAATTAGATCAACAAAAACTGGTAAGTATTCACCTGTAAATCAGTAATTTTCAAGGTCACATCCCCATTGTAGTTTGTAAATTCTCTATTGGAATAGATAAAATACATAAAAACATTTGTCAAAATGAAAACAATGAAGTCAGGCATGCGTTTGAAATCAAGGGCCTATTCCCATTGTCTGATTTAGACTCTCATATAATGAAAGTATTTGCCTGCTATGAAAATCAGAGATGGCTTCAGTCCAAGAAAGGAGGGGATCTCCAACAAGGCCCGGTTGCAACACTAACAGCAAACACCCTAAGTGAAAACACAAAGAAAACATGCACAGCTGGTGACACAAAAGGAACAAGGAACAGCAAACACGACATAAATGAGTTAAAGACGATGCCGACGATAATCTCAACAGCACTCCCAATAGAGCACAAAATGAGCATCGACGGACCCTAGGAAGCTAGAGATGGGACCAGGTGCCCCGGAGGAGTAAGCATCCTTTGTTGGCTAGCCGCATCCGCCGTCGATGTTCACGCACGAAAATGAAATCAATACATAAAACACATGCACTGCCTGAGGCTATGTCTATATGAAAAGTGCTATGGCTACCACGTCAGGGAAAAATTTCAAAACACTTACTGCCAAACCCCTCGCGGGGAACTCTTTTTTACTTTTTTGTTCAAAACACCAAACTCAGAAGACCACGCATAAACAAACGAGACCAAGTACCCCGTTGTGTATCCGTACACTTTTTTTGGGACTCCGGATGCTCTATAGATACAAACAGTCTACACCGAGGATTTACATTTTTACATTATCCGATTCATTCCTCTGTGGTACATCGACCGTATGAAGAAATATCTGCCCAGATGGCTCTTTTCTGTCAGAAAACACTATTTGGGACACTCCAAAGTGATGAATGAATTGTTTACTATTGGCATTACCCAGCTCTTGTTCCATAACTGATTGAAAACACTATTTGGAACACCCATTGTTACTGTATGGTACACTGCAAAGTGATGAGTAAATTGATACCATGTTTGCTAATGACATTACCCATCTCTTGTTCCATTACTGATCGAAAACGCTATTTGGGCCATTGTTATTGTATAGTACACTCCAAAGTGATGTGAATGAAGTGATATCAAAGTTTGCTATTGACAGAAATAAGCTCTTGTTCCATTACTGATCGGAAACGCTGTTTGGGACATTCATTGTTACTGTATATTATCTCCTCTTTGTTGAGTTTTATACAGAACATCGTGTAGAATCACAATACAAACCTTGGTCATCATTTAATGACAACTGACAACAGATTGGAGAAGTATTCAAAATATCAGATAATTTCGTCCTAATAAGCTTTTTCCGGATGGGACTGAAATAATTATTTTATAACCTTTTTCTTCTTTTAGTGCCGACCCCACCACCACTTCTTTCAGGAGGTAAATATTATTAACCAAATTGCCAAATACAAGTCTTAAAAAAATTGCACTTTTTTTTTGTCAAAGATTGAAGTGCTCATCATTTGAACAATATTTCTATAAAATTGAAATATTTCTTCCAGAGGGAAGGTACTAGCAAAGTTGAATTAAATTGAAATATTTCTTCCGGAAGGAAAGGATTCAGCAAAATTGCAGTAAATTGAAATATTTCTATCAGGTGGAAGAAATCTGCAAAATTGTAGTAAATTTAAACCTTGCAGTAAATTTTAAAAAATTCTTCCAGAAGGCGAAGAATAAGGCCAATGGGCCGAAAATTTGAGTATTAGAGTGTTCGTGTTTTTAGCTCACCTGAGCCATAGGCTCAAGTGAGCTATTGTCATAGTGTTGCGTCCGGCGTCCGGCGTCCGTCGTCGTCGTCGTCGTCGTCGTCGTCGTCGTCCGTCGTCGTCGTAAACTTTTCACATTTTAAACTTCTTCTCCAGAACGGCTGAAGGGATTTTGATGAAACTTGGTAGGTATGAAGTACTCATGGTCCCCTACAAGTGTTGTTGTTTTTCGTCCGGATCTGTCAACAGGTGGCGCCACCACAGCCAAAAGTAGGTCACAGGGGGTACCCTCCTTTGACAAACTTCTTCTTCAGAACCGAAGCATGTATCGACAAACCGAAAGCATCAGGATGATCTAGAGAGATGTCTTAAGAAGTGTTGTTATTTTTGGTTCCACTTCAAAGTCAAATTTTTGACGCGTTTTTGACGTCTTTTCGGACTTTGTCAGAAATGCACATTTTTGCACTATTTCTTTAAATAACTCAATAAGTGTATGATTTTACACACTCATTTACTACATATTTATCATATTTAACTTACTTAATGCTTTGATATGTATTTTATGCTTAAAATTTATTTTTTTGATTTTTTATGAATTTTTTTCTTATGTTAAAAGGAAGGGGGGGGGGGTTGATTTTCATACATTTCTGCTTCTTTTCTATACCCACTCTTCAGATTGTCATGACAATTTGTAGGTATGAGGTACTCATGCATGGTACCCTACAAGTGAAAGAATTTTGTCAAGATATCCACTTTTGGATTTTTAAGGAATATTTTTTAAGATTGTACATAGGTATAATGTATGTTTTCCATGCCAAATGGACCCATGGGGAGTAGCTTCAAACCCCCGCGGGACCCCAACAATTTTTTTTCCCCTTTTTCAGTTTTTTTTCTCTTTTTATTTTTATATTTATCGCTAGAAATGAAACTGTGAAAGAATTTTGTCAAAATATCAACTTTTAGATTTTTAATGATTTTTAAAATAAGACAAGCTATAGCTAGTTTGGCTTTGTGTACTTATTTTCATACTTCGAATTAACTTGGCCACATACGCTATCAAATATACGCTGAATTTATTTTTAAGATGTTGACTTTTTGTGTCGCCTGCGAAGCTCAGCGACACTTAGGGATCACTTTGTCTGTTGTTCGTCTGTCCGTCCATCCGTCCCTCCGTCTGTCCGTCTGTCTGTCACACTTGGGTGTCACACCCCATAACTTTTGATTGGTAAGTGATAGGGCTTTGATATTTCACATGTGTATTCCTTGTGACAAGACCTTTATACACATATCATAATTTTTGACCTTTTGACCTTGACCTAGATATTTGACCTACTTTTCTAAAAATCTAATATTGGCTATATCTCTTGATTGATTAGTGATAGGGCTTTGATATTTCACATGTGTATTCCTTGTGATTAGACCTTTCTACACATATAATGTTTGACCTTGTGACCTTGATCTAGATATTTGACCTACTTTTCTAAAAATCTAATATTGGCTATATCTCTTGATTGGCAAGTGATATTGCTTTGATATTTCACATGTGTAATCTTTGTGACAAGACCTTTCTACGCAAACCATATTTTTTTACCTCGTGACCTTGACCTAGATATTTGACCTACTTTTCAAAAAATCTAAGATTGGCTATATCTTTTGATTGGTAAGTGATAGGGCTTTGATATTTCACATGTGTATTTCTTGTGACAGGCCCTTTTTTCATATACTATATTTTTTTAACCTTATGACCTTGACCTAGATATTTGACCTACTTTTTAAAAAAAACCAAGATTGGCTATATCTATTGATTGGCAAGTGATAGGGCTTTGATATTTCTCTTGTGTATTTCTTTTGACAATACCTTTCTACACATACAATAATTTTGACCTCATGACCTTGACCTAGATATTTGACCTACTGTTCAAAAAAATTAAGATTTGCTATATCTTTTGATTGGTAAGTGATAGAGCTTTGATATTTCATATGTGTATTCCTTCTTGTGACAAGGCCTTTCTACAAATATCATAACTTTTGACCTCATGACCAAGACCTAGATATTTGACCCACTTTTCAAAAAATCTTAGATTGGCTATTTCTTTTGATTGCTGAGTGATAGGCTTTGATTTTTCACATGTGCATTCCATGTGACAAGACCTTTCTTCACATACCATCATTTTTAGCTCACCTCGACGAAGTTGAGTGAGCTTATGCTCTGACCTACATTTTCCGCTTGAGTGACTTGGTTTAGAAGTTTGGGGTAGCTCAGTATCTGACAAAGTACTGATGCTACAGTAACCAAACTTGCACAAGTGATTCATTTTTGGATGCTGAGGTAAACCCATGCATCGGATGAAGCATCTGACCTATATTTTCCGCTTGAGTGACTTGGTTAAGAAGTTTGGGGTAGCTCAGTATCTGACAAAGTACTGATGCTACAGTAACCAAACTTGCACAAGTGATTCATCTTTGGATGCTGAGGTGAACCCATGCATCGGATGCAGCATCTGACCTACATTTTCCGCTTGAGTGATTTGGATAAGAAGTTTGGGGTAGCTCAGTATCTGACAAAGTACTTATGCTACAGTAACCAAACTTGCACAAGTGATTCATCTTTGGATGCCGAGATGGACCCATGCATCGGATGCAGCATCTGACCTACTTTTTCCACTTGAGTGATTTCGCTTTTAAAAGCCAATATTGAGCAGAGTATAACTGCTACATGTACCAAACTTGCATATTGGATGTATCTTTGATCAAACTTTCATAAAATGACCTTGACCTACTTTTTCCCCTTGAGTGATTTTGCCTTTAAAAGCCAACATTGAGCAAAGTATAAGTGCTAGATGTTCCAAACTGGCATATTAGATGTATCTTTGATCAAACTTTCATAAAATGACCTTGACCTACTTTTTCCGCTTGAGTGATTTTGCCTTTAAAAGCCAATATTGAGCAAAGTATAACTGCTACATGTACCAAACTTGCATATTGGATGTATCTTTGATCAAACTTTCATAAAATTACCTTGACCTACTTTTTCTGCTTGAGTGGTTTTGCCTTTAAAAGCCAATATACATGTACTAAGAAATATGTTTGAATTGAATTTTGCTGTCACGAGGTGAGCTTCGTAATCTGTGATTACCTATGTTTTTACCTCGTGCACTTGCCCTATATATTTGACCTACTTTTCAACAAATCTATGATTTGCTATATCTTTTGAGTGGTTAGTGATAGGGCTTTGATATTTCACATTTGTATTCCTTATGAAAAGACCTTTCTAAACATTCCATAATTTTTAACCTAGTGACCTTGCCCTTGATATTTGACCTAATTTCAATAAAAAAAAATCCGCTACGCAGGCGACACAAGCATTCCAAGGGGTAACTACAGGAAATAAAAAGGTGCACACTAAAAATTTTGACTGACTTGAAACGCCCGGAAGTCTGTAAAATTGGTCTTTTTTGATTGCGAATCTTTGGCACGCATGAAAATGTAAAGAAAAAAAGGGGGGGGGGGTCATGCATGTCCTTTTTTCGCAAATTTCACTTTTTTTACAGGAACTCTGCGTCCTCATCGAAAATGTTCCGAATTTTGCATATTTTCAAACCTATCTGTAGATTGCATAAAAGACAAGATCAAGTTCGAAGTTAAATTTATCACGACTATTGATTCAATATGCTAAAAATACATTTCCAAGCGCCGCATTTCAGCATATTTACCGAAAATAATTTGTCCAAGTGGCTTCACTGGGTCATGAGGTTTGATACACCGTACACTGCTGTTTGGAAAATAAATTGGCTCAATTTCTGCACAACTCACTTGAATTAATATTGTCCGCTAACAACTTGTCTTTGTTAATTGGATTAACACGATTTTGACTGTACGTTACATGTATTAAGATGAAATCAGTACTATTCAAAAGCTCTCATTCATAGATTTCTGTATAATTTAATATGAATAAAGGCAAAACCGAAAAGTCTTTGTTTTTTATGCTTCCGGAATCAAAGATACGGGGGCATATAGTTTTTGGCCTGTCCGTCTGTCTGTTTGTCCGAAAAACTTTACATTGGGCATAGGTGATAGAGCTTTCATATTTCACATGTGTATTCCTTGTGACAATACCTTTCCATTGATACCAAAATTTTTGACCTCGTGACCTTGACCTTGACCTTTGACCTACTTTTCAAAAACTTTAACATTGGGCATAACTTTTGAATGGTTAGTGATAGGGCTTTCATATTGTACATGTGTATTCTTTGTGACAAGATCTTTCCATTGATACCAACATTACTCTGACCCTGACCTCTCACATACTTAACAGAAAATGGTGTTTATACCAACAAAGATGCCACCGCGGGGCATTCGTGTTTCACAAACACAGGCTTTATTATTTTCTGGCATACAAGCTATTAATAATGAAAGGTTTGGTGTTCAATTTTAAATAAACTTAATTTATGAAATCATTTCATTGTTTTATTCTGTTTCTGTTGCACATTAATGTGGAATTTTACAAAATGATTTTATTTTTGATGTTGCATAATCGAACTATACTAGCTGGGCATATGACTTTGGATCGCATAATCCATCTTTTCAAATCAGTAGAAAAGTTGTTGTTTTGAAATGTGACTATTTTCTCTTGTTTGTACTTTTAAAGGTTGTCTGAAAAAAAAACTTGTCTGCATCCGGCAAAAATCTTGTTAGAAAGGTTGTGGGCTAAAATCCTGGTACTGGCACTATCAGTATTCAATGTCAGTATGTCAATTAGAGCGTGCATGGGTATCAGGTGAGCGTTGTGCCCCCTGGGGCTCTTGTTATTTGTATCTGATAAAGACCAAGAGGCCGAAAATTTGTGTATAAGAGTATTTGTGTTTTTCTATGTTTATATAAATGAAGCTACATGTACATACTATGGTACCCTTTTTCATATTCTGAAAGGAACATGTAGAGACAACTTCGGGAATTGTGTTTCTTATGGACTATCTGTATGTACTAACTACCGTGACTGGTCGATACATAACTGTGCGAGTTTCTGTGGATTTTGTCCTGGTAAGGCAAATACGTATTTTGAAGAATGAAACAGAAAAAAAAAACTTAGAATCTGATGTAAATATATACAGTAATATCATATTATCGAAAAATTATCTTTTTCTGTAGGTCATAACGATATCATGATGTCTAAATTCCTCTACTGTACAGATTTATCAAATTTGAATATAAAATTATAGAAATGAAAAATCTGAATATTTCATGAAATAATGTTTATTCGTAAGTTATGTTTTCTTTTTAAGGGTATCTAACTCCGCCACCTCTTTGTAAGTAATGTTCATGGTGTCTCTCTGCATTGCTTATATTTATGAATCAATTATTCGTAAACTATATTGCATAATTACCGTCACTCGTCCGCTATATTTCACTAAAGGCACACTTAAGGTGACTCTAAAAAAGAAGGAGAAAAATGAGAGGTTGCTGGATTGCTTTTAAGAAAAATGGCGAATCAACACAAATGGGTATCAATTTTTTCTACAATTCGTAAGACGTTCGATAGTGTGTTTGACTTTTATTCACTGATTTTCCCTTTATATGGTTGTACTAGTTTGTAAAGTACAGACAAACTAAAAAGAATTGAAAGAATGCAGGAACTGTTGCAACGGGTGTTGCATGCAAAAATGAGACGCTGACTCTCCCCGGCACCTGGTCTGACTTCAGAATATTGTTTATTCCGGGGTTCGCAACTATTTCACTGAAAATTCTTATGATTTTGCCTTACATGTACCTTCTCGACTTTGAGACTGAATAACTGATAGATACTTCTTCAATGTGTATATGCTAAGAAAGGCGAGATGTCAAAAGAGCACTGACAAAACACCAGAACCTGATCATTGTCGTTACCATGGTAAAACCATTCAGTTCAGGATAAACCTGATTAGCTAAGTAGAACATGATATTTGATGTACACTGATTCACATGTACGCGATCATTTCTGAAGAATACCTTTACGAAATCTATATCGGAAGTACATTTGAAGAGTATGTCGGATGAATATTTGTACCTTTACGAAATCGATATCGGATGGGAAGCGTTCTAGTTTTAATTCTATGTATTGTCGTAACAAAGTGACCTGACCAGGCAGAGCTAATTCAATCAAGCAACAGTGTAGGAACGCTCCTGTTCACGACCGGTAACACGTACTAAGCATATTTGATTGGTACCATACATATACGATAGATACCTTTGAATTTGATTTTTTATTAGAATTACCGAAACCCTATAAGTATATTCTCAAGGTTATAATTATGTTGTTTTATACCCCCTATAATGAAGTTGAGGGAGATCTACTGGTGTGTATGGTGCCAATAAGATGTGATAAGTACAGAACTCCTACAGTGGCTGCTTATAACCGCACAGTTCGTGTTTACTATTTTTTCATTATCTAAGCTTAATTTCTATAAAACAAAGGAGGGGATCTCCAACAACACCAGGTTGTAGCACCCACAGCAAAACCCAAAAACTCCCAATGCAAAAACACAAAACAGACAAGCACAAAAAGAGACGCGCAAGGGAAAGGAACGTCAACCATCAAACACAAAGGACTACACATAAACCAACGAGACCAATGGGCAACCGGTGCCGACTTAGGACGGCCATCTGCCACGGAAATAGCAGAAGGTATGGTTATCCTGGATTACGTGCGCACAACCCTCCCATTTTTCCAATTACCCAGAGGTCTCGAAGAACGTACAATTGTGGTGTAAAACAACCTCCTCACTGTCAGATGACCACATACAAACAAGACCGCAAAACGCAGGGGCCCAAACAACACAGATGAATATGTAAATGGATATAAAAAGAGGGCCTACGTAATACAATCCGTGCTCCGCCGCCGCGAGCTCATGTATGTTATCACCCGAGGAGTCCAACTAATTGTATATAAATATACAATCACGTTTGGGCTCACGAAGTAGGTTATGTAAGCTTTCTTTAAATATGGAACTTGTCACAGTGGACACACTTGGGGACTCAAAAATCACAATAAACGAGAGAATGTCACTGTATCCCATTGATAATGTTCTCTAAGCTGCAATTTCACGGTAATTTTATTCATTTCAATCACGAAGTACTACCTGTCTATGAAGTATCAGTCTTAAGGAAATGTTCTATACTGAATCTATAGCAGTATACATTCTAGTGCTTACGCAATAGATCGGTATTAATTTGACACATGTAAATCTTTCGCTTCAGCAATCCAAAATAACTGATTTCGTACAAAAGCGTTCCTACACTGTGAAGCGACTGAGGTGAATCGATATAATTTTAGGATAGATAGTTTATGAATTGCATACAGTAATAAGAGTAAATACTTATTACCTGTAATTTTGTAAAGCTTATATCACCTGGACAGAATTAAACTCTTCCGATGACCAGGTGAACATAAGCTCCGCCCGGTAAGATCTATGACATTGTCTCCGTCTGTTTATATGATTTTCTTGTGAGAAATTGTTAAACGTCTTTAAATTCAATAGCATCATTTAAAACCTGATAAATTTACAGCATGGATCAGACATCCACGTTTCGGGTACTAAACCCTCGTCAGTGATCCTCAGTCTAAACGATGTAATATGGCCAAAAAGTATGAAAATCATTATGTCCAAAAATGTACCAAAAGACATAGCAGAATGGGTGGGATATGATCCTACAGGACCAACGTTTTAGAAATTTCAAGTAAATTGGTAACAGAAAATTTCAAATGCGTTGAAGAGACAGACGATCAACCGAAGTTGATCGAACTTGGCTACATGTGCCCTCGGGGACTCTTGGTCCACCAGCAGTGACACTCACCAAGTAGTTCAAATGTTAAGCGTCTTTAAATTCAATAGCATCATTTAAAACCTGATAAATCAACAGCATGGATCAGACATGCACGTTTCGGGTACTAAACCCTCGTCAGTGATCCTCAGTCTAAACGATGTAATATGACCAAAAAACTCTCTTTTATGTTTTTAAGAATTCAAAGCCCTTAAAATGTGATTTTTGAAATCTGATTTTTGGGTATGGTGTTTGACTTTCATTCAGTGATTCACTATCTGATAATTCACCTTTGATGATTATTTCTATAATTCAATGTTGACAGTTCAGGGTAAATGCAGTGATAACCTTCCAACTAGCAGGTGTGAGAGTTATGGACCTGAAATGTGCTATAAATACAGAGAATGGGCAATGAAAGAATGTCCAAAATTCTGCCACTTTTGTGAAGGTAATGTCATTGTCAATAGCTTTGCACAATGCAAACATGAGAATTAGATTCCATCAGTTTTAAGCCATAACGAAAAACAAAAATGTTTTATTAAAGAAAACTTGTTTTAGAAGAAAATCGTGAAGGGTTAAGGATATCAAAGTTTGTTAAGTGAAAATTATTGTTTCATACCATGTGTTCTGCAGAATGTTCTTCTTTATTTTATTTTTTGTCTAAACTTTAGATAAAATCGAACACCGCTTTAATATTGTACTAATCACTCACTCCAAATTTGCATAACTAATTGCACCAGGCGATCTTTTTAAAGAAGAACTTTCATGTATGTCTGGTATTTTGATACTGTTCCTCTAAACCTTGTTCTAAGGTAGCAGAAAACATTGTTTTCTTGTGATTATTTGCAATTAATAACAAAATTGAATCTTATGAAAATACATTCAGCATAGCTCAAAATTAATTGTGTTATTTTCAGCTTCGACCACTACACCTAGCACAACTGCATCATCAACCACAAAAGTGAATCAAGGTAAATATAAGATTTTTTAAGCAATGATGTATGATCCGATGTGTTTGTATGATCCGATGTGTTTGTATGATCCGATATGTTCTATTTATCCTTATATCCTAAATTTCCTCGAAGAATCATCCAATGCATTACTCGATAATGGATTCCTTCTTCATAGTAGTTTCTAGGATACATTTAGTGGTATTTACCCTTTTCAGCTATTCATTTTAGAATAGAAAAAAGCACTTGATTTTAAATCTTCATCAGTACAAATAAACTGACATATTTTTTGTGCACTATACGCTCCATAAGCTGAGAAATTATCTCTTCTGGGGATGTAGCAATACAGTAGCTCACGATACGATATGTATCACAATACGCTATGTTTCATGATACGATATGTTTCATGATACGATATGTATCACGATACGATATGTATCATGATACGATATGTATCACGATACGAGGTTTCAGGATACCATACATTTCTATTCAGTTCTATGGTGACTTATTTAGGAAATTCTTGATTCAGGAAGACTTAGCAAAGGCATTTAAATCTAATATTCGAATGAATTAACTTATGTTTGCATTTGTTGTTATTTATATTTTTTATATCCAGCCAAAAGGGTTACGATATTGAAACTATTTATAGTAAATATACTGCACAGAATAAACAGTTGAATTTAATGTTTATTTCCTCACAACAATCTACAATGATTGAAAATGTACTATCAGGATCGTCTTTAACTCATTTGTGTCACACTTATGCCCTTTGACGTGGGGAGCTCTTTAAAAAGTTCCCCGCGAGGGGTTTGACAGTAAGTTTTTTGAATATGTTCCCTGACATGGTCGCCATAGCACTTTCTATATAGACGAACCACAGACAGTGCATGTATTCTTTATATAATGTTTTCTTTTCCGTGCATTAACATTGACGGAGGGTGCGGCTAGCCAACAGGGTATGCTTCTCCTTCCGGGCACCTGGTCCCACCTCTAGCTTGCTAGGGGGTCGTCGATGCTCAGTTCGGTGCTCTACTGTGAGTGCTGTTGAGATTATCGTCAGGATCTTCTTTAACTCATTTGATTTCATTATACCAAGTTTATCGGATCGTATATATCATTTTACTGTTAATCGTATAATGATACATATCGTTGATTGAACAACTGTATCGCGAACAACAATTAACAATATATCGTTTCATCCCTTATCTCTTCCAAACAAAAAGAGCAGCAATAGAAAATTTTGCTCACTCTTATGTAAAATTCTCAAATAAATAGGTATAGAAACATACATTCCAAAGATTAAAAAACACGATTTTTTGTGAAGAAAAATCTATGCGTCGACTTATCATGGTAATTTATTTCAATAACATAATAATTATAATATCATTCCAAATGTAGAGTCATGTAGCTGTTCGTCGTCTCAAAGTGACGTCATCATTCTTCTTGACACAAAATTCGACACAGTAGACGATTTCAAACAGCAGAAGAGCTTCTTGTTCAAATTTATGGATGGTCTGGATTATGGGGATCAGAAAGTACAAATTGGGATAGCTATGGCATCTTCATCGAATGACAGTCGTGTATATCTGAACCAGTATCACACGAAGTCTGATATTTTAGCGAAAATTATTATGGTATATAAGACAGATTATGTCGGAATAATTATTAAATTATTGTTTACTTCTGTTCATACTATTTTCATTTAATAAAATCTTTTACATAGCATCTAACTTTAAACTAGAAAAAAGATTTAAAATTCCTCGAAAGGTCTTCAAGAATACAATGAAACCGAATACGACAAAACCAGGAGACGGCTAAAGTAGCAAAATTAGTAATGTCAAAACGCATTTTCTTCAAGAAAAAGGTTTTGTACTTTATAAATAAGATTTTATCTACGAAATGTTTCTTATAACACACACTAAACATTCATGTAAATCTGCTTTGAAATAAAACTATCTGGCTTAACGAGGCTGTGTCTAATTAGAAAATGATGAACTTCTACCCAAGGTATTTTGACTAAATTCGGATCAAATAATTGCAGTATTATAAAATTCATTTTATGGGAAAGAAAATAGAAGTTGACCGTTCAGTATTATGTAGGGGTCATCTCAAAGATAATGGCATCTTACAATGAGACCTTATGGAGTTTTACTGCAAAATAACGATTTTTCTCAAATTTTTGATATATCTGCGCAAGAGATTTTAATCAAATTCATGTTATTTATTAGTTGCACTCCAAATACATGTATCATTTTAAGAAAAAGAAATTGAAATTTCACCGTCATCAAATTTTTCTAATTGCACTTAGCCTCGTTAATAGAGAAATATGGTAATCTTAATCAGTGGTAATCTAAATAGATTTAATATCACTTTAGGTTGACTGCGCCTGGTTTTTTTTTTTGGTAATTCCATTTTCATATATGAAGCCACTCTGTATCTCTTGCCTACCTTCCAAAATGTGCATTCGTCAATTTTATCTGTTTTTCAGCTCCCATACCAACAAAATAGGATCAACTCTAGCAAGGGAATGGCTCAAATAATTGATGAGATGTTCTCAGCTTCTCATGGAGACAGACAGCACGTGCCAAATATTGTAGTGCTAATAACCGATGGTCACGATGGCAAAATACAGCCAAACTTCGTTCAACAAATACAACAGAACGGTGTGACGGTCCTGGCCATCACAGTTGGCCGAAATGCTTCCTTTTCACAAGTAGAAGATATTGTTAAAACGCAGGCGGACACTTTTCATGTTGATACTATTAGTGATATAATGAGTATAAGTGATACATTCAAACGTCAATATTGTACAGGTGAGTGTTGATGTATGATAAGGAAATGATATCACATCATATATGCAAAATCAGTGTATGAAAGTAAAAAAAACAACCCCCCCCCAAAGTTATATTCCAAAAACCACCATCGAAAGGCTTATGTATCTGAAAAAATAGAACTTCCTTACGCGATAAGAAAATAGGACAAACAGACGGAAACACAGCCACCCTACTGCAACGCAACCTATCCAATAAATCATCTCCAGTGTAAGTGCGGAAAGTATTGGAGGATGCATTCATTGTGGGTGGTGCTGTTAAAACGCGTCGTGCTAATTATTTCCATGTATAACATAAATCATGTAGCATGTCAAATGCAAGTATAGTTTCCAAGCAGGAATTATATTCTATTGAAAATATCTCTTTGCAATGACGACAGCAGGACAATCCGCTACATTTCATAAAAAAATTGGAATCGGACAAAATAACTTCAACAAACAAAGGTATTCTTCAAATATCCTCTTTCAGCTCTCTTGATTTGGGACGCCAAAGAATGTACTTCTTTGATGTTTATTGATGAGAATCTTACTCATACCTGCAGAATACATAACCAGTCATAAGATTTTGATATAAAATAACGTAATGGGATGTTTAACGGCCCATATCTCAATTTTTATTGCTTTCTTCACATTTTCAAGAAGAATATGAACCTTGTAAATTTTTCCAGATAGAATGAGAAAAAAATTCATAATAAGTCCTGTTATTTTTATTCTTTTAATAAACATTATTATAACATATAAATTCTAATGATTTTGCCTTGCCTTCTCGACATTGAGACTGGATATTAACTGATAGGTACTTCTTTAATTTTTATCTTGCAGTGATGAAAAGGACATGTGAGGACGACTCAAAGAGTATATGCCGTCATCCGGATGTATGTAGCAGCCCAACATCACAAATAAAGTGTAGATCTACGTGTAAATTATGTTGAATAAAGCGTTTTATCACAGTTTCTCTTAATGGTAGATTCTTAAATAGTTCAAATCATATTGATATATGCGACACTATGCAATTTACTTTAAAGCAAATAGTAACTAATGAATTGCGAGGTTTATCCGTTTGATTTCTTCCAAAGGACGACTGTCTGACAAACGTATCATCATTATTATCTTATCATCATTCCTCTAGATGCCCATCAGTTCATTATAAAAAGATGTTGTAAGATATCAGAGAGCAAGCTAGGCAAGATCTAAAGGGGTAACCCCCTGTGGAATTGCCAAAAGGCCTTTTCCAATTTTAAGTGCATATTGTACGACAAATGTGGACAAAACCACATCCCTATTAAGAAGTACAAAATCGTTAATCGAAAAATCATCTAACCAAGGGCATACAAAACCAGTATAAAACCAGAACTAAGGCAAAGGAACAGAAATAAAAAAAATCTACCATATGAAGAGTAGTTAGCTCCCTGCGAAGGAGTCAAATCAGCTGCCCAGGAAGAGTGAGCATCTCCTGTTTGCATGTAACACCAACCACTTCAATTTGGCAAAAAGGTCACATCCATCTATTCCAAAATCATTGGCTTGACCTAGCCCTCTGACTGGCAGGAACCCCTTGAAAAAATTCTGGATTCTCCCATAAGAACGAATAAACTGTTGCAGTTTTTCGAAAAAAAAGTTGCTTCCCTTTTCGGTGTTATCGGTGTTTTAAGTGTAATAATGTTTTCTTTCCAGCTCTGTCGCATGAAAGAAGTTTTGATAGGGCCCTTTATCAGCATGACATAATATATATTATTTCGCTATTACGGAAACATGTTGTTTCATCTAGCAAAGTGCAATGTTTGAAACCAACAAAGACGTTTTAAAGCAAGACCTCATTTTGTTATAAGTGGGGCTATCTAGTTTTGTAAAAGACAATCCATTGTTAGCGTTACGCGTGTCTTTCCTAAGATTTTGACATTCTCCTGCTAAAAAGGATGATACTCTGTGACCGGCTCTGCAGATGTAGAAGGACGATGGATAAACTGTCGCAATAAAGAATAATAAGTGCTTTGAAAGTATCAAAATGATTCCGTTTAATGGTAATATGCCAATAAAACAAAAATCAGTGAGAAATGCTGATGGAAACCCAATGATATCGTTCACAAAATATTCGAACGTAATGACATCACATTCATTGTACTTTTTTTCCAAACAGGGTGTACTTTTAAAAATCTGACACGGTGACTTTTTAAACAACTAACACGGTGCACTTTTGAAACATCTGATACTTTTTGTTTTGTTTTGTTTTACTTTACTTTTACTTTTTGTTCAATCATCTGACACGGTGTATTTTTAATCATCTGATACTGTGTACTTTTTTCAATCATCTGACACGTTTACTTTTCCCGACCATCTGACTAAGTGTACTTTTTCAATCATTATCTTTACAGAAAGCAATGACTTTAGCATTAATATAATTATATCCGTCTTCATAATTTGGAAGTTTTATTGCTGGTTTATCAAGAACTCATTTAAAAGAAATTAAAGAGAACACATAGATTGTTAAACGCACTTATATCAGATGCCAACACTCAAACCGTTGCAGTTTGGATCAGTTGCGTTAAGGTATGTCTCTGATAAACATATTTCATGTTCGCGGTCTTCGGACACAGCTCTTGGAAGGGACAATGTCAAAAACGTACATTTTTAATGTTATCCCACTTAACCTACTTTAAAGAGAATTTATTGTTTTTCATGTAGACTCCTTAATCCTTTTATTCAGATTCTGCTAATTTAAAATGCATTTTGACGAACATAGATTACCGTACCGATTGCGATTTTAATCATATTAATATCTGTTAATCTATTTTCAGGGTCATTTTAGATACATTTTCAGAGTAAACAAGTAGGTTTTGTAAATATATTTTTGTGTACGCAATCGGGGTTATTTTTAATTTTTTAATTAAAACGGAAAATCATCCAAAGTCGGCGCCGGATTCACAATGATCCATCTCAATTTATACATTATCATTCCTGTTTCATGTTCTGGTGCGTCTGCTTTGATTGTCTGTTTGACCGTCAACCATGAGTTTTTTTTCATGCCTCGTAGTAATTTCAGGCAATGCCGTCGAAGTATGATGTTCACGTGGTGTCCTACCGTGACGCTGAGGTACGTAACTAAATTCTCAAACGTCAAAAATTACAAATAAAACCTTAAAACGTAAGGTAAGTGATAAAAAGGGCAGAATGTAACGAAATTTGAGTGGACGTAAAATGGTTCTCGGTGTGATAAATTCGTTATAGGGTGAACTAACCCTATAGCTAATATAGTAGGTGTCTCGTTGTCCCCTTTTGTTTGTCGAAATTATTTTATCTGATATTCATTGCATCCTGCTAGTGTGCTCCGATGTCAACTATACAGGGTAGTCTCGTTGCAGATATTTCCTTCATTACACATCCGTGCAAAGATGTGGAGCAATGGAGATGGGATCAGGTGCCATAGAAGAGTAAGTATCTACATGTACACTCGTCAATTCAGCCGTGAGAGTCGCTATTGAGTCTTTGCGAAATACAGAGTTTTTTCCCCTTACAGACGGTATCTGACGTAAAACCATTGTGACGTCATGAAAATGGTATGGTAACGTCGATTTTATACCGTCATTTCCCAGACTTTTAGGACTGTTTCCATAGAATTTGATGACGTCATAATCAGTCTACGTCAGATACCGTCTCAAAAGGGCAGTAACTCTGGTTTTCGAAAATAGCAAATATACTCTAAAAAGAGAAGGCAGCAAATCGCTTGTATCAAGGTTTCATTGTCGGATTACTACGGGAGATGTAGTATGTCGAGTGTCATCTTTTGAATATTCTCAGTGCAGTCTTTAAATTCTCTGATTATTATTTTCGGGCAAAAGCATAGAATACGATTCAACTGCACAACTGTTAAACACAAGAAGGAATGTGATGCTTTTGCGTGTTGAGCAACATTAAGGATATTACATGTAGAGTTTTCCAGATCTAACATATATTAAGGAAGTTGAGATTTCTTGTCGGCGCCGTGGTCTAGTGGTAAAGGCGTCGGGCCAATGACCTAAATTTTGCTGGTTCGACCCTCGCTAAGACCACGGGTCGGTCGACATATACTTATCTATGTTCTGTGTCTATGTCCTTGTCTATGTATTGTTTACATGTCTGTGGTGGTTTTTTTTAAGATTTCTTGTCGCTTTTCTTCGAAATAGAAATTGCAACATTAAACTATGGACTAAGTAAATGTTAGCACTTAATCGAAAAAAATCCTTTGCCATGTTTTGATACATGTATGTGTTTTCAAAAGGTGCGTTGGGAAAAGAATCTAATATATGCAGGACACATCTAACGATTGTATCCTGAAAGTATATGGTCGTAGATATCAGTGTGTAAATGTGGAATCAAGTATATGTAATTTTGTAAGAACAATAGTACATGTAGTACAGTACTGATAAGAAAGTCAGGTAGGTAGTTCCTGTCATGGCGTCGATAGTGTTCCAACTCTTTATTGTTTGTTTACTTTTAGTTTCGGTAGAATGTATAGATAAAAGGTTCTTTTTTGATTCTTTGTCAAATATTTTAAAACCTACTATGAATCTAAACACTAGTGAGTATTTTTTTTTTTTTTTTGTTTTCAGCAGGAAACTAGATTTCTACTTTCTATTCTTCTTTTATGAAGAAAAACAAATTCAGAAGACTCTTGAAAAAAAAAATCAAATTCGCATCATGAGGCCTTTTAATATGGAACTTGTAACGAAAAACAAAGTTTTTAATTAAAGGAGGAGGATACATATTTGTAATGTAATAAATATTTAGGATGCAATACACGAGTACATGCTTTTTCATTACCCATATCTAATTTGGTTATGATTCAAAATGTAGTCATGAAAACAAATTTTGTGCTTTTATCTCAGAAATGAAAGATACATTTTACATAAATTCGCTTGTCAGTTTTCCGTAAAAATTTTCTTTGAAACTGGTTTTTGCCGATCCTAGACCCGCGCCTTGTCATCTGTAAATGTGTTTCATAATGTAATATTGGATGTAATTTTGCTATTATGTTTGCATGCAAAGGTATACCTCTGATGGAAATAGTAGGAGGTGAAACATTTAATTTTACCTCCCCCCCTCAAGAAAAACCCAAACAATCGAACAAAACCGAAACAAACAACAAAAAGCAATAATAAGGATACATGGCCATTCGTTCATCATTACAATTTATACTTTATTACCAAACTGTTCTTACGTTCTTGAAAATATAGCGTATACATACCACCGTACAAAAAAGGAAGGGGTGAATGACCCCCCTCTCCTATTGTGCGAAATGTTTTGATAATCTGTAGGAAAGGAGAAAAGAGAGCGGGGCTGGATATGTCTGGTCCACGTTGCCAATTTATCTGTTCTTAAATGATGCTATTCAATTTGAAGACGTTTACATTTATACCACTTGGTGAGTGTCACTGCTGGTGGACCAGGAGTCCCCGAAGGCACATGTAGCCAAGTTCGATCAGTTTCGGTTGATCGTTTCTTCAACGCATTCTAAATTTCTGTTATCAAAATTTCTTGAAATTTTGTAAAAAGTGGGTCCTGTAGCATCATATCCCACCCATCCTGCTACGTCTTTCGGTACGCTTTTTCGACATAGTAACTTTCATACTTTTTGGCATATTGCATTGTTTGGATTTTAGGATCACTGATGAGGGTTGGGTACCCGAGGCGTGCATGTCTGGTCCACGTTGCCAATTTATCTGTTCTTAAATGATGCTATTCAATTTGAAGACGTTTACATTTATACCACTTGGTGAGTGTCACTGCTGGTGGACCAGGAGTCCCCGAGGGCACATGTAGCCAAGTTCGATCAGTTTCGGTTGATCGTTTCTTCAACGCATTCTAAATTTCTGTTATCAAAATTTCTTGAAATTTTCTAAAAAGTGGGTCCTGTAGCATCATATCCCACCCATCCTGCTACGTCTTTCGGTACGCTTTTTCGACATAGTAACTTTCAGACTTTTTGGCATATTGCATTGTTTGGATTTTAGGATCACTGATGAGGGTTGGGTACCCGAGGCGTGCATGTCTGGTCCACGTTGCCAATTTATCTGTTCTTAAATGATGCTATTCAATTTGAAGACGTTTACATTTATACCACTTGGTGAGTGTCACTGCTGGTGGACCAGGAGTCCCCGAGGGCAAATGTAGCCAAGTTCGATCAGTTTCGGTTGATCGTTTCTTCAACGCATTCTAAATTTCTGTTATCAAAATTTCTTGAAATTTTCTAAAAAGTGGGTCCTGTAGCATCATATCCCACCCATCCTGCTACGTCTTTCGGTACGCTTTTTCGACATAGTAACTTTCATACTTTTTGGCATATTGCATTGTTTGGATTTTAGGATCACTGATGAGGGTTGGGTACCCGAGGCGTGCATGTCTGGTCCACGTTGCCAATTTATCTGTTCTTAAATGATGCTATTCAATTTGAAGACGTTTACATTTATACCACTTGGTGAGTGTCACTGCTGGTGGACCAGGAGTCCCCGAGGGCACATGTAGCCAAGTTCGATCAGTTTCGGTTGATCGTTTCTTCAACGCATTCTAAATTTCTGTTATCAAAATTTCTTGAAATTTTCTAAAAAGTGGGTCCTGTAGCATCATATCCCACCCATCCTGCTACGTCTTTCGGTACGCTTTTTCGACATAATAACTTTCAGACTTTTTGGCATATTGCATTGTTTGGATTTTAGGATCACTGATGAGGGTTGGGTACCCGAGGCGTGCATGTCTGGTCCACGTTGCCAATTTATCTGTTCTTAAATGATGCTATTCAATTTGAAGACGTTTACATTTATACCACTTGGTGAGTGTCACTGCTGGTGGACCAGGAGTCCCCGAGGGCACATGTAGCCAAGTTCGATCAGTTTCGGTTGATCGTTTCTTCAACGCATTCTAAATTTCTGTTATCAAAATTTCTTGAAATTTTGTAAAAAGTGGGTCCTGTAGCATCATATCCCACCCATCCTGCTACGTCTTTCGGTACGCTTTTTCGACATAGTAACTTTCAGACTTTTTGGCATATTGCATTGTTTGGATTTTAGGATCACTGATGAGGGTTGGGTACCCGAGGCGTGCATGTCTGGTCCACGTTGCCAATTTATCTGTTCTTAAATGATGCTATTCAATTTGAAGACGTTTACATTTATACCACTTGGTGAGTGTCACTGCTGGTGGACCAGGAGTCCCCGAGGGCACATGTAGCCAAGTTCGATCAGTTTCGGTTGATCGTTTCTTCAACGCATTCTAAATTTCTGTTATCAAAATTTCTTGAAATTTTCTAAAAAGTGGGTCCTGTAGCATCATATCCCACCCATCCTGCTACGTCTTTCGGTACGCTTTTTCGACATAGTAACTTTCAGACTTTTTGGCATATTGCATTGTTTGGATTTTAGGATCACTGATGAGGGTTGGGTACCCGAGGCGTGCATGTCTGGTCCACGTTGCCAATTTATCTGTTCTTAAATGATGCTATTCAATTTGAAGACGTTAACATTTATACCACTTGGTGAGTGTCACTGCTGGTGGACCAGGAGTCCCCGAGGGCAAATGTAGCCAAGTTCGATCAGTTTCGGTTGATCGTTTCTTCAACGCATTCTAAATTTCTGTTATCAAAATTTCTTGAAATTTTCTAAAAAGTGGGTCCTGTAGCATCATATCCCACCCATCCTGCTACGTCTTTCGGTACGCTTTTTCGACATAGTAACTTTCAGACTTTTTGGCATATTGCATTGTTTGGATTTTAGGATCACTGATGAGGGTTGGGTACCCGAGGCGTGCATGGTGGTCCACGTTGCCAATTTATCTGTTCTTAAGTAATGCTATTCAATTTGAAGACGTTTACATTTATACCACTTGGTGAGTGTCACTGCTGGTGGACCAGGAGTCCCCGAGGGCACATGTAGCCAAGTTCGATCAGTTTCGGTTGATCGTTTCTTCAACGCATTCTAAATTTCTGTTATCAAAATTTCTTGAAATTTTCTAAAACGTGGGTCCTGTAGCATCATATCCCACCCATCCTGCTACGTCTTTCGGTACGCTTTTTCGACATAGTAACTTTCATACTTTTTGGCATATTGCATTGTTTGGATTTTAGGATCACTGATGAGGGTTGGGTACCCGAGGCGTGCATGTCTGGTCCACGTTGCCAATTTATCTGTTCTTAAATGATGCTATTCAATTTGAAGACGTTTACATTTATACCACTTGGTGAGTGTCACTGCTGGTGGACCAGGAGTCCCCGAGGGCACATGTAGCCAAGTTCGATCAGTTTCGGTTGATCGTTTCTTCAACGCATTCTAAATTTCTGTTATCAAAATTTCTTGAAATTTTCTAAAAAGTGGGTCCTGTAGCATCATATCCCACCCATCCTGCTACGTCTTTCGGTACGCTTTTTCGACATAGTAACTTTCAGACTTTTTGGCATATTGCATTGTTTGGATTTTAGGATCACTGATGAGGGTTGGGTACCCGAGGCGTACATGTCTGGTCCACGTTGCCAATTTATCTGTTCTTAAATGATGCTATTCAATTTGAAGACGTTTACATTTATACCACTTGGTGAGTGTCACTGCTGGTGGACCAGGAGTCCCCGAGGGCACATGTAGCCAAGTTCGATCAGTTTCGGTTGATCGTTTCTTCAACGCATTCTAAATTTCTGTTATCAAAATTTCTTGAAATTTTCTAAAAGTGGGTCCTGTAGCATCATATCCCACCCATCCTGCTACGTCTTTCGGTACGCTTTTTCGACATAGTAACTTTCATACTTTTTGGCATATTGCATTGTTTGGATTTTAGGATCACTGATGAGGGTTGGGTACCCGAGGCGTGCATGTCTGGTCCACGTTGCCAGTTTATCTGTTCTTAAATGATGCTATTCAATTTGAAGACGTTTACATTTATACCACTTGGTGAGTGTCACTGCTGGTGGACCAGGAGTCCCCGAGGGCACATGTAGCCAAGTTCGATCAGTTTCGGTTGATCGTTTCTTCAACGCATTCTAAATTTCTGTTATCAAAATTTCTTGAAATGTTCTAACAAGTGGGTCCTGTAGCATCATATCCCACCCATCCTGCTACGTCTTTCGGTACGCTTTTTCGACATAGTAACTTTCAGACTTTTTGGCATATTGCATTGTTTGGATTTTAGGATCACTGATGAGGGTTGGGTACCCGAGGCGTACATGTCTGGTCCACGTTGCCAATTTATCTGTTCTTAAATGATGCTATTCAATTTGAAGACGTTTACATTTATACCACTTGGTGAGTGTCACTGCTGGTGGACCAGGAGTCCCCGAGGGCACATGTAGCCAAGTTCGATCAGTTTCGGTTGATCGTTTCTTCAACGCATTCTAAATTTCTGTTATCAAAATTTCTTGAAATTTTCTAAAAAGTGGGTCCTGTAGCATCATATCCCACCCATCCTGCTACGTCTTTCGGTACGCTTTTTCGACATAGTAACTTTCATACTTTTTGGCATATTGCATTGTTTGGATTTTAGGATCACTGATGAGGGTTGGGTACCCGAGGCGTGCATGTCTGGTCCACGTTGCCAATTTATCTGTTCTTAAATGATGCTATTCAATTTGAAGACGTTTACATTTATACCACTTGGTGAGTGTCACTGCTGGTGGACCAGGAGTCCCCGAGGGCACATGTAGCCAAGTTCGATCAGTTTCGGTTGATCGTTTCTTCAACGCATTCTAAATTTCTGTTATCAAAATTTCTTGAAATTTTCTAAAAAGTGGGTCCTGTAGCATCATATCCCACCCATCCTGCTACATCTTTCGGTACGCTTCTTTCGACATAGTAACTTTCATACTTTTTGGCATATTGCATTGTTTGGATTTTAGGATCACTGATGAGGGTTGGGTACCCGAGGCGTGCATGTCTGGTCCACGTTGCCAGTTTATCTGTTCTTAAATGATGCTATTCAATTTGAAGACGTTTACATTTATACCACTTGGTGAGTGTCACTGCTGGTGGACCAGGAGTCCCCGAGGGCACATGTAGCCAAGTTCGATCAGTTTCGGTTGATCGTTTCTTCAACGCATTCTAAATTTCTGTTATCAAAATTTCTTGAAATTTTCTAAAAAGTGGGTCCTGTAGCATCATATCCCACCCATCCTGCTACGTCTTTCGGTACGCTTTTTCGACATAGTAACTTTCATACTTTTTGGCATATTGCATTGTTTGGATTTTAGGATCACTGATGAGGGTTGGTTACCCGCGGCGTGCATGTCTGGTCCACGTTGCCAATTTATCTGTTCTTAAATGATGCTATTCAATTTGAAGACGTTTACATTTATACCACTTGGTGAGTGTCACTGCTGGTGGACCAGGAGTCCCCGAGGGCAAATGTAGCCAAGTTCGATCAGTTTCGGTTGATCGTTTCTTCAACGCATTCTAAATTTCTGTTATCAAAATTTCTTGAAATTTTCTAAAAAGTGGGTCCTGTAGCATCATATCCCACCCATCCTGCTACGTCTTTCGGTACGCTTTTTCGACATAGTAACTTTCATACTTTTTGGCATATTGCATTGTTTGGATTTTAGGATCACTGATGAGGGTTGGGTACCCGAGGCGTGCATGTCTGGTCCACGTTGCCAATTTATCTGTTCTTAAATGATGCTATTCAATTTGAAGACGTTTACATTTATACCATTTGGTGAGTGTCACTGCTGGTGGACCAGGAGTCCCCGAGGGCACATGTAGCCAAGTTCGATCAGTTTCGGTTGATCGTTTCTTCAACGCATTCTAAATTTCTGTTATCAAAATTTCTTGAAATTTTCTAAAAAGTGGGTCCTGTAGCATCATATCCCACCCATCCTGCTACGTCTTTCGGTACGCTTTTTCGACATAGTAACTTTCATACTTTTTGGCATATTGCATTGTTTGGATTTTAGGATCACTGATGAGGGCTTGGGTACCCGAGGCGTGCATGTCTGGTCCACGTTGCCAATTTATCTGTTCTTAAATGATGCTATTCAATTTGAAGACGTTTACATTTATACCACTTGGTGAGTGTCACTGCTGGTGGACCAGGAGTCCCCGAGGGCACATGTAGCCAAGTTCGATCAGTTTCGGTTGATCGTTTCTTCAACGCATTCTAAATTTCTGTTATCAAAATTTCTTGAAATTTTCTAAAAAGTGGGTCCTGTAGCATCATATCCCACCCATCCTGCTACGTCTTTCGGTACGCTTTTTCGACATAGTAACTTTCATACTTTTTGGCATATTGCATTGTTTGGATTTTAGGATCACTGATGAGGCTTGGGTACCCGAGGCGTGCATGTCTGGTCCACGTTGCCAATTTATCTGTTCTTAAATGATGCTATTCAATTTGAAGACGTTTACATTTATACCACTTGGTGAGTGTCACTGCTGGTGGACCAGGAGTCCCCGAGGGCACATGTAGCCAAGTTCGATCAGTTTCGGTTGATCGTTTCTTCAACGCATTCTAAATTTCTGTTATCAAAATTTCTTGAAATTTTAAAAAAGTGGGTCCTTTAGCATCATATCCCACCCATCCTGCTACGTCTTTCGGTACGCTTTTTCGACATAGTAACTTTCATACTTTTTGGCATATTGCATTGTTTGGATTTTAGGATCACTGATGAGGGTACCCGAGGCGTGCATGTCTGGTCCACGTTGCCAATTTATCTGTTCTTAAATGATGCTATTCAATTTGAAGACGTTTACATTTATACCACTTGGTGAGTGTCACTGCTGGTGGACCAGGAGTCCCCGAGGGCACATGTAGCCAAGTTCGATCAGTTTCGGTTGATCGTTTCTTCAACGCATTCTAAATTTCTGTTATCAAAATTTCTTGAAATTTTGTAAAACATGGGTCCTGTAGCATCATATCCCACCCATCCTGCTACGTCTTTCGGTACGCTTTTTCGACATAGTAACTTTCATACTTTTTGGCATATTGCATTGTTTGGATTTTAGGATCACTGATGAGGGTTGGGTACCCGAGGCGTGCATGTCTGGTCCACGTTGCCAATTTATCTGTTCTTAAATGATGCTATTCAATTTGAAGACGTTTACATTTATACCACTTGGTGAGTGTCACTGCTGGTGGACCAGGAGTCCCCGAGGGCACATGTAGCCAAGTTCGATCAGTTTCGGTTGATCGTTTCTTCAACGCATTCTAAATTTCCGTTATCAAAATTTCTTGAAATTTTCTATAAAGTGGGTCCTGTAGCATCATATCCCACCCATCCTGCTAGGTCTTTCGGTACGCTTTTTCGACATAGTAACTTTCATACTTTTTGGCATATTGCATTGTTTGGATTTTAGGATCACTGATGAGGGTTGGGTACCCGAGGCGTGCATGTCTGGTCCACGTTGCCAATTTATCTGTTCTTAAATGATGCTATTCAATTTGAAGACGTTTACATTTATACCACTTGGTGAGTGTCACTGCTGGTGGACCAGGAGTCCCCGAGGGCACATGTAGCCAAGTTCGATCAGTTTCGGTTGATCGTTTCTTCAACGCATTCTAAATTTCTGTTATCAAAATTTCTTGAAATTTTGTAAAAAGTGGGTCCTGTAGCATCATATCCCATCCATCCTGCTACATCTTTCGGTACGCTTTTTCGACATAGTAACTTTCATACTTTTTGGCATATTGCATTGTTTGGATTTTAGGATCACTGATGAGGCTTGGGTACCCGAGGCGTGCATGTCTGGTCCACGTTGCCAATTTATCTGTTCTTAAATGATGCTATTCAATTTGAAGACGTTTACATTTATACCACTTGGTGAGTGTCACTGCTGGTGGACCAGGAGTCCCCGAGGGCACATGTAGCCAAGTTCGATCAGTTTCGGTTGATCGTTTCTTCAACGCATTCTAAATTTCCGTTATCAAAATTTCTTGAAATTTTCTAAAAGATGGGTCCTGTAGCATCATATCCCACCCATCCTGCTACGGTTTTCGGTACTCTTTTTCGACATAGTAACTTTCATACTTTTTGGCATATTGCATTGTTTGGATTTTAGGATCACTGATGAGGGTTGGGTACCCGAGGCGTGCATGTCTGGTCCACGTTGCCAATTTATCTGTTCTTAAATGATGCTATTCAATTTGAAGACGTTTACATTTATACCACTTGGTGAGTGTCACTGCTGGTGGACCAGGAGTCCCCGAGGGCACATGTAGCCAAGTTCGATCAGTTTCGGTTGATCGTTTCTTCAACGCATTCTAAATTTCTGTTATCAAAATTTCTTGAAATTTTGTAAAACATGGGTCCTGTAGCATCATATCCCACCCATTCTGCTACGTCTTTCAGTACGCTTTTTCGACATAGTAACTTTCATACTTTTTGGCATATTGCATTGTTTGGATTTTAGGATCACTGATGAGGGTTGGGTACCCGAGGCGTGCATGTCTGGTCCACGTTGCCAATTTATCTGTTCTTAAATGATGCTATTCAATTTGAAGACGTTTACATTTATACCACTTGGTGAGTGTCACTGCTGGTGGACCAGGAGTCCCCGAGGGCACATGTAGCCAAGTTCGATCAGTTTCGGTTGATCGTTTCTTCAACGCATTCTAAATTTCTGTTATCCGAGGCGTGCATGTCTGGTCCACGTTGCCAATTTATCTGTTCTTAAATGATGCTATTCAATTTGAAGACGTTTACATAGGGGTTAGCATGGCGCATAGTCAGGCGCACGGAATTTCGCAGATGCTTCCACATCGTTTTGCAAAACAGACCAAAAGACAGTGTACATATACAAAGGGTCATTTTAACGTAGAACGTAAATGTTCTGTAAATATGTAAAATACATTAGATTCCGGGCTTTGCTCCTTGGCCTGGATCCCCACAAGGGCTTCCCCCCGGACCAATTTGTGGCCTCAAAGCGATCCCCACACCTCATGACTGAAAGTGCTTCTACTACACGCCTGCATTCGGAACAATATAAAAAACAAACTAACATGTCCACTTAGATGCACCGTAGAAAAGTAGGGGAAAAAGGAAAAAGTAAACAAAAGATGTCTGCATACAAAACAAGCTTTCTCTTCGTCTATCCTAAGAAATGGGTCATTTTTTATTAAGCTAAGAGTTATACGAGCCGATTATATTAAGATATTCGCTCGCTTTTCAAACCTATTGAAAATTATTCTAAAATCAAAGATTAGAAAATCAAGGACATCAAGCAGATAATCCAGCACTAGGTTCACCAAAAAGTCAGGACATACTCAACTCTTTTAAATCTAGTGAAATTCGTATATTCGCGGTCCCTAACGGATTATTAAAAATCATAAATAAATTATAAGAAATGATAAAAATGTCAATTTGAGCATGAAACAATTCTATGAAACAAAACATTTAGGACGTAGACAAAAAATCCAGGACAAATAACACAAAAAAATTATCCCTCCTCAGGACACCTTACATGGTATGTTTACTGAAGCATATACTTTGAAGGATGCAAAATATTTTCGTTTATTAGGTATAATGTACCATTAAGGAAACAAACAAAATAGTTGATATTTTCAGCAATGACAGGTTCAATATGTGATAACAAGATAGGAAACTGCGATCACTTCTACCACACGTGTTCATCTGATATGTACCGGCTCTGGGCTGAAGAGAACTGTCCGAAATATTGCGGATTTTGCAACCGTAAGATTGTTATCGAAGATTTTGTAATCAATTGTAAAACATGTCCTGCTGAATCTAAATTTTGTCATTCATACTTCATGAATTGGTGTATCTACATAGACTCGTTTTCCCCTGTAGTTTGATTAAATGCTGCATGTTCTAAGTTCGTTGTATTACGTGGTTGTGGTTCGCTGTGGTCAGTGCAGACATCGCTTCCGTATACTAAACAAGTTCAAAGCAAAGTTTACAATTGTCATTTCAATAAGGCATGTTCCTCAATGGGTTCGCAACCATTTCGATGGAAATTCTCACGATTTGGCTTTGCCTTCTCGACTTTGAGACTGAATAACTGTTAGGTACTCCTTTGATGTTTATTATTACATGTTGAAGAAAGAAGGGGATCTCCAACAATACTCGGTTGCAGCACCTACAGCAAAACCCCCCAAAACACACAATGCTAAAAGAAAAAAAAAACAACACAGAGCAGACACGAACAGAAAGAGACGCAAAAGGTGCAAGAAACCCAAATCACACAGGCAGATCAAATGCAAATGACTATACATAAACCAACGAAACCACTGTATCTGCCATTTGTACTATATTTTCTGCAATTCTCGTACAAAGGTACCCGCCGGCGGACGTAAAACAAAATATGTAATCAATTACTTTGGCCTAAGTTCTGTTGCAACTTTTTATAAAAAAAATAATAAGATTTCTTCGGGAACTAAAATGTAAGCAATCACTATCATAATCGGTATTAATTAAACCTCTTCCAGCTGTAACAGCACCAACAATGCCGTCCTCACAGAGGGTCACCACATCAGTCACGCCAAACGCCCAGACGCACATTATCAGTACAATATCAACAACAATACCACCGAATTCCACGAAAATAGGACCGAGAGGTTTATTTTAAGATATGTAGCGTTAGTGAATTCAGGGAGGGTAATATATTTCTCACCAGTAACAGATGTCAAATTGAATTTTCGAAGGAACCATGTTTCATCTATTTTCTGGTAATTTCACGGTGTTAAATAGTTTATGCATTTGTCAATATTTAAATATATGTTCTATAGTACCAATTTTGTTGTACTAGACATGTGTTTCGGATGTGTTAATACTCATCAGTAGTATATCATGTCAAACAGTTTAAATATATTCAAAGTGAATTTTCCTGGCGCCATCTACAATACAGAGCTTTAATTCCTTTTGCCAGAATGAGCGGCTCCAAAGTTTGTGTGGGGTTAATTCAGAAGCGTATTTAATTGAAAAAAATGGCCAAAATCGTTATGCCGAAACCCAGCTAAGGACAGAGCTGTGAAATAAGGGAGATATCCCTTAGTTTTAGAAATTTAGGTCTAATGTGATGACAGGAAATTTAGAGTATATTTCAGTGCAGTGCGTAAACACTAAAACCCCTATGACAAATACAATCACATATGACACGAAGACGACACTGAATGCATTGATGTTTGACACCGATAACTCGAAAGTATCAACGATTTCACATGGTTGATAAGGAGGTTAAATATCATTACATCATACCTCTAATGGTTGGCATTTACTTAAATTTCCATTTAGGAAGAACAGGTAATTTAAAACTTTTTCTAGAAAAGTTGGGGTCTTTTAGATCCACTAAATTTTAGTCTATTTTTAGACAAGCCTATTGTTCAGATACGGCCATCTACATCTACAAATACAGTCATAGAAGCTAGTTACGTCACTTTTAGCTGTGCAGTCACTGATGGTAATCCCCAGAAGGTAGATAGCTTTTCCTGGACAAAAGGTGGCAAAACGATAGGAACAAATCAGAACTATACCATATTTGCTGTTAGGAGGGATGATGCTGGGGTGTATAGCTGTACAGGAACTAATAGTGCTGGAACATCGAACGAGGCAACTGTCACATTAAGTGTATTATGTAAGTTTACATTCCTAATTTCAGTCTATCATGCCTTGTAATAAACAATACTCTCTTTTAATCATGCGCACAAATAAAAGAACATGTAAGAAACCATTGATGAGTAGGGGGATATCTCAGAGGTAATTCTCAGTGAGACATTTCATGACTTCAAATGTTTATAATGGCACTCATAAACTTTTATTAATGATTAAGATAATTCAGAGTGTGTCTCATTTATTGTCACCCGAAATGAAATTTACCATGCATTCTAGAATAAAAATTATCTCAATTAGACATTCAATAAATTATTTGAAGTTTTTATTCAGTATATTCTTTACTAAACGCAATAAAAAAATCTCATGAAGCCCTGTTAAGAATCAGTCAATATGTTTCGTAGTGCTGATTGGATGGACAAATGTTTGCATGTAATGTAACTTTTGGTCAAAATACATATGTTTTAGATCCTCCAGAAATAGATGATATACCGAAGAAGACACTCCAGGAAGGCACAACATTAAACGTGCCATGTACCATAAAGTCATCTAATCCTCCAGTAGACCGTATCTACTGGACACGCACCAATGATCCTAAATTCAGGCAGAACAGCAGTGTATTATCTATATCTAATATAACCAGGGGACACACGGATAACTACACATGTCATGCCGAGAACACAATGTCACCTACATCAGGAAACACGATGGTTGGAAGGGATCAGAGGATGGTCACTGTAAACGTATTACGTGAGTGTGATTTGTTGAAATAATTTTATTAAAACATTAAGTACAACCATATACTGACATAATGTTGACTCTTTGCATAATAAAAAAAATAATTTTGCAGTTCCTAGATATTTGAAAGAAATTTGCAAATATGATCCAAAAGCTAAATTGAGAGGTGTGCGTAAATGCAAAAGATGAATAAAACGGCAATCGATATCTTCATGGTACAAACCATTTAGTTTTAAACACAATGTCGTTTCATTCGTATTATTCGATGATGACATAAGAAATAACAAATTAATGTATCTGCGTTTTGTTCAATATGCGCTGTAACGAACAGAATCAAAATTTATGTTCATATTTTGATATGTGAATCATAATGTTAAACTTTTCCCTATTGAAGCTTCACATAACAATTGTGAGGATAAAATTCTGACATGTGCATCATATGGCCCGGATATGTGTGTTAAATATCATGACTGGGCTGCCGTACAGTGTGCAAAATTCTGTCTCTTCTGTGGCGGTGAGTATCTCAACAACCTATTGAACACATGATCATATATGATCGGATTTTTTTTGAAAACAAAATGATTCGTAGATATTTGCCAGTATGTAAAGAATATAGCAAAAATCGACAAAGCATAGCATTCATATTGATTTCAAAAAGAAGTTTTAGAAATCCTACTCATAACAAAAGCTGTATGAGTCTTCACCTCTAATGCCGGATGTGACAATTCTACCGAATTGAAGCGACGGTTGTTGCATGAAAGCAGTAGATGCTTACTCTTCCTGGGCACCTGGTCTCACTCCCATATCGGCAGTTCGCTTCTTTTCATGCGGTGGAGGTTTTTGTTTGTTTGCTTTGGTTCCTGTTTTATCCTGATTTTGTATGCCTTCGGTTTATTATTTTTTGAATTATCGATTTTGTGCTGTATATAGGGATATGGTCTTTATCCATATTTGTCATTGCACTTTTTCAGTGCGCAATTTTTATATTCTTCAGTCTAAATGACTTGCTTTCCTTTAATAGAAAACCAGCTCACAACAGGGACTTCACCACAGCCAAAAACATCAATACAAACAACAAATGTCCCTCCGTCTACAACACAATCAACCATTACACCAACAACAACGGCAGCCCAAGCTTTAACATCGACTACATCGTCAGTGTTTTTATCTTCTGAGACATCTTCAGCTGTGACAACTCCGATGACAACAATCAGTAAGTTCACATCAATCAACCCAAATTATGACAACTAAGTTGACATCTAACTCACGATACACATCCAACTGTGCCTCACATGAAATTTATATGAAATGAGCATCATGTAAATTTCTCATGAAAGTTCATGTGAAAATCATATAAATTTTACATAACATTTAATATGTGAAAAATATTTCACATGAATTTCGCATAAATATTTATTTGTGACCTTCTAGTGAAATTGACTTTTCATTAAAACATGTCAGAAACTTCACATAAGTTTCATGTAAAAAAAACCCATATGAGGCACAATTGGTTGTCTAACAAGCCACAAAGATAAGATACCCTCGCATTTCCCTATCTATTCCCTCAAGCTTTACAACGTCAGACCCTTTCGGCCGCGAACATCACTGATGAAACATAATTTGCTGGAATGCGCATACGTCGCACTAACATTTTGATAATTGAACTTAATTTTCAATATTGACAATTATACTAGTCCTTTCACAACCATATCGTGACCACAAAAGAAATGTCACATTGCTTCATTTGTAAAGTATCTATTATATTCTATTATGAAGTGTGATACTTTTCGTATTTTATGTCAGATATTCATATCCCACCCATTCTGCTACGTCTTTTGGTACATTTTGGACATAATACGTTTCATACTTTTTGGCCATATTACATTGTTTAGACTGAGGATCACTGACGAGGGTTTAGTACCCGAAACGTGCATGTCTAGTCCATGCTGTAAATTTATCAGGTTTTAAATGATGCTATTGAAGTTAAAGACGTTTAACACTTGAACTACTTGGTGAGTGTCACTGCTGGTGGACCAAGAGTCCCCGAGGGCACATGTAGCCAAGTTCGATCAACTTTGGTTGATCGGCTGTCTCTTCAACGCATTTGAAATTTTCTGTTACAAAATTCCTTGAAATTTCTAAAACGTGGGTCCTGTAGCATCATATCCCACCCATTCTGCTACGTCTTTTGGTACATTTTGGACATAATACGTTTCATACTTTTTGGCCATATTACATTGTTTAGACTGAGGATCACTGACGAGGGTTTAGTACCCGAAACGTGCATGTCTGGTCCATGCTGTAAATTTATCAGGTTTTAAATGATGCTATTGAAGTTAAAGACGTTTAACATTCCTTCTTGCCTGAAGTGTAACTGCTATGTATTTCGGTACATTTTTGGACATCAAACTTTAAAATTCTTTGGCCATATTACATTGTTTAGATTAAGGATCACCGACGAGGACTAAGTACCCGAAACGTGCATGTCTGGCATATGCTGCAAAATTTATCTGCTCTTAAATGATGCTATTGAATTTTAATACGTTTGACATTTTCCTTCTGAGGTCTTATCTCAGCTGAATCAACAAAGTTTCTTTTTCTGTCTTTTATGTTATCACTAATAGGAAAAATCTACCAGAGAAATGCTTTAATTTTGTATCCGTAGTGAGGGCATCCTTACATGTTAAAAATTACTGCAGGCATTTATAGTTGAATAATAGTTTAAAGATTGACATAAGTGGGTTTTTTTCTTTCAGTACCAACGCCGCCACCACTTCTTACTCTTGGTAAGTTGGCATAAAATGATTAAAAAAATTATGGTATAAGTATCAGTTGCGTTGGTAATGTTTTTTGAGAAATTATCTACTTAGTCACTCCTTTAATATCTCAAAGTAATCAAACAGATTAATATTCATTCACTAGTAATCCAGATACCCCCGTTTAAATATTACATTCCCAATTCGAATTGGTTAATGGTCTAAGCACTAAACAAATATTAAACAAAAACTACAAGAAGTTTTGACGATGATGGTTTGTGAATGATTTCAATAGTGTACATGTAATTGATAAATTTACACTGCTAAAAAATCAAAGCAACTTTTATGGTGCAATAAATCTATTTGAACGAAATATTATTTGGAATCTTCAAGGCTATCTATTCATTTCTAATTATGCCTAAAGGTTTATCTGTTAGATACAGAAACAGGTAAATTTGGAATGCCAATTCAATATGGCTATATGCTTTTTGTTGATTACATGGAATAATCAACTGCAAATATCTGAATCATGCAAGCAAAAACCTTGCTTCAATATTTTTCCTTAGCCACGTATTTGGGAGATTTCTTCGCATTCTTCTGTTATATGTAATCCCTTTCAATTACCCATTATTTCGTCTTAGGTTCGAATCTATATTTTTTTCAAGATCACTAATACTACATCTATCTATCGTTTAAATATTCTTATAAGAATGTTATTTTGTTCAATGATGTCGAAGAGTTCCAACTCTCTACCTTCTCGAAGAAAATTCCAAACCAATTTACATGCACCAGACACGTGTTTTGAATATTTAATTCTCATCAGTGATGCTTTCAGTGGAGCCACCAAAAATAATTTCAGTAGCGCCCTCTTTAATTTGTTGAAGTTAGATTTTTACATTTACATTACAGAGAGAGCGCGGCTCCAAATTTCCTGTAGGGTCGATTCAGTAGCATATCCAAATAAAATCTATGTTCAAAATATCATTGGAGGGATGGTGCTAAGATGTTAAACTCCTTTAATTTCGATGATATTTATAGGTAAAATGGCTAGTTCTCGAAATAGCAAAGAAATATATATGATGTCACATTTATAAAAGGCCAAAAACAAAGCTTCTTTCATGTGAAAGAGCTGGTAAGAAGTAATTAATGCACTTGACAAACATCAGGCCACGGTGAACGATTTCAAATTCAAGTTCTAGTATCACCATTTTGACCTTCGATACTGACTTTTTTTAGGATTTAAAGATGTTGGTGAGAAGAATTCAGATGAATCCTAGTAAAATAAAACATAGTTGGTGTACTTTGACAATAAATATTCAAAAGCTTTGATGCGAAGTATCTTTGGGTCAGGTTTCAAAGAGTACTTCAAGGTATTGCAGACGGTCATTATTCTGTGTTACTCTTAAGGTATTCAATGGGTAATGAAGGAAAATATGCCAAAGACATTGAAATTTAGTTTATTCATCATTAAATGTCTTTCTGTGTCATATGCTATTTTAACAACTTTTGTATGTGCCTAGTATATATCGAAATGAGAAATATTTTGAAAAGGATCATTTTAGGATTTACCTCCCCTCGTTGAAAATACAGAAAAAAATTAATCGCAGAAAAACTAATTGGTGAACTTTTGATTTTTCAGCTAAATTTGATGAAATATATATATATATTTTTAGAAATGTTTGACCAATTAATGTTTGATGTCCCATCGTTCTGTTGAAAATTTTGGGAAAGATTTAATTTTTTCCATAGAGTTCAATGTAAATTGTAAGGGCCCGTAACTTTTGAAGTAACCATTTTTTCAGTATCTAAAATTGGTAAAAAAAAATTCCATTAAGTTTTTACTTTATAACTATGCTGTGATTTTAGGTCTCAGAATTCCATAAATGGATGACCCAATTACCTCTCATTACCCATTGAATACCTTAAATTGAGTACAGTTTACATCGATAATATCGATCGCTCTATGATTGCTGAATAGATCGTAGGGAAATTATAATAGAAAAATCTTAGGCAGAGCTATGCATGGACAATATTTCCTATAGTTCTAGTGTCAATATATACTCGACAAAAAAGAAAGGCACCACTTGATCTTCATTTTATAAAATGTATAGGTATTCTTTCCCTTTCCATCATAAATCTTAAGTATACGAGAAGGGAGGGGATCTCCAACAAGACCCTGTTGCAGCACCAACAGCAAAACACCTAAACACCCGATGCAAAGACACGAAGGACGAGTATAGTATGAGACGGAAAAGAGACATACGACATGTAAACATCAAACACAAAAGACTACACATAAACTGACGAGGCCAATGGGCAACCGGTGCCGAATTTGGACGACCATTTGTCACGCAAGTAGCAAATGGTGTGGTTATCCTTGATTACGTGCGCACAATCCCCTCACTTCTCCAATTACCCAGAGGTCTCGAAGAACGTAAAATTGTAGTGTAAAACAACCTCCTCACTGTAAGATGACTTCACACAAACAAGACCGCAAAACGTAGAGGCCCCAGAAACACGGATTAATATGTAAATGGATATAAAAAGAGGGAATGCGCAATGCAGTCCGAACTCATGTATATAATCACCCGAGGAGTCCGACTGACATTCAGAGAGGACAGGTGGTCGGGGCCCTGTCTTCTCTAAAGAGGTTTGGACAGGGCCCGTCATGGTGCCCCTTATTCTGTCAAACGCCAAATGAATCCGTCTTCATGATAAGGCACAGCGCCATAATAAAGACGCTTGGTTCAAAACGCAATGTCACAAAATGAATTTTAAGAATTCCGTTCACTTTTTAGAAATGATAAGAGCTGCTAAACCTATCCAAATGTGTTTATCCTCAGTAATTGAAGTGCTGGAAAATAAAACTTTAATCAAATATCTAACTAAATATTTATGATCAATTGACAAAAAAATCACTATATAATATGATGTGCGTTTCTTTTTTTTTTGTCGGGTATATATAAGCACTTCGTAAGTAAATGAAACAATTCTCAATTTCTAACGGTATACCACTAACAATTACAATTAAGTTATTGCAGTAATACATACCTATTGAGTCTTTGCGGAATACAGAGTTTCTTCCCCTTACAGACGGTATCTGACGTAAAACCATTGTGACGTCATGCAAATGGTATGGTAACGTCGATTTTATACCGTCATTTCCCAGACTTTTAAGACTGTTTCTATAGAATTTGATGACGTCATAATCAGTCTACGTCAGATACCGTCTCAAATGGGAAGTAACTCTGGTTTTCGAAAATAGCGAATATAATGTGTGTGAACTACCAAATCATGCAACTTCAAGATACCTCGATGTTTTAACTGAAGTTGATTATATAAATATTTCGGCTAGATGTGACAAATGAATAAGAAAATCATTAACCGATACATACGAAGGTTTCCTACTCATACATTGATCTTCTTTTAAGAAGTATTTTTAGAAATATAATAATAATATGGAAGCGTAATTTTTGTTCTGTTTTATGGAAACAAGTTGGTGCAATGATATTTACATTGATTCTTCATCTCTGTTTGACTTTCTGATTATAAATTCTCGTTTTAAGTATATTTTTCATTTGAAAAGGTATATGTAGAGACGAGTTTGGGAACTGCCTGGCTTATGGACTTGACGTATGCAGTAGCTATCGCCTGTGGTCTATAAAGAACTGTGCGAGGTTTTGCGGTTTCTGCCATGGTAACGAAACAAGAAAAACTTTTCGATCATTAATCATACTGAAGTGTTCCAACTCTATATCCTCTTGATGAAAACTTTTAACCAATTTTCATGCATCAGACATGCTTTTCGAATATTAAACTCTCATCAGCGATGCCTCTAGCCAAAGTGCCCCTTATAAGCCGCCCACATTCATTTTACTAACGCCCTCTGGTTTTATTTTTAGAATTTCAATTTCTCTATTTACCTTACAGAGAGTGCACGGTTCAAATTTTCATCTAGGGTCGATTCAGTAGCATATCCAAATAAAATCTATGTTCAAAATAACATTTGAGGCATGTTAACCTCTTTTAATTTCGCTGATATTTTTCGATGACAAGTTTCAAAATTAGCAAACAAATATATATGATGTCAAATGGATAAAGGGCCATAACAAAGCTTCTTTTAGCCGACAGAGGTGGAGAAGTAATTAAGGTGGCTCCACACACCTACCCCCCAAAAAGATCCTCTCGTTTAATTTTTCTGAAACTCTCAGAATTTGATAATTGGTATGGATTAAATTTTGCAAAGTATGAACAAAATCGAACCTACGTAACTGTTTTCATGACGCTTTGAATTTTGGTGGTTTTGGGGTTTCTCTTCTATTTTTGCCAACGTTGCCAATTTGAAGAAAGTATGCTGATTTTCAAAATATTTTGCTGAATTTATGAATGTTTTTATTATTTAACTTTATATTCAAACTATTTTTCATCTTTAAACAAAGAAATTGAAATAAACTAGGAAAATGGAGGAATTATTACAAATTTAAGATCATCTAGGAGGTTAAAAACTCGTTTTTCGATCGTCATTTTTTTTGACGTTATATGCCTATTGCATGAAATTCCATCGTTCAATTTTCTTGAAACAAATATCAAATGATAAACTATTGTATATGAAGTATTTCTATGCAATATGAACAAAATCGAACCTAGCGAACGGATGTAATGATTATTTTTGTAACCCACCCCCTTAATTTTTACGTTGCAATCCATATTCATTCGACGTTATACAGTATATTGACGTCAGAGGTAGGAGTTAATCAGCGTATGACTACATGAATTTGTAGGAATTCTGGACAGAAAACGGTCTTAACGGAAACCTTACAAAGCTTTCATTGTGTGTGTCCATATATATACGAGATTCTTGATATGTCTAAACAACAAAAGGTCACCCCCCTCAAAGAAATTTAGGAAAAGAGAGAGTAAAAAGCGCGAATATAGAGGGAGGAAGACTCAAAATTAAGTACTGATGCACTCTCATCCTGATAATTTTTTATTTGGTGAGGCAGGGGCAGAGTTCTCAATAATCTTTAAAGAAGGGGGCGATTCTGAAAGAGATTTTGCGATTAATCAAAGTGCCTTTACTAAGAAAGTAGGCGTCAGTTTTTCTCAAAGTAGGTCATGACAAATAATCGGGTACCGACTTGGGGAGGGGCTAGGCGCTGTTTCGTATACATTTAGGGACAGGGAAGAAATAATTTTCTCTGACGTTTATGAATAAGAAATTTTAAAAGACCAGGCTATATGTTAAAGTCAGAGTTATCTATCACATGAACAATTATTAGGCTTGGATTTGATTTTTGATTATTTGCTCAAATTCAAAATAGGACGCCCTTATTCTATTTCCTCTTTATTTTTTCAAACAAATTCGGCGATATTCGACCCCATTCCCCCTCCCTGGAATACATATGTTTCCCCTCCTGTCAGAGAAATTTACCCCCGTGCATATGAAAGGTTTTTTATATGGCTAAAACCAATTAAAAGTAGTGTGTATTATTTAACAAAATCAGAGATATACGGCAGTATGAATCTGAGAGGAGGGAAAAAGTAAACGAAAACTTATTTTTATGGACGTCATTCACCTCGCTCGTTCTCGGTCATGCGTGTAGTTATCTGCATAATGGATACATCTTTGAATAAAGCAGGATTGATACTGAAATTCGTTCGCTTTTACTTTGAATAAAGAAACTTAGTTCGATAACATTTCGCTGCAAAGTAGGAAAGTTTACAAAATTGCAGAAAAATTCCTCTGATCATAGATAATCAGAGATACAATACTTTAAATATCTGATCCATTATATCACTAAAATATCCAAGAAATAGCCTGTTATACATATAGTTAAACTAATATTTTCTTATTCGATTTTATTTCAAAGCAACATGTTGTTGAATTTCCGAGGATGACGTTATAAAAAGGAAACTTTTACAGCGATATAGCCAGGGGTCTCATTCATGTATCTTTTAATACGTATAAATCAAACGATAAATCTAGCTAAAATTAATTACGTTCAGATTGTAAACGATAATTCTCTGGTTTCATCGATACCAAACTTGCAGAAATCTGTTCTGAAATGAGCGAAATAGAAGAGTTTGAACGCCGAAAATTCCGAGCGCCGTGGACACCTCATATTCATCGACGAGTTCACAATATTTATTTGGCGCGTTATCATGACGTCATTATCATAATGACGTCAATATCCTTGGTAAGAGAGCCTCCGAAAAGACTATATATTCGGATACTCTGTGGAGCCACCTTAATACACTTAACAAACATCAAGTCATGGGAAACGATTTTACCTGCTCCACACTGCAACAAGAAATAAGTTCCAACTTATTGAAAAAAATGTTAAACCAATTTTCATGTACAAGACACGCGTTTCGAATATCAAACTCTCATCAGCGATGCCTCCAGCCAAAGTGCCTAAGTGTTATTCAAAATGAAAAAGTTTTATACAAAAGAAAATGACTCTATATCTATTACTAATTCATGAGCAAATCAAAGAATACGGAGTAATATACCATGAGCAAATAGAAAGATGAATACTGCTAGAGATTCTTCTTCGCATAAAATGGAGAAAACAATATGAAAATTAAAGCGTTGTAATGAAACACAAACAATATAATATGCTATCTTTAAAACCTTCATTGAAATGGATTGCATTACTGTATACTATGGATTTTTTTAAACGTAAGTGTGTATATTTTTCGATTATTTATACAGCACATTCGATTTATAAATTAGCACATTTGCTTAAAACTGAAGTTTTATATATATTTTTCATTTTTTTTGTTTAAAGGTTCTCAAACTCCTCCACCACTTTGTAAGTAATATTTTTTTTTCAAATCACACGAGTACTTCTATCAACACTGCTTACAACATAATTACAATCTGAATGCTCGACGTCGTAGCAACATTTCGTTCATGATATTCTTTAAAAGGACTAGACCAAAGACCATAAGTATCGAACATATTCGTTTAAATTAAAAATAAACAATTTTTTAATTTTATTCACTTGTGCCTGTTTTTTTTTTTGTATGAGATACATGAATATATCAAGGTTTCACTACTCTACTTAAGAAATGACTGTAATATTTTTTCTGTCTATCGATGTATAGGACAGAAAAATCATTACAGTCATTTCTTATAATCTAATTAAATAACTATTTGATTATCTAGTATATTTTGCAATTGACGTCATTTTAAGTAGAATTTTTGATTTCAAAGTTCAAAACCGGCGACGTAATATTTGAGCAGGCCTAACGTAGCAGCGCTCGACGTTAGTGACGTCATAATAGGCGACATTGTCTATACAGCTATAGATAAAATTTAGCTCCGAACGTTTGTACAGGCGTTATACAGACACTACGGAAATAATTAAATTATATCGATTATCATCTTTAGGTTTCAAGCATAAATGAAAGCTGTCAGTGTCATTTTGTTATTACAGCTAAGATCACCTCTACCCCGATGGCAACATCAACTACGCGAAAACCTCAAGGTAGAATATAATTTTGATTTATTCACTAACTTTTACAATACCACGGCAACGATTTTCTTTATCCTTACGAAATATGACGAACAGATAATAAACAAGGGAATATTTGCATCTCTTTATAATTTGTTTCGAACCATGGCATGCGAAATAATTTATGATTGTTCTACTTTTGCATAATTTTTAGAACTAAAGTCTTATCGGGCATCTTGATTCATTTCTGAATATTGTGTATTCCGGGGCTCGCGACTGTTCCAATGGAAATTCTAATGAATTTGCCTTACACCTCGATTTTGAGACTTTATAATTGATGGTAACTTCTTCGATATTTATTCATCTAGTACATGTCAAGTTTTAGGATCACTAAGCTGTTCATCATCACCAAGTGACATCATAATTCTCTTGGACACACAATTTGACACCATAGACAAGTTCAAGCAACAGAAAAGTTTCCTATACAAATTTATGGATGGTCTTGATTATGGCGACCGGAAAGTTCAAATTGGAATAGCAACTCCATCGTCGAGAAATGGCAGCAGAATATATTTGAACCAGTATCATACAAAGTCGGATATCTTAGCACAAGTCAATATGGTATTTTGAAGATGGTTCTGTCAATACTTGATACATCGTTTCTTTGTGTTTTACGTGTGTTTATTTAAATACCAATTGTTCAGAATACTTGCGTCTATCAATTTCATCCATTCACTCAAGTGGCAATTATAATCAAATCACAAATCCACTTTTCAGACGTCAGAATAAAAATCATATCAAGATAAAACTTATTGAAATATCAATATACATATATATAATGGCGCATTCACAAAAGACACACTTATCTAGATACCTCCCTTAAAACGCCCGCAAAGAAATCGATATAGCACATGTACACACATATAAGCACACGAAATAATACTACAGGACATGAACTTCAACGTTGAATAGATGATTGAACGCTGAGGAAACAATGCAAAAATACCTATAAAAGTATTAAAATATTTTAAAATAGGTAACTATATAGAAACAAGGTAAGACAAGTTTTAAGGGATTTCATATTTGCTTGTCTTAAGGCATACTTTGCAACAAAGCTCAGATGATTCTTATATTCTTTCAGATTGTACGTTTGACCTTTTTGATACATTTGACATTCCTATTATTAGAACATTTTAACACGTTTTTGAATGTTTTCTATACCTTTGCAAGAATTTTATTCATTCCAGTATATCTTCTTATCAGCTCCAGGCTAATGGCAGAAATTCTAGTCAAGGAATTGCTCAAATCGTCGATGAGATGTTCTCAACCTCTCATGGAGATAGACAACACGTACCAAATATTCTGCTTATGATAATCGATGGTCACAACGGGAAATACCAACAAAGTGTTGCTCAACGACTACAGCACAGTTGGCCGAAATACTTCCTATTCTCAAGTTGAAGATCTTGTTACTATGCGGTCTGATGCCTTTAATGTCAATACCATCGGCGATATAATGAATATAAGTGATGTTGTAAAGCGTCAATATTGTGCAGGTAATGACAAATAAGTACAAAAATGTTACTCGAAAAATGATCTAACCAAGGGCATACAAGACCAGGATAAAACCAGAAATGAGGCACCAAAAAAAAAAAAATAAATAAATAAAAAATTAACCAGAGAAGTGAACTCCCTGCGAAGGAGTCAGATCAGGTGCCTAGGAAGAGTAAGCATCTCCTGCTTGCTTAGCTTCGGATTTAGATACCCGTATATGTTCGGATATCGTTATAAACAAGGCGTTCAACCTTTATAAGCTTCATATGTCGATATCTAACAACAAATGTAAAATATTTTGGAAAATATTTTATGAACTTTTTAAGGAGTCATGTTTACGGTTCTCTTTCGCCTCTTTGTTAATATTCGCCTACAAATAGGTGTTATTGCTCAATTCTGTACTGCAATTTACAACTCAATGAATAGGATAACATTCAGGGTCTATTTTAAAGTTCGTTTTACAGTTAAAATTGGTGAATCAGGCATCCAGTTTCCACAATCTAATGGCAAATTTTTCGAACCTTTTTATATAGATACAGTTAAATAATCATAACGTTTGCTTCATTTTAAATATGTTTTAATTGCTTCCATATCGATCATTTGCTATGTTTTTATTCTTTAGTTCCTTCTAAACGAGGTTCCTCTTATTTCTGTTTCAATCAGGGAAGGGGGAAATGGATCTTATGTCCTCTTTTAGGCATTGGTAATTGTCTTGTCGTATCAATATCAAGCATTGTATTTTGGTTGTGCATATTGAACTATTAGTGATCAAAATTAAATCTTGAAATATGATATATAAAAAGATTTCAGTTGTATCTGGGTTTGGCATATGGAATGTTAAACGTCTTCAAATTCATAGCATCATTTAAGAACAGATAAATTTGCAGCTTGGACCAGACATGCACGTTTCGGGTACTTAACCCTCGTCAGTGCACCTCAATCTAAACAATGTAATATGAAGTCATTTTAGCAATTCCTTATCCATTTATCCCTTATCCATTTGTCAAATATATAATAATTCTCACAATAAGTTTTCCAGAAAAAAGTATATATTACTCATACAGGAAATGATTGTTCAATATTATCAAAAACACACGGATACCTTTGTAGGTATCAATTTCCTCAGGAAGATTTATGAATTAATTTCGATTTTTTTTTCAGTTATAAAGAGGACATGTGAAAATGACTCAAAAAGTATTTGTCATTACCAGGATGTGTGTAGTAATATAGCATTACAGATGAAGTGTAGATATACATGTAAATTATGCTGAATAAAATTAATACCATTTCATTTTCATATTATTTCTTGTTAGTTTTCCTCTTAGGTACCAGAACATCAATTTTAGCAAAGAAATTTTAATAAATATACGATTTGACAGGGTAGTACCGTAATTGTCCATGAATGTTCTCAACTTCTATAGCTTGTTCCTAGCATGGCATCAAGATAGAGTAGGCTTTCCCTCAACCCGTGAGCATGTCCTTTTTCTGAGATTTGCAATATATGATTTGAAAATTGTAAGAAATAGTCAACCTTAAGCAGAAAACAATGCAAACGCACCGAACCCGCGGTCCAACTCCTCCGAACCCCCTTATGTTGGGTTGAACATGGTGAATATGCATCACTGGGGACAGACTAGCTTTTAGCATTAATCGAATGCCATGGTTTGCATTCCGCTTTATTTAGATTCTCTCTGTGTCTGCCTTGAGTATCATTGATGAAACATTCTTAAGATTCGCAAAATGGAGAACTGAAGTTATTAATCTAAACCATATCTATGGGGGGACAGGGAGTACATCACTCCCCCTCCCATCCCATAACATCCTCCTCCCTTTCACCCTCCCCTTCCCCTATCGCCCACTTTTCCCTCCTTCCGCCCCTTCCCTCCCCCTTTCTCCACCTCTCTCCGTCCCTCCCATTCCTTCCCCCTCCCTTTCACCCTGTCAACCCCCTCATCTATTGAAGAGAAACTAGGAGCAATAAACTTAAAAAAGAATCCAATTTCGAGTTAAGATCGCCTCAAAAACAACTGATGAGAATTTAATATTCATAACATTCATGTCTGGTACACAGCACTTTAAAATGTCTACTCGGAAGGCTGCTTTCATGCAGTATGTATAATTTGGAATTACTATCTGCAATATTCTTTATGAATTATGTAGTTAATCGGATTATGTTCACACAAATCTCCCACTCATATGAACATATGGAGGTATTCTAAGTTACATGGCTGATGAAAAAAAAAACAAAAACAAAAATAAAAACGAAAGAAAAAACAAAAACAAAAACAGCAAAAACAAAAACATAAACAAAAAACAAAAATTACATGAAATAACGATCTAGAAGGTAAGATGCAGGGACATTCAGTAACTCTGTGAAAAAAATATGAACAGAATATGGCATACGTTCCTGCTGTGCGGGCTAGAATGAGTTTATCCGTCCAACTTTCTGATAGGATAAGGACTAGGAAAAGTTTGTATCGAACTATTTTTGTTTTGTTTTCAGTGTTCAAATATAAAGCAGCGACACATTTATCACACTTTCATACAGTGCCGCATGTAAAATCGACAAGGTAGTTTTGTTTCATTCAAAAATGACAAAATTCAGCATCGATACTTTCTTTGATAATTTTGAAACAAATTAGAAATACTATTTCATACACTTGTCGTAATGACTACAATCCTCGTTCAACAGATGAATTCATTTTTCACAATCTGATTTGTATCTTCAAAAACGTACATGAATACTCTTTATTTTATAAACCGCGATAATGATAAGGAATTTGATTATTACACAACATATCTTATGCCAATCCATCAGCTATTTACTTGTTTCTTGAATAATTGAACATTGAACTTATATCACAATGTGAAACCGTGTCATTATACATTGTATAAGAACTAAAGTTGTACAAGAGAGATAAGCAATTCAGGTCAGAAATTCATGCCATGGCGTCGACGGTGTTTCAATTCTTGGTTGTTTGTTTACTATCGGTGTCAGTAAAATGCATAGAGAAAAGATTCTTTTTCGATTCATTATCAAATCTTTTGAAGCCATATGTGAACCTTAACAGCAGTGAGTATCGGCAACGGATTTGTTTATCATTTTTCGAAGTTTGATATCCTGTAGTTCCGGATGTAATGATTTATTTATTTATTTATTTATTTATTTATTTATTTACTTAATCATTTATTTATTTACTTAATCATTTATTTATTTATTTATTTATTTATTTATTTATTTATTTATTTATTTATTTATTTATTTATCCGTTCGGTATCATGTGTTGTATATTTTATGACATCCATTATTAATTCAAGCCCATTGGGAGAGATTAAAGACGGATATAAGTGAAAAGAAAATCTGATAATTATTTTCTTACTTCTTTTTTTTTTCTAGTGATGTAAATGTAAAAAAAAAGATGTTTATCAAAAGATTTTTTGAAAATAAAATCAGAATTATCATACAGTAATTGAGTATTTACTTCCAGGTTTGTCAAATTGCAAATCATCTTACGCCGATATAGCATTCCTGCTTGACACCAGTAGAAGTGAGTCGTCAGATGACTTTCTTCATCAGAAACAGTTTATATCTAATTTTATCAACTCCTTAGATGTCGGGCCTCATCAAGCACAGATTTCTGTCGTTACGTATTCTACACATGCTTTCATACACTTTTACCTGGATCAATACGACAATAAAGCAGATGTCCTTCAACATATAGATTCTGTAAGATTAACATTTTTTTTTCCATTTGTCAAATACCAAAAGGTGATTGGAAAGGTTACGCACCAGGATTCTGTTTGCTGCCAATGTGACCTCTGTCCGTCCCAGGCTGACTTCTGTTGCTAATTCCTGTCAGTGTTTTTGTTGGTTTTGTTGTCCATGTTTGATTTTGTCTTACCTAGTTGTACCTGGTCATGCTGCCCCTTGTCACTGTGAATATTTCTGTAAAGTCTCTGTCTATTTCGCTTTATTGTTAGTTTAGGGAGGCAAGATGTTCCATTTTAAATAATTTGAGATTAAAGCTACCGAAGGAGAATGCCATTCAATCGTAATCAAGAAGAATGGAGGGGATCTCCAACAACAACTGGTCGCAGACCCCCAATAGCAAAACCAAAATACAAAAACACAAAGCAGACACGCACAGAAAGAGATGCAAATGGTACAAGTGAGTCAAAGAAGATCCTGACGAAAATTCAACAGCGCTCACAATAGAGCACCAAATTAAGCATCGACGGACCCCCAGCAACTTAAATCAAGTCAAAGGAAGTCAAATCACATAGAAATATCAAACCCGAATGGCTACACATAAACCAACGAGACCAATGGGCAATCCTTGCCGACTTAGGATGGCCATCCGCCACGTCAGTAGCAGACGGTGTAGTTATCCTGGATTATGCACCACCCTCCAAATTTGCCGATTACCCTGAGGTCTCGAAGAACGTACAATTGTGGTGAAAAAATACCTTCTCACTGTAAGATGAACATACAAATAGACAGCATGACGCAAGGGGCCCAAAAGTAGAAGGCGAACGAAATAAAGTCAGTGATCTGCCGGCTGTAGCGAGTTCATACATGTGATCACCCGAGGAGTCCGACTGACCACTTGGTGAGTGTCACAACTGGTGGATCAGGAGTCCCCGAGGGCATATTAATTTGATGAGATCAATGATGAGGGTTAGGTACCCGAAACGTGCATGTCTGATCCATGCTGAAAATTTATCTGTTCTTAAATGATGCTATTGAATTTGAAAACGTTTAACATTTGTGCCACTTGGTAAGTGTCACTGCTTGTGAACCAGCAGTCCCCGATGGCACATATAGCCAAGTTCGATCAACTTCGCTTGACCGTTTCCTCAACGCATTGGAAAATTCGGTTATCAAAATTTCTTGAAATGTCTAAAATATGGGTCCTGCAACATCATATTCAACCTATAATGCTACAGTTTTCGGAACATTTTTCGACAAAATATGTTTCACACTCTTGCTCATATTAAATTCTTTAGATTGAGGATCACTGACGAGGGTTAAGTACCTGAAATGTGCATGTCTGATCCATGCTGAAGATTTATCTGTTCTTAAATGATGCTATTGAATTTACCATTTAACATTTGTACCACTTGGTAAGTGTCACTGCTGGAAGACCAGGAGTCCCCGAGGGCATATGTAGCCAAGTTGGATAAACTTCGCTTGATCGTTTCCTCAACGCATTCGAATTGTTTTTAAGTTTCTTAAAATTTCTCTTCGTAAATGATGCTATTGAATTTGAAGACGTTTAACACTCAGAAAGGACAGGTGGTCGGAGCCCTGTCTTCTCTAAAGAGGTTTGGATAGGGCCCGTCATGGAATCCAGTCGTACGTAACAGTAAGTCAGAGTTCAATTCTTAAGAATGCGCTGGTACTTGGCTGTAGATTGGTCCAGTACCAAGCAGGTGTCCGTCTGGTGACGGAATGATCATATCCAAGGTAAAGGAGTTTGATAATTTCGATGGTAATTCTGTCTATCTTTGATCCTGCTTATTTTGTTAATTATGTCATCATAAAATGCATGTTGTGATATACCTAAAGTAATATACTCTGTTGCTTGTATCGAACCGAATTTCAAAAGAAGTTAACAATATTTTTTTAAGATTTCCAGAAAGTCTTTACTAGTTTGTGAAAGCAAAAACCTTGATCAATATGGAAAGAGGGATCACACATGCTTTATAAGATGTTACCACATGATAAAGGCTAAGAAAACCTAAAAATATGAATTTAATTGGTGTCTGATGCAATGAAATATGATTGAAAGTTTCTTGAAGAAGGTAAAAAAATAAAGAAGACACTTCCATTTATCTATCATCAAAACTTATTTGCCTAAACGTTTGCAGTGTTGACACTTTAATTTGCCCTCTGCGATTCGGTGTTGAAAGAGTAATGATTACTTCTTTCAAGCTCTATCGCATGAATGAAGCTTTGTTTTGACTCTTAATCATTTGGAAATTACATATTACTTTGCTATTTCGGGAATTTGTCTTTTCATCCAAAACATAATTGATATTAAATGAGATTAACATCTCGTAGGTTTGTGTGTAGTCCTTTGTGTTTTATGTTTCTGTGCGTTGATGTTCCTGGTCCCTTTTGCATCTCTTCCTGTGCTTGTCTTCTGTGTTTTTTCATTGGGTGTTTTGGGTTTTTGCTGTGGGTGCTGCAACCTGGTGTTTTTGGAGATACCCTCCTTTGTTTTCTAATTGATTATGTATCAGAAGCCGGGTGTCATGTTAAACGTCTTCAAATTCAATAGCCTCATTTTATAACAGATAAAATTTCAGCATGGACCAGACATGCACGTTTCAGGTACTTAACCCTCGACAGTGATCCTCACTCTAAACAATTTAATTTTGCCAAATAGTTTGAAAATTATTATGTCCAAAACGTTACCGAAAGACGTAGCATGATAGGTGGGATATGATGCTACAGGACCCACGTTTTAGAAATTTCAAGAATTTCTTTTTGATAACAGAAGTTTTCAAATCCGTTGAAGAGACGATCAACCGAAGTTGATCGAACTTGGCTACATGTGCCCTCGGGGACTCCTTGTCCACCAGCAGTGACACTCAACAAGTTGTTCAAATGTTAAACGTCTTCCAATTCAATAGCACTATTTTTGAACAGATAAAATTTCAGCATGGACCAGACATCTCACGTTTCGGGTACATAACCCTCGACAGTGATCCTCAATCTAAACAATGTAATATTGCCAAAGAGTTTGAAATTTATTATGTCCAAAACGTTACCGAAAGACGTAGCATGATGGGTGGGATATATATACTACTGATCTCAAGTGAGCGATATAGCGTATGGGCGACTTTGGGACTGGATTTTTCATCTCTGAAATGACAGACCAAACTTTCATGAGCCGGGCACTCTTGACTAATTCTTAGCATTGTTTCATAACAAGGTATGAATATATTTCATGTGAGAATGTCTTTTTTATTATTATCAATATCATCATTAACATATTGTTTGGAAAATGCATCGATATAATAAAGTACCTATAGCACTTTGAGTCCTAGAATCAAAATGGCTATTTTATTTGTCATTTTCATGTTGTTTCATCATTCCTTGCACATTATTCATATCTTTCTGTTCTGTTCAATTGGGCCTTTCTTGAGGGTACCTGTAAAGTGCGAAACGAAACGAAACAAAAACGAAACCAAACCAAACCAAACAAATCGAAACGAAACGAAACAAATCGAAACCAAACCAAACAGATCGAAACGAAACGAAACAAAACGAAACGAAACATATCGAAACGAAACGAAACAAAACATAAAACTTAAAGAAAATGTGAAAAAGAGGAAAAATCGCCGAGAACGAATATTTCAAGAAGGGTCAGGAGGTACCACTCTCCTCCTCCCGCCCCCTCCCCGTGGGGGGGGGGGGGGTCTTGGGCAGTCAAAACAAATGTTTAAACTTTAAAGTGCAAATTGGTACAATAGTGAAGTTTTTTGGGTTATTTCCTTTTTAAAACCTTGAAAAAAGAAATAGACCTGTTTATATGAAAAGCTAAGGTAGGCAAAGCGAGCCTGAAGTATTTGAAAAATGAATTGAAATTTGCGGCGAGCGAAGCGAGCGGGAAAATTTTTAAAGGTATATAAATGTAGATGAATTTCGTTGTAATTTTTAAAATTGAGATTATGTACATGAACGCATAAGAGTAAGATTATTTATATTAAAAGTAATTTCCTAATTTTTTTGGGTTACTGTTCCCCTCCCAATCATCTGTCCCTCCTCTCGCCCCCTTTCCTCTCCTCCCGCCCCTTTCTCTCCCCTCCCTTTGTCCCTGTCCACCCCCTCATTATTGCATTCAACCGTCAGTTATTGTGGCTGGAGGATTTTTTTAAAGAATCAAAGTTGACGATGAAAACATGATATATACGGTATATAGCACAATTGCATTTTTTAAAAAGGAGAGTGAATGGGATGAATAACCTCGTCATAGACGGAAAAATATTATTTAGCAGGGAGGAATCTAGCGCAGAGGAAACGGAACTGTTCCGTTATGTGTATTTGAAAATTTTATCAGAAAAAAAACTGGGGGGGGGGGGGGACAATTCGTTTGAAAAAGGATAAGATTTTTTTTCCTGAAATGTGCCCCCACCCCGTTTTATGATCTCATTACGGTGTCATAGCGTCATAGCGTCCCCTCCCTTTTATTCCTCTTAAATACATGAATGGCATTTGACATTTACTTTTGTCAACCTTGACTCTTTCAAGAAACCCTCTCGGCGCTATTTACAAATGTAGAACTCTTGGATTAAGGCAATATTACATGCTGATCTTGTCTTGAAATATTCGTTCTCGGCTACTTTTCCTCTTTTTCTTATTTTCTTTAAGTTTTATGTTTTGTTTCGTTTCGTTTCGATCTGTTTCGTTTCGTTTCGATCTGTTTCGTTTCGATTTGTTTCGTTTCGTTTCGATCTGTTTCGTTTCGATTTGTTTCGTTTCGTTTCGATTTGTTTCGTTTCGTTTCGATTTGTTTCGTTTCGTTTCGTTTCGTTTTTGTTTCGTTTCGCACTTTACAGAGACCCCTTTATTGAAAATTGTATTATTTTTACACAGATGGGCTATATTAAAGGCAGCACACATACATGGGAGGCATTGGACTTTCTTCATGATTATATTTTTGTACAAAAAAATGGTGACCGAAGAACTGCACCAAACATTGTAGTCATTCTGACAGATGGACATTCCCAGTACCCGTACGATACTTACTTTGAGGCTGAAAAACTCCACGATGAAGAGGTTAAAATTTTTGCCGTCGGTATTGGAAATGACGTTTCGGAGAACGAATTGTTAAACATTGGTGGGGACAGGGAACATGTTTTCCATGTAAAAAGTTCCGATCTTTTAGGGGACATACAAAAGGCTTTACACACGCTTTATTGTGACGGTGAGTGAAATTGAAGTTTTCTCCAAATACGTAAAAATTAGCTGGCTATTTAGAACTCCGTTAAATTAGATGAACTTTTAATCATTTACATTTTTATTAATATGATGATGAGCTACAAAAATAAGTATTAAAAAAAACTTTTTAACCATTTACTTTACTTGCTATAATTAACATATCTTAATTTCAACAATTTCACTTTTCAAAGAATATATAACTTTGCAGTCAATTATCTCTGGAGAAATTAAAATAAGTTAAGAGTTAAGTTAAGAGTTAACTTTTATCATACAGGGTCAATCTTTATTTACAGAGTTAAATAGATAATTATCGTTGAAGGAAAATATCTACATGATAAATCATATTGTTTTCAGCAATGGCAGGTACAATATGTGATAACAAGATAGGGAACTGCGATCATTTCTACCACGCGTGTTCATCCGATATGTACCGGCTCTGGGCAGAGGAGAATTGTGCGAAATACTGTGGATTTTGCAACCGTAAGATTAAAGGTTTTTTGTATCCAACGGAGAGTACATATGCATTTATTTACGGGGAATAATCAAATCAAAACTGGCCACTCGTGTAGAATAAGAAATTCAGTTTGACGCTAAATTAAGGACCATATTGTAATCAAAGGTTTCTCTTCCAAAATACAATTGAAAATTTGCTTTCTGCCAAGAAATAAAAAAAATATGCAAAATTGTATATGGAAACTATGCGACCAGAGTTTATTCGGAGTGTTGTATTTACCTAGAATGATCAATAATTATGTTGCAGATATACTTACATGCAGAGAATCCCGGGGGGGGGGTTTAGTTAAATTTCATAATTTAATTCCATATTTGATGTGTGTTTTACCATTAATCAGATATTCAACTAAGGAGTTCAGATCTTATCTACCATTTATTACTTTGATAGAAAATATGAAATCCAAACTTACTTTGCCAAATTAAAAATAAGTTTTTTGGTTACGTTTTTTAAGATTAGAATACAGAGTTTCCATTTTCTCTCTAATTTATGCTTTTCTCTATTGCAATAATAGTAAAGATCAGCATTCACAGATAGATAATAGCAAAACCATGGTTGTATGTAAACGTCTTCAAATTGAATAGCATCATTTAAGAACAGATAAATTGGCAACATGGACCAGACATGCACGTTTCGGGTACTTAACCCTCGTCAGTAATCCTCAAATCTAAACAATGTAATATGCCAAAAAGTATGAAAGTTACTATGTCGAAAAAGCGTACCGAAAGACGTAGTAGGATAAGTGGGATATGATGCTACATGACCCACGTTTTAGAAATTCCAAGAAATTTTGATAACAGAAATTTAGAATGCGTTGAAGAAACGATCAACCGAAATTGATAGAACTTGGCTACATATGCTAGAACTCAACAAAAACCCCAATAAAAAGGATATATGGGAAACTGATGTCTTAAGCGTTACGCCCAGATGAATTTTTCGTTAGTTCTAGACAAAAGTTAAGCAACTGTGATACTGTTTTAATTCAAAATGCTGGTTTTATAAAATATATTTGAAAATTATGTATCATGATATAGATCTGACTTTTCCCTTATTACCTAATTTAACCAAATAGTATTATGCAACTTATGTAAATCGGAATCGAATAGGGAACAGGTATGACTTAAACAATTAAAGTAAGACATTATTTTCATTGAGTTGATTCATTTCATAAAATTCGCTGTTAAATTTGATTTCAATGAATCATATTGTTAAATGTTAATCCAATGAAATTGAATACTGATATTCAATTAATCATATTGTTAAATGTTAACCCAATGAAACTTATTCTTCGTTATTTTCCCTCAACAATACCTTATTTTGATTTACAGCTCTATCCAAGCTATATGTTTTATATTCGAGATCATTTTAGTTTTTTTATGTTAACAAAAGAGGTAAAGTTTTCTACAACAGAATTGATATTTGATATTTTTTTCGAAAAGTTATCTGTGCTACCGTTTCAGTAGGGCGGCCAAGCCGGATTTGCACGTGCGGCGTAAAAAGGAAAATGTGAGTCCGCGAATGCATGACGCACTCTTTCTCGTCGGAGAAAATATGGACGCCTTCGAATTTTGGTCCTTTTCCGAAAGCTCTAGACAGCACAATTTTTTATTTCAGCAAGTAAAATATCGACGAACTTTTGCTTTTAGCTTTATATTTTACCCTCAATTAGTTTATTTTAGACAAACCTCACATTTTAATTACTAAATCGATGATTGAAGTTGGCTAAATTTTCCCGGGAAAAAATGCCCCAAAAAGTGGAAAATAAAAATGAGGTACAAAAAAATGGTCCCTCACAGATTTTTATAATATTTTCAAAAAATGACATTCACATCGGCATCTTTCAAATATCAAAAAATTACAGAACCACTTTTTCATATATTGAAATAATTCCCGTTTGAAATCAGCTGGTGTTAGCTTCGTTTCGGCATGCGCAGAATCACGATTTTGCACCCAATACACATTGAACGTGTGTCACATTGTAAACATGAATGAGTATACTTTATTCGGAGTTTAAAGTATTTCATGTATGAAAAAGTATAGCTGTTGGATGATTTTTATCTCGTGAACTCATTTCTAACCTTGGATGTACAATTAAGAAGAGATTAATGAAGATTTCAAGCTGTTTTTGTCCAACCCGACTTCACGAAGGCCGATGTCAGTGCAGTGCCAGTGCAGTGTCGGTGTGATGTAAACTTGATGACGCAAAAACACGGTACGACTTGTGTACTTCACATACATGTAGTACATGTACTTTCTTCAGTTTAGCTGCTTGTTTTTATAGTGAAATGGATACTAGGCCGATGCCTCGATGACGAAATTAATCTAGGAACCATTGAAAACATCGACTTTTTCCTCAAGCTCAAGGTAAATAAACAAATTTGTAAACAAATATCTTTTCTCTCTCACACACATACATACACACACTTTACTAATACTACCAAGATTTGTAATAATTTTCAATCACTGAACTGATCAGGTTATTAAGTTCATTTATGTGCCTTTATTTTGACCAACCAAGCCTACCCCCCCCCCCCCCCCCCCACCCACCTCATTGGGCCTAATTAAGCAAATTTTTTTTTGTATTTTAAAAAAGTACATTATGTCATTCACAAGTATACATGATATTATAAATGTATTTTTTTTCATTCAGAATATAAAGAGAAAAGAGATTGATGGGGGGGGGGGGGGAATTGTGAAATAGTGAAATTGTATCAAAATAAACAAATAAATAAATGAGTAAATAATAAATGAATGACTTAAAACTAATTGAAAATGTATTACTTTTTCAGGTCAAACTTGTTAGAAGAAATCTTGCTGTCTGAACATCACCCAGTGGCTTATTATATGGAAGGCATGCATTTAAAAGGAATTATTGATTGGAAATTCTGTACTATAGTATATTGATATCATATTCTACATCGAATTGGTTTGAAGATTGTGCATATTGTCATCATATTCTTCTTTGTGAATTGTGAGTGTGCAAAAATACCATACAAATGGATTATTCACAGAAGATGGAAGAGTTCAAGACCTGTCAACATTTCAGAAAACAATTAACATGATTAATGACTGTGAATATTGGACAATGGCAGATATAGTGAGATAATGAATTAAAAAAAAATTTTGTGAATTCTTGCAGAGGATGAATCGGTCAATTAAATTTCTTCTTCATGATAATAGGAATTTAAATTCAACTGTCATGATCATTCTTTATTATTTTATTATGATTATTTCTTATGTTATTTCTTTTGTTATTCTTTTGTTATTATTTTATTAATGATTATTTCTTTTGTAGTGATTATCTGGAGTAAAAAAGTAAATATAGGCTTCCTTGCAAAAAAAATAACATATTTGTATCTTTTGTTTTCCTATTATTGAAAGCTCCTGCGCATTAAACAGAACAAAATTGGAATTTTTATATGTATTTTTCTCGGATACAATGAGTATATTTCAAATTGTGGATGTATTGTATGGCATATCCAAGAAAATGTCATTTTTCCCTTGTGCGTGGCAGTTTTGTACTTGATCAGAGGAAATTAGGAAGGTCGCTGGAAAAATCTTCGGTCTGTTGAATTCTGGTGATATTTTTTACAATTTAAATGTTTGCTTATCAAAAGGTTAAAACAACCTTCCTTCTAGAATGGTAAATTCGAATTTATATTCTGCTTTGTGAATTTCTGATGTCGAAGCGTTCGGTCGATTGACGATTTCTCCGAAATTGTCGAAACTGTGCAGCATGTCGAGGTACATAAATGAGGTACAAAAAAATGGTCCCTCACCGATTTTCATAAAATTTGAGAATTGAACACTTGGATATATTCTCCACAACATATCAAAAAATTACAGAACCACTTTTTAATATTTTTGAAAACGATCCCCCTGTTTGCGAGGAAGGGGGCATGGGAGTCGAACGTTAAGTGTACTGCTGTCATTTTGTCAGCTGATTTTCGACAAATTTACAGAATAAAACATCACATTTTGGGTATATATAGAGACATAAAATCTTAAAGAGTTTGTTTAATCTTTTAAAATCCGAAACCATCGATTTGCATCGCTGTTATTAGTATTTTTCTGCTGTGAATGTGTTTCGAAAAAATGCCTAGTAACGGCGACGCGAACTTCGTTCGATATTAATGCGCCGTTCTTAGCAACGGTTGCCGTCACGCGCAAATCTGGCTTGGCCGCCCTACTGTTTAAATGATACGGCCTACGAAATATTGGCTTGTTGCTTAAGTTTTGTCTCTGTGTATATTTGAATCCAACAAAAAGCCAATTCCTGGTGTCATTTAAAAATCATCATCATCATATTCTTAGATAATCAAATCTTTTCCAGCTGTCACAACACCAGCAATGCCGTCATCACAAAGAATTACGACATCAATCACACCAATAGTCCAGACGAATATAATACGATCAACGTCGACATCTCTACCACCGAAAACAACGACAAGACTAACATCAGGTACATGTATAATTCTATTTAGATTTCTCAACTTTATAGTTGCAGTGCTAATTATTCGTGTTCCCAGCGCAATGATATAAATATACCACATGCAGTTGGGGTATCTCCCTTATTGCATAGCTCTGTCCTTAGCTGGGTTTCGGCATATTTTTTGGTCATGTTTAGAATTAAGCTCCTTGCGCCTACCTTCCAACGATTTTTGGCCATATCTTTCACTTAAATACGCTTCTGAATAAACCCTACACAAAATTTGGAGCCGGTTATTTTTGCAAGAGGAAATTAAAGCTCTGTATTGTAGATGGCGCCAGGAAAATTCAGTTTGGCTTTATTCAAACTGTTTTGCATGAAGTACTAATGCAAAAGGATTATAATATCCGAAACACGTGTCTATACAACTTAATTGGTACTATAGCACACATATTTCAATATAGATAATTTGTATCTATCACAGTGGAAGGCACCCTGAACTGCACGAGATCTCGGCTCTTATAATTCATTTAAAACAGAAAAAAATTCCTCCACTAAAAACTAGATCATAGAACATTAAAGAAATAATATAATTGATATATAAGCCGAATGGTAGGATTATTCTAATCACGCAAAAAAGAAATCTTGGCTTGTGTATTTCATTTTAGGTTCTCCGGTAAAAACAACGTTGACAAAACTTGTATCATCTACGAGAAGCTCGCCAGCGACAACAAATAAGCCTTCAACAATCACGCAAGCACCAGGTAAACGTCATAATATCTGTTATGTCGTGTGTTTGTTTGTGTGTGAACGATGGAAGTATAATACTATTTGTGTAGCTTGATCATGCTGTTCTTCGGTTATGTTCATTTCCTGCTCTCTCGTTGTCATCAGATGTTAACTTTAATGTACTAGATTCATTTTGTTGCCGGTATGCATATACATGTTTATTAGGAATTTTTGTTTCCATTGGAGATATTTTTAGAACAGAGTATTTCTTTGGCTATCTAGCTATTAATTGACTGGCTGTTAATTGTTCTAATATAACATGTGCATAGGCAGTGACTCTGAAAATAAAGAATATTTCATTCAGTATCCCTTTTTATCGTATGATATTAGTAGGTGAGCTTTTCTATCAAATGACCTGACATTTTCAAAATTATTATGTTGTAAAGTATTGCGAAATAACTCATAAGTAAGCATTATTTCAAACAAAGAGTAATGAATATAATTCTCTTATTGATATCTCTTATGTAATATTTCTCTTTCAGTGCCAACTACACTTCATTGGTCAAATGGTTCGTATCAAACTCATAGAATATTACCATGTTTTGATATGTATTCTTAGGATTACTATAACAAATACTGTACTATATATGATATTTTTATACCTCTGCTCTTTATAAAAAGACACTAGTACCAGAGTTAGTTAGGAAGACAATTTCCCTTGGGAATTAGTTCCAAAATGGGACAGAGCTTCTGAGCGTGACGCTGGTGACGTCACATTGACGGTATAATAAAACAGTTAACGTATACCATTGAGAGAGTAAGTACGATCCTTGTTCCCTCGACCAGACCTATTATATAGGTCTAGTCTCGGGGAACCAGAATGGTGCTAACTCCCTCAATGGTATACTTTAACTGGTTAATATGAGCTGTATAAATCTAAATTTAATTTTTTTGTGGTTTAAACTTGAGATAAAGAAACTGTATAATATGAGCAGTATCATCTAAATTTTAGTTTGCGTTTGTGGTTTAGACGTGAGGTAAAAAAATAATAAAAATTACGTCGATCGTTTCAAAAACCAGAGAGTAATGTAAAAATAAAGAATGTAGTTAAAATGACACTATGACAAATATGGATAATGACCATATCCCTGTATACAGCACAAAATCGATAATTCAGAAAATCAGAAACCAAAGGCATACAAATTCAGGTTTTAAGATTGAAAAAAACAAGGAGCACATCTTAATTATAATATGATTTTATTTTCTTATCCGTGTTTTAAGCAATAAACCATTCTTGAAAAAAAAACCCTGTCCTTACAAATACTTAATTACAGTTAATACTTTCGTGATATAGGTCCATGTGTCAACAAAATCAAAAACTGTCCTGCTTACGGTGCCGGTGTGTGTTTGAGTCACAGAGAATGGTCAATCAAAAACTGTCCTCAATTCTGCCAACTCTGCAATGGTAAGTTTACATGACATCTGTCAACTTATTTTTCCACATATACGAAGAAAGGACCATATACAGAAATAAGGAATTAATCTAATCATATGTCTGTGATTTGCAGGTTATTTTACTTCATATGTTATGTGCCTATAAAACAGTTATATCTTTTGATTTTGCAACAAAACGCAAGCGTTGTAAATTGCTTGTTTCTTTTATTAAATTTCTGTCTCTTTCCATTATATGGAATAATCCCTTGAAGAAATATTTAAAAACTATTCATTAGCCTTTTCACAAAATAAAATGCATGTATTTTTGAATATCAAACCCCTTCAGTCATCGTTGTTATACAGTTTTTTATTCCCCATTTTCGAAAACCAAAGTTACTTCCCGTTGGGGATGGTATCTGACGTCATCAAAATCTATGGAAACAGTCCTTTACCTCTGGGAAACGACAGTACAAATTCGACGTTACCATATCATTTCCATGACGTCATAATGGTTTTACGTCAGATACCGTCACAAATAAGAAAATGTACTCCGAAAACACTCGATACATTCGGTGTATACCTCATCTGTATCTTTGTCAATTGGTTTTACAGAAATAAACAATCTATCTGTCCAAAAAGATAATCATCCAATTCACCATAATGATTCTGTATTTCTTACTAATATCTTTAATATCTATTACTATCACTACTGCATTGTTCTCTGCTTACAAAAGGAACAGCCGCGAATCCACCGCCCATACCGACTACAACCTTACCACCAACAACCACCACAGTTCCCACGACAACCAAAACAACCTTACGTGAGTTTTGCCGCATAATATTTATCTTCGTTCAACTAACGGACACCTTTGACTTTGACTAGGATATATTTTATCATGGCAGCTGTGTTTTTGTCATCTGCAGCATAGGCGAAAATATTGTCCGGTCCCTGCTTTGTACATTTAAATCGAAGCACTCTATAATCGCCAAAACGCTCGATTTATTTTATAATTATGTACCTATCAAAATGAACTTTCCTACATACTTTGAATGAAAATGATTACTTCAGATGTACCATTCTTTAGATATTTGCAATAATTGAAAGAAAAAGAGTAAAAAAATAATTCGGCGATTTTCCTGTCTTCTCGTAGTACCGCATTATGTGTGCAGGGCGAACTTGCATAGTCAAGCATATGTCATACTTGTAAATAAGTTAAAATGGCTGTATTAAACTACCAATCTGTACATTGTACAATGTATGATATTGGTGAGCATTTTTTTCTCAAACAGTATGAAAAGAAGATTTTTATTTCTCTTTTAGTATCAACTACTGTTCCTTGGTCAAATGGTGCGTATTACAATCTGTAGGGTTAATAATGCTTTGATTTTTTTCTCTACGCCTTGTTATTAACACTTTACTACAGTGAAATGACGAAATTTTATCTGAAATGCAACACAGGGATAAATGACATCATCGGGCACTACGTCACGTGATAAGTCTGGCTAGGTTTTGTATAAAGCAGCGAGAAGGAGAGTCATGGCAAAAAATTAATGATGCCAATCGTGAATAAGTGGAAATGCTCTAACTCAAGCAAATACGAAACCAAAAGATATGACTTGTACAAAATTAAACAGTTTTTACCGAACAAACCAACAGCAATTTCGGTAAAATGTCCAGAAATAAACAGTTATACAATCACATATACGAGTAGAATGACCAGTAGTTTCAACAAATATCTTAAGTTGTAATTGGGCATGAATTTGCGTAGAAGAATGACGATTCTTTGCCCGAGTTGATAAGTTAATGCCAAGTGGATCTTTTTGAATTCAGGATATTAGAATTGATAGAAATAATATTATATCAATGTCAAATTCGAAGGTCACAGGCTCAGATTAGATTTCTGTCAAATTACTGAAAATCAGGGTATATATGATTGGAGAACTTTCAGCGTATATGATGCTTATTTTAAAATACAAACTGGTTCGGTTGTTTCTGAATAGAAGAACAATGCGATGACTCCTTTTTTAAATTAGGAAATGATATGAGTAGAGCAGTTGCATTTATTTTACTTTACCACTACTTTTACCACAACTGTACGCTTCAGTGGTCACTGCGGTTAGGGGTTACATAATCTTGTTCTCGAATATTGGCTACTACAGTTAACTTTTAAAGCAGACCTTCACTGACGTTTTACGGGTACATTTCAAATCTTAGACATAAAACTTATGGATACATTTTGTGTAATTTCCCCCTTTTCGGACGAAGAAACATAAAGCGTTGTAATTTTTGCTACATAAATAAAAGATCTTTCCGTCTGCATGTCCGTCCGTCTAATGATTATACTTTCAGATTTAAATGGCCAAAAAGTGACAGGTCAGCTTTAAAAGGTAACTGTAGTTGGATCGCCTCAGGACAGGATTGTGTATTGAACAATGTAAAGCCATGGCTGGGAAATAATTTGTTTTACGTGTACGGGCTGGTACCTTTTGAGAGAAAATACCAGATAAAAAAACATAATTCGCATACAATTCTAGATTGACAAAGGTTTCCTGTCTAACTGAAAAAAAAGTTCCCCTTCGGCTTTATTACTCGAAATGGAAAACGGCTCAAATGGATCTATTTAAACCAAGACTTAGCTATAATAGCTCACATTCCCGTTTCCCCTGACTTGTGCAGTGGATATGTGCCTTAAATTAAATTTCAGAATAATATATGTCATTGACAACAACACAAAAATTGTATGTTTGTGTGTTTTCGCCTGGAGGGTGTCTTTTTTAAAAACACCAAGATGGAAAACGAATTTTAAATACCACGGCCTAATCCCCAATCAGTGACCACTGGAGCGTAGAGGTAAGGTAAAAGTAGTGGTAAAGTAAATTAAATCAAACTGCTCTATTGTTAACAGTTTAAGACCTGTTTAAACCTACTGTGATTAAAATTGATAAAATTCATTTTATGATTATCAGATATGAATATGTTTTTAACTGAACACAAATCGGGTTTTCGTCTCAAACGTATATGTGAAATCGCACTCCATAACATAATCGATAAATCGCTACGTAATATTGATGACTGATGATTGATGACTGGAGTATTTTTTTTTATTGATTTTAGCAAGGAGGTTGATACTTTGAATCATAAAGTTTTATTGCATAAACTTTTATTTTTTGGTGTTTTATGTCCATGCGACTCTGTTGTCGAGGAGATACATCATCACTGCAGTGCGGCCTTGAGAGTGTGTGTGTGAGGTTATGTGAGAGAGGTGTTTGTGTTTGTCCGCATTCTTGTGAACAGCATCTAGAAGACAAGGCATTCATCATAGGATCAACAAAACTTCCACAATGTTCCCTCTAGGGAGAGGATGAACCCTATTGACTTCAAGGTGAAGGGTCAAAGGTCAAGGTCACAATTGTTGCCTTAGGCTTAAACCCTTGTGAATAGCATAGAAGACAAAGCAATCATCTAGGGATACAATATCTTCAACAATGTCCCCCATGGGGAGAAGATGAACCCTATTGATTTTTAAGGTCATGAGTGAAAGGCCATGGTCACTGGTATTGGGCTTTAAATCCTAGTGAACAGCATAGAAAACAAAGCGATCATCCTAGGATCATCAAACCTTTGACAAATGTTTCTCCTGGGGAAAGAAGGAATCATGTTGATTTTAAAGTCAAGGGTGAAAATTCAAGGTCACAATGGACTGAAATTCCTTGTGAACGGCACTGAAAACAAAGCAATCATCCTAGGATAATCAAACCTTCCATAAATGTTCAACTTGGGAAGAGGCTGAATGCAATTGATTTTCAAGGTCAGAATAAAAGGTCAAGGTCACAATGGACTTGGGCTTAAAAACCTTGTGAACAGCATATAAGTTACTAAAACTTAGCTTCCACAAATAATCCCCCTGAGGAAGTGATAAAAGAAATTTATTTTCGAGGTCAATGGCCAAGGTCACTATGGAGTTAACTTTAAATTACATTTTGCTGATAGTACCGAACAAGCAATTCCGAGGGGATGCTACGCTTGCGTTGCCTTTATTTAAAAATTGCTTTGATTACATTTTAGTGGTAGAGCACAAGTGACAAACTTTGTGTACATATAGATGAGTGTCTTACATGATCAAATCACATTGATGTTTTTTGCCCAAAACCCTCTCAGCTTAAGTGTTTAGGAGATTGGAAGACTCATTAATTAATTACAGTTCACCCTCATTTACTAAAACTCGGATAACACGAATTTCCGCTTAACTCGAACTGTTTTTAAAAAGTCCTCATCCTCTTCCATTGTTGTCTATGTATTTTCACTCCTGATAACTCTAATTCCAATAACTCTACCTTTATGGAAAGTCGAACTCATTTCAGGTCCCATTATACATTGCAAATGGAAATGAATGTAATTTCTTAACGAACATCATTAATTAAAAAGGAAAAGATGGACATATTTGTTTAATACTTTCTTGCTCTGGAGTTGCAAATATATACATTTAAAGTAGCTTTATCTTTAAAAGCATGCAAAACATTCGTTTCTGAACGGTGATAGAGAAAGCAGAGTATATTTTCTTGGAAATCGATTGCTGGTCATGTATTCAGTTAGTCGAATTCCCCATAAGTCAAACTATTTCTGATGGTCCCTTGCAGTTAGATTTATTGGGAGTAGAATGTAATAATATTATCGAAAACCCCTAAATTTTAGCCATACATGCAGGACATTCATTGCATTTTATGTAGGTCCCTGTGTGAACAAAATAGTCAATTGTCCTGTTACAATATTATTCATTGTATAATGTTGTCCCTTGTGTTTCTATGATGCTGTGTTATTTTCTCCGTCTTTTCGTCAGCTTTTTATTCATTTCAATAATTTCACTAATGGAAATATCTTTTGATTTGTTCCATGTTTTCATGGAGAATTGGCATGTCAATTCTGAATGACGGAATTTCAACGATTTTATGATTACCAAATGAAATTATAGTATTCGTGTCAACTTATCATTTCATGAAGGAAAATTAAACGCCGAAGCTTGTTGATATACTAAAATAGCACAAAGAATGAAATAGTGTCCTCCGTAGGGAAGTTTAATGTAATAAATAACAATGAACACTCTCTATCCACAAATTTTCGGCCAAAAATTTGGCCGAAAATTTGTGGATAGAGAGTGTTCATTGTTATTTATTATATAAAATAGCACATATATAAAGAAAATTTTTAAAATGTTGAAATGCCCTCATTTGATTTTTATTTTAGTTTCCTTTGTTATTATACAATAAAACAGTTTAGAAAGTTTGTATAAATCTTGAATATGATAAAGTTTTACCATAGGTACCAACTTCACCGATCATTTAAAATTTCCTGGATTTTACACAAAAATAACGAAAATCATCCAAGTTAAGGCCAAATTTCATAGATACTGAGTATCAACGATTTTTTCAAACACACAGAAAGATGTGCTCCCAGGAAAGACTTTTTCAAAATATTGAAGAAAAAGTATATGTCTGTGTTCAAATAAGAGAGAACAAATGCTCACAAATACATGTAGTGTCGGAGTTTTAAAATTTGCCTTATTTTGGGTGAAATTCAAACAAGTTAGAATTTTTGGTGTCCTTAACCTTTACCTTATAAAATAGTTTTTCCAAACATTTAACAAAATTCTTTGGTAAGTACTTACCTAAGAGAAATCGGAACAGCCAAAATAAAAAATATACACCCATCTCAAATTTTATAGAAATTACTGCAAAGCATTTTCTGCATTCCGTTCAGATCAAATTTTCAAAATGGTCCGCTTTTAGGTGTATAATGAATTACAGCCTTAAATAGAATTAGAAATGATACATTGGCCATAATAAATTGAAATATCTATAAAATACAAGCTCAATGAGTGCTAGAAAAGGAAATGCGCAAGAATGGTCTAAAATCATGACCAATGACGCACCTAAATGCCCTTTAAAATATATAACAGTAATCAAGAGATTTTATTCTAATTTCAGCACCAACTCCTTTCTTCTGGTAATGTTCTAATTTTGTTATCATAATACATAAGATACACCGTAGTGGAATCGATTGATACATAATTATTACTTTACATTGATTTTGTATTTTTGAACTAAAACTGTACATTACATAACTGATCTGTAGAAACGCATCTTTTTGTCTTAAATCGAATTTCCTGGATGACTTGATATCTTGGTTTTTGGCAGGTCCATGTACCAATGCCATCAACAACTGCCATGCGTATGGATCTAGTGTGTGTACGGTATATAGGGACTGGTCAGCAAAGAACTGTCCACTGTTCTGCCAGTTCTGTGTAGGTGGGTTTTAACTTTACATTGAATAGAAATCAATCTTTTCAGTTGAACTGTGGTCACGCATAAGAAAATATTGTTTGAAAATATAAACAGGAGTACCTATCAGTTATTCTGTCTAAAAGTCGAGAAGGCAATATGTAATGCCATTTGCTAGAAAACGCATAATTTTCTACCCTTTTTGGAAAGAAGTAAGTAATACACTTCTAAACATCAAGTCACGGGGAACGATTTTAACTGCTCCACACTGCAACATGAAATAAGTGTTAATAATAATAATACGGAAGTGTTCCAACTCTATACCATAAATGGCTACGTCTTGTCATAGAAGGAAGTCCTATTGACGAATGGACAAATTCAAGTGATAACAATATTATACAGGGTAACATATTTATCAGATCAATACATGGTAACAAATCACAGCATTTCCAAACATCATGTTTCTATAATCATGATAGTTAGATGTTTAACGTCTTCAAATTCATTAGCATCAATTTAGAGCAGATTGATTTACAGCATGGACCAGGCATGCACGTTTCGGGTATTTAAACCTCGTCAGTGATCCTCAATCTAAATACTGTTATATAGCATGAAGGCTGGGATAAGATACTATAGGACCCAGGTTTTCGAAATTTGAGACTTTTTTTAAACAGAAATTTTCAAATATTCTAGATATTATATTCTAGATATTATACAACGACAAATATGGACAATGACCATATCCAAATACACAGTATACAATCTATAATTAAGAAGTTATAATCATGTAAAATGATTGAGAGTGAGATTGCTGAATTATGAGCAACAATTTGAGTAAATGACAAATATGGATAATGACCATATCCCTGTATACAGCACAAAATCGATAATTCAGAAAATCAGAAACCGGAGGCATACAAATGTTAAACGTCTTCAAATTCAATAGCATTATTTAAGACCTGATAAATTTACAGCATGGACCAGACATGCACGTTTCGGGTACTACACCCTCGTCAGTGATCCTCAGTCTAAACAATGTAAAATTGCCAAAAACTATGAAAATTATGTCCAAATAAATGTACTAAAAGACGTAGCAGAATGGTTGGGATATGATGCTACATGTACAGGACCCACTTTTTTTTTTTAGAAATTTCAAGAAATTTTGTCACAGAAAATTTCAAATGCGTTAAAGAGACAGACGATCAACCGAAGTTGATCGAACTTGGCTACATGTGCCCTCGGGGACTCTTGGTCCACCAGCAGTGACACTCACCAAGTAGTTCAAAATCAGGATAAAACAGGAACCAAAGCAAACAAACAAAAAACCTCCACCATATGAAAAGAAGCGAACTCCCGATATGGGAGTGAGACTAGGTGCCCAGGAAGAGTAAGCATCTCCTGCTTGCATGCAACATAATAAGGTATCACAGATCATTGAAATAATATTTGAGATCATATCATCTTGATTTATGCTTGAGGATAGCCAATAAAAGGACATGTGCTTATTTCCAATGGGATCCTCATTTATAAAAAATTAATGAAAGCAAATAACGGAAAAAAATAAACATATAAATGAATATAACTAGCGATCTGCAGACGTTTGCTTTATGTCAAAGTACAACACGCAAGCACCTAAATAAAAAAAACACACATAGAAGCTATGTACACATCATTACTTACAAAAATGTATGCAATCAGAAGACGCTGACTCTCCCCGGGCACCTGGTCTCACTTCGAAATATTGTTCATTCCGAGGTTCGCAACCGTTCCTGTGGAAAATCTAATCGACTATGAGACTGAATAACTGATGGGTACTTCTGTAATGTTTATTGTCAAGGGATGCATAAAAACACAAATCCAAGGACAAGTAATAAACATGATCAACAAAAATTAAACCATACGGCGTCGGCAGTGATGTTAAAAAAGACAGAGGTCATCCACAATCTTTAGTTTCAGAAGATGAAGTAAGGTCAGGGTGGCGACTTTTAATAGAAATGAGGCAGAAGAAAGAGGGATATGTCCATATGTAGAGGAATATCTCCTCGAACTATTCAGACCAAAAATTCAAAATTTGCCAGTCTCGTTTTTTTGGCTATAAACGTCAATTTTTTGCTTTTCTTAACATTTTCGTCGTTTTAGAGAATATCACATCATAACGCATAACTTTACATGCCTCCGCAATGCATGAAATTTCAAAGAGTCATACATACCCTTATTTTTCTGGATTCTTTCAGCTTGTGTATAAACTAAGACTCCTTTGAGAAATTCTGCTACAATAAACAGTTCGAAAGAGTGTATTTTCTTATACACACGATTTTGCTGGTTTCCATGGCAACAACCGATTATTTTTATGAATAGCTAGAAGGTCGCCATTTGCACAAATGAATTTATCAAAGGTACTATGATCGATTTATGGGTCATTGATTGATCGTTAGATGGATTATAGAGTGTTCGAGTTTGTAAAACTAGAGTGTTCGTTTTGGTATAAGTGAGTGTTCGAATAGAGACAAGTGTTCGATTTTTCAAGAGTGTTCGATTAGTACTGAGAAGTGTTCCGTCGAGTGTTCTTATTGGTGAACAGGTTATTTACATATTGTGAGAGTTTCGTGAACAGAGTCTTTATATAGTGGAATGATAGAGAGTAAGGCTATTCGAGCCTTTGCCACAGCTACTTCACGACATTTTTGTCAGTATGTCCGAAACCGAAACGCCTATTGATGAATGTCGCTCGATCAATCCAGATTCTGAAACTTCTGCGTTTGCCGCATTCGATTTGTTCAAGTCATATCTCGACACAAAGCTGAATTCGTTCAAAAGAGACAAAATTGACACAACGGAGAGTAACTCCACGGAGGTCGCCAAGAAAGTGAGAGCAGAGTTGTCCTTTAAATTTGAAGGAAATAAAAGACAGTACGAATTTAACGAAACGTTAAGGGCCAAAATCAAAACTGCTCAGCGTGCTGTCAACGAGAAAGACCTATCTACGGTCAAGCGCATCTTTGAAGAGATCGACAGCAGCTTGCAGAAACGTAATAAGTGCATTAAACTAACAGATAAATCCCCTGCAGGTTGGGATAGAGTCCTTGAATATCTATCTGATGAACTGGCGTCTGACTCCGAAGATGAAAAGAAAATACGGAACGCCGAAAGTCGGGCTATGTGTATCAAGAAGCAGAGATGGGAGAAAAGACATCGTGGGAATCGAGTATCGACGCCCAGAAATACCAATAATTCTGATCGTGCTCCTAGTGCTACTATCACTCGCCCGGGTCAGTCCTTTCGAGGTTACAAGAGGTCATATGGGGTTGCCAAACCAACCGATATCTTTTGCCTGCACACAGTCAGGACACTGGAGAAAGAATTGTCCAAAACTCAAGAACGAATCAACAGGGGCCTCAAAGTGACTTAAATGATGAGTATTTTAATCAATTTGAAGATTTTCAGTCAAATTTTGAAGACTTGATCATTAATTCATCATATGATTATGAAAATAATTGTAATGATAACGTAAAGGGTAGATTAAAAGCTCACATTAATTTTTGGAAGAAAATAGGTGCTTCCGATTTCATTGTGGACGTAATTCAAAATAGTTATTCTATCCCATTTATTTCTGTACCTTAACAAACAATGAATAGAAACAATTTTTCTGCTCTGAAAAATGCATTATTTGTCACTGGAGCTATCAATGATCTTTTGAAAAAAGGGTGTGTTGTGGAGGTAACTGATCCCCCAGTAGTTGGCAATCCTCTCACAGTTTCTATTGATAGTTCAGGAAAGAAACGGTTCATTCTTGATCTACGTGAAGTTAACTTGCATGTTTGGAAATATAAGATTAAATCTGAAGATTGGAAAGTTGGGTTTGAATATTTCATTAAAAATGGTTATATGTTTAAATTTGACCTTAAGTCGGGTTATCACCACATAGATATTGCTGAGCCTTTCAGGACTTATCTTGGTTTTTCTTGGGAGCAGGGATTTTATGTATTCACTGTTTTGCCTTTTGGTCTCTCTTAAAGTCCGTTTATTTTCACTAAGTGTTTGAGACCTTTAGTTAGTTTTTGGCGAGAAAATGGCGTTCAGATTGTCTTATACCTAGATGATGGTTGGTGCATTCATGAAGATTTTTATCTTTGTTATCAACAGCTGAGTTTTATTTATGACTCATTAGATAAGGCTGGATTTGTTATGAATAAGGAAAAATCTATTTTTAGACCTGTGCAATGTCTCCTTTGGTTAGGTTTGAACTGGGATACGGTTAACCATACTCTTAGTGCTCCTAGTAGTCGTATTTCTGAACTTGAGATCAGTATACGTAATGTTTTGTCAGATTTATCACATGTTACTGCTCGAAAATTAGCTCAAGTTGCTGGCAGAGTTCTTTCACTTTCATCCGTAGTAGGGAATATTACTCGCATTAAGTCAAGGCTTATGTACAGACTCATTGAAGCGCGTCGGGGATCGGGTATTTAAACTTACAGATCAGAATGTGATCGATGAACTCATGTTTTGGAGGTTAAATTCCAGTGCGCTGAACCGTAGAAAACTTTCAGACTACAAGGTCCGGATCCCCTCTGTTTTGGTGTACTCGGATGCGAGTGATTATGCTTATGAGTCATATGTTGTTCATACTGATAATATGGTTTCTCATAAGATGTGGTCTAGTTAAAGGTTCAACATGGAGAGAATTAAAAGGTATTCACTTGTCTTTGTTGTCATTTAGAGACGGTCTTAGAGACAAAGTCGTCAAGGTGTATACAGGCAGTAAGAATTGCGAGTCAATAGTTAGTTCAGGTAGTACTAAAGAAGATTTGCATTCTTTGGCTTTGGATATTTTCTCATTTTTTGTTCAAAATTCCATTTCTTTAGAAGTTCAGTGGGTTCCCCGTACTTTGGATGCTCAGGCCGATGCTTTAAGTCGTATAATCGATTATGATGATTGGGGTGTTAGTTGGGAGTTTTTCAGTTTCTTGGATAAAATGTTTGGCCCTCATGATTTTGACCGTTTTGCTAATTGCGAAAATACTAAAGTGCCTGTTCTCAATTGAAAGTATTTTAGCCCAGGTTCGTCTGGGGTCGACGCTTTTTCTTTTAACTGGAAATATTCTAATAACTGGTTAGTTCCCCCAATTTTCCTTGTGCCAAGGGCGATAAAGCATTGTATAGACTGTAGAGCAAATGCTACGTTAGTTGTTCCTAAATGGAAGTCGGCCCCGTTTTGGCCTTTGATATTTAAACAAAGTATTGTTTGTTATTCTTATATAAGTGATATTCTAGAATTTTCTGATACATCAGATATGTTTGTATTAGGAAATTTTAAGCAATCATTATTTGGCTCTGAGAGATTTAAATGACATGTCCTTGTTGTGCGCATACAACCTGATTGAATACAATTTTGAAATAGACTTTATATATGGTGACACGAACTTTCGATCGTATGATCAGACAGTCGCATTGAAAATTTTTTATAATTGTTAAATGTATATTTACATCTTATGCATTTATATGATAAACATGAATAGATGTTTGAGAAAAATGATGTATTATGCTCGAAGTAAAGATTTGTTATTTTTGATATCGGCATTATTGCTTACTAGAAATTATGTTTCTGTATCAGCAGATTTGCTTTAATGGTCCGCAGAATACTCCATTCTTAACGAATATTCATAAGCGCCGCCTAAGAATCGAAAACGAGGCTACCGGTGGTATCCAGTATAAACAATATGGCGTCGTCTTTACTAAATAGCAAGTGCGCGGATTTTTTAAAAAAGGCGAAAACGTCGTTAATATTGCATGGCTACTGCGATTTTTTTCGATAAATTCTTCTTTTTAATTTTTTTAAACATATATTTCACGTCATTATTTGTTAACGTACAGTATTTAAATAATTCATTTTCACAATGACTGTGACTGTTACATGTGAACAAACGCAAACGTTGCCTGCTGTTCTGTGTGATGTATATCCCCTAACATAGTTAAACTTTTTTTATAATGAGTAAATTATTTGTACCGTCATTGGATCAATAATTCAGTAATTAGGACAGATCCGGCATCTTTATCTGATCCCCCCCCCCGTTTTTTTTTGGGAGGGGGGGGGGTGTTTCGACGGCATGTGCATTTGTAAAAAGCTACAGCTCCGGAAAAAAAATCACCTAAATAAAAACAACAGCAAAGAACACAAAACGAAGCAAAACCAACAATAATTTAAAAAAAACGCCAGCATATAATTATAGCTCCTTCCTTGCCGCTGTAACAACGTCGAAGTATCCTTATATATAATCAAACCTAATATTGAAAACGTGACTTCTATCTAAATTTCACCTTTCTAAAACTCTGGGGTCTTCACATTTAGGTTATATCTTGTTTAAGTTACTTTTTTTTTTGGTGATATAAAGCCTAAATTCTGAAATAAATACATTTCAAAATTCTTCGTTTCTCTACTAATTTGCATCCTAAAATTCAAGTTCTCTGTGAGATGTGCAGAGCTTAGATAATGAAATGACGCATTTTTTGATTTCTCTGATCGAGAGAGAGAGAGAGAGAGAGAGGAGGGGGTAAAAATATAAGGGAACAGATAATTTCTCGAGGGAGGGGGCAGCAAGACTTTTACCGGTCAAAATTTGCTTCTGAGCATATTCTTTTATTATTTTTTTTTTCGGTAAATGATCCAGATTTTTCGCTTTGCGCCTGCCCTTTGTATCGGATTTTTTTAATTTTCTTTTTTGGTCAAAATTCCAAGCCAGATTTTTCTCTTATAAATCTTCAAGCCCCCTCATAAGGGGACGACCCTTTGATCTTGAGGGGGGGGGGGAGCTGTCAAATTTGTTTTGGTCAGATTATTTATTTTCAACGCATGGCCGGCTTGATTATTTATTTTTCAGTTACTCAAGGTCAGAATATTTATTTTCAACCTATAACAAACCTGACAAGCAAAAAAAAAAAAAAAAAAAAAAAAAAAAAAAAAAAAAAACAAACAAACAAACAAACAAACACCCCCCCCCAAAAAAACCCGACCAAGAATACACAAGCACACACCCTGGTAATGACTTATGTCAACTAAATTTACCATCAATTAAATCTATAAACATATGAATGTACATGTATCACCTTCAAGGCTTCATATTCTAAACTGAGTTTTCCAGCACACCGGGTATGTCAAGAAAGTTTTTGCCATGTCAAGTACAAAAGTAGGTACTTGACGTGTAATGTACTATAGGCATTCCGATAAGACTTGAAGCTTATCAAATATGCATTTTCGTTTTATACTTGCATTGTAATACTGTGTAAATATCTAAATAGCACCTGATATAAAATTTTGTGGAAGGTCGCCCTTCTGCGAGTCTGAATTTTTTTTTTGTTTTGTGTTACATGAAAAAAGGTTTAGTTGACGTTTTACCAAACTCTTGAACAAATGTCAAGGTCATTATTAAAATTAATTTTGGTCAAAATATTTCTTTTAAAAATGTGAAAATGAAAGAGAATGTGCTGTGACTCTGGATTGATTTAAAACACATGGATTTATCGAGCTTGCTTGATGTACTATGGGTTAGAACATCGAGCAACCGTAAGCGCGTTGGTGTTCAGACTCTTCATTTTGTACATTTCTGCAAAATGTTTGTTAAGAGAATATTCGTGATGACTGCTGAATAAGAGCTGTTTTGAGCTAAAAATGCGTTCAAAACTACTTTGTATTTGCCATGAATTATTTCTTGTTAAGCATCTAAGACAAAATTCTTTTTTCTGACAGAGAATATAGGTGCAATGTGAAATATGAATCCTTTTTATAACTTAGAAATTGTTACGTCAAAAGTTGTGCACATGATAAGAAATATTGCCTTGGAAACAAGCAAATTGAAAATTATAGAATAAGCCCCCCTTTTGGGTGTTTATCACAAAATTATGTCAAATTCCACGACAAACAAAAATTGGGTATCAAAATTATGAAGGAATATGAAAACCCCTTCACAAACATTTCAAAAATTATGCTCAAGGTAATTTTATGACTGACAAACATACAGACAGACTGACCCCATAAAGTGCCCACACACTTTTCCAAAAGCAGGGAGAGGTGAACAAACTCATTGCCTCCTTCTCTTTTGATTATTATTATATACATACAAAACTAGTGAATATCAGCTGTGACATGAGTTTATCCACAAGATGAAATGATTTAACAATTCAGGGAGCAACTGCTTGATTTTCATCTCTAAATCAACATTAATTGTTTGATACTGATTTTTTTCTCTGGTCTTTTTGATAAAAAAATTGAGCCAGATTTTTTTTTTTGAAAAGTCAATCCCCCAAAAGGTCAAAACAGTTGCTCCTATTGCCAGTACATTTCAATAATTGTACCAGACTATATAGTGTGTGTGCCTTGAAGTCAATGTGTTTTATTATATTTATAAAATAACCTTTGATATTTCTCAACAATTATGTAAGTATATATGGAACAGTAAAGCAAGGCTAATTGTAATGTTTACTTATTATCTAAGTAATACAATGTTTGATTATGAGAACTTTCATAACATTACATTAGTACTAATAATGTACTAGTGTATAATCTCTGGCTAGGCGCAGCAGAACTAAATGGTGATGGATCATTCATAAATGTCATGGTAAGGTATGCCAATAGTCACATCCCACAAGTATAAAGAAGATTCAAAGCTTCACGCAGGTAGTGTGACCTGCAATAAATCAAAGAAAATACTAAATGGTCCATACACAAATGCTTCACTTTTATCTTACATGTCTTTTTTCACAGTGAATCATTTTCAAATTAATACTTGTATATATAGTAACAGTTTGAAATGTGAAATGAGAAAAGCAAATCTTACAGAATATAAAAGTGCATGAAACATCTCAAACAATTCGATTTAAAATTTATTTTAAATAATAATACTCTGAAGTTACACTGTACATTATACCTAGTACTAATTATCTAAACACATTAAACTTTGATTTATATCCTACCTTTATCATAAATGTAGTTGGAACCCTTTTTCTCCTTAAATGCAAGAAACTTCCTACTAGGGCTTAGGCTTTACGCATTGATCAATCATCTCTACTGTCTGTACACTGTAAGAATAAAATTTCAGATTTAGAATATACATGTATAGTAAATTCTTTGTACATGTACATGTACTTGCATGTGGAAGGAAATATGTTCAAGAAAGAAAAGAATTTTTGGCTTAAGTACACAAGCCCAGATTTAGATTGGAGAATGGTAAGAGTGGCCAGGAAAGCCCTTGCCAAAAAGCCTTATTTTTTATTTTCTTTTTTAAATTTTATCAAGATTGGAATCATTCTACTGGAAATATTCTAGATCCCCGATGTTACATATAGTTAAATAAAAGTTTTAGTAACTCTATCATCAATTTGTAATTAAATAATATTTTGGGAAGAGGGGTATAATTGACCCCTCCCCCCTTTTTAATTTTTTTTTGTGGGGTGGGGGGGGGGGGGGGGGGGTACTGGCTTGCAAGTGTTAAGTGAGAGTTTCGACATTTCAATTGATTTGAATATTATTACAATAGCAAGAAGCTAAGCTGCTTACCTGGTCTTCATTCATTCGACAGCAGTTGCAGCTGAATGTGCACATGACATGTTGAGTTCGGCAGTGGAGTACGGTCCCTCTGCGTATTTTGCCTAAATTAACTTCAGTCTCTTATTTTAATGTTTCATTGATAATATCCTCCACTATATGTTATGAAACGTAACGGGTATACATCGTCTCAGAGATGCAATATACACGTGCGTATGCCAAAGTCGCCATATTTGTTGTGCTTCGTAACGAACCGCCGGTAGCCTCGCTTTCGATTCGATATGAATATTCATGAGGATCTCATTAAGAAAGGAGTATTGCTTAGTCAGCAGAATTGCTTTGTCAGCAGAATTGCTAACAGTAGCAGAATTGCTTTAAACAAGAAACTGGGTTCTTGGTACGAGTGTTGGATACTCTGATTCTTTTATTGAAAACATACTTATGAAGTCTTTTTATTATACGTCTTACAGATCTGTTTCAAAATGGGCGTTGGAAAAAGATTCATCATGAAGATGATGTACGTCTTAAGGAGCTAGCATCTCAGATTCCTGATACTATTCTACATTCGAAGTCTGCAAATACATTCAAAAATTATAACTATGCTTTCAAATTGTGGTGTAAATGGTGTGCACAATTCAGAGAAGTGAACTCTATGACTGCAAGTGATTATCATGTTAGTCTGTACATAATTTCTATAATGCAATCTAGTGGTTCTGTGTCGAAGATTAATCAAGCTATTTATTCTATTACTTGGGCTCATCAGATTGCAGTCGAAGATAATCCTTGTGAAACTTTTATGGTGTTGTTGAACGTGCAAAGAGACAGTTGTCGAAGCCTGTAAATGAGAAGGATCCAGTGACTCCTGAAATGCTATTACATCTCGTCAAAAGATTTGGTTTATCTTCAAATTTGTATGATAAAAGAATAGTTACTATGTGTCTTGTTGGTTACACAGGCTTCCTGCGTTTCTCAGAAATAGTTAATATAAAGGCTTGTGACCCGAACTTTTCTGATGAGTATGTTTCCATTTTTATTGAGAAAAGCAAGACTGATAAATTTCGAGAAGGAAGATGGGTTATAATAGCAAAATCTGACCAGATCACTTGCCCTGTCAATTTGTTAAAGACGTATATTTCAATTGCAATTATTTGCCTTAGTGATGATATTTTCATTTTTCGTCAAATTAATTTTTGTAAGTCCACTCATACATACAAACTAAGATCTTCGGGTCAGCTTTCATACACTAGAGTCCGAGAACTATTTTTTAGAAAAAATTTCTTTATTAGGATATGATAGATTAAATTTGGGTCTTCATTCATTCGCTCGGTTGGAGCTACAGCTGCTGTCAATGCTGGTGTTCCTGAAAGACTTTTTAAAAACATGGGCGATGGGCTTCTGATAAAGCTAAAGATGGATACGTTAGAGAAAATCTGCATTGAAATTTCTTTGATGTCTGTTTCACAGAATCTTGGCATTTGATGTGAAAATAAAGTATAAACATAGTTTACATTTATCTTTGCCAGTTCTTTGTTGATCGAGCTGTATGGCAAGTGGCATCACCTTTATGAGAGTTTTGTTTTATTTGATAAATATTTTATGTTCGTTTGAGCGGGGCAAATTAGAACATAAATGAATTTATCAAAGGTACTATGATCGATTTATGGGTCATTGATTGATCGTTAAATGGATTATAGAGTGTTCGAGTTTGTATAACTAAAGCGTTCGTTTGGTATAAGTGAGTGTTCGAATAGAGACAAGTGTTCGATTTGTCAAGAGTGTTCGATTAGTACAGAGACGTTTTCAGACGAGTGTTCTTATTGGTGAACAGGTTATTTGCATATTGTGAGAGTTTCGTGAACAGAGTCTTTATATAGTGGAATGATAGAGAGTAAGGCCATTCGAGCCTTTGCCACAGCTACTTCACGACATTTTTTTTAAAGAATTACCGGATTCCAAAGTACATTTTCTAATTTCAGAAACAATTCCTGTTATTTCATCTTTGGTTCCTTATAGGACAAATAATTACGATGACAGCTGGCTTCACACTGACGGATATCGCGTTTACTGTTATGTACATTACCTGAATAAACTTAGCTGTATGGCAAGTGGCATCACCCATATGAGAGTTTTGCTTCATTTGATAAATATTTTATGTTCGTTTGAGCGGGGCGAATTAGAACATAATGTTTTCTAGTATTGCTTTATCCTAAAGCAGTCAAACCAGTATGTACCCGAATTAGTTTTTAAATAAGCTAAATATCTGTTTCTATGAATAGCACAATAATTTATGCTAAAATCAACATTTGGACTCCAAAACATAGAGATTTAATCGAAGTTCGAATTTCTAATTCTCTCATTTTTAAAGAGTATAATGAATAGAATATATTCTGGTGTTTGAATCTTAAGAAATAGAACTCATGCGAAAATGACAATTCTGTCTATCTTCGGCGAGTTTTCATTGAAAAATATGCATTTCCCCCAAAATATCAATTCAGCTATGAAAATTTCAAGGAGAATTATTTTTTTCTGAAATAATGTGACAAACGGAACTTATACCATTTATCGTCCATGTCAGTTTCAAATATTACGTGATATAAAAATAGAGTTACCTTCCTGTAGTCGCAGACCTAACCTGAATGAAATTTCAATTACCTGATCAGGTACCCCAGCTTCAACGACAGCATTTCCTACCATGAGCTCATTCTTACGCACCACTTCTTCTTCGCCAACAACGCACCTAACTTTACGTAAGTAATAACCTTGTGAGTTTTATATTATGCGTATGTTTTAAGTGATATGGGTATTCGTACTTCCTAACGTACGTAGTTATTCTTCCAATACGACAGATGGAAAGATTCGACATTATTTTATAATGTATAGACTTACTTGTTTTGTATTTCTTCCGATTGATCAATTCTGGATCATCTTTTATATCTATATGATATATGAAATTTATTTTTATATAATGAATTTAAAAATTTATTTGGTGTAACTTTGCAGATTTGGAAAACTTCGGTTTTTTTTTTTTTTTGATTCATCTCAGAAAATTCTTATAGACTTTATTGAAGAAAAAAGGCTCAAATATTTTTCATTTCTCATTAAATCAGAAAAGGTGTTAAATAAAGAATTAAAAGTTGCCTGGGCATTAAGGGAAATAAAAAATGTAAAATTATTACAAATACAAATGTAGTCTTTAGTTGTTAATTCTTAGACTTATTCATCTAAGTATTTTCAAGCAAAAGAAAAGAAATGTTCAGTTTAATGTACAATCCCATATATAATTGTTTAACAAGATTCGATTCGAATTGTTAAGGTTACGCTAAACCTTAATTTTGCATGAAGTTCAACATGAGATTTTTTCGCTTGTTTTATATATAAGCCATCAATATCATACATTAAAATGTTCGTAATGGACTGTAGAATGTATTTAATATAGTTCCTAGGATGTCACAGTTCCTTCAAATGAATTGCAAACAACTTTGTATTATGTCACTTCCAAAAAATCCACCATCAGCTGTTATTCTTCAACTTCCTAAAAAATGCCAAAAATACATTTATTACACTCATATGAAGGTCACCTTAGATTAAAATTACTATTCTAATGCTTATCCAGTTCAGAAATGAGAAAATAAAAATCTTATTTTAGAACTGAAAATGGAGGATTGAAAGTGTACTGGAACTACTTTTTTAAAAAGTATGGAAGCCCATAAAGGGTAATAATCAATTCAGCATAAAATTTATTCAACGTCATTTACATTTTGGTAAATCAAATCCCAAACAAGAGCAAAGAACATTTTTAAACATAACAGAAGGTTGTCTATCAATGGTTCATAATATCTTAGGTCATATGAGAATAGAACAAAAAAAGGGGGTGGGGGGGGGGGCTGGTTAGATAAACCTTCAAGAATTGTATATTTCAAAGTATGACTTTTTACTCAAAGTTCAGAAAATGAAATGAAAAGATGCCTAGTCTCTGCATAAGGCAAACTAGAAATATCTGACAAGACTGAAGCTCTCCTGGTTCTTTAGTGAAAGTAATCTATTTACTCATTTTCCAAGACCCTATAGGGGTCAGGGGCTCCAACAAAATACCAGATGGGCAAGCACAAAAAGTATGATTATAATGCTAAAAAAAACAAACTATCTGTCAATGTTATTTCTGAGAATTGGAAAAAGACTACATAGAGTTGTAGAGCAGAAAATGACCACACCCGTTTTCAAAGTCCCTGGGGATAAGGGACTCAAACTAAATACCCTGGTGGTTAGGGGCTCAAAGTAAATATCAAGAGTAGAAGCAAGCCATATACACATTATATGCAAAAAGAATTTACACTCTATAAAGTATGCTTTGTGAGAACAAGTGTTCACAAGATTGCATAATCAAATAGGAGAGAATGATCGCACCAATTTTAATGAAACCCTTGGGGTCTGAAGCTCAAACAAAATATCAGATCTACATAGAACTAAACAAAAAGTCAATTTCAATGCAAAAAGAATTAATTTACCATCAATTAAACTAGAGAAATTGTGACCACAATATTACATATATTTAGTTATACAATCCAAAAAGTGTTTGGTAATACATGGGAAAATGACCATACCCATTTTGTAAGACCTAGGGGGTCAGAGACAAAATATCAGGTGCACAACTAGATTATACACCTTATATATTGTAAAAAAAATGACTTTCCATCATTTATACCTTCTGAGAAATGGTGATCACAAGACTACATAGAGATAATATTGGAGAAAAGGACCACACCCAATTTCTAAGACCCTGGATGTCAGGGGCTAAAACAAAACATCAGGTATACAATAAGACTACAGATCTTTAATATTGCAGAAGGAATTTTCTTTTGATCATTATACTGTCTGATAAATGCTGACCAAAAGATTATATAGAGTTAAATATGAGAAAATGACCACACCCATATTCTAAGACCTTGAGGGACAGGGGCTCAAACAAACTATCAGGTACAACTAGATCACAGACCCTGCAAAGAGAATTAACATTCTATCACAAACAATTTCAGAGGACTTGAAACCACAAGAAACGTTGAAGGGACAGACAGACAGTTGCTGGACACAGGGTGATTGCATCAGCTCGACTGGTCTTTGACCAGTAGACCTAATTAAAACTGTTAAGAGTTACTTTTCGACTTTACATAAATGTGACTTTCTATTACCCAGAGCTTGAACACAGACTTTCTACACTTACTGTAAATGAGTGAAATTGCTTCTTTCACTGCCATTCTGTGTGATCTATCTGTATTACAATCTGAACCATGTAGATGCTCTGGAAACAGCTAAAATAGATGTGATTTTATTTTTTCTTTTTCAATTTCTTCAAAAGTATAGATGAAATCTGCATGTACTAACAAAGCATATTCTTTAATCTTTCAATTTCCAATTAAAATTTATGCCTACATAAAGAATCATGAATATATGTAAAACAATATGGCATCTTTTTGATCATTTCACTTTTGAATGGATACCGCTAAAACCCTCTCCTGTCATCATTGGAAGGAGTATTCAGTGAACTCATCATTTGGATGACATCATTGACTTGTTCATTAAATGTTAACCTTTTAATATTAATCATATAACATTTAGAACAGGGCATGAATTGATTTAGGGCTGGGTCAGTTCAGGATTTTCTCAGTTCAGTTTTCATTCAAATGCATACCTTAGATTCAATTATATAGGTTCAGGCCATTCAATATAAGACATAACTGATACATGTAGGTACCTCTTTGATAATTATAAAAATAACCTTGAACATGTTGAAAGACTTTACCTTTCATTATGTAAACAATATAAGATGGAGAAAAAAGGACAGTTTACTATGCATGACTAAGACCAATTTTTACTCATCAACCAATTTGAAATCGTTTTTCTGAATTCTGGAATCAAAACCAAATCAAGTGTTCCAGAATAGCGGTGAACTGATTTTTTTTTTCAGTGCACCACACAGCCTCAAATTGATTATTGAATTTAAATTGATGTTTTCAATCAAGAAATTTGCATAAAGATACATGAAAATTTACCTTCAGGATGAACATGGCAACTCATTGGTTACATGTAATTCAGGTTAAAAATGGAATGATCATACAAAGATGTATGCTCTGCACAAGTTGCCTGTGAAATTAAAAAAAGAATATGCAGATATAAGAATAATGATAAGGTTAAGGTCACAGTCAAATATAACTTTTAAATGTCCTCTGAAAGGTATTGTCATTTTAGAGAATAATCCAATCTTTGATAGATGTTTATAATGAGGAGAAATTGACCCTTTCTGATTATGATGTCAACAGTCAAGGTCATCATGGCCCTAAACGTAAGAAATATTACTTGGGTTGACTGAATCATCTGTACAAGCCATTACAGCATTCTACACTACATGTATAAATGCATAAAAGGTTGAAAAACACACAAAAATTGCTACTTACACTTTCAAAATTTTTTTATTTTATGTTATACAATGTGATAAACATCTTTTTTTCAAAATAAAGCAATATATCTAGTATGATGTATACAATTTTGTATTTATTCTTATAACCCCATAAATTACTAAAATTTTATTCTTGTACGGGTTTTAGAGAGAAGCGTTGCCCACCTGTGTAAAACATTACGGTAGATATTTTGGTGATACATACATGTACTACAGAACATCTTTTAAGTAATGATTCATACTAAATTAAATGAAATTAACTTACCAACAATAAAAATCACAGAATCTTATAGATGAACAATAGTAATCATGAACTGGTGACCTATCTCATATAGATCTTTCTCTCCTTTACATTTGCCTCTGTTGAATTTTACTGTCTGAGGTTCCTATGAAATAAAGAAATGTGATTTATTTTAATATCCAAATTGAATTGTAAGTTTTAATATGTTTAATCATTTAGTTACTACAAATGCAGCTAGAGTCATGTAAAACAAGAGGCCTAAGAGGGCCATGTTTCCTCACCAAAAACTAGGTTTACTAAGCATATCAAACAGGGAAAAGGCGGGGGGAGGGGGACCGATAAGAACACTTTGTTTTTCTCCCTAGATCATCCTGATACGTTAGTTTGTTAATAAAAATGCATGTGCTTCCGCTCTGAAGAAGTTTGTCAATGGAGGGTAATTCCCCCTTCCCCCGACCTACTTTTGCCTGTGGTGGCACCACCTGTTGACGTGTCCGGATGAAAAAGAACAACACTTGTCTTGTAGGGGACTATCAGTTCTTCATACCTACCATGTTTCATCAAATCCCTTCAGGCGTTCTGGAGAAGGAGTTGAATATGTCAAAAGGTTACAATGGCCATATACTCAGGTGAGCTAAAAATCCAACCATTATCAGACATCATCTATGGAAAGATCAAAGTAATACATGTATATATGAACTTATACAGCATACTGACTTTGTGGCATCAAATTATGAAAATACTCACAATATTTCTAGATGTAAAAGAGAATTTTGATATCGGAACAGGTATTTTGATACTTAGGTATCCTAAAAAATATTTCTGAGAATAGATATACCTTACAAAGGTGTAATACAATGGCTGGCTATCTGAATATTATATAAGTAAGTACAGAACAGTATAACAAGAGGCCCAAGGGGTTCACATCGTTTACCTGAGTTGCAGACTGAGTGCTGAAAGTGGCAAAATACTTTTAACAACTGGAGCCCTTGACAGCCATGTTTGTGGACCAATCAGCGCAAAAACGTGGCAGAGGACATTGAGTACTTGCTTCCTGTGAAATTAATTTCATTAAATTTTATGTAGTGCTTGCAGAGAAGAAGTTGAAAATGTGTCAGCCAATCAGAGCATTCCGATACCATATTTGTAGACTGATCGGCACAAAATACCCAAACTATGTAGAGGACTTAGAGTAATTGCTTCCTGTAAGGTCTCATGAAATTCTGCGAAGCGATTGCAGAGGAGAAGTCAAATAGTCCAATAGTGTCAGCCAATCAGAACCATCAAGGGCCATAACAGTGTTTATTGACTGATGAGCACGAAAAGCTTAAAATTGGTACATAAACTTGGGTACTTCTTCCTGTAAGGTTTCATGAAATTATGTGCAGTGGTTGCAAAGTAGATGTTGAAAATGTTAAAAGTTAATGATGGAAGGACAAATGGACGCTGGACTGCCCGCTATGACAATAGCTTACTTGAGCTTCGCTCAGGTGAGCTAAAATCCAAACAAAAAGTAATAATAAATGTATACAATCTTACCTTCGGTGTTGTTTACATGCACGGGAGGATTGATCATCGGATTCTGAAGGGGACTCTTTTTACTTTTTTTTTCTTCCACGTCTTGACTTCTGGTTCTTACTTCGATCCTGCACTTTTTTCTCTTGTCACATGCAGCAGCAAACTGAATAATACAGAAGTATACAGTAAATATTCAGTTGTCAATCAAATACTAAGGATACATTTGTACTAATATTTCGGTTGAGTCACTCATGACCAAAGATCCATTGACATTCAGAATACAATAAGCATAAATCACCAAAAACATTTACAGGGGAAAATTAAAAGTTTTAGAAATTTTCTTAAACAAAGGAAATCAAATGTTCAAGAGAAAATACTTTGCTGCAAAGTCTTGAAACAACAATCCAAACAAAAAGTACCGTAATAATAAATACAATCTTACTTTTAGTGTTGTTTACATGCACGAGAGGATTGATCATCGGATTCTGAAGGGGACTCTTTTTACTTTTTTTTTCTTCCACGTCTTGACTTCTGGTTCTTCTTACTTCGATCCTGCACTTTTTTTCTCTTGTCACACGCAGCAGCAAACTGAATAATACAGAAGTATACAGTGAATATTCAGTTGTCAATCAAATACTAAGGATACTAATATTTCAGTTGAGTCAATCATGACCAAAGATCCAATGACATTCAGAATACAATAAGCATAAATCACCAAAAACATTTACAGGGGACAATTAAAAGTTTTAGAAATTTTCTTAAACAAAGGAAATCAAATGTTCAAGAGAAAATACTTTGCTACAAAGTCTTGAAACAAGCAAAGTGCAAGTTATGAACATGATGAAAGATGAATGAAATTTTTAAACAGCTTTTATGACAATATACTTAGCAGACTGGTTGATAAATGAAATTCCCTTTGGTTTAAACAAGAGGCCCAAGGGGGCATGTTGCTCACCTTGGATAATTTAAATGAATTATATTTCTTTCATAGCAACTTACCTGTGTGTAAACATAAATATGTTCATCATCTTAAATCCTTTTAAACTTCTTTAACTCATTTGTATCACCTTTAATGTGCACGTCAAATGCACTTTCCTTGATAATGAACTAAATCGGCCTTGACACTTATATTATTTACAGTTACTTACCAATTTGTAGTAGCAGGTCATTTTCATATTCAAATTCACTTATGCAAATATGAAAAAGATATTGATTACCTGGTACAAGCCACCCACCTATTCTACAACACTTATCCAATAAAATCATGGTTTACCTACCCAAACTCCAGGCTCCCGTATCCCTGGACTTTTGCCCTCTCTGGGACATGTCAACTCTGGAAGAATGCAGGCGTGATAGAAAGCGGAAAGTTTGGGTAACATTGTGTTCTCCCACAAATCATCATCTCTCATAATTCTTTCCACATGCAACTGATGAGGGTTTTGGGTGCGAACCACAAAGTCAATCCACGGTAAATTGCATATGTTCAGTAGACCGTGATACTGAAAGAAGTAATCATGATTCCTCTTTAACTGTAGTGTACCGTTCTTGTTTTCTAAGCAAAAATTCTTTCCTTCTGCAGCTTGCCACAAGTTAATGAGTTTATTATGTGCAACGTTTTTAATTTCAATAAGTCCAACTTCTCCAGAAGCACATGTAACCACACCATCTGGACTTCCAGCTAGAAACTTATGTTTTGGGTCCACAATCAAACCTACTGACTCCACTGAAACATTCTCTTTCTCATCTGCTTTCTTCAAAATATACTCTTGAATTGTTGTTTTCTCTTGCAAAAGACCATTTCTAGTATTCTTGTTTCCGCGGAACTTGGAATATAGAAGATTTCGAACAAATTTTGTCACCGGGATTTTAGGATTTCTCCTGACAACAGAGCCAAAGTTTGATGCCGTAAGCCGCTTTTTTCTTTCTGTGTGCCACACTCCACTCCTAGACTGTTCCACTGTTGATGTTTTTATTTCATCCAGCTGTGACTCTTTCAAGTTAATATGTTTACTTAAATAGCTGTCCTGTAGCCTCTCTAACTCTTTGTCACTGACATCATCTGTATGATCAACTGCCTCAGGTCCATATGCCCTTCTGGCTCTCTTTGTTGCATCTTTCTTCTGAGCAGACATTTTTCTTTTCCATCTCTTTTGTTGAGTAGCTGGTTTGTTCTTGTGCCTAACAGTATTCATATGAATTGTATTTCTACGAGCATAAAGCTTACGAAAAAAGTGTCCTGGTTCTGTTGCTGTTGCTACTTGCCAAGTATGAGGTGACCATTCAGGGCCTAAATTCATTCTCAAGGCACCTCCATAGCATCTCCCATGCCAGGACCCTTTATTGCAGTAATTGTATACTTTTCCTCCATCAAATTTGCATCTTATATGCATCCAGGACTCCGCTAGATTTGTTGTTATGTTCCCAATCAGGCAATCTGCTTTATCAGCTATTCTGTTTAAAAGAACAAGGACATCCTGAATGATATACTGCTCAACATTCTCATATCTCATCTTAGTACCATATCTAGCTTCCTCCTGCTCTTTGTAACTAGCTCCTTCTGTCCAGTGTTCTATTTGCTCATCAATAGCATCCGACACTCTATCCTTTTCAACATCCTCTTCAACATGTGATTGGGGCTCACAGTTGTTGTTAATGTCTTTGTCATAAGTTGCATTGGTCTTTCTTGCACGGCAAAAGTTAGAGCAATTATCATGCTTTCCAAATACATGGAACACAGAGTTATTTATATCATGCCTTAGTTGTTTGATAGCTGTGTTTCTATCTGTCTTTCTTTCTTCCAACTCTTTTGATCTCATCCTTATTGCACATCTAATAGCACTCACAAGACGCACTCTAGTTGATTTAGTTAGATGGTTTTTACCCTTGTATAAAGGATTATCAGACACTAGTTTTTCTAAATTAGATCGGTAACACTTGTAGGTATGATTAGCACATTCCTGTTTAACAACATCTTTCCCCCATATTGGTACCTCTTCCTTTATCTTCGCATATACTGATGAATCTCCATCTCCTATGATGCGCATATACCTGTACAGAACACAAAATTCACATCAGATGTCTCTGATAATCTGATGATACTGAAGTTCTACTGATTGCAAAGTTCCTTGTTTGACTCTAAGTATGTGACCTTGACCTTGAAAGTGACTTTGACCTACACTGGGTGTCCAGTCTTGCTTTACAATCCTTGTAAGTTTGAAAAATGTCCATTGTATATCAAGTAGGTTATAGCCAAGTGCTAGTACGTGAAAATGTGACTACAAGACAGACGGACGCTGGACAAACTCTTGTGTTGCAACAATATAAAAACATTCCATCATATACATATATTGTTTATATTACATGAGAAAATGATAACATCCTTTTTTATAAGATCTTTGGAGTCAATTAAAGCTTCTCCCAAAAGAAAACACAGCTAAAGATGCTATGGCCGGATTGCAAAGTAAGTTTATGCCACTAACTGGGTCAAGGTCACTAGGTCAAATATTACGGCATAAACTGAAAGTTCTAGTCATGGGCAACCTACAAGTATAATATAAAGTTTCTACTGCATACAGTTCCTTACATTTTGCTAGAACTACAAACTTTAACCAAAATCTTTAACTAGGTCAAATTCCAAGGTCAAGGTCACTAGGTCAAATGTAAAGTCATAAATTACAAGGTATTGTCAAAGGCAACCTACATGTATGATATAAAGTTTCTACTGCAAACTTACAATTTTTGCTTCATCCAGAAACTTTAACCAAAACATTGACGACAGACGGATGGACAGACAGACAGACATCATCAATCTATAAACCGGAACTGCTTTGCAATCCAACCAACTATAATCAGAATAACTAGAACACTGTTCTACACTTATTATTTGCCCTTATCCAACTCTAAGGAAAACAATTGAAAAGCACAAATTTTTGCATTTGAATAAGGATACAATATATCCTTATGGTCCAGGTATGATCTTGACTTTTCACCTTTTCAGCTCAAGAAATTATGTTATACTGAACTAATTTGGAATTATGAGTAACAACCCATACAAAACATGTAAGTCCAAGGTATGCCCTTGACCTCTGACCTTCTGGTTTCAAAATCCTCACACAATATTGTGACAGTAGTGAATCCATGTATGAAAAATAAAAGATATACTCATAATACTGGTACAATTTAAACTATTTGAGTGTTAGAACCAAAGTGTTAATGGAAAGACGGACAAACTGAACGTTGAAAAGAAAATTCCGCATTTTAGTAGGGCCTTAAATTATATTACCATAATTATGCAAAAAGACTACAATACATGTATGTCAAGTATCATTTGTAAAAGGCAAATAAGAATAGTTTACAGACATTGAGACAGACTGACAGACAAAGGGTGATCTCATCAGCTGAACTGGATTTTGACCAGTAAGCTTATAACCTCAAAACATATAGAATAGCAATCCAAGGAATGCTTGTGTCGCCTGGGAAGCAGCTTATTTCTAATAAAGCCTGTGTTTGTGAAACACGAATGCCCCCGACGGCATCTTTGTTAGTATGAACACTGTTTTCTGTTAAGTACATGTATGTGAGGTCACTGGGTTAAAAGGTCAAAGGTCAAGGTCACGAGGTCAAAAATTTTGGTATCAATGGAAAGGTCTTGTCACAAGGAATACACATATGAAATATGAAAGCCCTATCACTTACCATTCAAAAGTTATGCCAAATGTTAAAGTTTTTGAAAAGTAGGTCAAAGGTCAAGGTCAAGGTCACGAGGTCAAAAATTTTGGTATCAATGGAAAGGTCTTGTCACAAGGAATACACATGTGAAATATGAAAGCCCTATCACTTCCCATTCAAAAGTTATGTCCAATGTTAAAGTTTTTCGGACAAACAGACAAACAGACAAACAGATAAACAGACAAACAGACGGACAGGCCAAAAACTATATGCCCCCGAATCTTTGATTCCGGGGGCATAAAAAGTGGATCAAGTATATACGTCAAGGTCACTTGGTTCAAAATTATTTGTACCATTAAGAGTCTCATTAAATGAAATTCATGCACATGTGAAATATTGGACCTCTTACTAACCAATTAAAAGATATGGTCAATTTCAAATTTTCAGAAAAGAAGGTCAATAATCTATATCAATGCCACTTGGTAAAAATCTTTGGTAACAAAAGAAACAATTCATCATAAGAAATGCACATGTGAAATATGAAAGCCCTATCACTTATCAATAAACATATAGCCAATCTTAGTTTTTGTGAAAAGTGTGTCAAATATCTAGGTCACGGTCAATAGCTCAAAAATTATGGTATGTGTAGGAAAGTCTTGTCACAAGAAATACACATGTGAAATATCAAAGCCCTATCGCCAACCAATCAAAAGTTATGGGGTGTGACATCCAAAGTGTGACAGACAGACGGACAACAGACAAACTTGATCCCTAAGTGTCGCTATGCTTTGCAGACAACACAAAAATTGTGACTAAAACCCAGCTGCAAAATAATTACTGTACGACCAGAAATTTTCGCGAGTATCAAATTTCGCAATTTTTCGATAAAATAGGGTGTCTTTATTTTCGCAAGTACATTTTTTCGCGAGTCCTTCATTTCAAACAAATATGTTCATATGATGTTACTGTTGTGTACCAGTACCTTTCATTATTGAAGTTTCAGTTCTACCAGTATCATAAGATTTAAGATAATAAGACACTCAATTCACTCCTCATTACATGTACAATATGAACAAATGTAATGCATCTAACACAGGAGTATGACGCATTCTCCGTAAACTGTCGGGCGGGCCCCCTGAGTCAAATATCCCCCCGAGAGTCAATGGGTGTTTGACTCTCGGGGGGATATTTGACTCAGGGGGGTTTACGGAGAATGTGTCATACTCCTTTGGCATCTAACAATTTATGATATACCTTATCAAATATAATTTTTCGCAAGACTAATTTTTCTCAATTCCAAATCCCTCGCTAATATAGCGAAAATTAGTATCTCGCGAAAATTTCTGATTATACGGTATCACAATGATAATTAATCACTCCTCCCTCCCCCTGAATTTTCTTCTATTTTAACCCGATCAAGTCTGTTTTTCATCATGTGACCTTGTACACGAGTTATCACTTCAGAACCAAAGTAATGATATTTCATAGAATTTTACAACAAAATTTTGACCTTGACCTTTTAGGCTAAAAGTTTATAGGCATGCTCCTCTCATGATTTATCTGTGAAGATATTTTCCAAATTGTCGACGGACAGACAGTAGAATACAGGGCTGCCCTCCTATAGGGCTCCTAAATTAACACAAAGGGCACAAATAAACAGATAAATGTATGGAAAGAACAATATAAATAAATGTACCATACAGACCAAGAGGAAGAAATAAAATTGTGCAAGAGAAGTCAATAGCACAGCTGCATAACAAATCATGTGCAAATAATCTTGTGCATGGAAATCCCCCTCAATTAAACAAGGTAAATAGGTCTAAATCTACCTTACATGTACATGTATATGATTTTTTTTAAGCCTATCATTTACATGATCATTTACATGATGATAATCTATTCTAGTCAAGAATAGAGGTTTACCCAGAAATCACTTACAGAGAAAATTTTGTTAATTTTGCATGCATTACATCATAGCATGAAAAAAAAAATTAGAAAATTTTCTGTTTAAGTATTCTCTGAATATACCGGTACAAATGTATAAAACATGCTAATATGAAAAGCCTAAATTTTTTTCATATAAAGTAGATCTGGACAGTAATTACCTTGGTTATTTAAAAAGTATTCCCTTGCAAGAGATTATTTTTGCATCAAGTGTTACACTACCATGGATAGACAAGGTCACAATATTGAAGCTACCATATACAAGGGGGTGGACAGGGGGAAAGGGAGGGGGAGGAAGGGTTGTGGGAGGGAGGGAAGGGGGAAAGGGGAGGGAGGGAGAGGTAAGGGGAGGATGAAAAGGAGGGGAGGGAAGAGGGGGTGGGAGGGGGAGGTAAGGGGGTGGGAGGGGGAGAGGGGCACCCCCCTGTCCACTCCCCCCATATACAATCTTGATGAAATGCATGTACCTAAGTCCATGTGTCTTCTCAGATTTCAAAAAGCCCTCAAGAATTATATCTCCTTCCATCGATTGTGAGTCTTTATCCCAGTTTTTAAAACATTCATGCTCCTTGACTGAGGCACCTGTTTTGGTGTTACAAACATAGCAATATCTATTGCGTACTCCGATATGTAATAATTTTTTTGTCTCTTTGCCTTTTATTATGGCCACTCCACCCATCGCATTGTATGAATGTTTATGAGTTCTCTTCGACCACCCTCCATCTGTAATGACAGTAATAGCTGGAACTTCATGATGGAAATCGTTCCTGTTTATAGCCAGCATTCTTTCCTCTGCCCCTGCTGAAAGCATATCTTTTTCTAAAATATTCAGCCACCACTGTCCGATTTCATTCTCTATGCTTGAAAATGTGGGTTGAGATAGGCTAGGTGAGTTCAGTGTACCGAGAAATTCGTTCATGTGTGATGGGCCGCTCCCAGTCACAACACTTCCCCACACAGCCCTAACGTTAACGTCATATCGTTTCGAGCCTGGAAGTCTTGGACTTGTGTGAAGTTCAAACACCTTATGACATCCCTTGCACTTTGCAGATAATACGCTAGCTAATCCCATGCTCTGCTCTGTGTCGATTCATATAGGGCTTTTCCCTTCAAGCGTAAGCGCATTTGCCTCCGGACACAAACAAACATGCATGGTGATATCTGTCACATGGGATTGAAGACAATCCAAATTAATAATACGATAACCCTTGGGAGAAGTGTCATTTACCTTTCGAATTTTCATCTTTAAGCACTCACGATCACTTAATATTGATACATATAATGGGTCTTTCAGGGTTTTTTTGTATCGGAATAAGTTTCTCCTTATTTTCGTCAGTTTTTTCCGCACACAAGATATTTTGATTCGCAATCTGCATGATTTGGCCACTGGTTGTACCCTATATTTTGGTCTACCAGCATGTTTTTTCTTTTTTATAGCTCTATGTATACCCTGACCTCTTCCAAATACTTTAGAAACCTTTTTTTTGCTTCCCATGGTCAAGTAGGGGGACTTTCAAATTTCTACACAATATTCTTCACTAAGTCTTCTTGTTACACTATCATGCTTCCATAGTTTACACACTTACTTCTGTCACACATTTAATGCTAAATTAAATCATTTTAATCTTACCTTTGCATCACATGGCCTTTTATCTCTATAAAAATAGTGACATACTCAGGAAATAAAAAAATAAATTTGTATTTCTGTTTTACTTTATGACAGTGTGACGTCACGCTAAGTAGACGATCTGGGCTCGATCTACGGCCGTTTTCTACATATATACTTACCCGATCTCTGTTAAAGCTCTTGGAAATGAACCTATTTTCAATGCAAAATAATAATACAACAGATCAATACCTTTAAGATGTGTCGATTTTCTGCCCACTAAGTTTGTTTCTTTCAGTTTCCCTTTGATGACTTTTCACCGCGAGGCAGGAAATTATTCCTCTCGATGTAGTGCAAAATAATCCAAACCTAATAATGTAATGTTTAGGTTAATTAAATCACATACATATCTTAAATGTGTTTTTATGACCAGATAATAAATAAGTATGTAATAAAATGACATATTTCTATATATTTATTCTTAAGTTAATTTGGCGCATGAATGATTTGTTCCTAGACCTACTTTCGTTTTCAAGAGCAACATACCTCCAATTTTGGTACAATGTAAACAAGTATTTTTCATCAGTGATGCAGATAAAGCATGTTACCAGAATACAGAGAAAGGTTGAAATATTAATATATGGTACAAAATTATCATCAATTTCTTCTCAAATACAAGAATTTGATATATTAATTACACCACTTACAATTTTCAAAATGGCGATCCCCCTCCAGCATGGGCCGACATTTTACAGTCCATGTGTGCGATTTGCATGCTGAGCCGAGAAAGCTGACATCTAGCTTGCCCTCCAGTGTCATCATAAGAACCGTTTTCTTCAGACTTTGATTTTCATGAATCATTTCTATATGCAGTGGATTTTTTTAAAAATCGGGGACTGTTTTTCCAAATTTGCAAAGTGAAAATCAACAATATTTTATTCCTAGTTGTAGCTGTACTGACTTCCACGTGCCCATTTAAAAGCTTTGACCTTCATATATAAGTATGGGAGGTTATAACTTGTTTCATGCAATATTCATGTCCTTTTTGGTGGTAGCATTTCAGTGTGTACATTTTTATGTTTTCAACATTTAGCGTAACCTTAAGGAAAATAATATTTAAAGCTTTGATTACCTCTTTACATGGACAAATTTCATGTAATCAATAATATTTGCTTCGATTTACATTGAAGTGAATATAATTTTTTCATAACAAAAATAAAAAAAAAATAAAAAATCGCAAACCTGAAACTCTTTAATGATTGTCATGCCCCCTTAATCGGAGATTCAAGGAAAAGGAAAAAAATGGTCTGCCAATCTGTCCGTCTGTCAGTCTAGCTTTAAATTTCACTTTAGTTTTATCCATAAATTTTGAATGGTAAGTGATAGGGCTTTCATATTTCACGTGTGTATTTCTTGTAACACTATCTTTCAATGGATAACAAATTTTTGGCATTGTGACCTTGACTTTGGAGTTTGACCTACTTTTGAAAAACTTTAACCTTGGCAGAAACTTTGAATAGTTAGTGATAAGGCTTTCATGTTTCATATCTGTATTCCTTGAGACAAGACCTTTCCATGGATACTAAAATTATTGAACTTTTGACCTTGACCTTGACATACTTTCAAAAATCTCAACTTTAGGCAAAACTTTTGAATTATAAGTGATTAGGCTTTCATATATCACATATGAACCCCTTGTGACAAGACTTACATGTATCCATGGATATCAAATATGACCTTGTGATCTCGACCTCAAAATCTGAACCACTTTTCAGCTGTTTTTCTGACAAAAATCCCAACGGGGACATTCGTGTTTAACAAACATGTTTTTTTCAGCTTCATATACCAGTTGTGAGGATAAGGTCAGTACCTGCGCATCATATGGTCCAGATGTATGTGTCAAGCATCACGACTGGGCTGCTGTACAATGTCCAAATTTCTGTTTCTTCTGTGGCGGTATGTCGCTGCCTTGCCGATTCTGATGCAAATACAATAGATATAGAAAGACATTGATATAAGTTATTATTGTTTTAGATATAGAAAGAAGTTGATATAATTATTTTTGTTTTAGATATAGAAAGAAATTGATATAATTGTTATTGTTTAAAAATAGATGAAGAAAGAAATTCATATAGATTATTATTGTTTTGGATACAGAACGAAATTGATATAATTATCATTGTTTTAGATATAGAATGGGATTGATATGATAGTTATTGTTTTAAAGATAGAATGAAATTGATATTTTTATAATTGTTTTAGATATAGAAAGAAATTGATATAACTATTATTGTTATTGTTTTAAGACAAAATAACGATCTTCAAAATCTATTGTACAAATTCTAACAGAAAAACAATTTACAACAACAGAAACACGACCTTCTACACAAACAACAACGTTTACTCATACTACAACACTATCAGCCATAGCACCAACAACAACGGCAGCTAATACTACAACACTATCAGCCATAGCACCAACAACAACGTTTACTCATACTTCAACACTATCAGCCATAGCACCAACAACAACGGAAGCTCATACTACAACACTATCAGCCATAGCACCACCAACAATGGCAGCTCAGGCTACATCACTATTAGCCATAGCACCAACAACAACGGCAGCTCAGGCTACAACACTATCAGCCATAGCACCAACAACAACGGCAGCTCAGGCTACATCACTATCAGCCATAGCACCATCAACAACGGCAGCTCAGGCTACAACACTATCAGTCATAGCACCAACAACAACGGCAGCTCATACTACAACACTATCAGCCATAGCAACAACAACAACGGCAGCTCAGGCTACAACACTATCAGCCATAGCACCAACAACAACGGCAGCTCAGGCTGCATCACTATCAGCCATAGCACCAACAACAATGGCAGCTCAGGCTACATCACTATCAGCCATAGCATCACCAACAACGATGGCAGCTCAGTCTACATCACTATCAGCCATAGCACCAACAACAACGGCAGCTCAGGTTACATCGACTACATCATCAGTGTTGTCATCTAGAAAGACAGCCTCACCTGTGGCAACCTCAACGACAACAATCAGTAAGTGTGCATCGATTAACCAAAACTACGACAATTAAGTTGACATCTACCATACATAAACAAGCAACAAAAATAAGACAACAATCTTGCGTTTGCTGATCTATTTCTTCAATTTCCCACCGTCGGACCTTTTATAGTCATATAGTGGCCAAAAGAGCCGTACCAAATACCTTCATTTTCAAAGAATGCACTTCATTCTATTTTGATACTTATGTATGTTTCGTAAAGTATGTCAGATATTTCTTTTATGCATGAAGTGTACCTTTTCCATCTTTTGGTGTTATCCCAGCAGAATGAACAGTTTCCTTTATTTTTATCATTAGAAGGAAATATCTACTAGAAAAATGCTTTGAATTTTTCATCCGTAGTGAAGACATCCTAACATGTTTAAAACAACTTCTGATGTTTAAAGTTAAATACTAGTTTAGAGTACATTGTAACTTCCATATTATTGTACCTCTGATCCAAAATCGGGGAAAATTATGCATGGATACCCCATGATGTTATTGCTTATTGGGTAAATCTAATACAGGTTATAAATATATTTTTGGTTAAAAATGTTTCTACAATGTGAAACATTTGTGAGTTTTTTTATTTTTCAATAGTGCTTAATGTTAATGTTGGGTCATTCGAATTCATAGGCGATAAAGTTTCCATGCAATCTAGAGTCTATTTGAAAAGTTTATTTTATACAAGGTTCAAAGATGATAAGCACTAAAATAACAAAAATAGTTATCATAGGGAGAATATAAGGTCTTACGACAAGAGGCACGAGCTACCTTAAAGATTGACATTAGTGGCTTTTTTTCTTTTAGTACCCACGCCGCCACCACTTCTAACTTTAGGTAAGTTGGACGTTGGACTTAAATAATGAAAATTTTATGGAATAAGTATCATTAGCGCCGGCAACGAGCCCGGTGTTTATTTTTTATCCTTTTGCTTTTCATAGTAAAAAGCAATACAGGATGCAAAGCTAGCACCGTCGGTTTCTGATTTTCTGAATTATCGATTTTGTGCTGTATACAGGGATATGGTCATTATCCATATTTGTCACTGACTGTCTTTTGAAGCTCAATACATGTATATACCCTATTTCTAATGTCTTTTATCTTCATGGTATCTTTGTTCTCCCGGCGAATGGATGCAATGCACCAATAGTTTTTTATGTTGGTAATGTTTTTCGAGGTGATCACTTATAAGCCAGTTTTCTTAGATCTCACGGTATTGAACAGAGTAATCTCCATAACTGGTAATTCATATAACCCTGTTATTTGTAAAATGTAAGATAAATTACTGTCGTAACTTATTGATACCCGCACGTAATAGATCTTCAGACTTACATGTTTCTGTCAAAATTAGTAATAATTACTATGAAGTTATGACTGGATTATAATGTGTGAGAACTAACAAATTATGCAACTTAAGCATGGCTCGCTTTTTTAACTGAAGTTATTTATAAGGAATATTTCCGTTAGATGCGACAAATGACAAAGAATTTTATTTAGTGACATATGCTAACAAAATGACCTTCTGTTTAATGAAGTATTAACATAATTTTAAAATGGTAGGGTCATGTTCGGTCTGTTTTATAAAAACAAGTTGGTGCAATGGGATTATCTTTGATTGTTCAACTCTGTTAGAATTAATACGAAAATTTTCGAACTTTTTATCTTATTGAAGAACCAATTCTCAAACCAATTTCAATGCACCAGAGAAAGTCTCGTTTTATGTGTATTTATTTAAAAAGATATGATATTTTTCATTTTGATAGGTATATGTAGAGACGAGTTTGGTAATTGCTTGGCTTACGGACTTGACGTATGTAGTAGCTATCGTCTTTGGTCTATAAAGAACTGTGCCAGGTTTTGCGGTTTCTGCCATGGTAACGTAACAAACAAAAATGATAAATTATCATAAAGTCTTTTACAAAGAAAATGTCACTATATCTATTACTAGTATATGAAACTGAAATATAAAGATTTTAGAGTACAATTAAATCAGGAAATAGATGCATGTACATGAATACTGCTAGAGGGTTTTTTTTTTGTAAATGGAGATATCGATATGGAATTTTAACTGCTATTGAAACACAAATACTGTGTTAATATGTTATGCCATTTTTAAAACATTAATGAAATATATATCCGTACTATTGTACATTATGTGAACAAAGTATTTTCAGTTACTATTCGTTTATGTGGCAAATTCTGTTCTTGCAATAGACCATCTTTCGTTTTTCTTAGAAAGCTCAAAATGTCTGAGTCGACATTATTTGATGTTGCTCTTTTATCATGGCGTCACTTCAGAAAGACGCAATCTCATTGAGACATAATAATGAAAAATGGCTTACCTCAGACATTATTTTTTGTCATACTGTCAGCCATTATGAATTTCGGCAAGTGATCTATTGGAAATCCTTAAGCTATTTAAAAACGTTTATGTTGTTTTGTTTTAAAGGTTCTCAAACTCCGCCACCACTTTGTAAGTATTCTTTTTGTAATCAAATCGTACCTTTACCTGTCCTCTTTGAATGTCAGTCGGACTCATCGGGTGATAACATATATGAGCTCGCTACAGCCGGCAGAGCACGGACTGTATTACGCACGTCCTGTATTACGCACGTCCTCTTTTTATATCCATTTACTTATTCATCTGTGTTACTTGGACCCCTGTGTTTAAGGTATTGTTTGTGTGTGGTCATCTAACAGTGAGGAGGTTGTTTTTTGCGTTTTTCGAGACCTCTGGGAAATCGAAATAGTGGGAGGGTTGTGCGCACGTAATTCAGGATAACCACACCCGTCTGCTATTTACGTAGCAGATGGCCGTCCTAAGTCGGCACCGGTTGCCCATTGGTCTCGTTGGTTTATGTGTAGTCTTTTATGTTTCATGTTTCTATGGTGTGAGTTGGTGTTCCTTGTCCCTTTTGCGTCTCTTTCTGTGGGTGTCTGTTCTGTGTTTTTTGCATGGGTGTTTTGGGATTTTGCTGTGGGTGCTGCAACATAGTGTTATTGGAGATCCCCTCCTTTCTTTATTCAACATAATAACATGCTAAAACCATTGTAGTAATAATTTGTATGTGCTACTTCGTTGAAATGGTCTTCAAAAACTAGAAAAGTATCGATCTTATTCGCATGAATTAAAAAAGAAGAAAGTAATCAAAATTACGTTTTACTGGTGTCTGTTTTTATGAAACAATGGAGGGGATCTCCAACAACACCAGGTTGCAGCACCCACAGCAAAACCCCAAAACACCGAATGCAAAAACACAGAGCAGATAAGAACAGAAAGAGACGCAAAAGGGACAAGGAACCTCAACGCACAAACCAGAAACATCAAACACAAAGGACTACACATAAACCAACGAGACCAATGGGCAACTGGTGCCGACTTAGGACGGCCAACTGCCACGGAGATAGCAAAAGGTGTGTTATCCTGGATTACGTGCGCACAACCCTCCCATTACCCAGAGGTCTCGAAGAACGTACAATTGTGTATGAGTCATGTTACAAGTTTAAATCATAAATGAAACTTATTTCATATGATTATTTCTGCTCTGACCACCTCCACCACAATGACCACAACAACTACACAAAAACCCCAAGGTATAAGTTTAAATTAATTTTCAAACTTTTACAATAACACGGCAACAATTTTCTTATGACGAACAAGGGAATATTCCTTTATAATATCTCAATATACTTTATTTCTTACCATTGCACGAGGAATAATTTTTTTATGAATTTCCTACTTTTACATAATTTTTAGAACTGAACTTATCGGGCACATGGTCTCACTTCTGAGTATTTTGTATTCCGGGATTCACGACTGTTCCAATGGAAATTCTAATTACATTGCCTTACCTCTCGATTTTTAGACTTAACAATTGATGATAACTTCTTTGATGTTTATTCGGGTATTGCATGCAATCAGAAGACGCTGACTCTACCCGGGAACTTGGTCTCACTTCGGAATGATATTCATTCCGAGATTCGCAACTGATTTTTCATTGCCTTCCCGACTTTGAAACTGAATAACTGATAGGTTCTTCTTTAAATTTTTCATCTAACGTATCAAGTACCTATCAAGTTTTAGCGTCTCGAAGCTGTCCATCATCTCCAAGTGACATCATAATTCTCCTGGACACACAATTTGACACCATAGACAAGTTCAAGCAGCAGAAAAGTTTCCTTTACAAATTTATGGATGGTCTTGATTATGGTGACCGGAAAGTTCAAATTGGAATAGCAACACCATCGTCGAGAAATGGCAGCAGAATATATTTGAACCAGCATCATACAAAGTCGGATATCCTAGCAAAAGTCAATATGGTATTTTTCTAGATTAAAATATTTTACATTTTCATCTTTTGTTTGTGTTTTAAGTGTGTTTAGTTAAATAGCAATTGTGCAGAAACTTACGTCTATTAATCAGATTTCATCCATTTATCCAAGTTGAAAAATAATCAAATTACAAATCCACAGAAGTCAGAATTAAAATCAAATCAAGATATAACTTATTGGAATATATTTTTGCATGTGCAGATCCCTTCACAAAATTCTATCTCAAATTAGAATATTAAGAGTTTAGCCAAATGTTTCTCCAAGCATTGGCGATATCTCTATCTAGACACCCTATTGGACCGATGGCAAGACACACTTATCTTGATACCCTCACCTAAAAATAAGCCCCCAAAACCATAAAAGAATCAATATAATATATTTACACATATATGCGCGCATATAATATGCAAATAAAAGAAAACATACAGGACATAAACTTCAATATTGAATAGATAAGAGTATGGTGAGGAAACAAGGCAAAAATACATATCTAAGTCCATGTTTTGAATTTTTAGGTTTTAATGTACCCTTATAAAGCAAACTGATGATGATGAACAATATAGAGGTTGCTTTAAAACGCGTTTGAAGGGAAATTCAAATTGCATTGTCTGTACGATTTCTTGCACAGAGTTGGGATGATTCTTATATTCTTTTAGATAATATATGTTACCTTGTTTAATACATTTGACATTCATTTTATGAGAACATTTAAACACAAGTGTTTGAATGTTTTCTATGATTTTGCATGAATTGTATTTATTCCATTTTATCATCTTATTAGCTCCAGTACCAGGCTAATGGCAGAAATTCGAGTCAAGGAATTGCCCAAATCGTCGATGAGATGTTCTCCACTTCTCATGGAGATAGACAACACGTGCCAAATATTCTACTTATGATAACCGATGGTCACAATGGAAAATACGACCAAAGTGTTGCTCAACGACTACAGCATAACGCTGTGACGATCCTTGTTGTCACGGTTGGCCGTAATACTTCCTTTTCTCAAGTTGAAGATCTTGTTACTATGCGGTCTGATGCCTTTCATGTCAACGTCATCGGCGATATAATGAATATAAGTGATGTTGTAAAGCGTCAATATTGTGCAGGTAATGACAAATATGGACAGAACCATGTCCTTTTAAGAAGTACAAAATCGTTGATCGAAAAATCATCTAACCAAGGACATACAAGGCCAGGATAAAACCAGAACTAAGGCAAAGAAACAGAAATAAAAAAATCTACGATATGAAGAGAAGAGAACTCCCTGCGAAGGAGTGAGATCAGGTGCCTAGGAAGAGTGAGCATTTCCTGCTGGCTTTTCTTAGGATAAGCAGATTCTTATTTTCATGATTGCATTGTTGGTTGGATTTAGATACCTACATTAGTTCGGACATCGTTATAAACAAGGTATCCAACCTTGATCAGCTTCATATTTCGGTATTTTACAACAAATGTAAAATATTTCGTAAAATATTTCATAAACTTTAAAGGAGTCATGTTTGCGTTTCTCTTTCGCCTCTTTGTTAATATTCGCCTACAAATAGGCGTAATTGGTCCATTCTGTACTGCAATTAGCAACTCAATAAATAGGATAACATTCAGGGTCTATTTTAAAGTTCGTTTTACAATTAAAATTCGTGAATCAGCCATCCAGCTGCAGTTTCCATAATCTAATGGCAAATTTTTCAAACCTTTTTATATATCTACAGTGTACTTTAAGTAAAGTACGGATCAGTTAAATAATCATGCTTCATTTTAAATATGTTTCAATTGCTTCCATATCGATCATTTGCTATGTTTTTATTCCTTAGTTCTTTATAAACGTGGTTTCCCTTATTTCTGTTTCGTTCAGGGAAGGGAAATTTGATCTTTTAAGTCCTCTTTTAGGCATTGGTAATTGTCTTGTCGTACCAATATCAATCATTGAATTTTGGTTTTGGAAATCATAGTGATCAAAATAAGTTCTTGAAATATGATATATAAAAAAGATTTAAGTTGTAACTGGGATTGGCAAAGGTTTTCAGGAAAACAGTATGCATTACTTATTCAGGAAAAGTGTGTTCAATATTATCAAAAACACAAGGATACATTGATAAAAAGCAATTTCGTCAGGAAAGATTTGTTGATTAATTTCGATGTTTTTGTTTCAGTTATAAAGAGGACATGTGAAGATGACTCAAAAAGTATTTGTCATCACCAGGATGTATGTATCAATACAGCATTACAAATGAAATGTAGATATACATGCAAATTATGTTGAATAAAATAAATACCATTTCATTTTCATATTATTTCTTGTTAGTGCACCCCTTGCGTTTGATTCTAATCGGCTTGTCTATACTGTTGCAGTGTTACTACATTTGTTTCAAGAGAACTAGTATTACACATTGTGCAAACGAAGCGGATGTTCATATAGAAACAGAATCATTCATCTCCGTTCTTCTGACGAGAATCTCAACAGCACTCTCAACAGAGCACCAAATTGAGCATCGACGGACCCCAGCAAGCCAGAGGTAGGACCAGGTGTCCGGGAGGAGTAAGCATCTCCTGTTGGCTAGCCGCACCCGCCGTCGATGTTCATGCACGAAAATGAAAACAATATATAAAGTATATGCACTGGCTGAGGTTGATAGAGCACCAACTTGAGCATCGATGGACCCCTATCAAGCTAGAGGTGGGACCAGGTGCCCGGGAGGAATAAGCACCCCCTGGAATGAACCGTCTTCATGAGAAGCATATTTCTTTATTTTGCTGAAAAGCGCATAATGCATTACCTTTGTCGTTGATTCTGAAATAAGTATTAAAGGCTACAAATTCTCCAAAATATGGAAACAAATTATAATTCACTTGAATTTGAACTTCTTGTTCATAAAAAAGAGATAATATTGAAATACAAATATTTACATATGCCCATTCATTTGTATAGAATTTTCACTGTGATTATAGGAGTATAACCGCGATGGCATGGTTTGAACTATGACGTCATAGTAACTTGGCTGGATTTGAACTTTGAGGGAACGTAGTAACAGAGCCTTAGCAACGGAGTTTTAAACGTATTTTAACGTCATTTAAGCGTGAAAAACTGGAATGTAAATATATAGAATAACTGTCTTTTGGAATGTGATTATACTGTGATAACCTACAATGGATCCAGGAATTATGTTTCTCATAATGCGCTAACGTGCATTATGGAACATAATTCCTGGATCCATTGTAGGTTATCACAGTATAATCACATTCCAAAAGACAGTCATTCTATAAATAAATATATTGTCGAGAATAGGAATGAATTAAAATAAAGATGACGATGACGAAAAGATTAAATCGAATTAAAAAGGAACCCTCAGACAACGAAGACAAGCGGAAAATCAAACCAAGAAAATTCATGGCTAAATGATAATCACAACAAATGGGAAATATCAATATGCAATTGGGGACAGACTACTGTCCTTTTTTTTCTATTAACTTCAACTTACCCTATTAGCTGCCTTCACATCGCAATATGAAAAAATAAAATGTCTACGGGAAAATCCCATGTTAATTTCAAGCCGCAGCCATATTGTTCTCCGTGTCAACAATAGTAAACAGTGACGTCAAAGCCTCCGACGTCACAAATTTTCAGCGATTTTACTATAGAAAATCCCCGTAGACTTTTTATTTTTCGTCCTATTTCTAACTTAGCTGACGCACAGACAAAACAATGGTATTTTCTGTTACGACTAAAGGAGTACTATAAAATTGATACCTTTTTGGGAGATAATATTATCATATTTTAGAGAAAACCGGTAAAACAGGGTGCTCTGGAATGAGTGAACAGGACAGTAGCTCTTTAGCATTAATCGAATGCCATGGTTTGCATTGCGCTTTATTTAGATTCTCTCTGTGTCTGCCTTGAATATCATTGATGAAACATTCTTAAGATTCGCAAAATGGAGAACTGAAGTTGTTAATCTAAACCATATCTATGGGGGGATAGGGGGTACCTCACTCCCCCTTCCATCCCATTACATCCCCGTTACCCCCGTTCCTTTCACCCCTCTCGCCCCCTTTTCCCTCCTTCTACCCCTTCCTCCTCCTTCCTCCCCCCTCATCGTCCCTCCCCCTTCCTTCCCCCTCCCTTTCACCCTGTCGACCCCCTCATCTATCGAAGAGAAACTAGGAGCAATAAACTTAAAAAAAGAATCAAATTTCGAGTTAAGATCGTCTCATAAACAACTGATGAGAATTTGATAGTCATAACATTCATGTCTGTTACACAGCACTTTAAAATTTCTCCCCAGAGGGCTGCTTTCGTGCAGTATGTATCATTTAGAATTACTATCTGCAATATTCTATATGGATTATGTAGTTAATCGGATTATGTTCACACAAATCTCCCACTCATATGAACATATGGAGGTATTCTAAGTTACATGGCTGATGCAAAAAATAAAATAAAAAACAAAAACAAAAACAGCAAGAACAAAAACAAAAACATAATCAAAAAAACAAAAATCACATAAAAATACGATCAAGAAGGTAAGATGCAGGGACATCAGTATCTCTGTGAAATGATATGAACAGAATATGGCATACGTAAACGTTCCTGCAGTGTGGGCTAGAATGAGTTTATCCGTCCAACTTTCTGATAGGACAAGGACTAGGAAAAGTTTGTATCGAACTATTTTTTTTTCAGTATTCAAATATAAAGCAGCGACACTTTTATCATATTTTCATACAGTGCCGCATGCAAATTCGACCAGGTAGTTTTGTTTCATTCAAAAATGACAAAATTCAGCATCGATACTTTCTTATAAGATTTTGATAATTTTGAAGCAAATAATGAATACTACTTCATACACTTGACTACAATCCTCGCTCAACAGATGATTTCATTTTTCACAATCCGATTTGTACCTTCAAAAACGTACATGAATACTCTTTATTTTATAAACTGCGATAATGATAAGGAATTCGATTATTACACAAAATATCTTATGCCAATCCATCAGCTATTTACTTGTTTCTTGAATAATTGAACATTGAACTAATATCACAACGTGAAACCGTGTCATTACTTAAGAACTGAAGTTGTACAAGAGAGATAAGCAATTCAGGTCAGAAATTCATGCCATGGCGTCGACGGTGTTTCAGTTCTTGGTTGTTTGTTTACTTTCAGTGTCAGTAAAATGCATGGAGAAAAGGTTCTTTTTCGATTCGTTATCAAATATCTTGAAACCACAAGTGAATCTTAACAGCAGTGAGTATCTTACTTAGGATTAATCTTTTCCATGCGATATTTTTAGATTTCTAGAGCGTGATTTTTAAAAGAATAGATAAATTCATGTACGTTCATCAAGTAAAATGGTATTCCCTTAAAAGCTGCAGAAACATCATGTACGTCATAAAAAGACCAGGGTGACAAAAAGCAACATTAAAATTTGTAAATATCTTTGCGCAATGAGTAAGATGCTAAACTATCACCTCAATAATGTAGAGCTGTTGCCCATATTCAATATGGATAACAAAACTAGGAAGTACAAGAAAAAGAAAAAAACGACTAACGTTTACAGAAAGATACTTAGGCCTCGTTTCCAACCAATCGTTGTCATGCACTGCTATAATTCGTGCCTATTGTTTAACATTTATTCACAAAATAATTCAGTCGCGATCGTATTCATTGTAAATAATGGAAGATAGAGAGTTTTCGAAACTTTGGAGCAAGGCCACCCTGAAACTTAATTTACCTTCAAAAACCAAAGTCTACATATAAATAAAGGCTCTAACGTACACAGGAGAAATTGACTATTGAATTTCCGTCTTTTCAAATTACAGGCTTACACGTTCGATTTGTGCAGGTATCTGACGTAAAAGCATTGTGACGCCATTAAACTCTTTACCTGATTTTATTAGAAACTCTATAACATTGTTATCTTTTAAAAACGGGTATCTGAAGCATTACTTGGACTATATTGATTTTGTTTTACAGGTATGTATTTTTGTAAATGAACTGTGATATTTAGGTTTTATTTCATAAAGGTGATATAATCGACTTAATTTACTCCATATGTACATACAGGACCACATTGTAAACTAGTTCATTTTGTAGCTAAATGTACTATCCTGCATAAATAAAGAAAATAATTTAAAAAATCCTTTGAAAACCTCATATGTGTAACGTTGTTTCCCTGGATTTAATGCTGGTTTCCACTGGATTGGATGATGTCATAATGCGTTGACGTCAGATACCTGCACAAATGGGAAGTGACTGTGTATTTCGAAAAGACCGAATGAAAAGTTCATAAGGATTGTGACATATATAGAAAAGAGAAATGCAAATTCGGAAGGCCCTTCTCGTACATTGTGACACATGATAAACAGTGAAGAATGCTATTCATTGACGTTTGACCCCAAACCAATTCATTCTATGTTTTTCAATAGGCATAATTTTACTTAAGAAATAAAAAATGACAAGCCGGGCTCTATTGTCTCATAATGCACGAGTGTACTCAGCCAATCACATTTATTACCGAGCCGCGTCAGCGGCGAGGTGATAAATGTGATTGGCTGAGAACGCGAGGGCATTATGAGACAATAGAGCCCGGCTTGTCATTTTTTATTTCTATTCTAATGATGACCAAACATAGACCTTTTGACAAAATCGATTCTTGGTAAAAACCAGTTCCTGCCGGTTTTCTGCTTTCAGAAAATGGGTAGGCGTGGCTTATCGCTATAGGGCCTATATTGGAGAATAGAGCCCGGCTCGCGTCTGTTGTCTTTATAGGGAAAAAGATTCAAGTCATATTAGAATAGTGTATTGAAAATGGTCCTCAGACTTCACAACCCGATGTCTGAAATTAGAGCTACGTACAGTTTTGGATGATTCTCTTCACTCCAACAATGCCATATACTCTATTGTAATCTGAGTATTAAAATTGCGTTCACTTGATTACTTTAAGAAATGACTGTCTTATTTTTGGTGTTCATGGTTGAATAATTCTGGTTGGTGATGAGCAATTTCCGTGATTTGCGAAGCGATTCTCGGAAAAGTTGCACGTGCCCTACCAGAATTATACACCCATGGACAGCAAAAGTATGACAGTCATTACTTATATTAGTACTGAATTTTGCATGAATATCGCGTATACTGTGTGTAACAGCGTCAAAAGTATTCTGGTGTTTGTAAATTCTCCCAACTTCAAAACGTGCACATGATGTCGCAGCAGGCAACCCAAGTTATTGGAATATAATTTTAGTTGCCTAATGGGAGTTCAACATGGGAAATCTACAAGTAATGTAAAGATATTGCAGCGAAGCTAAAATCACCCAATAGATATATTCTGAAGTCGGCGTAATAATTGCAGCCGTTCGCTTACTAAGAGCAATGATCTTATACGTAACAAATATAGTATACACTAAATTATAATAATAATGCCTTAAATGTGTTTTAACACATAGTACTCTACAGATGAACTGATCCAATCTTCATATTTGTTCATGTACATTTACTTAAATAAAGGATATGGAAACGAACGATTGTTCAGGACTGTTTCATAGAGATGACTAAAGCGTAAAACACAAAAAATTAAATTCTGTATAAATAAATACAATAAAAAATTGATATGTCGAAAATGCAATATTTCTTTGTTATCATGGAAGACTTCAGCGTATATAATCTATTATAGATGACAAAGAACTAGGTGCGCTTACCCCTCATATCGGCCCTATAATTTCGACGAAAAATGTTTTTAATAAACGATTATTAATTATCACTATTTGCAATGTTGAATGTTTGAAAAAAAATACCGCGTCATAATTTTGAGCCATCGTTATGTCACGCACGTGATGTATGACGTCATGTTCTTACCAATAGGCTGTCATTGTCAAATTATGCAAAGATAAAGAACTTGTTCATTTAATATAGTCTTCATTTTGTAATGTTTTATTTGCTCGTAGATCTGTCGAACTGCAAATCATCCTATGCCGATATAGCTTTTCTCCTGGACACAAGCGGAAGTGAGTCATCAGATGACTTCCTTCATCAAAAACAGTTCATATCTAATTTTATCGACGCCTTAGACGTAGGACCTCATCAGGCACGGATTTCTGCCCTCACCTTTTCTACGAACACCTACATACATTTTTACCTTGATGATTTCGATAATAAAGCAGACGTTCTTGAACGTATCAAATATGTAAGATTTTTTTCTATTAAATGAATGATGATTTTTTTCTTGGAGGGGGGAGTAGTAGATGGTGCTTTTTCTTATTTGTCTTGCTTATTTTGAGTAGACGAAAGTATTTTGTGATATTCCATCATGTACATGTGTGTTATTTTACTAGTTCTGGCTATTGAATGTAATTATATTTTCGTTATTTGTGGTTTTATGTTCCGTTTGTCGCTTCTTTTTCTTTCTTGTTGGTTTATCTGCGTCCTATTGCGGCCAACAATATATCATTAGTTTCAATTTGTGTAACTCAAAATTTCAAACAGCAAGAATCTTAGTTTCTTTTTTGCTTCCCATCAAGGTTAGAAAATTAATTTAAAACTAATATGCGTTTAACTTCTCTTCTGTTGAATATTGAATCGATTTTTTCGAAGTTTTTCTTGGTAATGCACCCTTAAACATTTAAGGAGTAGGTGCCACATTGAAATTTTACAACTTTGAACTTAAGGTAGTCGACCCATAACTATAAAATGGATAGAGCGCAAGTACCTTTTCCATCACATTACAATTTGTTACATCGATGTAACAAAAGTTGTCATCAATGTAACAAAATTTGACAACAGTGCGATCAGGGGATTCCCCAAAAAGTGGCTTTTAAATTTTATGAATTTAAATTTTCTAAATAACCTCATTTATGTGATATTTATGAAAAGGTCTTTCCGAGACGGTCATTTTAAAATTTATTTTATTCAAATCGAACTTGAAACAAAAACGTGATTAGCAAAAAGAGCTCTGATGAACAAAAAAATTCAATTGTGTGTGAATTTATTTCTAAGCTTTAAATTGGAGTATAATAGTCGTGTTTGGTATCAAAGGAATTGCAATGAAGTTCTGTGTATGGAAATGAAAAGTATATGCAAAATCTTTTTTGAATAAACAATTTGTATTTTACAGCAGAGTTCGTCGGCGCACCAAAGGCTTGCCTAACGTTGCCGACTATCAGTGAACAATTAGCATATCATTAGTTATAGGCAAAAAGCGTAATTTTGAGCAGAAGTAGGTAGTTATGGGTTTTCTACCTTCAGTACCCCTGATCAGGATTCTTTATCCGAAATATAGATGTTATGCATTTTGCTTTATACAAAAAATGCAAATTATAAAAAAAATGAATATGATTGAAATGTGTATGTGCAGATGGATTACAAGCGAGGCAGTACCCACACATGGGAGGCAATGGATGTTCTTCGTGACTATATTTTCATACCTGAAAAAGGCGACAGAAGAACTGCACCAAATTTTGTCGTCATCCTAACAGATGGGCAATCCCAATATCCATATGATACATACATGGCTGCAGAGAAACTTCGCTACAATGGTGTCAAAATTTTTGCTGTAGGAATAGGGGATGGTATTTCTGAGAACGAGCTATTGAATATTGGTGGAGATCGAGAACATGTTTTCCATGTAAGGAATTTTGATCTTTTGGGCGACATACAGAAAGCGCTGCACACTCTATATTGCGACGGTAAGCTAATCACTTTTACTGGTATCAAAAGACTCCATTGCGGATCCTCTTTTTTATTGCATGATGAGGAATATTTGGGGGTTACCATGCATGTGTTTTACAAAAACTGAAAGGGCATCGGCGAATTCCCTGTCAGAAATTGAGTTTTACCGAGAGACGTCAGCGAGCGGTAAAATGGGTATTTCTGACAGTGGTTTCGCCGATGCCCTGTCAGTTTTTTAAAACATCAGTATGGTAACCTATTCTAGTGCTTTGGTCAGTCATACGCTAGAAAATATCTGCTTTTAACGACGTCGACATGACGTCATAACAAAATCTGCAATTTTACCCCTTGCAGTTTTTTCATCGCTCAACCAATAAAAATCCGCGTTGCAAACAGAGTGCATAAGAATACATCTCTTCAGTTTTACGAGATAACGAAGATACATTACTAAGCTGATGTTATAGTTCATGTTAACCAAGAGAAGAGGTGCAAGATTATGCATGAAGTGTAAATGATCCCTTAAAATTTTTCGTGTGTAAACATTAATGAGGAGCTGGTATTTGAATATGAGAGGTATCGGAAAGTGATAAATCTGAAAGAAAGTGTATGTTGCTTTTCTATTCAGTGGTTGAATAGGTAAAAATACTTTCATACAAAAAAGATCTGTCGGTGTAAATTGAAAGGCAGTGTGTTCTCTAATCACGCTTATGTTGAAAGAAGTAAGCAATGCTACCTTCAGCACAGCATAATTAATAAGAAGTTAATAACGTATGCTTTAGATTAAAAGTAATGCGACTTTCTGACAATGCTGCCGATTAAAAAAGATGCTGACTTAAAAGATTTTCTGTCAACTTGTCATGTTACTTACATGTATATGTCTAACGGTAATATTGGGATAATCTATTTAAAAGTTGTTATGTCTTTTTTCGTCTGGTGACTTTTTTTAACAAGGGGATCGAATGTGAGTGAAATGTCCAGCTAAATGATGGGACCTATTAAAATTATCATTATCAACATCGATGTGTAATTGTTTTTAGCGTAATGGAGGTCAAAGTTGCTTCTATATTCTTGTATCAAATTCTGAACGTTCCATAGTAGTAGCATTACATTTTAAAAGGTTGTGGACTTGCCCAAATCTTACTAAAGAAGCAATTGACCTGACAGATACAAATACACCATGGATTCTTATAAATGTACGTCCTTTCATTTTTACATGTCAGTATCCCTGCGTTTATCTGATTGTGGTGGCAGTAGGCCCCTCAGTTCCTTTTTATATATTTGTATATGATATAGCGTCAGGGGAAGTTTGTCAATTGCCCATGGCCGAAATAAACTTTTTTTGCACTTCGTTTATTTATCATAGTTGCTCATTCTAAGAGATTACTCTCCACCATTATATTGATGTTTTGGGTTATCGCTGAACATCCTACCCTAACCTGTTATATTAGATATTATCGACTACCTAACGTGTTGATATAGTATGTGTTGATGAAAGAAAATATTTGTTACTTCTTTAGTTGAATGTAGGAGTGTAATGTAAAATTATAAACACATTACCTATGTACCATGGACAACAACTTTGGGAAAAATCAACTTGCGTAAAATGTACCACAAAACTATGTTGAACATGTTCAGGGTCCAGTTTATTGTGTAACAGGTATTTGCCAAGATATTTCAAGCAAAAAGACATCTAAAGGATACGTCTTCACTCTAAGAAACATGAAAGTTTTCTTTTCCTTGAAGTACTTTCAAGCATGTTCTAAGTTCGAAGACGTCAGGTTGAAGTACTTTCAAGCATTTTCTAAATTCGATGACGTCAGGTTTAGGACAAATATTTGGGGGGATGCCTCAAGATGTCACTGAGGAAACTTATTACACATTTCGACATGTGTATGTCAAGGATGATTAATGACATTCTTGTATAGAACATTTCCAACTGACCGTTTGTCACCTATTTGAATATTACTGGATTTGTCGTTTCTATTTGACATTCACAATGGGTGTTGCATCCAATCAGAGGACGTACACTCCTCCCGTGCACATGGTCCATCCTCTTTTAGGGGATTCACGATTGCCTTGCTAATTATTAGACATTTTTTTTATCGTAACGAACTTCGAACTTCGCAAATTAATTATGATAGAAAGTTTTATAATTGGGTTGCCAGTAGTACAGGAAGTCCAATACACCAATTCCATTGAGTATACTAATCAAAATGTAGATGACTCCGCTTATGAGTTTATACGTAAACGGCAGCTACACCACGGATTCTTCAATGCTCGAAGTGCGAAGTACAAAGTTCGAATTGCGAAGTCCGTCATGGTGAAAAAAGTCTATTGGAGACTTACACATATTGCACTGGATCTTGGACTCCTGAACTACGATTGCTACTTCTTTTCTGGTATATGTCGAACCTACTGACTTTGAAGTGTCTACATGTATATAGATTAAGCGAAACTGATGATATCATAATGTTTCAATAACATTCACATTTATTCACATGAACAAAATGGTGGAGTGTCCCCATGTTTTCATTCGTAATGCCTTGTTCTTAATATGATGTAAGCCTTGCATTTTTGAAGTTACGGCAAGTTAGCATAAATTTAGCCATGTTTAAATTTTTACATTTTGAGCAAATATGTAATATCTGTTTCAGCAATGGCAGGGACCATATGCAACAATAAGATAAAGAACTGCGGTCAATTCTACCATCTTTGCTCATCTGACTATTATCGACTCTGGGCTGAGGAGAATTGTCCAAAATACTGTGGATTTTGCAATCGTAAGACGACATTCCGTAACATTCAAATCCATCTGAAACAAATAGTACCGTATATATGATTTTTTTTGCTGTGTCTAATTTTTGCTAAGTTCGCGAAAAATTAACATAGCGAAAAAAAGACAAAGGTCTTAACCCTTGATCTGGTTAATAGATTAGCAAAAATTAGACTCAGCGAAGGAAAGACACAGCTTTCTATGGTCATTTTCGCGAAATATACCCGACGCGAAAATTACCCGATATCCGGTATTTCTGTGCAAAATGATAATTAAATCTAATTGACCTTTATCAATTTTCGTATTCATACTACTCCATAGATTGATAATATCTAATTTCCAAAAAGTCTATCGAGAATCTAGCTTTCTTATTCTTGGTTATTTGAAATAGATCAATGTAGCAGGCTAATCCTTTTAATTCACATTAATTAAAGCTGTAACGACACCAGCGATGCCATCATCACACAGAATAACTACAACAGTAACACCTATAGTCCAGACGAACATCATTCGAACTAAATCAACAACGATTCCACCGAAAACTACATCGAAGAGAAGGACAGGTATTGCTATTTCCCGAGAGTTATGTAATGTTTAATAGTCACGATTCGCATCGAATAACTGTTATCAACAAATCTAATGAAGCAGGGTTTTTGCTATAATACATTACATTCGTAATACTGATAATTTCAGGATAGACAAGGATAATTAATTACGATGGATGAGAATAAATATGTTACCTCAAATCTAAGACACGGTCTCTTAATATGCAGAGAATCTTAGGTTGAGTTATTTTATTTTAAGTTTCCCAAATTAAAACAACACTTACTCAACTAATAACCAAGATGAGTTCACCCTTGTCAACTTATGAACCTTCAACAATGACTATGCAACCTAAAGGTACGTACCTGAGCTAGTGCATCGTATTCAAACATAGTCATCAGTCTACTTGGTTGTCATTTGTATCCCGCTTCACTGTGTGTATTTGTTGGTCTGTTCGGTTTACATGCCATTTGTTTTCAATTCTTTTATAGCCTTTTACATGTTTTATGACTTCATGTGACATTTTCAACACATCAATTTTGAAGATTGAGTTAAATCATCTTCATGTCAGAGTGAGCGCGCTACCGGAATCAGTCAAATACTTGGTTCATACTATTGTTAAATGTATTCAAATTCAACAGCATCATTTAAGATCAGATAAATTTGCAGCATGGACCAAACATGCACGTTCCGGGTACAAGTTTAACCCTCGTCAGTGATCCTCAATCTAAACAATGTAATATGGCCAAAGTGTGTGAAAATTATTATATTAAAAAATGTACCGAAAACGTAGCATGATGGGTGGGATATGATGCTGCAGTACCCACGTTTTAGAAATTTCACGGACTCCTGGTCCACCAGCAGTGACACTCACTGAGTAGCACACATTTTAAACGTCTTCAAATTCAATATCCTCATGCAATTAAGTGCTTACACGTATTTGTATTCGTCATTCATCATAGCTAGGTAGCGAGAGCATAAGTTACTGTTTCCAACACCTGCTTTCTAATTTTTAGAATGATAGACTCGCTTCCATTGCGCTTCTATTGAGCTTTTGACACAAAAGATAATTCATGGTATAATCCCTGCGAGGTCATATGTAACTTTGACTACACCACATTGCAACGGTCGCCCATTAATCTCGTTGGTTTATGTGTCGTCTTTTGTGTTTGATGTTTTGGATGTTGTGTTTTCGTGTTCCTGGTTCCTTTTGTGTATTTTGATGTACTTGTCTGCTTTGTGTTTTTGCATGGGATGTTTTGCTGCGGGTGTTGCAACCGAGTGTTGTTGGATACCCCCTCCTTTCTTTTAAAGAAGATACGGAGAACCCAGCTCAGTGATATACAAGATGTTTAAAATCTTTTTTTTTTTCTAAATTGACAGAAATGCTTGGATTCTGATTTGGATGTTTTACGTTGTGATAGGGTGTGCTGTAACGATGTTGCGATAAAATCATCAAACTGTATCTCAGTGTTGTTCAATTTTTATCTGTCATAGAAATAGGAATACAAAACTATCTCCAAAAAGATTTCTTTTGCCAATTTAAATAGCGAATATTTATTGAAAAGAATGGCATGTTGTTCCAATTCCTCGCTTCTTGTTAAAATTTGCCAATATTTCCAAAGTGTTATGAGAGACTAAGTTTATTGCATAGGAATTCATTTTATTTTTCTCTTTCAGTACCAACTACACTTCATTGGACAAACGGTGTGTATACAGAAAATAAAAGAAAATCAATAAAACGAAACAAAACTATTCCTGTTTGTGGATAGGAGTGTAGAGGGCAATGTAGCTTTGAAAGTAGTATATTATTAACACATAAAATGAAAAATTATCCATGAACGGATCCAGAGGATGAGACCAAGCAATCAGGGATATCTAACATATGATTCTAAAAATTTAAATTACACACCAGGGCGGGAAAAGCGCATTTTTGTCCATTTCAAGAGGCGACATCAAAGTATTAAAAGTCCACAGTTTATTTCTTTTTGCTTACTGCATGTACGGCCTAATGTTATCTATCGCTTATGATGTGTAGGTTCTTGTGTCAACAAAATAGCCAACTGCCCTGCCTACGGTAGCGATGTCTGTGTCACATACAGAGAATGGTCCATCAGCAATTGTCCGCAGTTCTGCCAATTTTGCATAGGTAGAATACATTAATGTACTGTCATTTAAAAAAAGAAAGGTTAACGGAAACGAATTTGAAAATTAATCCATTGACTTCCTTTATTTGCATTTGTAGCATATAGTATTGCTCAAATTATTCCGTATAATTTTATTTGTCTGTTTTTGTCGGGGTATCTGAACATACATGTAATTTGCATCTTTCCTTGAATAATTATTTTCTTTTTGTAATTTTTCTGGAATTTTTGGAATTTAAAACATGTTCTACATGGAAAAAATAAGGGAATGGAAAATTTCAATTTGATCATATTTCTACATATATGCTTTTACTATGACAACTTTTTGGACGAATGAAGACACTGAGACAAAAGGTCCTAAACAATTTTTGGTCTCGCATATTTGAGGTTTTAGGGGTTTAATAACAATATCGTTTAAAAGCTAGAAATTATGTTATTCCATATCTAACATATTTTTAGATGTTTGATATTTTTCAATGTTTCGTTCAACTAGCCATGAAAATGTATGGCCCCAATATTAACGCAGTCGTGCGTCTTCGGCCAACTTCGTGGAATTTAAATTTCTGTTATCAAAGCAACCGGGAACAGCGTATCATACCCCTAATTCATTAAAAAGAATTGAGTAATTTTTAATCGTTGTTGCTTTAATCAATTATCTTCTACCTCTCGAAAATATGTTTTTACGATTTGACCATGCCTTCTCGACTTTGAGACTGAATAACTGTTAGGTACTTCTTTGATGTTTATTTCAAACAAAAGGAAAAGTCGCAACACCAACGCCTTTACCAACAACAAGAGCAACCACCACTGTCCGAACAACAACTGGTACCACTTTACGTAAGTTATAGGGCTGGAATTGTTCTCAACAATCAGTATAATTTTTGTCAAGTTTACAGCACTCGGAGGCAGCTTCTTAAACAAGGTATCATGACAAGAGCTGTATTTGGAACTACCACCTTTTAGTTATGAAATAATTAGGAGTTAATAACGTTTTAGGCGGAAAATATTTTTTTCCTTTGAATGATGGATCTTCTCATAACAAATTCAATAGCATCATTTAAAAGCAGATAAATTTGCAGCATGAACCAGACATGCACGTTCGGGTACTAAACCCTCGTCAGTAATCCTCAATCTAAACAATGTAATATGATTTCATATTCAGCTACACAATACCGGTACAATATCGGTACTTGTACATGTTTTCGCTCATCTAAAGGTAGAAGTTCATTCAAAAATGTCCATATTTGAAATAATCGATGTTAACTTTATTTGAAATAGAATTTTAAAAATGATTTTAAGAAATGTTCAGGATTATTACACAACGGCGGAAATCCTCATTGAGGAAGTTCTTTGGTCGCTACGGGGATATTATAAATGCATATCAGATCCCTCTTTCCAGAATGATCAGTGACATCATTGCGATTGAATGGCTGTCACCATCACCAAACAGGACATATTTACCTGATATGTACATCAATATGTACAACGATACAATCACCGAATTTGACAACTTTTCATAGAGCTGTTGCGACGGGTGTTGCATACAATCAGCAGACACTTCTCGGGGACCTGGTCTCACTTCGGAATGTTGTTCATTCCGAGGTTCGCAGTTGTTCTAACGGAAATCCTAATTCTGATTTTGCCTTTTCTTCTCGGCTTTGAGACTATTTAACAGATAGGTCCTTCTCTGATGTTTACTTCAACGGAATGTGATATTCCAGAATATTTTATTCTTCTTTCAGCACAAACGCCGATCCCGATATCTGAAGGTAGGGATGTTTTACTCAGTTGTTTTTATGTTGAAATGACTTAAAGATTTTTTTATTCGTTGTATAATATAAGTTAAATTTCCTATATTCTTGACTGTATTCTTTTACGAACTAATTCTTTGGTTCATAGCAGAAAGATATCGTATTCACCTTGACCATTTCAAAGAAAAATCTTTTAAAGTTGTTTTACATAATTTATCCACTATCAGTCGGCATTGTAAGATTCGAACGACGTCAGTATGACGCTCTTTAAAAAAAATAATTAAGCTAAATAATGAAAGGGTTAAAGAATGTCGCTTTTTGATACTGTACTCTCGAGTTGCGCTTATTTTTCACATTTCTTTGTGAAAATGTTCCTTATCTTGAACAACTTGAAACTCATCTTCTCACACCGATATTGGGAGTTCGCTTCTTTTGATGTGGTGGAGGTTTTTGTTTGTTTGCTTTGGTTCCTGTTTTATCCTGATTCTGTATGCCTTCGGTTTCTGATTTTCTGAAATTATCGAATTTGTGCTGTATATAGGGATATGGTCATTATTCATATTTGTAATTTAGAACGAAAAGCGCGGCGCTGCATAAATTAAAATGAACATATTTAGCAAATGAATTGTTCCTTTATTACAAAATAGAGCTTTTATGGCACTTCCAAGATGAAAATAAGCCAGGGCTGCTACTTTGGTTTTAACAGCGAACATTCATCTGCCATTATCTTATGGATCTTACGGATCATAATAATCTAAATACCTATGGAAAGTGACAAAGTAATCACAATATCTTAGCGAATACATTCATACTCTGATGTTAGCCCAGAGCTTATACATTCTGTATTAAAAAAAATGGCAATTAACTGTATTCTAGGGTATGTTGGTCGCCCACATGATCTTAGGAGTGTTTTATCTTGTACCCCAAGGACCCCATCTCGGCAAACTCTAAACACGCATGTAATTTTTAGGAGCGTCACTGGTATTAATTTTGGTTTAAGATTGGTCATTTTTTATGCATGGATAAGGTCTTATAATGACAAATATGGATTATAACCATATCCCTGTATACAGCACAAAATCAATAATTCAGAAAATCAAAAACCTAAGGCATACAAAATCAGGATAGATCAGGAACCAAATCAAACAAACAAAAACCTCCACCATACGAATAAAAGCAAACTCCCGATATGGGAGTGAGAACAGGTGCCCAGGAAGAGTAAGCATCTTCTGCTTGCATTCAACACCCGCCGCTTCAAGTCGGTAGAACTGTCATATCCGGTAACATCCATTTCGGAGGACATAGAGTACAATCTTTGGTTGGATGGTTCAAATGGTCTATGACTAAACATTTTCTGAAAGGTAATGATATCCACAACTCAGAAATAATAATCTTGGTGCTAGAGAAACAAAGGGAAACAACTTATAAAGCATTCGAATCGTCTACTTTGTCTATATAACATGTACAAAAACCTAAGTTGTACAATAAATCTTCCCCTTTAATTTTTAAGATCTGGGAGTCTTATATCTGTACTCAGTGCATCATTGCCTTTCAGAAGATATCAAGTTTATAGTACCTTACCAGGCATAAAATGTATCATACTTCGATAATATATCGATGGTATAAATGAGTTAAAGAAGATCCGGACGAGAATCTCAAAAGCACTCACAATAGAGCACAAAATTAAACATCGACGGACTCTATTGTACAACGGATACCTTAAGGAATCTCTGTGTATCCGGATAAGTGGGAGGTTTGTGCGCATGTTAATCGGAAAACCACACCACTTGCTAATAGCAGATCGCCGTCCGAAGTCGGCGCCTGGTGCAGATTGGCCTCCTTCCTTTTATGTGTTGTTCTTAAAGTTGATATTTCTGTAAGTCTGTTTCGATTGTTTTGTATGATGTTCTAGTAAATATTGTTGTGTCTTTTTTGTGGTTTGTAGTTTTGTCAGATGTCATTTATACGTCACTTTCTTGTGGGTTTGTTTCGCTGGATATGTGCAGGGTGGTCATGCTGGACATCCTTCCCTTTTCTTAACATGAACAGTTGTCCTCTTTTTCTCTCCTTCACGAGATAATGCTTTGCTGTTTTCTTCCTCCTCAAATTACCATTGTTTTGTATTTTCAAGGTTTCGTTATTCGTTAATTACTTGCGGATTTTGATTAACCGAATTTCTTACTCAATCGCATCATTTGTTTGTTTATATAATTAATTAATTTGTAAAATGGATATAGGGGCATATTTAGTGCTACTCAGCATCCTGTTAATTGAAAAAAAAGCCAAATCAATCTGCATCATTCGATGATTTAATCCAACATAAATTACCTAAAGAGGTCTGGTTGATGCAAGTAGTTACCTTTGACCATATTATATTTATCAACAATTAAAGTATAACTTTGCTATATTGCGATGAACTATGAGAACGGGCAAATGTACTCAATAATCTCTGGTTGATTACTTTATTACATGGAATATTAATAACTTCAAAGCTCGGAAATCTCTTGAGTAAGCAATAAAGTATTCTTGAAATACACAATTCCTTCCTTTATTCATAAGCAAGATATCGGCGTATACATATACCAAGTATCTTATGTCCAGGTTTTACCTATATATTTCATTTCTCAAAATACACACAATTGGTAACACACATTTTGGTCAGGGAGCCAAACATATGTGGAATAAAGTGTTTATTTTCATTAATATCATTCCTCTTGAAAAAAAATCACTCTATTTCATTTCTATTTCGTCCACTGAAAAAAAAATCTTCTTTTCACCCTTTACATAGGTCCCTGTATCAACACCATTTATAACTGTCATGCTTATGGAACAGATGTTTGTACAACGTTTAGAGCATGGTCAGCAAAGAACTGTCCATTATTCTGCCAATTTTGTGTCGGTGAGTATTGTTTATTAACTGTACGTATAAATGTTCATCATACCGGTTGTTTAAGTGTGTACATAATTTTACAAACGTGAAACTTACTTATTCGACTTGATCTTGTTTGCCTTCGTCGTTGAAAAAAATATATTTCAACCTGGGGCAAGTTTCTTTACACTCAGGAGTATACCGGATACTTGGCACATTGGTGAGCATGTAATATACAATTATTGCACAGTGATGAGGTCGATATGATGATTTATGGAGTGATAAAACCAATATCGACCGAGGCCGAAGGCCGAGGTTGATATTGGTTTTTTCACTCCATAAATCATCATATCGACCGAATCATCTGTGCTATAACTGTTTTATCATATACATGACAATTTGAATAGAAAATGGTAACTTCCGTTTTGCTTCTATAACACTGCTCACTTTCACTTTTTCTCAGATAGATGTACTCAAGATTTTGTATGATAGTAAAATGTTTGACCCTTCATCTTTTATTTTCTTTTTATCTAAAAGTGCTGCAAAATATCACGGTCATTTATGTCGGCAACACACAAGTTTGCTGCAGACTACAATTTTCTTCTAATACACAAAACAGGAAACGCGTCAATATGACCGGAAGCAGTTCAATACGACGATTAATCGCATTGCACGTGACCGCGTTTTGGCCAATGGGAAAGCTTATAAACGGTTATGTTAATTAGAGTATATGATAACACGAATTAGCGTCTAAATGGCAGCTCTGCTTGTATACTCCATAAGGAGTTGAGAATGCATTGAATTGTACAGGTCTCGCCAGGGAGGTAATGTAGAAGTTGCGTGAGGCACTGGCTATACAAGGTATAATCCTGTCATGTACATGTACCTTTATAACTGCGGTTGAATTAGAAACGTTCCTTGGAAATCATTTATTATGCTAGATCACGTCCACCTCTAGGGTTTAATTAGCAACCGAGATTTCTTTTCATGTGTGAACAAATTACGCGTTGTTGTTGCAAACCATTGACCGAATCAAGAAGACAAAGCGTTAGCTTACTCAAGAAGGTACAATAAACCGGCATTTTCAACTGACGTTATTTTTTAAGGTACCCCGACACCACCAACACCGTCGTCGACATCACACATGACCACAATGACTTCAGCTCCAACAACCCATCTTACGTTACGTAAGTCGTCTGTTCTATGAATTTGATAATGATGAAACGTAAGAAATTCATTAAAGGCGAGGGAGTTGAGAATGAAAGGTTAAGCTCCTATGATGGAAAACATAAACCAACCACTCTTGTTCTGTACACTTAAAATTTTACATTTCCCGGTATATGACATACTTTTAGACCAAAGCTTATGCTTCTTTATTACTGCGTTACATCTTCTGATCATTTTTAGAGATTTATACCTTATAGTAAGTTCCTGATTTTTATATCTCCTTGTATGACGCCAAAGTTTTAAACTCCACCAACAACATTTGCGTGGGACATTTGGAAATCCCTAATTCAGCAAAGAGCAAAAATTATTGAATATACAACATACTTTTGAGTCGAAATATATTTCAAATCTTGTTCATTTACACTTTATATCTTAAACAAGTCATTTGCAATAGAAAATATAGAACTTCTGCCCTGGTAATCTCGATTAAATCTAGATCTTTTAATTTGCCGTATCATAAATATCATTTACAGAAAAAAAAAACCAAAAAAACAAAAAACCCAAATTGCTCGCTCAATCATCTCAATGAGAATGGTTGATTTTAGTTGAATCTGAATTGGTTTTACTGCAGAACTTTATTTTTTGCATTTTTGTTTAGCGATTTTGATAAAATTCTTTTTTATTTGACGTAATTCAACCATCATTGTAAAGATAAATATGAAAATATTGTCGCAAAAATTAATGGTTTTTTTTTCAAATGGTAAACGGTCGTGTTTAATGATTAGTTTGAATCTTTTTTAGCTTCATATAGTAATTGTGAAGACAAAGTCACTTCATGTGCAACATATGGTCCAGATATGTGTGTCAAATATCACGACTGGGCTGCCGTACAATGTCCAAAATTCTGTCTCTTTTGTGATGGTGAGTTGTACTTTCAGTTTAATCCTGGTAATTCATAAAGGATGAGAAATCTTAAGAATGGAAGAAATAAATAAATAATGGAACAAAAATTGATAAAAGAAATACTGAAAGAGTAAGAGCCGTGGAACATATTTGTATATATTGCGATGAAAATCATGATTTGTTTCCTTTTTTCATTATTGTAACACTGGAGTTCAGAGTTTAATCAGAAGTTTTTATCTCTACAAATGGATGGTCGCACAAATATTAATTATCAAAAATTCAATGATAAAAGAAATTGGAATCCTATTGTAAAACAAAAATGTACAAAAGATGCAACAAAGTGCAATTCAAATGGAAAAAACTACAAATAGCTGAAAGCAATAAGTTGTACATCATTTTTGACTCTATGGATAAAGATTTATCTGTCCATAGTGAATAAATTCACAACAACAACAACAACACCGCAAACAACGACAACGATGCCTCCAACCACCACAACAATAACTTCCACGACAACTTTAGCGCCCACCACAACATCTACAGTTGCGCCAACGACAACAACAACAATGGCGCCAACAACAGAAACTACAACAACGACACCTACAACAACAACTACAACAACGACACCTACAACAACAGCCAAAACAACTAAAATACGTAAGCAGTGATAGTGATCTTCTTATTTTTCACTGAACAACAAAATATTTACTCATATACGAAAGTAGGCAAAATTGTCATCTGTCATATATATGAGCAATTTTGTTCAAATTACACAGTCACATATCACATAATGTGCAAATGATATGTTCCATGGGAATCTTCTTTACTTTAACCAAATCTTCTTAATATGGATTTGTTTTAGGCCTATCATATGTACATCATTATTAATTATATGATGGTTATCTATTCTGGTCAAGATTAGACGTATATTCAGAAAACACTAAAAAAGAAATTTTGGTATGTGTCCGTGCACCATATCATAGCATGGAAAAAAAATCCGCTTCAGTCTCTATTCCCGATCAGAATTGATTTCAATCATATGATTGATAAAGATGAATATATGATTTGCTTAAAATTAATTCATATAAAGAAAAATTAAGACAATATTTACCTGGTTTAATCATAGGGGATTACCTTGGAACGTATCATTTGCGTATCACGTGATATCCGGTCGTGATTTGATATGTATTCTTTTTCTTATGCTTAATCCAAAGCATTATATTTCCACAGCTCACACAAATCCTACAGTGATAGTGATTGGTCGACGATAATCGTACAAACCTATATCAATGCAGATATGGAAGAATACCTTAATAAACAGCATGATAAAAAACTATTCGATTTTGTTTTCTTTGCGAAAAGGCTTAGTTTTGACATGATTATCGAATTATGTTAAGAACATAAGCCGCTCAGGATGAAATAAAGACTCATCCGTCTTCTTCGCGGAATAGCGATTTATGCTTTATGAATGTTAAGAAGGGGTCTCAAATAGGACTTTATGTTGCAATGTGGAGCAGTTAAACTCGTTCCCCGTGACATGGATTATTTTAAGTGCATTAATTACTTCTTTCCAGCAGTGTCACATGAAAGAACCTATGTTTTGGCACTTAATCAATTTGTCCTCATATATATTATTTGGCTATTTTGGAAACTTGTCATTTCATTCAAAAATATCATTGAAATTAAAAGAGGTTAACATCTTAACACTATCCCTCCAATGCCATTTTTATCAAAGATTTTATTTTGATATGCTACTGTACATATCCAACCTACAGGTAATTTGGGGCAGCGCACTCTCTGCAAAGTCAATTCACAAATTAAATTTAAACAATATAAACAGAGGGCGCAACTAAAATGAATTTTGGCTGAGTCTAAAAATCTTTTAGGCTGAAAGAGGATTTTATTTCCGAAACACGTGTCTGTTGCATGATAAATTGGTTTTGAATTTTCTTCAAGAAGGTATAGTGCTGGAACGCTTCCGTATTATTGAAAGCAGTATTCCCTGCAAAACACCCCCATGTAAAAATAAAAACAGAGAAGACAGGCACAAAACGAAGATGCCAAAGGAGGAAAATACCAAATAGGGTATCAAAACACAGACACAAAAAGACTAAAAATAAACCAACAACTAACGATGGATGTATGGTTCTATCTATACTATACAATAGACCATTTTCCGATCTCATAAAACAGCACAAAATGTCCGAGTCAACATCTTTTGGCGTTGTTTTGAACAATGACGTCACTATTAAAAGACGCAATTCGATTGAGATGTAACAATGAAAAAGTGCGCAAAAAGTGCCTACCTTTTTCGTAATTTTGTCAGCTATTATGAAGTTTGTCAAGCGACCTATTCCGAATGCGACTGTAACTTCGTTCCCCCTAAGGTCACTGAGTGGTGGATAGAAAGGACCTTAGGCAAGCTACTTTAGCAACATATGTTGCCAACTACATTCATTTTTGGAATCAGTTTTATTGTCCTATTAATTAAATGGCTTTTGGTCATTCCCTTAGGTCATGATTAGGGCCATTTATAAAGGATTGTTTTTTATTCATTTCACATGAGTTTATTTTAATCACCAGTCAACTTTGGAGTTCTTGAACTGGCACTGTAGAAGGTAAAATAGCAAATGTTCATAGCTTCGAAATATTTCATTTTTAGTTTTTAAAAGATTCAAGATGCATATGAACGTCATAAGGTCATTTTAAATCTATGGGAAATGCAAGTTACATCGATAGATAATTTTAAATATGTACGAAAATGTTCCGTATGCATTTGATGTGAATCGTCAATATTCAACAAATGCATCTCTTCATGTTTTTCAAATAGATATTTTCTAGTTTCAAGAGAAACTATCATATTTTTTCCCTTTGCTCAAAAGAAGTCGTGTCAAACGAATCATTTTTAAGATTTCTTTATTAACATTTTTTATGTTTTACTGATGCATAATCTTTTCGTTTGAAATATTTGATACTTTCGTTTTTTAGTGTAGCTGTATATGGAAGCATACATACAAACGCATATTTATTTAGAAAATCCAGTACGTGTAAATCTGCTCTGTGTTTTTGCACTGGAAGTTTTGGGGTTTTGCTGTGGGTGCTGCAACAGTGTTGTTGGAGATCCCCCTTTTCTTTTACAGGTTAACGTTTTTAGATGATTTCGATTTCGCATGCTTAATTGTGCTGCAAAAAAAAAATAGAGAACACCCTGTCTTTGATATCTTTTCTATCATTTTAAGAATTTCATAAGTGATGTAAGTCTTTGAAGGTTTAATCTCCTTCAAGTAGTTTCATTTGAAATTGCATCAAATTATCTTTTCGTCTGCCTTCAAAATATTTTTTACGGGTGATATACTTTCCATATACGAGACCGCGCATCAGGACATTTTACGTCACAAATTACAAATTGGGCCTTGAAATCCACGTAGAGAATTGTGTTCTTGTTTATTCATATTATAATATTAGTGTATATATGTTCCATCTTGATTTAATGCACCATACGCTCTTTTCAATAAACAATGTATCATCGTTTAAAAATAAAATCTAAAAAGTCTAAGCGATGACACTTCTGTAGACTGCGCAATGATTCAATGCATAACAGTTTACAGCAATATGTAAAAAAATAGATACTTCCTGAAAGCTATTTAAGGTGGCTCCACACACTTACCCCCATCTCCCCCCCCCCCAAAAGATCCTCTCGTTTAATTTTTCTGAAATTCCCCGAATTTGATAATTGGTCTACAATATTAATTTTTGTAAAGTATAAACAAAATCGAATCTTCGTAACTGTTTTCATGGCGCTTTGAATTTTGGCGGTTTTGGGGGTTATCTTCTATTTTTGCCAATGTTGCCAATTTGAAGAAACAATGCTGATTCTTAAAATATTTTGCTGAATTTATGAATGTTCTTATGATTTGATTTTATATTCAAACTATTTTTTTCATCTTTAAACAAAGAAATTGAAATAAACTAAAAAAAATGGAGGAATTCTTACAAATTTAAGATCATCTAGGAGGTTAAAACTCATTTTTTGACGTGATATGCCTATTGCACAAAATTATATCGTTTAATTTTCTTGAAACAAATATCAAATGATAAACTATTGTATATAAAGTATTTCTATGCAATATAAACAAAATTGAACCTAGCGAACGGATATTATGATTATTTTTGTAACCCCACCCCCTTAATTTCTACATTTTAATCCATATTCATTCGACGTTATAGTGACGTCAGATGTAAGGGTTAATCAGCGTATGGCTACAGGAATTTGTAGGAATTCTGGACTGAAACGGCCTTAACGGAACCTTACAAAGCTTTCATTGTGTGTGTCCATACATACGAGATTCTTGATATGTCTAAACAACAGAAGGCTACCCCCGTCAAGGAAATGTAGGAAAAGAGAGAGTAAAAAGCGCGAATCTAGAGGGAGAAAGATTCAGAATTAAGCACTAATGAACTCTCATCCTGAGATTTTTTTTATTTGCTGAGGCAGGGGCAGAGTTCTCAATAATCTTTAAAGAAGGGGGCGATTCTGAAAGAGACTTTGCGATTAATCAAAATGTCTTTACTAAGAAAGTAGGCGTCAGTTTTTCTCAAAGAAGGTCGTGAAAATAATCGGGTACCGAGTTATAGAGGGGGGGGGGGGGTCTAGGCGCTGTTTCAGGAAAGGGAAAAATAATTTTCTCTTACTTTTATGAATACGAAATTTTAAAAAGATCAGGTTTTATGTTAAAGTCAGATTCAGGAGCGTATCCAAAAACTCAAATACAGTGTGAACATATAACTTTAAATTGGACGACTTGCGATACTAGGAGGATTGAGGGCATTGAAGGATATTTATATAATCAACATTTAGCTCATATTACAATATCTAGAAATACCATTAACAAGAAAATCAAATCAAATTTCGAGGACAATCTAATTTATTACGCATTCGCGTGAAGGGTATTTTGAAAAAAAAAGGAAATGGGTCGCAAAGTGTAATGATTGTGAGCTTCAAAAATATTTCCCGAGAGGGGCTTCACAGTTGAGAGAGAGAGAGAGAGAGAGAGAGAGAGAGAGAGAGAGAGAGAGTTCTCTATTTCATAAACAATTAAGAGGCTTGGATTTTTTTTCTTTTATTTGCTCAAATTCAAAATAGGACGTCCTTATTCTCTTTCCGGTGTTTTTTTTTTAAATAAATTCGGCCCCATTCCCCCTCCCTGGAATATATACTTTTCCCCTCCTGTCAGATAATTTTTTCCCCATATAAAAGGTTTTTTTCTATGGCTAAAATGTTTCAAAATAGTGTGTAAAATTTACCATTATCAGAGATATACGGCAGTATGAATCTGAGAGAAGGGAAAAAGTAAACGAAAACTTATTTTTATGGACGCCATTCACCTCGCTCTTTCTCGATAATGCGTGTACATGTAGTTATCTGCATAATGGATACATCTTTGAACAAAGCAGGATTGATACTGAAATTTGTTCGCTTTAAGTTTTCAAGAAAAGAAACTTACTTCGATTACATTTCGCTGCAAAGTAGGAAAGTTGACAAAATTGCAGAAAAATTCATCTGATCATAGATAATCAGATATGCAATACTTTAAATATCTGATCCATTATATCGCTAAAATCTCCAAGAAATAGCCTGTTAGATAGTTAAACTAATATTTTACTATTCGATTTTATTTCAAAGCAACAAGTTGTTGGATTTCCGATGATAATATTATAAAATGAAACGTTTACAGCGATAGCCAGGGGTCTCATTCATAGATATTTTAGTACGTATATATCAAACGATAAATCTAGCTAGAATAAATTACCATCAGATTGCAAACGATAATTCTCTGGTTTCATCGATACCAAACTTGTTGAGATCCGTTCTGAAATAAGCGAGATAGAAGAGTTTGAACGCCGAAAATTCCGAGCGCTATGGACACTATTCATCGGCTAGTTCACAATATTTATTTGGCGCGTTATCATGACGTTATAATCATAATGACGTCAATATCCTCTGTAAGAGAGCCTCCGAAAAGACTATATATTCGGATACTCTGTGGAGTCACCTTAAATTAACTTATTACAATAGCATCACCAAGAATAAATTTCGTCCTTGCACTTAGCTGTTTTTCGTATTTCTTCGGTGCTGTGTGGTTATTTCTGTCTGTTTGTCTGCACTTTCTATCTTCGTGAGAAAGTGTTGTCTTATATTTTTTTTTTCCATAAATTTGTATGCCTGTTAGTTAAAATAATATTTTATTCAAGGATTGTTTGTGATTTTTGGTTTTGCATTTGACTCTCACTCACTAACTCGTCACATTTGAGTTGAATCTAACCTTTCTCAAGTCAACTTCCGCTAAATCTTATTTAATTTTTTTTTTGTATTTTTGCTCTTTAAAAGAATGGAGGGTATCATAAAGATGAAGATTATATTATGTCTTGTGGTTACATTCAACTCCATACAGGTCGCCTATCTCAAAGGTTAGTATGATTTTCTCATAACGTCCGAATAACACACAGTCACATCCTCCCTCACACACACACACACACACCCTCTCTCACCCTCTCACGCACCCTCTCACACACACACGCCCTCACACACACACGACACGGTTTGTAGATTTGTGGACTTTATTTGCCAAAGATATTTTTGAAAGTGGCTTTTCTCTGTCCATACAGATCGAGTGTTGATCGATTTTTCTCTCACCCCATAATTGATACATTTTTCAAGATGTTGTTTACATTCAGTTAAATAATTATCTACATGATGTTATGCATTATATCAAAAGCATAATCGTTGTTAAAGCTATAATAAGTTATGACACGGAATTAGAGAAAATCAGACGGTTTTGCCAGACAGAGTTGCTTCAGATCGGGGAAAGTTTGGGTCAACTCAGTTTGAAAAGAGAAGTACTTTATATTATATGATGTTGCGGTTTTCTTAAGTGAATGATGTATTTTTAAAAAGCAAATCTTTTTTATTCAGATTCTGATTCTGACTGCAATAAACCAGCAGACATTATGGTATTATTGGACGGGTCAAATTCAATCAGAGACCCTGATTGGATGAAGATAAAAGACTTTTTAAAAGATTTAGTAGGGAGTCTTGAAATTGACTGGAATTCTGTACTTTTAGGGGTAGCAGTGTACAGTACAGAAATTGGTGATGTTATAGGTTTACAACCTTTCAAATCAAAAGAGCAGATGCAACGCCTTGTTCAAGTCCTTAAACAGCCCCAACTTGGTACAAACACCGATCGCGCCATTGAGGTTGCAGTGCGGCAGATGAAAGAGCAAGGACGCATTGATGTTCCCAAAATTATTTTGCTTATCACAGATGGGAGGTCTCGCAACCCGAAGCAGACGATACAAGCTGCAAAAAATGCAAAAGGCCAAGGGATTGTTTTCATAACATTGGGTATTGGAAACGAAATATTTCAGGAAGAGCTGAAAGAAATATCATCTGGTCTGGGTGATATGTTTGAATCATCTTACTCGTCACTGTCTTCCCTGTTGAATGATGTGAGGAGTAGACTTTGTCAAGGTAAAAATGAACACAAAGTATACTTTGAGAACATGACAAGAAGCTGGTTTACATCGTAGGATGAAGTGGGGAAAGGGTGTAAAAACTACTTATACGTATAATAATTATAAACCTTCGATAGTTTTTACGATCGACTTTTTATCTGTCTCAGTCAACGTCAATACCAAAGGCAAAGCACCTTCTAATCAGGGTTAGGTCCTAGTATCACTGTTCATTTGAATACTAGTAGATTTTGTTTCATAAAACCACAAAAGAAAGTAACGGAGAATATTCTATTTATACAGTATAAATGTATTAATTCTTAAATTTTAATGAGTTATCATAGAAAATGATTTTTTTTTTTTCAGTAATTGAAGCAGGCAGTGGGATGAAAGAAGATAAAAACGAAGTACAATAAGGAAGGTGATTCAACAATTACGATAATTGTAAAATACTGGAAATTAAACTAATCACAATTGCTGTTAAAAGCTTTAGTATTTATTATTTCATTAAAGATTATACAAGACATCGTTTATTGACAAGAATAAGAAGCTCAGAAATAAGTCATTTGATTAATTATGAGTTTACTTTGTCGTTATGAATAGAGCATTTCTTAAGAAAAAAAAACGTTTTCAAAACAAAAGCCAAAATATACAACATGTCTTTGAAACAACAACAGCCTCTGATGTTTTTTTCATGCTGAAAGTTGATAAAGCTTCTCAGGTGATTGATGATAGACTTTTCTCAGTATGTCCACTCCTTTTGATACATCATTAAATTGTGTTTTGATCGAGAGGGGAAAACTTATATTTGTACACCTGAATCGAAGAGTTTCTTTTCCGCTACAGATTACAAATCATACAAATCATGGACATTTGGTGACCTGTGTATTGCCTTGTCCTTCCATTTGGACAATATTTATGTAAGATTTGGTGAGAAACTATACAACTGGTTGTAGGGATTCCTGTTGGGACTAATTGTGCTCCTCTTGTTGCAGATTTATTTTTTATACACGTATGAAAAGGAATTTATCCAAAATCTTCAAAAGCAAAGACAAAATGATTATGTGAAATGTTTCATTGGTACTTCTAGGTACATGGATGATATTCTTACTATCGACAATCCTGTTTTTGAAAAGTATAAAAATCTTATTTATCCACAAGAATTGATTCTAAAGAAGGCAAACGCTACAAACACAGAAACACCATTTTTGGACCTAAATATCAAAATTGTTGATGGAGAGATTCATACAAGTGTGTATGACAAAAGAGATGATTTTGAATTTAACATAGTCACTGGTGTAAAGCAGATGCACGTACCATCGGGTACCTAAATCCCGTCATGGCGACAGGCGGTACCGATTCGTATGTTTACACCCTTCAATATCAATAAATAATACAGTTCATTTTGGATTTGTACAATCAACGTGAAGATAATGTTAAGATCAAGAAATGGTGATATGCATATGATCATAAAAAATCGAATTGGAACACTATATTTCAACCGAATCAAAATGACGATGATGTAGGTACCGGAAATTCTTCAATGTAGATACCACAAATCTTTGCTCAAATACTGCTACCTACTTCTATGTCATTTTCATAATCTCAACATACACTGTACATTTTACAATCAATTTTGAAATTACGTAATTTTCAGCGTTTATCAATACACAATCTTCACGTTGATTGTACAAATCCAGCATGCACTGTGTTGTTTATTGATATTGAAGGGTGTAAACATACGAATCGGCATCGCCTGTCGCCATGACGGGATGAAGGTACCCGACGGTACGTGCATCTGCTTTGCACCAGTGATAGTAAATTTCCCCTGGCTTGACGGTGATGTTCCAAGATTACCGTCCTATGGTATCTACATTTCACAGCTCATCCGGTATGCTAGAGCATGTACTGATGTTTTGGATTTTCATAGTAAAAATTTACAAATTACTAAGAAACTTTTAGGACAAGGTTTTCGCTTTCATAAACTAGTAAAGAAATTTTACAAAAAATATTGTCAACTTCTTTTGAAATTCGGACCAATACAGGCAACAGAGTATATTACTTTGGGTATTTCACAACCTGCATTTTATGGTGACATAATGAAGAAGATAAGAAGGATCAAAGTAAGACAACATTATTATCGAAAATGCGTCAGAATCATCAAACACCTTTTATACCGTGGATATGATCCTTATGTCACCAGACGGACACTAGGCTTGGTATTTGAACAATCTAGTCTTGTACCAGCGCATTCTTAAGACTTGCACTCTGACTGACTGTGACGACAGGACTCCATGACGGGGCTTTTCAAACCTCTTTAGAGAAGACAGGACCCCGACCACCTGTCCTCTCTGAATATCAGTCGGACTTCTCAGGTGATAACATACATGAGCTCGGGGCGGCAGAGCACGGATTGTATTACTTACGCCCTTTTTTACGCGGTCTTGTTTGTGTGTGGTCATCTGACAGTGAGGAGGTTGTTTTACACCACAATTGTACGCTCTTCGAAACCTCTGGGTAATCGAAAAAGTGGGAGGATGGTGGGCACGTAATCCAGGATAACTACACCGTCTGCTATTTCCGTGGCAGATGGCCGTCCTAAGTCGGTACCGGTTGCCCATTGGTCTCGTTGGTTTATGTGTAGTCCTTTGTGTTTGATGTTTCTGTGTTGTGCGTTGATGTTACGTGTCCCTTTGCGTCTTTTTCTGTGCTTAACTGTTCTGTGTTTTTGCATTGGGTGTTTTGGGGTTTTGCTGTGGGTGCTGCAACCTGGTGTTGTTGGTGATCCCCTCCTTTGTTTTATTTCTCTGTGATCACTGCAACGTCGTCATATTGGGGATTCCATCAAGGATTTCATACAAATACGATAGGAATTGTGATGAAAAATTTATACACTTATAGCAAAGAACCAATGAAATGTTACATAAAAATGACATTACCATGGACAATATGTTCTTCACTTAATATATCTGACAATCCGAAAATTTTCGTTTACTGCCAGCAAAATGCTGACATAGAAGGATTTAATGTATCAAGGACATCTGTAAAACACACGGTATGCTCAGTCTTAATATTTCTTTACCCAAAGGCGATTCAAAAAGGAATGAACCATAATACTACTTTGCATATTCTCAATCTATTTCATCGTATCGTGTTACCATGGTACGAATTATCTCCTTTTTGAAAGGTTTGCCAACATGTACCGCTGTATTATTTTGCAGGTAATGTTCACGTTTTCCTATGAAGAACTATGTATTAACTGATTATAGGTTTAAGTACTGTATACGTCGAGCAAGCAAGACCAAACTTATAAGTTATAAAACAAAAGTTGCGCGAAGAGGGAAATATCACATTCAACTGAATACAACTTTATTCGAAAAATTCTGTTGACAAAATTTTCTCGAAATTTCTAAAAAGTGGGTCCTGCAGCATCATATAACATCCATCCTACTACCGTCACGTCTTTTTGGTATTTTTGGACATAACTTTCACACTCTTTGGTCATATTACATTGCTTAGAGTGAGGATCACTGACGAAGGTTAAGTACCCGAAACGTGCATGTCTGGTCCATGCTGCAAATACATCTGTTCTTAAATGATGCTATTGAATTTGAAGACGAAGGTATCCAACAAAACTCCACTGACCACATCGGAACATATCGGAAATCATCGGAACACATCCGCAGGTTACAACAAACACTGAGCAAAATAAACACCAAATTAAAGGAAGAATAGGAGACACTGAGAAACATAACAAAATAAACACTGAAAGGTGTAACAATCAAAGGAGACGCAACGAAACATGAAACACGAATGATATAGAGGATAATTAAATCATTCTGCATCTGGTGCATCTTCGTCTCCAAGCCGCATCGTATTCCGCTAGTGCCGACTAAAGAATACAATTACGTATGTAATATAGCGGTTATTTAATGATATAATGCAAGTACTGTTCTGTTGAAAGAATCGAAATCTAGCCTTTATTTTACATGTCAGCTGATATGTTCCAACACTTTTACTTGTCAGCTGATATGTTCCTGCACTTTACATGTTAGCTGACAAGTTCCTCCACTTTACATGTTAGCTGATATGTTCCACTACTTTACATGCCAGCTGATATGGAAGTAACCGGATCTGACAATTCTATCAAATTGAAGCGACGGGTGTTTCATACAAACAGGAGATGCTGATTCTTCCTGGGCACCTGGTCTCACTCCTATTTCGGGAGTTGGCTTCTTTCACGTGGTGGAGGTTTTTGTTTGTTTGCTTTGGTTCCTGTTTTATCCTGATTTTGTATGCCTTCGGTTTATGATTCTCTGAATGATCGATTTTGTGCTGTACATAGGGATATGGTCATTATCCATATTTGGCATGTTCTATTAGTTTACATGTCAGCTGATATGTTCCACCAATTTACATGCTAGCTGATATGTTCCACCACTTAACATGTCAGCTCATAAGTTCCACCACTTTACATGTCACCTGATATGTTCCGACACTTAACATGTCAGCTGATATGTTCCACAACTTTACATGTCAGCTGATATCTTCCGCCATTTTGGTTTTGAGTTGTTTTGAGTCCTTCCTCTGATAGATTTGAAATCCGAATCTATGAAAAAAAAATGCACTGCATGTTATTTCAAGAGCATCGCGTCTACCTAGATAGTTGATGTCTTTTTGTATGAATATGTACATCGTCATTATTTATTTAACATTATTCATAAATGTTGAGATATCTTATTGCTTTCAAGAAAAACAAAGCATCCTACTCTGCTACCAGAGAGCAGAGTTCGGGACAAAAATTTCTAAATTTGATACACCGGACAGTCATGTTTCGGGTAACAAATCCTCATCAGTGATACTTCAAACCAAATGATTCAATGTTGAAAAAAGTGTTAATAATAACGTAAAATGAAGTGTTGAACTTTGCTACCAGAGAGCATTCTTCGGGACAAACATGTCTAAATTTAGTGCACCAGACAGTCATGTTTCGGATAATAAATCTTCATCTGTTGTGCTTTGAGCCAAAATGATTCAAAATGGAAAAATATGAAGCAGCATCCCCAGCTTTATTTTAAATTTCCATACATATAAATCTTTTTTGCACAGAATAAAAGGGTTCAAATTTTGTATGAATTATCCATTTGAATTATTCAAACTGTTAAATTTATAATGAGCACTTTAAGGCGACGAATTTGTTATAATCCATATGGTCAAATAGGACTTTATCGTCAGGATCTCCTTTAACTCATTGAAATATATCTCGTGATAAAACATTGTTTGCTTGTTCTTTTATACTTTCTTGTTAGTCGATATCAAGATATCGACTAATTCTAGATTTGTACAGGTTTGTCAACTTTCGATTTGATTCATGAGATTCAACATTGCAATAGGGGCAATTGTCCGATAGAAAGAAACATTCTTGTGACTAGTGAAAAACACGTGACCAGAGCTATCCACTTCACAAAAGTAGGACATGTCGTCATGACAACGCTTTGGCATCGCAATTCTGAATTGAAATATTGCACATTAACGTAATATCTACAATGCTATTTTTTCTTGAACAATTTTTACTTTTAGACTAATTAGTGTGTGATACAGTAAACCCAATGCCTTCAAAATCCCTAATGACATTTCTCGATCCTTGGATCCATTGCATCAAAGAAACGCTTGGATACTTAGAATGTGAGGCTGCTAGTGGACTAATTAAAAAGTTTCTCACCATCCAGCCGACTAAGCTGTTTCGTTGAGGATACTCCATTTTGTTTGTATATTTTCTTTCCAAATACAAATTGATAAATGCAACAAAGAAATTAATGAGCGATACAAAAATCGATAAGACTGTGCGTAGTCACATAATTTAATAGGATTTTTTTTAGAAGTTTCCCCTTATTTCCCCCAAATTCCTTGATCGGAACTCTCCGCTTTTCCCGCGAATACATGCTGAAAGGCTTTTGATTGGTCAAGTTAATTTGCGTTATATTGGAATTTTCCCACAGCACAGGTCAAGCAATTTATGAATGACTGTGACTTAGGTTGTCTAGTGCAAATGCACTATTTTCTAACTTTTCAGAATTATCAACACATAATTAAGTTCCTATTGTGTAACCATTTTTTTGTGTGTGTGAATTTCATGCATAGCCTTACTTATACTACTCTTTACTCTTTATTCTAAGAGTCAAAATTTTAAACCTATTTTGAACCAAAAAACAATTTTCGCTTTTAAATAAATGTTGATATCGACCAAGTTTTTTTTGGAAAGCTAATACTTGTACAACCAATAGATATATTAAGGCCAGCGCATTGAAAAACACAGACAGAAGATCTTAAATGCCAAAAGAAGCAAAAGATGGTGCAATCTATCAATGATCACACCAATCATATAGTATAATTTCTAAGTTGAAAATGTGATGAAATAATAAGGGGGTACCCTTATGTTTGTAGCCATATCTTGATCATTTATAAAATTGTATACCTGTATGCGATTTTTTTCACTATCTATATATATTATCGTATAAAATGATCCAATTTGAAGAAATTCCATCTGTTGTTTTTTTGCACAAAAATGTGATATACTATATATTATTTGTCGAAAAAATAATAACATTATAAGGGGGTACCCCTATGTTTGGAGCCATACCATGATCATTTCAAAAACTGTGTACCTGTATGTGATTTTTTTTTTCATCTACATACATAATTTTATGAAATATTACAAAATAAAAAACACTCATCTGTTTTCTCATACAAAAAGTTGGATTTAGTACATATTCTTGGTCAAAAATGTTATGAAATTATAAGGGGGTACCCTAATGTTTGGAGATATATCATACTTAGATTTATGTTACAATATCATTTTATGTGTTGTATTTCTTCTATATGACTTGTTATCATAAAATAAAACAAAACAAATAAACATATTCGTATCATCACTGAATTTGGAGGGTTCAAAAGCATACGATGGATATTTGATATTTCTCAATTTTTAAGTGTTAGGGTACCTTTCTTTAATATACTGTATCTTTAATGAAAACAAAATTACCTATCTATGTCTGTGTTCATTATGTCACTTTGACTCTTATGTATAGAAAATAACCTCAAAATACAAAATTCATCTGTTAAATTCACGAGTAGGGACCCACCTTAATTTGTAAGAGACTTCAATCATAATTAACACATTATCATGAAATGGCCATATCTAACCTATTATAAAACCATTGTCATGATTTTCTATATGAATATCGAATTCCTTATCTCTTGGTACGACCTTGGTACACTCAGACCGACAGATGTTAATGGATTAGACATTAATAATGGACAAATCACGAATAGTTTTCCTCTTCAATCTGGGTGAGTAAATCAAAACAAAATCATGTTAATTCAGACTTGATTCAAAGAAAATCATGTTAATCCATACTTGATTCAGACAAAATAATGGTAATTCAGACTTCATTAATTCTAAAAAGAGAACATCAAAACATTTTCTTGATTAAGTTTGAAAAGAGAGAGAAAATACCAAAGTTTGTAGTCCGAAAAAGGGGAAAATTTAAAGACAATTAATATTTGTATATGTTAAAACGAATAAAAGAATTATCCAATAATGTATACGTGGAAATTTTCGCATTGGATATTTTTCGTGTATTCCGCGAAAACTCCTCCATGCGAAAATAACCCTGCTGTTATCTTACAAAGTGAGGGACGTTTTTATCGCAAATATTTTCCCCAAGCGTAACATCTTGATGTCATAATCGCGAAATTTTCCCCCAGCAAAAGTTACCATATTTACAGTGGTATTAATGAATTTCCCCTTTATTAAGTGTTTGTATCCGTTCCATATTCATATTGCTCTTTCTATTAGGGTTCCTCTGTCTACTCCAGCCAGCAAAAGCATCCTTGCCTCTCGACACTAACTGTGGTGTCCCACAAGAACCACATTTGCCTCCAGTGAAGCGAATAGTCGGTGGACAGGAATCCTTACCATTCAACTGGCCATGGATGGTTAGAGCTACTTCTTTCAGTTTATGATTTTAAAAGAATTGAATGATAGTTGCACACTGAGTTATAGTTATTGATTCAGTCTCAAAGTCGAGAAGGCATGGCAAAATCATAAAATTTTATTGGAACGGTTGCAAACCTCGGAATGAATAACATTCCGAAGTGAGACCAGGTGCCCGGTGAGAGTCAGCGTCTCCTGTTTGCATGAAACATCCACCGCAATAGCTCCATGAATACTTCGGTGATTGTCTCGATGTACAAATTCATGTACATATCAAGTAAATATTTCTTGTTTGGTGATGATGACAGCCATTTCATCGCAAAGTCAAATTTATAACAAAAGAGTATTGTTGGCAAGTTTCTTTTGCAATTGCAGAACCCGATCATTAACAAGCTGTGAAATCTCTGATATATAACCTTAATAGTAACGTTTCGATCTATCAGTGCTGTAACCAAAGAATTTCATCATGTATTTGACGTAATAAACACTTTTAAAAACTTTGAATTTGAAGTTTTAACCAAGATTTTAATAACAGGCAGCACTCAAAGTAGACGGGGTCTTTCAATGTGGAGGAACGCTTGTAAGAACAAATAATGGAAGTCACGTGATACTGACAGCCGCTCACTGTGTCGACGGGTATGTTATACATACGTGCATTATTATTCTGAAACATTCAAAAATTGTAAACGTGGTTATTTTCGCTTGGGAAATTTTCGCGAAATGACAATTGTAGCTATACGATTGAGAGTATTTTGGCGAAATCGGGGGTATTCCCTTTTGTCTTTTATATTAGTTGTTATTTTCACGCGGGGGTTATATTTTCGCGATAATAATACAATCGCAAAAAGCGTAAATTTCCCCAACACGAAAATTTCAACGTTTTCAATACATCGAATCTGATACATTCACTCACCGATTTTGATATTTTCTGCTCGGATAAAGAATTGTTTGTTGCCTGCGAGCAGGAGATGCTTACTCTATTCGGTAATTTCAAAGACCAGAGTTACAAATGTACTTCCCATTTGGGACGGCATCTGACGTAAAACCAGTATGACGTCATTGAAATGGTTAGATAAAGCCGATTCTATACCGTCATTTCCAAGAGTTTTAGGACCGTTTCCATAGAATTTTATGATGCCACAATCAGTGTACGTCAGATACCTTCCCAAACGGAGGTAACTCTGTTTTTCCGAAAAGGAATATGGGCACCTGATCTCTCTCAACTGGGTATTTACATTTGTTCTTTCTTCAAAATGCTTTGGTTGTTTTGTTTTAAATTTTCCTGGTTTCAATGCTCATTGATCGTTGTTTGTTTTAGAACTGATTTGCTTTTCTGTTTGCATGACTTCCACTATTTCCTGTGGTTTATTTAGTAAAAAATTTAGAATCAATTGTCTATTAAGATTTATTCTGGATAATTACATATATGGTTAATTTTCTGCGTTCTGATTGGCTGAAAAGCGCCTCTGTAAAGAAATAAAACGTTATATCTACCTAGGATGACGTCATTCGAGGTAGATATAACATTACAAAAGCTCCCCATGTGCTAAAAATAGATCAGCGACGTTTTAATGGTCTGAAATCAATAATATGATTATTTTGTCGATGGCTTAAACAAAAAGATGTTATAAGATGTTTTGTGACACAATTAAGAATGTCCGCGTGAGCATTTTTATCAATTTAAAAGCTAAGTTTTATCTGCTCATTCTCCAAAGCTAGTCTAGAGAGGATAATATACTTAGTAAATAAATGATTTTCAGAGTTCATGTAATAAGATAATCATTTTACTTTTATCTCTGTAAATACAATGGCGTAGCTCCCCTCGAGGTTGCCCTCCACCATTATTTTGTCAGTTCGCTTTATCGCTGACCCCCACCACTTACATTCCTCATTATGGACTACCTAATGTGATGCCATACTATGTATTTGGTATCAAACGATTCAAAAAGATTTAAATTTTTCATTCATAGAATATATAAGGTTAAAATGTTATGTTATAATCTCATTACCTATGCTGAAATGACAGGAAAATTGGGTGAAATTTCATGCAAAAAGTACCATATTGGGCAATGCTAAGGCCAAAATTTCACTAAGTTGCTTGATTTTTGTCATAGGGCACCGTCCGGCGTCCGGCGTCTATCGTTTGTCGTCCGTCGTAAACTTTTCGACATTTTCGACTTCTTCTCCAGAACCACAGAAGAGTTTTTGATGAAACTTGGTAGGAATGAAGTACGTATGGTCCCCTACAAGTGTTGTTGTTTTTCGTCCGTATCTGTCAACAGGTGGCGCCACCACAGGCAAAAGTACATGTAGGTCACGGGGGTACCGTCCTTTGACAAACTTCTTCTTCAGAACGGAAGCACATATCGACAAACTGAAAGCATCGGGATAACAGGATGATCTAAAAAGATGTCTTAAGAAGTGTTGTTAATTTTTGCTCCACTCTGAAGTCAATTTTTCCTTTTATAATCTTCCTGTTTGATATGCTTAGTTAACGTAGTTTTCAGGTGAGCGATTGTGGTCCTCTTTGACCTCTTGTTCTCAGATATTTCAATCAACAGTCTGAAAGTTATATTCTTACTCTAAATCATATGGAAAAATCAGGAAACTGTTATCGAACCAACTTCTATGATTTTTGATGCGGTGAAGCAATATTCACCTCGCCATTCGGGTTCGGTGAATATTGTACTATCGGGTAGGTTCGCGATAATAACATCAAGACATTACGCTTGGGAGAAATTTTCGCGATAGAAATGCCTTTCCCAGAATGTAGCGGGTCTTTGTTCGCATGGGGAAATTTTCGCGAACTCCCTAGATTCGCAAAAAAAAAACGCGAAAATTACCCCCACGCGAAAAAGTAATCACAAGTCATTAGTGGTAACTGTTTCAGCTTCTATACTAAAATATTACATTTCATACCTGGTTTTTTTTCAAACATCATAATGCGCAATTATCATACAATGTCTGAATTCCAGTAAAATTTAAGTGTTGCAACTCGTAACGGTAACTTCAACAACATCTCAAACCAATTTTAATGCACCAGAAACCTGTCTGGGAAATTAAATCTTCATCAGTGGTGCTCATATGGAATAACTCTTCCAAATTATCGCATCATTTATCAAAACAGGTACACTTTGCTAATAGAGCTTTATCAATAACAGACGGTAGTTGGCCTACGAAGTCCGAACGAAACGCGACGAAACTTATCAAACATAAGGGATCGTGTATACATGATATATCTTTCAGAAATTAAAGAAAACTCTATTAAGACGAATGCATATTAATAACTATATATGTATGTATTCGTGGTTTTTTTTTTTATTACTTACTGCAGAACTAATCGAGTTTTGATTATGTTTTTGAAAGAAATATCATGTTTCGGCGCGTTTCGTTCGGACGTTTTTCGTCGGTCAACAGCCGTCTTTTATTGATAAAGCTCTTAGACTATTCGGTCTTTTCGAAATACAGAGTTACTTCCCATTTGTGCAGGTATCTGACGTCAACGCATTGTGACGTCATCAACTTCTATGGAAACCAGCATGAAATTCAGGGAAACAGGGTTACAAATATGACGTTTTCAAAGGAATTTAATGACGTCACAATACTTTTACGTCAGATACCTGCACAAATCGAACATAGGCCTGTAAAATCGAAAAGACGGAATTAGTATGTACATACACAAAATTCAAAAAATCAAACTAGAGGGTACTAGTCGCGCTACTTATATAAATTTGGCTGCGTCTGAAAAAAGGTGTTTGGCATTAAGCGTCTTCCACCGCAACGTCATAGGTTCCTTTCACTACTTTCCACTCTCAATATGACCTTGCCTTCACCCCTTAGGTCCCATGTATTTTTCAAATTAATTAAAAAGGAAATTACATAAATTCAGATTGAAGATAGGAATAAAGTTAGAATAACTGTTCTAAATTATGGCGCCAAAAATTAAAAGTAATCGCATTTGTTGTTTTCCGACGTCATTAAACTACAATGACGTGACGTCATAATAGGGCCGCCGACAGAAATCCTGTCGAAACGGGGGACCCCTGAATCTAAGGGTACTTTGCAATGAAGCGTCTGGCGGAATGCGATGAAACCCTTGGTGCACCAAGATGTGGCATTAAGTACCGCTGATGAGGATTTATTTTCCCAAACACGTGTCTGGTGCATTAAAATTAATCAGGACGGTATCGAGCTGGAAGACTTCCATCTGATTGTATATTTCAGAGCGTTTGAAAACCCAGCAAGATGGGAAGTAAGGATGGGATTCGTCTCAAGAAATGGAGCAATCTATAACCCATATTATCAAAGCCGCAAAGTGATACAAATCCATAAGCATCCTCAATTCTCACCAAGCACACTTGAAAATGACATCGCTGTACTGACTCTGGACGGGGTGGTGAATGAGACCATGGCCGTATATCCGGCCTGTGTCACTAGATCTATGCACGCAGCGGGGGAACCGTGTGTGACTCTAGGCTGGGGTCAAGTTGATGCTAGTAAGTAACCTTGATATTACAGGTAAGTAGAATAAGCTTTAAGGCATAAATCGTTTCTAGATTGTGTCACTATTAAAATTTATGCACACGGCAGGGGAATCGTATGTTACCCTAGGCTTGGGCGGGGTCGATGCTAGTTAGTTACCTCGATATGATCTTTACAAAGCAGAATGCAACGGGAATTTGACAAAACAACTTTAGCAAACAAAGGCATAACAAGACTAATAAAAATACGAACCGGTCTGACAAAACGTAAGATCAGTCGGACCAAAATATGAAAAAAGAATGACAATATATAGTCTAAGGAGGACCAATGTACACCCGGTGCCGACTTGGGCGACAATTCGCTATATAACAGCGAATTTAATGGCCATCCGGATTACGTGCGCACAATCCTCTACACCCGATACATCTTCCTACGACTTAGCAGGATACACGGCATGTATTATCAGCTTTAAGGCACACGATTTGTTCGATTAGAGAAAAATGAGAGGGAGCATTCTTCGTGGAATAATTCAACATATGATGCAAAATACTTACATGCTTCGGATCATGCATGTAATAGAAGCTAATCCCCATCAGAGATACTTAATTCAAGCTCTTTTAGCTTATGCGTATATTAATATACGCCCCGACTATAACATCATTCTTCGAAAAAGCTTACTGTATGCTATATTTTTGTTTTTAGGTAATTTAGACTCCAACTCAGACAGACTGCACGAGATCTATAAGTATGTTCAACCCTCTATCACGTGTTCTAGTGCGTTTGGCACTGCCTTCGATAAAATAAGCATGATGTGTGCTGGAGACGAACATAAAACTCAAGGACCTTGCCTGGTAAGTCACGACTTGATTGCAAAATTTACCCTTTCTATTGTGGGATAAAATTATTGCTGTGTCTCTCTGATTTCTCTTGTCACAATTGTTCTATCTCGGGCAAATATATATAAGCTTCGAACTTCTAACATTGCATATACGGTGTGATAATATGGAAGTTTTCCAACTCTATACCTTCTTGAAGAAAATTCATTTCTTGAAGCCATCAAGTTTCTTAAAAATTCCCATGAATGTGCGGCTCAAAGTACCAAAGGTCACTGGATGGACGGTACTAGGATGTTAACAGCATATAATTTCGATGATATTTTAGCATGAAATGACAAGTTTCCAAAATAGCAAAGTCAATGTAAAAGTAATATATAATGTCAAATTGATAGAGGTCCAATATAAAGATTCTTTCAGGCAACAGAGCCCGAAAGAAAGTAATTAATACACTTGAAACACTAAATCGCGGGACCGTGTTTTATTGCTCAACACTGCAAAACACAATAGGTGTAATGAGGAAATAGATGTCAGTGCTGGAAGCATAGTGGTTAGAGAGGTGGAATACGAACCCATAGACGTAAGAGCATTGTGACGTCATTAAATTCCTTTGAAAACGTCATATATGTAACCCTGTTTCCCTGAATTCCATGCTGGTTTCCATAGAATTTGATGACGTCACAATGCGTTGACGTCAGATACCTGCACAAATGGGAAGCAACTCTGTATTTCGAAAAGACCGAATTGTACTGCACTAGACCCCAGTGGTTCAGTTCCAAAGTAATACTACAGAGATTTAAAAGTTTCCCTTAACGAGGCCCTGGACAATAAGATAACTCAAAAACAGAAATAGAGATTTTGATTAAGTTCATATCATAATGTCATTTACTTATATACAAGAGTTTGGTGAAAAATGAATCAATTTCACCGCTTAGTTTTTCGGGGGGACCATCTCAAAAATTTCCTTGTTTCTCTATTCTATTTCATAGAAAAACAAGATTTTTTTGCATTATAATTGCAATTTATAAAAAAACTGAAATAGAGAATTTGATAGGATTATCATATGTTGAAAAGAGAAACATAAGACAAAATATATCAGGTTCTGTGGAAGTTTGACCGCCTGTGTGAGCTTCAGGGAACATCTCAAAATCATATTTTTACATATTTGCCTTATATTTTGAAATAAAGACATCATAAAGGATGAATATGTCCTTATAGTTCTTGTTTAAGGCATATATTGTTTGTTAGTATATATTTCTCTACAAAAAGACAACAAAATTCAATCCTGAAAATATATCAGGGGTGATCTCAAAGCATATTTTGCAATTTTACACATAACTTGTACTCTGTCTTTATCAGTACAATTGAAATTATAAAAAAACTGAAATAGAGAATTTGATGACATGTTCATACATTGAAAAGTGAAACATAAGCCAGAATATATCAAGTTCTGTACAACTTTGACCGCTTGGTTGAGCTTCAGGGAACATCTCAAAATCATATTTTTAGCATATTTGCCCTTTATTATGAAAGAAGGCCTCATAAAGTATGAACGTGCTCGTATATTTATTGTTTATGGCATATCATATACGTTAGCATATATCTATCCAGAAAAAGACAGCCAAATGATATTGCCAAATATGTAAGGGACCATTTAAAAGCATATTTTTGCAATTTTACACAAAACTTGTACTCGCAGATATAAAGTGAAATTAAAAAAAACTGAAACAGAGATTCTTATATATTATAAAGAGAAACATAAGACAGAATATATCAAGTTTTTTCAAGTTTGATATCCAGCCGTTTTGTGTGAGCTTCGGGGAACATCTCAAAATCATTTTTTTTAACATATCTTCCCTAAATTTTGAATAAAGAACGAATGTGCTCATATAGTCATAGGGTTTGTTCCTGTCATACTTCCTACTCAAGGTACTTTGAGTAGGAAGTGTGACAGAAACAAACCCTATAACAAATTTATTATACCGAGAACCATTTCGTAACATACTCTGTGTAATTCTAACGTTTGAAAATTTAGTGACCTAACTCGGCGTCAAGGTAGGACACAATGTGACCGTAATAATGCGACGTCATTGGCTGAAATTTGTTTGAGGCGTGATAATACGACGTATCATATCCATCACCAGAATACAAAATGTATGTAAGGGACAATCTCAAATCAAATTTGTGTAATTTTAAAACATATAACTTGTACTTGCAAGTCTCGAAGATAAAATGAACCAAGCGTTTTTCTCTTATTGCCTTATCTTTTGTCCAATTTGATTCAGCAATATCGCTATCTATATCACTATTCTAAAACTTTAATACATCGTATTTTGGGGGAAACGTCTGAAAAGTTACATGGATTACTCACAGATCACACATTAATCTTTAAACTTTGCATGCTCCCCTTGCAGAATCGCGTACTCGACAGGTTTCGGATCTATAGGCGTTTTAACTATACTATAAAGGCGGCCGAACCCAAAACCATACTCTCCCGTAAACGACCCCCCTCCCTAGTATCAGTGACCCTCCCCCTTCCGAGGGAGGAGTTGATGTACTTAATTCATCCTTCTCTAGACGTCCACAAAGAAATCACCCTAGCTACGCCACTATCAAGATTAAGCATGCTCACGCGAAATTGCAAAAATAATTCGAATACGATAAAAGATCATGGATGGATACATGTACCAAATGTAAAGTAAAATTCAAAAGAATAAGGAAAGTGGAAGGGGCTACCCCCCATGCGCGGGAATAGATTGGGTCGAGTTGTTTATGAGCGACTCATATTTCCCCTTTTCCCGATTATTGCGCATAATATTTTTAAATTCATAAAATGGACCAAATGAGTTGCAATGACCGAGCTAGACCACCTCTCACCCTCTCTGATATATTTCTATTCCATGCGATTTTATCCGACCGCTGAGCTAAAATGTACGTTGAAGACAATGATGCGTCCATCATCGTGGTAATAATCATTTATGGAATGGAGTATGCTGTAGGACAAAGTATTCTCTGGTTGAACCGCATTATATATTGGTAAGAGTTATCTCAGGGGCGGATACAAGATTTGGGTTTAGGGGGGCGTCATGAATATAAAAAAGGCAAAGGGTCTGGGGACCGCTTCCTCCCTCCCCCAGTGGGTCAAGGACGAAGTCATGTTTTGGGTTCCTTTGACCACCAGAATGGAAAATGTATAATTCATACAAAAACGTTGAAACTATGTATTATTGAATATATCTGGCGAGCGAAGCGAACCAGCGAACTTTCTAAAATTGTTTTAGAGAGGGTTGGGGTACACAACCCAAATGGCATCCCCTTTGCTGCAAGAGTACATGTTTGTTAACTAAAATCTTAGTACATATGTCAGAAAAAGACCGTCCAAATAGTCACAGTAAAGTAAAGGTATGTGGAAGACGTAGTATCACTTTATAATTCTGGCTATTTTAGCATGAAATGGTCATGCTTAGCAAATGGTGTGAAGTTAATCTAAATTGAGTTAGGTGGCGAGCGGCAGCGAACCAGCGAAAATTTTCCGACATTCGACTCAAAACAGCCTGAAAATTAGTATACACATAAAGGTTAAGCCCCCAAAATACCTTACTTCGACGATTTCAGGGGGGGGGGGGGGGCGTGCGCCCTTTGCGACCCCTTCAAAATTTGCTCATGTATCTATACTGAAATTAACCCCCAAAAATGAAGAATCGGAAAATGCATATATCTCGGAAACTTCTATAACTTATAAGTAAATGTGAATTTTCGCCCCGGCTCAATTTCAGAGAATGAAACCCTGAAAATAAAATGCATACTAAAGATATATTTATACAGATACTTTTTCTGATTGCAGGACCGGAGCGCCTCGTTTCAATGAATTAATGTACTTTATTTAATATGTTATATTTATAAATTGCTCGTGAAACCTTGAGAAAAAAAAATCATGTAGCGACTTTAATCTGAGTACTTCCCCCTTTTTTCCCCTGAAAAAAAAGAAAATGACATAAATCTATGTAAAATACATTTGCTTACCTTCATACGTATTACGAGGATATATTTAAAATATACTTTAAATAATTCAATATAAAACTTTAATAATTGAATATGTTCTACTCGATCATAAGAGGTATGCAGATCCCTCGCAAAATTTTCTAGTTTAACAATGCCACCCGACCTCATGAGAGCAAAAAAAAAAAAAAAAAAGGAAAAAAAAAAAAGGAAAAAAAAAAAAAAAAAAAAAATTAAAGTAAAATGAAGATTCGTCAGCGTTGTTGATTATGAAATTTGCGAGCAAGGTGAGACGATTTACTTGCTGCAATTTGGCTGATAATTCTCTTGATTAGACGAAAAGGAACATCAAGCCATTTCTGAACTAAAAAAAATAATGATGAGAAAACACGTGCTTCCGTGCCGTGCATATGACTAGCTAGCAACCCCCCCCCTCCCCCAAAGCATTGGGATTATGATACGATGATTTATGATGCAAAAAAAAAATATGTGTACATAGTATCAGGAAAGTACATGTTGTTGTTGTTGGTTTTTTTTTTTTTTTTTACAAAATTAATGAATTAAAAATAGTTTTGATCGATGAAGTTCTATTTATTTTTCTATTTGTTTCTCGTTTTTTTCTAAAGGCCCCCGTTATAGAATAAAATAACTATTTAGTGGGAGGAGGTGCACCAAATAATGATAATATTAAAAACCTTGAGTCCATCCTAGTCTGACGATCTCATCATCTAACCATGCTTTGCATTAATCTTCGTTTATTACGAATATACACAGATTACTAGCCTATTGATTTTTAGCGCGGCGTTAAATGCTTTGTCGCGTCATTTGATTGTGACGTCATAGTATGACAGTACGTTAGGTGCGATGTAGAGATAAAAAATTGAACCGGTTACGGGAATGCGCGAAACGATGCGCACACGTTTTGTCCAGGGCCTCGTTAAATGTCTTTGTGAGTTCGTAGCTCAAACTTCCGTGTTCCTAAGAGAAAGGAGGGGATCTCCAACAACACTCGGTTCCGGCACCCACAGAAAAAAATCCAAGACACCCAATGCAAAAACAAAGAGCAGACACCCACAGAAAGAGGCGCAAAAGGGACAAGGAACGCCAACTCACACCATAGAAACATGAAACATGATGTCATGGATCGTTTTTTCTCAAGTCTTTCATACAAATGTTTATCATATCAGTTACATTGTCATATAGCCCTACATGTACTTTCAGATATGTGAGTCCGTTTAAGGTAATTAAGTTATTTTGAATGTTTTGTTATAGCGTGATTCAGGTGGACCCTTACTGTGTGCTAGAGGCCATAAGTGGTACCTTACAGGTAAGTTATTCTATTTTAAATTATATTCCTAACATTATGAATAAACAAAACAAAACAAAACAAAAATAATAAAAGAAATTATCGAAAAAGCATGCATTTGATATTTTGAAGACAATATTTGTGCCAAAATATGGATATGAATTACTTTTATTCACAATAATGCTTCGACTATTCGAATATTCTAGGAGGAAGGGAGAAGGTCCGGACCGCCCCATCCCCATACACCTACCCTTGACATGTGATTTTCATTCTTTAAAGCATTGAATTCCCTATGCTTTTCCAAGTATAATAACTGGAGCTTTATCTGCGGATTGACTTATGATCTTTCCGTCTACACTAATGTCTTCCAGTACATGGTTTCTGGATGACTGAGTGATGTTGCCGATGTATGAACCACTAGGAGTGTTCGTTTGTGATCTATACTTGACACATGTTTGATTTTCCTTCTTTAAAGAATTGAATTCCCTACATTTTTCAGGTATCATAAGCTGGAGCTTTATCTGCGGCTTGACCTATGACCCTCCCGTCTACACTAATGTCTTCCAGTATGTGGTTTCTGGTTGGCTGAGTGATGTAGCTGATATTTAGCCCAGCGAGTGTTCGATTGCCATATTTTCGAACGATGTATATTACAGAAATAAAGTTTTGTAAAAATCTTCTTCATTTGATATTTTCACAGTACATTTGTTCCATTTTTCATTCGGACAATTACACAATAAAACTATTCATGGTTGTCTCAAATCATTAGCATTTTAATCACTGTATGAGATGTACTTTAAAAAAATATTAGATCTTTTATATCATGCGAGAAAATCTACTTCCATGTGTCTTAAAAATAAGTTACCTTGCTCTACCATGAATCAAAGCGTTTGAGACTGAACTCATCCTTTATCTATGTTTTCCCTTGAAAGAAATGAAATTGAATTCTGTCAGTGTAAGTTCACATTTTAAAAATATGATAGTCATTGTCATATAGAGACATAAGACTAACATAAACATCAAAGAAGTACCTTTCAGTTATTCGGTCTCAAAGTCGAGAAGGCAAGGCAAAATTATTAGAATTCCAGTGGAACAGTTGCTAACTTTGGCATGAATAACATTCCGAAGTGAGACAATGTGTCCGGGCAGAGTCAGCTTCTCCTGATTGCATGCAACACCCGTCGCAACAACTCCATGAAAACTTGTCGAAATCGGCGATTTCTCGATATACATATCAGGTAAATATTTCTTGTTTGGTGATGATGACAGCCTTTCAATCGCAATTCAGAATGTCACTGATCATTCTGGAAAGGGTGATCTGATACGCTCATAGTATTTTAGCCCAGTAACCCAGAATTTGTTCAACCAAGTGGAATTAAAAAGTTCAGTTCTGTTTGCCAAATGAACATAATTTGCTTCAGCTTGTGATCCCAAAATCCCAAGTAAAACTCCCTTGTAGAAAAGGTTTTCAGGTAACTGATCACAATAAAAAGTTTGGTGTTCCCCTACACAGGTGCATGGCCTGTCATATGTTCGATCCCTCTACACTTTTTCGGTGATAATAATCATTAAAATTTATTGGAAGTATAATGAACAAGACTGGTAGCTTAGTGCACTTTTAGTGGGCAAAGCTTCTAAATTGTAACCAAAGATAAAATACTCCATTCTGAGAAAGCTTGGATGTCAAGTGGTTGTGCATAGATCTCATTAGTTTTTGGAGGTCTCTGGTTTTCTCCTGAACCAAGCATCCTGTCATGCCAACATCTGAGCCAGTAAAAGATGTGAAATATATTATGAGCATCTTCCTTCTATAAATATTTGAAAAAAGTATATCAAAAAAGTAAAATTTATAAATCTTAATGTGGTGCAATCAGGACAGTGATGCAAACACCAGACATAGTGATCAAATAGGCCACTTGCCGAAATTCATAATGGCTGACAAAATGACAAAAAATGTCAGAGGTAGGCAATTTTGGCACACTTTTTCACTGTTACGTCTCAATAGAATTGCATCTTTTAATAGTGACGTCATAATGTAAAACAACACAAAAGATGTTGACTCGGACATTTTGAGCTTTCTAAAGAAATCGGAAAATGGTCTATCTTTTGGATCGTTTTTAATGATGCAAGAAAAACTGCATTAAGAATATTTCGATATTTATTCAACACTCTAGTGTTTAGAGTGATTGTCTATAAAGAACACACAAGTAATCATTATGATATTATCATTCAGAACGCATAAAAAGTATTGTCTGAAAGTCATAACTATTGCAATGGTACTGAATTCATTTAAAAAAAAGATCTCAACATTTAATCTAAATCAAAAGTTCAAAATTTGAGCTGAAATTATTTGCAGGTATAAATGGAAACCTTGGTAAGTCATGATTGTAAACACAGCTATAAATGGATACAATATATGAACATCACTCAACCATGATATGTGTTCTCCAAAAAAAGCTTCAATTAAGTATGCAAATGAAATGATTCCGAGTCAATAAATGTTTATATCCCAGTAAGTTGTATAAACTTTAATGTTTGCTTTAACCTTGAAAAGAATAAAAAATTCTGGGTTCTGACCCTACTTGATACAGAAGATGCAAAGACTAGAAAGAGGTCTCAAATCTGGAATGACCCTCTGTGAGGGTCAATCAAATACTGTGTAGGTAATTTTAATAACTAGATAATTGAAAATATTTGTGACGATCACAACCTGAGTTCTTGCAGCTTACAATTATTTTTGGCTGTAACTAACAATCATTCAATCAATGAAATTTGGGTCTACTATAATGTTATAAAAGAGTGGCACTGTTAGAATTTAATATGCCCATCAGCCAAAAACACAAAAACAGTATGACACTGTCACCAAGTTAAAAGCAAAATATTTGAATATAAAAAAATCTAATATATATGTTATAGTATATTGTTTTTTTTTTAAATTAAATCATATGATAAACACAAATACATGTATTGTGTTTATTTTAAACATTATACTCACAGAATAGGCTAATAAAACTTCATATATATAAGTTGAGAAAAATATCCCACCATTCAACATTGGACAAGCAGAAAAAAATTGATAACTCAGGAATACTATCCTAGATGGACGGATATTTTGTTCAAAAGGAACAATGTATCTCTTGTTTATAGAGATTCCAATAGAACTATGACAGATAGGTAGATACCACATATAAAATGACAATTTCTATTACAAACGTAAAATTAAAAAGATTGAAGGAAGGGGAAATGCTACAAAATTCCTTATAAATCTGAAAATTAGAAGGATGGAGTATCATTAACATGTTTGCTCAGTGAAATGTACATTTCTAAAATGTATATAAAGAACAATCATTACGGTAAAAAATAATCACTGAATGTATTCTATGTGCTAGGATGCTTAAGAGTACAGAAAATGAACATTGTACATTAAAACATTGTACATTAAAATGAACATTGTACATTAAAACATTGTACATTAAAATGAACATTGTACATTAAAACATTGTACATTAAAATGAACATTGTACATTAAAACATTGTGATGTTTTAATGGAAACCGTGGATTGACATATAAACACAAAGGTGTAGCCTGAAACTTGACCATCCTTTTATACAAATATTCAAATATTTAAGAATATCAAAATTAAAAATGTTTCAATATTTAAAAATATCAAAATTTACAGACCTACTTTGAGTAGGAAGTATGACAGGAACAAACCTTATAACTAATTCATTATGCTTTGAGCCATTTTGCAACGTTTTCATTGCAATTTTTAAAGTTTGGAAATCTAGTGACCAACGTAAGCATCAAGGTAGGATACCACATGACCGTTATACTGTGATGTCATTGGCTGAAATTTGCACAAGGCGTGATAATTAATTAAAGTACATATATCTGTGGCGAAAATAATCTACCAATGAAAATGAGCAGTATGCGCAGGACCTGAATTAAGACAAAGGTACACAAGAACGGATCAAGAATTTCATATTAGAGGGTTAAATACCTGTATCATCAATTAAAATGTACATGCCCAGATGTTTTCTCTATCTCCAAATCCCCTTAAGGCAACAGGGGTGGGAAATTTTGAAAATTCTCTATGGGGTATCTTGTGATGCAAATAGTGCGAAAAAAGTTGATTGTGCTTTATTTTTCTTATTCAGTTTTGTACAAAGCTTGAATCAACGAATATTTCGGTATATATTAAAAATGCATGGCCAACAATGTTGGTATAGAAGCGCAACATTCATGCAGGAGTTCCAAATCTGAACAGAAGGATGGGTAACATGGGATTCAGTTATTCGGTCTTTTCGGTTTTACAAGCTTATATTCCATTTGCAACAGTATCTGGTGTAGAAACACGCTTCAGAACTTTAATTTTTTGAAAACTGTCACGCGTGTTCCATTATTTCCATGAATTTATGCTGGTTTCCATAGAGTATAATGACATCACTATTATTTACATTATGTCACATGCACTGTACTTGTACAACTTGGAAGTAACTGTGTATTTTGAAAATACCCATTGTGAATGGCATTAATATTCTACTGAATGAGTTATATCGGATTTCTAGAAAAAAAAAGGTGTCTAAAGACAAAATAGTATTTCGTAATTAAATATGAGATAGCTTGAGTGCCATGTGTGTCAACATAGAATACAATTAATATACATTGCACGACAACCAGTTGAAGACTTCTATAACCATCAAAATCAATGAGTATAATGTGTAAATACATGTAATAAAATTGTCAATGATATCAAATGATAATAATTATCTAAATCACACAAAAAGTAAATATTAGATTGCATAGGCTACTGTGAGCTAAATCTTCACAGATATTTGGACGGATGAACTTACAAAAAAGTTTAAAAGTGGTTTGTAACAAATATGGCAGAAAGTAAAACATGAGTTACAAGCACATAAAGACTCTATATGTAAACACAATAAGAATACTAAATATACATGTCCCACTAAATCATGTAAATATTTGTGAGGTACGTGCATACATAATATTTATTACTATATATCATTTTAATAGTCCATTTAAATTCAATTCTGAGACTTGATTTCATGGATCCTCAAAGAGTAATCTAGCTGAATGAAAATGAAAGTATATGGTTTGAGAAAAGTCTAACTGAGCTGAACCTTCTTTTTCAAACCACCAGGAAAATAAAATTGAATATCTATGAGATTTTTCTTCATAGTAATCCTTTATATAAATCACTGCCATCCATAAATTAGTATACGCCATTTCTGTTCTTGATGCTGTTAGAAAATACACAGCTTCGAATCAATTACTGTATCATACTGAAAATGAACCTTATAGAAATCATTTGAAACAAACTTGACCAAAATATCTGCATTTTTAAAGTTTTTATGTTTTTTTATATATCAAAAAATGACAATTTTTGGAAAAATATTGTGTTGATGAAAAAAGTCTATATTTTCATTTTCATTATCAAAATTCATAATTTTGAAATATGTGAAGTCAGTTATTATGGATCTTTCAAGTTCAGAATGAAAAAATTTGGATAAACTTAGTATAAAGAATCTAGAATGATTTCCTTGTTTGCATAGTTATTTATTGGTGGCAGTGTAAATTGTATAATAATCAATGTTGGTATGCAACTTTCAAATAATTTGATGAGTTCAAAGAAATCTAATTCATTTCTTATGACTTTCTGTTCCTCCTATAGCCAAGATTGTAAAATTAAGAATCAATTAACCAGAAAACAAATTTTGATGGCTAATGCATCATACTGAAAATAGTATGACAATAAATGTAAAGAAAATATTTACAATAATTTTTCATGGTATTCCATGGAAGCTTAGACATGTCTTGAATTGTGATAAAATAATATTATGAATAAATATGAATATATTAAGATGTAATAAATGACAAACATACCATAAAATGTTATGAAATCATGTAAAATGAAACTTAAAATTTCGTTAAAACATACTAGGACATTTAATGTACATGTACATGTATATGAAATACATGTAATAGCACTATAATCATTAATGTATTGAATTTTTTACATGTAGTGTACCACTAGAATATTATAAAGAACATTTGCAATAGATTAAGTTATGAAGGTAGATGAAAAAGGTAAGGGGGAGGGGGAGGGGGGGTTAAAGGTAAATTTTTATAGTAAAAATATCATGTTTTCAACACATAGAAAACCAATGAAATGATTGGAAAAGGAGAAAAGATAGGAAAGAATGGGCAAAAGGTTGAGAAAAATAAACATGTTCTCAATGTAGATTAAAGCAAATGGAAGGATTGGAGAAGGGGGGCAAGAGGGGGCAAAAGTTAGTGAAAATTGAGGAGAGTATAAAAATAATGATATGTCATCACTAATTTTCAACTTTGATGCATTCTACCTCAAATCTACACTTGAGAAAACAATTATCAAAACTGCATTATATTTTTCACAGTGGAGTTTGTGTCACTACTAGAGCAGCGTCTTGAGATAATTTTGGCACCGTAATTATTTTCACTGTCCTTGATTTCTGTAGCCCTCTTATAGAATTTGGCTGCAGTCTCGAAATCTTTCTGTAAAGAAAATGTACAGTCACTGTAAAATCAACCAAACGTACAAGCATTGAGGGATAAACACACCATTGTTTTTTTTTTCAAAGGAGCCAAAATTTGAGTGAAAACAGCATCATGCTCTCAGTGAATAATGCTAAAATAAATTTTCCCTTCCTTTTTTATATCCTTTTTTTCAAACATCACAGACATCTACATGTAAATAAACATAGACAAGGACATTTTTTTAGTATATAACACATAACATGTAATAGCATATTTCATCTGACCCATGGTCCTAGTGAGGCTCCAACCAGCAACGGGCCCAATGTCCTAACCACTAGACGACAGTACCAATTTTCCCTTTAATTTTTGTTTTCGGGTGTGAAGACACCTAATGACTTGCTACCTCAGAATAAAAGTTCTTTGATTTTTTATGTCAACTCAAACAATGAAAAATTTTGATGCATGTATTAAGATAATAAAATTTACCATTTCATATTTCATGACAGCCAGATTGCGTAAAGTTTCGGCCACTCGTGGATGATGGGGGCCCAGACTGTCCTCATAGATCTTCAAGGCTCTCTTATACAAAGGATCTGCCTCTGTATACTTGTTCTGTAAATTCAATACAATTTTAAAAACATCCTTAATTCCATTTTGAAGACTGAAGACATGTAAAAGTGTGACTTGATGTTAATTTCAAATTAAATATACTTAAATACATGTATGTTATACTGAAGTGGCATAGTACATCATCAAAACAAGCCTGCTGCATTTTACAAACAGAATAGTACGAAAATTATCTCATACAGCTACATACATGTGCTTTATCATATTGATGTATTTTAGTTTCCATTATACTTCACAGCGAGTTTCTACATTTGTTAGGGTCAAAGCCTAAAAGTTAAGGGATTAGGGGTATAAAACTCTACTTCCGGTTGTTTTGATACTGAAAAATTAAATACCACAAAGTTGGCCAAAGACGCACGACTTTGGCAATGTTAGGGTCCATAGATTTCCATGGCAAGTTGAAAGAAACATTGAAAAAATACCAAATATCTAAAATTGTAAGATATAAAGTATATAATTTCTAGCTTTTAGACAATATTTTTACTATACCCCTAATATCTTAAACCCTATTCGCATCTACTTGGGTGAGAAGTATGTCAGTATCAAACCTGATAACACTTCTATCACAAAACAGATGCAGTCACTCTTAATAATATTCCAAGCAAAGTTTAGACATGACCTCTTTTTCTATCAAAGCAGGCCAAAGATAATCAGACTGATGATTTCCTGGTTGAAAGTTGTTTGATCTTTTTTATTTTATTGTACAAGGAATACCTCTTGTATCTTTCATACATGTACATGTACCTGTTGTGAGTAAAGAACAGCTAGGTTGACCAATGCTGTGGCCACAGACGGGTGTTCTGGACCAAACGATTTCTCTCTGATCTCTATTGCTTTCTTGTACATTGGCTCTGCCTTGTCAAATTTACCCTATAATACAACATATGAAAAGAGATAAAAACAAGTAGTAAATAAATAATGGATGAATATTCGGTATATCTGATATACAGACCATTAACAGCACATTTGATTAATGAATACAGGGTAACATAATACAGTGTTCATACTTTTACAAGTATAATATATACATGTAGATATAAATTCCAACATTTTTACAAGAGTTCAGATTGATGCAATTTGATAAAAGAATTTAAAGAATCCCATATAATATTTTTACTTGTATTATAAATACAAATTAATGTAACTACATTATAAATAACTAGTACATAACATTATTACCTGTTTCCTGTATAATAAGGCTAGATGCTTGATCACAGAGGCTACGCTATCATGGTTCACTGAGTGATGCTGTAAAATCAAACCAGAATATGTTTTAATATTTGTACACAAGTTGCTATACATGCATGTGCTGTGTAGATGTACAATGTATAATTGTACGAGCAATCCAGAAAAAAAAATCATTCCAAGGAATGCATGTGTCGCCTGCAAAACATAGCGACACTCAGGAATCACTTTTATAAGGTGTGACATACAGACGGATGGACAGACAGACGGACAAAGTGATCCCTAAGTGTCGCTATGCTTTGCAAGCGACACAAAAAAAAACAGATTTACACAAAAGTTTTGGTGTGCACATAAAATCCAAATATTTTCAAAATCTGAAATATACATGTACATGTACAACTTAAAGATTTATCTCTAAATATTATGTCCCTGATCTCTGAGGCATAAAATATTAAAAAAATCCTACAAAGTTTGACACGAGACATACATGTACATTTACATTTAAATACACGTACCTTCACTCTAATTTGTAGAGCTCGGTCATACAAAGGCTCAGCCTTGTCATATTGTCTCCTATCATTGTATAAGGCAGCTAAATTATTCAGTGATTGCGCAACATCTAGGTGATCAGCTGATAGTGTGGATTCCCTCATTTCCAGGGCCCTTTTGAATAATGATTCTGCTGCCCTACAACAGAAAATGATTCATTAAATTTCAAACATTGTTGTTATAGTACAACCAATAATCCATTGAATGTGGTGCTTTTTTTTATATAGGGCTCTCACACTCATTTTTTGGGGACTAGGGCTGGGCCTTTGAAATTGGGAAAAATAGTGGCATTTTCTCAAAAAGTGGGGAAATATATAAATAGGTTTGGATGCATTTTCACTTGAAAATAAAAATTTTTAACTTGTTTTGTTCAAATTTTCCATGAGGTGTCAAATTGGGAAAAATGGTCATGGAATTGGGAAAAAAAAACCTTTTCTTCATTGGGACTGGGGCCAAATTTCAGCCCCAAATTAGGCATATCGAGAGCCCCTGGATATGAAAGAGAGAAAATGATAATTCATACACAATTCCACTCACTGCTTCATTCTTTCCTTGTGAAACTAAAAAACGAAAACTTTTATTCTAGAAAAAGGCCATATACACCAATGAACCAATGACAGAATGGAATATTGAGAGTACATAAACTGCTCATAAAGTATATGTAATTTTCAAAGTGGTCAATTTGTGTAGCATTTGTGAGGTCAAAATTATAACAAAATATAAAATCTTCTAGAGTACAGAGGCTGAAATAAAACACTGATTACCGTCTTATAAATGATTATGTTACATTTTTTCCAATATGGAGGAAAACTATGAGTATATACATGTACATGTAATTCTTACTCAAAGTCATTTTGTAGATAATGAAGTACACCCAGCTCATTAAGGGAGCGTGCCAGGTCTGGTGAATCTGGTCCTATTGCTAACTCCTCTAGCTGAAGAGCTCTCCTTTGGACTACTGACTTGATCTGACCCTGAAAAGAAAATATCAAATTTGTAGACATTATGTAAGGTAATTAACAGCTATGGTTCTAAAGATTCACTAACAATGTTGAACAATGAAAGTTAAAGGGAGGTGAAGTTTAAGATGTTGTAAAGCTGACTTACAGAAGTCACTCTTGGTGTTTTAACTTTCTTTCTGATTGACATGGCCCTCTTCTTCAATGGTTCTGCCAGCTCATGCCTATGAAGTTATAAAATGAAAACTTGCCATTACACTGTATCTAATAATGACTCAAGAAGCAACAATATCAAAATGTTTATCTAGCAATTATCTAATAGGCATAAGGGCTTTGTTTAATAAAAATCCGTGAATTTTACACTGGTTCCCCTTGGATTTTATTAGAGAGGTTTAGAAACCGTTACATTGTGTACGGCTACATGTTGACGCAATAACTGTGTATGATGTCATTATTCATTGCGTACGGGAAATCGCTACAAGTTGTCAATAACGTGTTAATTGCAAAGTACACGCATGTACAAAAGTGTAGATACATGTATGTTTGTTTATTGTAGCAGATGTATTTCGTGAATACTGGTACCGAGAATATCTTATAACTTTTAATTCAACATTTTATCTACATATCAGCTTCGTCTACATGTACATGTATATTTGGATATGTACATCGCAAAGGGTATTATGTACTTGTCATTTTTCTAAACCTGTGCTATATTCTACGTAAAGATGTGCTTGTAGATTACATGTACACACATCCATACACGTTAGTCGTCTAAACCTCTCTATTATGTCACAAATAGTTTTCATGTCATTATGTCAATACAATCCCAAACTGAAGTAACTCTGACTATTGTAAAGATAAAAAAAAACTAAATGAGTTTTTAAGCTGCTTACTTATCTTGTTTTTGATACAGTACTGCGAGTGCATCCAGTTCCTTTGCCACCAGGTAATGATCTGATCCGTATTTATCTATATAATGTCCAGGGCTTGTTTGTAGAATTCCTCGGCTGTGGAGAATTTACCCCACTGAGCGTGGAGCCCCGCAAGCTGGTGATGTGACCTGGCTACAACAGGGTGATCAGGGTCCAGGGAAATCTCACGGATCTCCAGTGCTCTCTGTAGTGAAGGAACTGCCTGTAAAGATAAACATGACAATGATAGAGTCTATCGAACTCATTGGCTGTGGAGAATTTCCCCAACTGTGAGTAAAGCCCTACAAGCAGGTGATGTTATCTCGCTACAGGGTCTAGAGAAATCTCATGGATCTCTAGTGCTCTCTGTAGTGAAAGAACTGCCTGTAAAGATAAACATCACAATAATAGAGTCTTCAGAATTCCTATGCTGTGGAGAATTTCCCCCACTGTGCACGGAGCACTTTAGAACAAAATTCAAAATTTCAAACAGCTACTCGCACCTTTTTTCATACATGTACTATAATTTAACTTAGAGGGTCGCTGCATGCACAAGTAAGTGACCTGATAAAATTCAGAATCTACATGTATATCAAATTCTAGCACTTCCATATGACATGTACGGTAATGATAGATAAGCTTAGAGGTTACATAGCCTTACCTGATTGAGTAAGCCTAGATCTTTTAAGAATCGTCCCAGGGATTCATACATGTCCGCTATCCTTGGTAGCGTGATAAGTCCATTGTACTGTCCCACCACTGTAATCAAGGATCACAATCATATACATGTATTAATAGTGGTTCATACAGCAAGAAATGGACATATTTCCGATGAAACAAATGGGTTTTCATTTTCATGTACATTACTGTAAACATGGAAATTTTTGCATGGGGTTAATTTTCGAGCTTTTCACGATTGTATTTCACGATTGTATTATTATCGCGAAAATAACCTCCATGTGAAGGCTACAACCAGTATCAAAGACTAAAGGGAATACATGTACTGCCGATCTTGCCAAAATGACCCCCACACGTATTGTTCCAATAGACATTTTGCCAAAATTTCCCCCAGCGAAAAATAACCATGTTTACAGTACTCAAACCATGAGTATTGATCAACAGTTAAAGGATTTTTCAATTTATGACTTATACATGCAATATGATAATTATATTATTCATTTTTTCGTGATTTAAAATAGTTGAGTAATAAATCATCATGCATGATTTTGTGTCTAATTTTAAATCTCTGAATACAATGTATATACATTGTAATAATATAATGAACTTACACTCTTCCATTTTCCTGGTGGCATTAAAGTAAGCCTGTGCCATACTGTTCTTGTCTGCAGCTATAAACTGCCAATAGCTAATCAGCTCTGCACACCTACCCCTGAAATCATCATTACATAAATGATAATTATATACATGTAAATTTATAGTTAGATCCTAGGGGTGAAAGGATAGGGCCAAATCAATGCTGCCTTGAGTGAGCTAATTTTAGACACCCTGGTAAGTAAATATGCAAGGAATTGCCGACAAATTCAAATCATTTTTACAGTTAACTTTATAGAGTCACTATGCATTTTCACTAACGATTTAATTTGTACATGCACATATTTAGATTCTATAGAAAATCACATACATAAGGCCATGTAAAATAAAATCTATGTTTCTCAGACACCGCAGCGCTATAATTTGCCGCCGACGAGACGTTTTTATTGCAACTTCAGAAAAAAATATACGCCGTGTCTAATCCTCGATCGTCGATTAAAAAAGAAATATCCATTTATTTCATTGAACATGTTTATTGTCCTTTAAAGTCGTCAAAACTGTACCCGATGAATAGATACTTTTAAAAGACTGTATAAATCACGGCGCGTTCCATACTTACGTAACGGGTAAAGACTTTATCCACGCGTCGTTTAAAGGGAATTGTATAGGATATACTGGCTATTCGCGTGTTTATTACATCGAGTTTTACATGTATTAAAACGTTCGTATAGTTTTCTTTATTGATCTCCACAGCATATGTGAATACCTATGCCGAACAATAGCAAGTGACCATTGTAATTCTTCCGAATCTATTAATAATGACATTCACATTGTAACAAGTATAAGCAACGACCGCCGACGAACGCAAGAGAAACGTAGTTAAATCCTTAAATCTATGAATAAAAGAATGTATTTGTACCCGGGCCGTGTACATTATTTTATCAGACGGTGGTTAATGCTAAACACTTCATTCGATTTCTAAAGATTCTGCTTCATCCAGACTTGACTTCCGAGGATATACGCTATCGGCCAAATTTTAATTTACCATAAGAACGGATCCATCCGAGGAAGTGAGGGGTCGTATTTAAGTTGAACTGGGTTTAAAATACTGTATAAACAGCCGTCGAGTCTCTTACGCGATTCTACTAAATACTCACGGCAATCAAAACATGTCATACTTCGTATATCAAATTTGATTAGCTTCTTCCATTCAGACAGATGAGCAACGACTCCCCGTTCTCAGAAGGAATAGGTTATTTTACTTTAAAAAAATCAACTTATTTCCAGGAGAAAGCCATACATTTTAATGTACATGTACCATTATTTTGACTGACGGTTCGAAGACAGTTTTCTATGAAGAAAAATGGGGTGGGGGGGGGGGGGGGGGGGGGGAGCAGCATAAGATTTTTTGCCTTACATGAATAATGGGGGGGGGGACAGGTCAGACGACTTCTTTGCCTTACATGAATAATAAGAGCACTCTTGATGAAAAAAAAAAAAACAAAAAAATAAAAACCCTACCTACCTTGCCACTTTTTTTAGACCCAATTATCTGAGAAACATAGAAGTTATTTTACATGGCCTAAGGAGGTAAACTTACACATGAACAATACAGATTTTCCATGAAATTTTTACATGAATAATTTACAAGTATGTCGTCTTTATGATGTAAACCTGTAATGTAAAGCAGTGTATTGTTTCTGATTTCCCAACTTATCATAAATGTTCTGTACATGTTTGTGCATTGCTCAAGAGATTCCCTCTACATGTAAAAGCAAGGATCAAGTGCTAATGCATAGAAACACTGTATAATTGGTAATTTGATCACTATCACTTACATGTAGTTTCCCCTAAAACTTGGTTGTCATAAAAGTACGTGAGTAGACAGCAAATTTTTACCTTGCATAAAGTCTCTGGAATATACAGAGATTTACAATACAACTCTCTAGGCTTTCTTTATCTCCTTCCTGTTTGAGTAACCATGGCAACTCATCTGCAACCCGACAAGTGACAGTACCAGGGCTACAAGATAAGAAGACGTTAATTCTAAGTATTATACATGTACATGCACGTACATGTTAGACTATTCAAAAACAGACATGTACCTGTTGCATTTTTTACCCTTAATATGTTACCTTTCAGTGACCTTGACCTTGTAGTGAACTTAGCCCTCATAAGATACTGACTCTCATTGCGCTTGAGCATCCCCGTTTGAAGTACATGTGTATAATTCTTATCACGCACTGTAAACGTGTTATTTTTGCTGGGAGAACATTTCGCGATTATAACATCAAGACGTTACGCATTGGGGAAAATATTTGCGATAAAAATGTCTTTCCCATTGTAAGAATGCAGCAGGATATTTTCGTGCGGGGTTATTTTTTGCGAAAACGCGAAAATTACTCCCGCGCGAAAATTTCCACGCTTACAGGAATTTGGAAAAAAGTTATGTGAGAGTGAGAATCTCAGACAGACTGACATACAGGTGAACATCGAACAAAATCACTTCTAAATGTACATGTATATGCCATTCTTGCATTTCAAAGATATGAAAACAATGTATTCAGATAGTACACCTTGTAGATTGCATTGTTTTTTCCATGTAACAAATCTCATTATTACACAAAATGAGAACCATTTTAATGGCAAAATCATCAGTAAAGATTTGAGGTGAAAATCTGCAGAGATATTCACAGAACCTTCACACCAGCTGAAAATTCTTCATACCTTAAGCTATGACAGAAATATTTGATGAGATCTTGACGTAACTGTGACACAAGACGAGTTTCGTCTTTACCAAAGCAGTAATCCTGTACAGCAGTCTTCACCTATAGAAAATGACAGGTGAATTTGAATGAAGTTTTATTACATAACATCATGTTTTACTCCATAGCGCAACTTAATATGAAGTTCCAGAATCCGTTATCGCAAAACACGTATATTTTATGCCTTTTTATCTCAAAAGCTTTAGCAAACAGACGGCAGAATAAAGACACTTTGTTTTTCCTAAGATTCAACTTGCAGTAAATAAGCCAAAATTTAATCAAGAAACATGCAACAATAGAATAAAGAAGTGCATAGCTTAACTTTATCCTTAAATATAATCTGTCACACATTATACTAGAAACACGTAGTTATGCAATAAATGTAGCTACATGTATAAACTTACTTGATCATGAGCAAACATGAGTAGTCCCCCTTGGTATTTGAGTATCATGTGATCAGAGAGGACTTCAGTGAAAATTGACAAGAAATTCCATGTTAAGTTTGGAATGATGTCAATCAGCTCTAGTTCACTAAGTCCGCTCCGACTAACGTAGATATACCGTAATATCTGTGAAAAATAAAAGTTTGAAAATGAAAAGATGAAGCGGAGAGGATTCTAACCATAAAAAGATGTACAGTCTGTAACACTTGCCTTAAATCATCATTACAATTACACCTTGTGGATGTTGAATAAAGACAAGATGTACTCGTATTCTTCATCCATCAAAACTTTAAAAAATATGACAATCTTTTGATATTTTTAAATACTGAGGCAGATAAGAAAATTTCGTGAACCATCATGGTCTGTTAGTTTTCAATATTACATGTACACATAAAAAGATATCTAGTAGTTACTAAATATGTCTTACACTTTTGAGAAAGCCCCTGGATTCATGAGTTTCTAACGCTACCCTTGACAAATCAAGTACTTTAGCATATAAACTATCACAGTCTGTACAGGTGAGTAACACGTCTAAGTATGAACCAATCTTCCCCTCGTGACGTATATATCTGTAAAAAGAAAGAATTTGAGTCATTGGACCTACATGTACATGTACAGTAGTTAAAATACATTTCGCTGAATCAGAGTGTTAGAAACGCTACACTGTTCTTTTGTTGCTTTTTGCATATTTGATTCTAACCTTGGTTTTGAAGGTGATTTTGACCTTTAGACACTGTGAATTCAAAGTTGTATATGGTATTAATTCCTGATTACCAAGTTAGAGATAATGTAATGCTTTATATACCTAAGGACACCAAAGCAATTTCCGTTAACTTTTCTACTGCAGTTTTCAATCACGCAAATCTTTAATTTTCTCTTACCCTGCGATATGTCTCGTTAGCACCATTACGTAGAGAGGGCTGCACGTAGCTGGCGTTCTACAGTGAGTTAAAATCAACCCATCTTCTGAGCCGATGTCGGCATCCAAGGTAGCTAACTCTGCATGAATGAGCTCCTTCACGTTTTTATTACTCAGAGGTTCAACTCTGACTGTGGGCCAGGACCTGAGAAAACATGAGATGGATTGTTGAATTCATATTTCAGGTCCGTTGACCTACATGGTATAGAATGCTACATGTACGTGACACAGACATATTACATATCAACTTAAGGACATCCATGTACCATCTTCTCAAGACAAGTGTAGGTAATACCATACTCCCCCTTGTCGGATGTCATACATAAAACTGCGTCTCTGCTGAGTGTCGAAGCGGAGAGTATATACGACAAGATCAGAGTCCATATTATATTATACTTTCATATAGAAGCAATTTTGGGAGTAAAATCATTCCAACACATTAACAAGCGCTTAAATTACTAGTAATTTATACAAATTTTGGCCTAATAAGTCTCCACTACGACACTCACCGGAGACACAGTTTTATGTATGACATCCGGCAAGGGGTAGTTAGGTATTACGTTCACTTGTCTGGAGAAGATGCCATGTGCAAGTAAAATTAAAAGTCAGAATCTTTAACAATCACAACTAAATGACAAATTGAAGAGGTTTTTTTTTTACTCTCTCTGTTTGTTTTTCATTAACCTAGGAGTGTTACCCTAACTTCAAGGAACCAAACCTCTACAACGTGAAATTCTAAAGCCAAATATTCACACTTCAACTTCATTTCCTTAATTACAAATTACCGGCAATTCATGCTGCACAGAATTTTTTTCATGACCAAATGTTTTGCAAACACCAATGAAAACACAAAACATGAAAAACAATTCTTAAATGATATCAAGTATAGGTACATGCTACTGTTCCTAGTCATTTATTATAAGAGGAAAATCTTACCTCCATGCCTGTGGACAGGTTTTATCATTACATGATACAATCATACGAACATCAACAGGTAACGGATCAAGCAGCCATTTTAAATGGACCTCCGCTTGCTGTAAAAATAAACATAAACAAAATGTTCCCACTCTACTGGTAGACAGTATACCTCCATACATGTATGTGTTGATTTTTTAAAGAAAATTAATTTACATGTACTGTAAACGTGATTCTTTTCACTAGGAGAAAATTTCGCTATTAAAACATCAAAACGTTACGCATGGGGGAAATGTTTGCGATAAAAACATCTTTTCCATTGTAAGAATGCAGGAAGGAAATTTTTGCGTTGGGGAATTTTTCGATTGGGGGGAATTTTTCGTGTCGGGGAATTTTTCGCACGGGGAAAATTTTGGCGTTGGGGAAATTTTCGCATTTTTTTCACGATTCAATGGACTTCGCAAAAATTTCCACGTTAACAGTATATTTTTTGTAATTTTATGATTGCTCTACCTAACAGGAATGTAACAATAGTATAGATCCAAACAAATCATAAAATCATTTTAAATACATGATATTTGTAAAGTTGCTGAAAAAATAGATAAAGGCATTCATAATTTTATAAATTACAAGTATTACATGTAACAAGAGCCCCAGGGGGCACAACGCTCACCTGATACCCATGCACGCTCTAATTGACATACTGCTATTGAATACTGATAGTGCCAGTACCGGGATTTTAGCCCACAACCTTTCTAAAAAGATTTTTGCCGGATGCAGAGAAGTTTTTTTTTTTTCAGACAACCTTTAAAAGTACAAACAAGAAAAAATAGTCACATTTCAAAACAATAACTTTTTTTAAGTCATATGCCCAACTAGTATAGTTCAATTATGCAACATCAAAAATAAAATCATATTGTAAAATCCCACTTTAATGCGCAGCAGAAACAGAATAAAACAATGAAATGATTTCATAAATTAAGTTTATTTAAAACTGAACGACCATACCTTTCATTATTGATAGCTAGCATGCCAGAAATTATAAAGCCTGACAGGCTGTGTTTGTGAAACGAGAATGCCCCCGGCGGCATCTTTGTTAGTATAAACGCCATTTTCTGTTAAGTATGTGAGAGGTCAGGGTCAGCGTAATATTGGTATCTATGGAAATATCTTGTCACAAGGAATACACATGTAAAATATGAAAGCCCTATCACTGACCAATCAAAAGTTATGCGCAATGTTTAAGTTTTTGAAAAGTACGTCAAAGGTCAAGGTTATGGTCACGAGGTCAAAATTTTGGTATCAATGGAAAGGTATTGTCACAAGGAATACACATGTGAAATATGAAACCTCTATCACCAGCTTCCATTCAAAAGTTATGCCCAATGTTAAAGTTTTTCGGAAAACAGACAGACAAACAGACAGACGGACAGGCCAAAAACTATATGCTCCCGAATCTTTTATTCCAGGGGCATAAAAAACAAAGATTTTTCGGTTTTGCCTTTATTCATATTAAAATATTTACATTACTAGTAGATTCCCCATGTTTAACGCCCATTAGGCAACTAGAATTATATTCCAATAACTTGGGTTGCTCACGTGCAAGTTTTGCATGTAGGGAGAATTTACCAACGTTCAAATACATTTGACACTAAAACAGGCAAAATATGCGAAGTGCATGCAAATAAAAATGACCGATATTTAGAATAATGTAAATATAAGTAATGACTGTCTTACTTTTGGTGTTCATGGGTGTATAATTCTGGTTGGACACGTGCAAATTTTCCGAGAATCGCTTCGCGATTCACGGAATTTGCACGAGTCCAACCAGAATTATACACCCATGAACACCAAAAGTAAGACAGTCATTTCTTAAGTATACTGAAATCTAAGAATGCTTTTGAATAGTATTGATTTCATCTCAAATACATGAAACGTACAGTTAAAATCGTTTTAATCCAATATTTATCAATTCAAGTGAATTGTGCAGAAATTTGGCCAATTTGTTTTCCAAAAAGCACTGTACGGTGTATCAAACCTCATGATCCAGAGGAAGAGATTACTCATTCGACGTTTCTTCAAGAAATCAGTCCGTAAATTACTTCATCTAAGAGAGTCTAAGACAGAGGAAATTCGAGCAAACTTTATACATGATAACAAGTATATGTAAGTGTTCCAAGTACATGAATGATAACCATTATGAAAGTGTTCCAATGCACACTAAATAAAAATCTATTCCGTTTGCACTGTATCTCCTGAAATGTATCGCAGTACGAAAGGGTTGTGGAGGAATTAAACGGATCAAATCTAAAGTACAGCGACTTTGTTTACAGTTACAGTTATAGGTCAGAGACCACTAAAAGGCCGGCTCTGATTGGAGAAAAACCTGTAGGGTGAGGGGGCCTGCTATTTTAAATGTGACAGAAGATGTGATTGGCTATCAATTCTATTTTCTTTTGGTATATTGTTTGAATATGATATACATGTATATAGGTAAAAGATAAGTGCAATTAAAATGTCGATACCCGGATATTTCCCTAGCTCCCGATCCGCTAAAGGGGACGGGCGCGGGAAAATTGGAAAATTCTCTGCGGGGTACCTTGTGACGCAAATAGTGCGAAAAAGAGCAGGTCATGCTATATTTTTTAATTTAGTTTCGTATAAAGCTTGAATCAATGAACAAATCGGTATATAACATGCATTGCCAGCAATGTTAGTATTGTAATGTTTTTTTTAACTTTAAATTGACGGGATCGGTGTATGTGCTTATGTGTATCCGTCCAGTATATAAGGAAGTGGCGTCCGTCGAGACAAACTCTCTTTGTCAAGCTACCGAGGTGTAAGGTTCTAAATATAGTAACGCTAAACATTACCTGCATAAGGTTGATAGCGATCGATAGGTAGCATTTGGTATAAGGTTATTGTGCCAGAGGCAAGGTACGTGTCAGAGGCTATAACCTGTGGCCATGGTCAGAGGCGAGTGTCAGAGGTACTGTGTCAGAGGCTATACAGTAGTCAGAGGCAAGTACCAGAGGCAATCGTCAGAGGCAAGAGCCAGGTGACAGAGTGTCGTCATTGTCGTGTAAATAATCTCCCCTCTGTAATTATACATTTGATTTGTTTCATGTACCAATCATTTGCTCAATCATTGGTCAATCATTTGTCGAATCGTCTTGTCAGTCAAGTAACTGAAGGAAAGTACTTTGATATTTGAATTTGTATTGTTTTCCTACCGTAAATTTTATATATCAGTAGGTGACCCCTACCTCGGTCACGTTACATAAAATTGGTGGCAAGCGCTGGGCTGATTTTTTTCCATTTACAGTAGGATTAGTTGTAGTATGTCTGCTGACGATTAACAACGTGAGGTGACATTGTTAGAGGCTGAGATTCAACTTATTGAACGTAGTATTCAGGAAAATAGTATGCGCCACTCGACTCCTAATACTCACTTACAAGGTAACGGGCCAGGTCATGTCTCCTTAGACTCTGGTATTGTTACAATGCGCAGATCCTCTGTCCAAGATGCCCGTGGTACCAACAGTCAAAGTACCAGGCGCAGAGTTGGTTTTGCGAACTCTGATAATATTAGTCAGTTATCTAGTGGTGTCACCTACAGGCGCAATACGAACAGACAACAAGGTAATGTAGGTAATAATACACCTGCTGGACAGGCAATAAGCAATGTACAGACACCTACTGTAACAAGCAATGTACTGACACCAGGTCAGGTAAATAGTCATGCACAATCTCCTGCCTTTGACAGAAGGAGAGAGGTAAAACCTGCCACTTACGATGGTAGTGGTAACTGGCTTGATTACAAATCACATTTTCAGTCGGTAAGTAAAATTAACAGGTGGACTGATGATGACAAGGGGCTTTACCTCGCAGCATCATTACGGGGTCATGCTCAAGCTGTACTTGGTGATCTCCCTGACTCCAAGAAGGATGACTACACGTCGTTGATCAAAGCTCTTGAAGATAGGTTCCTTCCACCTAATCAAACAGAATTATACAGAGTTCAACTGCGGGAAAGGCGTAAGCGTGTGACAGAGACCATCCCGGAACTTGGTCAAGCTATACATAGACTTACAAATTTAGCTTACGCAAGTGCACCGTCAGAGGTAAGAGAAACCCTTGCTAGGGAACAGTTTCTTGATGCCTTACCAGACTCTGACATGCGAATTAGAATTAAACAGGCTCGTCCCAAGGATCTGAATGATGCAATAAGGCATGCAGTAGAGCTAGACACTTTCCTTAGAGCAGAGGATAAAACTGCAAGTAAGGGCTATCAGCGTCAGGTTACAAGTGAAGCAAACGAGTCAGAGGACATGAAACGTCTGATTGAGAGATTGCAAAGTTCTGTGGAAACTATGGGTAAGGAAATACAGCAGTTAAAAACTGCAACGTCTCAGGCAAAAGGTAATCAAGGTCAGAGACGCAGGAAGAAGATAGAGGACCTAGAGTGTTACAATTGTCACGAGAAAGGGCATGTGAAAAAGAAATGTCCTAAGGCTATCAAAGGCCCAAATGAACGCAAGGACGAGTCCAAGGCTCCAACACCAGGAGTAGATAGTAACAAGCACGCGTCTGCATCTCTAGGTAATTGTTCAGGTGGTGCTGGTATATACGTAGACGTTCTTATAAATGGGGTCCCTGGTAAGTTTCTAGTTGATTCAGGTTCAACTGTTACAATCATTTCTAGGGAACATTTCGAACAACTGAACCTGGTATTGCATGACACAGATATGAAGGTATTTACTGCAAACGAAAAAGAAATGCCGATAGATGGTTTCACAGAAGTTACCATAACACTTGGCCAGAAACAGGTAAAGATACTAGCAGTAGTATCTAGTATTCTAGCACAAGGTATATTAGGGTTAGATGCTCTTAAAGAGTGTGGCTATTTACTCGATATCAGTGATGCAAGATTCATTGCCAAAGACATGAGTCATACATTACCTTTGACATTTGAAGGTAGGGTAGGTTGTTTCAGGATTACATCTTGTCAGACGGTAAGCATACCACCAAGGAGCGAGATGGTAATTCAAGGGAAAATTGACAAACAACCTAATGAGATATTGCCTTTGGTAGGTATTATCGAGTCGTCTGTAAAGTCACTGACAAGTTCTAGACCACTAACTGCCAGAGTGCTAGTGGCAACGGATGATACGGGAATTATTCCCGTATCATCCGTTGAGACTTCTGAGACCGGTGATCCGTTGAGACCGGTGAGACTTCTCAATCTCGAAGATACGTCTAAGGTAGTATACAAAGATACAGATATAGGGCAATTGGAAAGTGCTGAAGAAGTACAGGTGTCCCAATGCCAAGATGAAATCTTAGATGAAGAGCTAGAGAAATTGGCAAGTGAGTCGTCTCGTAATCTGACACAGGACGAACAGTCACAAGTAAAAGATTTCCTTTACAAGCATCGTGCCATGTTTGCTAAAAGTAATAAAGAACTAGGTAAAGCGACACTGGTCAAACACAAGATTGACACCGGGACGTCAAGACCTATTAAGCAACCATTCCGTAGAGTACCCGTACATCTCACCAGTGAAATAGATAGGAATATTGACGAGATGCTTGAATACAATATTATAGAGCCATCGACTAGTCCCTGGGCCTCAGCTGTTGTCCTGGCGAAAAAGAAAGACAATACGTTCAGGTTTTGTGTTGATTATAGGCGGCTGAATGCATGCACAGTGAAAGATGCCTATCCCCTCCCAAGAATTGACGAGGCGCTAGACCACATGAAAGGGTTCTCTTGGTTCTCCACTCTCGATCTCTTCTCAGGATATTGGCAGGTTGAGCTAGATCCAAAACACCAAACAAAGCTCAGATGACACAGAGCATGGTGACGATGGCGCAATACAATCATCTGACACCAGTAACAAGGAGCAAGAAGGCTCAGATCAAGAATCTGTTGTAGATTCTGTGCCGATGGACACTGGCAAACGCCATCGACGTCCTCCTGTCTGGATGACAGACTTTGTGACCGCGTAAAGTGGTAAGCAGTGTGTAAATATGTAAATACATTTGTATTATTTTTAGTGTTCACTGGACTTTTTGGTTAGTATTGTTGTTGTCTTCATTCGGGATGAATGAAGCTAAGAGGGGAGCAATGTAATGTTTTTTCTAACTTTAAATTGACGGGATCGGTGTATGTGCTTATGTGTATCCGTCCAGTATATAAGGAAGTGGCGTCCGTCGAGACAAACTCTCTTTGTCAAGCTACCGAGGTGTAAGGTTCTAAATATAGTAACGCTAAACATTACCTGCATAAGGTTGATAGCGATCGATAGGTAGCATTTGGTAATAAGGTATTTTGCCAGAGGCAAGGTGCGTGCCAGAGGCTATACAGTAACCTGTGGCTATTGTCAGAGGCGAGTGTCAGAGGTACTGTGTCAGAGGCTATACAGTAGTCAGAGGCAAGTACCAGAGGCAATCGTCAGAGGCAAGAGCCAGGTGACAGAGTGTCGTCATTGTCGTGTAAATAATCTCCCCTCTGTAATTATACATTTGATTTGTTTCATGTACCAATCATTTGCCCAATCATTGGTCAATCATTTGTCGAATCGTCTAGTCAGTCAAGTAACTGAAGGAAAGTACTTTGATATTTGAATTTATATTGTTTTCCTACCGTAAATTTTATATATCAGTAGGTGACCCCTACCTCGGTCACGTTACAGTATAGACGTTATAAGGCATTTCGTTAACATTACAGCCTATGGAAAATGATTTGGTTGTCTCTGACCTAGAAGGTGTAACTACAGTTAATCATTTTAGCAGGGAATCCCTTCCCTTTTGACAGGTGAACTGGGCTGAATAAAAGGTGTCACCTCATTGGTCATAACTATTGAAAATTTAAAAATAGCACATAAAATCAATGTATGATTCCCTGCTGTCTGTAGAAATTGAGTTTTGAACATGATTTTGCCTTATATGTAATCAATAGATCGATTTGAAAATATATAAAATTAGCAAATTTTCAATTCGGAAGGAGGGGTCATTAAACAAGTGAATTTTGCAGAAAAGGTATGCATGACCCCCTTTTTTCTTTCGTTTTTATACGTGCCAAAGATGACCTAGGCCAAAAATATTCCTTAAAAATCTAAAAGTGGATATCTTGACAAAATTCTTTCACTTGTAGGGTACCATGCATGAGTACCTCATATCTACAAAATGTCATGACAATCTGAAGAGTGGTTATAGAAAAGAAGCAGAAAATGTATGAAAATCACCCCCCCCCCCTTCCTTTTTACATAAGAAAAAAATTCATAAAAAATCAAAAAAATAAAATTTAAGCATAAAATACATATCAAAGCATTAAGTAAGTTAAATATGATAAATATGTAGTAAATGAGTGTGTAAAATCATACACTTATTGAGTTATTTAAAGAAATAGTGCAAAAATGTGCATTTCTGACTAAGTCCGAAAAGACGTCAAAAACGCGTCAAAAATTTGACTTCAAAATGGAACCAAAAATAACAACACTTCTTAAGACATCTCTCTAGATCATCCTGATGCTTTCGGTTTGTCGATACATGCTTCGGTTCTGAAGAAGAAGTTTGTCAAAGGAGGGTACCCCCCGTGACCTACTTTTTGCTGTGGTGGCGCCACCTGTTGACAGATCCGGACGAAAAACAACAACACTTGTAGGGGACCATGAGTACTTCATACCTACCAAGTTTCATCAAAATCCCTTCAGCCGTTCTGGAGAAGAAGTTTAAAATGTGAAAAGTTTACGACGACGACGACGATGACGACGACGACAGACGCCGGACGCCGGACGACGGACGCCAGACGCAACACTATGACAATAGCTCACTTGAGCCTTTGGCTCAGGTGAGCTAAAAATGGAGTCTGTAATTATGAATTACAGTTAAATAAAACACAAAATGGGTTAAAAGAAGTAACTATTAAGTATTATGGCAAGATTTTATCAGTTCTATCTTAGTAGACTTACCGAGAAATTATCTATTGCATCTAGCACCAGAATGACTCCACCCATTTTCTCCGAAACTTTTTCCAGCCAGCGAGGGAATTCCTCCACCAATCTTACGGGATCGGCTGTCAAGGCGGGAGGAGAGTTCACCTGCTGCATCAACTGTATGGATCAAAGTATTTTAAGAATTAGCCTTGACCTTTAGAGCTTTGAACTTTTTGAAGTCTAAAGACTGAATTACATGTGAAGGTATTGAGGTGAAGTTCTCAGGGACTTATTTTCTAAAGGAAGTTTTGAGAAAAAACAATCACCATAATCTGATTGGTCCTCTTGCTGCAGATAAAATTGATTGACAGCTGAAAATAGATGACCTCTGAAACACTTATGCTGACGCTAAATTCTCTTGCTGAAGGCACACAGACCAAAATGTATCCCCTCTCCCAAATTTCTAATGGGGTGAAGGGGTCCCTACCTGTGCTGTAAGTCTCCTAATCATTACTATAGGATCGGCACTGATCGAGGATTCCTGACCTACAAAGTGGTACAAAACAAGGGTGGGAGGCATTTTCTCCTGTTGTAACTGGATCCTGTAAAATACAGAGTGATAATTTTATACATGTAGAGGCACATTGTCATGTTCCTACTCACATTAGCGTTCTTCTCCTTACACTTGAATTTCAATCATATTTAACCAATGAAGTTGAACACTCTGTTGAAATTTAGACAATACCTACATGAGTCAAACCTTTAAGTACATATGTACCATCATTTATACAAAGTTTCTTACCATTTAGAGAGTAGCAGAGATTTTCCAGAGCCTGATGGACCGAGAATTAACAAGGGAGGTAACAGACCAGCTGACGATACATGTCCATTCAGCCTCTCATAGTGCTGAAATCAAAACTTTGTATTTAGAATACCTTATTATCATAATTGATTTCCATACTTTCAATCTGTGATAATCTCGTAGATCAACAATGCAAGCTGAGGACAAACGTACAGAAAGTAAAGAAAAGCAGGACTAAAATCTAACACAAGCATACAGAAAGAGACAGTAGTCTTACCCTCTCAAATCCCAGTTCACAGCTAGACTTAATAGTGTAGTTGAACGCCTCCATTTGTTCATAGTCACCAAGTGGGTCCCAAACGGCTCCTCCACAAATTTGTTCCTGTCCGTCTGTCTCACCCCCTCCTTCCTCCTCCCCCTCCTCACAATCTGACTTGTGGTCAACACCTAACTCCTAAATGGTATATAAAGAATCTTGTATTATTAATTCTAATTACATGTATGAAAAAATGTGAGGGGATCCCATACAGCTCCTCCACACCCCCGTTCCTGTCTGTCCGTCTCACCCCCTCCCTCCCCATCCTCACAATCAGACTTGTGGTCCATACCTTACTCCTATATAGTATGGTACTGCATTTGTACTCACTTAAGCTGGATTCACATTTTAGAGGAGTTTGCACTGCCAAGACTGCACTAATTTAAGAATACGCTAAATCATGAATCTCTTATATATTCATGTGGAAAATAAGTCAATGCGCTAATTCATGATTACGCTAATATGTCAATTTAACTAATTCTGCTCGGTTTCCGCTAAAATAAGTACACAATATGCCTGGCCTAACCACACACACCCCTACCTCCCTGAATCCCCGGTCACACTAATATCACAACAAATTTTGAGAATTTGACTAAGTGTAAAGCTTAAAATTACTTTGAATAAACACTGTGAATGGCTTAGTATTCATATGAGGTACCAATTTTCTCTGCTTTCATCAAAATTCATTGCTGTGTTTGATTTGTCTCATCATGGTCTATCACTTTGTAAAGTTTTAAGTTGCTGTTTCAAACAATTTCCTTGTCATGGACTTAAACACATAGCTTAACAAAGACGAACGGACGGACAGACAGACTTTGTCATTTCATACAGTCACCTGATTTTGCTTCGCAATCCGGCAAGTCTTACAGAAGCTTAAAAAAGAAAACAGTATTATAATAACATTAATAATTTCTTACATTCTTGATCATCTTCTCCACTTCCATGACGACTTGTTCAACTCCGCGATTGGGGGACGTATAACCATCAATGATTTTAGCTCCGCCTTTTTCTCTTACTTTCAATTTCAGTTCTCTTGCCTCATTATTACTAGAACGACCACTAAAAATAAATTGTCAGCGAAGTTAAACAAAATTTTGAAACATTAATTTAATGTCCATATTTCTCATATACATGTACATGTACATGTACAGTTTGTACATGTACATGTATGCAGATTTAAAACTTGAACTTCCTTAAAAGTCTTGTCAAGGGCAATCTACATTTACCTAATATGGCATACTTTTCTATTGCATATAATTTCTCAGATCTTGCTTAAACCAGAAACTTTAACCAAAATGTTGACAATAGACAGACAAACGGATGGACACTGTCAATCTTAGGACCAAAATTGCTTTGCAATCTGACCAAAAATTTCATTAAACTACATATGCTAATTGTGAAGTACTTGCAAAAAGTATGATATAAATATGATAAATATGAATACCTTTTTGTTTCTCTAAAACAGAAAATAGAAGACCTTGATACTGGGTTATCAAGATATCCATACTTGTACTCTAAACTGGTAAATCTGAAAGATAAATACTCTAAACTTGTAAATCTGAAAGATAAATACTCTAAACTGGTAAATCTGAAAGATAAATACTCTAAACTTGTAAATCTGAAAGATAAATACTCTAAACTGGTAAATCTGAAAGATAAATACTCTAAACTGGTAAATCTGAAAGATAAATACTCTAAACTGGTAAATCTGAAAGATAAATTAAGAGTCTATGATTAATGCAGAGGCAAATACTAATTGAGAACTCTACATGCTCTTATTGTTTCTAGAACAAAGGATTCTAAATCTCTATTAGTGATGTATCGATAGTGCATGTAGTTGACATCGGCAAATAAAAAAATTCCAAATGAACGTGACACACATCACGCATGATAGGATATGTAATCATTATGTTAAAAGTATTAAGACATACATGAATTGTGCATGTACATATTGTACATATCCGGTTTTACTGGTTTCATTAAACAAAAATATGTACCTGTCAGTTGAATCTGCTAAGAATGCAAGAAAAATGGCTGACTTGTTGATCTGACATCTTCTCGTTAACTGGTGACGATCTAAAACCTGAAATGTAAAAAAAAACACGATTTAGAACCTGCACTTATAACAATTCAATATAAAAATTGTAAAGTAAAAGGACCTGTAAAGATAAGGCGTAAAATCTGCCCAAAAATAATGAAATTTTAAAGTACTTCATTTCTATAATCAAGTTGGGGAAATACTTTAAAAGATAAAGCCCCTTCAAAATCTGAAGATGATTTTGCATAAAATTGCTCTAATAGAGAGAAATTTGAGTATAAATGTGCTTATTTTGTATAGAAATCAATGAAAATCGGAAAAGTTTTCATAAAATATCGGTCCCCCCCCCCTTGGAACACAACACCACTTTTACCTAAGATGTATTTTCATAATACAAATTTTCTTTAAAATCGGAATTGTGTTCCAAAGGGGGCAACAATAGTCAATTTATAAAATTGCGATTGGGCAGGAAGGGGTGAAGGAAAGATGTGGAATTAACAGAGAATTAGTAATTGGCATTTGATTCGCTTTCGGCAAATAATTAACTTCTTTATTAATTATTTCGAATTAATCAATTTGCAACAAAAATATTCGTTGTTGTTTACTTTTTGACTAACAAACTCCTTTATTTTAATTTTGGGCATTGATAATTCAACAACCCCTTGCAATAAAAGTTAACAATTAGCATTGACGACTGAAGTACCAGTCAATCTTGGGAAAATGCCCAAAACTTCCTCGGTAACTTTCACAAAGTATATAGAAAATGTAATTATGGTAAATGTAAAAGAAATATGATTTTATATACTGATTCAAACTATATTTATAACGGCGGTGTTGTTAATTGTACAATATAAGTGAGAGTGAGTGTTCGATTATATAGCTCTGGCCACGTGTTTACGGTCTGATAAATCCAGAATACAATATTTGGAGAAAATCATGTTTTAGCACTTTTTGACATTTTGATCAACAAAAGCGACCGATTGTTAGAAAATTTTCGATATTACACTCGCATTATTTATATCATGAAAAAGACCCCCACCCTCACTTCTAAGTAAAAATATAGGTTATATAGGCTCATAATTACATGTATGTCAATAAAACTACTATATTTGATTAAAGATACTTGAAATGAAATAATTTCATGTACAGGACACATTTTAAATAATTCAGTGTATATGTACATCAACCAATGCCTGATATGGTCCATGTTCTGTCTTTTTCATACTGTATAAGTAGTAGTATTTGCTGTTTTATAAAAGTAAACCCGGCATTTCTCTTACTCGTCTTAGACAATGATTCCTGGATCCGTTCCTGATGCTATTGAATTATGCATTTGGTGCTTTCATTTACTGGGACGAACTTTCACAGTTCAAGGCTGACCGCGAAAGTAGGGAAGGTTAATACACAGCGAATTGATTCTACATATACAGTATTCAGAATTACATACATGTATACTTAACATTTAAAATGGTTTCTGACACAGAGGCAATGTGACATTACGAAATTCCTACAGAAATGTGAAGGAATTAATATACCATTAAAGCTAATTTTTTCTGAAATTTACACTGATTTCCACAGAATTTGATGATGTATGATGCACATTTAGTTAATGTCAGATAGTGTGAGGAGTGAGAGTAGCATTATCGTCTATAAATAGACAAAACTTATTGGGACTAAGTAACGTTACTTAATATTTTCTCTTACCTGAGGGGTGAGCGTAGTATTATCATCTACCGTTAGATGAATAAGTAATAAAGTCCGACCTGCAGACTGGCACAAGGATGATAGTCTCGGAAAATATTCCTGAAAATATTAATTAGATACAACTGATTAACAAATTAAATCAATGCCTTAAAAATTCATATACATGTAATAATTAAAATCTTGGCAAAAGGAAGAATTTGATTTCATCATAAACAATATTTCCCAATGAGCCACCTGTCGATCTACGAGGGTTGTTCGAAAAGTTCAAAGACAACCACAATATTTCAGAAATGCTTCACAGTAAGTGTACAATTTTCTTACCATAGATTCACGAGGTTTATTGAAATCAATCCGTACAATACGAAGGTAATCTAAGAATTATGTCATTTATAACATTATCTTTAATTATGTGTCATGACGTTTCGCGGCGCAATACGAAAATTGAGATATCAAAATTGTGTACATGTGCATAATTTCTCTATTATTTCTAGATTCGAACGCAGAAATTATCAATTTATATATAGTTAATATTTAATACTATTTGAAAGTTATCATACAGAAATTTGAACTAGTTAAGACTCATTGGTATTTAGATATCACTGCTATAAGAAGTGCCATCAAAAGGAATGCGAGGTAAAAAAGACGTCTCTCTGCAATTTTGAAACTACATGTACGTGGAAGCATTGAACTTTAATTCAAGCTATTGAAAATTCCTCCACAAAACACCTCTCAGATGATAGACATTGTTTTGGAATACAAAAAAATGTTTCAAGCGAACGCCCAATATACCTACAACAACGAAGGTGATAATTTTATGAAAAATCATTCATGGAGAATGTTTCGGACAACCTTAGAGAACAAAATTGGCCGATCCATACGTTCTGAGATGAAATTTTTGATACAGTTTCTGTGAACAGATATAATGGGACCGGGGAATATCTCGAGAACATGATTGCCTAATTTAATGTGTATGATTTTGTTTTATATCGATTGACATAAAAAATAAACGACTTTTACTCAAATATGAATAGAAACATAACGACAGAATAAAAGAAAAAGAAAAGGTATAAGCTCTCCATAATTTGCATGACGTTGCATTGGACGTCATTTAATGCACCGCTATCGGAAGTAACTCCTAATGAAATACACTGTATTTCTTTCATTATGGACCAATTGCTTTAAATTTTGCACAAGAAGAACATACAATCTTATGGAAAAAATTGGTGTATAAATAAAATGTTTGTTGGTTGCGATAAAAGTTTTATAAAACTTGTCTACGAATTTATCGAATAACCCTCGTATATGAATAAAATAGTGTTATAAATAGTTTTCTTGTAATGTCATTAGCAGCCATGTAAGAGGAATTTCAAACTTTAATGAATACAAAATTTCTAGAAAAAAAAATCAGTTTCCAATCTTCCCTGAATCTGTTTTATTTTCAAACCATTTTTAATATTAGAGTCCAGAACTTTTCTAAAATCTTGAAAAACTTTTTAGCAAAAATTCATTTCATGTATCTGACCTTATTGAGTATGTCCACCTCCACATGAGTGTCTCGAGGTGACGAGATATATATACGTAAAACACTGCTGAGTGAATGTTCCGGTACAGGGGGAAGAACTTGTGTCATGTTTGCTAATACTGTACTCCAGTCCTCTGAAAAAAATTTTTTTTAATATAAAATCAGATATTGAAGTGAATAGATGAAGGTACATATGCAAATTATTAATATCGACAGTCAGTAAAAAGATAAAACAAATTGGAATTTGACATTTTGGTTTAAACACTACTTTTTCAAGCAAAAAAGCAACTGATCATGGTCTTTTCAGGTCAAACAAACCAACGATGTCAATTAATATTTTTCAACCAGTGATATTGCCTTATTGCATATACATGTACATACACTTTTGTACATATACAGTATTATTATACTACATGTATAAAGCAAGTACAAAACAAAATGGCAGTATTGTAGATTCCTACAAGACTTGTTTTAAAAAATCCTAGGTTTGTTCAATACAATGTTTGCATACATTAACAGATATCTTACTTAATCTTTGTTATTACAAATGCATCTAATCAAAAGTCCATACCTCTGTTGATATTATTAAAAGGTCCATCTGGTTCCATCATACTGTGTGCTAACTCTGGTCCCCTGAAAGTGGACTGCTGGACTTGACTCACATTACTAATAGATGGCTCACTCTCCAGGGCCGTCCACCAGTCACCAGGGTTAGGGCTTCCTGTAATAGGAAAATGAATTAGACTTTATATACATGTATACTACAAAGTTAAATGTAGATTGGGTCTGACTGGTTACTTATAAAAACATTCCCCAGGTTTATAAAACTTTTCCACAGTCTGCTATGAAAGATACATCTGATTCGGTTTCTCCCTTTTGAGGGATCTCAAAATTACGAAAAACTCACGAGTTGCCATGGGTTTTCCAAGATTTTGAGACTTCATACTTTAAGGTGGAATCAATGATATCTTTCATACCTGTAACTGACCATAAATGAGTATTTTATTCATCATACCTTACAGTCAAAGTGAAAATTAAAAGGCAATAGAGGGCATTGAAAAAATAAAAGTAAATATAAGTTAATCCAATCGCAAAAAAAAACATAGGTAATCACAGATTACGAAGCTCACCTCGTTGCAGCAAAATTCAATTCAAACATATTTCTAAGTTCATGTATATTGGCTTTTAAAGGCAAAATCATTCATGCGGAAAAAGTAGGTCAATTTCATTTTATGAAAGTTTGATCAAAGATCCATCCAATATGCAAATTAAGTTCATGAAGCACTTATACTTTGCTCAATATTGGCTTTTAAAGGAAAAATAACTCAAGTTGAAAAAGTAGGTCAAGGATATTATATGAAAGTTTGATCAATGATACATCCAATAAGCAAGTTTGGTACATGTAGCACTTATACTTTACTCAATATTGGCTTTAAAAGTCAAATTCACTCAAGCGGAAAAAGTAGGTCAAGGTCATCATATGAAAGTTTCATCAAAGATACATCCAATAAGCAAGTTTTGTACATGTAGCACTTAAACTTTGCTCAATATTGGCTTTTAAAGGCAAAATCACTCAAGCAGAAAAAGTAGGTCAAGGTCATTTTATGAAAGTTTGATCAAAGATACATCCAATATGCAAGTTTGGAACATGCAGCACTTATACTTTGCTCAATATTGGCTTTTAAAGGCAAAATCGCTCAAGCGGAAAAAGTAGGTCAAGGTCATTACATGAAAGTTTGATCAATGATACATCCAATAAGCAAGTTTGGTACATGTAGCACTTATACTTTGCTCAATATTGGCTTTTAAAAGCAAAATCACTCAAGTGGAAAAAGTAGGTCAGATGCTGCATCCGATGCATGGATCCATCTCGGCATCCAAAGATGAATCACTTGTGCAAGTTTGGTTACCGTAGCATTACTACTTGGTCAGATACTGAGCTACCCCAAACTTCTTAACCAAGTCACTCAAGCGGAAAATGTAGGTCAGATGCTGCATCTGATGCATGGGTTCACCTCAGCATCCAAAGATGAATCACTTGTGCAAATTTGGTTAATGTAGCATCAGTACTTTGTCAGATACTGAGCTACCCCAAACTTCTTAACCAAGTCACTCAAGCGAAAATGTAGGTCAGATGCAGCATCCGATGCATGGGTTCACCTCAGCATCCAAAGATGAATCACTTGTGCAAATTTGGTTAATGTAGCATCAGTACTTTGTCAGATACTGAGCTACCCCAAACTTCTTAACCAAGTCACTCAAGCGGAAAATGTAGGTCAGATGCAGCATCCGATGCATGGGTTCACCTCAGCATCCAAAGATGAATCACTTGTGCAATTTTGGTTACTGTAGCATCAGTACTTTGCCAAATACTGAGCTACCCCAAACTTCTTACACGGACACGGACACGGACGCGCGGGTATACAAATGTAGCATAAGCTCACTCAACTTCGTCGAGGTGAGCTAAAAATGCAAAATTGGAATTAAGACCCCTCCCCACTTTTTTTCTAGTAAAGGACTAATGAATATTATAAATAAGGGCAAAGTTCAAGGTCTAGATCATACCTTGAAAACCTTTGTCACAAGAAGTACACTTTTCATTATAACTTATGGTTTTACCAAAGATAAAGATTTGCTGACACACAGACGGACAGACCGGAGGACAAAACAAAAAAAATTGCCGGAGTATCTTAAAATACATGTAGGAGCATAAACAATGAGCTACTATATTACCTAATGAAGAGTCAAAATCAGGGCGTGATGAGATATCGGTCTCCTCCAGTGTATACCCATGGGCTATCTTGTGAAGTTTACCCTCCAAATTCCGTTTATCTCTTAACATTGTTTGTAATTGGAGCTCCATATTTTCTCTGAAAATCTGAAAAGAACAAGAAATTTGACTTTTCATGTAATTTGTGGTGTGTTTCATCATCAGAGTAATTCCAAAAATTATCTCCCCACACGAATATGCTTAAGAGGGGGTGACAACTCTTACCTTAAAGTTTCTCTGTACTTTATCTGGGTCACTCTGGAAGGCAGCAGCTCCAGACTGAGACTGATGCTCTGCTTCAATGGCTTTGTCATGCTCCAGTGACTATACATTTATATCTTACCTTGAAATTTCTCTGTACTTTATCCCGGTCACTCTGAAAGGCAGCAGCTCTGGCCTAAGATTGATGTTCTGTTTAAACGTTTTTTCATGCTCCAGTGAATATACATTTATTTCTCACCTTAAAGTTTCTTTGTACTTTAATTATCCCGGTCACTCTGGAATGCAGCAGCTCTGGCCTGGGACAGATGTTCACCTTCAATGAATTTGTCACGCTCCAGTTACTAGACTAATTATACATTTATTTCTTACCTTAAAGTTTCTCTGTACTTTATCTCGATCACTCTGGAAGGCAGCAGCTCTGGCCTGGGATTGATGTTCCGCTTCAATGGCTTTGTCGCGCTCCGCTCGTAGATTTGTACAGGTTTTCTGTAGTACGAGTAATTCCGCTCGCAGTCGTTTATTCTCCATCTGAAGCCTTGTTTCTTTCTTCTTCATGTCGGTTATGTCATTCTCTTTGTTCAGTCTAGTAAATACATGTAACAAAGAACACTTCTGTAAATACAGTATGTGTATGGCCTGTTTGAAGATATTTCATACTTAGCGCAGTCTTTCCCAAAACTCACTAGCCCAAGGCTACCAAAAATTTAATTGGGCTAGTAGAAATTCTTGCTGGGCTAGTAGAGATTCTTTAAGAAACTATACAAAAAACCAGAAAAATTCATCTTCAGGCTAGTGGCTGAAAACAGGTTTCGGAAAGACTGCTTAGAGGATCCTGAATTAACAAGGCTGGCCGGCTGGCACCAGGCCTTGAGTGCTATCATGATACTGCTGCCAATTTGGGGTTTCTGGGTGACTCGGAACTCCCAAATTCCCTGTGCATGTACATGCATGAAAATGTGATAGAAAAGTTTAAATTTTGCCAGTTTCCAAAACATGCAAAATTTTCCTTACATGTATGTCAGTTTTTTTTTTCAAAACAATGACAAGGGATCGTTTTTATATGTTTCTTTACCTATTGGGACAAAAGTAACAAAATTGCTAAATTACTTGACTCACATGTACATGTGCCATCAAACATAGTGTCTTCAACTTTATTTACCTGTAAATTTCACGTCAAGCACGTTCCTTTCTCAAATCTAATTACCTGTACATTTCAAATTCCTTTCTGATCTTTTCCACCTCCGGGTTTTCCAGGTCGACCGACAAGGCCGACCGAAGACTTCCTCCGATCTTCTTGTCTTTGCGCGAGCCCTGACTGAGGATGCCCAGCTTTCCGCGAGGTTTAATTTCCACGGGAATCCGCTTAATGACCCCATGACTGCTTCCGTCAAGGTCGTTTCCCTAAAATATCATCATCCTCTTGGTTGCGTAAAAATGACCCTGTAGTTCCCATGGTAACTGTTTATTGATGCTGTTACCATGGCTACACCTCTAAATACTCCATTTGACTCTCTGAATAATCCCTCATGCTGATGTATTCCTTTCCTCAAAATGTACCTGTGACGATACAAAAACAAAGATTTTGTATAAGCCAAAGGACTGATTCACAGACTATATGTTTATTGCAATGATTGACTTTGGGATTTTTCTAAATGAAGATTTGAAAGAAAAGTAAACCTGCCTATCCAACGGATGCATTTGTATGGCATCATGGAACAGGGATATTTTTTTTGCCCCTTTTTCGGGGCCATTATTCGGCCCCATTCTAATGAGAAATTGTATCTTTTTTTCCCAATTGTGGCTCTAAAATTTCCCAATTACATAGAGATGGAATAATAACTGAAAATAGTGAAATTTACTGGTTCAACATGTTAAAAAGTAGCAAATTTACTAATTATTTGCCACATTGTTGTAAGCATAAGAAATTAAATCTTATTTAAAAGAAAATTATCTGATTAAACATTCAATTCTGAACTTTTGATTGTATAAACTGTCACTCAACTTTTATATAAGTACTTCCTAAAATATTCCCAAACGTCGTTAATTTTCCCAATAGACGATTTTCATATTATTACCGCAGTTGACTCAAATTTTACACATCGTAAGACACGAAATCACAAGATTTGATGTAACTTTTAACTGTGACGTCGTAGTAGACTTATGACGTCACAGTTAGAAATAACGTCAAAAGTTATGATGTCGGGTTTTGGCATGTCTAAAATGCAAGTCTAGCGGTAATATGAAGAAGGTCTATTGCACAGGCCCCAACCCCATTCCCAAATTACTGAAAAAAAATCACTGTGCAGTGTTCCAGCTAGAAAACAAAAAGGGCAGGGCGCCAGGTAGGGCACTTCTGCGTTCAATGGGCCAAAGAGGGCACATCATCGGGCGCGGAGGGCAAGGGTGGGCACATTTATAGGCGTGTGGTAAGCAAGGGAGGGCACATATTTTCATTATGTAGTCAAAGGAGAATATATATTACAAGGCATAAGCCTTTTTTCTTGCAAATAAGGCACTTTATTTCTTTTGCAGTGCATCTTCAATAACCAAATTAAAGTACAAAATCAAAATTTCACATGTTTCATTGTTCCAGTCTGTGATACATGTACTTGCTTTGCACTATTGTCTGAGACTACTTTCCTATAGTGACCGTTTACAGAAGCATAAATGTTATGATGTAACTGACTCCACTGTACAACGAGACCAGCGACCTTGGTTTTCCGTTTTAAAAAATTCCAAAGTTTTTGGAGACTGCGTTAGTCACCTTCGTAGCAATGTTTATGCGTCTATGTTAGTGTATATTCTTTCTTTTGTGTACTTATCTGTTTATGGTCATGATTATTTTGTGTATTGAATATCTTGAAAGTATTGACACCGATAGACCGTGAATTACGTCGGTATGTGTTTTGTGAGAGCAATTTCCGCGGTCAAAGACATTGGTTCTACACATATTTAGTGCATTAAAAAATCGGTAAATAAAAATAGACCAAGAAGACGATAGATAAAGTTATCGCCGATTTCTAAACGGACACATGCGAATACTCGTATATAATAGTTGTCCGTTTTAGCTTGGGAATTTAAGTTTTGAGACGAAAAGGATAGATACATTGTACGTGTAAAATGTCATCATAATCATCAGAAATGAAATAGTATTATACTATAAATTCATCAAGGCGGATTCGTGTGTATTTATGTCGCGAGCCGTTGTTAACAACTCGAGGCTATATTGGCGCAAAAAAGTTATAGATTGCCTTGCAATTTTTGACTTTTCATTCTCAATCTTTGCTAACGTTTTCTGGAAGTCATGCTGTTAGTTGTTGTGCACTGTGCGGTCAACTTAAACATCAAAATATGAAGTGAAAATTTGTTTTAGAAATAAATCTCTTGCGCGATCGATAAAACCTACATGTATCTTCCGGATGTACAAGTATACCTGCGTATTTAATCAAAACATCTTAATTAGGCAGTCGTTTGTACTACTCGTAAAGGTGCTAAATGATTGTACAAACAATTCAATTAAGCAAAGTACATATTTAAGACGGTAATGCATTAATTACCGCAAACGGACAACATAATCGAAACTTGAAGGGCAGATCAAGAAGGGCAACAAGAGGAAAACGGGAGGGCATCAAGGGCGTAACAAAAGGGCATCAAGGGTGCAACAAAAGGGCATCAAGGGCGCAAGGGAGGGCATCAAGGGCGCAAGGAAGGGCATCAAGGGCGCAGCGCCCTTCTATTTTGGCCTAGCGGGAACACTGCTGTGGAATGAACGAATGATCGAATCCGTCCCAATGCTGTCGTTATTGATTTTAGTGACAACACGTACACAAGTCTCGTCTACAAAGGTGATTGTGATGTACGGGGTCTATTCTTACAAGATGTCATTACTTTATGTGTAGGATCAATAGGAAAGCACATTGGTGGATTCATCCAGAATCGAAGCTTTTCAGCAGCAGTAAGCCTGATTAAGGCCATAAATTTCTGGTCAAAAATATATTATATTTTAGTAAATAAATGTTGTAACTATAGCTGCCAATGTCACTGTTATAGTAGCTGAAACTTGAAATTCGCCAACTATCTACGATGGTTTTGAAAATCGATTGTCGCTGTTTAAGTTACTTTGACATGAAATAGTCTCAGTGCGAAAAGTCTTTGCTATAATTCAAAACTCGAAACAAGACAAGTACACGCTCACAATGGCAGTAACCAGTTGAGGAGGAGCAGGCTTATCCAGATCCCAGGCGCACTAAGTCTGCCATGTGTGATAATTTTGGCTTTAGAAAGAAAAAGGAAGCCCTCCTTCTAAAAACCCCAAGATTTTGTCATTAGTGTCAATAGATGCAAACATATATTTAGGTTGGGATAGAAGGGGCGAAAGTGAAACTCTTTGGAGGGTCGGAGAGTTTGTTTTGGCTATAAGTTGTTTTCTTACCCCCCAACCGTCCAAATAACCGTCAAAGTCTGGGTTTTACCGTTTGAGTCAGGTTTTTTCGGACTAGACAGGTGCGTGTCTCGAGTGGCCTCTGATGTCAATATAAAAATGGAAAGAACAGATTGTCATGGCTTTGTTTTTAAAAAATATCTTATTTTTTAAAGAAATGCAAGATAGAAACCTAAAAATTACCATTATTTGTTCTTATTTTTCGAGAAATTCCTCCCGTTTCTAAAAAATAAAGTGAACGAAATTTAGCAAATAACGATCCCGTTCAAACAAAAATTCTTTTAAATGTTGCGAATTTTCGCTCTTTTTCGCTACTTTCTGTATGAAGTTGGCCATGACGTCAAGGACTTACGAAGCTACCTTGATGATATAAAACTTTAATAGTAAATTTGAATTTAAAAAAAAAATCTCGAGGAACCAAATCGTCAAATTCCTCTGAAATGAAAAAAAAAAAACTTTTTGGGAAAGATAATTCTAAGTATTAAATTAAGAGTTTGTTTGAGTACAAAAAAATAATAAGAAACACTAAATAGGAGGAAAAATTTGGCGATGCCAAATTCAAAATCAAAGTCTTTCAAATAATCTCAGTGGCGGATTCAGGGGGGTGCGGAGGGGGCGCCCCCCCCCCCCGGCACTGACCCCAAATTTTCCAAAAACAGGTATATTTTTGCCCATTTAAAGTCAAAATTGGCAAAATTCGCCCCTTGACCCCCGGTAAAGGGGGCGCTGGATCCGCCACTGAATCTACAGGTATGTTTCAAGATTCTATTCTGAAAATTTACATCAGAATTAGAGTCATTGTGATCTCTGCGTAGATCTTAACCACAGTGAGTGTATCTAAAGTCTAATTTTGTTTGTGTCAGATTGGTACCCGACTGGGTTAGATTGGCTCCTGTACGGTGTTACATTGGCACCTGTCTTTATAAGATTGATTCTAGTACATGACTGTGTCATATTTGTGTAGACTGGGATATAATATTGCATAATGTTGAAATTTTTATACCGTTTTGAGAGCTTTTTGTCGTCCTATCTAATAATACATGTAATTTTCAACGGTATGTGGATGAATAGTATCTCAGTGAATAAGTAAAATTGCAAAATAATCAGCGTTACCTAGGGCTAAAAATCGATTAACAAGTGAAAAGGAAAACAAAAATAATGAAAAAATCAAAACCAAAGAAAACATCTTTGGTCAAATAAAAAACGATTATAATGTTTCATCACTACATTTCAAACTTGATTATTATTTCAACCACTAGGTTGACTGAGATGCCCCGATAGTATTGTTCGCTTAGTTAAGTCCCCCCCCCCCTTTACGGGAGGATACATAATGTTGTTTTGCCTTCGCGTCCGTCTGTCCGTCTGTCACACATCGTGTTCGGGATATATCTCCTGAACCGTTTGTCCGATCTCTTTCATATTTTAGCATGTTCTTGCCTATGGCCCAAAGGTTTTACATCACCTTGACCCAAGGTCATGTGACCAAGGTCAAGGTCACTTATTGCATTTTTTAATGAAATTGTAATGCTATCCAGTCCGGGCTATATCTCATGAAACGTTTACCGGGTCACTTTTATACTTTAGTATGTTATTGCTTATGACCCAAAGGTTTCACATCACCTTGACCCGAGGTCATATGACCAAGGTCAAGGTCACTTAGTACATTTTTCATGAAATTGTACAATCATGCTATCCTGTCCGGGCTATATCTTATGAAACGTTTACCGGACTACTTTTATATTTTAGTATGTTGTTGCTTATGACCCAATGGTTTCACCTTGAACCAAGGTCATGTGGCCAAGGTGTCACTTGGTACATTTTTCATGAAATTGTACATGCTATCCTCAGTATCCTGTCCGGGCAAAATCTCTTGAACCGTTTACATTTGTACCAGATCACTTTTATATTATAATACAGTGTATGTTGCTGCATGCGACCTAAAGGTTTCCTGAACCGTTTGTCCGATCTCTTTCATATTTTAATATGTTGTTGCTTATGATTATGACCCAAAGGTTTTTCTTCACCTTGACCCAAAGTCATGTGACGAAGGTCAAGGAAACATTTTTACATTTTTAATGAAATTGTAAATGCTATCATGTCCGGGCTATATCTCTTGAAAGAGTTACCGGATCACTTTCACATTTTAGTATGTTGTTGCCCATGACTCATAGGTTTCACATCACCTTGACCCAATGTCATTCGACCAGGGTCAAGGTCACTTAGTACATTTTCATGAAATTTTACATGCTATCCGGTCCGGGCTATATCCCTTGAACCTTTTATATTACCAGATCACTTTCATGTTTTAGTATGCTGTTGCTTATGACTCAAAGATTTCTCATCACCTTGACCTAAGGTCATATGACCAAGGTCACTTAGTACAAATTAATTTGTACATGCTATCCTGTCCAGGGACCCCAAGCTACTAGTATATCTCTTGAACAGTTTACCTAATCACTTTCATATTTTATTATGTTGTTACTTATGACCCAATGGTTTCACATCACCTTGACCCAGGGACAAGGTCACCTAGTAGATTTTTTAATGAAATTGTACAATTCATGTTAATCCTGTGCGGACTTTATCTCTTGAATCGTTTTTACAATTGTTTTAATATTTCAAATAGTATGTTGTCCCTCAGGACTAAATGTTTCACATCACATTGCCCCAAGGTCACTTCTTACTTTAGTAATGAAATTGTATACTAGTATGCTTATCATGTCCATGCTATATCTCTTGAAGAGTGTATCCAATTACTAATATTTCAGTTTTTTGTTGCTCATGATCCATAGGTTTCAGATCACCTACATCCAAGGTCATGTGACCAAGGTCAAGATCACTCAATATGCTTATAATGAAATTGTATAATTATGCTAAAATTTTATGTTTGGTCTATGTAATGTATCACTTTCATATTTTAGTGTTGCTCACGACTCAAGGGTTTCACATCAACTTGGCCAAAGGTCATGTGACCAAGGTCAAAGTATTTTAGAGGGAGGGGGTATCTCTTTTTTCTGAAAAACATTTTATTTTTTTCATTTCAAAGTGTTTTAACCTTGACATGGAATATTTTTGAAATCCATATGTCACTAAATTTGATTTTTTTTTTCTAAAAGCAAGATAAATAGCTCTATCCTCAGCTGCAGCCTGTTTCACAAAAAGACTTACGATTTTTTTTAAGGAATTTTCGTAACGTTTAATTGCTTCGTACCTCTTACATTTATATAAACTAAAAATCGCGACTATTTGTTTCTGAATTTATAATAAGTATGTAGAAATGATATTAGATAGCAAAATATAATCTATATTGAAAAACATTTTAAGTTTTTATTTGATGATGTTAAGTTACGAAAAGTCCTGAAATATTTCGTTTTTTTTTTTTTTTTTTTTTTTTTTTTTTTTTTTTTTTTTTTGGTGAGACTTGGCACTGGTTCTTTGGCATAAATTTCAGGTCATATTTAGAAGTTAGCATCTCAAATATTCATTATTTCAGATTTTTCTTGAGGTAAAATATGATAGCTCTATCATCAGCTGGTTCTTTGACATATATTTTAGGTCATATTTGGAATTTAGCATTATTCATTCTTTTTATTTCCCCATAGGAGGAAAGATAGTCCGGGTAATACATGCGTATGCACTACTAAAAAATGATATTTTTAGAGGCACATAAAAAAAATGCCACTGAGGCGATCTTTCGGCCTGTGGATTTCCCCTATTTCCTTGAGCATCACTTATGATTCATTATTTGTTGAATGCGCATATGGTGCACTGAAACATAATGTATACATGTATTTCAATATTTATAATGTTAAACATTTCGCAAAAGAACAAAAAAGTCAATGAGATCAGGGATTTAGTCTTCCTACTGTCCGCGCAGCTCACTTCAGAAATCGGAAAATTCAAGTTTTCTCTACTTTGTATGCAAATTTTGCGATTAAAATTTATAAAGGGGGATAGATCTCGAACTCTCATAATTAACGGTGTATGATATGTGTACCTACGACTAATACTACGCTCACAGTGAAAGAAAATAGTTTTAGATACGGAGTTTTCCATAGACTCAGTGTTAAACGTCGACGACGACACGCTAAAATTAACAGAGAAATATCCCCATCTAAAATTATTTTCTTTCACTGTGAGCATAGTATTGGTCGTATAGACATATATCATACACCATTAGTTATGAGAGTTTGAGATCTATCCTCCTATATAAATTTTAATCGAAAAATATGCCGACAAAGTAAAGAAAACTTCACTTTTCCGATTTCTGAAGTGAGCTGCGCGGACAGTAGCTTATTTATCACGCCTCAGACAAAAATGTAGGAATCTGATTGGTCAGATCATGGTCACATGACGCCGTGAAAAAAGCCGTATCGGGCTTGTAAATCCGTATCGGACGAGTAGTTTATTATGACGTCGTGAATTGTATGATGCAGAGACCCCACACATACCGTTAGAGGTCTTCGACGTGATAAATTCGTTACACGGTTAGTTAGTGACCTGATACGGAAAAATACATGGTGTGAAAAGAAAACCTGCCTCGCCCGATACGGATTTTCTTTTCACACCATGTATTTTTCCGTATCAGGTCACTAACTAACCGTGTAACTAATAGTACAGGATGCAAAACAAGCAGGATGCAGCACCCACAGCAAACCCCAAAACACCCAATGCAAAAAAAAAAAAAAAACAAAAAAAAAAAAAAAAACAAAAAAACAAAAAAACAAAAAAAAAACAGAGCAGACACGCACATGAAGAGTCGCATAACATAGAAACATCAAACACAAAGGACTACACATTAACCAGCGAGACCAATGGGCAACCGGTGCCGACTTAGGACGGCCATCTGCCACGTAAATAGCAAAAGGTGTGGTTATCCTGGAATTTTATTGATACAAATGTTTTCGTCGTTCTTAAAATATTCAAATGTATGAAATGGTTATTCAAACTGTGGTTCAAGATGAAAATTTTATTACTTTAAAAAGTTAAAACACATTCGTATAAATGTCACAATAATTTTCTATTGATTCCTAATACATATATGTACATAGTATACGAGTTACCTTTCTTTGCAACGTTTGTATACGTTTTACTTTGCTCACCTTATATTAATTCAATAAGTGATTCTAGACTACCTAACATAGAAGGCTATGTTAGTAACCTAACGGGAACCTAATGGTGACCATAGTAACTGACGTTACTAATAGAGCTCATGGTAAGCTACTATAGTCTACTGTGATAACATAAGTGTGCTGGATACTCCCTGCTTGTGTTACGTAATTGGTAGGTGACTGAGTGTGCTGGCTTGTCCCTGCTCAGTGGAGAGCTCTGGATATAGGGTTAGGTACCAATCATTTGCGCAATCGTCAAGACAGACGATAGACTGTTACTTTGATTATATAAACGAGGTGAAAGGACCCTTATTGCACGTTACATAAATTTGGTGGCAACGGTGTCGTTTTTAATCAAAGTACATAAATTCGGTGGTGTCGCTTTCAAAGTTTACAAGAATTCGTAGGTTACGCATTCGTAATGGATCTTGATAAGATCAATAAAGAAATTTGCGATCTAGAGGAAAAGATGATGAACCTCAGTTCAAGAACGATTTTACACTCGACCCCCGATATGAGTCGAACTCGGAAACGTCTTACAGACTCTGGCATCGAATCTAAGAGAGAATCAGACGCACTCATAAGTGGGCAATCGCCCTCCACAGACGCATTCGCTTCAAGCCCGGACCCAATTGCGACTTCGTCACACGAATCTTGGATTGACAAAGGCGCACGTCCTAAAGTCCGTTTTTCAAATCCAAATATATCTGCCATTACCAATTCTGATAATGACCATGTCTCAAACGCAAATACATCTTTGCCCACCCCTCTCGCGCAATCTTCAACTAGACGTGATTCTCAAACAAAAGGGGCAATATCATTCAAACCGGACAAATTTGATGGAACATATTCATGGCGCGATTATCATTCTCACTTTGAGGCATGCGCTGATATAAATGGCTGGTCAAATCAACAGAAAGCGCTTTATCTTGCCGTTTCACTTCAAGGTCAAGCAAGAGGTGTACTAGGTAATCTATCACGAGGAAAACAACTTGATTATGCATATCTAGTGAAAACGCTCGAGGAACGTTTCTCTCCCTCAAGTCAAACCGATCTTTACCGGGTTCAATTTCGTGAGAGACAACAAAAAGCCGGAGAAACTTACCGGAACTTGGTCAAGCAATTCGGCGCTTGACGCACATGGCTTTTCCAACTGCACCCGTGGAATTAAAAGAGACTCTTGCGACCGACCAGTTTATAAACGCATTGACAGAATCCGATATCAGAATAAGAATCAAACAAGCGCATCCGAAGGATTTGAATGAGGCAATTCGCCTTGCGGTAGAACTTGATGCTTATAACAAAGCAGAAAAACAATCTGCTGTGCGCATTGCTAGTAAAGAGCAAACCCTAGATCAGTTTCGGGATCTATTGTCTGATCTTAGTAAAAAGGTTGACAGTCTGCAGAAAAAGCAATATACACCAAAGCGCGAAAACAAACCTCAACAGAGGACATGTTACTACTGTAAGAAACCAGGTCATTTTAAGCGCAATTGTATTAAGTATAAACGGGACAAGGAACGAAATAAGGAAAGCATTACACCGAAAAACGATAAAACAAAACCCGTTTCACACGTAACATCTGACGCATCCGTAGGTTCAATTAACAAAGAAACAGGAATCTTCGTGAGCGCTGAGGTAGAAGGTATCAAGGTACGATTCTTAGTTGATACAGGTGCGTCACTGTCTTTGTTATCTTCTGAATCATTTAATAAGGTGCAAACTGCCTCTGCGCAAAACCTCTCACAAGTAAACCAAAGAATACTTGACGCTGGTGGTAAAGCTCTTGTTTCCAAAGGTAAGGGACTATTTAATGTTTCTATAGGGACTATACAAAATACTTTCGATATGGTTGTCGCTGACATATCTGTAGAAGGAATACTTGGAATGGATTTCCTGCTGAAGAACGACTGCGTCGTAGATATTAAGAATAAACAGCTTACAATGCAGAGAGATAAAACAATCCCTCTGGAATTCCTAGGTTCATTTGGATGTTACAGGGTTGTTTGTTCCGATACAACGAGTATTCCACCTCAGTCCGAAATGATTATAAAAGGCAAAGTTTGCACAGACAACAGTCAAACACTACTTCAACAGGATAGTCTGCTTGAACCTAGCGAGTCATATGTCAAGAAGAATGACACACTCGTGGGAAGAAGTCTTGTTACTGCTCAAGAACAAGTCCCAGTGCGAATACTCAATTTGAGTGACGAGCCAAAAACGGTGTTTAAGGGCACTTATATTGCTGACTTGAATCCAGTCTATTCGGTGATTCACTCAAATGTTTCAACACGCACTTCAAATCTTGAATTAACCAAGGATCTTGAGAACTTGCTTCAGAGATCGTCCACAGATCTTGATAGTGGTCAAATGGTTGCCGCAAGACAGTTCCTTAAGGAATATCAGCATCTTTTTGCAAAAGACAACATGGATCTTGGTTAAGCAACTACTGTAGAACATGGCATCAACACAGGAAATGCAAACCCAATAAAGCAACCAATCCGTCGCATTCCTGTTCATCAAACAGATGAGATGAACAAGCAACTTGACCAAATGCTGGAGAAACAGATCATAGAACCTTCATCAAGCCCGTGGTCCTCACCAATTGTGCTTGCCAAGAAGAAGGATGGTTCGATGCGTATCTGTATAGATTACAGAAAACCTAACGCAGTTACAGTTAAAGACGCATACCCGCTTCCTCGCATTGACGAATCCTTAGACAACTTAGCAGGGAATACATGGTTTTCAACTCTTGACTTATGTTCTGGCTACTGGCAAGTCCCTGTCAAAGAAGAGGATCGACCCAAAACGGCATTCTCCACAAGAAAAGGTCATTTTCAGTTCAGACAAATGCCATTTGGATTATCATGCGCTCCAGCTACATTTCAAAGACTTATGGAGACATGTCTATCTGGACTTCAGTGGGAAATATGCTTAATTTATCTGGATGATATTATTGTGTTAGGGCATACATTCGAACAAATGATACAAAATCTCAAATCTGTATTTGATAGATTACTTTCAACAGGACTTAAGCTGAAGGCAAAGAAATGCACTCTTTTCTCCAAAAGTGTACATTACCTTGGACATGTCATAGACGCTGAAGGCATTTCCACTGATCCAGAAAAGATAAAAGTAGTGGCGAACTGGACACAACCATGCAATGCTTCTGAAGTGCGCTCTTTCCTTGGCTTATGTGGATATTACAGGAGATTCATCAAAGGATTCTCAAAGATAGCGCAACCCCTACATAAGCTAACAGAAGTTGAGAGACCATTTGTTTGGACAAAGGATTGTGATAATTCTTTCGTTGAACTGAAATCAAAGTTATGTAGTTCCCCAATACTGGCAATGCCTGACTTTTCAAAAGAATTCATTCTAGATTGTGACGCCAGTGGAACCGCAATAGGTGCCGTTCTCTCTCAGACATTTCAATGGTAAAGAACGACCAATTGCTTACGCAAGCAGAACACTAACAAAATCTGAGAGAAAATACTGCGTAACCAGACGTGAACTATTAGCAATCGTGTTTTTCACAAAATACTTCAAACACTATCTTATAGGTAAACCCTTCCTGGTACGCACTGATCACAATGCACTTAAGTGGCTCATGAACTTCAGAAATCCCGAAGGACAACTAGCTCGTTGGATAGAGACACTTAGTTCATTTGACATGAAAATCCAACATCGTCCAGGGGCTAGACACAAAAATGCTGACGCGCTAAGCCGTGTTCCATGCAACCAATGTGGACTGACAGATAGTGTCAAAGAATGCAATGCTCTCTTCCCAGAGAGAAGGTCGCCATACATAGCAGATGTACAGAACCGTGATTCCGATTTGACACAAATCAAGGAATGGATGGAAACGAAAAACCGTCCGACATACAAAGAGGTTGCCCCTCTTGGTCATTTCACAAAGTCCCTTTGGTCACAATGGGAAAAACTTATCATATCAGATGGTGTACTGTACAGAAAGTATACGGATGATGGAAATAAGGAAACATTGCAAGCTGTCATTCCCAATTCAGAGCGAAGAACAGTTTTAGCCCAGTACCATGACTGCAAAACATCAGCTCACCTTGGTGTTACTAAGACTCTTAATAAGATACGCCAACATTACTATTGGCCAGGTATGCAGTCTGATGTCCGAACTTACATCGCTGGATGCGACAAATGTTCACGCAAAAAGGGATTTCAGCAAAAGCGCAGAGAACCAATGCAGATAGTGCAATCACATGCGCCTATGGAACGCATTGCTACTGATATCCTTGGCGAATTACCCTCCACTTCAGCTGGAAATAAATACATTCTTGTTGTTTCTGATTATTATACTAAATGGACAGAAAGCTTTCCAATGCCGAATATGGAATCAGAAACAGGTAGCCAAGTTGATTGTAGAAGAAGTCATCACAAGGTTCGGTGTGCCATCCATAATTCACTCCGATCAAGGGTCACAATTCGAAAGTAAACTGTTTTCCGATATCTGTGAATTACTTGGTATACAAAAGACCCATACAACTCCATATCATCCGCAATCCGACGGTATGGTCGAACGTTTTAACAAGACCTTATGTAACATGCTCAGTGCTTACGTTCAAGATAATCATAGGGATTGGGACACTCATCTCCCCTATGTTATGATGGCCTACCGCTCTGCGATGCAAGAAACTACAGGTTGCACCCCAAACAGGCTAATGCTTGGGCGCGAGGTAACAACTCCTCTTGACATTATGTATGGTCTTTCCCTCGACTTCAAAGCGCATACCATCAAACCAATGGGCATGGCATTTGCAGGAGCAAATGGAGGACGCGCATAAATTCGTCAATGCTCATGTACAAGGTGAAATGAAACGCCAAAAGCGCTATCATGACAGCAAGTTAGGTTGGATGAAGTTTAACAAAGGGGACAGGGTTTATGTGTTCTTTCCTCAGCGTAAAGCTGGAACTTCGTCTAAACTTACAAGTTATTGGAGAGGTCCTTTTGATATAACTAGAAAGTTCTCCGATTTCTTGTACGAGGTTAACTGTGGTTATCGCGGAAAACCGCAAACGATTCACGTTGATAGGCTCAGGCTGGTAAAACCACAAGTACTTCGAGGAGAATCCGCGAGTGGTGACAAGTCAGAAACACACTCTACTCTTGAAGTTGATTTACCCTCTGTCACTAGGCAAAGTGAAAACAAATCTGTCAGGTCTAGGCGCGCCCCAGTTTGGCTTGATGATTACTATAGATACTGATGGTAATCTTATAAGAGCAATGAGAGCCAGAAGATGACTGTGAAAATAATGTTTAGATTATCATTTCATGTAAATTTTTGATTTCATGTACATATATTTTTCATATTGCCAATCATTGTTTGATTATGCGAGGTCGCATAAGACTCGGAGGCATGGGTTATGTCACAATCATTTTCTATTGATTCCTAATACATATATGTACATAGTATACGAGTTACCTTTCTTTGCAACGTTTGTATACGTTTTACTTTGCTCACCTTATATTAATTCAATAAGTGATTCTAGACTACCTAACATAGAAGGCTATGTTAGTAACCTAACGGGAACCTAATGGTGACCATAGTAACTGACGTTACTAATAGAGCTCATGGTAAGCTACTATAGTCTACTGTGATAACATAAGTGTGCTGGATACTCCCTGCTTGTGTTACGTAATTGGTAGGTGACTGAGTGTGCTGGCTTGTCCCTGCTCAGTGGAGAGCTCTGGATATAGGGTTAGGTACCAATCATTTGCGCAATCGTCAAGACAGACGATAGACTGTTACTTTGATTATATAAACGAGGTGAAAGGACCCTTATTGCACGTTACAATATTCATAAAAAAGAAATATACATAATTATTCATATATATATACATTTATCCACATCTCTGCATCTAGTGTAATTGCTAATTACATACAGGAATTGATGCCGATAGATTGAATTGAAAATTTGAATTTCTTTATTGCAAATTAATTCCTTTTTTTAAGCCTTTAACTTTGAGGCATTTATTCATACAAAACAAACACGACTGCAATATTCAAATTTAAAACAGTACTTAGCACAATTTGTATTTTGAATAAAATGATAAGTATCTCGTGCTTTTTGCACATATGAATATCAGAAAATGATATTGCGAAATACAAAATTACAACATTGAAAATTAGAGGGTAAGAGAGAAAATTTAAAGCAAAATTCGATGAAAATTCAACATACAAATTGTTTCTCGTAACGCCACCTACAATACATTCCAGTTCAGCAAATTTGTTTTTCTTTCAATATACCCGTTCATTTGTGCTGTTGTTTTTATGATTTTATTGCATTTGTCATTACAGTATTTGGGGGGGGGGGGGGGGGGCGATGCACATTTGGCTGTTTGTATCAAAACATCATGCACATAAATAGAAAAAAAATCCTATTTTCTAATACTGAGCAGCCACGTGATACTGAATCCCGGAATTAAGATGCTTATATCTCAGTTGTTCTTTAATTTCTATGTAATATACAATTTCATTGTTTGCATTTTAAATATTGTGATTTTACTTCATTGAAAAAAATAAAATGAAGGAAAAATATATGAAGATACAAACCGTGCTACTCTAAAGCCGCGAAATAAAATTTGAAAAAAAAAAATTCATCGGTCAAATTCTTTTGAGGAGTTTTACATAAGTTTCTGTTTCAATTCCGATTTTAATAAAAGGAAAAAAAAATCTCAAAATAACCATATCAGAATGACTCTATAGTAAATTTACCTGCATTTTAATGAGGTATTCACGAAATTTTAAATTGTGAAATTTTGTTGTGACAGTCTCATCTTCTGAAAATATATCCTCATCGTGCTGAATCGTGCATTTTTGCTACATCAATGTAACAAATTGTAATAGTGATATATTATGGACAGTAAAATTACCAAAGATATCGAAAACCAATGAGATGGATAGCCTCGTTAAGGACACACCTTCTATGTTAAAGGGTCTCACGGGGATTGACCCCATGTGTGCTGAGTGGTTTATTCCAGGAACGTCGAGGTTAAGGCTAAATGTTTTCAAGTTGTGTTCTCTGATAGCAGGTATTGGAGAATTTGGTCGAAATTATAGTAATAACTACATGTAAAGCCATCAAATTATTATAATATTAATCTAGCCTTAATCTAATTGAATCATTAAAAATCGAAGTAAATTTATATATAGTACATGAACGTACTCGATTCTAACTTGATCTAATTGTACCCAATAGTTATAATTGCTTTTTAATGAATAGAATGTCCTTTTATTTTTTTCCACATTTGACTGCCTTTATATTCCCTTAATTGTAATTTTCAACCTTCGTCAGTCTTCCAAACAAATAATAAGACACAAATAGAATAAGCATACTTTATCGCCTATGAACAATTACATGTACGACAAGCGCAGATGTGGGGCGATTGAGGGGTAAGGTCCCCTGGAATTAAAAAAAATTGCAATTGTTGCCAAAAAAAAAAAAAAAAAAAAAAATGCAATAATGAAAAAATGCAATAAAAATTGCAAATCATTTGGAATTTGGAAAAATAAACCAAAAAAACAAAGACAAAAACAACATGCAGATCGAATTTTATGTGTATTTTTTTCCCAAAACCATATCATTGATTGGAATGCCCCCCCCCCTCCCTACCCATGGAAACTTACGCAATATATTCTATTTTCTTTCCATTCCCAGACTACGTAAGAACCTATCATCGTGACGTTAGACAATTTCTATGTCCTTTTCATTTCAGTCATTTAGAATTACTTAGCATATTGATTTTGTAGGTTTTTATTTAAATCCACTCTCGTCCGCTCAGCATCCAATGTTACGACAGTTCACAAACCGATGTATTCTTCCGCCAAATTAGGTGCGATCATTTTCGTCTTTTTTCATCTACCTGTATCTAGTAATCGATCATATCATGTTCTACGATTACAAAAGTTGCTGTCGAATTTAAGAGATATTGATTTATTACTTTAACCCATTGAGAGAAATCAATTATTAATTGTTTATATCGATCGACTACTATTCGTCCCAAGTCAAACAGAGAGTTTCGATCGCATTTATACATACCGCTGTTTTCAGAAGCCGGAGTTAACAGCACTTAGATTTATATAAGCTTTGAAGAAGATTTCAGGAATATTATTGTCTCAAGGGAATAAGTTGTTATAGAGGCTTCTATTTGCTGGCAAGGTATTTGACGTGGTTTTATTTCAGGGGTTGACAACAAGCTGAGATATTATATTATCTTCTTCATCTTGGTTTAATTTCTAGTAGACCTCTATTGCCGATTATGATTCCATCAAAACGATCCGGTATCGACAAAACAAGAGGATGAGATTTCATAACAATGTGAAATAACATCACTAGAACTGCTTGGGATAAAATTTCTTGGAAATCTTTTTGAAAAATAAAGACTTAAAATGGGTGGATGTGGTTCGAAAGGGAAATCTGGCAAAAACTGCCTTATGGAAAGTGTGGAAGCGCACGAAAAAGGTATAAATTGTATGGCATTAAGCGAAGATGGATCGGTTTTGGCAACCGGAAGTGAGGACAGAACGATTAAACTTTGGTGCACAAAGACGAGCGAATGTGAATGTATCGGGATTTTACGCGGACATGACGACTACATAACATGTATCTTGATCGAAGACTGTTATGTAATTTCCGGAAGTGCGGACAAAAGTATCCGAAAATGGGACGTTAGCACTTGCGAGTGCGTGCTAGTTTGTCGAGGTCATACTTCTGTAATATACCGAATGATTTGTACGGGTGACTTTATTTTCTCCAGTTCCTACGACAGAACGGCTAGATGCTGGGACTTTGACAATGGCGAATGTTTGAGAGTTTTCCGGGGTCACAAACGCGGTGTTTACCCGCTAATTTTCATCCCAGCAGACGATGATGACAACACGGACGACCTCGATCCCGACGCGAATAAAGACTTACTGATCACTGGATCTGCGGATTCGACCGCCCGATCTTGGAATTTCGAAACTGGACAGTGTCTACAGGTGTTTAAGGGACATACAGGGGCGGTAACTTGCATGGCAACCGATAATCTCGGGCGAATTCTCTTCACCGGAAGTGTGGACTTCACCATCAGAAGTTGGGATCTGCTGAAAGGTGTACAAATGAAAGTGTTCGAGGGGCATACTGGATCAGTCATCTGTATGCAGGTGTGTATAGAAAATTATATTTTGAAAAATCAAAACAAAACATAAGGGAAAACTTACATAAATGAATAAAATAACAAAACAAAACAAATAAAGGAAACAAACAAATAAACAGTATCATGATTACCATCCATCAAATTTAATCGTAGAACAATTTCTAAAATACCAAGATAAAAATTATCATCATTTTCACATCAAAGGACCAATTCAAAATGATTTTTAAATGAGGAAATATATATATATCTGAATGAAAGAATGATGCTTTTGTTATACCTTTTTTTCAAAACTTAATCCAAATTAATTTTGATATTCTGCCAAAGCTTCACGCTTTCCCACTCTTTTAAACGCCGTCTCACACGTCGACGGGTTTCCATCCCTCATTCAGTTCCCCAAATAGACCACTCTTCTCTCTACAAATGATAAATCTTTATCAAATGTAATTGATAAAGATTTGTTACTGAAGAGAATGATAAATCTTCTAAGTACGTAATAACGCAAACCTCAAGCATTATATATGATATAGTTCCATCTACTTACCTACCTTGACCAAAAATTTCCCAAACCACCCAAAATCAATCAACAAAACTGCGACATATAATCTGAGAAGAAACCGGGAAAATTTACATCAATAATCAACAAAAAGTTCAACAGAATGGCAGACAATAAAACCTTTACTTCGAAAAAAAATCTGTCCGTCCAATTACCATCATGTTCTCGTGACCACAGGATATTCTCATTCGTAAAATTCCTACACACCACCGGAAAACAGAATGGATTGCCGCCGGGGATTGTGTCACTAAAAACACCCGAGTCCTTCAAGGTACACGTGTCACAGCATCAGTTCTAAAGAACTTACAGGTTTTTTTTTTTAACCTTTTGCCAGTTTTAAAATGTTACATGCGCTCTCAATGGCAGAATAATGAACTACTTGTAGTTGATGGTGGAGATTAACAGCAGCAGCAGAATATAACAACCATGATAAAAAAAAAAAAAAAACACTCATACAAGCAAACAAAGAAACATAAGTTAAAGGCAACAAGAGTAGACAATTAACAATCCACAAAAAAGAAAAAAAATCCCTAGAATTTAGAGTTGTAAAATCAAACATACGTGTTAAGTTTCTCTCCAGTCTCCCTCTTAATTACAAAAAATAAATCAATTGCGGAAACAATTAAAAAAGAAAAAGAGAGAAAATGAAATTATAGATATGGGAATCGTGTGTAAATATCAGATAAAAGATGGCGAACAAAAGATCATAGGAGGGAACGACAAGATCCCTTAATGTGGTAGTCTTCCCCCCTAGAAACATGACCATATAGTCTTCTAACACCTCCTTCCGTTCTAAAGAATTTATACCTTTCAGTCCACTTATTCGTACTATTCTAATGCGATTAAATAATTGATATCACGATAAAATGGAAACACCTATATTCTTCAACAGGACACGATTGCAACACTCACGCCTAAACACAAAACGCTGATACAACACTATGCATGCTATGCAAACACAATGAGTAGAAAAGTACAAGATGAGCAACAAAAGCAACAAGGAACACAATTAAAACATCAAAGACATAAAAACACTTAACACTAAAGACTATATACGGAAACCAAAGAGACCAATGGGTAATGGTGGCCGACTTAGAAGGGTCATCTGCCACAATAGTAGCAAATGGTGTGAATTAATACGGATGTTTTGCTCGTGTGTTGATTTAGGCAAATCTTTTTAAAAAGAATACCTCTGTAACTATAAATACATTCAAGTTGATATATCAATTTCAGTAGCACAACCTATGGTAATTCATAAGTCACTCTGATCTCTAAAGATATGTGATCGTGAGTTTGTTCGTGCGCTTGTCTAATATAAACTTCATGTTAGAATTTTATGAAATTGTTGCGCATGCTTGTTTCGCTGTGGGTTTTTGGGATTACTTTTTCATTGTTGGGCTTGGTTTGGTTCAGAGAAATAATTCCAAAGAATAGAATAAAATCAATTTATCGATAAAGACAGTTATAAAGAGAGGTCAAACAGTAAAGGAAGAGGTTTCTATCAAATGTACTCGGAAAGACTTCAATTTCTTTGTTATTGTCATGATCCTTATAAAACCAGGAAATCTTCACTTCATTTATTCTTTTCCTTTTTGCCCCATTACCTATTAGAATTATCTTACACATCCAGGAAGTTGAAGAGGAAGTTCAAGACTATAAACATGACGAATTACCTAGTCTCAGATTCAAACCCGACGAAAATCATGTTTTGAAGTTGTATCTTATCAATAACAATCTAGAAGCATAAAAAATAAAGTTCGATGACTTTCAGATCTAAATAAGGATGGATAATATTTGTAGAAAAAAATATGCATGTACAGACATCCCTTAAAACCAAACAGCTTAATTATCTTAATGATAAATATGGACAAAACCATATCCCTATTAAGAAGTGCAAAATCGTTAATCGAAAAATCATCTAACTAAGGGCATACAAAGCCATGATAAAACCAGAACTAAGGCAATGGAACATAAATAAAAAAATCTACCATATGAAGAGAAGTGAACTCCCAGCGAAAGAGTGAGAACAGGTGCCCAGGAAGATATAACAGGAAAAAGAGGAACAAAAATAATATCATCGGCAGCATACCGTACTTTCTGAACAAATGCTATCAGTGCAAGATAGAAGGACTGAGAAGGAAAGATAGAAAGAAGAAATGAACAGCCTCCATTGAAATTCCTACATCAAGAAAAACATTCAAATAACTTAGTTCTTCGGTCGTTACGGGGATATGATAAAAGCATATCAGATCCCCCTTTCCGGGATGGTCAGTGACATTCTGAATTGCGATTGAATGACTGTCATCATCACCAAACAAGTAATATATACCTTATGTGTCCATCAATATGATACAATCACCGGATTTGACAAGTTTTCATGGAGCTGTTGCGACGGGTGTTGCATGTAATCAGGAGACGCTGACTCTCCCCCGACGCCTGGTCTGACTTCGGAATGTTTGGCAATGGAAATTCTAATGATTTTGCCTTACCTTCTCGACTTTTAGACTGAATAACTGATAGATATTTCTGTGATGGTTATTAGGTAAAGATAAGTTAATTGGAAAAGTAGGTAAAATTTGAATGAAATACAGATATTGCTCCTGTGGACATGATGAACTTCCCCCGGATACTGGATCTAAATAAGCTACCTGTCAAGGCTATCATTATTATATAACTCATCTGTTCTCAGTCTTCTTCAAAGCAAACTAATTCCCGACAGGGGAATAAATTATTCACCAATACGGCTCATTTGGATCAGTCAAACTGGTTTTATCCAGCGAGCATAGAATTGGTTAGACCATGTATCGGCCAGTGTTATAAATCTTCGATGGTTCTGATTTCCCAATTCCGAATTAAGAATTAATTCATTTGTTTCTTTGGTTGACGTTAAAGCACAAATAAGACATTTTTTACCTCGTCTGGAAAACCATGATCTAGATTGCGATGGTGTGTTCCTTACAATCGGAATTGTTACAAAGTCGGCTCCTTATCATGCTTGAAAGAAATAAAAAAAAAATTGTTCAAAAAAATTATTGTAGTCGTTTAATACAATTGATAAGGACAAAGGGAAAGACAATTTGGGCATTCGAGTATACTTACAAGTACATTTGATTTTATTCTACCTCGGTACAATTTCTAATGTACTCCTAACAAAAATGATAAGATATATTTCATCAATTTACCTATGCAGCTTTCACTTACTGCACGATTCTTTTGGCTTCTCCTCCATTAAGCAAATTGAATTTAGAACCGCTCATAGAGCAAGTGACCATATTTCGCCGTATTTTTCGTACATTTCTTTGAAAATCTCAAAACTTTGATGCCATTTCAATAATTGCTGTTGCTAGAATTTAATTTAACTCCATTCTCGATTGAAAAACTTCAAAAAGAATTTATTTTATGCAATTCATTGTTTCCTTATAAAACGTCAAAATATTTCGTTTCCATGTTTTCGGGGGTGACCATATTTCGCCGTTTTTGTTGATATGTATCCTATTTACACACAAAAGGATAAAAATTGTGATTTCATTTTCAGGAAATGTTTCATCACCACTACTTCTATGAAATCATGCCAAATAAAATGTTTTCTTTTTTTTTGGTTTTTGTAAAATTTCTGATGTTTACGTCTAAAGTGAGAAGCAATTAACTATGAAACGGCGAAATATGGTCACCGGCGAAATATGGTTCCTAGCTCTACATGTATATTCATCATTTATTTGCCACTTGCTGTGTCTTTGCATTACGTACGTGTTTAGGAGTTTTACTGTGGATGTTGCAGATATATTGCATGTCTGGTCCATGCTGCAAATGTATCTGTTCTTAAATGATGCTACTAATTTGAACACGTTTAACATCTGTAGCATTCATTTTAGGTAATGTTTAATATTTAGCTCTTCATATATTCGCTATTTTTATTCCTCTCTTTAGGCTTTGTGCATGACTGATGGTACATTGTTTGTTGAAATACGCATATGGTGCACTCAATTATTACGGTAGAAGATAAATTTGAATAGACCCTTTCACATTATATGCGGTACTGAATTTGAAGGCCAGTTCCTGGGGACAAACAATAGATTGCGCATGCACCAGTGACGTAATTCGATTGTTCCAAGATGTTTTCCGCGGAACAAACGACACATGATTCCGCGCTAAACGTCCTAGAACAATCAAATGACGTCACTGGTGCATGCGCAATCTATTCGTTGTCCCCCGGAACTGGCATTCAAATTTAGTACCGCAGATAATGTGAAAGGGTCTACATGGTAATTTCTGACAATAAAGTTGTAGTTTTTCTTTTATGAATGCTACAGGAGCTTAGAATTCACAAATATGTATAAAAGATCCAAATTCGCAAAAAAAAGCAAATTTTAAAAATCATTAATTGAACTTAAAGAATTGAATAAGGTGTTCCGAGAAAGCAAGCATCTCCTATCAAGATACCATACTTCTTAAACAGACTCCGTGTAAATAATGAAATGAAAAGATCACCATAATTTTAGATGTATAGACCAAAAAGTTACAGGATGACCTAGTCGCAAATTGAAGTCACTGAAGTTATGATAAATCATATCGTAAATGGAAATGGTTCGCTTAAGAAACTATCTTGAAAGAAATAGTTTAAGGTCGTTGCATATGCAATTTTAATGATTCAAGTTACGTCATTGTAAGTCACGCATAATTGCAAAAGACAAAGTACCATAGATCAAAACCCCCAAGAGTGTAGTTCAAAAAGGGTAAGATACCCAAGGTCTATATCCCTAGTGTGCAGTTCTAAAAGATGAACTACAATGTTCAGCTGATAGCGATACTGTAAGCGCATAAGTTACATTTTGTAGTTGCAATGGAGTGGAAACTATTCGAGAGAACGCACATTCATTGAAAAGGTATCCCAGTTGACCTGTAAAATGAGATGCAACTATGACTCTATTGGAAAAACAAAGTTGATTACTCCCTTACCGGTGTAATTAAAGGATAAACACCGCAGTTTCACGATTCACATCCACCTACATTGTCTTGACATGCCTGTCGTTTTGTTAACCTCTAAAATGACAAATATGGATAATGACCATATCCCTGTATACAGCACAAAATCGATAATTCAGAAAATCAGAAACCGAAGGCATACAAAATCAGGACAAAACAGGAACCAAAGCAAACAAACAAAAACCTCCACCATATGAAAAGAAGCGATCTCTCGATATGGGAGTGAGACCAGGTGCCCAGGAAGAGTAAGCATCTCCTGCTTACATGCAACACCTGCCGCTTCAATTCGGTAAAACCGTCACATCCGGTTTCTTCCATTTCGGAAGGTATAGAGTACAATCTTTGGTTGGATGGTTCAAATGGTCTATGACAGAATATCATCCACCATTCTGGAGAGTGGGGCATCATAGTGTATGAGAAGTTCCCCATATCGACCATAGAACTTTCTCAGTGATGATGTTAGTCGGTCACAAACATATCCCTGACTGAGAAGCTTATTTGAAAGACGCCTAGCTTTCAGAACAAAATCCGTATATTTGGTACTTGCTCTAGCATAGCGTATCAACTGAGATATGAACACGCCATAAGCAGGCGATGAAGGGATGCTGCTACTCAGAAATGGAAAGTTTGTATGTCTGAAATTGAAGTCGTCACGTTTTGTCATGGAGTGAGGTGTTCATGTGACCATCAGTGTCGTGGGACAACAGTATGTCCAAGTAGGATGCTGAATTATTTGTCTCTGTAGTTTCTCTGACTTTTATAATGGATCTTCTTCGAGGCAAAATCAAGGGCGATGAAAGAGTATCCACTGTCTGTATTTGATGAATAGTAAATTTTTCATTGACAAATGTTCAAACGGTCCTGTTCGATGTACAATGTGCAATTACGTAATTTGTGATTGAAAGTAAGATTTTTTTTGGCAACAGCAATAGAAGTTAAGCTAACTAAAAAGGCACGTTTAACACTCGGTAGTGGGTAATATTGTTACCAGCTCTATACTGCATTAAAGTATGTAAAATTGGATTGTATGAAGTCTAATTCTGTTAAATAAAATTGATATTACAATGCAAATAATCGGCAAGTGTAATATCAAATATCTCATCAAATTAATCGTACTCATGTATTCATGCATTCAGCTTGAAATTTCCGGTAATTAAGGTCTTTGATGCGACACGTACATGTATCTAGTATGGAAAGGAGCACCGCCTATGAATATCCTTTACTTCATATAGGTTTCAAAACCGACATCTCAACTTCAAAATTGTAATTTATCTGCCATCATAGAGAAGCTTAATGTGTCAATACAGGCCATATGATTAACACAGCATCACGATAGTATTGTTACTAGTCTGTCCCGTTGCTACAAACAACAGAGAAAGGTGCCTTCATAATTGCGCTTAAATCAATAAAAGAAATAATCCAACCATTCAAGCGTCTTGCAGATCGACTGATTATGACACTGGTATTGTTCCGCGGTATCGATGTTTCTCTATTAAGTTTTATGATTTTAAGAATAAGTTGCTCAGATCGTTAGGTCTGGTGTTATGGGGCACTGGCAAGCGCGAATTTAGAAAGTGGTTTGGGGAGGGGGGATGTCAGGACTCCTGGAATTATATACGTTTTTGCACATGATTTTCTTTTGAAAACCATGAGTTGGATCCCCCGCTATGGTGTCTAGATAAAATCTAGATCCGCAAATGTCTGGCCTTAACGTAATGGGCTTTTGACGGCTTAACCCCCCCCCTGAAAAAATCTACATCTGCCCATGTCTGTCCAACACGTAATGGGAAGCCCATTAATTTGCGATCGGATTTTCATCAAATGGAAAAAACGAGCGGAAATAACAGAATCCCACTGAAAGAGGAGGGTCTCACATGTTTATTCTGAAGAATAGCATTTAGTGTCTCTTACTTTCAGTCATTAGGTACATTCTGACGCGATGAAAACATATTTATTAATGATTATCGATTGACATTCTCTTGGGAAGGACTAGTATATTTTTGATCATTTATTGATGAAAAGATATGAAATCCTTTTTGAAAATTCTCACTTGAGACAAACCATCCTTTTGAGATTTTAATATATCGTTTTTTTTTCAAGTAAGCGTCAAATAGACAAACACCTACATTAAATCTGCTGACGTATTTAAATGAGATATTTATGTAACCTTGACTTATGATAATTTCGAGAGACGTAATCTATTATTAAAGGGAATGCTTAAAACTTCTTTTTGAACATACTTGATCTAAGGAGATACATAGCTTGAGGTGTTCGACAAAGAAAGCTCAGCGATAATACTTTCTTTGTTTGTTTTTTATTTTTTTTTTATTTATGCATATTGGAAAAGGAATTGTCCCTATCCCACCTTTGCTGTCAGAGAGCAGCCTGCTGAACACTTTTATAAATGTGCGACATCAGACATACCACTTGGTGAGTGCCACTGCTGGTGGATCAGGAGTCCCCGAGTGCACATGCAGCCAAGTTCGATAAAAATCGCTTGATCGTTTCTTCAACGCATTCGAAAATTTCCGTTATGAAAATTTCTTGAAATTTCCAGAACATTGGTCCTGTAGCATCATATCCCACCCATCCTGGTACGTTTTTCAGTACATTTGTGGACATAATAACTTTCACACTACTTGGCCATATTACATTGTAATTTGTTAAACGTCTTTAAATTCAATAGCATCATTTAAAACCTGATAAATTTACAGCATGGACCAGACATGCACGTTTCGGGTACTAAACTGAGATTGAGAATCACTGACGAGGGTTCAGTACCCGAAAGGTGAATGTCTGGTCCATGCTGCAAATTTATTTGTTATTAAATGATGCTGTTGAATTTGAGGACGTTTAACATTGGTATCAGTACAATAGTATAAAATATGCCTCTGATTCAAATGGGTTTACCTTTACATGGTGTTGCTCACATTGAAAGTTTTATTGGTGGCTTTGCACAACTTGATTTTTCCTCTTTTGATGCAAGTGTTCTGTTTTGTGTCATAAACTTACGCTGTATGTTTTGTTATTTTGTGTGATATCCGTTGTTATATATACATCTCGTGCGTGATGTTTCTCTGAGGTTTTGTGTTGGGAGAGTTTTCTTTTTTTCATCTATTGATAGAGTACCCGTTTCGAAATCAGTCCTAAGAAATAAATCATCGAAGCATATAGAAAGTAGGGATCAAATATATAAAACAATAGAGTGCAATTTTTATTTGTTGCGGATTCACTGCAGTACGATAGAGGTGTTAACTCGATAGCTTGTATTGATTGTTTCAAATAAACACAAAATGAAAAATGAAATATTTACATTTAATTGATCATTACAATGTATCCTCTGTATGACCTCGCATTAATTAATGATCAATTTTTCCCCGTGTTCTACTTTCCTTTACATTGTAAAAACTATCGTATTTGTTGAATATTGCTAGCATTCACCACAGGACTGGTTTGACCAGAACATAGGCTATATATACATTTGCAATTTGTATGGAGGAAAGGAGAGAAAAACGTGATGAAGAAAACGTGGTTCAATGACTAATACTTCTATATATATGCTTAGACCTACTACTAATACAACAAAAATTATTAAAAAAATAAAAACAAAAATAACAAAGATAACAAATACAAACAAAATTGCAAGAACAATCTAAATGATCTCTCGAACATACTCTCAAAGTAACCAGTATATCAATTTAATCAGAAAATTAAAAAAAAAACCATATTTCTAAACGAATTAAAACGAAAATCAATGGAAGAAGAGTAACATAAATTCCAAAACAAAAATAAACCAAAAATAATCAAAATGGAGAAACTTATTCAAACATTCGAAATAGTAAAGAAAAATTTACCATGAAAATCCAAATTCATTAAAAACCAAGGAGCCAGCAATACCACACAAGATTGGAAGTTACTAGAAGAAGTGTAACAGGCTATCCTGATAATCACACCATTTGCTAATAACGGATGGACGTCCAAAGTCGGCACCGGGTTCGCATAGGGCTCCTACCTTTTATTTGTTGTCATTAATGTTTGATGTTTCTGCACGTCTGTTTCGATTATTATGTATGATGTTCTAATGAATATTGTTGTGTCTTTTTACGGTTAGTACGTTTTTCTGATGTCATATATGTGTCTCTTTCCTGTGGGTTTGTTCCGCTGGGTGCATGGTGGTCATGCTGGCGATCTTTCCCTTGTCTTTTTACGATACGATGACAATACCACGGCAGAATTTGTTTATTTGTAGCATATTGAAATTGTGCATAATGTATTGTTTTGAAATTTTATTTAAGGAGGTGTAGAAGTGGAACACTTCTGTATTATTCTAAATGATGCCAATTAATTTGAAGACGTTAAACATTCTTATCATGTTAGGTGTCTTGTCCTTCATTTCCTAGTCATACATTTGTACAATACATCAAAAGCTTCAAAGTTGTTACTATCAACGTCTTTAGAAGACACAAAATGGAAATTTGCCACTGTTTCACATGTCCACATACGAGAAACGAGAGTATATACAAACCCAATAATGTCATTTGAAAAAAAAAATTAAAACCCAAATTCGTTTTATCAAAACATCTGGAAAATGCCTTAACACATAAAAAGCGTTAGTCGTCTGTCTCTTCAACGCATTCAAAAATTTCTGTGATCAACATTTCTTGAAATTTCTAAAACGTGGGTCCTGTGGCATCATATTCCACCCATCCATCCTGCCACGTCTTTATGTACATTTTTGTACATAATTATTTTCACACTCTTTGGAAATATCAAATTTAAATTGAGGATCACTGACGAGGGTTAATTACCCGAAACGTGCATGTCTGGTCCATACTGAAAATTTATCTGCTCTTAAATGATGCTATTGAATGTGAAGACGTTTAACATTCAATACGCCAAAGTAAAATGTTTATTTGCCTGACATTTCCAATACATGTAATTGGGGTAAACAATCTTTTTGATATTTCTAGTATTATGGCATAAACATTTTCATGATGTTTGCGGATTTGTTTTATTCAGGTTGTGAACAAGATCATGTACACAGGAAGTTCCGATCACACAGCGCGCGCATGGGTAACGGAGTTTGGAGATTGTACTAGAATATTCAAAGGCCATAAACACACTGTCAGTGTCATCAAAGTAAAAGAGGGACTTGGTGAGTAAAATAATAAAATAATTTATTAGATTCTCTCTTTGTGAATTTAAAATTTTGATATTTTTCCACAAATGATGACCAACGAATTTAAGGTATATAGAAATGCTTTTATATGACAAGAAATCTTCATATAACTTAAAAAAATCGTTGAAAATTTAACTCATTCTTGATGGGAAAATAACTAAATGACATTTCACGATTTTAATATACCTATCCTGTCGGAGTGACTTTTATGCTTTGTTCCTGAGTTGATGTAAAATATAAATGTTATACTATGGTCCTTTGAAGAAATGGTCGAGCATATCCCATATTAAAAACTCGTTTCCCCTACCTATTATGATACCTAGAAAAAGGAAATCTTGTAATGTCAGACACACCTGAAACAATTTTGTATGGTGAAGAAGGAAGGGGGCACACCGAAAGTCTTAAACATTTTGTATATTTTAATATAAAAAAGATGAGCATAGATGGTGCACGTGCTATTGGACATTCTCTATGATCGCAGACTTCGCACTTCGGACTTCGCAATTGGAAGGGACTGTGTCACAAAAGCAAAATGTTGATTTTATTCCAATGAACTTAGAATACTTTCAGTGAAAAATTTATTTGTTTTAATGTATGAAAATACATATTCATAGCTTTCCAGAATCATTTCGTCCATTTAGTGGTCAGTATTTTACTTTTCTAAATACACCTGATTTCTTTAATATGATCCCTTAAGTACGAAGTCCGGAGTGCGAAGTCCGAAGTACGTCAACTTGAAAACTGTCTAATGGAAATACTTAGTCTCAAGTGAGAATTTTTTTCAAAGAAAAATTACATAATGTTTAGTTGGCACAATACTGAATTTTAAAGAACCCTCGCATCATGTCTTGTGAATAAATCTACATTGTCTTTATATGCCCTTTTGAAATGAAACAGCAACGTTTTATTATATAAAAATGATACAATTATTTTTTTAGCTTCTTTGTATCTCATTGATCAGAATATTGCATTTTAGTGCACACTGGATGCGGTGACGCCATTGGACGCGTCTTTGACGCCAAATCAGGCGCACTCAAACGAGAGTTCAAAGGCCATATGAACCTGATTACGTCTATACAGGTTATAATTTATCTTAGAGACGCCGCAACATTTTACATAGATATTTCTAGATTTTCCAGCCTTTAAAGTTGTGCCTTCCTTTTACCATCTTATTCCATATCGAGTTCTACTTGGCTATACCAGACTGCACATAAGTCTATATCATAGATATTGTACTAACTTTGATATATTTTCTCAAACTCAGATATCATAATTTTTCACGAGGGCAGAATTTTGTGCCTTATTATGAAAAACAATTGCAGTGAATTGACACCGAAGATTAAGAAAATTTTACGATAACAAGAAAACGTTTTAAAGAAAAAAATATGTCCACAGTATGATCCTTATATTAGAATGTAAAATTCGCAGTGTCACAAATTATTTTGCTCTCAGAAAATTATGATTTTAATAAATATACACAGTAGACTGCTAAATCCACGATGATAGGAAAGAGGACCATCGTTGTGATGTAAAATATACCTCTCATGTCTGTTAATTGTGTTAAAGGATAGGTATCACAAAATTATTGTGTATTTTCTAAAACCTTGATAACCATCTGTCAATCCTCTTTCTTGTCACGTTTTTAAGCTATTACTAGATTTGTGTTCCAAATACTTATTTTGTATGAAAAATTAACAAACAGGTAAAGCATTTTGTTTGAGTTGTGGAAAGCAGCGAATTACCGAAAATATTCAAAAGATACAGCAAAATAAGTATTTCGAACGGACAATTGATATATCTCATCTGATATGACCTGAATGGTTTTCCAAAAAGAAGAAAATCTTAAGAATTAATTAGTCTGTGAGATATTTTGTCTGTGAATCTTCACCCTCACCCCTCGACATTAATGTACTATTATAAATTTTCTTGAGATTGAACCCTCTTATGTGAAAAAAATGAAAATATTAAATTTTCTGAGAAAAAAAGAAATCGAGTTCCACTTTATTAATATCCCTGTAATTGCTTTATTTTGGAAAACCATTTGCTAGCCTACATTTTTAAACTAAATTTTACTTTCTATAGATAGTTCGTAATGTAGAATGAGAACATGAAGTTATAACTTTCTCATCAATTAGTACTGTATAACCAGAATTTTTTTTTCACTAAAGCAGAAAATTGTGAAGTTCCGATAAAGTACGTTCATTACTTTGAACAATCGTCATGGTAATATTTTTTTTTATGTTTGGAGTCCAAAATCTTATCTCGGTCAGATTTGGACAAAATTTCAATCTAAAGATGGCAAACAATTAATTCAAAAAAAGTTTCTGGTTGTAAATTTTATATATTTCTAATGCTTGTAGCCTTTTTCATATCTTCTGCACAATTTTGTCTTCTCTACACCCTTAGTATACTCAGGATCGGGGGATGGAAGTGTGAGATCGTATGACCCTAAATCGGGAGGTATAAGAAAGGTATTCAACGGTCATGATTTTGCCGTTACAGCATTTGAGGTAATTTGGAGTCGAGGGACACTAAAAATGTGACGTCTTGTCCGTTGCACATTTGGATGCATTTTTCAGTTTGTTGCACCATGGGATACATTGTGTATTAATCACTTTCGAAATTGCGCATGTCGTTATGTGTCAGTTACTTTCATTTAAGTTTATTTCTAGCGATAGACATGTGTACAATATGAATCTGGCTGGGCTGCATGAGGCCTAGGTACCCAAGTTGAGAGCGAGAAGATTCTAAAACAAATTCTTAGCCTAGATTTCAAAAGTGATCCCCTGGTTAGGGATCGGAAAGTTTCAGCGATGCATTGTCCTGGACACAATATCAAGCAAACAGAAACACGACGCATGATAAGTATATCGATTTTTGATTCATATTTCATAGATTCATTTCTCAACTTTTTGAACTAGAACGAATTAGTATCTAGAACCCAGTACAAATATACATCGATCGATGGTTGTTAAAACAGTGAAATCAACAATCGAGGGTCAAGAGGTCACTACATTATAATTATGTCCAATGTTTTTGACAGTAACATTCATTGAATCGCTCGGAAAAGACCCTATACAAAATTTGGAAAAGATAACTAGACATACGAAATTTCGAGATGAAACTAGGTGCTTCAAAAAACTATTGTTTTCAGTTTTGATTTATTTTTACTTATAATAAGATACCTAAAACTAGAATCCAAAAATCACAATCAATCAATAGGCTTACACATTCTTGAATAATTCATATCAAAACAAGGATCATTAGGGAGGGTATCCCACGGAGTGCTAATAACGGAACGCATTCTCGCGAGAAGAGAAAAAGTGGAAATTCAGACGACGACAATGACACAATACCCCAGAAACACGAAAGACATCACTATATAAACTGTGATGTGATGAATGAATGAGATAAAGAATATCCTGACGACAATCTCAACAGCACTCACAATAGAGTACAAAATTCAGCATCGACGGACCCTAACAAGCTAGAGGTGGGACCAAGTGCCAGGGAGGAGTAAGCATTCCCTGTTTAGCTAGCCGTACCCGCTGTCGATGTACACGCACGAAAATGAAAACAATATCTACAAAGCATGTACTGTCTTGTCTATATGTCTATATAGAAAGTGCTATGGCGACCATGTCAGGGAAAGACATTTATAACACTTACTATCAAAACCCTCGCGGGGAATTTTTTTTACGAGCTCCACAGGGCAAAGGACTTAAGTTACTTGTGTTGAGAGAAAATGCCCACTATTTGCGGGCACTTGATGACCATCACTTGGATTTGCATTGTAGACTTTGTATTTGTTTAATTAAAAATTTTCCGGTTTTGTTTACTCTTCGATGTTTTGATTTTGGTTTTTGTTTTGCATTTGATTATCATTGTTGAATGGATGCATCCATACTTTGCACTATACAATGAAAAAGCATTATCATTGTTGAATGGTTGCGTCCTTACTTTGAACTTTACAATGAAAAAGTATATTTACATACTTTAAAGATGCAGGACATGACCTATAAATGTTATGGTAAAATTGGAAAGTTGTGCACAGACTGACCATACTAAGAGAACCGCTGTTGCCGTTTGAATTTTGTGTTGTTAATATTTTGACAAGTGTTAATCATGCCTGCTTATTTTCTTTCTTTTTATCTAGTTTTCTATGCTAGCATGTCTTATAGTATGTTGGTATCTAACGATCCTGTTTGTAACGTTATGTTATAAGACACTTTAGTTCATGTTGTTGTTTGTGTGTTTTTCTTTAGAAATAGAATTAAATGTTTCAACTCTTACCACACTACAATGTTAGTCTTTTAATGGCAGCTGCTACATCTTTTCATGACTCATTTTGATCATAGTTTCATCTTCTGTCGACAGGTTTGAAGAGCTAAAAATATTTTGTCCGAAATTATGTTTGCTTCACATGTGAATGAATGAATATTATTTAACAAAATTTGTTTAGAAAATTTTACGCGCAATGTTTTAATTCGACAATTGAGCCGTCCGTTGTATCCTTTGTTGGATAATTTTCTTCATCATATTTCAAATTGATGTTTTATGAGTGAATTCTAACTCTTGTTGTTGTATAGAAAGTACATAGCAATAACCAATCATATCTGCTCAAAACGAGCATGTTTAGCTCCAGGTATAATTTGAATTTATGACTCATTTTCATCATTCTCTTTATTTTCTATGCATATTATATTGATATTTGGTCCATTTAATTTCATTTCATTGCTTTGCAAGGATAATCTCAGTTGACACTTTAATACTTTAACCCGCAAAATGCTAATAAATCGTCAGTTAATTAAATTTGTAATGCATCAAATAACACTAGATTTCATTGTGCATAGGTTACAAAAGCAATATCAATAATTCATATATGTTTTTATCAATTAGCTGGTTGACGGAAAGCTGTTCACCGGCTCGTATGACGGGAATCTGAAAATCTGGGACTCGACTGGTATTAAGGACGACACGACGTTCGGTAAAGATGAAAAGGATGTAAAAGAGAAAGAGAAAGAACAGAAACTGGACAAGAACCAGAACGGGATTGATAACGAGGCTAGAATTACACTAGACGATTAATAGGCTATCATCGATAAAGTAAATATCGATGGTATCGATAAAGTAAATATCGATGGTATCGACAGAATGATATCGATCTTTCAAAATTAGGATATCGATATTTCAAATCAAGGGTACCAGTTTTTCAGGACTCTTTAATTTCTTTTCAATCATACGGAAATGTGGTTAAATGTCATCATCAATGAAAGATTTAAATCGATATAGCGTTAATTGCTGGGTATATTTTAAGTAATTACACTAGACGATTAATAGGCTATCATTGATAAAGGAAATATCGATGGTAGAACGAAAGAATGATATCGATTGTAAGAAACTAGAGTATCGAAATTTGAAAACAAGGATATATCGAAATTTCTAAACAAGGTTATGTCGATATATCAAATCAAGGACATCGATATTTCAAATCAAGGATTTCGATATTTCAATTCTAGGGTATCGATTTTTCGAATTTAGAAATCCTTAACTTCTTTTTGATCTTACGGAAATGTGATCAAGGTAACATTTAAATCGATATTGCTTTTATGGGTATCTATTTTACGTTTCGAAATTTGCAAATCTCGATGGATATATCGATTATGTTTTAATGATATAATTGTACATGTCAGTATTTGTATATTTTGAAAACTTCATTGCTTTATGTATTTATCGGTCATACCTCATTTTGTCGGATATGGACGTTAAATTAATTATGTATATATTATCTGTAGATAAATTTTTCTTTCAAATTAAATAGGTTATGAATGGTAATAGAAAGTTCTTGATTGAAATGTCCCTTTTTATCACTTATCGTTCAACGCATGAAAAAAGAGTATTGAATTTAAAATGTTTGAAAAAAGAAATGATTGAGGTAAAAATATATGTGAATTCAAAGTATAAAAGGACTTGTTTCCTTTTCATTTATATAGAATTCTTTAGAATTTATTCTTTTTTTTTTCTCTGCATGCCCTTGTTTAATGTTTTATACAGATGTAAATTACGTAAGAGTTGAATTCATACATTATGTGGAGATAATTTTAAAAAAACCATCAAAAGAACATTGTTTACAGGTTAATCATGTTTATAGTTGTATGTACCTGACATGCGTACTGCTGCTTATGTTAAAATTTGTTTTGTCTTGCAATGTCCTGTAGTCGATAACATTCCTTGTCTGAAATATGTTTAATGATATATTTCATATTTGTTCGATATTTTTAATATATAGATTCTGATTTATCTAGGACAAATCTGCTGTATATCCATACATTCCATGTGTTTTTACATATTTCATTTTAAAATTTTGAGGAATTTTAACATTTAGTGACAAACGTATACAATTAAAATATTGAATTCGCTATTGTTTAAATATTCATAAATCAGTCCACCCCCTCGATGAACATATAAGAAAATGATATCACATATTTACTATCTGATAAGTATCTGATCTTTACTTGTATTGAATTCTCTCTGACCGAGTTATCTCTTACATTAGACTAATGCCCTCAAATATTTAGGTCATCTCAGAATTATCAATATGTTACATGTTACATAAGGTGATCATTGGACCATTAACAAAATTTTTGAACACGTTTATTTTCATAGATAATGATGAGTGAGTCTTCAATCAAATTCAAAGGCAAACTTTTTTTTCAGTTTTAAGATGTAATGTAAGTACTCTAATTAAACAATCCGTCCATAAGATATTTCCCATGATTAGAAATTCATGCTATTTATTGAAGAAAATATTTGAAAGATATTGTCCTCCGACATACCGGTATTCATTTCTAAGTTAATTCTCTATGAACGTTTTATCGATTAAGTTATTATGCATCTACTCAATTAAGTTGTACTCAGAATTTTAATGCTGAATTTCATTTGTCGTTTGATTGAATATTAATGCTGAATTTCATTTGTCGTTTTATTGGAGTAAGCTTCTGTCAAGTTTGCAATTCAATAAAGAACAGTCTACAATGGAGACAACGTAAAAGACCCCAAGAAGTGTCATCCTGCAGAGAGGATAAAATGAAGCTTAAAATTGCGTACGATTTGTTCTTTCAAGTTTTTCTTTTACAATTTGTTCTTACAAGTTCACACTTCTATTTAACTGATTTTTATGCATTTTCAATTATGAAACCATTTTACCTTTACGAACATTATGTTTTATAACGTATCATAGCACGCCGGTATTGAGTATTCAAGTTTCACTTTGGAACGATTTTTTTTGGTTTTGTTTTGTTTCATTTTTAAAACTTATTTTGACTGTAGGAAGAAATAAATCACGAATCAGAATATAGATGTTATGTTAATGAAAAATAATAGATGCACCAGTAATAATCAGACTTACTACAGTAACGAATGAAACCAAAATTTGTCATTTTCTGAAAATAAGTTTAGTTTGTTTAGTGGTAGTAGTATGTATTCATATCATAATTCGTAACATTGCTTTCGAATGTGGGAATCTGCTTTGACGAAGTGAGCAAATCTCATATGCTATTTATAGAATTATTTGTATTATTTATAGGTAAGGCAAATTACTGTTGTGTCATAACAGTATTGTAGCATTTATGATATACATGTATATATATTGTATTTATCATATTTCATCAAAGTCTTTCAACAAGTCTGTACCTTCATTGTAGATGTTCCGTCCGCTATATTTTTGTAACCATGGTTCCTTACAAATAATATATTATGATGTAAAATTTGTTAGTTAAAAATGTTCATCATTTATCAAAACTTTTTGTATATTTTGTGCTTCTTATATTATCAGACTTATATTACTTCCTTGTTGATCAAGAGCTTAGATTCTAATTAGAGCAAATGTAATGAAACATGCATGTGATTATTATCGTGATTTTTTAAAATACAGAAATATTGAAAAGAAATATTGGCCAACGAAATAACGAACACTTTCATTCAGGGTAAATTTGCAATATACATGTTGATCACAATTTTTCAAAAATATGAATTTTGACGATATAATTTTACGGTCTGCGAAATGCAGTACACTGATTTAAAAAGCATCAAATATTAATGTAGAGGAAAAAATAATTCCTATATAACTTATAGTAGCATTAAGGGTCAAAATAAAAATCTGAGTTTTTGAACAACGTGATTAATTAGATGGATTCTAAAAACATGATAACGAGCAAAATTTGATAAATTAATGAAAAAATTTTGAATGTAGCAAACATTTTATATTAATCATATTTTTGAATGCATTGATATATTAAGGAATGTATCTTGTACGAACAATTTAACTTGTGTTACCTATATATGTTGATAAGTCTAATTTAATACTTCAGAAAATAAATCATGTAATAATAACAATAAATCATAAATCATGTTTATTTTATTCTATTGTATACATTTATTTTGCATCATAGCTTATTATTGTGCACTATAAATCTGTATCTTATTTTGTAAAATGTAAAACTCCTCTTTAATTTTCTTACTTTCCATTCAAACACGCTTAAAATGAACTGAGTTGATTCGACGTTATAGCTTTAACGTGTAGAATTAGAGCATTAAAAGCACGTTTTATGTAATTCATATATATTTGTTAAATAAATGTTAGCAGAATTAATATTTCTCATTTTCTTTCTTCTAAAAGTGAGACATGGTAAATGTCTGTCCGTGTATCCGCTTTGGATGGTATTTCCGGACAATGATAGGAAAACCGTTACAGAAAAGCAAATTTCCTGGATAAATCTATAAGATCTATAAATACTGGTCAAGTTCGAATTTGGTTTAACAATGCCCTTTTACTTCCTTCTTTCATTGCTTTCATTTTTATTGCAACAAATTGAATTTAACGTTGTTGTTTGAAATTCGTCAATTAAAATCAACCATCTCATTCTTAAATATATGCACAACCTATGTCATCCCAAAGATTTAGCCATATTACATTATTTAGATTAAGGAGCACTGACGAGGGTTAAGTACCCGAAACGTGCATGTCTGGTTCATGCTGCAAATTGATCTGTTCTTAAATATGCTACTAGTATTTAATTTAAAGAAGTTTAACATTAAACTATTTAAAGGAACGTGTTGCGTTTCACATGTAAATGCTCGTGACGTTACAATGCACAAGCTTTACAGAAACATGCTGCAACTGCTGCTCTATCCTACAAACTGAACCCGCGATGACCTTAATGTTATTAAGAACAGATAAATTTGCAGCATGGACTAGACATGCACGTTTCGGGTACTTTACCCTCGTCAGTGATCCTCAACCAAAAATGTGACATGGTCAAAGAATGTGAAATGACAAATATAGACAATGACCACACCCCGATACACAGTACAAGATCGATGATTCAGGAAATCACAAACCGAAGGCATACAAAATCAGGATAAAACAGGAACCGAAGCAAACAAACAAAAACCTCCACCGTATGAAAAAAGCCAATACAGGAGTGAGACCAGGTGCTCAGGAATAGTCAGCATTTCCTGTTTGCATACAACAGCCGTCGCTCAATACGGCAGAAATATCACATCCGGTCACTTCCATTTTGGAAGACACAAGTATAGTCTGTTGTTGGAATCAAATGGTCTAAGACAGAATATCATCCACCATTCTGGACAATGTGACATAGTGTATGACGAGTTCCCCGTTTCGACTGTAGAGATTTCTCAGTGACGATGTTAGTCGTCGTTATGTTATGTCCAAAAGTTTGTTTAAAATGTACCGAAAGACATAGGACGATGGGTGGGATATGATGCTACAGAACCCACGTCATAGAACTTTCCAGACATTAAGATATTTTGATTACATAATTTTTTTAATGCGTTGAAGTTGATCAAACTTGGCTACATGTGCCCTCGGGGACTCCTGGTCCACCAGTAGTGACACTCACCAAGTGGTACAAATGTTAAACGCCTTCAAATTCAATAGCATCATTTAAGAACTAATAATTTTACAGCATGAACCAGACATGCACGTGTCAGGAACTTAAACCTCGTCAGTGATCCTCGACCAAAAAATTTGATATGACCAAAGAGTGTGGAAGCTATGTCCAAAAATGTACAGAAAGACATAGCAGGATGGGTGGGATATGATGCTACAGAAATGAATTAAAGAAGATCCTGGCGATAATCTCAACAGCACTCACAATAGAGCACCGAATTGAGCATCGACGGACCTCTAGCAAGCTAGAGGTGGGACCAGGTGCCCGGGAGGAGTAAGCATCCCCTGTTGGCTAGCCGCACCCGCCGTCGATGTTCATGCACGAAATAAAAACAATATATTAAATACATGCATTGCACTGTCTGGGGTTGTTTCTATATAGAAAGTGCTATGGCGACCATGTTAGGGAAAATATTCAAAACACTTACTGTCAAAACCCTCGCGGGGAACTTTTTTACGAGCTCCACACGGCAAAGGGCATAAGTGTGACACATGAGTTAAAGAAGATCCTGACGATAATCTCAACAGCACTCACAATAGAGCACCGAATTGAGCATCGACCGACCTCTAGCAAGCTAGAGGTGGGACCAGGTGCCCGGGAGTAGTAAGCATCCCCTGTTGGCTAGCCGCACCCGCCGTCGATGTTCATGCACGAAATAAAAACAATATATTAAATACATGCATTGCACTGTCTGGGGTTGTTTCTATATAGAAAGTGCTATGGCGACCATGTTAGGGAAAATATTCAAAACACTTACTGTCAAACCCCTCTCGGGGAACTTATTTACGAGCTCCACACGGCAAAGGGCATAAGTGTGACACATGAGTTAAAGAAGATCCTGACGATAATCTCAACAGCACTCACAATAGAGCACCGAACTGAGCATTGACGGACCTCTAGCAAGCTAGAGGTGGGACCAGGTGCCCGGGAGGAGTAAGCATCCCCTGTTGGCTAGCCGCACCCGCCGTCGATGTTCATGCACGAAATAAAAACAATATATTAAATACATGCATTGCACTGTCTGGGGTTGTTTCTATATAGAAAGTGTTATGGCGACCATGTTAGGGAAAACCACGTTTTAGAACTTTCAAGAAATTTTGAAGAAACGATCAACCGAAGTTGATCGAACTAAAGAATGTTAACGTCACCTTTTCACGTAGAAAACGCTGTCTAAAAAAAACAAGAAATTTGCAAAATAAAACTGATAATTGAGGTGTATGTATATAGAACAAATGTCGTAATTTGTGTTTTGTTACAGGTATGCAACACATAGCAAGTGCATTTATCGCATGAAATACATGTACATGAAAACATTACATGTACGATAGTGGGACGTTGGCGAAGTGGAAATGCATGCATAATGATGTAAAAGAACAATAGTTCTACTTTTCACTGGCCATATTGGGTTTGGATTTGGGTTGGAGATTCTAAGTCTTCCCCCTTTTTATCCCTTGTGTGTTCAGACCTGCCTCTTTTAAGCGTCAAAGATTTCTTTGATAATATCCCTAGAAATTCGAAGAGCAAAGTACGAAGTCCGAAGATTCGTCAACACGTGTCTAGTGCAGTTTTCTTCGTGGAGGTATGGAGGTACTGTATAACACTTCCGTATTATTAGAAGCACCATCTGGTATAATATTTTGAATTTTCTACTTGGCAAAAAATTTGCGACTCCTAAGTTCCTGTAGGATCGATTCAGTAGCAGTTTCAGTGGTCATTCTAGATGGATCACTTATTTTCTTTTGCATGTGTCGTAGGCACTGAGCAATGCATTGGTCTCTGCTCTTGTTTCGCAATTAGGTTTCTCTGTCGTTTTTGTATGCATGAGCTTCTTTGATCGCCATACAATTTTCGATGTATTGCTTACTCAAGTAATTACATGACTGTATACAATTTTATCGTCCTACCTAGAACATACCTACGGTGTGGTCAAACAGCAGGATAGCAAGATGCTGCATCTAATTATGAACGTATTGTCTGTTTTTGGGTAGTTAAAGGTTCGGAATTGTGATTTGCATGCCCCTTCCATGATTTTGTCAGAGAAAGCGGTTTCTTGATGCAACTTCGAACGCCGTTCCTCTTATAAAAATATTGGGTAAGGCTTAAGCTCGAGAGGGGAACATATATGTACATAGAATTCAATTAGTAGAGTCCATTTGATCAAAGCCTTTGATTTTTCGACACTTTACACTACAATCCCACATTCCAAATTGAAAGAAAGACTCGCAAAAATTATAAGTAATGCGTTTACAAGTAAGAACGGTAATCGCAAATACAAATTTATTGATGTTAACTATAACAAAACCTACTCTGTAAAAGAAAAGTCTTACTCTGAAAATAAGAAAGGAGGGGATCTTCAACAAAACTCGGTTGCAGCACTGAAACAAATATTCATTCAGTTAACCTGTTAAACTTTCTGATCCACAACATTTTTCTGGTGTTTGGAGGAATGTCTTCTAGCAAATTGTCGGAATTCCAATGGGGACCAATTGTGCCCTTCTCCTTGTCGACATTTTCCTTTACTCGAACGAAGCTGAATTCATTCAATCTTTGGTCTCTGAAGGGTAAAGATACTTAGCTTCTGACTTCAACTTCACTTACAGATACATTTTGTACATAGACGATGTGTTGTCCATCAATAATCCAAAATTCGCTGATTACCTCAGCAGTATCTATCCTTCGGAGCTTGAAGTCAAAGAAACTACAGAGACAAAAAAATCAGCATCCTATTTGGACATAATGTTGTCCCACGACACTGATGGTCACATGAACACCTCACTCTATGACAAACGTGACGACTTCAATTTCAACATTACAAACTTTCCTTTTCTGAGTAGCAACATCCTTTCATCGGCTGCTTATGGCGTGTTCATATCTCAGTTGATACGCTATGCCAAAGCAAGTACCAAATATACGGATTTTGTTCTGAGAGCTATGCGTCTTTCAGATAAGCTTCTCAGTCAGGGATATGTTTGTGAACGACTAACATCGTCACTGAGGAAGTTCTATGGTCGATATGGGGAATTCGTCATACACTATGATGTCCCACTCTCCAGAATGGAGGATGATATTATGTCATAGACCATTTGAACCACCCACCCAAAGATTGTACTCTATGTCTTCCGAAGTGCAAGTATACGGATGTGACAGTTCTACCATTTGGCCTTAATCAAATGTAATAAATGACAGTGTCGTTTTGTTATTTGATATAGGCCAAGTGACCAAAAATTTGTGTAGCTTTATTTATAAAAGTCACATACAAGTAATAATTTTAATAACTTGTCTGTACAGAGTGTCGCCGAATTAAACATAATACTGTTGTCAAAAGATTTCACAGCTCTGAAAGAGTTCTCGAATATTTGTTTTTCATTAGTTCCATGAGTAATATGGATAATGACCATATCCCTGTATACAGCACACAATCGATAATTCTGAAAATCAGAAACCGAAGGCATACAAAATCAGGATAAAACATGAACCAAAGCAAACAAACAAAACGCTCCACCACATGAAAAGAAGCGAGCTCCCAATATGGGAGTGTGACCAGCAAGTTGCCCAGAAGAGTCAGCATCTCCTGCTTGCATGCAACACCCGTCGCTGCAATTCGGCAGAAATATCACATCCAGTTACTTCTATTTCGGAAGATATAAGTATATCCTGTGGTTGGATTTACAACTATTTCCTTTGTATCAATATGCTTTCAGTTCAATTCTAGATGTTTTGAAAAGCAAGAGTACAAAATACAGAGTGTCTCAATGTGCTGTTTGCTGATCTCCATAAAAGGCCCGATTCCGTTCAGTTCAATTCTATATGTTTTGAAAAGCAGAGTCAAAGGTCAACTTCACTGCGCCAAAAGTGTAAAATGAAAGGTCTTTTCAAGAACGATGTAGGTATCAGGTCAAGTATACGCGTGTAATTTCATACTTAGTTGCTGAGATCTCAACTAGAAACTTGAATTTTAATGTTGACAGACGGATGCACAGTGTAAATATTTAGAAAAGAATTGTTTACTGGTTCATTCAAACAGCAACAGTACATTTTCCTCTGTATATTATTACAAAGACAAAGGTGCAACTGCTTTGCAAATTTTATTAGGAAAAGAAAGTCAACATATAACAAATCAAAGGGGCTTAAGTCAGACATCTAAGAACCAAATGTCTATATTTGGAGAATCTTCAGCATTAAATAGAAGAAAATGATTATATTTGCTTGGTTATTAAAGACATGTTTCTACATCAATGACATTCGTATTAATTTTGTCAAACTGCAACTAGTAACATAAATATATGTTGTAAATTATTCAATTTGAAAAGTAGCAAAAATAAAAAGTTGACTTCAAGAAGTTTGGTTTATTTTAAGGACATATCTGGCACCCAAAATTTTGAATCTTCACATCGATGAGTATTCTGTATTTCTGACGTACACAGAAAGATAACTACAATGTCCATTATGAAGTTCTTTGAAAAAATATTTTAGAATAAAAAAAATTGTTATTTTACAGAAAGGTATGTAGGAAAATTTTCAATTTTTTGCTTCAATCAATTCATAGAATATCCAATATATAGTATTCCAAATATGAAGGAAAATCATACAACAATAAAAAAAGTTATTAAGTATAATTTTTGAATTTGCCATAGCTGGCAATGGAGAATATCTGCATGAGTCTATTCAGGGAGTACTCAGAACTTCAATGTTTCCTATTGAAACCTCATCAAGTGTCACTTATTATATATACACATCACTTTTACATACAGTAAGATGAAACTGATTCAAATATAAAGGATATCTATCCTTAAACTGAATAAACAGTATATGTCCTTAAAATAATCTGCTTAAAGTTTTTGAGAAGAAAGATGTAGTGTTATCTTTTTTAATATAACCTTGATCAATAAGTATATTTAGTAATTGTTATCAAGGGATAGATTTCCATCAGAATCAAAAGATACTTTTTTAAGGTTTTCAAGCTGCTGGAAGACAAGACAACAGACAGATAATATTTCATACATGTATATTGAAGTCTTTCATATCACTATAATGCACTCAGACAAAAAAGATTCAAAACAGACGTTTATTAGATATAAGAGATAAGCGACAATTTATAGAATTATAAAATCATATGCAAGAGAAGGCTTGAAACAGAATATAACAATTGCCACTATACAATTGAGCAAATTTCAAGTTCACAAGAAAATGAAAAGTATAAAAATATATTTTAATCAATACAATTCAAAGTAATAGGCAAGAAGGTATTTTAAAGTTTCTACATGAATAAGAAGTGGGGAGAGCATCAGCGAAGCCCCTTCTCATTCATGTATAAACTTCAAAATACCTTCTAACTCGCTTAGATGGCAACTAGCCCGGTGGCGTAGTGGATAGCACACCAGGTTAGCATGCTGAAGGTCTCAAGTTGGCGCTTCACTCAAGCCACATATTTTTTTAAGTACATACTGTTCAGTTTTGTAGGATGCAGGACCCATGAAGACTATTTCTACACAGAATCTTCACAAATAAGACGGACAATTTGAGAGTCTGTGATTGGCTTAGCTTAAATGTTGCCATCTAAGTACATGTATCATTTGAAAAATAAATCCTGTGTATTTTGAATACCTTAAATATATGAAAGGAAAAGAAATACCTATTGTTACAGTCAACAACATGCAATTATAATCTTATTTTAAATCTAAATGTTCCAGTTGACATCCAAGGCAGTATGGTTAGGTGTCAAGAAGAACTTTTATATATAAATACAAGTCAGAGTTACATGTTTGTTCGTACAAAGATATAAAGGTAGACATTTGATAAAATATTTCAGTACAAAAAAATTTTTTATCTGATTCAGCTGATATCAAAATTGACAAAATTGAGGGAAAACTGCACATTCATGTTTTCCCTAAATTTTTGGTGTTGATACCTTGATCAGCCAAAAAGATATTACATTGATTACCTATCATTTCATTTTGTTGCATTTCAACGTTTACTAGCAACTTTGAAATTGTGTTGCTAGCAACGTTGCTCATGACTTTGCTAACTGCGTACTTCCAGTTTTGGTTGATACAGGTATCAACAAAATTTCTCAGCTGATCAGAATCTTTGTTTCTTGAAAATAACAATGCAAATTAAATGATATCGAATTACATGAAAGTTTCTACTCTACTACATGTACAAGTTATATCACAGATGTTTTTCTATGGCAAATACATGTAATGCTGTATCAAATCACAGTAGTTTTGAAGTATTTTATGCTATTTTCGTGGCAAACTGGCCTGACTGGGCGGGGCTTATTTTCATCTAGTCATCAGAAGAGTTTACTTCTAACCAGGTGACATAAGCTATAAGTATTTGCTCTAATTACTACTACATCCAATTCATAGTCTATCTTTCCTTAATTCTTATTGACTCTTCTCATTGGCTTGATTGAATTAGCTCCGCCCGGTCAGGTAACTTTGTTACGACAATAGATTATATGAATATTTATAATGAGTGAACTATAATCATCACAGATGTTAATATATTGCATTCAAGTAAAATGCAAAGAAATGAATTTGACAGACTATATCTGTCAAATTGAAAGACAAAACAGTCAAAGAAATACACATAAATACTGATTACCGGGAGACTATGAGCGATCATAAAAGATATTTTTCCTTCTCGAAAAAAGAAATATTTAAAACTGGATGGTATTACACTGAATAGTGTAAAAAAGACAATAGACCACTTGCCGAAATTTGTAAAGGAGAACATAATGCCATCAAATATCTGAGAAATAATAAGTTCTACCTTGATCTACTGAGTGAGCCATGAAAATTTACATGAGTGACGGAAATTCATCTTTTCCTGAGTGGAGCATATCGAACCAGGGAAAAAATGAAAAAGTACTGTCACTCGTCTAAATTTTTATGTCTAATTCAGTATGAGTGAAAGAATATGTATCTTCTTCCGTAAAACATAAGAAAAAAGTCAATTCAAACAACGTTTCATGCCATCTTATGCCATGTTTTCTGACAATGTTACTGTGACGTCACAATAATATTCTCTTTTATCATTGGTCAATTGGAGCCTTTGAGACAACTTATGTGTCTCAAATAGGCTGTCTCACAGGGTACGAGCAAACTGGAGAAGAAGGAATTTTCTGCGCTTTTTTGTTGTTCCATCAAAGTAGAATTACATCTTTAACTGTGACATAATGAAAAAAAAAAACGCCAAAATATGTTGACTCGGACAATTTGAGCTCAAAAACAAGATCAGAAAATGGTCTATTGATTCAACAAGATACATGTAGTTTAGCACATACACAGGTAAATGTATACACGCATAAAAAGAATAACACATACTAGTAAATCTCTATTGAATGAAAGTAAGTATGGATGATATAAAAAGTATACATAGAAGAAAATATTTCTATTGCAACATAGAATATAATCATTAAATACATACATGTACATGTATATTTAGTTTATTCTAGTTTAATTGCATAATTTAGAATACTGAAATGATCCTGAATATTGCATGTCTTTTTTAAAACTCAGGATAGTTCAAGTTTGAACGACTCAAAATAAATTAAATTATAATTTGCATAGTCATTGAGACCTGAATCACAATTAAAAATTGCAAAACTATCAAATCTATTGACAAAATTAAAGCTAGAATATTTTACCCTGCAGCACTTGAACAAAGAAAAAAGGAAAAAAGAAGATTACAAAATAAGTATTATTTCAAACACTAACAAATTATATGAACAAATGAACAAATATCTGACAAATCAACATAGAAACGTAATAAATAAGGACATTAACATTTAAAAAGAAGGGCAGTTGGATCAATAAAATTTTGGAATGTAATATAACGAAATATAAAATATGTTTACAAAGTCGGAGATATTATGCACAAGTTCTCAACTAAATGTGTGATTCTTAATCAATTATACAAAAGTTTATCCCATCTGCATGTACAAATAACATATATGAAAGAGAGATAAACCTGTGTTCACCTTGATAAATAAACGAAATATGGATAGATATTTTCCTTCTTTATCATGAAATTAAAATTAGCAGTTTACTCTTTTGTCATATTATGTAACACTTAAGAAATGGCTGTAATAATTTTTCTGTCTATCGATACAGTCATTTCTTATAATTCAATTAAATTATTATTTAATTATCTAGTTTATTTTTCATCTGACGTCACTTTAGCATTGTTGATTTTCAAGTTCAAAACTGGCGACGTAATATTTGAACAGGCCTAATGAAGCGGCACTTGACGCTAGTGACGTCATAATTGGCCACATTGTCTATACAGCCATAGACAAAATTTCGCTCTGTACGTTTGTATAGGCCTTATACTGACACTAGGGAAATAATTAAATTATTATTATGTAACTTTTGAGAACATTCCGAGTGAACTGGCATCGTAGAAGAAAGACGGGCACTATTTTACACAAATTCTGCATAGCTTACAAGTTACTTATTCATGAAGGGTTTCACAGTAGTAAGATATAAAAGGTGAATTGGGGTTGGAATAAAGATGAAGTGTTGAATATGATTTTCATCTTATTATAAGGGTTCAAAATGTCGGCTGTGATATTTTTTCTAAAAAATCAGATATGTAAAACTAAAATGCCTTCTGCCATTTCACTAACAGATATGAAATATAATATAGGTACGGAAAAACATAACTATATGATAAAAAACAATCAAAACAAACTTTAACTACAGAAAATCATAAAAATTAAAATTCACTATAAACATGTTACATATATTAGCAAGCAACAGGAGTTGTTCATATTATATGTATATATTTAGAAATCAAAAGAAAAGCTTGGCATCTCATTGAGTATTTGATTACCTAAAAATTGATTATATTAAATAATTGTCTGATTGTGCCCTGCATGTTAACACAATGTCAATTATCCCTGGGTGTAAGCCTCATACCAGATTTCTCCAGATTTTTTCAGTGATCTGAAATAGAAGAAAATTAAATTATCAACAATCTAAAGAATTTTTGTATGAAATACATGTTAGTGTCTTCTTTGTACATGACTAAAACACTCTGAATTGTTTGCATAAAAATTTAGAGATTTGCAAAGAAAACTACCCTCGCACAAAATTCAGAGAAAATTCATGACATCACAATGCACTTTTGATGTTTGACCGAGGTTTGAAGCTTATTTGTTTGATGTAAAAAGATTGTGACGTTACAAAATTTAGCATTTTTCTGCACATAAGCAGAAGGATCAATTTCTAAAATGTACAAAGACATAACAATCGCTGACCTGCCTACCTGTTTCTCACCGTAAGTCTAATATTTTGTTGATGAAAGTGTAATTTGAGAACAACTAAAGCGTAGTATGAACCACTAATGCAATTTTGAGAAAAAACGTCGTCTTCTGTTCACTTTGAGAATTTGTTACAATTCTTTTAAAAGAATTTATGCACTTGCCTCTATGATATGAAAGACATTTGTTCAATCAAGTGCACAAAAATCGAAAACGTCAATTTGCTCTAAAATGGAATGGCAAAAGCGCAGGGTGTAATTAAAGGTCAAACTCGTAAAAATTATGTCAAAATCCTAAAAGTAGACAGGTCTGCAGTTATAGCAGTCTTTGATTTTGCATTATAAAGCATAAGATTATATTACTTCATTGAAAAAGAATGACAGAAAACTTACGATACTATATCACCGAATGCTCCGAGCAGTGGTTTAATTCTATACGGCAATCCATGCTTCTTACACATTGATCTCACTAACGGAGCTACCTTATGTAGATTGTGACGAGGCATGGTTGGGAACAGACTGAAAAATAGAAAAGTCAAAGTTAAGGTCAACTGTTTCTTACAATTCAATTATGTACACGGGAAAATAAGTGTATATCTCTCTATTACCTTTGTTTACATCTTATAGGGCAAACCTATGAGCTATAACTTGCGTGTACTTAAAAAAAAAAAATACATGTATTACATACGATAATGGTATTACACATCAGATGATGCAGGGTTACCTATTGTTAACTTGTGATTTCATAATTTCCGTAAAGAAAGCCTCACAAATCTCGATTCTCTTAAACCTCCCGAAAATAGCATTACAGTCAATATCTACTAGAGTTATAAATAACAATCTCAAAAATCCAAAATTTACAACATGGGATATTAAGAAGAATGATACATCCCTATACAAAATGCATGCACACATGAAGGAAAACTCCAAAACTTACTGATGCTCGATCTGGAAGTTCAAGTGCCCTGTGAACCAATCATTGAAGGGACTGGAATCTACGTTACAGGTGGTGTACAGTTGACTCGAGAACCAATCCTCGTCAGCTTCCTTGTCGATTCTCAGGGGGAGATGACTCATCTGGGTCACCCATGTAAACCAATGGCTCTCCAGGAATCTACAAAAATCAAAAGTATATACAGTATGATATATTTTTTTCTTTACTTTAGCATTTTCAACTTGAGAGGGACTTAAGGTACACATTCACATTGTCCTCAAACATACATGTATGAAAGGTTTTTAAAAGATTGTTGGACAGACTTTTAATTATCTCCTCTTTGATCAGTTAGTATAGTTTACATGTACATGTATATCTTAATAGCTAAAAAATACTCTATAAAGTCTATTATGACAAATGTATTGTTCTAACCTAATGAACATGTAGAATGCAAATGTTCCCCAGCCTCCAAAGAAAGGCGCGTAGAGCCAGAAAAATCTAAAGAAGAACGACACCGTCATCAGTAGGTCCTAGAAAATAGAATAATTCATTGTGGTTAATATTCATATAATTTTTTACTGTAAATCTTCTTTTATTTGCGAGGGTTTTATTTTTGCGATATTCGCGAGGTCCTTCGATTCGTGAACATAAAATGCCGCGAATATGTCCTTACAAATGTGTAGTAAGGTACGAAGATACATGTACAATGTTGCGAAAATTAAATGCCACGAATTAGTTACTTTATTCGTGTTCGCAAACTTAAGATGCCACGAATAAAAGACGGTTTACAGTATATGATATACATTATACATTTCAGGATTTATTGGTGCACAAAACTAAGAGAACCTGCAGCCTGTTTCACAAATATACTTATGAAAAATTCAAGGAATTTCCGTAACTTTTGACTTCTTATACACGAAAAATTGAGGTGAATTATTTCTAAATTCATATAAATATGTAGAAATAATAATAGAACACACTATAAAATCTAAACCAAAAAACAATTTATCAATGTATTTGATGATGAAAGTTACGAAAATTCCTAACATTTTCGCTAAGAATTTTTGTGAAACTGGGCACTGATCATTTTATCATTTATGTAAATTTTTGGCATTATACATATTATATTACTAGGCAAGTGTCCTACTGCGAGTTCACTTCTGCTATGATGTCACAATTGAATGTTTTGTGGAACATTAATTATGACCTCATGTTTGACCTTCAGTATTTAACCTTGACATTCCAAATGTCCTTGAGCTACATTTGGCATTGAGTCTCAAAATAGTTTACAATAAATTTGCTTACCATATGTGTACATGTATTAGTATTTTTAACAAATTTTTTTTTTTGACCTCATGTTTGACCTTCAGTATTTAACCTTGACATTCCAAATGTCCTTGAGCTACATTGGGCATTGAGTCTCAAAATAGTTTACAATAAATTTGCTTACCATATGTGTACATGTATTAGTATTTTTAACAAATTTTTTTTACGAATTTTCCTTGAAGTTTCAAATTGAGAAAAAATTGTTCAACAAATTGGGTAAAAAGAGACTATTTTGCATTGGGAATGGAGCCAAATATCGGGCACAAATCAGGCTCATCCAGAGCCCTGTAACTAGTGTGTACTTACCACCCAGTCTTTTCTTTTGAAGACGAACAGGATATTCTCTATGTGGAAATAAATAGGCAGCAGTAATGGTGGACCAACTGAAATAGAAACTACGATGTTGAAATGGACTCTCTTAATGAAAAATCAGGATTTATGTGCATGCAAGTTACCCTAAAGTTAAGAAAATCTGCAATTTTTCTATTACATTAGTTTGAAGTAAGAACACAAATACTAGTATGAGCTGCATTGGCATAATTCAGTCCTGGTCAAAAGTGAAAAATTAATATAGCGCTGTTAAATAAATTTAAAGATTGACAAGTAGTGAAAATGAAAATACCAATATTCAAAGTATTTGAAGCTTAATAATTAATAATTTTTTCCATTAACTAAAGAGTCCTTCATAGTTACTGTTAAATTTTGATGACAAAAAAGCAACCAAAATTCAAATGTCATATTAAAACTATCAGATTTGATAATTCCATGAACAAATGCAAATGACATATATCATATGTAAGGACTCACTGAAGAAGAAATAGCTTTGTTGGAAATTATATGGCATGAATCCTTTCTTCCTCAGACCCCAAGCCCTGGGAACTCTATCTCCTAGTACAAATAGATAGGCGATATCTACGTCAGGGTCCTTGTTCAGAATGTTAGGCTTAGCATGGTGTTGGAAGTGACGGAAATTCCACCAATGAGATGATGCTGCCTGAAAAATTGAAAGTACAAGTATGCATTGTAACTTGTAACTTGTATACAGGAATTCCCTCCTTCATAGGAGCACCTCCGTAGAGTGTTTTAAAAATCGTTGCACCGGCACCATAAAAACCAGGTTAAAAGAACGTTCTAAAAAATATTTCTAAAAAATATATACTTAAAAACTCGACGTTGTCCGCTACAGCCCATCACGTTTTCTTGTGGGTAACATTGAGAGTTTAAAGCTTAGAAAGTGTTACGACAACTTCATCATAATAAAGGTAAAACAATAGAAAAGATATCACAACTATTTCTCTTTAAAATGTTATACATGTATGTAAAGGAACTAAACGTCAATATTTTTTCATGGATCAACTTCATGTTTGCATGGATCAATTTTATAGATAAATTTTGTGTGTCTATGTTGTATGTCTTTTTCGTCTATTGCTGTGCTTGTCTACTCTGACACAGTCTGTGTTTTCACATTAGGTGTTTTGGTGCTTTGCTGTGGGTGCTGCAACCCAGTCTGGTAGGAGATCCCCTCCTTTCTTTTATAAAGAATGAAGAGGGGATATTATCAGCCCCTCTAGTTCATCAAGGTGAAGTAAAAATCAAACCCAGAGTAGCATTGCTTGTGTGAAGAAATAGTCATTTAAGGATCATTGCTGATGTGCATTTGCTGGATGACTTTTATAAAGTCAAAAACAAATTAAACGAATTCCTCATCTAACCATTGTTTAGCGCACATGGAGCATGGCCAAATTTGATACATTTGTATGGCTCAGGACTTTTGGCGATCAGCAACCAATTCTTACTATATGTAACTGCATTATCATCACCAACGTTACACGTCATGTGTATTACATATCAAAGTATGGAACATTTTACATGTATTGAGTGTTTGCGAAATACAGAGTTTTTCCCCTTACAGACGGTATCTGAAGTAATACCATTGTGACGTCATTAAAATGGTATGGTAATGTCGATTTTATACCATCATTTCCCAGATTTTTAGGACTGTTTCCATAGAATTTGATGACGTCATAATCAGTCTACGTCAGATACCGTCTCAAAGGGAAGTAACTCTGGTTTTCGAAAATAGCGAATATGGGTACGTATACATACCTTTAGATGACCAATTACAAGATGGTGGAAGATGTGATTCATCTTATGGCTTTTAAACACTGACATATGTCCATAGTCGTGTTGTGTCCAGCCGGCCTGAGCCTAATAAGTAAAATATCAAAATAAAAAGTATAACTGTAAGGTGAAACCAAATTAATGAAATGTTTTCGGTTTGAAAAAAGAAAATAAGCTAGCAGGCAAAAAAATAAAATCATATTTTTTCACTTTTATTGAGTTCTTGAAAACTTCCATGAAATATAAGATATTTGGGGATTTTTTATCCATTCAGCTATAGTTATAGTGTGAGCTTTTATCGGACCAAACAAATTTTTATCTGCAAATCTGATAAAACCAGAACTCTGCTTGCAACAATTTTATAGATGCCAGCAATGAAATATATCATTCCTGATTTTGATTAGATTTATTCACAAATAAAGGAACAAATGACATTTTTTAATCTGTGCATACAGATTTCATGCATAAAATAATTAATTGGGATATGGGTAAATGAAAGCTTAGTGCTTTGCACTTTCCCAGCCTTATATTTACACTAGCCCCCAATCTAATTAAAATTCAGCTCTCTTTATTTTGTAAACTGAATTTCAATTAGACTGACTTGCCCATGCAAAGCTACGTAATTCTCAAACCCTGGCTTAAAACACACCACATGAAGTGGTAATTCCAGACCCTAACTTATAAAACATACCTGAGCCGTGGCGAGGATTATTGCACCGAGTAAAAATGATGACATCCCTCCTCCCATATAACTGATTAGAAAATAAGCCAGGATCTCTAACGCTATGATGTGAGCTAGATGGAAGCTGAAGAAACCAGGGTTGACTTTCATCCATCCACTATCCTCTACGTGCTTCCTGAGCTCTCTGAAGTCCTTCTTAATCTCAGTCTGTTGAATTAAGAAAATTCATGTGGGTATGAGGTTAAAATTTCAAGGGTAATGATCACGAGTCATAATGACACATGTAATTATCTATAATATATACATGTATATGCAAAACCAATTATGTCATTCCCTTAGATGCAACTATTGAAACGAATATGTTCCATTTTCTGCGTGAAAACGCTGGTGACGTCACAATGCATACTTTGAACTGCATAATTTGAACTGAATTTACAATTTCAAAGTTCAAATTCAATGAAACACCAAAGTCTTTATTTGACTTTGATCAACATACAAGTATAGTAGGAGAAGCAAAACAAATCTCTGAAAATATGGAATAGATTGTAACATTGCACTAGCAAATTTTTGCTAGTGCCAATATTTTTCACTAGCAATTTTCAAATTCTACTAGCATTTTGCTAGTATTTCCACTTAATTTCGATCCCTGAGTATACAAAATGTACATACCTCTCTCCAGTCTTTAACATCCCCTACATACAGGGCCTTCATGTACTTGGATACAAAATCCTTGTCGTTGTGAAATGCCGTCCATGCATCCTTAAAGTAGAATTGACAGCAATTTAAATCTATAAATCAATATAAATCATGTTAACAGTGTCATCTTACATATAAAAACTTTATGAAAAAAAAAAATTTAACATTGTTTAAGTCTTCTGCAAGTGGGCCATCCAATGTCTGTCTGGCCATTAAACATGTTAAATGTATTGCAATCACACTTCAACATAATGGCTTTAACTTCATTGAATGAAGCAAAGTTTAATGATAGACACCAATGACCCCGTCAGCATCTTTGTCAGTAAAAAATTGTAAAATGGTCAAACTCCAAAGTCAAGGTCACATGGTCAAAAATTTGGTATCCATACAGTGATCGGGATAGATAATCAGGTGAATGTGACAATGGCCCCATACACTGTATCCTGGAACATCAATGTGCCATTTACAAAATGAATGTGCCATTGTTGAAAATGAATGTGCCATGAGCAATTTGCAAAAAAAAATGCAAGAATATATAAACTAAAAAAAAATGGCCAGACGGACTTTTCTGTACTTAAACATGGGAAATAGGGGGACGCATTTGACCAAAACAGTCTCAAAAGATTGTCTTAAAGATTTATTGCATGCTTTGATTCTCAATTTTTGATTCAAAAATTGCCATACCCCCTAGACCCCCCCATTTCCCAAAATCACACGCAAACTCTGCTGTAAATTGTTGTAAACTACATACAGTACATCCAAATCTGATGACAAAGCTTTGTATGAAATTTGCGTTTTGTGATCAATTTAATTCCACGATTCATCTTAACTGGTGATGTCCATTTGTACGTACAAACATGTATAAAGTTTTGAAATAGGGATTGTCGCAGTAGGAATCGATGGTGTTGTGAATAAATGACACTTCAAATTACTGTCTGGTGTATCAATTGATACGGAAATCCCATGAAGAACTTTCAATTTAAAATTAAAGAACGGAAGATTTCCACAATTTGTTTAAAAATTTAATGCGCATAAAAAGGTCTTGTCACAAGGATTGAAGGAATATTCATGTAAAATATCAAAGCCCTATCACTTACTAACTCGGTGACTTACCATTCAAAAGTTATGGCCAGGGTTAAAGTTTTTCAAAAGTAGGTCAAACTCCAAGGTCACATGGTCAAGAATTTTGGTATCCATGGAAAGGTCTTGTCACAAGGAATACATATGTGAAATATCAAAGCCCTATCCCTTACCATTCAAAAGTTATGTCCAAGGTTAAAGTTTTTGCGGACAAACATACAGACGGACAGGACAAAAACTATATGCCCCCGAATCTTCAATTACGGGGTATAAAAATAAGTGTATGATATGTCTTTTCCTTCAGGAAAGAAAGTAAGGCAGTGATATCATTGATGATGCTCTTATTTTGGTTAATGTTCTTAGGTTTTTGACATATTAACGGGGACATGTATTGTGATAATACTGCATACATGTTTTAAAGACATTTATGTTTAAACCACAGGGGTGAGGTATAATCGCTTGGTCACAAACCCTTTCCTCTATAATGTTAAATGTCTTCAAATTCAATAGCATCATTTTAGAACTGATAAAATTCCAAAATGGACCAGATATGCACGTTTCGGGTACTTAACCCTCGTCAGTGGTCCTCAATAAGTGTATATTACATGTAAACCCCAAGGGTGGACACTCTTTTTGACTTTGTAGTTTGTATACACGATTATTAGGGCTAATTCTCCTTTTTTCTTCCTACAGGCTGAACCCACAGCCCAATTAATACAATATTTGCCTTTGTTATCTCAAGATGAATGTATAAAACATATCCAAATCGAAAATTCATCCTAAAAGATGCACTGGTCAAATGCAGATTGCTATATAGCTATTATATAGGAAGTGTCATCCCTTGGGGTTTTTAATATAGACTTATATAGGAAAGGGTTTGTATTGAGGAAAGGGTTTTTACCGTTTGTGACCAAGCGATGATACCTCATCCCTGTGGTTTAAACCAATCTGTTTCAGAGAGCCTTAATAATTCAATATTTTCATACAACTTTCACTGACAGTATCAGTTGAGGCAATAAACAGTGAACTTTTGTTCATACTATATTTTATTTTTATATTTAATTTGAATGATTTGATTGATTGAAAACACAGGCTGCCGATGTTTATCTATTAAAAAATATAAACCAACCTTTTTATTGTTTTTTTATCATACGTACAGGAAAAGAGGAAAAGGTATTTTACAGAAATCGGGGCGAAAAATTTAACCTAGAAATGTTGACATGTTTTTTTACCTGCTGAATCGTTTATTTTAGTTTTCATATGGAAATCCAGGCATCGTTCGATTCGTTTACACTTTAGCTATTTGCTTCTATAACGCACAAGTCGAAATAATGTCACTAGAAGACACAGCACGGCCGTTTTCCTGCTCCCTTACCGAACCTCGACCTACTTCACCTCTGCCATTGTCGTTTAAATCACGTGATCGCTAATGACGTGTGCAACTCCGGGCTGAAGAAACAGAAATAAAATATAATAAATAAAAAAACGTCAAAATAAAATGGAACGTTTTGCAAAATTTTGTTTGCCTTATTTTTTAGATTAGACTTATGCTACTTCATTATTTTTTAAAGCATTTATAAGCTTTGAATACATCGTAAGGTTTGGAGGTGTGTCTTATGACGTCACGCACATATTTCTGTTATTAGCGATCACGTGATTTAAACGACAATGGCAGAGGTGAAGTAGGTCGAGGTCCGGTAAGGGAGCAGGAAAACGGCCGTGCTGTGTCTTCTAGTGACATTATTTCGACTTGTGCGTTATAGAAGCAAATAGCTGAAGTGTAAACGAATCGAACGATGCCTGGATTTCCATATGAAAACTAAAATAAACGATTCAGCAGGTAAAAAAACATGTCAACATTTCTAGGTTAAATTTTTCGCCCCGATTTCTGTAAAATACCTTTTCCTCTTTTCCTGTACGTATGATAAAAAACAATAAAAAGGTTGGTTTATATTTTTTAATAGATAAACATCGGCAGCCTGTGATTGAAAATGGCATTTCATGCCGAGACTTGACAAAGAACAGGTACCAACTCAAGAATAAAATTTTGGCCTGTTCTCGGTCTAGCCGAGACAAGTAGAAAATTATGACACCCCCCCCCCCCAATAAGTCATTGCTCAACGTGTTCAACAAGTAATACATATCAATACGTCATCTTTGTAAAACAGAATAAACACATAAACACAAACCCTGGATGTCGTTGAAACTTACAGTGGCATCTTGACCGGCAAAATGTCCAAGGATTTTGGCTCCACCGGGATGTTTCTTTGCCCATCTACTCAAATCGTAAACTTTGCCATCGATCATCAACCAGTTGTCTTTAGCCGAGTCATGCTTGCTGACTTCCTCCATCGTGAGGTAGACTGGAACTTTGGCAACACCATTTTCGCAGGCAGTCCCCTCTTTCCCCATCCTGAAGGCCTTTGGTGTACGTGCAGAACTTTATGTAACACTCTCCCTCGGACCACTTGCCGTCGATACGGAAATCAAAAGTTAAACGCCAGTCATTTTGACGCTTGATTATGCACTGCACATGTTCATCAAGATCCAAACGTTTAAATGATCTTTAGTTTTTACATAAGTTTGATGTGTTTACTCGTTGCTAACAATTTGATACAAGTTGATTTATTGCTTTGTACGTACATGTTCTGCAGACAGTATATATTTTTCGTTTTCATTGTGTTATATGTATGCTGTGTAAAACAATAAATAACGGAGTAAGTGCAACTTTTGGCAGGAAAAGAGAGATATCAAACTTTGGAATCTACAAATGAATACAAAAAAAAAAAAAAAAACAAAACAAAAAAACCCATGACACATCGATATTAAGAAATATTTATTTGATTCACTGTGACAAAATGAAATGAGACAGTGCCGTAAGCCTGACAAACTTCACTATTTACGGGAGGGAAGGGGAAGGGGAGACTAGATTGCTAGGTTTTTACATGCCATTCTAATATATAATAGCTGGGGGGGGGGGGGGGGGGCGGTCCGACAGAGGGGTACCTCTCTCCCCCTCCCCTTACCTTCCTCCTCCCGCCCCTCCTCTCTCCCCCTCCTTTTCACCTTTCCCTTACCCTTACCCCCCTCCCTCCTCCCGCCCCCTTTAAATTCTCCCCCTCCCTTTTTGCCCCTTCCCCAAGGGCGGATTTAGGGGGGTTTGGGGGGGGGGGTTCGGGAACCCCCCCCCCCCGGTTTCCCCATTTTTTTTTAACATTAGCACTCGGAAAAACTGAGTAATAAAAAAATTGCTTAACGTCCACCAGAATTCACTATTTTGAAACAAAATTTACAAAAATGTTCTGATACATTCTATCGCATATCGATTTGATACCGTATCAATTGGCGTATTTGTGGATTCGTACAGACAATCGTGAAGTTTTTGTAATGTACGTCGCAGAGGGGTTTTCTGTTTATTATATTCCCGAAAATTAACATAACAAATACTATAATATGAACATCAAATAATTTGCAAAACATGTACGTGTGTCAAACAATCAATAAAAATGGTACGGGGATCGAAACCTACACGTTTCTGTCCTCAAATACCCGGTTTGAGTATTTTTGTCATCTACAAATTTTGTTAAAACATACTTTGAAATAAGCGGAAAAATGGGCAAATATCTAACATTGTATATAGCTCGAATATGCTCCCGGGGCCTATAATTAAGCATTCAATTTTTCAAAGCCAAAACCCAATGATACTCAACATTTTTTACTCGATATCGTACCAATGTTCTAAGTACATGTTACAGCAAGGACAAATCAACAAGCCAGGGGCGAAGCCAGGCGTACATTTGTACGCAAAAACGTCCACATCGTCTCGCGAAAAAAATAAAAAAGGAGAGCGCATCCCTCAGTTGCCAAAAAGAAGGGGGAGGCGGGTCTTTTGAAATAGTATTTAAGACACTACAGAAACCACCGATTTGAATGCATTTTTCGTAATTTTCTCGTGCTTTCATTACAACTCAGTACAACCATGCGCGGATCCAGAGGGGGACCGGGGGTCTGCATGGACCCCCCCCCCCTGAGAATTTCGGAGGTGGGGTCCAGCTTTGGCCCATTTCTAATTGAAATGGGTCTAAAATGCATGAAAGGGCTTTGAAACCTAAAATTTCGGCTCGCTTCGCTCGCCATTTACAAATACAACACTATTTTTTCTGCAAAATTCCTTAATTATTATCAATTGTTCATACTAAGTAATTTTATATAATTGTCTTGGGTCTCAGGAACTCATATTTTCAAGCAGTCCCTTACTTCATAGGATGTAACCTCCTTCATCTTTTTCAAGGTTTTGTCATTTTAAGATGTCTGATTATTTGGAAATTGACACATCTCTTATCTATTTATTCTCATGAAATTCGCTCCGCTCGCCGATATAAGGAGTGAAATATTCAATGTTATAAATAATCATCTTCGAATCAAGACAAATTAATATTTCATATCTAAAAAAATTTCTGGCTCGCTACGCTCGCCAATTCTTCATGAAAATAAACGTGAAAGGAAAGCTAACAAAATTGCCCCCTCCCCATCATGTGCACCGATATATATGTACCTACATGATAGGTAGATTTCCTTAAATTCTGGACCCCCTCTGACCAAAAATGCTGTATCCGCGCATGATACAACGATCGCTAACAAAGTGCGAGCGGTCGATTGGAAAGACTTTATGTATAGGATAAAGACCGAGTTGAGGTCTGTATGAAGGTTAGATGCCCGAGGAGAGAACAGGGTGGTGTTTAAAGACCGAGAGAACAGGGTGGTGTTTAAAGACCGAGACCGAAGGCCTCTCTGAGGCCGAAGGCCTCTCCGAGGGCATCTAACCTTCATACAATGCAAGAATTCTTCAAAGTTTAGCTCAAGCGCATGTATGTATGACTACTTCAAGTCAGCCGAATATCCTCTTCAAGAGCCTTTGTTGAACAATGCAAGAACTCCTCAAAGTTTAGCTCAAGCGCATGTTAGTATGACTAATTCAAGTCAGTCGAATATCCTCTTCGAGAGCCTTTGTTGAACAATGCAAGAACTCCTCAAAGTTTAGCTCAAGCGCATGTTAGTATGACTAATTCAAGTCAGTCGAATATCCTCTTCGAGAGCCTTTGTTGAACAATGCAAGAATTCTCCAAAGTTTAGCTCAAGCGCATGTATGTATGACTAATTCAAGTCAGCCGAATGTCCTCTTAGAGAGCCTTTGTTGAACAATGCAAGAATTCTTCAAAGTTTAGTTCAAGCGCATGTATGTATGACTAATTAATACAAGTCAGCCGAATGTCCTCTTAGAGAGCCTTTGTTGAACAATGCAAGAACTCCTCAAAGTTTAGCTCAAGCGCATGTATGTACAGTATGGTGCAGGTGGAATTTGGATTTCTTAAAAATCCCAGTGGGCAATCCACCTGAAATCACAGTGGGCGATTCAGGTGGAAATTTACCTGTGTTTTTCACCTGTCCACTCTCAGAGTGATTTTATTACCCCCTATCTACTTCAAGTTATCCTCTGTCTCATATGGTCTTCACACCTTTGCTCCTACTAGGCCTTTGATGTTACATAATATTGATTCTTACCTGATTTACCTGTATTTATGAGTATTTAATATGAATTGAGGATTTTTTCATACTTCAAAGAAAAAAATAAATAAATAAATAGATAAATAAAGAAAGAAAGAAAGAAAGAAAGAAAGAAAGAAAGAAAGAAAGAAAGAAAGAAGAATTTTTAAAAATGCCAAAGAAAAAAATAACAAAGAACGAAAAATAACAATGAAGAAACAAAATAAATAATAAATCAATTATCATACATAAGAGAATGAAAGAACCAAAGAAAAAAAAATATTCAAAAGAGTAGATAAATCAATAAGAAAGAAGAAAAAATTTAAATAAAGAAATGAATAAATTATAAATAAATTATAAATAAATAAATAAATAATAAATGAAGGAATAGAAAATTTAAAAAAAGCAAATAAGTAAATAAATCGAATAACTGCACTTATTTCCGAAGATTTCTACGATTGAACTTTTTTTAATCAATTTGATAAAATTAAACAGATAAATAAATTAATAATCTTAAAAAACCCACATTATTTTCAAATCCAACCCCCTCTAATAGTCTGTAAAGATTGATGAGTGGAGACAAAAAAAAACGAAGATACAAACTAAAAAAATCAAACAAATAACAAAAAAAGAAGGTAAAAAAACGAAAAAAAAAAAAAAAAAAACCCCGAAAAAAATAAAAAAAGAAAAAAAGACCCCCCCCCCCGACAAAAAAACCTGTTGATTACTATCCATGTGTTACGTGTATGTGTACCTTTGTTTTGTTGCTATTCATACCCTCAATCTTTTATTATGTGCACTCAGCCGTGATCGCATTTGTTTCATTGATCTTCTCTGATCATCTTTTCATGTGTTGTCCTTTTTATTATGCTCACTGAGTAAGGGGGAAATGGGGGGGGGGGGGGGGGGGGGGGGGGGGGCTACGGAGACGAGGTATCATAGATTGGTCACAGACCCTTGCCTTAGCAGAAACCCTATGTATTACAATTTGTTTCTGTAAATTGTATGCTTTGAATATTCCCACGAAATATGTTTAACTAAAAATTAGACTTGCAGAGGAAAGAATTTGTTGCCAAACTATGATACGGGTGTCACCCTTGATGCGGGTACGGCATGCTTGTACACTCCGTTTTTGAAGTTAAATACATCTATATTCAAATGCATGAAAAGAACGTACGTTTCTCTATTAATATCTTTAATTTGAATGATAGTATATAACATTCATACAAAGCATCTGTCACGTACAAGTATTAGCTTTTACAAAAAGCTTGCCGTCAGTTAGCTGACTTTATATTCTAGTAAAAAAAATAAATCGGATCCGCATAATGCATTGTTATTACGTACTCTTGTAGTCACCTGTCTCTTCGCACGCGTTAGCAAAGTAAGAGCAGGCAACTCCAGTCTAGTATTTCTTTTCCGTTTTTTAAAGCCCGGTACACACGGTAAGATTTGTCTTATAAGACTTGTATTATAATACAGAATCTTACCGTGTGTACACCCTTAATACACTGTATTATAAGATTTTCAAAACATATAAGACTGTATTAGCGATAGAGCACTGCTCTATCCTTAATACAAGTCTTATAAGATTTTTTTTATCTCTGGCTAATGAAATTGCTCTGTCCTCATTATTCATCAATATTTGTAACTAAAAATATTTATACATGGAAAACCCCAAAATACATGTGCTTCCATGATGGTCAAATTCCCAAATTAGACATGGAAGAATAAATTTTGATTGATTTTACATTTTCGGAAGTGGAAGGGGAATTATGGAATCCTTCGCGGGAAGTGTTTCACCAAAAATATTCAAGTGGTAGGGCTCTGGTTAGATTTTCTGTTACTTTTAGGGGCGATTTCGTTAGGAGTCCATGATGGACACTAAATGCTTCTCTCCACTTCGTGCATGGCATTGCCCAGTATCTACTTTTAATCTTTTCCTGTTTGAGTCAATTTCTTTCTCGCTTGTAAAACATGTTGTTGCAATAACTTGTCTCTTAATGGGATATTTTAGCGGGAGAAAACCACGTGGAGTAGACTATTTGTTGACAGTCTTATAAGATTCGTATTACCGTGTGTACGGTAGAGTCTTATGAGACATAAAATCTTATAATACAAGTCTTATAAGACTAGTCTTACCGTGTGTACCGGGCTTTATTCCGACTCAAGCAACGGAAAGTTCCGAGGATGTGCGATTCTTCTAGGACGTATCGCTACAAGGACTTTTCGATGCATCTCTTGGAAGAAAATGCATTGCTACGATATGACTTTTAATTGTTAGGTCACCTAGACTCTTGAGCCGACCTGGTGAAAGAATCGTATGTACAGAGATTGAATAACCTAGACGAATATTTGCATATTTTTGCAATTGTCGACCAATCATATTGCCAAAATGTATTCTTTCCGTGCAAATAGGTCACGAATGACTACAGTATACCGTCAGTCATGACTGACGGTAATGAAAGAAATCAAGTGCATTCAAAAAGGTAAAACATGAACACACAATAGACGAAATTCATATGGCAAAATAGCGCTCAATTTATTCATATATGCAAATGTATTCATATGACGATTATATTACGTCATATACCTATGTTTGAAACGCGCCAAATCTCAAACAAGAATGACCCGACATGCCAGGAAAAGCAATACATTTTAAATGCATCAGATCAAATAAATGCAAAGAGCAGAATGCGCCCGTAGCAAAATAAAACTGTTTTTAATCTATTTAAGCTTATTTATTACCAAAAAAATTACCCACTCTATGTATGAACACAAGATTATCTTTATCCTGTCAAAGCCGATAAAGTGAATCCATCAATATGACAGGCCTATTTCTCAAAATATCGATTTTTCAACCCAAAAGTGACAGAACTTAATTTCATTTTATTATTCTCAAGTTGACAAAATCCGGAATTTGATATCGCGATCTATCCGAAACCATGTGGACAAATACACAGCTCCTAAGATTTCCTACTGATAAACAAAGTTAAAGTGCGGCTAGTGACAAGTTTTGGATTTTCTTAACATTGGGGGTATGGGCAGTATCGCCTCGAATTTTCATCTCAAAAATGACAGAAGTAAAAATTCGTTAATTTATCAAAGATGTGGATTTATAAATTCAGATTGTTGTAGAGTTTCTTCCTATATGTGGACAAATTTGATTGGTGTCATGAAATCGTGAGTATTCTCAATTTATTATTTGCTCCCCATAGACTCCTATAGTAAGAATATGAAGCCTACGGAATCCAATATGGCCGCTATGCAAATTAGGAAATTGAGCGCTATTTTGCCATATGTACGCTTGAGGGCTTTGAATATATATTTGACACATGAAAACAAATAAATTCTTCACACAAAGTATATTCTAAGCTCATTAGAATAGCATCAACATTTTGCTATTGTGACACAGTCCCTTCAAAATGCGGTGTCCGAAGTGCGAAAGTCCGCGAACATGAAAAATGTCTAATAAGTCTTCTTTATAAAGTACCACTCCTGAGTCATTCTTCTTCCTGTCCCATTATATTTCTTTTCCAAATCTTCTACAAAGTTCCAATATACCTCTCGTTTCGGATCTTCTATCAATAGCCAAAATTTGCTCTCCGCATCCATTTTACGAAGTTCCTCTTTCCGGTTCCGATTAAAATGCCGCTTTTCGTTAATTTCGAATACAATTTGCAAGAAAATGTCCTTTTCTCGTTTTTTGAGACACTTGTCAACGTCTTCTCTTCTCTTTCTGATTGGGCACTTCGCTCTACGTGGTTTTTCCAAATAATGAAATCCTCTGTGAACCAGGAAACCATCGGTGAGTACTAAAAATCGGAACCCCGCCATCCACACCTCGCTAACCTGAAGGAACAACGATAATAGATTATTCATGAGATCATCATAAATATTGTATTTACATGTACATGTATATATGTAAAATTAATATATATTTTCTAATGTAAGTTTTGATTGTCTCATGAGGAAGGAGCCGTTGAGCTCCGAAAATTTGAGGTAAATTTATTTAGTGTCGTGAGTCTCTCACACCATTTTTGTGCTATCTAAATATATTTTCTATTTATATAGTTTTGATTTTCTCTTATGGTTGCTTTCCTTCGCATTTATTTTGGTAGGGGACATCCTGGCTAGATAGCTAGAATTGATGATTTTGAAAATTAAGTGAAAATAAGCACTTATAAATTCCCGGAATTTTGGTTTCTGCTCACCCTTACCCAAAAGCAACACAGATGAATATGTAAATGGATATAAAAAAGGGGGAGGGGGCTTGCGTAATACAGATCATGCTCTGCCAGCTGTAGCGAGCTCATACATGTTCTCACCGAGGAGTTCGACTGACATTCAGAGAGGACAGGCGGTCGGGACCCTGTCCCCTCTAAAGAGGTTTGGACAGGGCCCTTCATGGAATCCCGTCGTCACAGTCAGTCAGAGTGTAATTCTTAAGAATGCGCGGGAACACGACTGTAGATTGGTCATGTACCAAGCCTAGTGTTTGTCTTGTGACATAACAATCATATCTTGAAGAATCAATTCTCTTCAAAAGGGAGATGGGATTCCCCCTCCCCCTTTCCCATAGGTATGTAGATCCGTGTAGATCAGCGCGTGTTTTCGTTAACTTATATTGCTGTTTGACTGGAGTATTGCCATGCCAGGGACCACCTTCTTTTCATGTGTATGAAACTAAAAGTATGAAACGAAAATTTTCATATGAATATTTTTCTATATTCTTAAGTTTACATGTACTCATTCAGTGGCGCCAGACGTAGTTGGAGGCGAATTTCACTGGGCAATAACCTCACAAACGAATTATGATTATGACATCATACTTCATAATTATATGCAATCTTTCTCGTTGACAAATAAGAATTTGATCACGTTGAAGACGAATAACGTACCTTAAGGCCAAGTCTCTTGACGGGGTAAACAGGGTGAAAGGGAGGGGAAGGGGCGGGAGAAGGGAGAGAGGGGGAAGGGAGAAGGGAGGGAAGGGGGAGGGGAGGGAGAAGGGTGGAAAGGGGCGGGAGGAGGGAGGTAGGAGTGGAAGGGGGAGCTAGGAAAGGATAAAAGGGAGGAGAGGAAGAAGGGAGAGAGGAGGTAAGGGGGCGGGAATGGGGGGGGGGGGGTGGGGAAACACCCCCTATCCACCCCAACTATTAGTAGACTTTATCACTTAGGCCAAAAAAGTATATTGTCTTTTTCGCTCACGAGGTAAGAAAATATAGGGTAGGTGGGCAATAGTTTTTTTTTGTCATTTTTTTCTATTAACGTAGAAATTGTTGGAAAAGTGACATCACTTCTGCTTCATTTCAGTAGCTCTTTGTAATAATCAAGTTAAGAAATTAAGAATTGACACTTGAATAGGGAATAATAGAACCGTTTCAAATGATTAAGTCCCAGGTGACACGGATGTTTGTCAAGTGTATTAATTACTTCTTTCCAGCTATGTCACCTGAAAGAAGCTTTGCTTTGGCACTTTATCAATTTGTAATCATAAATATTATTTGGCTATTTCGGAAATTTGTCATTTCATTCAAAAAACATTGTCGAAATTAAAGCATCTTTGCACCATCCCTCCAATGCTTTGAACATAGATTTTATTTGGATATGCTACTGAATCGATCCTATAGGACATTTGGAGACGCGCACTCTCTGCAAAGTAAATGCACAAATTTGAATTCTAAAAATGAAATGAATTTTGGCAGCTTATAAAAAACACTTTCGATGCAAGCATCACTGATGAGGATTTCGATACAAGTGTCTGGTGCATATAAATTGGTTTGAGATTTTTTTTCAGGAAGGTATATAGTTGGAACCCTTCCGTATTATTATAAAATGCAGTCATGGTATAAAAAGAAACTTACTACTAAAACCTACAGTATAAGGACAAAAAAGCTTAGGACCGGTAGCCCAAAATTGGGTAAGGACATGTAGGGTATATATTAGTTTTTGGCCTTATGTGCTATTAAGAAAGCACATCCCGTTACATATTGATTCCATACGCTGTTTCACCAATTCCGTCTTTTCGATTTTACATGCCTACGTTCGATTTGTGCAGGTATATGGCGTAAAAGCACTGTGATGTCATTAAATTCCTATGAAAACGTCATATTTTTAACCCTGTTTCCCTGAATTTCAGGCTGGTTTCCACTAAAATTAATGACGTCATAATGCGTCATACCTGCACAAATGGGAAGTAACTCTGTATTTCGAAAAGACCGAATAGGACAATTCGTGAGTGAAATAATACGGAAGTGTTCCAACTCGATACCTTCTTGAAGAAAATTTCAAACCAATTTTAATTCACCATATACGTATTTCGGGCATTAAATCCTCATCAGTGATGCTTCCAGCTGAAGTAATTTTTAGACACAGCCAAAATTCATTTTAATAGCGCCCTCTGGTTATATATTATTTAAAATTAAGTTTATGCAATTTGCAGAGAGTGCGTGGCTCCAAATTTCCTGTAGAGTCGATTCAGTAGCATATCCAGGAGGGATGGTGCTAAGGTGTTAACCTCCTTTAATTTCGATTTTCCGATGTCAGACACAAATCTAATATCAGACACCAGAATTCATGATTAATAGACATACACTACTTTGAAAATACAATACAATACAAAATTACTAAAATAAAAGAAACAAAAGGAAATCCTAATGGTGATGAGATAAGATGTCTGGGAAGACTAAGCATCATTATCTTAGATAGATAGGCTACTGTCCCAACAATATTTTGAGCCGTCCTCTCCTAATATATTGAAAAAAGTAAAAGCTATAAATGTTCTTGCTTTTTGTTTCATATCACTAAAATCAGTGAAAAAAAAACTATTTCAGCATTATTCTCTCTAAAGGAAGTATAAGGTATACCAGAGAAGAAATACAAAGCGCAGTTCAGGAGTCCTAAGTTATAATTTGGTGCTCTATTGTGAGTGCTGTTGAGATTATCGTCAGGATCTTCTTTAACTCATTTGTGTCACACTTATGCCCTTTGCCGTGTGGAGCTCGTAAAAAAGTTCCCAGCGAGGGGTTTGACAGTAAGTGTTTTGAATATACTTCCCTGACATTGTCGCCATAGCACTGTCTTTATAGACATAACGTCAGACAGTGCATGAATTTTATATATTTTCATTTCAATGCTTCATAAACATCGACGAAGGGTGTGGCTAGCCAACAGGGGATGCTTACTCCTCCCGGGTACCTGGTCCCACCTCTAGCTTGCTAGGGTTCCGTCGATGTTTAATTTTGTGCTCTATTGTGAGTGCTGTTGATATTATCGTCAGGATCTTCCCGGGCACCTTGTCCCACCTCTAGCGTGCTCTATTGTGAGTGCTGTTGAGATTATCGTCAGGATCTTCTTTAACTCATTTGTGTCACACTTATGCCCTTAATTTGCCGTGTGGAGCTTGTACAAAAGTTCCCCGCGAGGGGTTTGACAGTAAGTGTTTTGAATATACTTCCCTGGCATTGTCGCCATAGCACTTTCTATATAGACATAACGTCATACAGTGCATGAATTTTATATATTTTCATTTCAATGCTCATAAACATCGACGGCGGGTGTGGCTAGCCAACAGGAGATGCTTACTCCTCCCGGGTACCTGGTCCCACCTCTAGCTTGCTAGGGTTCCGTCGATGTTTAATTTTGTGCTCTATTGTGAGTGCTGTTGATATTATCGTCAGGATCTTCTTTAACTCATTATAAAATTGAAATTGTGTGTACCTGACTAGTTCTGTCATAACCTCTTCCGAAGAACGTTTCATTGTATGGAATGAATCGGTCAGCTCTCACTATGTAGTAGGGTTCATAATTGTAAAATTTGGACTCAATATCATACGCTGTCATTGCCTTTGTCTTCAGGTATTTCCATTTCCGATAATTTGTGTTAAACTGGCACTTCCAGCATGCCTTACAGTAGAACGATCGGACTTCTCTATTCAAAGATCTTCGTATCAGGTCAAGTTTGGTCCTGGGAATATCATCATTGTGGTGTTTGTATTCAAAAGCTGGCACAATGAAAATGGATGATTCCAAGATCTGATTATCGAGAGTTTCAGCATATTTCAAGAATTCATCATGAAGATTACTCGAAGGCAACATATCTATGTCCATGTGAAAGATATAGCCATTCCCATCTGTCGGTGTTGCCAAATTTCTGAGTAAATTGTGCGGGTAAGTCATTCTTTTTAGTAGCCTCATGTACATTGGTCTATCTTTCAATCTGGCACTAAATGCATCACAATCAATCTTCGTTAAAAGAAGGGTCATACTCTCTGGATATATCAGATGGAATGTTGTTCTCGCCCTTACGTGTTTATAACATTGATGATAATATTTGACTAGTCTGATAAATTCCACATCATTTCTATCAATAAACACTGCAATTGATACAGGGCCATCCCAACTTGCTGCAATAGATTCCACAAAATGTAGATTTTCAATAGAACAGTGAGATATCAAAGTTACGGTTTCTTGTCCTTTTAGTCCTTCTCGTTCAATGTCTTCAGAATATTCAGACTTGAGAACATCCTTTCGGCGGATAAATGGTATATCGCCAGCTTCAGTACTAATTTTAAACTTCGAAACCATATTCATCGCTTTGGAGGATATATCCGTTTCTGCCAATGACTCGCATGTTACAATACATGCTAGTACGACTAAGGAAACTAGTGTTGTTGACGACATCATTTCTTCTTTTTCAATCAGTAAATTGACGAAATATTTGACGTTTCGTTTGAAACAGGAACTCATTTATTTCTACACATTTTTAATTGCGTTTTTCACTAGAAAGCATCCTTATTTAACTTCAGTGAGCTGCCTGTTACAATAAGTTTTGATCAAATATACAAGTATACATTATTCATTATGTTCATATCTAATGATACGCCTCTAATATTGTCCGCCAGTCAGATGTTAAGCAATCACACACATTCATTATCAACACATACCACTCTTTGTATGAAAAAGCTGCCTAACCTAGGTATATGGTAAGTGCCCAGAGTTTAAAGTTCACATTAATGGTAGAAACTGCAAGTTTGGTTTTCTATCATTCAGTCAGAAAACTGAGATGATATCGATTATTCTACGTCATGTATGCAATTTTGGATTATTTTGATAAGTTAATGGCTACTGACTACATGGGTATATACATGTATGATCAAGACTCTTGCAGCACCCACAGCAACCCCCCCCCCACACACAACTAAACACTCCAAGCGAAACACAAAGTAGACGTACACAACGCGAGACGCAAAAGGTACAAGGAACACCAAACACGACATCAAAACACCAAACACAAAAGACTACACATAAACCAACGAGACAAATGAGCAATGCCGAATTAGGCAGGCCATCTGTCACGTTATTACGTAGCTGAACCCTCCCACTTTTCCTGTTACCCATTAAGTCTCGCAGAACGCACAGTTGTGGTTTGTAATCACTGTAACATGACTACACAACTTGAAAGCAAAAGTCAGTTTCCAAGCAACACTCAGAGGAATTTGTAAATAGATAAAAAAGGGCCTTCGAGAAACCGCCTTTGCTCGTGCACATAATCGTTCGCAGAGCTTCGAAATTGATTCGGCTATCATACAATCTCATTTCATGTGTTCATGTAGCGTCTTGCAAATATTGAGCTCATTGCATCAATGGTTTAATAAAAAAGGAGGAGATCTCCAACAACACTCGGTTGCAGCATCCACAGCAAAATCCGAAAACACCCAATGCAAAACACAGAACAGACACCCACAAAAGGAGACACAAAGGGACAAGGAACATCAAATTACACCATAGAAACATAAAACACAAAAGACCACACATAAACCAACGAGACCAACTCACACCAGAGAAAAATGAAACACTGAAGACCGCATCTTTGGATCTACAATAATTATGTTCAAGTTCAGTAAGTCCCCAGCAAATACGGCTATATAGGTTCCATGTGGGCAAAATCTGGGCAAATTGCCCATCTTAGATCCATATGGGCCCCTTATTGGATTTTAAGACATGTATGTACCCATTTAGTTTCTGTCCTATCCGTAAGTTGGTCAGACTTCTCGGGTGATTGATCTTGAGCTAGCTTCAGCCAGCAGAGCACAGACTATTATATACATGCCATAGAATTTTTAGATCAATTGACACAGAATCTGTGTTTTTATCTCGTTTTTGATGTCAAATTACAGTGAGAAGTTTTATGTTTATACAACAGATTTGCTTCTATGGAGGCCTCTGTGTATCCGGATAAGCAAGCGGGTTGTGCGCACGTTATTCGGATAACCACACCATTTGCTCATAGCAGATGGACGGCCTAAGTCAGCGCCGGATGCATATTGGTCTCCTTCCTTTTATGTGTTGTCATTAATGTTTGTACAGTATATTTTGTGAAAACCGGATCTTCTGTACTCCGGTATCTTGTCTACATCGGTCATTTCATACGGTCCCGTGCAATTCTCCGTAACGTTTAATAGTAAAATCTTTTGTGTATTCCGTATCTTGTCTATTCCGTACTTCGGCCGTCAATTAGGGTACCAATCACACTAATTAGGGTTAATTGATCACCTGTATACCGGCCTTATATAAACATCTATTCATGTGTGATTTGGTCAACGGTAATTATACTTTCGGCAACGTACTTTTCATAACAAAGAATTCAAATCTATTTAGTGTACAAAGGTAATCATGGTGAAGTATGCCGAGAATAAATCATGATCATGTATATCCATCTTCAAAACGACAAAGAAAAGAGTTAAATGTCTTTTTGTATTGACGATTAGGAAAAAGTACTATGAGTTCTGTAAGAATTCACGACATCGGAGCAACTGCTGTTAGTAAAACAATATTAAAGAGGACGAATTTTTATCGTGAGCAATGTAACAACTCAATTTTGAACAAGTCCGTGTTAAAAAGATTATAATAAATGGGCCGATTATGAAAGAAATACATCTAAACTCAGATATATGCGGACTTTAAGGCTTCGACTGGTCGGCTTGAAAGTTGGAAAAACCCGTTTTAGTATCATTTGTGTCGATGTAGATAAAAAAGGATGCAAAGTTGAAAGAAATTTTGATGGATAAAATTGATTGATATCAAGGTTTAAATATATTAAATTGTAATGAGACTAGTTTGAAATTATTTTTTGGTGCGTTACCGGACGCGGACAGGTAACTGTTACGTTTGCATGTAGCTTCACGGGAGAAAAATTAAAGCCCCTTGTGACAGGAAAAGCGGCCCGATCTCCGTTTAAAAATTATATTATAGAGAATAACATCAGCAAAACTCAGACTACCCTTGATTGATTTTTTTTAAACGTAGACAGGGATGTATATTTTATATACGTCCCTGACGAAGACAATGATATGAAATCAGTTTAGATAAGGTATCAATTTGTATTCTCTATTGATATATATATATATACGATAAATTCGTATTTATTCTGGGTCCTGTGTATCATTTTTCTGTATATCGGATCTTGTCTAAACCGGCCGATTCAATCGGAACGAATGAAAGCCGGTTTACACAGATTATACTGTACGTCTTTTACGATTGTTTTGTATGCTGTTCTATTCAATATTGCGTCTTTTTTGCGGTTTGTAGTTTTATCTGTTGTCATTTATGCGTCAGTTTCTTATTGGTTTGTTTCGCTGGGTGTGTGCAGGGTGGTCATGCTGGAAATCCTTCCCTTTTCTTTACTGACACATTTTTTTTAAAAGAAGAGAATATTCAAATGAAGCCAGTTTCTGGAATCCATTTCATCCTTAAATTAATCACGTTGATTTTTGCAAAATCATTTTGCTGAAATGGGTCCCATATGAGCCCCATACAGCAGTTGTCGGTAATAATGCAATGCAAGTTTCAATTTTATCGAATTCATGATTTTCATTTACATAAATTCTTCTAGGATTGCTTTCAAATGATTATAAGTATTTTGTCCATACATAATTGATGAATGATTTTCAATTTTTATATAGAATTGTCTACTTTAAATTAAAAGTATTTCAAAAAATATGCATTACATTTCTTGATTCACCATGAAATAAACAAATATAGTGTATTTAACGTATCCAGTGTATAAATGGAGATCTCGCGGACGTCTCGTCCATTTAAAAAATGTAAAAATTATCTCGGTAATCTTCGGCAGTGTCTCGATAGTTTCCGTGGATTGAGCGAAGGTTGGCATACTGACCTTTGATGATAGAAACCATTGTTTTTGTTAACGTTGTATTACATTTCTAGGTATATTTAGGTAAAAGTAGTCAATGATTCTAACTATATAATACACTTGATATTCATTTATAAAACGGATACCTTAATTAAAATATTTACTTGTTTGAAGTCATAAACAAATTGTATTTATTCAATTCAGATTCCTTATTTTGAATCTACATGAGTAGGCATACGAGGAGGATAATGAAATGAACTCTGTTTTCCTCTTAAATAAAGGTAACAAATTCCATTGGTACAATACAAATGGGTTTGACCATATATGGCCCATATGGGACTATGAGGGCTGATTGATATGTTGTGAGTCTCGTATTGAACGATTTGAATTTTATCAGATATTTTGCATTATTTTTCTACATAAACCCCATCTGTATCTCTATTGAATTTGAATACGTTTAAAACCCATGCAATTTTGCAACCGGTGTTTAAGGGCCTCAATACCACTTTTTAAATACTCCTTATCTTGACTGGTCAAAAAGCCATCAACTGCAAGTAGAACGACATCATCGGACTGAAAGTGGGTGCCAGAAATAGCTGCTTTCAGTTTTGAAAATAGATGAAAGTCTGGTGGAGCAAGATCAGGTGAATGAGGCGGATGCTCAATCAAATAAAATCCAAAATCATGAATGGCAGCCATGGCAATGACAGACTTGTGAACAGGGGCATTGCCCTGATGGAACAACACACCTTTAACTAGTGAGCATTCCGCAACGCTTAAGTTTAATATCTTCCCGTAACTGTGTCAGAAGTGAAGCATAGTATGTGCCATTAATTGTTAGGAGATAATCTATCGACAGAATACCTTCTGCATCCCAGAAAACTAAGGCTCACTTCATATCAATCACCCCCGTATAAATACACTGGATCTAGGACCAATATGTTACCCATGAAAGGCCAAATATTACAAGTATGGATACGCCCACATGTGACCCTTATAGTTCGATGTTGCCAGTCCCAGCTCAACCCCATATGGGTTGAACATGGCATACTTTTAAAGTATCATAACTAGTAACAGGGTTTTAAATTCTCAAGAATTGTATAAATTACCCGATTTGTCTCCTTGAAGAAACATATACAGCAATTTCCGAACTAGATCTATCTTTCTTGATTTTCTAATGATTAGTTTGCCTTCCGGACGGTCAAACACTCAAATACCCATATTTTTTACCCCTTGGCCTTTATCAAGTGTAAAAAAAACGACAATGTATATCAAGACTAAGTATAATCTATATATAAAATTCTTAAGGGCCTAATTTTCTATCTTTGGAATATTTAGATAAATTGGTAGAGAAATGGCAGCCACTAATGGAATTTCTAATTAAGAATGGGATTTTCTACCAATCTATATAGATATTCCCTCTGGAAAATATATTTGAAGTGTTTGTGTTTTATTTGTATCATCCCTTCCCTCTGGAAGAAATATTTTAGTCTCATACTTTCATTGTTTTGACACGGTTGGTACGGGTCTTGCAATTTTCCCATATAAATATCCTTAGGAATATTCTGAAGCTAATGAGTTAAAGAATATCCTGACGAAAATCTCAGCGACACTCTTAATAGAGCACCAAATTTAGCGTGTCAAGTGATTCAATACTTGTTTGAATAAGTACAGTAGAATTGTTGTACACCTGCGAATCTTGTGTACTACAAGTAGTGTGTATTGAATGATGTGTTTTAGTATGGTATCTAGTACTTACAGATGATCCTTGTGATGGACATGTAAACAAGTTCACATTCTCACTATTTCCGTATGCATCTTTACACTTAAGTTTGTTAGTCAATACATCAACATTACACACATTTTACCGCCATTTTCCAACATTCTACAATTTCATGTGTTTCGGTTCAATGACAAATATGGATAATGACCATATCCCAATACATAGTACAAAATCGATAATTCAGAAAATCATAAACCGAAGGGATACAAAATCAGGATAAACAGAAGAACCAAAGCACACAAAGAAAAACCTCCACCATATGAAAAGAAGCGAACTCCCAATAGGGGAGTGAGACCAGGTGCCTAGCTATAGGAAGAGTCAGCATCTTCTGCCTAACCCTAACACCCGACGCTTCAATTCGGTCAAATCCGGTTACTTCTATTTCGGAAGATACAAGTATATTCGGTGGTTGGATGGTTAAGTTAACATCAGTTTCGTTTCTGCCGACGCGATTATTATGTCCAATGTCGGACACTAGTGACTGACCTTTTCTACCAATTGATCTACATTTTTCATGAAATTGATATCTGTTTTGAATATCATGAGAGAGAGAGAGAGAGAGAGAGAGAGAGAGAGAGAGAGAGAGAGAGAGAGAGCACTAGTATTCAGACGCCAATTTAGAATTATATGGAACAACAGTTTCAAACCTCTGTCTTTCTTTTTTTACCACCATTTTGATATATAATTATTCTAAACGATCTTATCACAATATTAAATGATCATGTCATAGTATAGTATGTATCTCGATCAGATTTATCTATTTGATAATACTATTATCGACTTGCGCATGCCCTTTGTCAGTGTTGTCTACAAAGTACCATTCCTGGCTTATTCTTCTCCAAGTTCCGTTATATTTCTTCTCTAACTCCTCTACAAAGTTCCAATACACCTCTCTGTTTGGATCATTCACAAGAAGCCAAGCTTTGCTCTCTGCGTCTACTGTACGTAGTTCCTCCTTCTGATTCCGATTAAAATGCCGCTTTTCGTTAATTTCGAATACAAGTTGCAAGAAAACATCCTTGTTTTGTTTTTTAGAACATCTGTCTTCGTCTTCCTTGTTCTTCCTGATTGGACAATTTACACCACGTGGTTTTTCCAAATCATGAAATCCTCTGTGAACCAGGAAACCATAGGTAAGTACTAAAAACCGGAACCCCGCCATCCACGCCTCACTAACCTGATGAAAAAAAGATAGAATGATAATATATTATCTGATTACTTAAGTATCATGATTACTTAAGTATAGTATTTTTCTTATATGTACATGCATGTTCCATTTTTGTACTTTTGATTACTCCCTCATAAGTGTTCCCTTTGCTGATGTAGAGTATCTTTGATTGAATTGGGCGATACAACCTTCTAATTTTGAGCATATTTTGTTAAAATAAGTATTTTTGACTAACTATTTTAGAAAGAAATTTATACACATATTTTGTTAAAATAACCATTTTTGACTTGTTCCGGAAAAGGTCATCGTAAACCTGAACCATCCTAGATCTAGAGGTAGATCCCTGCATGCTTTCATTACTTTGCTGTTTCACCGCCGATACTTCAAATGAGTATTTTCTTAAATGATGCTATTCAATTTGAAGACGTTTAACATTATTGTTATATGGAAGTGTTCGAAATCTATACCTTCTTGAAGAAAATTTCAAACCAATTTTAGTGCACCAGACACGTGTTTCAGTGGTACTTTAATAAATGCCGAAGTGATTTTGTGACACATCCAAATTATTTCAGTAGCGGCCTCTGGTTTTATATACACCCACACAAAGTTATGCAACACTGAAATTGTTTTTAATGCAAAATGCTAGTTTGATAAAAAATATTTGAGAATAATTTATCATGATATAGATCCGACCTTTGACGAAGACAATATTACTTAATTTAACATAATTGTATATGCAACTTATTTTAAATCGGGATCGAAATGGGACGTGTATGATTTTAAACAATTCAAGTTAGACATTAAGTTCATGGAATTGATTTATTTCGTAGAAATCGCTGTTCAGTATGGTTGCAATGAATCAAATTGTTAATCTGATGAAATTCTGATGAAATTCAAAACTGAATATGTATTAGAAATGCTGAGATAATGTGAGTTATCTCTTCAGAATTGGGAAAGTTCATGGAATTGATTTATTTCGTAGAAATCGCTGTTCAGTATGGTTGCAATGAATCAAATTGTTAATCTGATGAAATTCTGATGAAATTCAAAACTGAATATGTATTAGAAATGCTGAGATAATGTGAGTTATCTCTTCAGAATTGGGAGTAAATTTCTTTGAAAAATATATTGTGTCAAAAAGCGCGCTCATGAAACCGGAAGTGAGGTAAAGCGCCTACGTACCGGTGGAACTAATTTTATCATCAGACAAACATTGAGACTACGAATAAGATGTTTTGGGGTTGTATTTTTTATAACTATCGTTTTTATCAAAGAAGTAAAGTTTGACAACGATACCTTTATGGATGCTTTTTCTGTATTTTCTTTAAGATAGCACCTTTGTGACCACTATATTATTGGATTTTTTTTATTAAATCCTTGTTCGACCAATATCAATCTTCATGTAGGACAACCACCTGACAAAATGTCACTTCCGGTTAAGAGATGAATCCGTTGAATAGTTAAATTTTTCTTTTTTCTTTTTGGTAAAGCTTAAAAACCAGATGTGCATCCCTTTCGACCAAATTGCGGCATAACTTGGCTGAAAGTCATCACTAACATCTGTGAACTTGGAATATCGAGCAATTATGAGCAAAAATGTCTTTAACGGGAATTATCTGGAACTTATTATCAAGAGCGATTGAAAGAGGGTAGTTTGAATAAACCTCAACCGGAAGTCGACTGAAAGAATATAAAACTAAATTTTTGAAAGAAACCCGTATTAGATTTGTGACTCTTGAGCCTAATGTGGTTTATCTCTTTTTCAAGTACCTGTTACCTTTATTTTTCAATACTTCTCTTCGAACTTTATTCTACATTATTTTCCCTCAAAAATAGCTTCTTTTCATTTGAGGCTCTATCCAAGCCAAATGTTTCAATTTCGATATTATTTTCGCGTTACATGTAAACAAAAGGTGTAAAGTCATCTACAAAAGAATTGGTATTTGATATATTTTACGAAAATTTCTTTGTGCTATCGTTCAAACTTTAAGGACTCCGAAATATTTCGGTGTTTCTTAGCTTTTGTCTGTGTGTATATTTTGAATCTGACTTTGTGCTTTCAATTTACAGAGAGTGGGCAATCTGCAGGGTCATAGCAGTGTCATACTTAAATGAAATCTATGTCCGAAATAGCATTTGAGGGATGGTTTTAAGATCTTAAACTCCTTTAATTTCGATGATATTTATGGATGAAATGACAAAGTTCCGAAATAGCAAAATAATATACATTTTGTATCTATAATGTCAAATTGATAACGTGTCAGAGCAAAGCTCCTTTCAGGCGACAGAGCTGGAAAGAAGTCATTATTACACTTTAAACATCCAGTCACGGGAATAAAGTGCTCATCACAACAAAAGGTAATATGTTTTATGATAATGATGCGGAAGGGTTCCAACTCCTAACCTACTTGAAGAAAATTTCAAACCAATTCTAATGCACAAGACACATGTTCGGGATACTAAATCCTCATCAGTGGTAGATTGACGTCAAATGACGAAGGGATTTTGTGACACAGCTATTTGTATTTCTATAGCGCCCTCTAGTTTTATTTTCTTAAATCTAAATTTGTGCATTCAATTTGCATAGATTGTATGGCTCCAAATTTTATTATCGGTTCTCTTGACTTACGTTTACCTGTTGCGGCGCCACCGCCGGACGGATACAGACAAAAAAACAAAACACTTGTAGGGAACCATGAGTTCTTTATCTATTCAAAGTTTATATTTAAAGTATTTTCAGTCGATCTTGAGTAGAAGAAGAAAAGGTAAAAAATGTTTACGGAAAGACGACGTAATACGGACACTTGGACATGACAATACCTTACTTAAAACCTTTGACTCAGGGGAGCTTTCGACCAAAACTACACAAAGCAACATTAACAAAAGAAAGTAAAGAGGAAAGATAGATAAATGAAATTAAGATAGAACCTGACTTATTCTGTCATAACCTCTTCCTAAAAACCTTTCATCGTACGGTATGAATCGGTCAGCCCTCACTATGTAGTATGGTTCATAATTGTAAAATTTCGACTCTATGTCGTACGTTGTCATTGTCTTTGTCTTCAGGTATTTCCATTTCCGATAATTTGTGTTAAACTGGCACTTCCAGCATGCCTTACTATAGAACGTTCGGATTTCTCTATTCACAGATCTTTGCATTAGTTCAAGTTTGGTCCTGGGTATATCATCAGTGTGATGTTTGTATTCAAAAGCTGGCACAATGAAAATGGAAGATTCCAAGATTCGATTATCGAGAGTTTCAGCATATTTCAAGAATTCTTCGTGGAGATTAAACGACGGAATCATATCTATGTCGATGTGAAAGACATATCCATTTCCATTTGTAGGTGTTGCCAAATTCCTGAGTGAATTATGTGGGTAAGACATTCCTTTCAGTGGTCTCATGTACATAGGACTTTCTTTCAATTTGGCACCAAATGCATCACAATTGATCTTCGTAAAACAAAGAGCCATACTTTCTGGATACATTAAATGAAAGGTTGTCTTCGCCCGAATGTGTTTAAAACATTGGTGATAATATTCAACCAGTCTCATAAATTCTACCTCATTTCTATCGATAAACACTGCGATTGATATAGGGCCATCCCAACTTGCAGCCAAAGTGTCCACAAAATGTAGATTTTCAATGGAACAATGAGATACCATAGTTATAAATCCTTGCCTTTTGGGTCCTTCTCTTTTAACTTTTCCAGAATATTCAGACTTGAAAACATCTTTTCTGCGGATAAATGATATTTCTCCATCTTCGGTACGCATCTCGAAATTCGAAACCTTCGTTTTGAAGAATGGATCTGCTTCTGATTCCACCAATACAACGCTTGCAACAATACTTGCAGATGTAATCAAGATAAACAGAAATATTGACCACATCATAGCTTTATTTTAATCAATTAATTATTTGACATTCCTTTTAAGACACAAAATCGCTTTTTAAGTTCTGCACGTTTTATTCTTTTTTACATTGGAAGGCATTCATACTTAAGTTTCCTGTGTTGCAAAACAATTTTGATCTTACATACAGGTATACACGTAGTTTATTTTCATATACAATGATGGTGTCTCATTTTTTACCAGTAAGGAGTTAAGCAATCGTACTTAGTAATTATGAGTACATTTCCGCTATATGTAGTATTTAGGTTAGTTGGTAAGTGCTCACAGTTGAAAGTGCAACGTTTACGTCACTGGTAGAATCCCTGTTAAACTAAATAAAGTAATATTTTCCAGTTATTCTCTCAGAAAGCCATATATCAGATATCGCAAAATTATGACTCGGTTGCATCACCAACAGCAGAACCCCAAAACCACTGCAAAACACAAAGCAGACACGCACAGAATGAGACGAAAATGGTACAATGAACGTCAAATCACATAGAAACATCAAACATAAATGACTACACATAAACGAACGAGACCAATGGGCAATCGGTACCGACTTAGGACGGCAATCTGCCACGTCAGAAGCAGACGGTGTGGTTATCCTGGTTTACCTGCGCACAACCCTCACACTTTTCCCATTACCCAGAGATGTCTCGAAGAGGGTTTAATTGTGGTATAAAACAACCTCCTCACTGTTAGATGACCACACACGCCTGTTGTTGCAAGCTCATGTATATCATCACCCGAGGAAACAGACTGACATTCAGATAGGACAGGTGGTCGAGTCCCTTTCTTCTCTAAAGAGGTCTGGACAGGGCTCGTCATGGAGTCCCGTCGTCACAGTCAGTCAGATCGCAGGTCTTAAGAATGCGCTGGTACAAGACTGTAGATCGGTCAAATATCAAGCCTAGGGTCCGTCTGGTGATATTAGGATCCTACCCACGGTATAAAAGGCGTTTGATGATTCTGACGGATTTTCGATGGTTATGCTGTCTACCTTCTTATCTTGTTAATCATGTCACCATGAAATACAGGTTGTGAAATACACAAAGTAATATATTCTGCTGCTTGTATGGATCCGAATTTCAAAAGAAACTGACAGTAATTCTATTAAAAATTCTAGAAAGTCTAGAAATTACTAGTTTGTGAAAGCGAAAACTTTGACCTAAAATTTGTAAATTTCTACTATGAAAATCCAAGACACCAGTACATGCTCTAGCATACCGTATGAGCTGTGAAATGTAGATACCATATGACGGTAATCAAGGAACATCACCGTCAAGCCAGGGACAATTTACTATGTTGAATCCAAATTTATTATCTTTTGTCTTACACACTTGTATGAATCTCTCCATTGATAATTTTGATATTTAGGTCCCAAAACGGTGTTTCTGTGTTTGTAACGTTTGCCTTGTTTAGAGTCAATTCTTGTTTTTGAATAACAATAATAATGACGTCATAAAATTTGTTATTGCAAAATGATGATATTTCTTGTGTTTATACATTTTGAATTTAGGTTTTGAATGGTTACAGCTATAAAAAGGAAAATGAACTGTCTAAGGAAAATGAATTCCTATATGTGACAATTTCGGTTTTCTGTCATAATGTCCAGATTAGTTTGTAAGCAGAAAGTATTGAAAGCGTTTAGATTTTTCTACATTTTCTGACTTATTTTGATATAGTTATGAAACTATAGGTAATGACTGTCTGACTAACATGGCCATACATGGGCAAACATTTACATTACCAATATAATCTCTATTTCATGTACATATTATGAGAGTGAATTTATATAACAAAACTCCTGGCTGCCTGTTTTGACTTTACGTTCAATTTTTTGATGTACGGAGAAATTACCAATGTCAAGATGCCTTCGGTGTTATATGAATACTTGATTTTTACCTTGCAGCGTTCATGGATGGGTAAATATTGGGCTTGTTTATGTACAATAATTCTTAGAATCGTATGTGATTCGTTGAATAAGCAAGTAGCAAACCAGAAATAAAGGTGGTCATTTCCTTCTTATTTTCGCCATTGAATGAATTGTCAAAATAAGAACAATACCACATACTGAATTAGTTATTTCATTATTCAGGAATTTTATAATTTTGACATCCGGAATTATACGGAATTTAATTCGCCATTGCCGTTATCCCGATAGGGAATGTTTAGTTCCTATGTTAATTACAAATATGTTAGCTTCTTTTGTGTTTAATTTACTCCATACATGAACATTTTAGACTCCTAAATACATGTACCCGAAACGTGCATGTCTGGTCCATGCTGCATATCTAGCTGCTTTTCAATGATGCTATTGAATTTATAGACGTTTAACATTATGAATTGGTGGTTATTGACTACCACTTATTTTTGACTATTTTGACAAATAATATTTTGCATTTTTCCTTTTTATCTCCCTGATCATTTCACTTTAAGAGTGCAGTATGAACAGCTCTTGATCTACCTAGTATTAATATCTGTCATTTAAACTGTTTTGGTATGATCCCCTCACCTATACATGTTCTTCTTATCACAAGACTTGTGCAGCATGCCCCCAATGATAAGAAGAAATATTATACAACGCGTGTACTGACTTTTCAAAGTTAAAATTCAAAATTATGTGTCAATCAACATCGAAGAAAATCATGCAACGTACAAACACACAAACAGACAAAGGATGGGCGTGGGTCGTTCTTGTTTGTAAGTTTGATTTTCATTTCATCGAATTCAAATATACAGAAATACATTAAATGTTGAAGGACAATCGGAATAGATTGATGAATAAATACACTAGCTAGAATTTACATTTCCAGTGTAAAGTACGCCTTCGAGGACAAGTTCCAACTATAACGATTTCCATCCAAGGACTACTCGACTTTCAGAGAAAAAAATTACATCCTCAGTTAAGGTTTATTAGGCGGCGATTGAAAATGAAACTGAGCAAGTTCACCGGCATTTATCCATTTGAATTCACGTTTGGTCGTGTTTTACAGAATATTTGATACTCCGGAAAAGATCATCCTCGACCATCCTTAACTATTTGACTCGTTCCATATTTGGTTGCTTCTGTAAAGCGGTGGTCACAACCCGCCTTACGTGCAAGTACGTGCTGTCTACATGCAAAAACGTAGGCAAACTTTGGGGATCCGAACGAATGTTTTAGCAAATTGGATACTCGTATCTTTACATTTTGCTTTTTTCATTTCATTAATTTTCTCTCGTTGTCATTGTTTATCAATTGTCGAACTTTTCCGATGTTTTCGGTTGAACAGTGTTCTTCTGACAAGCATAAAAGCCGAAATCAGATGTTTTAGTAAATTGCTGATTACAAAGCTAGGAGTGCATTTCACAGCCTTAAACTTTCACGATTTTCAATCGACCATCATCAAACTTTCCGATAAACACATTTACATTAACAAACTATAGTTTCATTTCGTTATTTCATCTTAAACTTGAATGTGAACATGTTAAACGTCTTCGTCAAATTCAATAGCATCTTTTAAGAACAGATACATTTTCAGCATGGACCAGACATGCATGTTTCGGGTACTAAACCCTCACCAGTGATCCTCAACCTAAACAATATAATATGGTCAAAGAGTATGAAAGTTATTATTTCAAAAAAATTACCGAAAGATGGGATATGATTTCAAAAATTCAGGTATAAGAAATTGAATCTTGCCATTTCATAGTACTTAAGCATATGTATATAACTCCATATTATTATCTTACAAGTCTACACCATTATCTGACATAAATATGTATTTTTTTTGTTAATTAGAGCCACTTTCTGTCATGTCATTATCATTATCATTTTACTACATATTATTATCTATTTCTATCCATTTTTGTAAGAAGACGTTCGTTTTTGTTAAAAAATCCGTTTTTAAATTTTACCAATTTTCCGTTTTCTCTGAAATTACATTTTTAACAACATGTCAAATTTGATGACCTACATTATATTACTTTGTTTTATATCGAATTTTGCCATGTTCACATGTTAGGGGTGTCGATTAAAATTTCACATTTATCGACTTTGTTATGCTACTTATACATGTATGTCTTTCAATAGATTTCAAGATTGTTTTCAATTTGGTAAACAAAAAGCAATCTCTGATGCTCCTGTTTTTATTGGTTCGAATATTTTTTAAGAGTTTATAACCTACTGTTGTTGCTCAACTCCTATCCCTTCCCAGCTTCTGCATTTCATCGGAAAAAATATTTTCCTTAAGGTTCAAAAGATAGCTAAAGTAGTTTCGATGTTAAGAAATTAGGGGATCTCCAACAATACTCGGTCGCAGCACCAACTGCAAAACACCAAAATGGAGTTCTGTCGTCACAGACTTGGTTCACCCCAAGTGAAAACACTGAGAAGGCACACACAACAAGAGACATAAGGAACATCAAACACGACATCAAACATCAAACACAAAAGACCACACATAAACCAACGAGACCCATGGGTAATCGGTGCCGACTTCGGACGGCCATCTGCTACTTTAGAGGCAGATGGTGTGGTTATCCGAATTACGTGCGCACAACCCTCCCACATTTCCGGTTACCCCAAGGTATCGAAGAACGCACAATTGTTGTGAAAAATAATCTCCTCACTGTAAGATGACCATACAAACAAGACAGCACAACGCAGGAGTTCAAGCAACACAGATGAATATGTAAATATATATAAAATAGGTGGAGCGTACGAAATGCAGTCCGTCCTCTGCTGGTTGTAGCGAACTCATGCATGTTATCACCGACTGACATTCAGAGAGGACAGGTGGTCGATGACCTGAGGTTTGGAAAGGGCCCGTCATGGAGTCCTGACTTCACAGACGGTCAGGTGCAAGTCTTACTGTCTCAAGAATGCGCTGTTACAAGGCTCTAATTAATTCAGTACCATGCAGAATGTCTGTCTTGTGACATTAGGATTTTATATTCACGGTATAAAAGGCGTTTGATGATTTTGACGCATTTTCGATGATTATGCAGTCTGTCTTTGATCCTTTTAATGTTGTTGAAGTATGTCACCATTAAATGCAGACTGTGAAATACTCAAAATTAACCAGCATGTAAGTGTACACTAGAACATGATTTTTCCTATTGATTCACGATAGAGAAAAAGAATTAAGCTAAGATTACAAAAATGTAAAAATGTGAGTCGAAGAAGTTGATATTTGTATAATTGTTAAAGTCATGATTAAAAAAGTACAAAAGAAGAAACAAACGATCAAAGAAGACAAAACTCATCAAAAGATCTTGGCATAATTGTATAATAATGAAATCCAATGGACTTCTTATAACTTATGTCACCATAAAGTATCACTCTTGTCATGAGTAATTACAATTGACTATGTACATGTATGGGACAAATATGAACGTTCTCTTACACTTTCTGTTAAGGTATATAAGTTTCAATAAGATGTATGGAAAATAGTTCTAAGTCTGTGGAAGTTCTTTTTAATCTTAGTCTTAGAACCCAAATTACAATGTGGTTCTGGTTTTGATTGATCGCTAGGAAACCCGATGTTAAATGCCTTCAAAAGACACTCGGTTGTACCACCCATAGCAAACCCCAAAACACCAAATGCGAAACACAGAGCAGACACGCACAGAACGAGACGCAAAAGGGACAAGGAACACCAGATCACATCATAGAAACACCAAACAGAAATAACTACACATAACCCATCGAAACCAGTAGGCAATCGCTGTCATAGACACATCAAACAGAAATAACTACACATAAACCAACGAGACCAATAGGCAATCGCTGCCGATTTAGTACGGCTATCTACATGTACCACGCCAGTACCAGACGGTGTGGTTATTCGGATTACATATGCACAACCCTTCCACTTTTCCGATTACCCAGAGATCTTGAAGAACGCACAATTGTGGTGGAATGCCTCTCATATGACATTCGTTAGATTCATGATAAAAGGACAGAAAACTCTATCATTGCTCGAAGCGTATGATACGAAAATTTTCCGTCATTTGTTTCGCAGAATACCTGCAAATAAAGAAAAAGAAAATGTCATTTGTTTTCATTAAATTATCAACCATGGTCTACTTCAATATAATCATTTCAAAATGTGTCGTCAAAGGGGACTCTACCAGAAATGATATTGGACACATTATACTGAGAACTCATGCAATAAGAATCATTGTCACAATTAAGACTTAATTATCTGTTGATGATTCCCTACTAAAGCGCTTTTCAAGTAAGGTACAGTGCATGAGTTTTATATATTGTTTTCAGTTCCGTGCTTAAACATCGACGGCGGGTGCGGCTAGCCAACAGGGGATGCTTACTCCTCCCGGGCACCTGGTCCCACCTCTAGCTTGCTAGGGGTCCGTCGATGCTTAATTTTGTGCTCTATTGTGAGTGCTGTTGAGATTATCGTCAGGATCTTCTTTAACTCATTTGTGTCACACTTATGCCCTTTGCCGTGTGGAGCTCGTAAAAAAGTTCCCCGCGAGGGGTTTGACAGTAAGTGTTTTGAATATATTTCCCTGACATTGTCGCCATAGCACTTTCTATATAGACACGACGTAAGACAGTGCATGAGTTTTATATATTGTTTTCAGTTCCGTGCTTAAACATCGACGGCGGGTGCGGCTAGCCAACAGGGGATGCTTACTCCTCCCGGGCACCTGGTCCCACCTCTAGCTTGCTAGGGGTCCGTCGATGCTTAATTTTGTGCTCTATTGTGAGTGCTGTTGAGATTATCGTCAGGATCTTCTTTAACTCATTTGATCAATCTACAGTCTTGTATCAACGCATTTTTAAGAATTGCACACTGACTGACTGTAACGAGAGTACTCTATGCTGATCCCTTTCCAAACCCTTTAGGGAAGACAGCGCCCCGACCAATTATCCTCGCTCGGATGATAACAAGCATGAGCTCGCTACAGTGGCAGAGGACGGGCTGTATTTCCTACGCCCTCTATTTTGATTACATATTCGTCTGTGTGTTGCTCGGACCCCTTCGGCATGCTGTCTTGTTTGTATGGTAATCTTATAGTCATTTATCACCACTATTGTGCGTTCTTCGAGACCTCTGGGTAACCGGAAAAGAGTGGAGGGTTGTGCACACGTAATCAGGATTACCACACCATCTGCTACTGGCATAACATATTCGTCCTATGTCGGCACCGGTTGGCAGTTGGTCTCGTTGGTTTATGGGTGGTCATTTAAGTTCGATGTTTCTGTGTTGATTTTGGTGTTCATTGTCCCTTTTTGCGTCTCTGTGCGTGTCATCTCTGTATTTTTCCATGGCTTGTTTTGCTGTTTTGCTGTTGGTGCTGCAACCGAGAGTTGTTGGAGATCCCCTCCTTCCTTCTAAAACATACACATTTTTCAAATTTGAAATATAATCATATTTGTTCTTATAACAAATTAGACTGAATTTCTGATTTAAAATTTAAAGTTTTATTTTCAGCTGCTTTTTTGGAAAATTTCTTCCTTAATGGTACCCACATCAGTTTTGGAATCTACTACAAGGAATTCCTGGAGTACTTTCAGACGTCTGCTTCCATGATATCATTTGCCCTTTCTGTTCAGACCATCTTCATCAGTATTGGATGTAAGTAAAATGTATTTATACGGTTACGTTGTAGACGTCTGCTTCAATGATATCATTTGCCCTTTCTGTTCAGACCATCTTCATCAGTATTGGATGTAAGTAAAGTATATTTATACGGTGACGTTGTAGGCGTCTGCTTCAGTGATATCATTTGCCCTTTCTGTTCAGACCATCGTTATCAGTATTGGATGTAAGTAAAGTGTATTTATACGGTGATGTTGTAGACGTCTGCTTCCATGATATCATTTGCCCTTTCTGTTCAGACAATCTTCATCAGTATTGGATGTAAATATTTATGTATATATGTTAAATTTCGTATCAGTGATAAAATTAAAGTATATCAATTATGGTAACCGTTATAAACACTGGATACTTCTTTTCATTGATGAATCAATGTCGATTCAAACTCGATTTTCTTGGTCCGATATATCTAAATGTATTTTGTTGAAAGTTTTCCTTTCAAGTCCCTCGTTCAATATTGATTTCCTATTCATTTTCAGCTTTGCTTGTCATGGGAATTGGACCGAAGTTTTGCTCGACCAGAGCATTTGTAATGTGCGGAGGGTTGACGGGATGTTTAGCGTATCTGCTGAATTCATTTGCACATTCTGCACAATTCTTGCTTTTGTCCCAAGGAGTCTTCTTTGGTTAGACAATTATGTATTAGTAACATATTTTCTGCATTTACTTCGTTAAGAACACTTTATCAAGCATATGAGTATTGCAGAAATCTCCAGCAAGGATCAAAGCGGAACACCACTAGTGGATGCCACATGGAAGAAACACTATACATACACATATAAGATAAATAAAGTTATCAGAGGTCATAAATGCATGGGACATCAAAAAGATGAGAAATGCAATAGTAGAATAGTAGTGTAATATTTCGGAGAAAAACGCTTTCAAATGTTCCATTTACCTGTTAGTTCCCTTTTGTGTGGGTATTATTCTCTCATACTGTTGCTTTTGGTAGAATATTGCCCGAGCGTGAGCGAGGGCACTATTTACCTTCCAAAAAGCAGTAGTGCTGGTAGCGTAGTGGTTAGCGCGGTGGACTACGCATCCTTTGGTCGTCGGTTCGAATCTCACCGTCGCCGGACATTGCAAAACCATTATAATCTTGGGCAAGTTACTTTACACTACGTTGCACTCTCTCTACCCAGGAGTAAACCGGGTACCTGGCACATGAGACGAGTTGGCATTGTGAATGAAAAGCATTAGCGCCTGAACGTCAGCTCTGCTTGTATACTCCCAAGGGAGGTAAAAAATGCACTGGATTGTACAGGTCTCACCAGGAGGTAATTGTGGAAGTCGCGTGAGGCTAAAGCGAACGAGACTATAAACCCCTACCTTTATTTTTACCTTTACTATGAGAGAATAGCACCCACACAAACGGGCATTAATAGGTTTAGTGCATCACATGACCTCAATATCACTTTTAAGAGGACAGACGCACAGCTATTCACACTATTCACTAAATTAATTTATCAATCGCAATTTACATTAGATATCAAAGATAAGTGTCCTTTCTTTCCCCCAACATCACTTTCATGCATTGTTCATTATGTCATACTAATTGCTGAGGGACGTAACTCTCTCACAGTCTCACGTGCTTAACCTAATAAATGTTAAGCACGTGAGGGTGTGATTTATCATGTAATACACTGAAATAATCTAGCCTTCGGTTTCGTTTGTACACGGGGGTTAAGTTCACTCAAAGCATAAGTATCTTCAATATAAGAACTAGTTCATATTGAGATAAACTATTCTGAATGTGTCTGCAATTATAAATCTGAATGTGAGAATTGTCGATGTATTTTTTACTTTTTTCTTTGTCACAGGTTTGACACATACGCTGGTACATGGTCCAACTATCGTAACTCTTGGGAAATACTTTGCGAAGAGGAGAGGTTTTGCTAATACTTTGTCAACAATGGGTGGTAGTCTTGGAGGATTTGTTTTGCCCATTCTTATCCGATCTCTTATTACCTATTACGGCCTCCAAGGTTCATTGATGGTAATGGCTGGTCTATTGATGCACTTCCTTGTTTCCGGAGCTCTCCTTCGACCTATTAATATTGTTGGTGAGGAAAAATCATTAGAGGATCTAGGCGAGCAAAACTCAATAATAGAAGCTGAGCAACAAAAACTATTGACAAAGGATTTTTCTGGATTAGAACTACCAGAGATAAGATTTCATAATGGAGATAGAATAGAAGGACAGAAAAAGTCATTAGTGTCACTGATGTAAATGTTCAGTACAACCATAAGCCTCCAGAACCAGTTGAGAGATGTAGAACGTATTCATCAAGTTCGCACAAAAGGTTTAAGACGGAGGACAAAATCGAACACACCCTTCTCGGCAGTAACAAATCAATAGATAATCTTTCACAAGAATTAATGGTGAGTACCGGGGATATGACTGGCAGCGGATTACTCTGTTTTGATAAACATGATACAAGCCAAAAGGCAGTTAATGATACGGGTCAACTGGGTACTCAGAATAAAAGAAGAAATATATGCGTTGAGATTTTCGCTCATATGTTTCACAAACGCGTCATCAAAAATCCACATTTTCTCATGTATTTGCCAGTTGCCTTCACAGCAATTATAGGAACTGCACATTTCCTTACACTTTTACCACCTCACGCAGCTGATATAGGATTAACAAATGAAGATGTGTCATTTCTTTTCATGATTTCAGGCATATCAGACATTACGTCAAAGCTATTTTTAGCTTCAATTGCGGACTGCAATTTCATAAAACGATACCAACTGATAGCGATTGGTTTAATTGTGTTCGGAGTAGTTACTCAATTTATAAGTTTCTTTACCGATTTCAAATTGTTAGCAATTCATGTTGTCATTTATGGAACTTTTGGACAGATGTATTTCGGACTATTTCCGGTCATGCTTGCTGACTTCGTAGGAATTAACAACCTGTCTTCAGCCCTAGGAATTGTCATCCTCGTCCATGGATTTGCTTTATCAGTGTCAAATCCTCTTTTAGGTAGGTACAAATGTAGCAGTAGGTTGTCAAGTATACATTGCTTCTATTTTTAATCCAATGTATCTCAAACTGATTTCAACGAAGAAGCTAAGAAGACTTTACTTTACATGGGCAACCTAACGATGTGAGAACATTGGAAAAGGGAGGGTTGAATAAATGTCAGAATGAATTTTTTGTTTCAGACATTGTCCATTTGTCATAATTTATACATAGATGTCTAAATCCATAGCTTTGCATGAACATCAACGGCGGATGCAGCCAAACATACGGGGATGCTTACTCCTCCCGGAAACCTGGTCCCACCTTTAGCTTGTTAGGGGTCCGTCGATGCTCAATTTGGTGCTCTCTAGTGAGAGCTGTTGAGATTATTGTCAGGAACTTCTTTATCTGTTTAACCACCTGGTCGGACTGATAATGGACATTCAATTTATTTAAGACATCTTCTTGATCTGTAGAATTAAAAATGTCTTTGATGCTATTTCTTTCACAGGTTACATCCGTGATACTACAGGTTCTTTTGTTGGGTCCTTCCATTTAATGGGTACTTCATTAATGATCAGTGGAGCTATTCTGTTGACGGAACCTCTCGTTCGAAAATTGGAAGGAGACAAAGAGAAAGCAAAGAAATAAATACGTTAGATTGATTTATATTAAATGCATTTAACAATTTGAATCATTCCGGGTTTTTTTTTTGTGATAATCAAGCCAAAGCAAATTTCGAATTGCTGAAAAGAATAATATATATACAGAGAGACAAGTGACATTAATAAATTATCTTCATCTTTATCAAAGCAACAAACGAGATATAGTGTGTACCATGCTATATATATGATAATCATTCTTTTCCTAGTGGAATGTTTTTCTTATTCATTGGCAGAAATAGAAGTGAAGTCATACTCTGCATAGGTTACAAATTAAAACGGATAAAAAATGTATTAAGTTGCAATGTGATTATGTATCTGTGATTTTACTAAACAAAAGAACAATAAGAATAGAAATTGTAAATCTCTCAACACGCTAATCTACATTTGCCCAAAAGAAACAGCCACTCCCAAAAAGAATCGGAGCAACAAAGCACACGAAATCAACCATGCTAAAGGCAAAAAAAAAAGACAACAGTCAGAAATGCTAAAGAAAGGAAAGGAACCCCAACAACACTCGGTTGCGGCCCCCACAGAAAAACACAAAAATATCCGATACAAAATCACTGACCAGACACTCAAAGAAAGAAAGGAGGGGATCTCCAACAACACCTAGTTGCAGCACCAACAGCAACCTCCGAAAACACCCACTGTAAAACACAAAAAAGACACGCACAGAAAGAGACGCAGTAGTACAAGGAACGCCAAATCACAGAAAAACATAAAACACAAATGACTACACATAAACCAACGAGACCAATGGGTAAACGGTGCCGAATTAGGACGGCCATCTGCCACGTCAGTAGCAGACGGTGTGGTTATCCTGGATTACGTGCACACAACCCTCCCACTATTCCGATTACCCAGAGGTCTCGAAGAACGTACAATTGTGGTGTAAAACAACCTCCTCACTGTCAGATGACCACACACAAACAAGACCACAAAATGCAGGGGCCCAAGCAACACAGATGAATATGTAAATGATATAAAAAGAGGGCATGCGTAATGCAACCTGTGCTCTGCCGGCTGTAGCGAACTTATGTATGTTATCACCCGAGGAGTCCGACTGACATTCAGAGAGGACAGGTGGTCGGGGCCCTGTCTTTTCTAAAGAGGTTTGGACAGGGCCCGTCATGGAGTCCCGTCGTCACATTCAGTCAGCGTGCAAGTATTTAGTATGCGCTGGTACAAGACTGTAGATTGGTCAAGTATCAAGGCCAGTGTCCGTTTGGTGACTTTAGGATCATATCCACGGTATAAGAGGCGTTTGATGATTCTGACGCATTTTCGATGGTAATTCTGTCTACCTTTGATCCTTCTAATTTTGTTGATTATGTCACCATAAAATGCAGGTTGCTAAATACCTAAAGTAATGTACTCTGTTGCTTGTATGGGTCCGAATTTCAAAAGTAGTTGACAATAATTTTTGTAAAATTTTCAGAATGTCTTTACAAGTTTGTGAAAGCGAAAACCTTGACCTAAAAGTTGTTTGATTATTTGTAAATTTCTATCATGAAAATCCAAAACATCAGTACATGCTCTAGCATACCGGATGAGCTGCGAAATGTAGATTCCATAAGACGGTAATCTAGGAACATCACCATCAAGCCAGGGAAAATTAACTATGTTGAATCCAAAGTCATCTCTTTTGTCATACACACTTGTATGAATCTCTCCATTAACAATCTTGATATTCAGGTCCAAAAATGGTGTTTCTGTGTTTGAAACGTTCGCCTTGTTTAGAGTCAGTTCCTGTGGATAAATAACATTTTTATACTTTTCAAAAACAGGATTGTCGATAGTAAGAATATCATCCAGGTACCTAGAGGTACCATTGAAACATTTCACATCATCATGTTTTCTTTGTTTTTGAAGATTTTGGATAAATTTTTTTTCATACGTGTATAAAAATAAATCTGCAACAAGAGGCGCACAATTAGTACCAATAGGGATCCCTACAACCTGCTTGTAGAGATTCACACCAAATCTTACATAAATGTTGTCCAAAAGAAAGGACAAGGCAATACAAAGGTCACTCCATGTCAATGATTTATATGATTTGTATTCTGTATTGGAAAAGAAACCCTTTGATTCAGATGTACAAAAATAAGTTTTCCCCTCTCGGTTAAAGCACCATTTAATGAGTTTGTACAATTGATCATTAATCTTATCGTGAGGAAGCGTGGTGTACATATTTGAAAAGTCGTATGAAGAAATCGAATTGGCTTGAAAATTTCTAGATTTCATTTTGTCAATCACATCCCCTGAATTTTTAATAGACCAAAATAAGTTTACATCATTCCTGTTGAGAACAGTTTCACAATATTTTGCTACGTGTTCCTTTATCACCGTGAGCGCTGACGTCAGATTTCTAGACAAAATTGTAGTTTAGCAGTTGCTAGAATTAGCAATGTATCGGAATTTGTAAGGAGACTTGTGCAGTTTTGGTATGCAGTATAGTGTAGGAAGATCCAGTTTAGAAATAGGGATGTTGAATGAAGAAATTTCACTGTTGTGTTTGTTCAAAATGTTAGGAACTCTTTCATTGCTTTTGATATAAGTATTTGTAGACGAAAGTTCCGAAACGAAAGTTGAAGAGACGTAGAAGGGACAAGGAACACCAACTCAAATCATAAAAACATCAAACACATATTAACCGACGAGACCAACGGGCAACCGGCGCCGACTTGGGACGGCCGGCCATCTGCCTAGCAAGCTGCAGACGTTGTAATTATCCGGATTACGTGAGTACACCCCCCTCCCCCGCCTTTTCGATTACTCAGAAGTCTCGAAGAAGGCACAATTGTTGTTTGAAATAACCTCCTCATTGTATGATGAGCATACAAACAGGCAGTCTGATGCAGGGACCCAACAAACACTTAGATGGATATGTAAATGGATACTAAATAACAGGAACCACAACACATACATGAAAAGAGACAAACATAAACCACAGTGCTTACATTTACTGCCAACTACATTATCCATTGCAGATAATGCTTTAGTTATTCAAAGTGCATGCGAACAACCCTCGCATACGTTTTAGAACGAACACAGATACACTGAACATCAAAGTAATACCCATCACTTATTCAGTCTGAAATTCGAAAAGGTAAGACAAAATCATAAGGATTGTTCTAGGAACATTTGCGAACCCCTGAATAGAGAATATTCCTATTCGAGACCAGGCGCTCAGGGATAGTCAGCGTCTCCTATATTCATTCAACACCCGTCGCAACATTTCCATGAAAACTGTCAAAATCAGTGATTGTCGTAATATACATATTGATGTACATGTGAGTTAAAGACGCCTTGTTTGGTGATGTAGACAGCCATTAAATCACAATCCAGAATATCACTGGTAATTCTGGAAAGAGGGATATCATAGGCTTTTAAAAGATCCCCGTAGCGACCGAAGAACGTTATCAAGATAAGTTCAGCCGTGTAATATAACCCTGATCGAGTAGCTTACTTGCAAGGCGCCTGGCTTTGAAAGTAGAATCAAAATATATCAGTCGCTAACACCACACCGTGAATCCGAAAATTATTAAATAATGGAGCATAAATACAGTTTAAATCGTATATAAAGAAAAGAAAGTGAGGTTACAAAGGGTTGCAAGAATGTAAGGATAAAGATAGAATTTTCCCTTCCTGCAACTTATCTTTATCGTAAAACGTAAATTCGCTAATTTCACATTTTTTCATAATATTTGAGTTAACTCACGAAACCACTTAAAATGTATTAATGATAAAGGGAATAGAGCTCTACTGTTATAATGGACTCTACAAATCATATGTTGGGATCATCTTCGAAACATCAAAAAGTTTTTTTAAGAAAAAAGGGGATCTCCAACAACACTCAAGTGCAGAATCCACAGCAAATCACCAAAAACACACCATGCAAAAACACAGAGCAGACAAGCATAGAAAGAGACGCAAAAGAGACATGGAATTCCTACACATCCGGAAATATAAAACACAAAATATTACACATTAACCAACTAATGTGCAACCGCTGCCGACAAAAGACGGCCATCTGCTAAGCTGGTTGTTACCCGGTGTACGTGCGCACAACCCTCCAACTTTCCCGGTGACCTAGATGTCTCGAAGAAAGCACAACAGTGGTGTTAAATAGCCTCCTCATCGTATGATGACAATACAAACAGACAGCATAAATAAGGGGCCCAGGCAAATCAAATATAGGTGCAAAATGGAGGTATTTAAAACACAAAATAATGAATTAGGTCAATACGGGGAAAAGAAGGTATTGAAAACACCAAAATAGTATAACAAATGTATAATTTTAGAACTTAGGAGATGTTTAACTCAGTTCAATTGTACTCCGTATTGACATTTCCTTCCAAGTATTGATAAATGCCTTCTAATACAAATAATTGAGGAACATGACCCATATTCGAACTTGACCTGTATTTCTTGGTGTACAAGCTATATGCAAGAAATGAATTGATAATCTGTGACGGTTTTCCTTTAAATGTCCGGAAACCACAAAAATTTGAATTTTTTCTAAGTTTCAAGGGGCTTAATTCAGCACAAAATTGAGCGACTTGACCCAAAGTTAAAGTTAATGTATATTTCTTGATATAAAATGTATATCCAAGATATCAATTGATTATCTTTAATTGGTTTTCCTTCCAATGTCCGGAAAACAAACAATTGTGAATTTTCTAGGTTTCAAGGGGCAAAACTCTGCACATTTTCATACTTGACCTATATCTGTTGGTGTAAGATCTATATCCAAGAAATTAATTGATTATCTGCAACGGTTTTCCTTTAAATGTTCGGAAACCAAAAAGTTTAGAAATTTTCTAAGTTTGAAGGGGCATAACTCTGCACGTTATCGAGGAACATGACCCATATTCAAACTTGACCTGTATTTCTGGGTGTAAAAGCTATATCCAAGAAATAATTGATTATCTGTAGTGGTTTTCCTTTAAATGTCCGGAAACCAAAAATTGTGTTTTTTTCTAAGATTCAAGGGGCATAACTTGACCTGTATTTCTGGGTGTAAAAGGTATATGCAAAAAATGAATTGATAATCTGTAAAAGTTTTCCTTTTAATGTCCGAAAACTACAGTTGGGACGGAGGGAAGGGAAACACGCACAAACGGACGAACATGTGCATCATTATATACCCCCACCATTTTATGGCGGGGGTATAAAAAAGTTAAAAAATATCACTGAATACATCCAAGACATTTGAAGATCAATTTCATGAACCATCTTGATATCATATATACACCATGTACACTATGAAATAGAAATGATTTGTATTTCTTGATGTAAAAGCTATATGCAAGAAATGAATTGATTATCAGTAACGGTTTTCCTTTAAATGTCCGGAAACCACAATTTTTTTAAAATCTTTTTTTAGTTTCAAGGGGCATAACTCTGCACGTAAATAAGGGACATGACCCATATTTTAAGTTGACTTGTATTTTTTTTAAGTAAAAGCTATATGTAAGAAATGAAATGATTATCTGTAATTGTTTACATTTAAGGTGCGTTTGAACACCAAGATGGCGGCGGTATTATTTGTTTTCTCACTTCCTAGGAATAGTACAGTCTTAACTTTCTTAAAACATTTGATACGCTGTTTGATATACCCATTTGAGTATCCTGATAAAGTTTGAATAATTTTCGGCATCATTTGAAGAAATAATGACGATTTTCGAAACTGTGAATTTTGGGAGTTTTATCCATGAGCAAACCACGACGTCATTTCGACGTTATCAGGGAAAATGGCGTCACAGACCTTCGCCTTCAAAATGCAATAAAAACATTAATACCAAACGTATCGCATTGAAACTTTGCATGCATGAAATAGAAAATTAAATCTTCATCACAGTGAATTCGTTGACAAATTAACATAACAGGAAAGCGGATATCACTTCATTTAAAATGGACGATTTTCGAAAGAAACATTGGATAATATAAAGCTTTGTAATATTTCAATCAAAAATTCAATTTTTCTCATTTAATCATGAAATCATCTCTGGACATTGTTGATAATTTTGTTAGTTTTTGACAAAGATTCATCCACATGATTCCTAATAATTAACTATCAACTACAGTCAATTGGCTCGAAATCGCAAATTTTTGAGCGACAGTGTCTTCTTTTATTCCAGTATCCTGCCTTTGTTTAAAACATAATTAATCTCATCTTTTCCATATGTAAGTGCAATACATTTATGAAGATTTTGGAAGTTAAATCAAAATTCATTTCCTTTAGCTTAACGAGAACTGCAATGACACTTGCAATATTATGACGTCATCAAGAAAAACATGAAAACGTCGATTTATGCATATTTCACAGTCTCGTAGGAAATTTTCCTGTGGATAGAATCAAATGTAAGTTTGCATAATCAAGGACAGGTAAGAAATATCTTATTTCAGAAATTTTGAGAAAAATTGAATTTGGCGTCCAAGTGTTCAATACCTCCTTAAATGTCTGGAACCACAATTGTTTTTTTAAGTATCAAAGGGCATAACTCTGCAGATAATTAGGGGACATGACCCATATTTAAGGTCAGGGTTGCGGCTTTTAAAAGAAATGAGGTAGAAGAGAGATGGATAGGTTCATATGTAGAGGAACATCTCCTTCAACTATTCAGGCCAAAAAATCGAAATTTGCCCGTCTTGTATTTTGGATATAAATGTCCATTTTTTGGCCTATTTTAACATTTTTGTCATTTCAGAGAATACCACTTCATAAGTTTACATACCTCTGAAATGCATGAAATTTCAAAAATTCATTTATATCCTTATTTTTCAAGATTCTTATAACTTGTGGATGAATTAAAGGCTATTTTGAGAAATTTTGATGAAATAATCAGTTATCAGGAGAGTAATTTCTTTGAAAACTATGTTGCTGGTTGCCATGGCAACATCTCATTATTTTTATTAATAGCCATAAGGTCGACAGCTACACAATATTTTTTCTACATACATATTTATGGTATTGCTTTATCCTAAAGCAGTAAAATCAATATGTACCCGGACCAGTTTTTGAGCAAAATGACTGTTTGTATAAATAGCACAATAATTTATGCAAAAAATCAACATTTTGACCCAAAAACATAGAGTTTAACTTGAAGTTCGAATTTCTAATTATCTCACTTTTCAAGAGAATAATGGATAGTAAATATTCTGATGTTTGAATCCTTGGTAGCAGAACTCTTGCGAAAGTGACATATTTTTTTTTCCTATTTTCGGCGATTTTTAATTGAAAAATATGCATTTTCCCCAAAAATATCAATTCAGCAGTGAAAGTTTAAAGGATTATTATTTTTTTCTAAAATAATGTAACAATCTGAGCTTATGCTATGTATCTTTTATGTCGGTTTCAAATATTATGTGATATGAAAATAGAGTTATCTCCCTGTAGTCGCAACCCTAACCTTAAACTTGTACTGTATTCTTTGGTGAAAAAGGTATATGCAAGAAATGAATTGATTATCTGTAACGGTTTACCTTATAATGTCCGGAAACCACAAAATTTTGAATTTTTCTCAGTTTCTAGGGGCATAACTTTGCACGTAATTAAGGTGCATGACCCATATTTGAACTTGACTTGTATTTTTTAAGCAAAAGCTATATGTAAGAATTGATTATCTGTAACTGTTTACCTTTAAACGTCCGGAAACCACAACTTTTTAAAATCTTTTTTAAGTTTCAAGGGGCATTACTCTGCAGGTAATTAAGGGACATGACCCATATTTGAACTTGACCTGTATTCTTTGGTGAAAAAGCTATATGCAAGAAATGAATTGATTATCTGTAACGGTTTACCTTTTGATGTCCGGAATCCACAAAATTTTGAATTTTTCATAAGTTTCAAGGGGCTTAATTCAGCACAAAATGACCCATATTCAAACTTGACCTGTATTTCTTGGTGTAAAAGCTATATGCTTGAAATGAATTGATTATCTGTAATAGTTTTCCTTTAAATATCTGGAAACCACAGGCGGGACGGACGGACGCACGGACGGACGCACGGAAGAACAAGTTCATCACTCATCGCTATATACCCCCACCATTATATGGCGGGGGTATAATTACAATATTTGATACACATATTGATATCTATACTAAGAGAAGATATAATATCATTTCTATATTCCAAATCAAATACCTTCAAGGTGTTGATATCAGATCAAATACGGAACAACACATCAAATATGAACTGTATCAAATATTTAGCAAACTTCCTGTATCAGTACATGAATACTCACGATGTCATTGGACGACGCCTAACAGACCGATGCAAGATTCGTGGAAAAAGAAAACATTTTTTCGCGGAAATTGAAGTTTGACGTCAACAACAACAAAAAAAAAAAATAATAATAATAATTATAATAAAGGAAATATGAGATGAATAATTTATATCATACCAAATAACATTAAGTCTGTCTTAAGTTTGGAAACATAGTTATTACCGAATGACAGACGAACATCGGACATACTTGATTTTTTACTGTCAACAATAAAGTGAAGGGTGTAACACCATGCGAATGTAGAAGTGAATTAGTTTGTCACATGGAATAAACCCTCCATTCAACAAGTTATATTTTACTGTCATTTATAGTACATTAGGGTTTTCAATCTAACAACATCACTTTCTTTATTTCCATAATTTGAAATATTTTTCCATCAAATTACAGACATTTGGTGAATTTCATATAAACAAGCATATTTCAACATGCTTTTGTATATGATGTCCTTACACTGATTTAAAATTTGTCAGTATTTATAATTTGAAGACGTTCACATTTATAAGAATTGTTTTGATTGATTTAAAATATTCTTAATGTTGTACAAAGTTGTTTGAGCGTATACTAAAGGGAGGCAACCCATATAACTTTCAATGTTTTTACTTTCTAATTACTTGCCGACGTTTTCTTCTGTTCTTCAGCAAACACGAAAAACAAAGCTAATACTTTTAAATACTTAAAAAGAGTTTATATTAAATATGAATCAAGAGATAATATATCTTTCTTCCTTATACGAATTGCAAAAAAAGATATTGTTTTGTTTTTGTATAGATACGAGGGCTGATTGATATGATGTGAACCTCATATTGAAGCATTTGAATTTTATCAAACATTTTGCATTATTTTTCTCAATAACCCCCTTAAGTATCTATACACTTTTGCCACCGGTGTTTAAGAGCCTATGGTGGCATATTTCTGCCATCTACTTGTAAGATAATTATGTCGACTTAATAAAGATTAGTTCGACTTGTAAGATCTTTAAGTCGACATATAAGAAAAAATAAGTCGACTTAAATTATCTTGTTATCTAGCTTATAGGTCATGTTACTGCCCATTCATGACATACACTTGTAAGATAAAATATCTGACAAGTCGACTTAAATATCTTACAAGCCGACTTATTTATCTTACAAGTCGACTTAATTATCTTACAAGTCGACATATTTATCTTGCAAGTCGACATATTTATCTTACAAGTCGACTTATTTATCTCACAAGTCGACATATTTATCTTACAAGTCGACTTATTTATCTTACAAGTCGACTTAAGTATCTTACAAGTTGACATATTTATCTTACAAGTCGACTTATTTATATTACAAGTCGACTTATTTATCTTACAAAACGAATAAGTCGACGTGTAAGATAAATATGTCGACTTGTAAGATACTTAAGTCGACTTGTAAGATAAATAAGTCGACTTGTAAGATACTTAAGTCGACTTGTAAGATAAATATGTCGACTTGTAAGATACTTAAGTCGACTTGTAAGATAAATATGTCGACTTGTAAGATATTTAAGTCGACTTGTAAGATAAATATGTCGACTTGTAAGATACTTAAGTCGACTTGTAAGATAAATAAGTCGACTTGTAAGATATTTAAGTCGACTTGTCAGATATTTAAGTCGACTTGTCAGATATTTTATCTTACAAGTGTATGTCATGAGTGGGCAGTAACGCGACCTATAAGCTAGATAACAAGATAATTTAAGTCGACTTATTTTTTCTTATCTGTCGACTTAAAGATCTTACAAGTCGGCTTAATCATTACTAAGTCGACATAATTATCTTACAAATGGATGGCAGAAATATGCCACCATAAGAGCCTCAATACCATTTTTAAAGAACTCCTTGTCTTCACTGGTCAGAGAGCCATCCACTGCAAGTATCATAAAGATATGGGACCTGTTTCTGATCATCTCCGAATATAAAACATTAGGGGGGAAATCAAAAGCTTTGCAAATTATTCATTAGCAATTCGATTCCAAAAATAAGAAAAACATGCATTTTTGGCTTCTAAAACGCCTTGTATAGACACCTACTGACAAAATTGGATTAATTACTACTCGTAACATATTACAATGATTTTGATACAAAAATTGACAAGAATAACATTCATTTCTAAAAACCCAATTATTCACGTTTAAAGATAAGATCAGAAACACGACGGAACAAAACATTAAACATGAGCTACATATTAAAGAAATTATAACTAACTAGCCGTGGTTTGTTGTCCAGTAATTCCCCGAGTTGCATGAACCACTCAAACTATTGCCGAGCCGCGAAACGGCGAGGGGATAATTTGATTGGTTCATGGGACGAGGGGAATTACTGGACAACCAATCACAGCTAACTAGTTGCTATTTCTATTCTAATATTGCTCTGCGCGAGTTCTATAGTACGTGAATGGGCGGAGCTCAGTGAACTGAAGTTTGTTGAAGATTTTACACCAGTCGAGTTCTATAGTACATAAAGGGAGAAAATTTCAAGTCATGTTAAAATCGATATTTACCAAACTGCCGTTACACTATAGCATTTCATTGATTGACGCATCAGAGAAAGAAGAGAAAAAAAAAAAAGAAAAAAAAAAAAGAAAAAAAAAGAAAAATATTTTATCTTGGAAAAAGCCATTTGATGTTAGAGAAATAAGCACAGAAAATATCATTTTGAATGATTTAGCTGATACGGAATAACAGTGACTTCGTTGGACGAATGCATTTCATACTTTATAAATGTTATGTTTATATCTTTCTTATCCGTTTATGAGAAAGATGTATTTTACGATATATGAAGGTCATAAAGAATGCTGTATGTGTATTTTGAATCGAAGAACAATAACCATATTTGTATATAAAGACTATTTCTCATTATCAAAGTAAACAAGACTTTCAACAAACCAATCTTTCGGATGTTACAAATTGCCCTTAATGCATAATTATGTTTTTGAAGATAACCCCATGATCATGGGATATTGAATCCTCACGCTCCCGAAATGAGATGAAGAATATCCTATTAACAACCTTAACATCATTAGATCACCAAATTTAGCATCGACAGACCCATAGCAAGCTAGATGTTGGACCAGGTGACCGGGAGGAGTAAGTATCCCCTGTTTGGCTAACCGCTCCCGCCGTCGATGTTCACGCACGAAACTAAAAACAATATCTGCAAAACATGCACTGTCTGAGGTATGTCTATATAGAATATGCTAAGCCGACCATGTAAAACATTCCGAACATGAAATAATGTATACATGGAATAAACATAAAACAGATCAAACTTTCAATATCACAACTTTTGAGCCTGTAGAACCAGTAAAATTGAAAGACAAAACAAAACAACCGAAACATTCTGCAGAGAAAAGCAAAACATGAAAGTGAGTGGTAGCCAGACAGAATCTCATGTTCTCTTTGTTTTGCCTAGAGGGGGAAGTTAAGTAGCGAAGACAAGATGAAAATTGTCGAGTGTATTAACATAATAAAGTTTGAAAATTTTGGATGGTCCAAACCTAACTTATATTTCAACATCATGGGAATGCGATGAAATGGCGTTTCGTATTTTCTTTGTATCGTCAAAAGAATTTCGCAGTGACGCATAATCTATACAATAATGTCGAAGGGATCCATCTCTATACCTTCTTGAAAAAATTCCAAACCAATATACGTGCACCAGACACGTGTTTCGAATCTTAAATTCTCATCAGTGATGCTTCCAGCAGAGTACAAGTACAAGTATATGTGCTAGTTCGAGAAGAGTTATGTATTCCAAAAAGGTGAACAACTTACCATTATCTGACAATTTGATAACCATGATTACGGAAAGAAAGACAGACGGACATACTATGCCTGAACTTGGCTGTCAGCAATAAAATGAAGGGTGTAACACCATGCGAATAGAAACGAGTAAGGTATTTTGAATATGTTTTGTGTGAAGAATTCACATGGAATAAACCCTCCATTAGATATCTTTTAGCTTACTCTTATTTATAGTCCATTCTCTATTTAAATCTAACAACACCGATTTTCTTATTTTCATAATAAGACATTTTGCTACATTTAAGTACAGAAATTTCGAGAATTTCAAATGATTAAGCATAATTCAACATGGATTGATAAATTATGTTGATACAATGATTACAAATTTGTCAATATTCATAAGCATTTCGGGTGATAATTCTAAAATTAGTCCGAACATTGTACAAGGCAATCAGAGCGTTAAGCAAAGAGGGACAACCCATATATCTTGAATGTTTTGGCTACCTTATATATAAAATGCAATTCGAAATACTTCTATTACATGAATTACAAGAAGATGGATCTACCTCTCATTTACGGATGATGAAATGTTAAACACCTTCAAATTATTCAATCTCATCATTTAAAAGCAGATAAGTTTGCAGCACGGACCAGACATGCATGGTTCTGGTACTTAACCCTCGTCAGTAATCCTCAATCTATATGGTAAAAATGTGTGAAAGATATTATGTCCAAAAATGTACCAAAAGACGTAGGAGGATGGGTGGGATATGATGCTACATAAGAAATTTCAAGAAATTTTGGTTACATTTTTCAAATGCGATGAAGAAACGATCAACCGAAGCTGATCGAACTTGGCTACATGTGCCCTCAGGGACTCCTGGTCGAGCAGCAGTGACAATCACTAAGTGGTACAAATGTTAAATGTCTTCAAATTTAATAGCTTTATTTAAGAGCAGATATATTTTCAGCATGGACCAAACATGCACGTTTCGGGTACTGAACCTTCGTCAGTGATCCTCAATCTTAACAATTTTATATGTCCGAAAAATGACAATTATTATGTCCAAAAACGCACTGAAAGACGTGGCAGGATAAGTGGGATATGATACTACAGGACCCACGTTTTAGAATTTTTAAGAAATTTTGAGTACAGAAATTTTCGAATGCATGAATTATGTTATGATCAAGACAACAAAAGTTACAAATATAATTAACCCTTTGTCAAAAGAGCATTAAAATTGTAAAAACGTGAAAATGGAAAAGTAAACAATTAAAATTCTCTAAGATTTATGCAGAGTGAACTTACAAAAAAAAAGCGCTAAAAGATAACATTTCCTACCATCGTATCCATGGCAACTAAGATGTCAGTTAATCTGTATAGTGATGTACTATCAAATTCTATCATGCTTATTTACATAGTGACATTGACTTTTTGATTTAGATGTTAATCTTAGATAAAGATAATAAATATAATCTAATTTTTCTGTTAAAAATATTGTTATTCACTGCAGGGAAATAGATGAAATGATATCTATAAACTAAATTGCTATTCCTGAAACGTTCTTTATAAGTGCCGCTGTGAATATATTTGAATAAAATTGAAAAAAAAAGATTTCTCGATATCATCGGAAATAAAGCTGTTCAGAAATTGACCTAGATTTTTATCCAGACCATAACATTGAAATTGCCTCTTATGAGATACTCAGTCTTTAATTGCAATTCTCTGTAAGAACCAAAGAATTTCAAGACATGTTGGCACGGCATGTCATGGATTTTTGAGATTTTTGGTATGGAAGTTCAATATGAAGTACTTGTCAGCAAATCGACACCAGTTTTTTTCGAAAAGGTTTGTCGTTGCCATGGTAACCTTGTCTGAAGTTTCAAAAATCGGGAAATTTCATAGGACGAGGCATATTGGTAGGCTTCGTCGCCATGGAAACGGATACATTTTTTATCTGAAATTACTTTGATTATTTTCTTTCAATCCTTTTTATTATACATATTTGTAAAGTTTTTTACATTTATCTCGGATGCCTTTTATAAACAAGATGAAAAATTGAGCCAAAATAGGGTATCAAAATGCTCTCTTTTGGGCATTTAAAGACCCTGTTTTACATGTTTTTACTGTTTTACAAGGTTGAAAACTACACAAAAGCACTCATTTTTGAAGTCCAAAATTTAGTTATCCAATGAGTTTCATCTTTGAAATATACATTAATATAAAAATTTGATTGGGTAAATTTGTACTTTTATATGCAAACCAGCTTTAAATTTGGTTGCTATGGCAACAATAGGCTTAAAGGTTTCGATACGATGGATTTAAACACAATCTTTATTAAACTATCCACGCATGATATAGGAACAGAAGTTCATGTATACATCTACCAGAGTCGTTTGAATATAAAGATGACCTTGAAAATTTTTCAAGGTCACCCACTGCATTTCCAAGGTCATTAAACTTTAAGTGAACAAAATTGACTAAAAATCCTGATTTTTATAAAATGAAGACGCCAATATTTCAGAAGCCTTCAGATATTGAACTTAACAGTCATATGCCATAAAATGATTTATTTAACACTAATTCCTAGGATTATTGATTAAGTTTCTTCACATCTTTGAATTTCTAAATTCTTGGTGAGTATTTTTATAAAGAAAAAGGAACGAAACCTATATTTTCTGGTTTTTTGACCCCAAAAAAAAAATTCCAATTGAATTATTACAGAACAATAAATTTTAAGATTTTCCTTTCTTATATTCATAAGCTTTCATAATAAGTATGACCTATGAAAATATTCAAATAACATTTCGTTAAAATTGATTACAAAAAATTGAAAAATTCAATATTTTTTGCAACATTTGAGTCTCAAAGTAGAAATGACCTTGAACTTCAAGTAAATGATCTTGAACATTTAAATTGTTATTAAAAGAAAGTATTAAGTCGTATCTATCCATACATACATTTTGACAATCATACGCAACTCTAAAGAGGAATAAAATCAAGTTCAAAAATAATATGAAACAAGCAAACAGGTCTAATGTTGCCATAGCAACGGTTTTTGACGACAGAATTTAGGTAAAGCTCTTAATTTACCCACTCCAATTTTTCATATATTTTATTTCTCAATAAACATATATTTTCGTTTATAAAGATCACTGGTCTCCTTTGGTGCGTTTTGTGATATTTAAGATTGATAATGGCCAAAAATATACTAAATTGGCCCTTATTTTGACCTCTATTTTTCGCTTCATTTTCCCTGATTTTGGATTGATACAATTAACGTCCTGGAATATATATCACATAACTAAGTGCACCAAGTAAGAATTGAAGTTAGGAAGAACAAATTTTGTAAAAATGAACAAAATGTTACAGTGGTATCCATGGCAACGCAGTATCGGAAGCTGGCTTATTTCATGGTCTCAAAAGTGCTATAAATAGAGTGACCTCGTTACCATGGCAACCAGAGGTCACATTGACCGAGAAGTATAATTTTCATCCTCAGTACTTCATATATACCCGTTATACTGAAAATCATCAAAATCCATGACATGCCGTGCCGCTCGATTTTGGTCCTTACAGAGAATGGCTATTAAGTTCATTGATTCTTTCAAAAAGTTTTATGTAAATAGCCTATGCATAACACACACTTCTTTAATGAGTTAATGGATTGTGTGATAATGTAATTTCCAAAGAAAGGAGGGGATCTCCAACAACACCTAGTTGCAGCACCAACAGCAACCTCCCAAAAACATCCACTGTAAAACACAAAGAAGACTCGCACAGAAAGAGACGCATAAGGGACAAGGAACGTCAAATCACAGAAAAAAACATGAAACCAATGAGAACAATGGGCAAACGGTGCCGACTTAGGACGGCCATCTGCCACGTTAGTAGCAGGCGGTGTGGTTATCTTGGATTACGTGCGCACAACCCTCCCACTTTTCCGATTACCAAGAGGTCTCGAAGAAAGTACACTTGTGGTGTAAAAGAATCTCCTCACTGTCAGATGACCACACACAAACAAGACCGCAAAACACAGGGGCCCAAGCAACACAGATGAATATGTAAATGGATAACGTGCGTAATGCAATCTGTGCTCTGCCGGCTGTAGCGAGCTCGTGTATGTTATCATCCGAGGAGTCCGACTAACATTCAGAGAGGACAGGTGGTCGGGGCCCTGTCTTCTATAAAGAGATTTGGACAGGGCCCGTCATGGAGTCCCGTCGTCACAGTCAGTCAGAGTCAAGTATTAAGGATGCGCTTGTACAAGACTGTAGATTGGTCAAGTACCAAGCCTAGTGTCCATTTGGTGATATTAGGATCATATCTACGGTATAAAAGGCGTTATATAATTCTGACGCATTTTTTATGGTAATTCTGTCTACCTTTGATCCTTCTTATTTTGTTGATCATGTCACCATAAAATGCAGTTTGCGAAATACCCAAAGGAATATACTCTGTTGCTTGTAAGGGTCCGAAAGAAGTCGACGATAATTCTTTAAAGATTTCCAGAATGTCTATACAAGTTTGTCAAGCGAAAACCTTGACCTAAAAGTATTTTGATGAAGTGATTTGATGTTGACTTTTAAATGAAGAGTGTAGCACCATGCGCATGGGAAAATGAGTAAGTTTATTTGTAATTTTTTTTTATTTGTTTACAATTTGTTAATAATGTGGTTTATCCAAACAAAATGGAATAAAGTCCTTATCGAACTCTTCTACTTTACAGTTATATATAGTGCATTCTCCATTTAAATGTAACAAAAAAACTTTCTAAATGTATGATTTGACGATTTTTTGCTCTAAGTATAGGATTGCCATTTATAACTAATGAATAGACGAGGGGGCGGACAGGGGGTACCTCTCTCCCCCTCCCAACCTCTTACCTCCCCTCCCGCCCCTCCTCTCTCCCCCTTCTCTTCACCCTTCCCTTACCTCCCCCTCCCTCCCCTCTCACCCTCCTTCCGGCCCAATTCATTACCCCTCCTTTTCACCCTGTCCACGCCCTCAAAGACGTTATTCAACATGCTCTGGTACAGTATGTGATACATTTTTTTGTAATCATACACTGATTGGAAATGTCAATATGCTTATACAATTTGAATTATATTTTTAAAACTAATTTGAACAATGTTCGATTTCCTTAGGACAAAAAGTAAAGGGAAACCTTTATAACTTCTCCCAGAGTTTTTTTTAATGTTTCCATAAAATTTGATGACGTCATAATTAGTCTAAGTCAGATACCGTCTCAAATGGGAAGTAACTCTGGTTTTCGCAAATAGCAGGGGATTCTTTACAAAGTAGGCACACAAGACTCGAATCACATGACGCTACTTAAATTTTGGCTGTGACTGAAAATAACGCTGACTAGAAGTATCCTATTGGAAACACGTGTTTGTAACTTGTGAATTAAATTGCTTTGAAACGTTGCTCAAGAAGATACATTGTAACAAAATGAAACACTATAATTTTCACATGCCCTTGTGGCAACACAAAATGAAAAATGAAATGAAACTCAAGGAAAATTTGATGAAAGTCACATGCAATTTAATCACATTTGCAGCAGCAATATGCGTGAAAATTAAGGTTCAAAACTATCTGCATTCAAAACGGACATGCAGCGCAGAAAAATAAAACGAAGGGTGTAACACCTTGCGAATATTTAGACAAACGTGAGCTTATTCAGTTTCACACTTGGAATAAACCCTCCATAGAACTCCAATAACTTTTCCGCTTTATATAGTGCACTGTTCATTTTAATATACCATATCAATTTTCTCTTTTTGCATAAATAGAAAGCGTTTTCAATATTAAGACACAGATATAATGAACTGTAATGAAAATATGTAAATCAATATTTCATTGTACATGATGCTTATAACCGCGATCTCCTTGTCAATATTGATAAGTATTTTGATTGATAAATTTCGAACTTTCCTGTACATTAGACAATTTTGTTGGAATGCGAACTAAAGAGAGGAAACTCATATTACTTTAAACGTCTTCGTATTCTATATGAAGAATTTTCTATCACATTGCTCAATTTAGAAAATATGCGATGATTTTTCTGAAAATTCGAGGACAAGGCCCTTTACTCACTTCAGAATTAGTCAATTTAAAAACAATCTCATATCTTTAAGGGTCAAGTACCCGAAACGTGCATGTCTGGTCCATGCTGCCAGTCTATCTGATCTTAAATGATGCTATTGAATTTGAAGACGTTTAACACTAGGTTGCAGCACCCACAGCAAAACTCCAAAACTTTAACTTCATTGCTTCTTTTCGTATCGGACATTGCTAGGACATTGCTAGGACATAGAGATGTTCGAATTCTCCATGTGATATTGACTTTTTTTCTTACATTTTCTTTTGTATGTTTTCCTTAAAAAATTCTTACTTCATTTTCTTTTCTTGGTAATGTTTGAGTTATACACCATTACCACAAGCTCATTCAAACAGCTGGTGATTTAAGATATTTTGGAGCCCCCCTCCCCCCCTTTCACAAACTTGGTTAAGATTATCATATTAAAATATAAGTTCTATGGTAAGAATGATAACAAGTTGGACATTTTTGTATATATAGTCAATATTAAGATTCATGTGACGGACGGACCTAAGGTTGAGCATCCCACAGGTCAGAATTGCCGGTAATTTTTTGCATGGATACTCTATTTTTTTCTCTTCAAAATATTGTTCAGATTATCAAAATAATATGGTTTTAGGAAAAGAAACTTTTACAGATACAGTTCATCACCTGTGAAAAAGGATTTTTCTTACTTTTCCCATAGGGTCCAATGTTAAGTTCAAACGTTTAAGTTTAAACCATGAATTATATTTTATTTGTATATCAGGTTTAACATAAGCTTTGTATATATAGAAATGAAAATATAGTTGTAAAAGTTGTTATGTAGGATATTGAGTCTTTGCGGATTACAGAGTTTTTCCCCTTACAGGCGATATCTGACGTAAAAACCATTGTGACGTCATGAAAATGGTAACGTCGATTTTATATCGTCCTTTCCAAGACTTTAAGGACTGTTTCCATAGAATGGATGACGTCATAATCAGTCTACGTCAGATACCATCTCAAATGAGAAGAAACTCTGGCTTTCGAAAAAAAGCGAATATGATCATCTGAGACCGGAGGGATGTTCTTCATGCGTTAAAGCGAAAGTGGAGACCAATCATCTCTGATTCATAAAAGTTTGTAGTATTTTACTTTTTCTTTCACTAGAAGAGACTTTTTGCTGTTCAGTTGTTTAACCCCCTTTTTATCAATAGTGATAATTGTTATGAGCTTATGAGCTACTGGAAAAGTATTTTGCTCCTTTCCAATCCCCTGCCAGGAATGAAGTTCATCACAATAATGACTTCCATCAAAGTTTCAAAGAGAGAGAGAAAAATAAAGACAATAGATGTCGTCCGTCTAATAATATGGAAGTGTTCAAACTCTATACCTTCTTGAAACAACGATTCTCAATTGACATGCAACAGACACGTGTTTCTGATAATTAAATCCTCGTCAGTGATGCTTCCAGCCAAAGTGATTTTTATAAGCCGCCAAAATTAATTTCACCACCGCCCTGTGGTTCTATTTTTTGAATTTAATTTGTGGATTAACTTTACAGAGAGTGCGCGGCTCATTTCCTGTAGGGTCGATTTAGTAGCATATCCAAATAAAATCTATGTTCAAAATAGCATTGGAGTATTGGTACAGAGATGTTTACCTTTTTCCGATGTAATGGCAAGTTTCCGAAATAGCCAAAATACAAATGATGTCAAATTGATAGAGGGCCATAACAAAGCTTCTTTCAGGCGACAGAAGAAGTAATTAGTAAACTTAATCAACAAAGTCACGGGGAACGATTTTAACTGCTTTCTAAGAACCGTTTAGACATATTCATATATCACATGAATCTTGTTGGCATATGTGATGCAAAGTACCGAATCTAAGTTAGTTAGGCCAAAAAGAAACCTTAAAGCTTTCATTTTTTAATTTCTCTCTTCGTATTATAAAAACAAAAGAGGGTAGTAAGGGTTCGCTTATTGGCCGCGGTATGAGAACATTGACCAAGAAAAATCACCAAAATGATTGTATGCAGCGCCAGCCTGAATGAATTCGATGAAGAAATTATTTGTACACATTAATAGAAAGAACCAAAAGCCAAAGATTAAATATTTCCTGCCTACAACTTCTCTTTGTAACAATACTTGAATTCGGTTAGTTAACAATTTGTTACCAATTTCAAGATGTTAAACATCTGTACCGCTTGGTGAGTTTCACTGCAGGTTGATCAGGAGTCACCGAGGGCACACGTAGCCAAGTTCAATCAACTTCGGTTGATCGTTTCTTCATCGCATTCGAAAATGTCTGTTTTCAAAAATCTTGAAATTTTTTAAACGTGGGTCCTGTGGCATCATATCCCACCCATCCTTCCGCGTCTTTTGGTACATTTTTTGGACGTAATAACTTTCATACTCTTTGGCCATATTATATTGTTTAGATTGAGGATCACTGATGAGTGTTAAGTATCCGAAATGTAGATGTCTGGTCCATGCTGAAAATGTATCTATTCTTAAATGATGCTATTGAATGAGTATATTTTTTAAAGATGTATACCCTGTATCTTCTAGCAAAGTGAGTACACGTATATTATATAATTATTTCATTATTTTGGTCTTATTGGATGAAGACACATACAAAACGTTCACTTGTCCCGGGTTTATAAACATAGCATCTTTCATTTGTGTGTTTTTGCCGGCGAATTCACAATATTTACAATCGCAATAATTATAAGTAAACCCATGTCGTAAAAGTTGAGCTTATCCCACGAAGCTTTAATTCACCTTTCGAATGATTTCTCTGGAAAGGTTCGAAAGTTTGTTAACAATTTACTGAATAACTCGGGGTTTTCCATTTTCGTTGTAAATATTGTGAGCCAGAAATATTTACAATAAATTATCTTTATATTTTGATATTTTTGGGAGCTTGGTTGCTAAAAGGAGCTGTAAGTATAAGACGTAAAATCTGCCCTGAAAATATCGAAATTTCAAAGAAGGAAATTTGAATAAATTTTTCAGTAGAAATATCAACTAACCTTATGCATATCTGAATCCAATGTCCGGTCGAATACATTATCAATAACAATACCGATATTTGGGTTAAAATGGACGACTTTTTTTCTATGGAAAACGGAAAAGCTTTCTACAACATACTTCCGCCCCGAGTTACAGAATGCCAATTTTACCAAAGGTGTATATAATTAATACAAATTTTCTGACGAAATGGGGTCCTGTAATTTGGGATGGAACAGACGAAAAATGAAAATAAAAGGCGGGATGGCCTATTTTTAAAGAATCCGACATAAAAGCGGTTAGATAAATAAAAGGTGCCCATTTCTTCTATTTATACAATGAAACAATCTATTCTGCGTGGATTCCGATAAAATACACAACATACGTGAATGAAATAAACGATATAAAGATGTCTATTTCTCGCAGTGTGTATTTCGCACCTGAAACTTTACAATGTGGCTGTTTAGTACAAAATAAACGGTTTTCAGTTTCCGGATTGCGTATTTACCGATTACATGGACATACTGGTTTCGAAGTTATTTTTATTCTTCATTTTTAAAGTAAGAGGGGATTAAAACTTAAAATACGTAAAATTTATGCCAAAAATGCTTTTTTTGTATATTTTTGTTCACTATTTGACGTTTTCAGACATTGTTACCCCCTACCTTTTCAAGCCGTAATTATCAAATCTTATATCTTTTTTTTCAATAAAAAATCTGATGAAAGAAGGGAGGGGATTTCCAACAAGACCCTGTTGCAGCATCAACAGCAAAACACCAAAACACCCGATGCAAAAACAAAGAAGACGAGCATAGTATGAGACGAACAAGAGACATACGACATGTAAACATCAAACACAAAAGACTACCCATAAACCGACGAGACCAATCGGCAACCGGTGCCAACTTTGGACGGCCATTTGCCACGCGAGTAGCAAATGGTGTGGTTATCCTGGATTACGTGCGCAAAACCCTCTCACTTCTCTAATTACCCAGTGGTCTCGAAGAACGTACAATTGTGGTGTAAAACAACCTCCTCACTGTAAGATGAGAAATGTTCTAATACATCATATTTTTATCCTGAATAACTGCCAACTTATCTGTTCTTAAATGATGCATTCAATTTGAAGACGTTTAACATTTATACCACTTGGTGAGTGTCACTGCTGGTGGACCAGGAGTCCCCAAGGCACATGTAGCCAAGTTCGATCAATTTCGGTTGATCGTTTCTTCAAATTCTAAAATTTCTGTTATCAAAATTCCTTGAATCTCTAAAACGAGGGTCCTGTAGCATCATATTCCACCATCCTGCTACGTCTTTCGGTACGCTTATTCGACATAGTAACCTTCATACTTTTCTGGCATATCATATTGTTTAGATTTGAGGATCACTGACGAGGGTAAAGTACCCGAAACGTGCATGTCTGGTCCATGCTGCCAATTTATCTGCTCTTAAATGATGCTATTCATTTTGAAGACGTTTAACATTTAACATCTTCAGTGAGCTTTAGCTATCTTCAACTCTAGAAACTACTTAGAATATCTTCAAAGAGATAATGCGAAGAGGTTGTTAACATATTGAATGGATGAACTTTATCCTAGGTTGGGACCTGTTTCTGATCATCTCCGAAACATAAAACATTAGGGGGGAAATCAAAAGCTTTGCAAATTATTCATTAGCAATTCGATTCCAAAAATAGAGAAAAACATGCATTTTTGACTGTTTGCAAAATTCTTTGGGTACCGGTCCAAATTAGAAGGAAGTTTATCTCTTCTAAAACAACTTGTATAGACACCTAATGACAAAATTGGATAAATTACTACTCGTAACATTTTACAATGATTTTGATACAAAAATTGACAAGAATAACGTACATTTCTATAAACCCAAATCACATACCTTGATTGTTCCCGTTTGAAGATAAGATCAGATACACGACAGAACAAAACATCAAACATGAACTACATATTAAAGAAATAACAACTAAGTAGCCGTGGTTTGTTGTCCAATAATTCCCCGAGTTGCATGAACCACTAAAACTATCGCCGAGCCACGAAGCGGCGAGGGGATAATTTGATAGGTTCATAGGACGAGGGGAATTACTGGACAACAAATCACAGCTAACTAGTTGTTAATTCTATTCTAATATTGTTCTGCACGAGTTCTATAGCACGTGAATGGAATGAGCGGAGCTTAGCGAACTGAAGTTTGTTGGAGATTTTACATCAGTCGAGTTCTATAGTACATATAGGGAGAAAATTTCAAGTCATGTTAATCGTTATTTACTAAACTGCCGTTACCATATAGCATTTCATAAGTTGACGCATCAGAGAAAGAAGAAAAAAAGAAACGAAAATATTTTATCTTGGAAAAAGCCATTTGATGTCAGAGAAACAAGCACAGAAAATACCATTTTGAATAATTCAGCTGATACGGAATAACAGTGACTTCGATGGACAAATGCATTTCATACTTTATAAATGTAATGTTAATATCTTTCTTATCCGTTTATGAGACAGATTTATTGTACGATATATGAAGGTCATAAAAAATGTTGTATGTGTACTTTGAATAGAAGAAAAATAACCATATTTGTACATAAAGATTATTCATCAATATCAAAGTAAACAAACCTTCCAAAAAAAAAAAAAAAAAAAAAACCCGAGTCTTTCGGATGTTACAAATTGCCCTTAATGCATAATTATGTTTGTGAAAGTGACCCCATGATCATGGGTTAGTGAATCCTCACGCTAGCCAATGAGATAAAGAATATCCTATTGACAATCTTAACATCACTGACAATAGAGCACCCAATTTAGCATTGACAGACCCCTAACAAGCTAGAGGTGACCGGGAGGAGTAAGCATCCCCTGTTTGGCTAGCCGTACCCGCCGTCAATGTTCACGCACAAAACTAAAAGCAATATCTACAAAACATGTACCGTCTGAGGGTATGTCTATATAGAAAGTGCTATGCCGACCATGTAAAACATTCAAAACATGAAATAACGTATACATGAATTATTTGAAGTAAACATAAAACAAATCAAACAATCAAAATCACAACTATTGAGCATGCAGAACAAGTAAAAATGAAAGACCAAACATAACAACCAAAACACTCTGCAGAGAAAAGCAAAAAATAAAAGTGAGTGGTAGCCAGAAAGAATTTCCTGTTCTTTTTTTTTTTTTTTTTTTTTTGGTTAGGAGAAGTTTAGCAGCGAAGACAAGACGAAAATTGTCGAGTGTATTAACATGATTAAGTTCGGTGATTTTGAATGGTTCAAACCTAACATATCTTTCAAGTTCGTGGGAAATGCGATGAATTAGCGTTTCGTATTTTCTCTGTATCGTCAAAAGAATTTCGCAGTGACGCATAATCTATACAAGAACAAGAATGTGTGCTTGTTCGAGAAGAATTATGTTTTCCAAAAATGTGAACAACTTACTGTTATTGGACAATTTGATTACCATGATTACGGAATGACAGACAGACGGACATCGGACAGTAAATACTGTGCCTGAACTTGGCTGTCAGCAATAAAATGAAGGGTGTAACACCATGCGAATAGAAAGGAGTAAATATATTTGAATTTGTTTTGTGTGAACAATTCACATGGAATAAACCCTCCATTAGATATCTTTTAGCTTACTCTTATTTATAGTCCATTCCCTATTTAAATCTTATAAAACCGATTTCCCCTATTTCCATTACTGGATATTTTGCTACATTTAAGTACAGAAATTTCGAGAATTTCAAATGACTAAGCATAATTCAACATGGATTGGTAAATTATGTTGATACACTGATTACAAATGTGTCAATATTCATAACCATTTAGGGTGATAATTTTAAAATTAGTCCGAACATTGTACAAGGTCATCAGAGCGTTAACCAAAGAGGGACAACCCATACATCTTGAATGTTTTGGCTACCTTATATATTCAGGGGTTTAACATATCCTAACAGCAATTTAAAATGCAATGCTAAAACTTCGAAATACTTCTATTATATGAATTACAAGAAGATGGATCTATCTCTCATTTACGGATGATGAAATGCTAAACGTCTTCAAATTATTCAATGGCATCATTCAAGAGCAGATAAGTTTGCAGCATGGACCAGACATGCATGGTTCTGGTACTTAACCCTTGACAGTGATCCTCAATCTAAACAATGTAATAATATGGTCAAAAAGTGTGAAAGATATTATGCCAAAAATGTACTAAAAGACGAAGGACGATAGGTGGGATATGATGCTACAGGACCCACGTTTTAGAAATTTCAAGAGAATTTTTCGAATGCGTTGAAGAAACGATCAACCGAAGTTGATCGAACTTGGCTACAGGTGCCCTCGGGGACTCCTAGTCCACCAGCAGTGACATTCACCAAGTGGTAAAAATGTTCAATTCTTCAAATTCTATGGCATTATTTAAGAGCAGATGAATTTTCTGCATGGACCAAACATACACGTTTCGGGTACATAACCCTCGTCAGTGATCCTCAATCTAAACAATTTTATATGTCCAAAAAAATGACAGTTATGATGTCCGAAAAACGCACTAAAAGACGTAGCAGGATGGGTGAGATATGATGCTTCAGTGCCCACGTTTTAGACATTTTAAGAAATTTTGAGAACAGAAAGTTTCGAATGCATGAATTATGTTATGATTGAGACAACAAAAGTTACAAATATAATGACCCCTTTAACAAAAGAGCATGTAAATCGTAAAAAGTGAAAATAGAAAAGGAAGCAATTGAAATTCTATAAGATTTATGCAGAGTTAACTTACAAAAAATTAGGCGCTTAAAGATAATATTTCCTACCATCGTATCCATGGAAAGTAAGATGTCCATTTATCTGTATAGCAATGCAAAATCATGCTTATTCATTTAAGTGACTTTGAAATTTAGATTTCGGTGTGAATCTTAGATAAAGATAATAAAGATAATATAGTTATTCCTGTTAAAATATCGATAATCACTGCAAGGGAATAGATGAAATGATATCAATAAACTATTATTACTATTTCTGAAACTTTCTTTATGAGTGCCGTTATGAATATATTTGAATAAAACCTCAGATTTCTCGATATCATCGGATTTCGGGTGTTTGCATTATTGACGTTTTTTCCATCTAAATCATCAAAATGGCATTGACTCTCATGGGATACTGAGTCCTTTGTTATTCAGGTTTTAAGTTATATCATTGTATAGGGTATATTATGTATAATAAACTTCTTCCGGGTTGTTTTGACTATGGAAAAATCTATCCCAATGACGGCCGAAGATGACGATGTTAAACGTCTTCAAATTCAATAGCATCATTTAAGATTTTTCAAATTTGCAACAAGGACATTTCAAGTACTTAACCATCCTCAGTAATCCTCAATCTAAACAATGTGTTATGGCCAAAGAATGTGAAAATTATTAAGTCCAAAAATGTACCGCAAAAGTAGCAGGATGGGTGGGATATTATGCTACAGGAAAGGAGGGGATCCACAGGACCCACGTTTTAGAATTTACATGGAATTTTGATAACAGAAATTTTCAAATGCCTTGAAGAAACGATCAACCGAAGTTAATCGAACTAAGCTTCATGTGCCAAGTTCTCGATACAATTTAAACAGTCTCGACAGATAAGTTAGTGTCAACCTGTATATGTGTTATTATCCAGAAAGGCAAATTAACCTCTAGTTGGTTCGTACGCTTCTGAGCTTATTTTCCGGAAAAACGCTATGAGGGATAGACTACTATATAAGAGTTTTCTCCCGAGGGAATATAGACTATCCCCCCCCTTTGACTGAAAATGCACTATATAGTAGATTTCCCCCCGGGGATTCTCTCCTTTATAGCATAATTGACCCTTCCGATAGCGGGAAAAAAATGCAAAATTTCGTGACGTCACAATGCTTTTACCATGTGTTTACCTCGGACAAACAAGCTTCGAACCTCGGTCAAACATCGAAATTGCATTGTGACGTCATGGAATTTCTCAATTTTTTCCCGCGTTCGGAAGGGTCAATTTCCCAGGGGAAGAACTGCTATAGAGTAGATTCTCTGGGGAGTCAGTCCACTATATGTTAAACGTCTTTAAATTCAATAGCATCATTTAAAACCTGATAAATCTACAGCATGGACCAGACATGCACGTTTCGGGTACTAAACCCTCGTCAGTGATCCTTAGTCTAAAAAATGTAATATTGCTAAAACGTATGAAAAGTATAGTCACATTTCCGGGGGGATCTAATGTATAGTACGATGTACCCGGAAAAACTGCTATGGGGGAGAACGGCTCTATAACAGTACACAAAACTCAAATTACAGGGTGCTACTGAAATAAATTTGGCTATGAATGAATATAACGCTGACTAGATGTATCCTATTGGAAACTCGTGTCTACAGCTTGTGAATTAAAATTGATTTGAAACGTTGTTCGAGAAGATAACAAAATGAAACACTCTAATTTTCACATGTCTTTGTGGCAACACAAAATGAAAAATGAAATGAAACTCAAGGAAAATTTTATGGAAAACACATACAATTGAATCACATTTGCAGCAGCATTTATGTGAAAATAAAGGTTCAAAACTATGTGCATTCCAAACGGACATGCAGCTCAGAAAAATAAAATGAAGGGTGTAACACCTTGTTCATTTAGACACACGTGAGCTTATTCACTTTCATACATGTTACAGAATTTCTTGAAATTTCCAAAACGTGGGTCCTGTAGCATCATATCCCACCCATTCTGCTACGTCTTTTGGTACATTTTTTGGACATTATAATTTTCATACTTTTTGGCCGTATTACACTGCTTAGACTGAGGATCACTGACGAGGGTTTAGTACCCGAAACGTGTATGTCTGGTCCATGCTGTAAATTTAATATCAGGTTTTAAATGATGCTATTGAATTTAAAGACGTTTAACATGGAATAAACCCTCCATTGATGGAATACACCCTCCATAGATCTCTGACCTTCTCCTATGGAATAAACCCTCCATAGATCTCCGACCTTCTCCTATGGAATAAACCCTCAATAGATCTCCGACCTTCTCCTATGGAATAAACCCTCCATAGATCTCCGATTACTTTTCCGCTGTATATAGTGCACTGTTCATTTAAATATAACATATCAATTTTCTCTTTTTGCATAAATAGAAAACGTTTTCCATTTAAAGACACAAATATAATGAACTGTAATGAAAAAAAAAAATGTAAATCAATATTTTATTGTACATGATGCTTATAACCGCGACCTCCTTGTCAATATTGATAAGTATTTTAATTGAAAAGTTCGAACTTATTTTACGTTAGACAATTTTGTTAGAATGCGAACTAAAGAGAGGAAACTCATATTACTTTTAACGTCTTCGTATTCTATATAAAGAACTTTCTACATGAAATGATATTTTGATATACGTTATTTGCAAAGCATATCCTTAACCCAAACAAGATACACAACCAATTGTACCTTATATGAAATTCATGTGAAATCTACATGAACTTTGCATAAAAGTTCACATGAAAATTTATGTGAATCGAGCACAAACATGAAATTTACATGAAATTTTTCACATGAAATTCATGTGAAGTTTTTAAAACCAATTGCACGTGAAGTTCATTTTACTTAAAGGTAACAAAGAAAATTTCATGTAAAACAATGTAAAATGACCAAAAAGTATGAAAATTATTATGTCCAAAAATGTACCAAAAGACGTAGCAGAATGGGTGGGATATGATACTACAGTACTCACGTTTTAGGAATTTAAAGAAATTTTGTATAAAAATTTCAAATGCGTCAAAGAGACAGTAGTTGATCGTTGATAGTAATTCAGCTCTACATTGATTAGATTGAGGATCACTGACGAGGGTGAAATACCCGAAACGTGCATGTCTGGTCCATTCTGTAAATTTATCTGCTCTAAAATAATGCTAATGAATTTGAAGACGTTAAACATTCCATACTTTCTTCTTGATAGACATTTTCTATATAATCCGCACTAATTATAAGGATAGGGAAGACATCATTATATAATACCGACACTGGGCATTGGGGGTTTTGGGGTTTTGTTGTGGGTGCTGTAACCGGGTGTGTTGGAGATTCCCTCCTTTCCCTTATTTTGTAAAACTCGTTTTCCCATTCGAGCACTTCTTTTCTATCACCTCGAACAATCATTGGTTTCATCAATTGGTCATGTCTTAATATGTTTTTTTTATTATACGAACCCAATGAACAATAAAGAAATGAGAAAACCTCCAACCTCGTCCAAGCTTTGCTGACCACAAAGTAAAACAGCCAATGAAAAAAAGCAAGGAAAACAAACGGACACCCACACAAAATGAACCTTGAAGCAAACAACAGTCACACACATTGAAGCAAAAATGAAGAGGGACAAATGTAAATAGAATTCGGTGCTCTGTTGTGAGTGCTGTTGGGATTGTCGTTAGGATCTTCTTTATCTAATTTTGAGGGTCAATTTCAGTATTAATAGCAATTAAGGGTGTATTTATTGCCACCAGATTGCGTGTAAAATTCCTCCCTCAAGTTTCAGAATACAGATAAAACCATTAATAAAGAAAGGAAGATCTATCTAGACAACACAACACAATAAAAGTACCCGCAGTGAAAATACAGAAAAACCCAAAGTCTAATGCACTCTTTTTGTAGGTTTAATCATTTTATTGGTTGAGCTATGAAAAAAGTAAAAGGGGATTCACGTTTAACTGTAGTTTTTGCTATGATGTCATACGTTCCCATAGCGACGTCGTTGAAAGAAGGGATTTCGACGATACCCTGTCAGTTTTTGTAAAACACACGCATGGTAACCCCTAAATACTGACCAAAATAGAATTAAACTCATGAAAATGTGAAATCAAGAAAAGAATTGAAATAGTCCGAGTATCTTCAGAAGACTAATTGTCAAAACCCGAAATCAGATTCTAAAAGTCACGATCAAAAGGCTTAATAATTCTGAGAAAAAAATCTTTCTCACGAGGACACACAGACGGAGACAATAACACGAAGGACAATTTAATATTATGATAAATCTCCAGAGTACACTGCAAGTACGGAGTGTATTGTAGGTTGCGCTTTAAACGCGATGTCGTGCTTCTAAACGATTGAAAGAAGATCCTGACGATAATCACAACAGCAATCACAACAGAGCGCAAAACTGAGCATCGACGGACCCCTAGCAAGCTAGAGGTGGGACCAGGTGCCCGGGAGGAGTAAGCATCCCCTGTTTGCTAGCCGCAGCCGCCGTCGAAGTACAGTTTAAACATATCCATATGTCACATGAATCATGATGCATATGTGATGCAAATTACAGAATCTAAGTAAGTTAGACCAAAAAGAAAGCTTAAAGCTTTTTCTAATTTTTTCTCCTCGTATTATTTAAAATATTCTATCTTTGGCTTGGTAATTTTCTTGTTCCTTGATATCATACCGGGTCAAATAAGACAAACATCCCCCTTGTTTCCAGCCTACAACTTACCTTGGTGGTAATTTCTTATTTCGGATGTTTCCCATTTCGTTATAATTCATGAATGACCTTTACCTATCTTCAACTCTAGAAACCTCTTAAAAGATAATGAAAAGTAGCAATATTTTTAAATTTACAGATTTAAAGTGATATTAGAACATATGAGATAATACTTTTACCTAAAACTTTCCCTAAAAATAAACCATAATACGCCAAAAATAGTTTTCAACTCTTACCGCACACATACGTAAAACAGTTTTGAAGTTGCTATTTTTAGCCATTTACAGAAACCCTGATTCTATAAATGATCACTTCCGGTAAATATGATGGAGAGACTTATGACGTAGAAAGTTGTACATGAAAGGCAAAAGTAATGTAAACAATGCAATGTACCGTTGAGGTATTGAAGCTGAGTTTGCATTTAATTTGCTCAGTTTCACATCTTTTGATAATTTCTTGATCATGTCGACTATTATTATGTAAATGTTTAATGTTAGTAATTTTCATGCGACCAAGCATCTGTCCGTGAGAAAAAAAAAGGGGGGGGGGAGGGTCTTGAGATGGACGATTTCACACATGATGTCACATCATATTTCTGTCTGTTCTATTTTACTATTTGTTCTAAACACGCACGATTTGAAACTATGGTGGAATATACAGCCCGACCTGTTTCAAACGCTGAAGGGGGGGGGGGGTATCTTGGAATGCGCCAAGGTGCGACTGGAGTTTCAGACCGGGGGCCCCCTGCCCATTCTTTTATTGAGCTTAGTGAACAACATAGTATTACCAATATTCATATTGTCATATACATTCACTTTAATTACAAATGACAGATGGATTCAGGAATCTAAAATAGGGAGGGCGGATCACAGTGAACATTGAAAACAATCTTTCGGAGAAGCGTAGGAAGGGGGTGAGGGGTATAATGACTAAAACAAAACGTTATCAATTTATTTTTACATATATTTTTTTGAATTCATCTTTATAAATAATTATTTCAAAATTCACCTGCATTCGTGCAAGGGATATAGGGTAGACCTTATTTCACGAGCTCCCCAGTGGGTAAAACACTCAGTGAATTTTAATCTTATTCTGAGGCTCCAAGTCGATGTCACTGAATCTATTTTAATTAAAATAAGGATCAAATTTTATTCTATCAATATATATGGTCACAATTTTAGGTATTAACAACAAAAAACGATTCGACATTATCATCAAACCTTTTTTTCTAAATCATTAGTTATGGTCACAGCTAGCGGTTTTTCATGGAATAACATAATAATAAAAGAACGAAGCAATAAATTTATACTGATCTGAAAACATTTTTGAAATACGTTTTCATGAGAGGCAATTGATGATAGAAAAGATTGAATGATATCTCTCTCTCTCTCTCTCTCTCAACGACTCAAAACGGACAAATGTGGGGTGTGCGTGTGTGGAGGGGGGTGTTTACCCCCGCAAACCACGATCCAATCTTCGGCAAGTGCTAGATGTAGATTCAGAATCTATCAAAAATATTGGCCAGCACGACTATTTTTTTAATCAGAATATAAATCATGTCAAACATCTACAGGTGATCGCCAGCCATGAGCATGTTTAGAAATGGTGCGCCCTTTATTTATTTATTTCATTTATTTATTTGTTTATTTATTTATTTATCTATTTATTTGTTTATTTATTTATTTATTTATTGCTCAATAAATAAAAAAAACTATGTTTTAGATATTGATCGTTTTATTCTTGAAATGGTAACCACATGCGTATACACATGTGCGTGTACAGGCAATCACTTTGTCGTGTACAACTTCTGACGTCATTTACTGAGACCCACGAAGAATACGGTCGATCCCGAAAATTTATTGGGTAAATTGACAAAAATGTCGATTCCCTCTAAAACCAGGAATTTTTTTCTGTGGTTACAGCATGAAAAATTTCATTTTTAAAGAGCTAATGCTATATACTATTTTCACAGATGTTCTAATATCACTTTAAATGATGATTGGAGTTGTTTCTGATCACGATCAAAACATTCAACTTTTAAACCAATACAGGGAAAAACGGGGTTATTAAAACACCAAAACAATATCACAAATTAATAATTTTGCAATTTAGAAAGAGGTTCATCTCTATTCTACTGCAACTTAAATTGGCACCGATTGAATCACTTCTCGTAAAAGATTTTAATGTGTTTGATAAGAATGTTGACAAGCATAACAAGGGAAAAGATGTTATAATTTCTTAAACCCGAGTTGTATACCTTGATTGTTCTCGTTTGAAGATAAGGTACACGATTGAACGAAAGATTAAATATGAACTATATCTTACTAGATGTCTACTAAACTTCCGTTACACTATAGTATATTGGTCGACGCTACAGTGAAAGATACACGATTCGTGGAAAAAATGATTATAACTTTTCGAGGAAAGTGCAGTTTGACGTCAGAGAAATAAACATAGAGTAGGTAATTTGGAATAGTTGAGCTTATACCCAATCACAGCGACTTCCGTCTAGACTTTTATTGGATAAAGGTAAATAACTCTCTTCTGGGTTTACGATACGGATTTGTAGTACGGTATATGAAGGTCATAAAGAATGTAGTGTGTGTACTTTGAATAGAGGAAAAATAACAAGCTTTGTGTATAAAGATTCTTTCTCAATATATAAGTGAACAAAACTGTCTAAAAACGAGTATTTTGAATGTTACAAATTGCCATAATATTTTTTCCATCTTCGTAAGGATGACCTTGTGTCCTTGACCTTCTTGGATTGTTGAGTCTTAATGCTCCCCAAATAATTTATACATAAACATTTTGAAGCAGATAAAAAAAAAAGAAATTAAATTTTCAAAATCAAAATTAACAAGCAACCAGAACCAGTAACAATGTAAATACAAACAAAAAATCCAAACATTTTTCAAAACAATAGTAATACTGAGTGGTAACCAAAAAGACTCCTCTGTTTGCCAGGCAGTGTAACAATATGGCCTCTCCCCACAATATTTATGGTGAATTATTTTTTTTTCTTGGGGAATATTCACACTGTAGAAAGAGGAATAACTCTAAATAAATAGACACATTTATTAGAACAAGAAAGCAAATTAATCCCCTTACATCAAAGAGGGATGATGTTAACATTAATTCACGTAAAGATATTTGAATCATGATTAGAAACAGGTTCAAGAAATTCTTCGTTAATAAGTTTATCTTAAGATATTTTATCGACTTTAACATGTTTAATAGTGGGGAAATGATTGTCAATTCTACACGTGAAGTACTAGTACATTGAGTTTATCTGCGTATCATTCCTCATAATTTCAGTTGCTTTTGAAGAGTTGCAGACATTCTAATCTCTGAGGGATGAACACGAAATTATCTAGAAATCTGTACATCATATTGTGATATTCCCCTCCATTGTTAATGAGTAAAGAATCTCAACAGCACTCACAATAGAGCACAAAATTAAGCATCGACGGACCCCTAGCAAGCTAGCTAGGTGGGACCAGGTGCCCGGGAGGAGTTAGCATCCCCTGTTGGCTAGCCGCACTCGCCGTCGATGTTTAAGCACGAAAATGAAAACAAGAACTTAAATCATGCACTCTCTGACGTTATGTCTATACAGAAAGTGCTATGGCGACAATGTCAGGGAAATATATTTAAAACACTTACTGTCAAAAATACGATATGTAATTTTTCAATTATCAGAATCACTTTCTCGCATGCGCTGGATTCTGTCAAACAATGTTTTGTTAAACAAACTTTGTAAAACTTCAACGATATTTTTTTTCCATGAAAAAGTGCTGCACATTTATAAATTACACAATGTGAAGTACGAAGTATGGCTCGTAAGCCCGCATCGGCTTACAGCAGCTAAGACACGATGGATACTTGTGAATCTATTACATTCGGCGTTTTTTTTTTTGTTATGATAGGCTCAAAGTAAAATAAAAACTTTAAATATTGCACGTAAAGCGGTGGTCACAACCCGCCGTACGTGCACGTACGTGCAGTCTGCGTGCAAAAACGTAGGTAATCCTTGAGTATCTGTACGGTGTCCGTGTGTTTTCAGTACGTGTCCCGTACGTCCTCCTTGCGGATTTGGGAACACGCAGACAGGACGTAGCAGTTTAAGTGCATACAGAACTTTCGCTGCGTCCTGTCTGCGTGCTGTCTAGGAATTCAGCCAGACGTACGACACGCACGTTGCAAGTACGTGCAACGCACGTTCGACGCAAGGAAGTGAGGACTCCGTGCGTTAGCAGTGCGTGTCGATTCGACATCCTTACAGTAACTTAGAAGACGTACGGAGAAAGTACGTTGTAAGCAAGTTGCACGCAAGTCGTATGTACGTGCAACGCACTTACTTTTTTTCGCTACATATGATGCATGTAACCATCCATATAACCATTCGTGCGACGTGCGTGACGCACTTCTTCCATACTATTGCTACTTCCTTCCTTGCGTCTTCAGAAAAACGCAACGCACGTAGCCTCAACAAACACGCACGTCCTGAAAGCACACACGGCGGGTTGTGACCAGGGCTTAAATATCATCGTCGGAAACCCACGCTCTGTCACGCAAGTTCACCTCCCGTGGGTCATAACGGCAGATTTTTTTTGCTGGATAGCATTACAAAACTCAAATGCGAATTCTCGTCAGAGAATAAGCTATTTAAAGCCAATATATAAGTAATCCTAAAAGCAACAAATATGAATCACTGTTATTATATGGGACATCTTTTGTTAATAAAATATAGAAAAGATCATACTTTTGCTATCTTTAACAAATTCACTGAGTACTCGCATTAGATTTTTGTTATGCTATACAGCGAGAATTCTGCAGTTATGACACACGGTAGGTGAGCTTGCGTGACCGAGCGTGGCTTTCCGACGATGCGTAAAGATATGAAAAGAGTTTTCGCAGTAAAAAAAAATTAAGAATAGTCTATACAAGTGTACAAGTATGTGTAAATAGTTGGAGAACCGTTACATAAAGCTGAACAACTGGCCATTTTTGGACAGAGTGATTACTGAATGGCAAGCAGATGAATATCGAACAAAGTTATTACTATATGCCTGAACTTGGCTGTCAGCAATAAAATGAAGGGTGTAACACCGTGCGAATATAAGAGAGTAAGTAAGTTTGAAACTGTTGTGTGTGAATACTTCACATGGATTAAACTCTCCAATTTTTCTGCTATTTATAGTCCATTCTCCATAAAATCTAACAACACCCATTTCTTTATTTCCATTATGTGGCATACTTCTCTGTTTTCGTACAAATGTTTCACGACTTTCATATGAATAAACATGATTCAAGATGCTTTGGTGTATGATATTGATACACTGATTTCAAATTTGTCAATATATTCATAATCAATTAGGGTGATAAGTTTACAACTAGTCCGAACATTGTACAATGTCAATAGAGAGTAACCAAAGGAAGACAACCCATACATCTTGAATGTTTTGGCTATCTATCTTATATATTCAGGGGCTTAACATATCCTTATGGCAACACAAATTGCAATGCTAAATCTAACAAAAATACTTCCAGAAGGTTTTATCAAATATAAATTGCAAAAAAGAGGTATTGTTTTATTCTACGGTTGGTGAAGAATTTACTGATCTAATCTTGTGTAGATATAATGGTATATTTACTATTCAAGTCGTCGATAAGTTTTATTCTTATTCTTATATCTAATTCAAGATTTGAATCTTCGTGATTCGAAAATTCTTTAAGAATTTGTTACTTTTGAATTTAATCGTTTTCTTATCATTCCGTAGTGAGACCAGATGCCCAGGGAGAGTCAGCGTCTCCTGACTGCATGTAACACCAACATACAGAAAACACAGTCTTCTCTTAAACCCTTTATATTCCAGTGACTTCAGCGACTTTTTCAGTGCAATAAGTGATGCTACATGTGAGATAAGTCCTCTTTATTCTTTTGTTGATAATTCGCTTACCTTTCTTAATATCAATATTCTAGAAACCCTTAACCACTAGTACATAAAAATCATGAAAGTGTAACATGCAGTAAACAAATGAAATATTTCACAATGATTTCAGAATTGAACTTCTAAAAAGGTAATAGAATCGATTGCCAAGAGAGAACATTTTCTTTCATTATAACAAGACTGCCCATTTATCTGAATGGTAATACGCAAATGTTCATCTATCACACAGATTTTCATTAAGTTTTATATATGTAAAATAGGGACCTAAACCTATCACAATTCTAGAACCTCCACTGAATGGCTTATAAAAGATATTTTATTGTAAAAGTACATGGTGGGACTGTATTAAAAGTTGGGAGTCCCAAATATTAATCAACTTGAAATGGAACTATTGAATTGGTCAATACAAAATAATGAGTCAGTTATTTTGAAATTTAGTTTCGGGAGTATATCAGTATCAATGTAACTTGCATTGACACAAAGATAAAAGGTACTTGATAAAATGTTATTTATTATAAAGACAAGGGAAAATATATATGATATTTACTACCCACAGCTAAATATGGCTCATTTTCGTCGTAAAAACTAAAAAGAAAGGAGGGGATCTCCAACAACACTCGGTTGCAGCACCAACAGCAAAATTGCAAAACACCCAATGTAAAGAAGAGGACACAAAAGAGACAAGGAACACCGATTCACACCATAGCAAAATGAAACACAAAAGACAACACATAAATAAAGGATATAAGTAAAGAGCAAAACATCAGATATGTACTATATCATTATTCATGAAGTGTCCGTTATGAGTGCAGAGACGAACGCTTATGAATATGCATGAGTTCAAGGAAACATTTATGTGTTTGACACTGTAGAGACCGATGCGAGATTCCTTGAAAAACGAGTTTTTCACAGAAATTGCAGTTTGATGTCATTTTTAAGTAGGTTAAATTTGCATTCTCGTATGAATTTAAACATATTGTTGATGAATGCAGTTTTCTACTTTATGTAAATCATTCTCTTCAACATTTACAATAAGCCCTGAGAGGCCGAAATGAAAGTTGTATCCACATTTCACACACAAAAATAGTGTATAAAGATAATTAATTAGTTGATAGGCTGTTAATAGAAAATGTATGTCGAATGTCGTATCTTCAATGTTTTACCTTAATCGCGACGATATCCTTTAGTCTGATGGGATGAAAAGTTACAAAGCCCTTGAATATGCAATGTAGGCTACTTGCATTCAGCTAACTGGAACCAGTTAGCTGAATGCAAGTAGCCTACATGGTGAGTTAGCATGAATCACAAAACCCAAAGCAGAATTCAAATACACAAAATTAATGAGAATTCATAACCAGGAAATTATAATAATAGAAAAAAAAAACAGTCGAGATTTTTTAAACATGCCGAAAATGACCTAGAATGGATCCCAATTAAAAATAGGATAAGGTATGAGTTTTCATCAAGAAAGTTAAAAGTTGGAACATTTCCTTATTATTGTTAGAAATACCCGTCAGATGAAAAACTTTGACTGTATCAAGGTCGGAGAGTTTGGATGGATTTTACCTTAAATATCATTTAACATTAAGGGTAAATAGCTTTTTATACTTTCATTGTATCGTCCATGATCATTTCCAGAATGACAGAAATGTTAATTCTGAATAAGGGTTCATTTATTGAAATGTACATGTGTTAGAAGTATGATATGAAGTCAGATAAACAAACGAAAAACGGAATGAAATTTGCAATAAAATGAAGGGTGCAACACCATGCTTATGTAATGGAGTAAGTTAGTATAGTTAAGAGGAGCTTATGTATAAAGGGTTACATATAGTGTCACGGAATAGACCCTCCACTGAGGTAACTTTATTTTACTGCTTTATATAGTGTATTGTACCTTTAAATCTGAAACAGAAAAATCATTTCTTTGCATAAATTTGAATAAAATAACCTAAGTACAGACATTTTCAGTATTAATGATAAACAAACATGATTCCTGCATACGTTGTTATATGATGTCCATTCACTGAATCTCCTTTGCGAATTTCATAATCACTTTGTTTAATGGTTTCGATACTGATCTCATTATGATACGTTTGTTTTTAGAAGAAAACGGAAGGGAGGGAATTCATACAACTTTAGATAACTTCGAGATCAAGATATGATATATTAGTGATATCATGACTTTTCAATCTATATCAAAGGTAATTAAATATAGATTCATGAGACATTTCTTGACCGAAATAATCAATCGTCATCGGGTGCTCCTTTACATACTATGTATGTAACGAATAGTGAGCTTAGGAATATAAGCCACTTGAACTGCCTCCCCGGCAGGCTAGATTTATCGGGAATGCGGTCGAAGGGCGCTTGACTTCAGACCCCTTCTTCGGGCTCCCCCTGTCGCTTCACGTTACAATTTGGTGACAGCCGAAGTGGCTTTGGGGTCCGCGGCAGGCCCTCTGAGTGAGTCATTAGTGACTCGGTGGTCCTCGTGATCAGGTCTCGGACCATTGGGCCCGAAGGTACTTCTGCTCAGTCAGTACAGACTGGTGGACTGTCGTCCATGTTGGGTTGAAAGGATACCGCCAGCAGAAGTAGCAGCTGAAACAATGCTGTGACAGAGGAAAGCCGTGGATCTCCCAAAGAGAACTCACGCAAACGAGTAAGCTTCGAGGACGAAGCTTCCCCGAGAAGGGGGAAGTGTAAGGAATGGTGAGCTTAGGAATATAAGCCACTTGAAATGCCTCCCCGGCAGGCTAGCTTTATCGGAATGCGGCCAAGTGCGCTTGGCTTCAGACCCCTTCGTCGGGCTCCCCCGTCGCTTCACGTTACATATACTTCTATGTAGATTCAAAAGAAGGGAGGGGATCCCCATCAAGACCCTGATGCAGCACCAATAGCAAAACACGAAAACACCCGATGAGAAAACACTAAAGACGAGCTTACCAAGAGACGGAAAAAAGACACACGGTATTTAAAGAATTTGAGTCATCATTATAAATTAATAGAAAAGTTTAGGATAAGAGATGAACGTTTCGAATTTCAACATTCTAACTTTAGATGCTTTTACTCTTACTTTCTACCAGAAAATGAATTGAATAATTGGTTGGTTTATGTTAATTAATCCATTTGTAGGTGCGACCTTTTTGATTGTGAATTGTACAAAGTATACCATAGAGAAAGCATCACTCTCAGTCGTTGTTCGGAAGTTAAAGATTTAGGCGAACGTTACATGATAGTGTAAGTCATACATTTCGAATTATGCCATTTACAAACCTTCGAATCTTAAAACTAGACGTCATTTCGAATTTACATTTCGAAAAATGGCATTTATATTTACTATGATGTTTCGAATTATGACATTTACAAACCATCGAATTTTTAACTAGAGTCCATTTTAAACATGGTTTTATAGTATGAGAAAAATTCTATCACTACACTGTATTCGTAGAAACATTCTCTATGTATCAACCTGCGCTACTTTCGCCCTTGAACCGCGAAAGTTTGTCCCGATCAATGAAAATACGAAATGAATAGTTCAATAGCATCAGGAACGGATACTCGAATATAAAAGCTTGATTTCTATAAAACCACGAAAGAAATTACCAGCGAATGATACTAATTAAACAGTAAATATCATAAATGATTTTAAGATCCGAAACACGTGTCTATTACAATAAAATTGGTACCATAGAACATATATTTCACAATTTTAACCACTAGGTTGGTATCTCCGCTGGTGGACTGTACGTCCTCGAGGATATCACTCGCCTAGTCATATTCTAAATTTTCTGTCATCAAATTAGACCTAGATTTCTAAAACTAAGGGGAATCTCCCTCATTGCATAGCTCTGTCCTTAGCTGGGATTTCGGCATAATTTTTTATTTTAGTCATGTTTAGAACTAGGCTCCTTTCGCCTACCCTCGAACGTTTTTGGCCATATTTATGTCTCCCCCGTTCGGAGGAGACATATCGGTTTTGCCTTCGTCTGTCCGTCTGTCACGCATCGTTTCCGGGCTATATCTCCTGAACCGTTTGCCCCTATCACTTTCATATTTTAGTATGTAGTTGCTTATGACCCGAAGGTTTCACATCATCTTGACCCAAGGTCATGTGACCAAGGTCAAGGTCACTTAGTGCATTTTTAATTAAATTATGCATACATTCCTGTCCGGACTATATCTCTTGAACCGTTTGCCGGATCACTTTCATATTGTAGTATGTTGTTTCTTATGACCCTAAGGTTACACATCATCTTGACCCAAGATCATGGTCACTTCGTGCATTTTTTATAAAATTATGCATACATTCCTGTCCGGGCTATATCTATTGAACCGTTTACATGATCACTTTCTTATTTTAGTATGTTATTCCTTATGACCCAATGGTTTCACATCACCTTGACCCAAGGTCATGTGACCAGGTCAAGGTCACTTAGTACATTTTTAATGATATTGTACATACATTCCTTTACATGCTATATCTCCTGAACTGTTTGCTGGATCACTTTTATATTTTAGCATGTTGCTACTAATGACCCAAAGGTTTCACATCATCTTGACCCAATGTCATGTGACCAAGGTCAAGGTCACTTAGTACATTTTTAATGAAATTGTACATGTATTCCTGTCTGGGCTATAACTCTTTAACCATTAATCTGATCACTTTCATATTTTAGTATGTTGTTCCATATGACCCGAGGGCTTCACATCAAATTACCTAAGGTATTGTGACAAAGGCCAAGGTCGCACTTACTACATTTTTAATGAAATTGTACATGCATTGCTGTCAAGGCTTTATTCCTTGGACCGCTTACTGGATTGTTTTTACGTTTAAGCATGTATTTATTCAAGACCTTCACCTTGATCCATGGTCATTTGATCAAGGTCAAAGTTACTAAGTACATTTTAATGAAATTGTTATCCCATTGGGGCTGTATCTTTTTTAACTAATTATCAGATCACTGTCATATTCTAGTATGTTGTTGCTTATCACGTAAAGGTTTCAAATCACGTTGACTCAAGGTCATATGACCGAGGTAAAGGTCCATTACTATATTTTATGTGAAATTGTATTTGCTACGTGTATTATGTCCAGGCTTAATCTTTTGAACCGTGATCTGATCACTTCATATTTAAGTATGATGGTGCCGATGACCCAAAGGTTTCACACCACCTTGATCCAAGGTCATATGACTAAGGTCAAGGTCAAATATTAAGATTTTAATGAAATTGTAAATGCTTTTGAGTCTTGGTTATATCTGTGGAATCGTATACTGGATCACTCTGATACTTTAGAATGCTGTTGCCCAGGATTGGAAGGTTTCTTATCATCTTGACCCAAGGTCATGTGCCCAAGGTCAAGATCATTTAGTTCTTTTTAATGAAATTGTACGTACTAATCTTGCCGGGGCTATATTTCCTGAACCCTTCTTGCAATTGTTTTCATATTTTAGTATGTTGTTTCTCAAGACAAAATGTTTCTTCTCACATTGACTCAAGGTCATGTGATTAAGGTCACTTCTTACTTTGGTTATGAAATTGTATATGATAATCATGTCCAGGCTGAAATTGTCTATACTTATCATGTTTAGGCTTTATATTTTGAACCGTGTATCCAATCACTAATTCAGTTTTTTGTTGCTCATGATCCATACAATGTAGGTTTCAGATCACCTATATCCAAGGTCATGTGACCAAAGTCAATTTCACTAAAAATGCTTATAATGAAAGTGTATATGCTAACCATGTTTAGGCTTTACCTCAAACAATATAATGAATCACTTTCATGTTTTAGTATGATGTTGCCCATGACTCAAAGGTTTCACATCATCTAGGCCCAAAGTAACTTAGAGGGAGCGGGGAGACATCCGTTTTTTTTTCTGAAAAACATTTTATTTAATTTCCACTTTACGCTTTTGAATACATCCAACAGATTTAGAGCCGCAAATGTTTGGCAAGAGGAATTTGATAGTCTATCTTGTAGACTGCACATTTAAAGTTCACTTTGGCCTTTAGTGACGAGGATTTAACATCCGGAATAAGTGTCTAGTACATTGAAATTGATACTATAGAACATATATTCCAATAAAAATACACAACGGTAGACTTTGAGAGAAACACTTATAGCTATGAATAGCGCTTCTTCGTTGGTTGTCAGGTTGTATACCGATGGAAATTTCCTGTCCTCAAGATTCAAGAAACAAACATCAATAACAGTTAGATATCAAGCCAACATTTTAGAAACGAATTTGCGTGATTCTGAAATTCTGATATCCTTGGTCTCATCGGGGATTGGCAAATGCACCCTTTTCCATATGAGAATAATAGTGTAAAACGTCTAGCATCATTTCAAACCTGATAAATTTACAGCATGGACCAGACATGCATATTTCGGGTACTAAACCCTCGTCAGTGATCCTCAGTCTAAACAATGTAATATGGCCAAAAAGTATGAGAATTACTATGTCTAAAAATGTACCAAAAGACGTAGCAGAATGGGTGGGATATGATGCTACAGGACCCACGTTTTAGAAATTTCAAGAAATTTTGTGACAGAAAATTTCAAATGCGTTGAAGACACAGACGATCAACCGAAGTTGATCGAACTTGGCTACATGTGCCCTCGGGGACTCTTGGTCCACCAGCAGTGACACTCACCAAGTAATTCAAATGTAAAACGTCTTTAAATTCAATAGCATCATTCCAAACCTGATAAATTTACAGCATGGACCAGACATGCACGTTTCGGGTACTAAACCCTCGTCAGTGATCCTCAGTCTAAACAATGTAATATGGCCAAAAAGTATGAGAATTACTATGTCTAAAATTGTAATAAAAGACGAAGCAGAATGGGTGGGATATGATGCTACAGGACCCACGTTTTAGAAATTTCAAGAAATTTTGTGACAGAAAATTTTAAATGCGTTGAAGACACAGACGATCAACCGAAGTTGATCGAACTTGGCTACATGTGCCCTCGGGGACTCTTGGTCCACCAGCAGTGACACTCACCAAGTAGTTCAAATGTTAAACGTCTTTAAATTCAATAGCATCATTCCAAACCTGATAAATTACAGCATGGACCAGACATGCACGTTTCGGGTACTAAACCCTCGTCAGTGATCCTCAGTCTAAACAATGTAATATGGTCAAAAAGTATGAGAATTACTATGTCTAAAAATGTACCAAAAGACGGTTCTTTCATGATCTACTGATTGAGACATAATAATTTACACGAGTGACGGTAATTTCGTCTTTTCTTGAGTGGCTTGCAGCGGAACTCGGGAAAAGATGGAAAATTTCCGTCACGAGTGTAAATTTGTATGTCTCACTTAGTAGAAGGTGAAAGAATATATTTCTTCCTCCATGAAACATAAGCAAAAAGTGAATTCAAACAAATTTTCATTTCATCTAACGCCATGTTTTCTAACGATGTTACTGTGACGTTACAATAAGATTCTCTTTTATCTTTGATCAGTTGGAGCCTTTGAGACAACGTATGTGTCTCACATAGGCTGTCCCACAGGGTACGGGCAAAACTGGAGAAGAATAATAGATCTAAAGGAAAAAAAATACGTTTTGATGAGTAATTATACTAATTATTAAAGGAGAAAACGAAGTCCAACATTTCTGATAGAAAACAACCTTCTGGACAAGGGTTCAATATGCAGTGTACCAAACATGCATGTTTCGCAAACAGATCTTTATCGGTAACACTTAAAGCAGAACTAATTCAAAGATAAAAACAATTATGTGTATCTACCTTCTTATCTAATTTCAATAGCTCAAGTATCTGTTTTCTTACAATTGAGCGTGTCCTGAAGAGAAGAGGTGATTTAATTGAATACGCAAAAACATTGCAGGGAGTATTAACCTCCTGTAATGTGATGACAATTTAATTTGTCTATTTTTTTCAGTTGGCATATACAGACAGTTGGTTATGGCAAAAAATTCTGTGCAGCACGAAGTATTTCGCGATGAATTTATTCCATGATTAACTGCCTGCATACATCAACGCAAAGCCAAAACTGAGAACAATATTTATACTTAGTCCCCTTTACTTTACGTGTGACTCTATATGGCTAGGGGTCCGTCGATGCTCAATTTGGTGCTCTGTTGTGAGTGCTGTCGAGGTAATCGTCAGAATCTTCTTTAACTCATTTATATGATTATCGCATTAGCCAAAAAGGAAAATACAAAACCAGAACTCTTAGACTATATATTTGCAAATAAGGGAAACACAGTACTTATGTCAATGTTTAAAAAATAATAAAGAATGAAAAGAAAAGTGTAATATCGTAATATATATCTTTATTTTTCCGTTGAATTAATGCCTAAAACAAGCAATGCTTCCTGCTATCAAGGCCGTAAATCTTCCATTTCTCTATCAAAAACTGCATAAACATGAACTTATGAGGATCTACAGGACTTTCTGTATAGGGACTCTCCTTGGTATAGGTCAAGGTCGTTGTTGTGGTTACGTTGGGCGTTGTCGTTTCTACATAACCCTCATCACCGTACTTCATATACAGTTTGTACTGCGTTTCTTCATCAGCATCTAGACGTAGAAGCCAGTCTATCTTTTGTGATTGGTTTCGTAGCTCCTCGGTAGTAAAATTATGTAGTGACAATCTCCTTTCCATTAATTTAATGCGTTCGTTGCCATATTTTGTCTTTATTTTCCCTCTTATCCTGTTGTCGGCTAGATATTTGGCTCTTATGAAATCCCAGTGTCTTTGCTCATACACTGATTGTGGCAAGGTGGTTGGTGGAGGGGGTGGACTGGGCGTGGTCATTTCTGGAGGTGGAGGAGTTGTGGGAGGGGCAGGGTGAAATCCACGGTGAACTACGAAAGAACAGGTCATGACGTAGAAATTGAAGCCTGCGAGCCACATCTCACTGACCTAGAAGAAAAAAAGTTATAATGAAGAATATTACTCACTTAGCAACTCCATTTGCATCCATTCCTGCCTTTCACACAAACTAATCTTTATGTAAAGAAATTTTTCAACAATTTCAAATGCGATCAGACATTGTGAAACAAATAGCAGTTACTACAACACTTTGAACATTAGATGACAACGTATAGCCAAACTGGAACAGTTCATGCTGAAAATAAGTATCAAACACCCTGCCTGGTCCATTCTGCAAATTTATCTGTTCTTAAATGATGCTATTGAATTTGAGGACCTTTAACACCGTCATTAGTAGAATTCATTTGAATATTGAAATTCATTTGATTTTAGGAAATGAATGGGTAATTATCCACTTTCAAACCTAAAATGACATTTTAAAATACAATTGACCCTTCCGATTGCGGGAAAAAAATGCAAAATTTCGTGACGTCACAATGCTTTTACCATGTGTTTACCTCGGACAAACAAGCTTCGAACCTCGGTCAAACATCGAAATTGCATTGTGACGTCATGGAGTTTCTCAAATTTTTCCCGCGCTCGGAAGGGTCAATTAAGGAGATAAAAGTAAGGGTGTTAGTGCAGTAGGATGATTAAGTTTGAATTTTAATCTAAAATAAGAATTTTAAATCAATTTCAAATAAGAATAAAATTTAGTAAAATTTAGATTTTAAATAAAATTAAAAAAACAAACAAAACATGCCTGACTTATTCTGTCATATCCTCGTCCTTTGAACCGTTCATCAAACATTATATGCCTGGCCCTTGAGACAATATAGAACGGCTCATATGCACAGTGCGTTCTTTTAGTCTTATAAATGTTTATATCAGGCGTATGATTCAGCCACTTATTGAAATCAGTATCAATCTGGCAGTTCGGACAAGATAGGTTATGGTAAGGTTGGATTAATCCAGAATTTAATCCATCTAAAAGATCTTGCTTGGACCTTGGTATCTTATCAAAGTCCATTGATTCGAACGCTGGTATTATGAATATCGAGGATATCAACATTGAATCCTTTAGGCTGGAGGACAGAGAAAGGAATTTGTCATAGAGATCAAAGGAAGGGACCATGTCTATGTCAATAGTAAAGATAAATCCGTCCTCATCGTCGGGTAGAGCAAGGTTCCGCAGTAAATTATGAGGATATTCTGTGTCCTCCAATACATGGAATCCCTTGATAATTCTTTGAGTTCATATTATCAGTACAGTCAACATGGACGGTAGCTAAATCTATCTTCAAGCCTGACGGACTAAAAAGGTGAATTGTTGTATTGTCTCTTATATGTGGGAAACACTCATGATAAAAACGCACCTTCCTTAACTGATCATTATCATTTTTGTCGATGAAAACTTGCGACTGAAATAGGACCCTTCCATCGAATTGCAATAGTGTCTAATAGGTAGAGATTCTCAACATGTGTCTGCGTCACCAATGTGATAAAATCCATCGTTCTGCCTCTATTATTTCTCATTTTCCTATCATTTGACACAAATGCGTCCTTTGTTCTTGAAAAAGTAAGTTTTTCCGATCCTGATTCGAAAAGAACATTTTCAAGATGTGTTGATGCTGACACAGTCCAGTGATGCACAGGTTGGCAGCATAAGTCATATATTTTCTCACTCATGTAGTAGTATATAAGTAAAATGAGAATAATCCCGAAAATAAAATGATAAAACGATAGCCTTTTCGACATAGTTGTTTTCCTCCTAGTCTATACGTAAACGTGTTTAGTGTCATGTAACAGCGTCTAAGGTATAAAGGGTAGACATAGCATGCCTGTGTAAATGCTAATAACTTAGTTTCATTGCGGTTAATACTCATTTACATTCAATAATATAAATGTATAGTTGATGAATATAGCATGAGAATTGGAAATTTAGGTGTATTTTTAAAAATTTTTTTTCTATATGGAAACGTGTTAATTGTGATGCAATATCATGTTGACAACAGAAAGAAAGGGTTGACATAACCTTAAATTATTGAATTTAAAGATGTTTAACATAACTTTAAGTGTTTTGAATATTTTTCCCTTGCATGATCGCCATAGCACATTTTATATTGACATAACCTCAGACAGTGCATGTATCTTAGATATTGTTTTATTTTCGTGCGTGAACATCGACAGCGGGTGCGGCTAGCAAAACAGGGGGTTCTTACTCCTCCCGTGCACCTTGTCCCACCTCTAGCTTACTAGGGTCCGTAGATGCTCAATATTGCGCTCTATTGATAGTGTTGTAGGAATTATCGTCAGGATCTTTAACTCATCTGTGTTAGTGCTAATAACTTAGTTTCGCTGCGGTTAATACTCATGTTTACATCCAATAATATAAATGGGTACAGAATGAATATAGAATGCGAATAGGTAATTTATGTGTATTGTTGCATGCAAGCAGGAGATGCATACTCTTCCTGGGCACCTGGTCTCACTCCCATATCGGGAATTCGCTTCTTTTGAAGGTTTTTCTTTGCTTGCTTTGATTCTAATTTTATCCTGATTTTGCATGCCTTCGTTTTATGATTTGATTTTCTGAATTATCGATTTTGTGCTGTATACAGGGATATGGTCATTATCCGTATTTGTCATTCTAAAGGAAAACGATGGGTCCAACTCTGCTACATTGTACCAGTGAACTACCTTCTGGAATGATTTTTTTATATGCGATGCACCTGAAAGCACGTTTTGGCTGACAATTCTTCATCAGTGGTGGTTCTAGTCAGATAGATTCAAAGTTGAAAAAGGAGGCATCCCCCCGTTTTTTTTCACATAGCTATTATAAGTAATCATCGCCTTGTTGGGTTATTCGTCTATAAAAACTAACTGAAAGCTTCCAATGATAAGAAAACAAACATATGTCATGTTGTCAATGCTGCCATCTCATTTGGGTTTTTTTTTTCGCCGTAAGAATATGATAGCCGATTAGTGCCAGCATAGGAGACACTAAGTATGTCGTAATTACGACTTCGTATGTCGTAATTACGACTTTGTATGCCGTAATTACGACTTTGTATGTCGTAATTACGACTTCGTATGTCGTAATTACGACATCGTATGTCGTAATTACGACATCGTATGTCCTAATTACGACTTCGTATGTCGTTATTGCTACCTAATATGTCGTAATAACGCCTTAGATATCTTTTAATTACGACTTAGTTATCTCGTAATTACCACTTAGAATCGTAATTATGATTTTGTTAATTATTATTTCCAATTTGGCTAACATAGAAAAATCGGCTTTCGAATAAGAACGTGTGTCATTGGATCAACTTTCTTTTCTCCATAACATGTTGTCCCTCGCGTTTCTATGGTGCTGAGTAATTGTTTCCGTCCGCATATTTATCTTCAGCAAATTCCCCGCGTTACGCTACTTTTACTTTGCTTGGGCCCCTGTGCTTTGCTGTTTTGTTTGAATGGTCATTTTACAGTTTTTTGGTTATTTCGCACTACAAGTGTGCGGTCTTCGAGATATTTGGGTAACTGGAAAAGCGGGAAGGTTATGCGCACGTAATCAGGCTAACCGTAACATTTGCAACTGGTGTGACAGATTGCCGTCCGAAGTCGGTACCGATTGCCCAGTAGTCTTGTTGGTTTATGTATAATTTGTTGTCTTTGATGTTTCTATGTCGTATTCCCTTATACGTTTCTTGCTATGCTCGTCTACTCTGTGTTATGGCATCAGGTGATTTGGTTGCTATGCTAAATGTGCTGCATTCTAGTCTCTTCAGAGATCCCATCCTTTCTTTTACTGTTTAAATTCTTTGAAATCTAATTCATATTCTGGTCTCACTCCCATATCGGGGTTCGCTTCTTTTCTGTGGTGGAGGTTTTTGTTTGCTTGCTTTGGTTCCTAATTTATCCTAATATTGTATGCCTTCGGTTTCTGATTTTCTTAATTATCGATTTTGTGCTGTATACAGGGATATGGTCATTATCCATATTTGTCATTTATTTTGTTTTCATTTTTTCAAGGAATCTTGTATCTATATACATAGGTGAACAAACTAAACCAGAATTTAAAGTATCCCCTAACATTACAGATGGTCTCGTCAGTATTATACCATGCAAAATCTTAATGGAAGAATGTCTATAATTTAAAGAATTAGAAACTGGATGGTTGCCACAGTCATGTCCTGTAGCATCATATCCCACCCATCCTGCTACGTCTTTCGGTAAATGTTTGGAAAATATAATTTTCACACTCTTTGGCAAATATTACAGTGTTTAGATTGAGGATCACTGACGAGGGTTAAGTACCTGAAACGTGCATGTCTGGTCCATGCTGAAAATGTATCTGTTCTTAAAAGATGCTATTGAATTTGAAGACGTTTAACATTAAAAGCTATGATAAACTATAACTTATCAAATTGGTACCCGAATTTATACTTACTCTTCTTCGTAGAAAACCGAATGCGAACATGTGTTAGCTCTTATTTGCAAAAGGGTATAGATACTGTAGCAAAACAAATTAACATGAACGGATAACACGTGGTCCAAGCGAATGCATGAAGACGAAAAGGAATCGACCGTCTTTATTTATCAGAATATGATAGGAGAAATGGAACATAAACGATCAACTTGAAGGCAGAATTGGTCTAAACCTGGCAATAGACAAAAATAGAATGCCTATACTATAGAAAAGGACCGCGTCCTAAAACTGAAGTCGGACAAAAAAAAAATCGGTGATTATATCTAAATGCTATACCTGTAGATATAAGTTAGATTTGTATTTCTATCCCACCTCCGGCAAATTTCTTGCAATCTGATTGGTCGAGAAGAACCGAATATTATGTTGCATTATTTTACAGACAGGATATTATTTTAATATCCTGCTTCTACTAAGACGCTTTACGATATTGACTTCACCGTAATGCTTTAGAATATGTTGACGTTACATACACCAGCCAAAAACCATCGGTGGGATAAATTCGTTATACAGTGTTTTACAAGGGAGATACAAAAATGTATGGGGTCGATGAAAAAAGTTGTATTAGGCTCGGCTTCGCCTCGTCCAATACAATTTTTTTTCATCGACCCAATATATTTCTATATATAACTAGTAATATTCACATATTCATGATATTTAAGTTCGATGAATAGTAGTCTAAGTCGAATGAGAGAAATAAATAAAACTCATATGGTTAATCTTCACTCAGGATTTGGTAAACGACAGGCACAAATATCACGTGATACACAAATGATATGTTCCACGGGAATCCCCTTTGATTAAACTAAGTAAATACTGTCTAAATCTACTTTATTATATGAATTTATTTTAGGCCTATCATATAGTCATTATTATTAATTATATGATGGTAATTTACTCTGGTCAAGAATAGACGTATATTTGGTGAACACTTTTTGTATCTGTCCGCGCACCATTTCATAACATGTGATGAGCATCAAAAAAATTATGTTTAAGTGTTTTCCGAATACACGTCTATTCTTGACCAGAATAGAAATTCATCATATCAGTGATGATAATGGCCATATGATAGGCCTAAAATAAAACCATATAAAGAAGATTTAAACAGTATTTACTTGGTTTCATCAAAGGGGATTCCCGTGGAACATATCATTTGCGTATCACGTGATACGCCACAGTGAATATACAATCTATAACTGTTTTCAATGCAAGCGTCACACACGTTGTTATTCAATTGAGAGTGTTCGATTTCCACTTTTAACGTGGTTATTTTTCCATACTTGAGATCCATCTTTGATACACAATTAAGTAAAATAGGAATGCGACCTCAAGTAATTAAGATATTTTTTTCTGCCGTGAGAATTTTTAAAAGACGGTGAAAGAGCAAACATATACATGTGGTTAACAACATGTTTCGTAGTAATCCCACAATGCAGCAGAATTCATTCAAGCGTCTGGCTGATTGCACTAAGCGTGCTCACTCTAACCTGAATATAGGATTATATTTCTATACACTATTTATGTAAATAACAATTTCCGAAGATTGCCCCAATATTGTGTACCAACAATAATTTCATTTATATGTGCAAGTGATATATCGATGCATTCAAATGGTAGTATCTGAAACCATTTTGCGGTAAAACTTCATTCTTGACAGTGTTATCCCGGCGAGACAATATTTATTATTCTATTGATATTTACATCACTAGTAAATTATCCATGTTGAACTGCCTTAGGCATCCGATAAATCAGGTTGTAACATCATGTACATCCAAGTGTTGAACGTAGGGAGAATTTACCAACGTTAGAATAATTCTGGTGTTGTATTTCGCTGTATGAACGATTTTTGTGCAAAATTCAGATGTCTAATATTTAGCAAAATATAAATATAAGAAATGACTGTCCTACTTTTGTTGTTCATGTGTGTAATAACGTGCAAAATTTCATGGAATTTGCACGTGACCAACCAGAATTATACACCCATTAACACCAAAAGTAAGACAGTCATTTCGTAATTAAACCTTGTGCAACAACATTTGTATTTGTGTTGAAAACCAACAACTAAAGACTGAGAAAAAGTAAGAAATGCTGATATCATATACATTATTCGTAAAGATGAAAAAAGATAAGAAAGCCGAAATGAATATTAATCTTATTTCAAGTTTCTAGTGCTAGGAATTTTAGATTGAATATTTATTTCTGTACTGGAGCTTAGTACTCTAACACTAACCCTACCCTTATTGAGTATAGATTCGTTTTACTATCTAACCTTAGGCAACATCATGTATCGGGATGTTTGTGTGATTCAGAGATCTACCGTTATCAATGCACTAAGTACAACGAAAGAAATGACAAAGTATACAAAGCGAACGATCTGTTACCTTTATATGTTTTCTTGTGTTGCTGTTCTTTATATAATTTTTAATTCTTATCGATGGTTTCATCAAGGGTTAAACGACGTGACAATGCAGTGGATGTAGAAGCGGTACGATTTGTTATATATACCAAAACTATGCACACAAGAAGGATGTGTTTATATCAATTGCACAGACAGAAAAGGATGAATGAAAATACTCAATATAGCAATTGTGAACAGTGCGTTACATTAGGTGACTCAAACACATTATGGAAATTTACATCTTTTGGAGGCAATAGTTGAGAGATGGAATGGGCCGGTCTCCGTCGCTGTTTTTATAGATGATGCTGATCCGCAACTTCTACAACAAGTACAGTATTTTTATGAATGTTTTTCCGAAGATTCGATCGAACACTTCTTTTCATTTGGTTTATCCTAGGACTCTAGATCTAGTGTTTACCACACAAAATTGTTCTCGCATAGGATGTGGTATGAGAATTCGAGAACATTTGGGACACAAGTTGTCAAAGGAATAAAATATCCATATAATTATATGAGAAATATGGCTATTCCAGAGGAAAACGAAGGGTTTATATTTTACGTTGACATAGATTTTGTTCCCTCCATTGACGTCCATGATAATTTCCTACAACTGACCCAAAGTATAGGTAAACTCACATTGGTATCGACCTTATTCATTGTGCCGTCATTTGAAACATCCGAAATGAACAATATACCTCAGAATATGACCGGTCTTCTAGCGGACTTGAATTCTGGACGTATTCAAGTTTTCCATCACGATACATGTGACCATTGTCAAAAAGATACAATGTACAACCATTGGCTGGATTTGAATTCAACGAATATTACGTCATATAAAGTGAACAGAACTCACTGTGCCTATGAACCATTCTTTATAATCCAAAGGAAGGATACCATTATGTATGACGAAAGATTCATAGGAAGGGGATATGACAGAATAAGTCAGGTATATATACATTAATAACTAAAAATTCTACTTTAGAACAAAACTTCTTTTTGCTCATGGCCATGCATATGTTTAGCCCTGGAAAAATGCTGAGGGAATAATATGAGTCTTGCGTATAATTAAGGTAAATAAAAATGTTCACAGATATGAAGACATGCCAGGGGAGAATCTGCCTATAATTTATATGCAATGCTCCAACTCAATAAAACCGAGCCCAGAAACAGATTTTCCTTTTCAAAGACAGATATTGTAATAAGACCACTGAAAAAGTGTGTTCACTAAGGCAGCTACTTATTTGAGAATGTCAATGTACTCAAATGAAGCGTTATAAACTATCTCAATAGTTTCAAAATAAGTTTGGTAAACAATCCAGGACAGCCACACCATGAGCTTATCGTACTCTTAATTTACTGTTTACGACTGATTTCCGTTTAAAATCGCTATGATTTTATTATGATGAATATTGTCAGTGCCGAGTGTGGTTTTGATAAATTATATGTCTATATCCTCAAATGTTAAACGTTGCCAAAGTTAATACTTTAATAGCCTACTTGAATAAACGTTGTTAATCACTGTCGCTCTCCAACCTCAACCAAACAGTCAATTAGTTAGGAAGCATGGCAGAAACCCTAAAACTAATAATGTTCTTAATGTTCTTAAAATGCAATATCAAAATTAAGTATTACTATTCAAAAGAACCTTTTGTCAATGATGTTTTCAAGAAATGACTGTCTTACTTTGGGTATTCGTATAATTCTGGTTGGTCACGTATAAATTCTCGGAAAATTTGCACGTGCCCAACCAGAATGATACTACCATGAACACCCAAAGTAAGACAGCCATTACTTATATTTCCAATTGTACTAAATATTAGACACCCCGTTTAGCACTAATAATGAGCGTAATGATTGTTAGAACGTCAAAAGTATCTGAACGTAGGCAACCAGAATTATAGTTTATAAACCCCTTTACCTAACGGACGCTTAACATGGGGATTCTTTTGCAATTGAGATATTCCTATTTGAACTATCAGAGATTTTGCATAATCTTGATTTATTTAGGTAAGTGAGTTATGGATGGCTGGAGTGCAGTTTCGAGTTATGAGTAATTCATTCCTTGTGCATAGAGGCATTCACGAGGCAACACATTCATCAGTGCGTATGAACCAAGAGGTGTATAAGTCAAGACATATGGAGTTCTGTCGAGCTAAATATATTCGATACAAATATTTTCAAGGAGAACTACAAAAATTATGTGGTGAAAAATGTGTTCTGTATCTAGAAAGGAAGTTGCGTATGCAAAATTATCAAACGGAAGAGGCATTGAAAAGGGAAAGAGACAGAATTAACTGGCTGAAAGATCTGGAGATTAATGAAATCGCACAGTATAAATGGTATCTGAAATTCGGAGACATGGGATTTTTATGGACAGAAATGAACACGAATGGTTCGTCAATAGAAACAGAAAGTGGTATAGCAGATGATATTTACTTGGACTCCGATGAGGTGCTTGATCCAAATAGGTTGACGTTTTTAAAATTTATTTTGGAAAAATGGAAAATATATGAAAATAATGAGAGGAAGATTTGCATTATCTGATTATAAATAATAAATGTATAAAATAAAAGTATAACATTGAAAGATAAGTCTTGGTTCTTTTATTACTTTGTGGAGGTGGGGGGTCTAATTGTGTGTCCTGATTACCGTCAGTCACGACTGACGGTATACTGTAATCATTCGTAACCTACTTGCACGGATAGAATACCTCTTGGCAATGTGATTGGTTGACAATTGCATAAAATGCAAATATTAGTCTAGGTTATTCAGAACATCTGTATAAGATTCTCTCACCAGGTCGGCTGAAGAGTCTAGATGACCTGACAAATGAAAGTCATATCGCATCAGTGTATTTTCTTCCGAAATATGTATCGAAAAGTCTTCGTACAGATACGTCCTATAACAATCGCAGATTTTCGGAAATTTCCGTCACTTGAATCGGAAAAAAAAACCCCGGAAAAGCCCGGAAATGTGCGATTGGTAAATGCATTTTCTTCTGATTTATTCAAACTAGAATTTTACAACATTTACAGTCAGCTAACTGACGGCAAGCTTTTTGTAAAAGCTAATACTTGTTTTATCTATATTTCGGAATTGACCCTTCCGAACGCGGGAAAAATTTTAGGAATTCCATGACGTCACAATGCAATTTCGATGTTTGACCGAGGTTCGAAGCTTGTTTGTCCGATGTCAAAGCATTGTGACATCACGAAATTTTTTCCCGCAATCGGAATGGTCAGCTCCATTTGCGGGATATTTTATTTGTTTTGTTTGGTTCTGAATTTCTCGTTGTTTTGCAAACGTAATGATTATGATATATGGAGTCCGATTTGGCGTTTTGTTTTTCACTTTCATTCACTAATCAATACAGTAACATATTGAAATGATAATTTTAGTTAACCTTATGTGTAATTTATTCATATTTGGTTCTCAGGTGAAACCCTTGGACGGCCTAGCTCGATCCAGTGCAGACCTTAGAGAAGAGCGGCTAGCCAAACAGGGAATGCTTACTCATTCCGGGCACCCGGTCCTACCTCTAGCTTACTAGGGATGCGTCGATGCTCAATTTTATGCTCTAGATATTGTGACTGCTGTTGAGATTATCGTCAGGATCCTCTTTTGAATGTTTTCCCTGACAATGTCGCCATAGCACTTTCTATATAGGCATAGCCAAAGACAGTTCATGTATTTTATATATTATTTTATATTCGTTCATCATCATCGACGGCGTTTGCGGCTAGCCAACAGGGGATGCTTACTCCTCCCGGGCACCTGGTCCCACCTATAGCTTGCTAGGGGTCCGTCGATGCTCAATTTTGTGTTCTAATTGTGAGTACTGTTGAGATTATCGTCAGGATCTTCTTTAACTCATTTTACCACAACTCTACTTTTCAGCTGTCACTGTGGTTAGGGATTAGGCCGTGGTATTCAATATTTGTTTTTCATCCTGGTGTTAAAAAAAGGCACCCTCCAGCTAGGCGAAAACACACAGACATACATTTTTTTGTATTGTTGTCAATGAGATGTATAATTCTGAAATGGTATTCAAGGCACATATCCCCTGCACAGGTCAGAGGAGACGGGAATTTAAGCTATTAAAGCAAAGTCGGGGTTTAAATAGATCGATTCGTGTAATAAAGCCGTAGTGGATTTTTTTTTTCGGTAAGCCAGGATACCTTTGTCAATCTCGAATTGTGTGTGTGAATGTTTACTTTTTTATCTAGTATATTTTCTCAAAACGTACCCGCCACCACACGTAAAACAGAATATTTTACAATCATGGCCTTACATTGTTCAAAACATATTACTCTCCTGAGGCGATCCAACTACGGTTACCTTTTAAAGCTGATCTGTCACTTTCTAACCAATTGAAATGTGACAGTATAATCATCAGACGGACAGACATGCGCACGGAAACCATTTATTTATGTAGTGAAAACTACAACGCTTTATTTCCCTTCGTCTGACAGGGGAAATGGATTTAAAACAGTAACTGTAACGTCTAAGAAATACCCGTCAAACTTAAGGGAGGGTCAGCTTTAAAAGATAACTGAAGTTTGACTACCCGAGAACAAGGTTAGGTAATCACTAACCACCGTAAACCCTGAGGCGTAGATGTTGTAGTAAAAGTAAAATTAATGCAAAATCTCTATTTAAACTTTAAGCAATACAAATTTAAACTTAATGATCAATAGAGGAAACATAAGAATACGACACATAATTTAGACTTCCAATCACACAAAAAGGTTGAGAAATTCGTTTGGACGACATAGCTCGATATAATGCATTTTTGAAATTTGACCGACGGTCATAAGTTGTGTTCCGATGAAATAACAATGTGACGTCACGAAAAATAGCACTTTGTTTTCCGCGATTGGAATGCTCTATTTTCAAATCAAATCATTTGTCGAATATAGTTTTAACACTAAGAAGTACATGTCAATTACGAATATGGATCATGTCGCTCAATTGCAGATATATGCCTTTTGAAGCTTAGAAAAATTCAATATGTTGAAGTTTGAGGAAATTTAAAAGAAACAATCTATGGAATGAATTTTTTTCTTGGATAGGATTATTACACCAAGAAATGAAGGTCAAATTCGAATTTAGGTCATGTTATTCAATTATGTGCAGAGTAGTGCCCTTAATAACTTCCATATTTAAGGTAGAGAGAATTGATGGTAATTTTTTGCCTTGATACCCTACTTTTTCTCTTCAGAATATTGTTCAGATTATCAAACTAATATAGGTTTGGGAAAAGAAACTTTTATAGTTACATTTTACCACCTCTCAATAGGGGTTTTTCTTACTTTTCCCATAGGGTCCAATGTTGAAGTTCAAACGGCTATGTACCCGGTGTAATAATGAAACGAATGATATTTTGTTTGTATTTCAGGTTTAACATAAGTTTTGAATATATGGAAATGAAAATTTTGTAAAAGTTGTTATCTATGAAATATGAGCATTTGAGACTTGAGGGATGCTCTACCTTAAACTATAATTCATAGAAAGGCATGCTTTCTACCACTTGGTGAGTGTCACTGCTGGTGGACCAGGAGTCCCCGCAGGCACATGTTGCCAAGTTCGATTAATTTCGGTTGGTCCTTTCTTCATACGCATTCGAAAATTCCTGTTAACAAACTTTTCTCAAATTTCTGAAACCTGGGTCCTGAAGGATTATATCCCAGCCATTTTGCTACGTCTTACGGTATATTTCGGACATAATTTCCACAAATTTTTGCCACAATTCATTGTGTAAATTGAAGATCACTGACAAGGGTTAAATACCCGAAACGCGCATGTCTGTTCCATGCTGTAAATTCACCTGCTTTTAAATTATGCTGAAGAATTTGGAAATGTTTAATATTTGTACCACTTGGTGAGTATCACTGCTGGTGGACTAGGAGTACCCGAGGGCACATGTTGCTATGTTCGATCAATTTCGGTTGGTCGTTTCTTCATACGCATTCGAAAATTCCTGTTTACAACATTTTCTCAAATTTCTGAAACCTGGTTCCTGTAGCATCATATCACAGCCATTTTGCTACATCCTTCGGTATATTTTGGATATAATTTCCTCATATTTTGGCCGCATTTCATTGTTTAGATTGAGGATCACTGACGAAAATTAGATAACCGAAACGTGCATGTCTGGTCCATGCTGTAAGTTTATCTGTTTTTAAATGAATTTAATGAATTTGAAGACGTTTAACTTTCAGTTGTTTACTTTTACATGTGAAATAAGTCAGGCGAGGGAATTACTGATCCTTTGATCAATTATTTCTAATTACTAATTATCTGGTTTCAATTTCTCGAAAATTTCACTAGTATATAGAAGAGTTGCTACATAAATTTAGTTTTTTATGGATGTAAAGAGGACATTGATCGGTTCTACGGAAGTTATTTATTTATATTCTCTTTGTAGTGGCTTGTACAAAAGGTAAGTAATGTACTTGCGCCCGAGGCAAGACAAAATGAATATTCTATATATCTATATATGTGTTGTGTATAGCGGATGGACATGAAATTTCGAAGGCTGACAAACATATTCCTTATTTCGATATGCATCTACATTTGCATCATTTTCGGACTTATCTCCCGATACGATATAGGTAAGACAATTAGATTATCAACAATCTCTACATACGATAACGTCATACTTCAAACACCAAAAGGGAACAGAACTTTCATTTATGTTAAAGATCTATTTATATCTGAACACAGGAAGTTACGTCAGATGTCATATGATAACGAACACGCCAATGAAGTATCAAGTCTTACCTTGGTAACGCAAACACACATTGATAATCTGTACTTGTTAGATTATCTAGCACATAGATGGAACGGTCCGATATCCATAGCAGTTTTTATAGAGAGAGACGACACTGACCTTATACAGCAAGTGAGGTATATGCACCTCTGTAATCCACATATTAAAACGAACACATCTTTTCATATCATGTGTCCAGTTAATAGTGTTCTCGTGCTAAAGAAGATAGACTGTTCGCGACAATGGTCAAAACATTCACAAGATGAAGAAACTCGGACTATAGCAGGAATGCCTTATCCTCACAACCATATGAGGAACCTTGCACTCCCAGAAGATCAAGGAGGCTTTATTTTTTACGTCGACATTGACATGGTACCTTCATGGAATATACATGACAACTTTCTAGACATTGCAACACACCTTAGTGACACAATGCTGCGCTCTTCTGTTTTCATTATACCGTCCTTCGAATCCAAAGACTTTAATGAAGTTCCAGGTGACAGAATAGCTCTTCAAGAGGGACTTAAAGATGGCCGAGTTCAGACGTACCATAACCGTTCCTGTCGGAAGTGTCAAAATGATACACGCTATGATCAATGGTTTGATTCAACTGATCATGCATTTATATACCCAGTTAAAAGAAAATATTGTGCCTATGAACCATTTTATATCATACTTAAGGAAAGACACTTGCTGTACGAAGAAAGATTTATAGGAAGAGGGTATGACAGAATAAGTCAGGTAAAGTAAATTGTAACTTGCTGGTAATACAAACCTTGATTTGAATTCAAAGAATTTCAGTTCATTCTGTTTCTTCTATACTATATATGAACGTATTCAATTACTTACGGATCAATACTAATGCAATATACCTTAAATGTTCTAGCTCTACCTGTTTTACTTATTATTGTTCAGGATTTGGATTAATTTCGCTTTCGATGCAGACTTTCGGCTTCTACTGTCTATTTTGTGGACCTTTAGTGTTTTGATTCTAAGAATTCTATTGATATAAGAAAAAAGAATTTGAATTCAAGTTTCTACAGAAGCTGCTATTGCATAGAAAACGACAGATGTCATATTCTGACGGAAGAAAGAATCTTGCATATCCAAAATAACTCTAATGAAAGAATTAGATTTCCATAGGGACAAGGAGACGCTAAGTTTCCCCGGGCTCATGGTCTCACTTCGGAATAATGTTCATTCCGGGGTTTGCAACTGTTTCAGTGGAAATTCTGATGCTTTTGTCTTACCTTCTCGACTTTAAGACAGAATAATTGATAACTTCATGTACTTCTTTGATGCTTATACACAAATTTAAATTACGTCCTCAGCAATAAAATTATGTGTTTTGATGTTACTTTTTTTTTTTTCGTTCAGTTTCAGTTACACTAGAATGCTAGTAACTGAATTAAAGATAAAACTATCGTGTTAAATGATAGGTTTAAAGATAATCAAATCCATTTTAGCATTAATGTCTGCAGCTAGAAGTAATCGTTCTTTTTCTGTCCACATATTTTTCTGTAAATCAAGTGTTAAGTGTCATATGGCAATTCATACATTTTCTATTTTGCAAAAAATAGATTATAAAAGTGCATTCATCATTTGAGCCTCTTTAAATTGTGATGATTTATTCTTGATTTTCAATCAAAAATAATTACGTAAACGTTTATTTTTTCTGTGTCTAAGATATTCACAGAGCATTGAAACCTTGGTAGAGAATGCATGCTACAAATAATTTGAAATAGACAAACAAGAAAACATCTTAGTTCTGATGTTTTACAGGTTACCGAAGTATGGTTATCTGGACTTGACTTTTATGTCCTACGCAATTCATTCATTGTACATCGTGGATTCCATGACGACCCACCGCCATTACCATTGCAAAGTCCTCCGCATGCGCACACAACATTACATCCCAATGTCTACCGAGAAAGACATATAGAGTTCCTTCGAGCTAAATACCTTCGCGATGTCAAATACAGGGATAAAATTCGAGCAAAATTCGGCAAGGAGCGTGCAGAGCAGATTGAAAACAAGCTTTCAATTAAGAACTTTACAAGTAGAGAGGCTATTTTACGCGAGGTGAAAAGGATTGAATGGCTCGGTGAGTTGGGTGTTGACGAAGGAGCTGAATACCAATGGTATATGAAGTATGGAGAAAAGGGTAATAATGAAAATCTAACAACTGAACAGAGTGACGTAATCGATGACCCCATGGATCCCAACAAACGTCTCTTTCTGAACTTCTTAGTGGAGAAAATGAAAATCTTTAAAAGTAATAAAAGGAATTTTTGTATTCTGTAAAAGTTACAACTAAACAATTTAGATATTTTAAACAAAACATCTCTTTCTGAACTTTTAAGTGGAGAAAATGAAAATTAATAAAAGTAATAAAAAGATATTTTTTGTATCCTGTAAACGTTTCAATTAGACGATTAAAATATTTTAAATATGATATTTTTGTTCTTCTCTTCTTACACCTCGTTTACGTGATCTCGATTTGCCTTCAAATTCCACTTTTGGGAATAAACCCAATGTGAAATGTGAAACTTTTTTTTCTGCTCAGATATGGCTCATTATATTATGAAAATATAGCATGACAATGTTACGATATATATTGAAACATATATTGTGATATAAGTTAAATTCAGCTATTCTTTAGTTCTGAAGTGAGGTTATTGGAATGTTGAATCTCTCGTCTTGGAGAAATTTAAGCCTTTTCATCATTGCACGTGCACATTCATTTTTTATCTATTTATTTCATTTTTCCCTTTTTTAAAAATTTTATTTCAATTTATTCAACACTATCTTTACAAATTCTAATCACAATATACAATATATATGTTCAAAAATGTGAAACTTTATTATCATAATGATTGTATTATGCCTTTGTAACACATCGTGTTTCGTGTTTCTTTTCATTATTCATTCCAAGATTTTGCCGAGATGTAACGTTCTGATATATATTATAAGCTTGGGTATCATCCTTAACGAAGCATAAACAAAAAGCAACGTAAAGATAATTTTCTTTTGACTATTAAACGTTTTGCGAGGCAAAGTTCATTAAAGAGGAAAACTTTTGATGTTCAGAAAATCTTAATAATTATATAGAAAGGAAATAGACAGAGTTATGTTCCATTTGAAAATATGCTTCCTAGTTTAATTTTACATGAACGTACAAAATAAGATTATCGTTTTCTTATTTTCAAAGGGGGGGGGGGGCAGTAATGGAAATAGTCTGATATTTCAATGGACCTGATCCATCCAATTATTATATCATGAATTAGATAATGAATAAAGGATAATGACTTTCATCGAACTTATACTACTACATATACGATGAATAATATATTTTGTCTAGTCTTCCCCCAAGGCTAAGTTTATTATCAGAAATGAAGTAATGACAGTGTAGTGAATAAAATTATAGCATGGGTATCGAAAATTGATTGAACTTAGTACGTAAAAATGTTCCGTACTCGCTGTAGTATTTTGTTAGTTCTGTTATGTTTTGACCATTGCTCCAATGTGGAAATGCAAGTTCAAAATGACGAACTATTTCCAGAAACAATAACAACAGATGTTTCGAACATCAAGTTGAAGATTAGAGAAAACGAAATAATTTTCAAACGCTGGAAGGATGTGTTCATTTCAGATTTCCGTAAACAAATGCTAACGGACCAGAAAATAAGAGATAAAGACATTAACACTATTACATTGGCAACCCAGTGTTCTGTTGAAAACCTTCATTTCGTGGACTCGCTTACTGACCGTTGGAACGGACCGATATCCGTGGCAGTATTTATAGATAGAAATGATGCAATGTTAGTCAGATTTGTCGAGTATTATTATCAATGTTTTGAAAATATTAGAGCAAATACTACTTTCCATTTGGTATATCCAGAAAATATGGGGCTTGGCTTTTCTGAGGTGAATTGCGAGGAGTTCCGAGCACATGCGGATGAGGATATATTACACATGAAACCGTTAACAGGCCTTAGATATCCGTATAATGTAATGAGAAACTTGGCAATACCACAGGACAGGACCGGCTTTATGTTTTTCATAGATATAGATATGGTACCGTCATTTAATCTCCACGATGAATTTTTGAAGTATGCAAGGACATTAGAGAAAGAAACACTTGATACTTCAATATTCATCGTACCCTCCTTCGAGTCCAACAATCCTTCTGACATACCAGGAACAAAGGTTAAGCTAATTCAAAGGATAATCACGAAAGAAATAAGAATTTTTCATCTGAAAACTTGTGGTGCATGCCAGTACAACACTAATTACCTAAAGTGGAAATATTTGAAGAATACGACTATGTCAACATATGAAATCGAGTCCAAGTTCTTCAATTATGAGCCGTTTTACATCATCCGGTCTGACAAGCTGATCCCTTATAACGAAGCATTTGTTGGTAGAGGATACGATAGAATAAGTCAGGTAAGTGACTTTGATTGGATAGAAAGAGTAAACACGTGACGGTAATAGTTGATTGACACTCAGACCAAATACTTCAATGCAATAAAACAAATATTTTACATTCTTTTATTAGTATTTTCTTAACATATCTAATAAACTGAAACTTGATATCTTCAAAATTGATTTTGTTTTAATAATTGTATGAACGTACAGGTATGTGTAGAGATATTATTCAAATAATGCAATATCTCTAATATTAACGTGCATGTCTGGTGCATGCTCCAAATTTATCTGTTTTTAAATGATGCTATTGAATTTGAAGACGTTTAACATTACATCATTAAAAGGGGAATAACAGCATACATAGAATCATTTCCTGTTCATACCGCTTCTATCGTGATCAGTCTCTTACTGCGAAAGTTTGTCTCAGTTAATTAGATTTCACGGATATATCATACCATCAGGGGGTGAATCCACGAACCATTGCCCATGCGATTTGTTTAAGAGAGTACCATATTGGAATACTATGTTCTACTTGCAGGTTTGTGAAATGTGGATGGCAGGATTCAAATTCCGCGTACTATCTGATGCCTTCTTGGTACACAGGGGCTTCCATAACACTACCAAACTTAGAAAAAGGCAGTGCCCATTAAGAAAGAAAAAGAAGTATGTGAACAGCTGTGTAAGAAAACCAGATATCCTAGACTTCTACAAGATTGTAGCAGAAATTGACCAAAAACGTCATATTAATAAAAGAAACAAAGAAAGTCTTCGGATGATGGACGAAGAAGAAAGAGCGGAAATGTTAATGGATGATCCAAATAGAGAACTATTTTGGGGATTTGTAGAAGAGTTGGAAAAGAAATATAATGGCACAGGCAGGATGATAAGTCAAGAATGGTACTTCTAAAGGCAAAGCTTGATATAGAAGTGAATGAAAATGAAAGAAGGGATTGCATCCTCGGTACCAAAAATGTTCCTTCTCTAACGTTCATTTATCTATGAAACTAATGTGATACGGGTAACAATGGAAAACTCCTCAGGAATTGTATTTTGATTGAAATTGTACATATACATAAACCGCACTCGAATTAATATTAAAATTTCTGTTTTCAAAATTTCTTGACATTTCTTAAGCGAGGGTCCTGCAGCATCATATCCCACTCATCCTGCTACGTCTTACGGTACGCTTTTTCGACATAGTAACATTCATACTTTTTTGTCGTATTACATTGTTTAGATTTGAGGATCACTGGGTTGAGTAACCGAAACATGCATGTCTGGTCCATGCTGTCAATTTATCTGTTCTTAAATGATGCTATTCAATTTGATGCTATTCACGTTTAACATGTACTCAATTTGCAACTAGGTTAAAAAAAACATGTTTATATGGACCGGTGATGTCGAGTCCAATTATATACTAAATACATTTTATATCTTTCGAATTTATACTGTTTTTAAAATATATTAATACTGTCTTTAGGTCTCGGGATTGATTCCCTTGCCGGTCCCATTTTCTTTATCCCCGCGAGTCACAGCATATTACATAACCCTTTTATTACAAATGTGATTACATGCACCCTAGCAAGAATATCAATAGTGTGCTACAAGAAACGGAACTGAGAAACAAATGGTATTATTAAACTATTGTGTAAAAAGAAAATCTTCTGGTTTGAAACGTCCTTCACAATGTAACAGATATGTGCTCTTCGAGAACGCTATCCTTACCCATAATTTCCAAGTCGAACTTATTAAGGAGCGCAACCTGTTATGAAGTGGAGAAATTTCACAGTGTGAACTCTTCCAAAGAACGTTACAGTGCTGTCATGAGTATATGGCAAAATGTACTGCCGCTTTGTCACGGTGGGTAATCTCGCAACGCAGAACAATTGGTTTTTCTATAATTTTGCGTAAAATAGATAGTTTATAACAAAAAGGGGAACTATGACTTGCAACCAAAATAAGGTTGAAATTAGCTTTTTATAACGCTTTAACACGATCGTCGTTCTACTTTCACTTAAATCTACACGAATCACGCCGATCGTTTTTCACCTTTATAAAAAGATATTTCTCTTATTTTTGATAAAACTCATAGATCAAGCGTCCTTACACTGCATAAAATTCCCCCCTGTTGTGATTTATAATTTGTATTACACGAAATTTTAGATGAACCTTTTGTTCTGCGTTGCAAGATTGCCCATCGTGTTTGTGTAGAATATGAGATGACGTATCTCAGTGACATTAAAGGAGAGATTTAACTTGCAAGGATAAAATTATATGCAGTTTGATAACGCATTCAATTATTTTGTGTTATGCTTTTGTTTGTCCAAAAAGGCGGTTTTATTAGATTTTCTTCTAAATGTTAAATCCCAAAGGGTATTGATCTTCAAGATCAGTATCGTCATTAATGGCGTAAAGAAAAACAGAGCCCTTGGATCATAGGATCCTAACAAAAGTCAAATTATAGCAGCTTCATTACTTTTGTAAGCATCGGTAAATGAAAGTCAAACACAAAAGCCTTAATCATATTCCAAAAATCACCATCGAAAGGCTTACGGATTTTGGAAACGAAATACAGAACAGAAGTTTCCCCACGCGAAAAGAAAATACTACAATTACACAAGCCCCAAAGAAACACGAGTGACAACTTATCTAATGAACTATCTCCAGAGCAAGTGCGGAATGCATTGTAGAATATATTGTACGTGGCGCCGTTAAAACGCGTCGCGCTAATTTTTTCCATATTTTATAAGATAAATAATGCAATATCCAATGCAAGTATACCATCAAAGCAGGAAGGACCAAAAAGGAAGCCCAAAGCCCTGGGTGTGCCAAACTATCTCTTGTGTATTCTTAAGTATTTGACGTGCCCATTTCATCATATGAGAAAAATCCCTTAATATTATCCCCTGAGTCAACAGAATCCCTGAAATGTTTTAATTATCAATTTGTATGGGAAAAATTATGCGTGTTGTACATAGTATTGATTTTTGATAACAATGATAAATCATGTTTAACACATATTTCAAACAAACATCGCGAAGAAAAAAAAATATTAAGAAGCTTTAAAAGTCAAGTTTTTCCCATTCCTAAACTATTCAGAACTTTCTGAAAATGTTAGCAAAAAACACTCCCAGCTTTTTTTTAAAATTCTTTCCTATATGAAGAAGAGAGTATTTCACAACCTGTCTTTGGCGCCAGGAAAATTCACTTTGGCTTTATTTAAACTGTTTGGCATGCAGTACTACTGACGAGGATTGAAATATCCAAAACACGTGAGTAGAACAGCAAAATGGGTACTATAGAACATATATTTCAATATTGACAATTTCATGGGGACATAATAAACAAAATTAAAAGGATCAAAAATAGACAAGATTTCCATTGAAAATGCTTGAGAATATATGCTTGTGAATCGCCATCATATATGATCTAGCTGTCACCCGAAGGGGACTTTAACAATATACTGCCTTGTAACAGCACGTTCATGAGAGTTGCACTTTGACTGACTGTGACGATGAGACTTCATACGGACACTGTCAAAACCTCACATCCGATGATTACATGATTGTATGAGCTCGCTGTAGCCGACCTAACACAGACCATTTTTGACAGCACAGTGCATGCATTTTATAAATTGTTTTTATTTTCATGCATGAAAATCGACGGCGGGTGCGGCTAGCCAACAGGGGATGCTTACTTCTCCCGGGCGCCTGGTCCCACCTCTAGCTTGCTAGGGGTCCGTCGATGCTCAATTTGGTGCTCTGTTGTGAGTGCTGTTGAGATTATCGTCAGGATCTTCTTTAACTCTTTTATGTCCTTTTAAGATATTAGGGGTATAATAACAATATCGCAGTTCATCATTCAGTTGGAATGTTAGGAGCAGGTCGACGTCATTCTGACTTTGCTGCGTAATTTCGAGTGGCGCAGATTATTACTTCACGTTTAGCTAGCCGTCACAGAATTACTAGATCAATCATCGGCCTATAAGACCGTGTGTAAGCACCACTGCCTAACATGAAGTCATATCTACGTAATCTCTCTACGGCTCACTCAACAGTAGCGTAAACGCACCAACAATGGAGTAAATGTGAGCAGTACGGTAGGGGACTTGCAGAAAATGGAATCAAGACTCAGCGTTTCCACAAAGGAATCGTATTTACCAAAGATGAAGAGATCTGTGATTTTCTTAGTTCAGTCCTTGCTTTTTGCAAAGGTATTGCGTAATGGTCTTGTCATGAAATGAACGTTTCGTTCATGATATGTTGTGTACATGATCTGAATATAAATCATCCAGTCATCTTTTAATGTGAGTTTGCCTGTTTTAAGTTTTATTCAGTTTATTGATATGTAACATTTCTTTTGGGAGTCAGTTTATATAATGAATATGCAATCAGTAACTGAAAGTCAAACAAAAGCAATTCAATTGTTATATGATAATTAGTACAATTATTCCATGATCTTTTAAAAAATGTTCAATTATCTTTCTGACTTGAAACAAAAAAAAAAACCATATATATCTATATGACAAAGATAATAATTTCTCTATCCCTCTAAAGAACAGTGAATTTATGAACTAGGGAATATATATTGAAGATGTCCGCAACTGTTCATGAACTAGCTACATCATTAATATCACAAACAAATAAAATGTTTTAAGGCACAAGGGTACCGTATTCAAGTTACTTATTATTTAAAACATTACACTATTCATTCAAAATTCATCATATACAATGCCCGGCACCATAATCTAAGAGATGATTCTAGTCACATTTTCAAAATACCATATTACATAACAATTAAAGCAGCGAGCATGTGAAGTATTGATTTCATCCATTCTTTTCTACTACAAAATTGCAAAGTTAGATTTAATTTGAAAAAAAAAATATTCTAGAGATTTAATCATAACGCGAATTGTTGTTTTTATTCTCTTCGAAACGATTAACAAATATTACTTATTCGCTGACATACCTGATAACTTCATACAATGCTCTGATGGAAATAATCAACGAAAACAAAATATTTTTCTCTTCTATTCGTCTAAAATCTTATGGAAATTGACTTTACAAGCTTCCTCTAACTTTAATGCAACCATGTTGATCAATTTACCATTCCTTTAAAGGTTACCATGTCACTCATATACATGGTAGCATCACAGTGGGATCTGAACATGGTACTTGTTATACTCGATGGATCTCATTAATTAACACATGCTTTTAAAAGAATATCTATGAATGCTTTTGTTTGCTCAATTTAGATTATATATTCTCCCACCATGGACAGAGATATCTACAGATTACCTGTTCTGAGACAATTCTTTATCTCACTTGAGACTGATTTGTCAGCGAAATAAGATGTCAGGAAAATGTTTTCTCCCACTGTGGACTGGGATATCCATGGAAACGCTGGGAAAAGATATCCTTGTCTTACCCCTATGGGGTAATATAACATTTTCACGTGCGCCTTTTGACTGTAACATCAATTGTGACGTCATACACGATTGCTGCGTTAGCCGATCAAAACTATGAAAAAGAATACATAAAATCAATATTTGTAGCGGTTTTAGACAGTAGGAGAAAAATAATCAATCCCCAGATGTGATCAGGGACACGGAAATCAAACCCTCGTGTCCAGGATTTGCTTTTGTCCACGACTCAGCAAGCCTCGTCGTGGTACAAGCAAATACTGGACACTCGGGTTGGATTTCCTTGTCCCTGATCACATCTGGGGATAGATTCTATTGGTCTCACCCTGCAGGGTGAGATAGGCCCATTACGGAAGTGCTTTTAAATGTAACGTCATTGTGACGTCATACATAATTGCAGCGTTAGCCGGACATAATATGAAAAACAATACATAAAAACCTCATTATTTAGCTCTTTCAGATAGTGAGAGAAAAATAATCATTCCCCAGATATGATCAGGGACACGGAAATCAAGCCCTCGTGTCCAGGATTTGCTTAAGCAAACATCTTCGTGGTACAAGCAATTCCTTGACACTTGGATTGGATTTCCTTGTCCCTGATCACATCATGGGATATTCTATTAGTCTCGCACCCCCAGGATGTTTGTCTCGAGCCCCGTACTGTGACGTCATAGGCGTTTACGTAAGGTTAGCATCGTTTGACGTCAGTTAAAGAAACACATTTAAAAACGCAAAACAAGCCATGTTTATTTATGAATTATGTAAAACATATGGGTGAGAGAAAAATAAACAATCACCCCTTTGTACAGGGACAGAGAAATTCCATCCTCGTATCAAAGATTTACCAATCTTTGATACTCGGGTGGGGTTTCCCTTTACAGAGGGGTGATATATTCTATTATACTTAGCCAAGACCCATTGTGTGAAAGCTTATCACTTAATTCAGGGTATGAAATGAATTTACATCACAGAGAAGACATTTAAATTCGACCATATAACACGAAAATGGTTAAGCGCAGTAAGTTAGAAGCAGTAATCATACTTAAAGACCATTCTCAGGCAAAAAATGGCACACCTCCCTTCACATCACATTGGAAAAGTTTGTTAGTGTACCCCCATGATAATCAATTCAAAATCAAAGATATTCTGGCTAAAAAGACCATCTTGGGATTTTTTTTCAAAGTTCACAACACTATTTCTCAAATGTAATGTAACAAGAACTGTCTGATATCACATTCATACACAAATTTAATCAACATAAGATACAAACATATCATTCTGGAATAGCCAATAAATCATTTCATAACGAAGAAATAACATATCGTGTCGACCAAAGCATCATTACAATGTTCTGTGCGGTACAGGCTAAGATGGTATTGGACATTTTTCAAGTTGACGTACTTCGGACTATGCACTTTAGGGGTCATAATAAAGTAATCAGGTGCAATTAGATGAAATGACATTTGAAAGCTTTAAATATGTATATTTTAGCACACACAATAAATAAAAAACAAAGCATTCTAAGTTCTTTGGGATAACATCAACAATTTACTTTTGTGACATGGTCCCTTCCATGTGCGGTGTCCACAAACATGAACAATGTCTATACATTTTTCGAGTTTAGGTAGTTCGGACTTTGAACTCCGGGCATCGTACTTTAGAGGTCGTATAAAGCAAATCAGGTGTCATTAGGAAAGTGAAGTCTGAGCCCACAATGAACAAAATGACGTTAGAAAACTTTAAACATATATTTTACACATGGAAACAAATACATTTTTCATACAAAGTATTCTAATGAGTTAAAGACGATCCTGACGACAATCTCAACAGCACTCACAATAGAGCACAAAATTAAACATCGACGGACCCCTAGCAAGCCAGAGGTGGGACCAGGTGCCCGGGAGGAGTAAGCATCCCCTGTTGGCTAGCCGCACCCGCCGTCGATGTTAATGAAGCATGGAAATGAAAATATATAAAATTCATGCACTGTCTGACGCTATGTCTATATAGAAAGTGCTATGGCGACAGTGTCAGGGAAGTATATTCAAAACACTTACTGTCTAAGTTCATTGGAATAAATCAACATTTTGCTTATGCGACACAGTCCCATCGAATTGCTATGTCCGAAGTGCGATGTCCGCGATCATGAAAAATATAATCAAAGGACTTTCTTCGCTGATTCCCCTCAGCATTCGGAATCTGCGATTCTTTGATATCCTTGCCTTCTCGGGGAATATTCATGCAATGATTGTGTGTGACCATCATCATCATTATAATCATCATTGTCGTCATCTTCAATGAAACCATCCTCCTGTTGACTTTTTCCTATTTCAGGAAACGAGCAATTCAAAATATGCTTTTTCGAAATTAAGCGGTCTAGTTCTTCTTGATAAATTTCCTCTTTTTGTTCAACCGAATCTAAAATACGTACATGATAACCAGATGTACCTGTATATCTATCATAAATCCAGGGAATTACTCCTGTCACTAACATAACGACTATCTGATTGCTACCTTTGAGAAATTTTTGTATTATGAGAAACATTACAAGGATGAATAAGCTTACGAAAACAAAAGATCTAAAATGCGATAATGCTTTTGACTCTACTTTTTTGCCGCCAAACCATTTCGAATTCATGAAATTTCTAAATGTGTCTCGAAGAATATAAGATTTGTTTTTCTGGTCAAAGAAAATAGCCATTTGCCGAACATCAATTTTCTTTTTGTTGATCAATATTGGTCTTTTGTTGTTTTTTTTACTGTCGGGAATGGAGAAAATAAGCAAATGATCCTCTGTATGTTTTGATAAAGAAATGCTTTGCAAGCGTTCCAAAATCAAATTCAACAACAAGTAATGTATTTCCCTGTTGTACATTTTGCACACCTTTCTATATGAATTCCAGGACTTATGACTATAAATCATAATCCAAGAACCAAAAACCAAATATGCTAAATACCTATCCCAATCTTCTATTGCACCTATGATATTATAGATTACCAACATCATAACAAACTGTATGCAAACAATAGATAGAAAAATATAGGAATATAATAATAAAGATAGAAAGAGAGATAAGCCAATCAGATGCAATAATTTACGGGGGCGCACGTTTTTCCTTTCATGGGGGAAGATTTGCAACCCTGTGTGTCTAAAAGTCCCGTATATTCCATCAAGTTTTAATATATCTAGAAAAGGAAATTGCCGCTTCATTAAATCCAATGGAAAAAAATTGAGTAAGAAGTAAAGCATCATTCTATTCAAGGGTACTATGCATAAAAATACGAGTGCAACACAGAGGGGTATTCCAATTATGAGATAGAATGGAAAAGCAATTAAGCTTTTTACTTTTCCATGAGTTGGTACCAACAGAAAAAGAATATATATACACCAAGACAAAAAACCATCGAACGGGATCTTCTTTAAGTCAAGCATGCTCGCATGTAAAAACATTTTAATGTTTTTCGTTGCTTCTTTGCTAATCTGAGACATGATGAAAATTAATGGGAAAAATATCCAAAGACATATAAAATAAAAAAAGTTCCTCTGATCATTCAAAAAGGAACTTTTTTCTCTTATGAATTCGTGTCTATTTTTCTCCTCTGGATATTCAAATGCCAGATACAATGTTGAACGAAAAATAAAAACGATTAGTACGATGTATAGCTTCCAAAATTTTGTTACTTTTCTCAGAAAGGTTCCCCAGTCATATTTCCCGTGAATCTTCCGCTTGCAACACAAAATGGCATCCTGGTCCTTGCACTTACACAAGATTATGCGTTCGTGAAATAGGTCGGGAAAATGTATAGGGCCTTCATCGGAACAAATCAGACTATTACGTGGTATTGATACAACGCATCCTTGATTACCGCTGATGAATTCGACGTCCTCAGTGAAGGTATGAATGTCTAATTTCAGAGATGTGACACCCATTTCAAATGCCAGCAGCAGTGGAAGGAATGCTATCAGCAAATAGAGAGGTAAAGAAAAAAGTTCACTACTTTTTGATGGAATTTCATCCTTGCATATTTTGTGTCTACGAGGAGTGATTTGGCAACAACTAAAGTAGAATTGCAGAAAAGGTTCTTCTCTTAGTTTTAAATGACAGATATTTACTCCATCCTGTATATTTTTGTAATCTAGGTCATGTTCCTTCGCATCCTTCATGCCTAGTAGAAGGAAATTTCGAATTTTTCTTTCGTACATCTCGTTGGATAAATTTGAAAGACATCTTGATGGTCTTTCAATTAAACTAATCGTCGTAGAGAAAAACACATTTTTCAACATGGTCATTGATAAAATTTGGCGTCGTTCGTCATATTTTAGAATTTCCATTCCAGTGTCATCCTGAACCTGCATCCATCTTAAAGGCTGATACATACCTGAAATGTAATTTCATAGTTTAGTGAAAGAAATTATCTTGATTTATTTAAAACATTAAAATAGAGTATGAAATTATAAAATTTACAATACGTATATTGATGTTCAGTCCAAATGAGCATATTGTGGTTCTATGGAAATAGGAAATGGTTATTCAACATGTTCAAAGTCTCCTCTTGTATACATTGCATGGGCGGATCCAGGATTTTCTTTTTCAGGGGTGGTCTAAGAGTCCTAATTTATTTATGATAATATTCAAGGGGGTCCGGACCCCCCCCCCCCCCCCCCCGTCTGTTTCAAATCAGCTTTTAATTAAAATATTCAAAGTCAGTGTGAGGATTCCTAATTTTCACGTGTCTTTGAATAATAATTTGCGTGATTGATTCCTCCTGATGATACATTATTTGTTGAAGTGCACATAGGGTGCACAATATTATTGCGATACAATATATATTTTAATATAGTATATTCATTGTGGTCTTCTCTCTTTCTCTCTCTGGTCGAAATATCTATGCGTGACAAATGTTAAACGTCTTCAAATTAGATAGCATCATTTCAGAACAGATAAATTTGCAGCATGGACCAGACATGCACGTTTCGGATACTTGACCCTTGTCAGTGATCCTCAATCTAAACAAAGTAATATCGCTAAAGAGTGTGAAAATTATTATGTTAAAAAATGTACCGAAAACGTAACAGAATGGGTGGGATATGATGCTACAGGACCCATGTTTTAGAAATTACAAGAAATCTGGTAACAGAAAATTTTGAATGCGTTGAAGAGACAGACAATCAAACGAAGTGGATCGAACTTGGCTACATGTGCCCTCGTGGACTCCTGGTCCATCAGCAGTGACACTCACCAAGTGGTACAAATGTTAAACGTCTCCAAGTTCAAATCTGTCCGAAAAAGTGTAATCGATTATTCTATTTTTGTGCTGTGAGTTACAAGCACAAAAAAATTCAGGGACGTATATTATATACGTCCCTGTTGAAATATAATGTTCTATTGTAATGTTTCAGTGCACGATATGCGCATTTCAATAAGTCTTGTCTCATCAGTGATGCTTATATGAAGAGCGAAATACTAAACATGACGACCTAAAATGTATGCCAAAGAGCCGGCTAGGAATGTAAACGTCTTCAAATTGAATAGCATCATTTAAGAACAGATAAATTGGCAGTATGGACCAGACATGCACGTTTCGGGTACTTAACCCTAGTCAGTGATCCTTAAATCTAAACAATGTAATATGCCAAAAAAGTATGAAAGTTACTATGTCGAAAAAGCGACGTAGCAGGATGGGTGGGATATGATGCTACAGGACCCACGTTTTAGAAATTTCAAGAAACTTAGCTATGCTATGATAGAGAGATTCCTTAGTTTCATAGTAATTTATCCAGTTTGGTATCAGAAAATTTACAAATGTATCTTCATGTCAGTGAAGAAGCAAAGTTAAAGTAAGCCAAAGAAACCCTCGAGGATTAACAGTCCTACAATAGTGGTTGAAATCATTATTTTGAATTATATGTTCTATCGCAATAATTTAGTGCAGTATATGCGCATTTCAACAAATTATATATCATCAGTGATTCTCGAGGCCAAAAGAGAGGATATCCAAATAGAGAATATAAGAAGAGTAAATTCTAAAATGACATCAAACGTATGCCAAAGGGACATCTGAGAACATAGCTGGGAGATATTCCTTAGTTTCATAGATACTCCTTTTTCAAAAGTTTCGGTAACGTTCGTGTCAATGATAGATTTGAAGTCATTCTGACTATAAATATTTCATGATCAAGGTATATGTTTAACGTCTTTAAATTCATTAGCATCATTTTACGTATGTTTTATGTTTTACATACATTTATCACAACTCTGGCAATATTTTTGCGATCTGATTGACTGAGAAGAACCAAATGTTTTATATTACTAACTGGGTATTACTTTAGTATCTACATACCCCTCTTTGCCATATCATCAACACTTTCAAAATCTAGCTGTATGTAGATAAGATTGACCCCTTCTTGAATCTTTAGAATCAGCTCGTGATTAATACTCTCTTCGGCAAGTTGTATAGAGCAATTAACTTGCTGATCGTTGTCTTCATTGCCCTGATTAAGAAGTGTGCTGGCCTTAATTTCTCCATTCGCAGCACATGGAACCATGATAAAGCATCCAAAGACAAAAAGATTATACATAACGCAAAAGGTATGCCTCTTAAACATTTCTAATTCTTTCTTGTCCTTTCCTTGACCCCTCTATGACGTCTACGCTTTCCGTATACTTCACCGAATGTGAAATATTATGTTGACCAACACGGGTTTCATTACAAAACTAATAAGCCAATGATGCAAAACGGATTCAAAATGATAAACTTGTCTTAATAATTTAAATATAACTAGTCCAACAGATTTAAAACATTTGTTCCCACAACAGATTTAGATTAGATGACGTCAATTTAAAAGATAACACCAAATGATACCTATTATATGTAATATTAAACACTCATTTGATTCTTACGATTATTCTTATCTAATTTATTTAAAGGTCTATCGACCTTCGCCAGCAATCGGTCATAAGGTTATGTAATTTGACAATTTTCCGTTGGTCTGCTATGTTCTAAAAATCAAGATAAAACACTGATAGAAAAAGATAAATAACGTGTGTCTGAAATAAAAAAGAAATGCACGCCATGCTATATTTTGTGTCCCATTTGTGGAAGAATCAGCTTTTTTTTCTAATATTCATTAAAGTAACATGTGGACTTGCAGGGATCCATCTTTTATCGTATATTAAAAGGGTTTTGAATACTGCCATTTGAACATCTAAGTATTGCTTGAATCAATTATTGGACGATATTCTGTCTTAGACCATTTGAACCATCCATCCACAGTCTATTAACTTGTATCTCCCGAAATGGAAATAATCGGATGTGATATTTCTGTCAAACAGGAGATTCCGACTCTTCCTGGGCACCTGGTCTCACTCTCCTATATCGGGAATTCGCTTCTTTTCATGTGGTGGAGGTTTTAGTTTGTTTGCTTTGGCTCCTGTTTTATCCTGATTTTTTCCTTCGGTTTGTGATTTTATTTCGTACTAGGTATTGGAATATGGTCATTGTCCATATTTGTCATTCTCAAATTCGTACTTTATATTGACGTTTTTATTATCGGGTACATACGATCTCGGTAATATTCGAAAATTGTTATCTAAGGAAAGAGTGTCTTGTTTTTGGGTGTTTATGGTTTATAATTCTGGTTCGTTAGGTGCAAATTTCGTGTGCTGCAGCATTCTTACAATGGGAAAGACATTTTTATTGCGAATATTTCACCCACGCGTAGTGTCTTGACGTTAGAGTCGCGAAATTTTCCCCAGCGAAAAAAATCACGTTTACAGTACTAAATTTGATAAATCGAGTATCTCCCTGATCATGCTCATGGCATAGCTCTGTCCTTAGCTGGCTATTTGGCAAACATTTTAGGTCATGTTTAGAATGTCTTTATTGACTATTTGGCATTCCTCTGGTTCAGCCTCGCACATCACCGACATATATTGCTTGTTGAAATGCGCATATGTTGCACTAAATTATTACGACAGAACATGTGTTTCAATATGATAATGCAAATGTCAGACTGTATATAGAACCAACAACATGAATAGTACCCTTTTTGTGATATTTGTTTTATATAAAGTCACTTATAACATAAATCAAGATACGTTGAACATCTTACAGCTCATGTGAAATAAACATCAAAGAAGTACCTAACCGTTATTCAGTCTCAAAGTCGAGAAGGAAAATCAAAATCGTGAGAATTCCCATCGAAACGGTTGCGATCAAAGACCCAAGTGATTTATCTCAAATATTGCCGTCTAGGGTCGTTAACTTTTACAAATGTTCGACTTCTCCTCTACATACACTGCAAAGAATTTCATGAAGCCTTACACGAAGCAAGTAACCAAGGTCCTCCTCTTAAACTATGTTTTTCGACCAATGTGTCAAACAAGACGGCTGCATCTTATCTGACGACACATTTACGACTCCTTCTCTACAACCGGTGTAAAACAAATTTCATGAAATATCTTTCTGCAAAGAAGTACTCAAGAGCCTCTACCATTTTTTTTTCTGGATGTCATCTGTCAGCGAATATGGCCGCAATGAGGACTCTGATAGGATGACATATTTCTGTCTTCAACTCTGTACCACTCTAAAGAATTTCACTTGGCTAATGTGTAAAGAAAGCACTTCTTAAGGTTATCAATCAACTTTTTTATACCGCAAACCAATCGGACAAATACGGTCGCTGTGGTGTCCTTACACACTTTCGACTTCTTCGTCACAAGGCTGCACAGCTAAAATTTCACAAAACCTTTAAAAAAAGCAGACAGGTACTTACTGACAGGGCAATTAAACCATGTTTGTGTTTTCTTTTGTCGATCGGTCAAAAGATATGGGTACAAGCAACTCTGATTATTTTACTTCACTGCAACCACTTTGTGGTTTCCCAAACAAATTACAGAGAACAAGTTCTCAATGTTTGTATTTATCGAACTAATCATTTAACTAATATTGGTGACAATGGATCTGGTAGATTAAACTGCATCATATATTTCATAAAACCTCACAAGAAGCTAGTACTTAAGGTCTTTTACCAAATGTAATTTCTTTAAACGATCAGTGAACAAATTAGCTGCCAGGAACTCTGATTTCATTTCATTTTTCAACGTTTCTTCACAACAGAAGCACAGAATTTCATGAAACCTTATAGAAAGCATCTACCAAATTGTGTTTTAGAGCCAATTTTGTCACAACAAATTGTCAGCTCCCATTGGCTGATACACTATTTACTTCTTCTCTCCAACAGCTATTCAGAATTAATTACACAAAACCTTACAGGGAGCAAATGGCTCATCTATTTTTTTTCTTTTTTCAACGATCAACATATATGGCCACCAAGATCTCTAATTGGCTGACACATATTAACTTTTCCTTGGCAAACTCTACATTCATAAGTTAAAATTTTTCAAATGTAGTTGTCATATGGAATAATAATAAGTCATCAGCTTAATCTGTAATTCATCACACTTAAGCTCCACAGCAAAATTGATACCTCATAAACAACTGTAACTGACCAGAAAAAAATCCAGAATCTTTTTTCTTCTGAATAAACCCTACACAAAATTTGGAGCCGCTCATTTTGGCAAGAGGAAATTAAAGCTCTATATTGTAGATGGCACCAGGAAAATTCACTTTGGCTTTATTTAAACTGTTTAACATGAAATACTACTGACGAGGATTAAAATATCTGAAGCACGTGTCTGGTACAGTAACATTCAAGTTGGTACTATAAAACATATATTTCAATGTTGACAATTTCAATAGATATGAACAACTCGAAAGATAGGTCAAAGACACTAATATACAGGCTGCATATGTTACACTCAACCTTCTAGCCCAAAAGTAAAGGAAGTTTCCCTCGACTGTATTTCTTAATAGAGCAATTGACCATTTTTCAATCATTTCTAGACTTGCATTTCAGACACTCCCAAGAACCAACATCACAGCTTTTGATGATACTTTTTATTATGACGTCATAGATGTTTTGACATAACAGTAGAAAAATATGTCAAATGTTGTGATGTTGGGTATTGGCCTGCATAAATTTGAAGTCTTCTGCGGTAATGTGAAAATCGTCTATTACAAGATACCCATGGTCAATTTTGAATTGTTACTCATGGCTTTGTCAAGTACCCCTTATTCTATACATTATCTGCAATGTTGGCAAACTGGAGGAAACTTATTTTTCTTAAAAGGTCAAAGACTCCTGCAGAAGTAATTCAACAACAACAATTAAACTTGTTCTGCTGTGTAACAGTTTTTAAAAAGCTCCACAGTAAATTGATTGAACCTCTAAGCTGATTATTCAGTCAGAGAAAAATGTTCCACATACCACCATTCATTTAGATTTTGTCTTCAATTGCATGATCTTATTGTGTATGGAGAAACAAAAGTTCCATGAAATAAAACATTTATCTCATTCATCCTCAGTCTTGTTATGACTCGTTTACCACAAAACAAAGATAGAAAATTGTCTCTTTTATTGCTAATTCGAATATGTTCTAAATTGGAAAGTCGACAAAATTCCTGGTATGTATTTTTAAAGTGTGCAACTAGGACACTAGTGTGCTACTAGGACACTAAACATATTTTTTCATCAAATGCATTTTTGCATAGGAACAAGTTTTGTACCGAGAGCAAATTTATAAACATATATATAATGACTTTAATGACAACTACGTCTACATACCCCTCTTTGCCATATCATCACCACTTTCAAAATCTAGTTGTATGTAGATAAGATTGACCCCTTCTTGAATCTTTAAAATCAGTTCGTGATTAATACTCTCTTCGGCAAGTTGTATAGAGCAATTAACTTGCTGATCGTTGTCTTCATTGCCCTGGTTCAGAAGTGTGCTGGCCTTAATTTCTTCATTCGCAGCACATGGAACCATGACAAAGCATCCAAAGACAAAAAGATTATACATAACGCAAAAGGTATGTCTCTTAAACATTTCTAATGCTTTCTTGTCCTTTCCTTGACTCCTCTATGACGTCTACGCTTTCCGTGAGCTTCACCGAATGTGAAATATTATGTTGACTAACACATCTTTCATTACAAAACGAATAAGCCAGAGATGCAATACGGATTCAAAATGATAAACTTGTCTTAATAATTTAAATATTACTAGTCCAACAGATTTAAAACATTTGTTCCCACAACAGATTTAGATTAGATGATGTCAATTTAAAAGATAACACCAAATGATACCTATGTAATATCATACACTCAATCTAACGATTATTCTTATCTAATTTATTTAAAGGTCTATCGAGCTTCGCCAGCAATCGGTCATAAGGTTATGTAATTTGACAATTTTCCGTTGGTCTGCTATGTTCTAAAAATCAAGATAAAACACTGATAGAAAAAGATAAATAACGTGTGTCTGAAATAAAAAGAAATGCACGCCATGCTATATTTTGTGTCCCATTTGTGTAAGAATCAGCTTTTCTATAATATTCATTAAAGTAACATGTGGACTTGCAGGGATCCATTTTTGTCGTAAATTAAAAGGGTTTTGAATACTGCCATTTGAACATCTAAGTATTGCTTGAATCAATTATTGGACGATATTCTGTCTTAGACCATTTGAACCATCCATCCACAGTCTATTAACTTGTATCTCCCGAAATGGAAATAATCGGATGTGATATTTCTGTCGAATAGGAGCGACTGGTGCTCAATGCAAGCAGGAGATGCCGACTCTTCCTGGGTACCTGGTCTCACTCCTATATCGGGAATTCGCTTCTTTTCATGTGGTAGAGGTTTTTGTTTGTTTGCTTTGGCTCCTGTTTTATCCTGATTTTGTATGCCTTCGGTTTGTGATTTTATTTTGTACTAGGTATTGGAATATGGTCATTGTCCATATTTGTCATTCTCAAATTCGTACTTTATTGACGTTTTTATTATCGGGTACATACGATCTCGGTAATATTCGAAAATTATTATTTAAGGAAAGAGTGTCTTATTTTGGGTGTTTATGGTTTATAATTCTGGTTCGTTAGGTGCAAATTTCGTGTGCCGCGGCATTCTTACAATGGGAAAGACATTTTTATTGCGAATATTTCACCCACGCGTTATGTTTTGACGTTAGAGTCGCGAAATTTTCCCCAGCGAAAATAACTATGTTTACAGTACTAAATTTGATAAATGGAGTATCTCCCTCATCATGCTCATGGCATAGCTCTGTCCTTAGCTGGCTATTTGGCAAACATTTTAGGTCATGTTAAGAATGTCTATATTGACTATTTGGCATTCCTCTGGTTCAGCCTCGCACATCACCGACATATATTGATTGTTGAAATGCGCATATGTTGCACTAAATTATTACGACAGAACATGTGTTTCAATACGATAATGCAAATGTCAGACTGTATATAGAACCAACAACATGAATAGTACCCTTTTTGTGATTTTGTGATATTTGTTTTATATAAAGTCACTAATAACATAAATCATCTTACAGCTCTTGTGAAATAAACATCAAAGAAGTACCTAACCGTTATTCAGTCTCAAAGTCGAAAAGGCAAAGCAAAATCGTGAGACTTCCCATCGAAACGGTTGCGATCAAAGACCCAAGTGATTTATTTCATACATTGCCGTCTAGGATCGTTAACTTTTACAAATGTTCGACTTCTCCTCTACATACACTGCAAAGAATTTCATGAAGCCTTACACGAAGCAAGTAACCAAGGTCCTCTTCTCAAACTATGTTTTTCGACCAATGTGTCAAACAAGACGGCTGCATCTTATCTGACGACACATTTACGACTTCTTCTCTACAACCGGTGTAAAACAAATTTCATGAAATATCTCTCTGCAAAGAAGTACTATAGAGCCTCTACCATTTTTTTTACCTGAGGTCATCCGGTCAGCGAATATGGCCGCAATGAGGACTCTGATAGGATGACATATTTCTGCCTTCTTCTCTGTACCACTCTAAACAATTTCACTTGGCTAATGTGTAAAGAAAGCACTTCTTAAGGTTATCAATCAATTTTTTATACCGCAAACCAATCGGACAAACACGGTCGCTGTGGTGTCCGATTACCTTACACACTTTCGACTTCTTCGTCACAAGGCTGCACAGCTAAAATTTCACAAAACCTTTAAAAAAGCAGACAGGTACTTATTGACAAGGCAATTAAACCATGTTTGTGTTTTCTTTTGTCGATCGGTCAAAAGATATTGGTACAGGCAACTCTGATTATTTTACTTCACTGCAACCACTTTGTGGTTTCCCAAACAAATTACAGAGAACAAGTTCTCAATGTTTGTATTTATCGAGCCAATCATTTAACAAATATTGGTGACAATGGATCTGGTAGATTAAACTGCATCATATATTTCATAAAACCTCACAAGAAACTAGTACTTAAGGTCTTTTACCAAATGTAATTTCTTTAAACGATCAGTGAACAAATTAGCTGCCCGGAACTCTGATTTCATTACATTTTTAAGCGCTTCTTCACAACAGAAGCACAGAATTTCATGAAACCTTACAGAAAGCATCTACCAAATTGTGTTTTAGAGCCAATACGTAAGATCGAAAATACTTCTAACCAAGACTATACGAATGTTCTCGCGCACTCTTCGATTGTTCTCCATTGTTATGACGTCATCAATTTACTTGGGCAGAAAAGGTGCCCAAGTTTTAACAATGGTTTAGGTCGGTGACTAAATGAAAAATCAGAACGGACACGCTGCACGCGCTGTATTTGTGATCTTGCGTATTTTGTCACAACAAAATATGATAAGTGTCAGCTCCCATCGGCTGATACACTTTTTACTTCTTCTCTCCAACAGCTATTCAGAATTACACAAAACCTTACGGGGAGCAAATGGCTCAACCAATTTGTCTTTTCTCAACAATCAACAAATATGGCCACCAAGATCTCTAATTGGCTGACACATATTAACTTTTCCTTGGCAAACTCTACATTCATAAGTTATAATTTTTCAAATGTAGTTGTCATATGGAATAATAATAAGTAATCAGCTTAATCTGTAATTCATCACTATTAAGCTCCTGGACAGCAAATTTGATACCTCATAAACAACTGTAACTGACCAGAAAAAAATCCAGAATCTTTTTTCTTCTGAATAAACCCAGCTTACACAAAATTTGGAGCCGCTCATTTTGGCAAAGCTCTGTATAGTAGAGGGCGCCAGGAAATTTCACTTTGGCTTTATTTAAACTGTTTGACATGAAGTACTACTGACGAGGATTAAAATATCCGAAACACGTGTCTAGTATACAACAAAATTGGTACTATATAACATATATATCAATATTGACAATTTAAATAGATATAAACAATTCGAAAGATAGGTCAAAGGCACTAATATATAGGCTAAATCTGTTACTCTCAACCTAAAGCTCCAGAGCAAGTTTCCCTCAACTACATTTCTTGAAAGAGCAATATTCTCATCATTTCTAGACTTGCATTTTAGACACTCCCAAGACCTTACATCACAGCTTCTGATGATACTTTTTATTATGACGTCATAGATCTATCTTGACATAACAGTAGAAAAATACGTCAAATGTTGTGATGTCTGGTCTTGGCCTGCATAAATTTGATGTCTACTGCGGTAATGTGAAAATCGTCCATTACAAGCTACCCACGGTCAATTTTGATCTTTTACTCATTGCTTTGTCAAGCACCTCTAGAAGTTTAATCTATACATTATCTGCAATGTTGGCAAAGTGGAGGAAACTTATTTTTCCTAAAAGGTCAAAGACTCCTGCAGAAGTAATTCAACAACAACAATTAAACTTGTTCTGTTGTGTAACAGTTTAAAGCTCCACGGCGAATTGTCTGAATGAGTTAAAGAAGATCCTGACGATAATCTCAACAGCTCTCACAATAGAGCACCAAAATGATCATCGACGGACCCCAAGCAAGCTAGAGGTGGGACCAGATGCCCAGGAGCAGTAAGCATCCCCTGTTGGCTAGCCGCTTCCACTGTCAATGTTTAAGCACGAAAATGAATACAATATATAAAAATTCATGCACTGTCTGACGTTATGTCTATTATAGAAAGTTCTATGGCGACATTATGTAAGGGAAACATATTCAAAACACTTATTGTCAAATCCCTTGAGGGGAACTTCTCAACTGTTACCTGATTAAGAACAAGAAAGATTCCACATCACCGTCTATCTATATTTTGTCTTCCGTTGCATGATCATATATGTATGGAGAAACAAAAGTGGCATAAAATCAAAAATTTATCTCATTCAGCCTCAATCTTGTTATGACTCACTGTTCACAGAATTAAGATAGCTAATTGATTCCTTCATTGTTAGTTCTTTTAATGTTCTTGATTTTTAAATGGTAAGCAAGACATACTGTTTCATCATAAAATTATGCTTTTTTTTGCATTTGAACAAATTTTGTACTAAAACCAATTTTGTAAAACTTTAATGTTAACCATTGATAACAGAACATAACCTCGTATGGTAATGGCACAAATAAAACTATGATTCCTCAAATTTGAATACTCAATTCTTTTTTGTTCTGAGAGAAATTGTTGATTATTAAACTCTTCAGTAATTGTATCAGCTGAATTTGCCCATCATTGCATCCATATCAACAAAAAAGCTGCACAATGTGGGAGACTTCCCGTACAGAAAATCCTAGTCTACTCACACGTGATTAACAGTTGAAACAAACATGAGACACGTTTGGTTCTCACCAAAATGCAAAAGTTCACAGTTGATCATCAATGATGTCATGAGACCAACTCACAGTGGAGAAGTTAATTAATTTTCAAACGTTAGGTATTCTGAGGTTTTATTTTTCCCGTAGTTGAAATCAACTGTGAAAATATGAGAGCGTCATCTTGTTTTTGCATGGAGAGGTAAATGACTGAGTCAATTTTTCACATGTGATTCCCAGTTGAAATCTATATTTAATAATCCAATGAAAACCCCTGTTTCATTTTGAGACTTGCTGTGGTCCAATTAAATTGGAATTTACATAAACAGTTCTGGTGTGTCCTCCATTTTAAGTTTTCGAGACTATTTGGTAACATTTGTTGATACTCTTCAATAATTGTATCAGCCAAGCTTTTCCATCATTGCCTTCATATCAACAAAAAGCCGAATTAGTTCATTCCTCTCACACTTCTTCAGGAAGTTCAAAGGTTTGCTGTATCTCACACTACTTGTCGCTTCTTTCAAAGACCCTTCCTGGAGATTCTCATAATATTTTTTCCCAACACTTAAAGCTGCTAAAGTTACCTAAAAAGATATAAAACAAGTACTGTAATGACAAATATGGATAATGACCATATCCCAATACACTGTACAAAATTGATAATTCAGAAAATCATAAAGTGAAGGCATACAAAATCAGGATAAAACAAGAACCAAAGCAAACAAAGAAAAACCCCCACCATATGAAAAGAAGCGAACTCCCAAAAACCGTCTTTTATTCGCAGCGTCTTAATTTCATGAATAGGAGTGAGGTGACTCAATTCGTTTATAAGGAGAGAAATAAAGGAATTTTACTATGTAATCCTCAGTAAACAAAATTCATATATTAAGGTACATATAAGAGGGTCTGAGGGGAAGCATGGTTCGTGACGTTTTATTTTCGGGACATCCTAGTATTTAAAAATATCTTTCTGCACATGAATTGGGATATTGGCGGCATTTTATTTTCGCGAATCAAAGGACCTCGCCAATATCATGAAAACAAAACGCTCACAAATAAAAGACGGTTAACAGTAAATGTAATAATAAATGTTACATCTGGTCAATATACTGTATGTGTACTTATTTTAGTGCAACCAAACTTAAGCAAAGACAAGGTTAAAATATGCAAATGGACATAACAGTAATTATGACTTCTATTCCATTATTATACAAATATGGACTTGGTAATGACCGAGGCCAAGTCCTTATTTGTTAAATAATATAATATAACAACTCATAGGACTATCATTACAATAATGGTTCAAAGCGATATGAACATATAATATCTAATACAAAATTCAATAATTAATTGCACTTTTTGTGAAAGGTAAATCTATACTTATTAAAACTAACTAAATAACTAAACTAATTATGATATCTTAATATACCCTAAATATCCCATTAAAGAATCATTAATAATGGTACATGTGATAATGATAGATCTAGAGTATTATTGCCAACAATCCATTGCTGAAGCCCAGGTTTTCCACTTTATTGTTTTTTTAATTCCAATTTGATTTTTTGATGCCATTCTCAAAATTCAACAAAATAAACTTCATGTATATTGAAATGTATTACATGAAATGCATTCCAATTGCCTTGTGAAAAGCTGACAATAGACCATGATTTTCCAATCTTTTGAGAAAGCTCAAAATGTCAGAGTCAACATACTATAGGGTTTTTTATTATGACGTCACTTTTAAAAGACGCAATAATTCCATTCAGATGTAACAATAAAAAAGGTGCACAAAAATTGTCTACTTCAGACATTTTTGTCACTTTGTCAGTCATTATGAATCTCAATAGGCCACTTGCCGAAATTCATAATGGCTGACAAAATCAAATTCAAGGAATTGTGGTCCCCCGCTTTTGGGTTTTTGTCTTTAAAGAATTGTTTACAGCCCCCCCCCCCCCCCCCCCCCCCCCCATTCTATAATTTTTTTCATAATATATCTCATATGTTTTTTTTCATAATATATCTCTTATGTTATCAACATTCTAAATATGAAAGATTAAACTCAAAGAAAAGGTCAAAGGCGCCAAACTTTTGTTGCCAAGGAATAGGGTTTATGAAAAGGAATGCACATGTGAATTATATATAAGTCCTATCATTTAAATTACCATCCAAAACTTATGGTCGAGGTTGAAGATTTTAAATGTGGATCCAAGATGAGGTCACAAGGTCAGAATGTTCTTACCAACAGAAAGGTCTTGTCACAAGGAAAACACATGTGAAATGGGAAAGTCCCATCACTTTCCATTCAAAAGTAATGGCCAAGGTTAAATCTTTAGAAAAGTATGTCAAAGTCCAAGATCAAGGTCACAAGGTCAAAACTTTTGGTATCCATGGAAAGATCTTTTCACAAGGAATACACATGTGAAATATCAAAGCCTTATCACTTCCCATTAAAAAGTTGTGGACAAGGTTAAAGTATGTAGAACTCGAAGGTCAATATCACAAGGTCAAAAATTTTGGTATCCATGGAAAGGTCTTGTCACAAGGAATACACATGTGTAACATGGAAGTCCTACCACTTTTTATTCAAAAGTTATGGACAAGGTTAAAGTTTTTGATAAGTAGGTCAAAGTCCAAGTTATGGTCACAAGGTCAAACACTTTGGTATACATGGAAAGGTCTTGCCACAAGGAATACACATGTGTAATATGAAAGCCCTATTAAATGTACTTTCCATTCAAAAGTCATGGTCAAGGTTAAAGTTTTAAATAAGTAGGTCAAAGTTCAAGGTCAAGGTCACAAGGTCAAAAATTTTTGTATCCATGGAAAGGTCTTGTCACAAGGAATACACATGTGAAATATGAAAGCTCTATCACTTTCCATTCAAAAGTTATGGACAAGGTTAAAGTTTTTTTAAAACATGTAAAATTAAGTAAAACTCAAAGGTCAAGGCCACAAGGTCAAAACTTTTGGTATCCATGGAAAGGTCTTCTTACAAGGAATACACATGTGAAATATCAAAGCCCCATCACTTACCATTAAAAAGTTATGCACAAGGTTAAAGTTTTTGTGACTAATGGACAGACAGACGGACCGACGGACAGAAGGACAGATGGACTGGTTTTTATGTCCCTGCACTTTTGCGAAAGCGGGGGACAAAAATGACGAAAAATGTCCAAGGTTGGCAATTTTTGCGTTTTTTTCATTGTTACATCAAAATGGAATTGCGTCTTTTAAGGTATCCGTTGTACAAATAAATATCAACATGCCGATCGTCGCTCAAGCCACGGAAACTATCGAGACACTGCCGAAGATAACCGAGAAAATTTTAACACTATTTAAATGAACGAGACATCCACGAGATTTCCATTTGTACATTGGATACGTTAACAGTGACGTCATAATATACATTTGTTGTAAAACAACGCCAAAAGATGTTGACTTGGACATTTTGAGCTTTCAGACAAGATCAGAAATTGGTCTATTTCATAGATATACCCAATTCTGTCTTTTCAATATACAGAGATACTTCCCTTTGGGACAGTATCTGACATAAAATAATCATGAAGTTATCAGAATTTATAGAAGCAGGGGTTTTTTTTTTATTTTGGGGAAGGTGCCTGTGCCTGTCCCATTTGGGAAAATTTGCGACATTTTGCTGAAATTGGGAAAATTTTTATACAAATTGTCACCACAGTAAAACCCTTAAGTATCATTTATTCATACTGCTAATCCATTGATTTGCTTGAAATAAACAAGGGATGAATGAAAAACTTAAAGATGCACTTATAATAGGATATTTTGTGCTGACTTCCAGGTTTTGAGTCTTATTTTCTAAGGTGATTTTTTTATGATTCATCTTTGGGAATTTAAAGGGTAACGAGTGGCTGGTAAGCGAGCTAACTCGCACAGTCAATTACTTCGTTTCAATCCGTGTTTAACTGTTTTCCCGTTAAAGTCAGAGTCAAATTTTACAAATTATCGGAACTCTTTAACAAAGAGATACATAAAAAGGTTGCGGTTTGACTCGCACCAAAACATTTTCGCACTGGAAATATTCGCATTTGACAACCCTTTACTAGTTCAACGCGGGAATGCACGCACTACTTTTTAAAACATTGATGATAAGATCCAAATGACTTGATCGCTAAATAATGGGAATGTTCACTCGAAATTTAACGACTAAACGAAAAGAATCTATTTTTTGATATAGCATAATTCTTATCAAGTGGTGCTCTGGATCAGTGGAACTCGTCAGGACTTATTCTTTTTTCCCGATTATTTCCTCAAAATTGTATAATTCCCCTTACCTTAAATTTTATTTTATTTGGCTGATTTTTCTCGTCTTAACATATAAATTTTATAACAACAATAGATTAGAGGACATGCAACCCCCCCCCCCCCTTCATTTGCTTGGACCCCCCCCCCCCCCCCCCCCCCCCCCCCCGCCTTGGAAAAAATCTAATTATGTTCATTTAGAAAGTCTAAATAATTCTTAATCGGATCAGGTTTTTATTCGAAAATGAGAAGGAAATGACGTGTCGTGTGATTGGCACTGATGATTGCCTTTACTTCACATGAATATATTATACAGGAAAGATAACTCTAGCAACTTTTTTATTTGAAACTTTGAAGCTGATCAGATTTGCCAAACTGTAACATAAAAGTATTGATGGATACCTCAGTGTTTCATGCTTTTCTCTACTTTTTATGTCCCAGTACATGAATATTACATAAGTTGCATCCCCCCAAAAATATTCTGCAACAGTAATTTTTTGAGATTTCTATTAGGTGTACAAATTTTGTGCATTGTCTCATGAGACTGTCATCATCTTCAATATCAGTTTCTGATGAAATATTGATGGAAATGTGTATCAAAATTACTGTCATATGCTTCAAAATCACTCATATTTTCAGTAAATAATAACAAATAACTGAAAAAAATTATTGAGATTTTTATTTTTTTCTGTCATTTATAGAAGCAGACACTCGTTACCCCTTAAGAGTGATTTTTTGGGAAAAATAGAGGAAATTTTGCATTGGGAAGGGGCCGAAATTCGGCCCCAAATCAAGGAAAAAAAAAACCCTGGAACATGCAAAGTTCTGGGAAAGCATGCTTCAAATACAAAGTTTCTGTAGAAATCTTGTCACAATGCATCTACGTCTTACACTATTCCAAATGGAGAGCAAAAGCCTGACAGAGTGTACCGTTTTAACAACCAGACTTGTCAGAATGACAACATAGCTCGCCGGTGGCAACCATATGTAAATTGCAACAACAACAATAAAAAAGGTCTTATCACAAGGAATGCACATGTGAAATATCAAAGCCCTATCACTAACCATTCAAAAAATATGGCCAAGGTTAAAGTTTTTCAAAAGTAGGTCAATCATCTCCAAGGTCAAGGTCACAAGGTCAAAAATTTTGGTATCCATGGAAAGGTCTTGTCACAAGGAATACACATGTGAAATATCAAAGCCCTATCACTTACCATTCCAAAAATATGGCCAAGGTTAAAGTTTTTCAAAAGTAGGTCAATCATCTCCAAGGTCAAGGTCACAAGGTCAAAAATTTTGGTATCCATGGAAAGGTCTTGTCACAAGGAATACACATGTGAAATATCAAAGCCCTATCACTTACCATTCCAAAAATATGGCCAAGGTTAAAGTTTTTCAAAAGTAGGTCAATCTCCAAGGTCGAGGTCACAAGGTCAAAAATTTTGGTATCCATGGAAAGGTCTTGTCACAAGGAATACACATGTGAAATATCAAAGCCCTATCACTTACCATTCCAAAAATATGGCCAAGGTTAAAGTTTTTCAAAAGTAGGTCAATCTCCAAGGTCGAGGTCACAAGGTCAAAAATTTTGGTATCCATGGAAAGGTCTTGTCACAAGGAATACACATGTGAAATATCAAAGCCCTATCACTTACCATTCCAAAAATATGGCCAAGGTTAAAGTTTTTCAAAAGTAGGTCAATCTCCAAGGTCGAGGTCACAAGGTCAAAAATTTTGGTATCCATGGAAAGGTCTTGTCACAAGGAATACACATGTGAAATATCAAAGCCCTATCACTTACCATTCCAAAAATATGGCCAAGGTTAAAGTTTTTCAAAAGTAGGTCAATCTCCAAGGTCAAGGTCACAAGGTCAGAAATTTTGGTATCCATGGAAACGTCTTGTCACAAGGAATGCACATGTGAAATATGAAAGCCCAATCTGTATTGGTTTAAAAGTTATAAGCAAGGTTAAAGTTTTTGTGCACGCGCACGCAGACGCAGACGCCAACGCCAACGCCGACACCGGGGGTATGACAATAGCTCTCCGGACATTCATCCCGGCGAGCTAACGAGCTAAAAATACTTAAGAAAAATTTTAGGAATTTTCGTAACTTTCATCATCAAATAAAAGCTTTAAATAAACTTATTTTTCACTGAGGGGCTACCATGCATGTGTTTTACAAAAACTGAACGGGTATCGGCAAATCCCCTGTCATAAATTGAGTTTTACCTCGAGGCGTAAGCCGAGCGGTAAAACAGATTTTTCTGACAGGGGATTCGCCAATACCCTGTCAGTTTTTGTAAAACATCAGTATGGCAACCCTATTCTAATGCAAATTGTAAGTAATGAGCTAGAAAATGTCTGCTTTTAATGATGTCGCCATGGAAATGCATGACATCATAGAAGAAACAGCAGTATAACGTGAAGCCCCTTGCAGTTTTTTGATCGCTCGACCATTCAAAATGCGCGTACAAACAGAATGCATTAGAATTTAGATTATGTTGTCCTTTCTAATAGCATTTCTACATACTAAATACAAATTTAGAAACAAAACCTCAGGATTTTCAGTTTGTAAGAAGTACTAAGCTATAAAAAGTTACAAAAATTCCAAAACATTTTCGTAAGTATTTTTGTAAAACAGGTTCCAGCTCTTTATTGAAAAGACAGAAAATATATGGAAGAGGTGGCATACCTCAGTGCCTTGTACAATAATTCCATACATCCCATTATTATGGAACACTGATCTCGGCAGTGCTGCTAACATGTCACCAACAAGCTGTCCTTTCAAATTAGAGTCTAGATGTTCCTTTCTTACATCTGTTATCTGCAAATTAGTATATAAAACTCCATAATACAAGTAAGCTGTAAAAGTATATTTCATATACTGTAAACGTGGAAATTTTCGCTTTTTCGCGTATAGAGAAATTTCGCAAAAAAATCTCCCCCACACAAAAAAAACCCTGTTTCTTCTTACAATGGGAAAGACATTTTTATTGCAAATATTTCCCCCACACGAAAAGTCTTGATGTTATAATCGCGAAATCCCTCCCCCCCCCCTGCAAAAATAACCATGTTTACAGTATGTGAAAGTGGTCAAAATCATAAAATGTTGAGCATGTTGAGGTCATCCAAACTTTACATGCTTTATGATACAAATTTACTAAACATCGCAATATATGGATATATCAATATATTGTTACACCCCTAGTTTGCACCATTAAATCAGCTGTAACAAATTCATTAGCCACACAAACACAGAATCTACATGTAGTTCTTCATATTCTAATTCAAATTGTATTTTTGACTCTCAGAATACATGACATGTACATAAATACCTAATATAGTACATCAAAGTAGTTCAGTCAGAATTCCGACCAAAAAGTAATTCAAATTATCTGCAACCTTGACCGTTGACCTTGAAAATCAAAAGGCTTCACCCTCTTGTCATTAAGATGCTTTGTGGCAAGTGCAAAGATCCTGAGAACAGTTAAGTCTGTTTTTAACCCCCCTCCCCCTCAAAAAAAAAATACTGGGACAAATAGACAGATGGATGGAAATGACATTAAAAAATATTAACCTTTATGATGCAGGGTCATGCTTGCAATGGACAACAAGAAAACCTAAAAGGGATAAAAGAAGACAAGAAGAGACCTTCAGGTATTTGTTGTACAAAAAAATATCAATTGTATTACGTTGTTAGAATATGGCATATCTTTCCCTTAATATACCATAATACAACATTAAAGTTGGCTTTCATCATTAAAAGTCATTTTGCCAACCGTCATCCAATCCATGGAAACTATGGAGACTTTGCCGAAGATTACCGCGATAATTTTTACACTGTTTAAATGGACAAGACATCAGAGAGATCTCCATTTGTACATTGGATATGTTAACAATGCACTCCTGGAAGCCAAATTCAAGGTTTCTAATAAGCTGAGGGAAGAGGATTTCAACTTTAAGGCAGAAAAAAAATCTGTTTGATGATGAGAATTATTCTGATTACGAAAATGAGACAAATTCTAAAATTTACCTTAACCACAGCTAAAATTTTATCTCCTTCCGATGGATACTCTGAATCTTTGTAAATCAAAGCGTCTGGAACTGAAGTGACTTCAATGTCACCTACTCTAACTGTCGGTGGTGAACTAGGAAAATTCTTATATCCCCTGAAAAAAAGAAGAAGCTGATGAGGAATAAGGGCTGCAATGATACACTAGCAGTATGCTTACAACACAACACAAAATTGCTTCTGATAAGGACTATAGAATTTTTCAACAAAGAGATGAAACCAGAATCTTCATCACTTGTCATTTTCTTGGACCATTAGTTAAAGTCGGCCTCTGTCTAAGCAGTCTTTGATAATTTCTTCATTCCCTAAATTCATAAATTTGGCAATTTTTGTAATTGTGACTTCACAGTAGAAAGCATGACAACGCATCAAGACAGCGCAATCAAATGTGACGTCACAGTAAAAAAAAATCATTCCAAGGAACGCATGTGTCACCTGCAAACATAGTGACACTCAGGGATCACTTTTATAGGGTGTGACATCCAAGTGTGACAGACAGACAGACGGACAGAATGACAACAGACAAAGTGATCCCTAAGTGTCGCTATGCTTCGCAGGTCACACAACAAAAATAAGCAATAAGATGTATTGTCTGGTGTCTATATTCGTATAAAATTTAGATTTAGAACGGTCACCACTAGTGCTATTTTCTGTCAAATGGACTATTAATCTACAACAGATACTATCCCAAATGGGAAGTAACTCTTGTTTTTAGAAAATACTGACCACCTCACCTGACTTTAATATCAAAAATCCTCAGAAACAATAGGAACAGTTCTTGATACATCCCCTCTGTACATTCTTCTTTACCATTTGGTATCATATAGAGTAACTGGCCACAAAAATCTTTTAGTCGCAAATGAATGCTGCAAAATATGAAATTGTATGTTATGATGTTATATGTTAAAGTACATGTATGTATTAATGTTCAAATCAGTATTAGTAAAATTAAACACTCAGATCGAGTTTCATAAACATGATAAATATGGTTTGAAATAGAAATGCATGACATAAACCGTAAATATTCAAAATGCCCATTATAAAATTAACTGTACTCAGTGGTGTGCTAGATATCCAATCAGACAGCTATATACCTTAAACTTTTAACGCATTTTAAAAATTGTGATGTGACAAACAATCTGTCCAATGATACATGTATCATACCCAAGACAATATGTTTACCGTCCTGTCACTTAATCGAGAGCACCCTGTATTGGAAATTTACTCTGCTGTCATATGACATACTTTTCGAATTATTTATTGTCACCATAGGCATGATAGGTTGACCTCCTTTAAGTTGTAACAGGAAATGTTCATAAACTCACCCATTCAACTGTATTTAAAGCTACTACACGGAAAATAAAATGTCTGCAGGATATTCATATTGTTCTCCATATCAACAGTGATAAACAGTGATGTCATGGTGTCCGACCTCATGCAAGCATTTTAGCAATTTTTACTATAGAAAGTCCCCAAAAACATTTCATTTTCTGTCGTTTTCTTGAACTGGGCTATGCACAAATAAAAGGGTGGCATTTTCTGTTAGGACTAAGAGAGGTCTATAAGACTGGGTATCAGTTTATATAAAACATGACAACATATTATATTTCGGAGAAAATCGCCAAACAGGGTGCTCTGGATTTTTAAAGTGAATAGGACAGTAAACATGGTAAAGTGTTATGTAACATGCTTTATGACACAAAAATTATGAAATAGCATTATGCAATCGAACTAAGTATCTATCATGTCATAATTATTGCCAACTTTTAAAACTATATACATACATGTACATGCAACATCAATAAAATATACTTTAATCTTTAACATGTTTAAATCTTTTATGTTTTTCTATAAGAATAGACAATGCACATACCCCCTACATGTATTAGTTATGAAATCCTTTAAGTCTCGATCTTTGCCAAATACATAGTACTCCATCCATTTGCCGAATTCCGTCTGATTATATGGTTTTTCTAGTTCACATTTCAGTTGACGCAGCAGGAGTATATCTTGACTTTCGAATAAATTACTGCCGTCTACAGACAATATATTAAATGCATTCAAACAACATTGATATTTTGCCTCTTTTACATCACTGCTAGGTCCATATAAGAATTCAATGAGCCCGGAAAGTGAACATATCTCATTTAAGGGGTCCTTCAAAAAGTTTGTGTAACCATTGGTAAATACTTCAAATGACGATGTGCAAGATTCACTTATTGAAATATTCAGACAAAAGAGGTGGTGGTCTGTCCAATCACACGTTCTTTGTGGTAACATATCTAAATAATCATGACTTGTTGTTGTAGAAATCTGACCGTCAACAGATGCAGAATCGATCGAAATTTTCGACCTTTTTCGAGGCGGTTCGCACTCGGAATCAGATAATCTTCCCTGGTTTTCGTTATTCCTGGAAGACAAACTATTGTTACCCGAACTGTCTGACATAGAATTAGAAGATGACAATGTATTAGACGATGAATTTGAAAGTGTTGGAACCGTAGCATCTGATGGAGTCGCCATGTTGTTGTAGTATGTATCTTCCGCCTTTTGGTAGGCGCACCTAGCACTTCTCAGCTAGTATGGGGTCCGAATTAGGTGCGGTAATATATTTACAAAGTCTATAAAATAAGTGAGGGGTCTGTTTTGTTTTGGAACTCTCCCCGATCTTGTAAGACACTTCGGCTCGTAGACATTTCGGCCCTAAAACTTCGAGCCGGTTTTCACTACAACTGGTTTCGAACATGGAACATGGACTATTTGACCCAAAGTCAACCCTAAAATAATTTTCTTTTTTAGCATCAAAATTCAACAGACAAAAAGTTATTCTTCATGACAAATATCAAGAATTATTAACCTCAAGAAAAGTATATTTACAAAGAAGAAGAAGAAGAAGAAGAAGAAGAAGAAGAAGAAGAGGGAAAATCCGAACATACATTTCAGAAGGTAAAATGATGGATATCCATGTTTCATCATAGTGACAAATCTTTGAAGAAAATTGACATGATCTAATGGAATGTACTCTTTCCAGTGAAATGCCAACTGTACTAGCTAAATATCTTTCTGTAGCTCGTCTGTCAGTCATAATGTCAACTTGCACTCAAGGATATTTATAAACCTTATCCTCGAAGGGATTCAACCCGGAATAAGTTCTAGATGTCATAATGTAGGTATACGTGCTGACCAACAAATACGTCCTCTTAGTTATACACGTGTTTGTTCTTGCCATACATCCTACTCAAAGAGGGCGTTAGGCCTCGCCCCTACATACAGCAATGTACAGTAATATCATTAGCTTACAGGAATAAATATTACATAACAAAAATTCTGTGGAATGGTTAATATGTTATTGAAAGTATTGATACATTTACCTTTTCAATTTTATTATAATAATGTTAACATTTATACTTTTTATTTTTTTTTTCTACAAGTACATCACTCAACTATCAGAAGAAGTATGTATCATCCAAATAATGTACGCAGGGATAAAATTTTCAAGCTGTACAGTCGTAATACACTGTAAAGTACACGATTTTTAAATATATTATTTCTTATTCTTTATACTATTTTAAAATAAGTACATTCTAATTTTTTTTTTCAAGTGACAACTATTACGCACATATATGAAATCCTAATTGGAATTTTTGTTCCACAAGATTTTTTCATGGTATACTAGTATCAGAACTTTTATTATGAAAATTAAAAAAAAATTCAGATGGAATTTTTGTTATGTTATATATTTTCCGTGGCATGAGAACCTTTATTGTGATCATGGAAGATTCATTACATAATAAAATTTCCTTTTGGAATTTTTGATACATAATAAAAGTTCTTAGGAAAAAATATTATATGATAAAAGTTCCAAGGAATAAATATCATGCTGGAAGAAATATTTCATCACACCGGTTGCTCATTGCATGGTCTCGTTTTTTTTTCTATGTGTTTTGATGTTGTGTTTGTTGTTCCTTGTGCCTTTTGCGTCTCTTGCTGTGGATGTCTTCTCTGTGTTTTCACCTGGGATGTTTTGATGTTGTGTACATGTTTGCTGTTCCTTGTCCCGTCTGTATCTCTTGCTGTGGATGTCTTCTCTGTGTTTTCACCTGGGATGTTTTGATGTTGTGTACATGTTTGCTGTTCCTTGTCCTTTTTGCGTCTCTTGCTGTGTATGTCCTTTGTATGTCTTCTCTGTGTTTTCACTTGGGATGTTTTGATGTTGTGTACATGTTTGATGTCCCTTGTCCTTTTTGCGTCTCTTGCTGTGTATGTCCTTTGTATGTCAGTGGCGGATTTAGAGGGGGGCCCAGGGGGCCCGGGCCCCCCTTTTTCACCCAAAGTTATTGATTCAGAATACTCTTTTTATGCTTAATCTCTTTACTTTTGGGGAAATTTTCGACTCGCTTCGCTCGCCACACTTAATTTTTCATTAGCTGTCTATTTTTTTCTCGAACTTTCTTTGTCATCGTGTTTGAACGGATTCATATGTCATAAACATATACAAAATTCAAAATTAAATTAACACTTGAATAATTACCAAATGCTTCATTTTCATGGGCCGATCTAACCAGTTTAGACAGGTGGATAGTGGGGTTGCAATGCCCTAATCTTCCCAACCTTCCCCAATTGGTCAAACAAAAATAGAGGATGGAAAATGAGAGAGATATTGTAATCTTATGACAAAATGTAACCATCTATTCCAAAAATTTCCCGGCTCGCTCCGCTCGCCAATTTAGAATAATATGTATACATGTATGTATATATGCATGTATGGATGACTGAACCAAAACAAAAAAAGAAAACTTCAAATCTTAAAATTTTCCGGCTCGCTACGCTCGCCAGTATACCTATAAACTTAAGTAAACGTATCAAGAAACTCTATCTTTTAAATGCAACATGCAGTTGGAATGACCCCCCCCCCCCCCCCCAACTTATTAATTAAAATCACCAGTCTTGAGCTACAGGTTTTGGAGGTCTTTTTTTTTCGTCTTCGACCCTTTTTTTTTTTTTTTTTTTTTTTTTTTTTTTTTTTGCTTGTCAGTTTGTCTTTGAACAATTTTCTTCGAGCTGAAACTTTGGGCCCCCCTTTTCTGAAATCCTAGATCCGCCACTGTATGTCTTCTCTGTGTTTTCACTTTGGGTGTTTTGATGGTGTGTTTGCTGTTCCTTGTCCCCTTTGCGTCTCTTGCTTTGTATGTCTTCTCTGTGTTTTCACTTTGGGTATTTTGATGTTGTGTTTTAAGTTCTTTGTCCCCTTTGCGTCTCTTGCTTTGTATGTCTTCTCTGTGTTTTCACCTGGGATGTTTTGATGTTGTGTACATGTTTGCTGTTCCTTGTCCCCTTTGCGTCTCTTGCTTTGTATGTCATCTCTGTGTTTTCACTTTGGGTGTTTTGATGTTGTGTTTTAAGTTCCTTGTCCCCATTTGTGTCTCTTGTTGTGGATGTCTTCTCTGTTTTTCACTTTGGGTGTTTTGATGGTGTGTTTGTTGTTCCTTGTGTCTTTTGCGTCTCTTGCTGTATGTGTCTTCTCTGTGTTTTCACTTTGGGTGTTTTGATGGTGTGTTTCCTGTTCCTTGTCCCATTTGCGTCTCATGCTGTATGTCTTCTCTGTGTTTTCACTTGGGGTGTTTTGATGGTGTGTTTGCTGTTCCTTGTCCCATTTGCGTCTCTTGCTTTGCATGTCATCTCGGTGTTTTGATGTTTTACTTTGGATGCTGCAACCGAATCTTGTTGGAGATCCCTTACTTTTATTTAGTATAACGTCGTATTATGATTATGATAGAATTTCTGAAAGGAAGGGGCTCTCCAACATGACTCGGTTACAGCATACACCACAAAACAAATGCAAAAAAAAACCCGGAGTGGACAAGAACAACAAGAGATACCACGACACCAAAACATTAAACACAGACCATAAAGCAAAGAGACAATGTCTACTTAGGATGGCTATCTGCTGTTTTTATTAGTAGCACCTTAAGTGCTACTAATAAAGACAGCAGACAGTCGGAAAGTATATCTTAGGATAAAAAACAACGATAATTCTTAGTATAAGGTCTTAGAACAGGCTAGCATACAGGCATTTCAGAGTAAGAAGTAAATTCATATGGGTTTGTATGATACATAAATACAATGTCTCTGTACATGAATGTCTTAACAGAACAGCATTTGTCGGTATAGACACTGGAGCCTGTATTTTGATTCTTAAATAAATGCCAGTACGTAAATAGCACGGAGCAGTTATAGTTTTGAATGAAAATGCAAGCTCATGTGGTATAGGTCGGTATACTAAAGTGAAATGCGTCTGTAGGGTGGATTCATATTGTACCGAAAGACGTAGCAGGATGGGTGGGAAGGTTATCCATCCCTTTCCTTCGCTACACAGGCTTGCAAAATAACAGAATTTAAAGTGGACTACAGAACAGAAATCGGACGTATGCGTTGGAGATTGTTGTCTTACCTTGGATCATCGAGTCATCATTTTAAATAGCATGATTTTGCTATGGTTATTGGATGTACATTTTTGGTAATGAATTGATGAATGCAAGAACAATATTGAACTAGATGGCTACTGTTGCAAGCAACAGACGGATTCCTCCTTTATTAGACCTTCCTCGGAACTGAAGTGATAAAATCCGAGTAAAGAAGACGGAAAAATGAATAGTTGCTTCATAACCTTATTCACTTCGGCAAATGAGTCAAAAGAGCTTATGTCTAATTTGGGACTCTTATTCATTTTTCAACAAAAAAGAAAAAAATCAATAAATACCTTTCATGTTTACGAAAGCTTTAAACTCCATGCTCTATCAATATCAAAATCCTTTACAATTACTTTCTCAAAACAGAATTGCACAATGATTCTGCAATGAGATAATTTCTATTAATAGATTATGACAACAACATGAAAGTACAGATATGTAATGCTACAAAGAAAAAAAAAGAAACAGAGAACATGAAGAAAAGAGTTATCCTTCTTATACTATGTTAAGTTCAAACAAGAAGGATTACTTGTGTGACAAATAAATAGTATAGGACAAAAAGTGTGAATTCTACAAGAGTAAATGATTGTTATGACCTTGAGAATGATTATTTGACCTTGAACCAATGTCATAAATGAAAGATAAGTATTGTGATCATTCTCATCACGATTGATCTTAATCTGAGCAAAGCTCAATATCTAATCAACCAAAGTCGGTTGTGACCTTGAAATCGAACAAATGACCTTGAGTCAAGATCATGGTGAAAGGCTTTGATGCAAGGGATATTTGTGTAATGTTTGAACTCACAAGGTCAAATAATCTTTGTTTTATAGACTAAAGTTTGTTGTGACCTTGAGAATTAAAATTTGACCTTTGGTCAAGGTCAAGGAGAAAGAGCTTGACTGAACAATGATATGTATTAATTTTGAACTCTGAAGGTCAAATAGTCTTTGTTCTATAGGCAAAACTTTGTTATGACCTTGAGAATCAAAATTTGACCTTGGGTCAAGGTCAAGGTGAAAGAGCTTGGTTTAATGATAATATGTATGAAGTTTGAACTCTGAAGGACAAATACTTTTTGTTCTATTGGCAAAAGTTTGTTGTGACCTTGAGAATCAAAATTTGACCTTGAAAGTAGGTCAACATTAATGACCACCTATATGTAACCTACTATCAAAGTTTCAACTCAAAATCTCAAAAACTGTAGAAATTGGCACTGTGCCAATTTAAAGTTCCATTTTCAACTCAGAATAGCGCGAAAACCGTAAATATTTTATCGAGCATGTAATCGTATAAAAGTTGTCAATTTTCCCAAAGAACATTTTAAAACAAATTTCGTTCAAATCGCACGGTTAGTTTAGGAGTTATAAGTGTTTAAAGATTTGACCTTTGATGACCTCCAGCGGGGGCATTGGTGAGCTTATCGACAAACAAAAATTAGTTAAAGAAGATCTTGGTATGCTCTTTCTAATGGTACCATCCATTTTGCTCTGTGTTAAAAGACCTTTGAATAAAGTTTCTGGAAATGATGAGGGGGTAAGAATAAAAATAATAATAATAAGAATAATAATAAGAACTAGATGGCTACTGTTGCAAGCAACAGAAGGATTCCTCCTTTATTAGACCTTCCTCGGAACTGAAGTGTTAAAATCCGAAAAAAAAGATGGAAAAAAGAATAGTTGCTTTAGTACCTTATTCACTTCAGCAAGTGAGTCAAAAGAGCTTATGTTTAACTTGGGACTCTTATTCATTTATCAACAAAATAGAAGAAAAGAATAATAAATACCTTTCCGTTTTATGAAAGTTTTAAACTCCATGTTTTATCAATATCAAAATCCTTTACAATTACTATCTCAAAACAGGATTGCACAATGATTTTGCAACGAGATCATTTCTATTAATAGAAAATGACAACAACGTGAATGTACAGATATGTAATGCTACTTAGAAAAAAAAGGAATCAGAGAACAAAAATAAAAAAGTTATCTTTCTTATACTATGTTGAGTTCAAACAAGAAGGACTACTTGTGTGAAGAATAAATAGTATAGGACAAAGTGTGTGAATTGAACAAGAGAAAATGATTCTTATGACCTTGAAAATGATTATTTGACCTTGAACCAATGTCATAAATGAAAGATAAGTATTGTGATCATTCTCATCACGATTGATCTTAATCTGAGCAAAGCTCAATATCTAATCAACCAAAGTCAGTTGTGACCTTGAAATCGAACAAATGACCTTGAGTCAAGGTCATGGTGAAAGGGTTTGTTGCAAAGAATATTTGTGAAATGTTTGAACTCACAAGGTCAAATAATCTTTGTTTTATAGACTTAAGTTTGTTGTGACCTTGAGAATGAGAATTTGACCTTGGGTCAAGGTCAAGGTGAAAGAGCTTGACTGAACAATTATATGATTGAAGTTTGAACTCTGAAGGTCAAATAGTCTTTGTTCTATAGGCAAAAGTTTGTTGTGACCTTGAGAATGAAAATTTGACCTTGAAAGTAGGTTAACATTAAATGGCCACATATAAGTAACCTGCTATCAAAGTTTCAACTCAAAATCTCAAAAACTGTAGAAATTGGCACTGTGCCAATTTAAAGTTCCATATTCAACTTGGAATAGCGCGAAAACCGTAAATATTTTATCGAGCATGTAAGCGTATAAAAGTTTACAATTTTCCCAAAGAACATTTTAAAACAAATTTCGTTCAAATCGTACGGTTAGTTTAGGAGTTATAAGTGTTTAAAGATTTGACCTTTTATGACCTCCAGCGGGGGCATTGGTGAACTTATCGACAAACAAAAAATAGTTAAAGAAGATCTTGTAATGCTCTTTCTGATGGTACTATCCCTTTTGCTCTGTGTTATCAGACCTTTGAATAAAGTGTCTGGAAATGATTAGGGGGTAAGAATAAAAATAATAATAATAATAAGAATAATAATAAGAATAAAGAAAAGACATTGCAATAACAGAAAGGATTCCGACGGAATAGTCGGAATCCTTAATAAAGAAAAGACATTGCAATAACAGAAAGGATATGTATGTTTTATTGTAAAACAATCAGTGCTTCATCATGATCGTATGTATATTTCATCTGTGATGGCTTGGTTTATGTGTAGTCATTTATGTTTGATGTTTCTATGTGATTTGGCGTGCATTATACAATTTTCGTCTTATTCTGTACGTGTCTGCTTTGTGTTTTAGCAGTTGGTTTTTGCTGTTGGTGCTGCAATCGAGTATTGTTGGAGATCCCCTCCTTTCTTTGATACTCGAGGCTGAAATTGAGAACATCCAAATACTAGAAGAAGGGAGGGGATCTCCAACCAGACACTGTTGCAGCAACAACAGCAAAACACCCCATGTGAAAACACAAAGACGAGCACACTAAGAGACGAAAAAGAGACATAACATATAAACATCAAACACAAAAGACTACACATAAACCAACCATATTAATGATCTAGTAATTGTAACATATGAAGAGCGAAATTCTAACCATGACCTAATGTTTACGCCAAAGAACCAACTAAGGACAGTGTTATAAAGTATGCATTCAATGATACCCCCTTTGTTTTTGAATAATTTATCAAATCTATGTATGCTTTTTAAAATTCGTATTTTTCAATGATGTCCATGTGATGAGGTGGACACACTGCCAAACTGTCAATAAATTTAAGCATCTTTAGTTAATCTGAGAATGTCGAATTCGACGATAAAATGCTTCATAACTGAAATGAAATTAAAACACATACATATATTCTTCTATACAACTACATTATCTATTCAACAAATAAATTACAACATTTTGAAAATAAAACAATGAATTAGCTAAATTTTGGCATTAATACGTTTTCTTCTTTCTAGTCGTCTGACTAAAGGCTCCATTAAAAGAATAATTCCACTAATAATCATCGAGATGGCCATGAAATGGAAGGAACCGACAAATGAACCTGTGACGTCACGAATATAACCTGGTAAAAGAGAAGGTAAAATAAGATATTAGTATATTTCTCACACATAGTAATATACATATATTTCTCACATATGGTAGTATATTTCTCTCACATAGTAGGTAGTATATTTCTCACACATTGTAGTATATTTCTCACACATAGCAGTATATTTGTCACATATAGTAGTATATTTCTCACACATCGTAGTATATGTCTCACACATAATAGTATATGTCTCACACATAGTGGTATATTTCTCACACATAGTGGTATATTTCTCACACATAGTAGTATATTTCATATACTGTGGTATATTTCTCACACATAGTAGTTTATCTCTCTCATATAGTGGTATATTTCTCACACATAGTAGTTTATCTCTCTCATATAGTGGTATATTTCTCACACATAGTAGTTTATCTCTCTCATATAGTGGTATATTTCTCACACATAGTAGTATATTTCTCATACTGTGGTATATTTCTCACACATAGTAGTTTAGCTCTCACATATAGTGGTATATTTCTCACACATAGTGGTATATTTCTCACACATAGTAGTATATTTCTCATACTGTGGTATATTTCTCACACATAGTAGTTTATCTCTCTCATATAGTGGTATATTTCTCACATATAGTGGTATATTTCTCACACATAGTAGTATATCTCTCATACTGTGGTATATTTCTCACACATAGTAGTTTATCTCTCACACGTAGTGGTATATTTCTCACACATAGTGGTATATTTCTCACACATAGTAGTATATCTCTCACACATATTAGTTCTCTTACGCATAATAATATACCGGGTATTTCTCAAACATACTGTAGTATATTTGAAATGAATATCCTGAGAAAATAAAACTGAATCAAAATATTTTAAAATCATGATTTTTTTTTAAATTCTGCCCATATGTATTCGGGAATTTCGTTAAACAGAGTTACTTTCCTGTTCGGGATGGTATATTACGTAAACCTATTGTGACGTCATCATATTCTATGGAAATCAACGTTAAATTCAGGGAAAGTACGCTACAAAACCGATGTCATAATGAGTTTACGTCAGATGCCGTCCGAAATCGAACACTTGTAAGCATACACTAATGAGAAGACGGAATATAACTTTTTAAGTTTATTTGATGTCTAACATAAGGATAGATAAAGATGTGTTCATTTCACCCACTACGATTGGAGTGGATACCTATCTAAGATTGGGGTGGATACTTGCCTAAGATTGGGGTGGATACAGATAATGCAAAACCATGGATAAGGATAACTATTCCGAGAGCTGTTGAAAGATTCTCTATGCCAACAAAGTCTGCTAGAATGACTGGAAACAGTCCAAAGTACATCTGTCCACATGTACCATATGCTACCACTAGTATAATCATCCTTTTGAAATCTGTGAAGAAGCTTACGAAGTTAGCCACAGTTCCGAACACTATCAAATCGAATGCAATTAGTTGATAGCGTTTGATGAAATGGCAATCAGCTATCATGGATACAAACAGCTTGGAGGTTATGTCCGAGGCACCGGATATTATGAATAGATAGGACACCTCTTCGTCTGTCAAACCGATATCAGCAGCATGCGGGGGCACAAATGTCAAAAATTGTGCAGTTCCAATAACTGCCGTAAAGGCAACAGGCATATACAAGAGGAAACGGTAGTTTGTCATAACACGTCTGTCAAATACATGATATAGCAACCTAAGACAAAATGATATGGGTTCACTTGTCTTAGAATTTTCATTTTCGATATGCTGTCCATGATGGTTTAGTTGAATTTTCACGCTGATGTGTATCCATGTTAAGGGAGCTAAAGACACAACTTCCAGTTATGTCACCAGTACTAACCATTAATTCTCGCGATATGTTATGCTTGTGGTTTTGAATAAGAGGAGACAATGGTTTCTCCGTGTTATCTTATAATCCTTTTTCTTGTGTGTGAACTGGACGAAAATGTTCTGAGTCTCTCAACTGGTTCTGGGAGATAGTCTATCATACTGAATACTGAGATCTGAAGTGCTTGCAGACTTTTCAGGTACTATTAGTGTTAACTCATTTCCATCTTTTTCAACTATAAATTTTGGACTTTGATCAATATGATTATTAACAGATGGACTTTTCTTCTTTAGCAGAGATTCTGACTCTGACGTTTGCTTGGTGACTTGTTCTTCTGATTTATCAGTTGTGTCTTCCGTCCTTCTGCTACTATTTCCTATTACCATGAAATGGACGAAGAAGCGCACCCGTGACAAAAAAGTTCAACAACATGCCTGAAACAATCATCAAAGATCCCTGCAGACCATAATTGTTGATTAAGAATCGGACCAAATGGGCATGACGAGTCCTCCAACGCTTGCACCAACCGTAGACAATGTGGTGGCGAGGCCTCTTCTCTTTTCAAAATACTTCCCAAGTGTCACTATTGTTGGTCCGTGAACAAAAGAATGCGTCATGCCTGTTGAGATAAAAGTATAATCTAATAAATTCAGCAAAATGGGAAAGTTCATAAGATAAAAGATTACCTCAAAGAAAAAAATTAATTAATTCCAAAGCCATGCAACCCAAAGGCATAATTGTAACAATTAGCACTAGAACGGCATCATTCTAAGGAATGCATGCGTAGCCTGTGAAACATAATTAACGAGTAACGAGATTAATCTTGTTAAAAGGAAAAGCCAGACGGACGTACTTGTAAAAGATGGAAGTTATTCCTAAGTGTCACTACATGAGTTAAAGAAGATACTGACGATAATCTCAATAGCACTCACAATAGAGCACCAAATTGAGCATCGACGGACCTCTAGCAAGTCAGAGGTGGGACCAGGTGCCCGGGAGGAGTAAGCATCCCCTGTTGGCTAGCCGCACCCGCCGTCAATGTCCACGCACGAAAATGAAAACAATTTATACTACTGAAGGAACGAATTAGCCGATTCTCCGTCTAAACGAAGAGGACAGAGATAAATGGTGTGATATGAAGATATAGCATGATATGATAATGTGAAATTGATAATTGTTTAGAAAAAAATATTTCTAATTAACATGTAACCATTAATTATGTCTCATCGTTTTCCTAAATCAAATTTGAGGAAATCTAAAATTCAAAACCGGCGACGGACACTAACCATTAACTTCATATTTTTCTCTGATTTATACTCCCTTTCTAATCCCGGACGTTTTAAGTATATAGATTTAGTCAGGCGATTCTTGCAAGACATTTCTGATGTTAGTAGGAGGAAGATTTAATCTAAAACTCCGCAATTTATGACCTGCAATCTTTCATGAGAAGGAAAGTTCCAGAAGAAGGTATCATAGCTCAGATGGTAAAGCGGCGGACATGTATCCAAACATCCAATCTGAGAAGTCTAGGTTCGAATCCCGTCGATGGCGGACGTTCTGACAGTAAATTTATGTGTTATGTCTTCTTGCTCCAATCTGTTTTCTGGCTCTATTTCTTTAATACTCAATGCATTCTAAATGTCCAATCGCATGCTATTTCTCCCATGACGTTTTCCATTGACCCAGTGTCAGACTTGGATATGGACAATTTCCAAATATCATTTTTTTCACTTTTGTATACTTAAAATGTGTAGCCCCTCCCGCAGGTGGGGGTCCGGCGGGAGGTGGAGGGGGCCTCTCCGGAAAATTGCGAAATGCTGCTTTTTTATATATTTTACAATCTTATTTGCTATGAAGATTGACGTAAACAGTTGCATATAAATCTACATAATACACTTTTCTCGAAAAATTAATGGTGATTTATGATGAAGAAGTCTTACTTTTGATATTTATTTTATTCCATCCTGGATTTCTTAAAAGTGTAAGAAGCGTTACGAATATTTCAAGTAATACAAAATGTATACACTGTTAAAAACTGACAATTGTCTTATAATCTTGACGATTTTTGTGGGATTCCAAGGGGCGAAGCCCCAGAAAAAATAGTTTGAAGGAGATGATTTTTAAGGCAAAATTATCAGCCTTTGGAAACTTTACATGGGGCGGGAGGGTGTCGGATACGCCTCTTTCAAATCTACGGATGCTATTAGTAGACAGTTTTTATGTTTACTATCAATCCGGAAAATTTATGTGTAGGCTTGAGTCTTTTAGCCTGTATGGAATATACGCTTGCGCGGGTCCTTTTCTAGTGTATAATAAACATCAAAGAAGTACCTAACCGTTATTCAGTCTCAAAGTCGAGAAGGTAAAGCAAAATCGTGCGAATTCCCATCGAAACGGTTGCTAACCCTGGAATGAACAACATTCCGAAGTGAGACCAGTTGCCCGGGGAGAGTCAGCGTCTCCTGATTGCATGCAACGCCCGTCTCAACAGCTCCATGGAAACCTGTCAATTTCGATGATTGTCTCGATGTACATTTTGATGTACAGATCAGGTAAGTATGTCTTGTTTGGTGATGAAAAACGGGCGGTCAAATTTCAAAAGGAACTTATCGGTGTATCACTTGACGTATGAAGAACATAATATCAAGTTTTTATGAAAAATAAATGATAGGGTTTCAGATAAACGGACTTTATCATTAAAAATTAACAACTCAAAGATGTTCTGAAAATAGACATAAATTCATCTCCTTTCGACAATTTCTTTTAAAAGTCTTGGTAATGATTTATAATTTATACATATCCGATTGCAGTCTACATCATATCTAAATGAAAAATACAGAACTTGTTAATCCATTGTGCATCAAATGAGGTAGAGGATGAAATGCATGTCCTCCTGCGATGTTGTAAATACAAAGAAAAACGGAAAGAAGTATTTGATAAAATTAACGATAAATGTAAAAACTTTCCAACATTACCAGAGGAAAGTAAATTTATAAACATCCTAAATAGCGAAGATCAAATACTGAACTGTTGTTTAGAACTTCTGAACTGTATTTTCCAAACTAGGAGATCCTCTTGAGTAGATAGTAGTAATACACTATTCTTAATATCAATATTATCAAGGTTCACATGCATATATTCATAATATTGTTATTTTACTTATTTATTATGTCTATGTTTAATTCACTATTTATCTTTCTTGCATAATGACTGTAAAAGTTGACTGCAGTAAATGATTTGATTTGATTTTTTAATATTCTGTCTCTACAGAAGACTTGTAACTGTTTTTCATTACCTAAAGTGCGTTAATTTTAACGTCACATTTACGGCCCATTTTGATGCTTTCAGTGGTATATATGTACGTTCGTAGCTTCATAACTAACGGTAAAAATTGATGAAACTTTGCATGTCGAAAAAGTGTGTTTCAATTATTAACATTTATAATTATTAGGAAAATTAAATGATAGGATCTTTATTTAAGTCTGGCTGTACTTGACCTCCTTAAGTACGGATCACTTTGCAGCATGGACCAGAAATGCACGTTTCGGGTACTTAACCCTCGTCAGTGATTCTCAGTCTAAACAGTGTAATATGACAAACGAGTGTGAAAAATATTATGTAAAAAATGTACCGAAAAGCGTAGTAGGATGGGTGGGATATGATGCTAAAGGACCTACGTTTTAGAAATTTCAAGATGTTTTGATAACGGAAATTTTCCACAGTACACCAAATACGACATTAAAAGACTACAAATGAGCCAATGATTAAGACTTATGGTCAAACGGTGCCAACTTAGGACGGCAATCTGCCACGTTATTAGCAAACTGTGTAGTTATATGGATTATATGTGCACGTTACTGCAATTAGTCCGGTTATATATACATAATTACCCAGGAGTCTCCAAGAACGCACAACTGTAATGCATTATTACAAGACAAAATAAAACACTTAGACGAAGACGATATTGAATTTGAAGACGTCTAATATTTGTACCACTTGGTGAGTGTCACTGCTGGTGGACCAGGAGTCTCCGGGGGCACATGTAGCCAAGTTCGATCAACGTCGGTTGATCGTTTCCCCGACGCATCATATCCCACCCATCCTTCTTTAAATTATGCTATTGAATGTGAAGACGTTTAACACCTACTTATGAACACATCAATTTAGGACATGAAACATACAGGAAAAAGGAGAGAACAATTTGCATCCGCATCCGACTTAAGAAGGCCATCTGCTTATAACACATCAAATGGCGTGATCATCAAGATTAGAGAGTCTAAGCTGAAAATTATAAATTAAATATGTTTGTTGTTGGTGTAATACCGGTAATTTTTGGTGAACATTTGTTTTTTGGTTTCTATGTGCTTTGATCTATGGTTTGTGTAAAACCGATCGAAAAATATATACGAATTCAAAAAAATTGTTTTTCAGAAAAAAAAACTGATGTCTCCCCCTCCCTCTAAGTTACTTTGACCTTAGGCCAAGATGATGAGAAACCTTTGAGTCATGGGCAATACCATACTAAAACATGAAAGTGATTCATTATATTGTTTGAGGTAAAGCCCAAACATGATTAGCATATACAATTTCATTACAGCATATTTAGTGAAATTGACTTTGGTAACATGACCTTGGATATAGGTGATCTGAAACCTACATTGTGTGGATCATGAGCAACAAAAAAACTGAATTAGTGATTGTATACACGGTTCAAAATATAAGCCTAAACATGATAGGCATAGACAATTTCAGCCGTGACATGATTAGCATATCCAATTTCATTACCAAAGTGAGAAGTGACCTTAATCATGTGACCTTGGGACAATGTGGAAACATTTAGTCCTGAGAAACAACATACTAAAATATGAAAACAATTGTAAGAAGGGTTCAGGAGATATAGCCCAGACAAGATTAGTACGTACAATTTCATTAAAAAGAACTAAATGATTTTGACCTTGGGCACATGACCTTGGGTAAAGATGATAATAAACCCTCCAATCCTGAGCAACAGCATACTTAAGTATCAGAGTGATTCAGTATACGATTCCACAGATATAGCCCAGACTCAATAGCATTTACAATTTCATTAAACCAGAAGTCTCTGATGAGACTGAAGCTCTACTGGCTGTTTTGTTAAATTCACTAAATTGACATCAATTTTCCAACACTGGGAGACAGGGGCTCACACAACATATCAGGTGCACAACTAGACCAGAGACTGATTATATTGCAAAAAAAAAATCATTTCTCTATCAATTATATTTTCTGAGAATTGGTGTTCACTAGATTACAAAGACTTATACGGGAGAAAATGACCACACCCTTTTTTGAAGACCCTAGGGTCAGAGGCTAAAAAAAATATCAGATGCACAACAGGACCAGAGACTGATTATATTGCAAAATTATTTCTCCATCAATTATAGTTTCTGAGAAATGGTGCTCAATAGATTACATAGACTAGTGTAGGAACAATGGCCATACCCATTTTTAAAGACCCTGGGGGTCAGGGGCTTAGACAAAATATCACGTGCACAACGAGACCAGAGACTGGTTATACTGTAAAAAGAATTATTTCTCTATCAATTATACGTTCTGAGGAATGGTGTTCACTAGATTTCATAGACTTAAATAGGAGAAAATGACCACACCCATTTTCCAAGACCCTGGGGTCAGAGGCTCAAACATAATATCAGGTACATGACTGGACAAGAGACTGATTATATTGCAAAAAGAATTATTTCTCTATCAGTTCTACTTCCTGAGAATTGGTGTTCACTAGATTGCATAGACTTACATAGGAGAAAATGGCCACATCCATTTTCCAAGACCCTGGGGGTCAGGGCTCAAACAAAATATCAGGTGCACAACTAGACCAGAGACTGATTATATTGAAAAAAGAATTATTTCGATATCAATTATACTTTCTGAGAATTGGTGTTCACTAGATTACATAGACTTAAATAGGAGAAAATGACCACACCCATTTTCGAACACCCTGAGGGTCAGAGGCTCAAGCAAAATATCAGGGGCCCAACTGGACCAGAGACTGATTGTATTGCAAAAAGAATTATTTCGATATCAATTATACTTTCTAAGAATTGGAGTTCACTAGATTACATAGACTTGTCACTTATATAGGAGAAAATGACCACACCCATTTTCGAAGACCCTGGGGGTTAGAGGCTCAAACAAAATATCAGGTGCACAACTAGACCATGGACCAAACTAAACGCAAAAAATATTAGCTTTCTATCATTTATGGTTTCAGAGGAGTTGCGATCACAAAAAAAATTGTTAACAGACAGACAGACAGACAGACTGACAGACGGACGGACGCCGGACAACATGGTATCGCATAAGCTCGACTGGTCTTTGACCAGTAGAGCTAAAAATGTAAAACTTGACCTTGACCTTAGTCATATGTCCTTGGATCAAGGTGGTGTGAAACCTTTGGGTTATCAGCACCATCATACTAAAATATGAAGTGATCCTATCACGTTTCAAAAGATTAAGCCTGGACATAATACACGTAACAAATACAATTTCATTTAAAATATACTATACCTCGGTCACATGATCTTGAGTCAACGTGATGTGAAACCTTCGGGTCATAAGGAACAACATACTAAACTATGAAAGCGACCATGCGAACGATTCAAGAGATAAAGCCCGGACAGGAATGCATGTACAATTTCATAAAAATTGTACTACATGACCTTGATTTTGGGTCAAGGTGATGTTAATCCTTCGGGTCATAAGCAACAACATACTAAAATATGAAAGTTATCCGGCAAACGGTATAAAAAGAGATATAGCCCGGACAGGAATTTATGCATAATTTCATTAAAAATGCACTAAGTGACTTTGACCTTGGGTCAAGACGATGTGAAACCTTCAGGTCATAAGCAACAACATACTAAAATATGAAAGTGATCCGGCAAATGGTTCATGAGATATAGCCCGGACAGGAATGCATGTACAATTTCATTAAAAATGTACTATGTGACCTTGACCTTGGTCACATGACCTTTGGTCAAGGCGATGTGAAATCTTCTGATTATAAACAACAACATACTAAAATATGAAAGTGATCCGGCAAACGGTTCAAGCGTTATAGCACGGACAGGAATGCATGTACAATTGCATTAAAAATGTACTATGTGACCTTGACCTTGGTCACATGACCTTGAGTCAAGGTGATGTGAAACCATCGGGTCGTAAGCAACAACATACTAAAATATGAAAGTGATCCGACAAGCAGTTCAAGAGACATAGCCCGGACAGGAATGTATGCATAATTTCATTAAAAATGCACTAAGTGACCTTGACCTTGGTCACATGACCTTGGGTCAAGGTAATGTGAAACCTTCGGGTCATAAGCAACAGCATACTAAAATATGAAAGTGATCGGGCAAACGGTTCAGCAGATATAGCCCGGACACGATGTGTGACAGACGGACAGACGGACGGACGGACAGACGGACGACGAAGGCAAAACCAATATGTCTCCTCCCCGTTGGGGGAGACATAATACAAGAAATTAATTACTGCATGAAAAGCAGAGAACGATACCCACTATATTCAATCTCGATATAAGTTAGTCAGAAACAATTGCATACTAGTTAACGTTTTGAACGAGCAATTCCTTTTGTTTTTACATCTACTTCCACATAGTGAAATATGTAACATTGTATTGTTAACAGGTGTTACAAGCAAGCAGGAGATGCTGACTCTTCCTGGGCATTTGGTCTCACTCCCATGTTTGTAGTTCGCTTCTTTTCATATGGTGAAGGTTTTTGTTTGTTTGCTTTGGTTTCTGTTTTATCCATATTTTGTATGCCTTCGGTTGATTATTTTCTGAATTATCGATTTTGTACCGTGTATTAGGATATGGCCATTGACCATATTTGTCAATCAAATCATTTCAAGCTCATCTCCTTTGCTTGTTGGCTTTAATAAGATACTGGACTTCTTGTATATCAGAATGTCTCCCTCCCCTTTTTGTTGTTTAAATATAGGTTAATTATGAACATCTTTATTCATGGTCACAAAAGATGGGTACGGGTCCAACAAAGCTGTTCGAAGGTATTTGGACTACAAAGCTTACGAATGTATTTGGACTACACGTATGTGACATCCAGATTCTAGCTTTCTATTGAATTTCAGTCTGTGTTAGTGATTTCATCCAAAGATATCATCGAAAATAAAGGGGGATAACATCTTATAAGCACAATCCCTCCAATGCTATTTTGAACATGGATTTTATTTGGATATGCTACTGAATCGACCCAACAGGAAAATTGGAGCCGCGCACTCTCTGTAAAATAAAAGTACAAATTTAAATGAAATGAATTTTGGCGGCTCCTGAACATCATTTTGGATGGAAGCATCATTGATGAGGATTTAATATTCGAAACACGTGTGAAGTTTCCTTTAAGAAAGTGTAGATTTGGACCACTTCCGTATTATGATAAAGAGAGACCTACATAGAGTTTATTGAAGAAAGGGTAAGTATGAATAATTGTTCAAACTAAGTATTTTATACATGTTATAATACCGTAGTAATATACCGATTTCTGAAATAACTGAAATACATTTTCTATCGCTATATTTCATTATATGAACTACTAGTCTATTACTTTGTCATTTTCTGATTATGGCTAAAATTGTTAAAGATAAGGATTGAAAATCAAAATCACTTATCTCTGTCTGTCGAAAAGTGTGTTTGACAATGTCTGTATAGAATTTTTCTTTATTATTTTTCAAAGGTGCCTGAGCCATTTAAGGTAAAAATCAGCGACATAATCAAGAAAATTGGAATATTTGGAACAGAAACATCTGCATGTCTGTCCAATATCAGACCATTTCTTGTTTTCTGGTATTTGAAGCGGTCAACTAGTTGATCTTTGTAAAATTATTTCATGTTGAATTAAATTGTACTCTTAATTTTTGGGAATTCAAAAGCACTTTTTCGGGGCAAATGGTAGGAATATGGCATTGGGAAAGGGCCGAAATGCGGCCCCAATTTGCTAGTAAAAAAATTCATTACTCTCACATATAGAAGTTGCAATGATCACAGCCGAGCACACACGTATGGGGCGAAAAATGGTGGAATAAACAGACGGCAAGAAAGAAAACAGTCGCATCACATCGCTCAAACATAAAGGACAACAATAATTGTACGCAAGTGTCCAAACTCTTTATCAATAGTAAGCAAGTGTTCCAACTCTTTACCTTCTTGATGAAAATTTCAAACCAAAAATAGTAAGTCCTCATCAGTGGTTCATTTTAAATGCCGAAGTGATTTCTGACATAGCCAAATGTATTTCAGTAGCGCCCTCTGGTTTTATTTTTTAAATTTAATTTGTACATTTACTTTGCAGAGAGTTCGTGGTTCCAAATTTTAAGTAGGGTCGATTCAGTAGCATAGTAAAATGAAATCTATGATCAAAATAGCATTGGAGGAATGTCAGGTGCTACGATGTTAAACGTCTTCAAATTCAATAGCATCATCTAAGAACAGATGAATTTGCAGCATGGACCAGACATGCACGTTTAGGGTACTTGACCCTCGTCAGTGATCCTTAATCTAAACAATGTAATTTGGCCGAACAGTGTGGACGTTATGTCAAAAAATGTACCGAAAGACATAGAAGGATGGGATGACGCTACAGGACCCACGTTTTAGAAATTTCAAGAAATTTTCATAACAAAAATTTTCAAATGCGTTGAAGAAACTATCAACCGAGGGCACATGTAGCCAAGTTCGATCAACTTCGGTTGAATGTCTGTCTCTTCAACGCATTCGAAAATTTCTGTTACAAAAATTCTTGAAATTTCTAAAACGTGGGTACTGTAGCATCATATTCCATCCATCCTGCTACGTCTTTCGGTACATATTTGGACATAATAATTTTCACAGATTTTGGCCATATTTCATTGTTTAGACTGAGGATCACTGACGAGGGTTAAGTACCCGAAACGTGCATGTCTGGTCCATGCTGCAAATTTATCTGTTCTTAAATGAAGCTATTGAATTTTGAAAGCATATAACATCTGTCCATAGTTGGCTCTTTGGTGTGCAATTTAGGTCATGTTTAGAATGCCGCTCTATATATATTCACTATTTGAATTCCCCCTCTCTCTCTCTGTCTCGAGCATCATTGATGATACACTGCTAACTTGTTGAAATGTGCATATGGATTACTGGATCATTACGATCGAACATATATATGTTAAACGTCTTCAAATTCAATAGCATCATTTAAGAACACATGTACGTATTTCAATATTGATAATTTCCTTTCTTACCAAAACAAACTCCCTGAGACAGCATAAGGAATGATGCGTCCGGAGCAAAGGAATTCAGCATATAGGCTCCACTACCCGTTATACCGCCGATCATAACATATACTCTGGTAGAACAAAATCTTGGTCCTACACTCATTACCAGTAAAGCTGCAATTGAACAAAACACATATGGAACAAAAGACAGATTACCAGTAAAACTACAATTGAACAAAAGACAGATTGAACAAAAGACAGATTACCATTAAAACTGCAATTGAACAAAACACATATGGAACAAAAGACAGATTACCAGTAAAACTACAATTGAACAAAAGACACATTGAACAAAAGACAGATTACCATTAAAGGTGCAATTGAACAAAAGACACATTGAACAAAAGACAGATTACCATTAAAGCTGCAATTGAACAAAAGACACATTGAACAAAAGACAGATTACCAGTAAAACTACAATTGAACAAAAGACACATTGAACAAAAGACAGATTACCATTAAAGCTGCAATTGAACAAAAGACACATTGAACAAAAGACAGATTACCAGTAAAGCTACAATTGAACAAAAGACAAATTGAACAAAAGACAGATTACCAGTAAAGTTGCAATTGAACAAAAGACACATGGAACAAAAGACAGATTACCAGTAAAGCTGCAATTGAACAAAAGACACATGGAACAAAAGACAGAACAACTTTAACAAATAATAGGGAACAATAATCGAGACATAGTCTTTATTGATAGAATGTTATCAAAAACTTTTTTTCTAAGTCTAAGAGTTGCATGAAGGAAGATTAACTTTTCAACTATTCCAATGGAAATTGTATTGATTTAATCTTGCCTTCTCGACTTTGAGACTGAATAAGTAATTGGTACTCCTTTGATGTTTATTTCGGCTGAAGGTACGTCAGTAAGGCACAAACATCACCGTATAAATACACTTTACTTACATCCGATACTGATGAAGATGGTCTGAACAGAGAGAGCAAATGAAATCATTGAAGCAGACGTCTGAAAATACTCCAGGAATTCTTTGTAGTAGATTCCAAAGCTGATATGGGTGCCAACCAAAAGGAAATTCTCTGCGAATGCAGCTGAAATCAAAAGGATAATTGGGAAACCTTAAGCCCCTATCACACTTTTACGTATCAGCTACGTAAGAGGAGTATTTTTGCCAAAATTCTTTACGCAAGAGAAACGAAAAGGTCTGCCACGTATTTCGTCCTTCTCAGAAGTCCAAGGCGTAAGTGCGACGTTCATACGGCGTAAGAGGCGTTTCTATCACGTATGAGCAGCGTACCAATGCGTCCTACCATCACGTACGTGCGGCGTTCGGCGCGTACGTGTGACGTTCAATGCGTTTCTACTGCGTAAGTACGACGTTGTTGCTACGTAGTCTTCTTATTGGCGACGTTTCTGCTGCGTTCCCGTGGCGTTCACGTTCGTATGAAAAAATTCTTTTGTTGCCAAATATTATTTCTCTCGATTTACCACTCAAAATGATATGAACACAAAAAGGGTAAAGGGTACAGTCAAAGTGCCCTTTGAAATTAGCGCGTACTTTTTTAAACTCAGTTCGCCATATGAAATAAAACTGCTTGGTTGATCTAGTGGAAGTTTGTAATTATACGGTATAATTAATCTTGATTCATTCTTAATAGGTTCAAAACTTTATATTCCCTCTAGATTTTTATCATGTGTTCATAAAATCATAGCAAATACACCTTTTACGCCGAGGTGGAATGAGCGATACTTCTTTAACGTAGCAGATACTCATACAACGCAACACCAACGTAGCTCTTACGTAGCAGGAACGAAAAGAACGTAGTTCGTACGCCATGCTTACGCAAGAGTATATCGACAAAACGAAAAACAAGAAATTGAAACGTGTACCATACGTAGTAGATAAGAAAAGAACGCCGCGGGTACGAATTAGCAACGCCTTGTACGTAGCACGTACGCGATAGGGATATCGCTTGGGTTTGTGTTTCGTTCGTACTGCGTAGTAAGAGTATTAGCGACGTTCCTGCTACGTTGCCACTGCGCTTCTTTCGTTTGCACTGCGTTCGTGCTACGTACACACGGCGTATGGAAGCTGCTACGTATGTGCTACGTAATTTTAGGTGCGAACTTAAAAAAACGCGGCACTCTTTCGTATCAAGAGATCATGCTACGTTTCAAAGAGTACTCGCTACGTAAGCTTGCGTTGCTACTGCGTTGCTGCTGCGTTCCTTTCTTACTGCCACGTATCCTGATACGCCGTAGATACGTGGGCCGATACGTAAAAGTGTGATAGGGGTTTTACTTTGTATCAATTTAAAAAATTCATTCAGAAAAAAATAGGAAGGTTCCAGTTTTGTTGCCATAAAGCAGCCATCTGGACAGATATATTTTTTTTCAATGCGGCACATAAGTTAAAACCATGGGTGTAGTGATGCAGTCATTCAATATAACTTGTATCAAACAGCCAGGGGATGATGACAATCAACATCCCCTGACCCATTTGTCTCGTTTGTTTATGTATAGTCCTTTGTGTTTGGTGTTTCTGTGTTGTTCGTTGACGTTCCTTGTCCCTTGTGCGTCTCTTTCTGTGCTTGTCTGCTTTGTGTTTTTGCATTGGGTGTTTTGGGGTTTTGCTGTGGGTGCTGCAGCCTGGTGTTGTTGGAGATCCCCTCCTTTGTTCAATATCCCGTTGACCTTAGAAAGGGGGGGGGGCAATTGGGGAGTTGGGGTTACCACTCTCCCCACTCCCGTCCCTTCCTCCCCCCTTCCTCCCCCCCCCCCCTTTCCTCCCTCCTGCAGCCCCCTTCCCTTCATCCTGTCCACCCCCTCTTAAGCTTAATTTCGAACAAATTTTCGTAATGAATGGTCGCTTCATTATTTAGATAAACTCAAATTCGCGTATATATTTTTTAATTCTGATCGAATTAATTCGAATTCAAATTCTTTATTGATTAAACCCATGATGGCATACAAGTACATCAAGTTTTCGGGATATGCAGGTACAAATTCTTGTGGATTTAGAATATTTTGAATAAGATCTTCGCAAGTTAAATGCTGTTTAAATAAATCATAAGTATAGGGAATTGATCATGGAAAACATTACAAAATCTATATTGTAAGCCTTATATATCTAATGACGAAAGCTTCGAAAATTCACGATAATTCTTGCAACGGAGCATTACACAGGTTAGATGCAGTATATCAGTTACCGACGCTGAAAAGAATTAATCTGGAAATGAATTTTGTAACTTTGTCTACACATACAGCATCATAAAATTGTATTTCTTTTAGCCATATGAATTTATTACGAATAATTCGTAAGTGAGCTTTATGAAAATGGAGGGGATGGACAGGGTGATATGGAGGGGGAGGAAGTTGGTAGGAGGAGGGAGATAGGGGGAGGGACGAAAGGGGAGAAAGGGGCGGGGGAGGAAGGAAGGGACGGGAGGAGGAAAGGGTGAAAGGGAGGGGAGGGAGGATGGAAGGGAGGGAGGGATGAGGTAAAGGGGCGGGAGGGGGAGAGATGCACCCTCTGTCCAACCCCCCTCCCACCCCCTCCAAATGCGTTTTGAAGAAAATTTATTAAAATAGCCGAGGCAACGGTTATCATCATTCCCGTAAGGTTCCTATCACTGGAACCGCACTATGAACATTTTTTTTTTTTTCGTTACGACGGGATGAAAAGTATTTGGTTCGAGATATTAGCAATTCCTTACTCATTCGGATTCCTACATTTTTTGCCTTCCTGGTAATGAAAAAATCCGACAATATTTTTAGGACTTATATCGCTTCACTGACTGCGTTGTCTTTTAATCTATTTCTGTATAAATATCGAGTACCCATAACAAAACAGTTAACAGACAGGCTGTAGATCAATGCAATCAGGAACGTATCTAGCTATGAAAAAAATCCCTAATCAAACTTACAAATCAAAACAATCCAAGCCCATCCCGTGTCTGTCTTTGAGGATCCAGGGGTATGCTTGTCCTTTCCTTGTTTTTCCTCCTGTGATTTTTCCATGGAAATTTCCTAACGAATCACCATTAGGTACACTATTTACAAGTACAAGAGAGGAATGAATGCATTCGTTTTTATAACCATTTTCCAAATCGGATTTTGAGAGCTCGTTTGGCTTTGCATCTTATATAATAATGTGAAAGGGGTCGTGTCAAAACATGAGAGATAAAGAAGAAGTCGAATGGCTGGTGGTTGGGTTGGGGAATTTCTTTATGGGAAATTATTCGTGTTTCATTGAAATTGATACCCATACATAAATACTCATACATACTAAGTCGGAATATTATCTACCTCAACAGCTAAAAAAATACCCCACATTCATACTAAGTCGAAATATTATCTACCTCAACTGCTAAAAAAAGTACACATTCTTCAAAAGATCACATTGACTTTGAGCCTCGAAGTAGGTAGCTGCAGCCCTGAAAAATTATCTCTCTAAGAACCCTTGAAAGTTGGGCCTCTTGCCATTTTCGCCCGTAAAAAAAAACAACAACGGGGAAAGGGATGCTTATTTTCACGCAGTTTAATCCTATAAACCACTCATTTTTGTTAATTCAAATAATGATGAGTGATCCAGGCTCATCCAACGTTCTAACTTTTATTTTCCATTGATAGAGTAGGTAGCTCGTCTTTTGTGTTTAGATCGAATTAGCTGCAATAGAAACGACTTCTCGCCCCAAGAACGACAACCGAGGTCAGTAACTTTCAAGAGCGAAAATTAGATTATTGAGACCAGAAAAACAATGCATAATGTTCCAAAATCAAGATAGACTTTGTTTTTACTTCTAATTTCTAAATTTAGGCTTTATTATATTGAAATTGCATTTCATGCTGTCAGTTAGCTTATGGTCAGAGGAAACTCAAAATGCACCGACGAAGCATGAATGCAAATTGTTTATTTGTTGGTAATGAAGCATGAAATTGCGATATGTATTGAATCTTGCAAGTAGCAATGCTCACATTTTAAGATCCTGGGTATTGTAATTGAAAAAGTAATTGGCCAGAATGATGAGGTTTGTCACAGACTAGTCCGACTTGCAGACCTACGACGGTGTTATCTTTTTTTTTTCTTCTTCTTCGAAGACGAAAAAACAGATAACACCGTCGTAGGTCTGCAAGTCGGACTAGTCACAGACAGACAGAGTAATTTCAATGGAAACTTAGGAGCTTCTTTACTTTTTGCATAAGCGCAACCTCAGTTTCAAATGCGTGCTTCATGAAGTGTGTGGGGAAAATCGGCAATCAGAGCTCGTTGTGTATCTTTCGAATATCGGTGTACATGTATTTTCCACTGCCTGTCCAAAAATAATGCATGTGCATTGAAATGAAACATACAGTTGTTGACTCCTACCTGAAAATGTGAAAAGTAATCCATTTAAACCATGTTTCTACCGTATTATCTACCAGTTGTAATCTCTGCAGAATCTGCCATGGTTCTACGATATTTGCTTTAAACATGGTTGGCACGTAGTCAATAACTAAGCAATTTTTGTATTTTAAAAAAAAACTCATTTACAGGCGTGAAAAATGTGCGATATGTTTTTCATGCATTTATCAGACAATTTCTCTTGGACCTTACATATACGAAGGATTTTTATTTCGCCGAGATCTAATCGTCCTATTGTGCTTCTTTAATATACGTTGCCGTAAAATGACCCGTCACACCGCGTTGAAATCAGTGTTTTCTCACTGTAGTTTAATGGAAATATTTATTGCGTACCTTGTATAGTGACAGCTTTATAAAGGACAACGTAATTTCCTTTAGTACACGTTCAATTTTCATGCTTAACATGCTTAAAGAAATTGACATTGAAATACGACATTTTTTTTACGGAAAGTAGGCGGCGATTGTACCCAAAGTAGGAGGCGGCTCTTAATGAGAACCCTGGAGGTAGTAGGTTCTTAGACTTTATTGTTAAAATAAGGCATTTTATCATGTTTATTGTTGAGCCCCTATCAAAATATTGCTGAAGTAGAAAAATCATGAATATAGTTCAATAAAAATATACCCCAAATGTTTGCACAACTACTTCCAAATTAAAAGCAGACATTGAGCCATATATAGACTACTGATCCAGGTTGAAATTTTAGGTCCTAAAAGTAAGACCGATACACATGTACATGTAAGCTTTTAAAGGCCGACGGGGGACTATATAAGCATGATAAGGGGACAGGTAAATTTGGTGTCATTTCCTCACTGACCGCCACAGGGTTAACATCTCTTACTGGTATCTGATTGGTTCCCTTTAATCCTTTTACCCCTATCAATTTTTGATTGACAGCTTAAAACAGATGAGCTCGGGTATCTCATTAGCATAATAAAGGATTACCTGTTGGTTTGTTTTTGATGTAACACGCCGCTCGCAGACGGCGTTGTCTTCAAAGACGGTATGCCACGCCTATCTATCTTATGTCACTCAGGTATAACTATTAACGACCGGGTGGTTCCCAACGTCCGCCTTTAAAGGGCGATATGTAATTTTTAAAATAAAGTGCAGTATACCCCATTTGGGCTGCATTCCAAAGATGTAAAAATTGAAACATATCGGTACTATATGTACAATGCTTTTTATTTGGTCAGAACACTTACTATTGTCATTATTTTGTTTATCTTGTCCATGTTATCAGGATTTTATTTTCTTTTTTCTAGTTTCAGAATGAAGATCGCTGTGGAGGGTTGTTGCCATGGAGAGCTGGACAAAATATACGAGACGTTACAGTACATTGAGAGGAGGAATGGGATTAAAGTGGACCTCTTGTTGATATGTGGGGATTTCCAGGCTGTCCGTAATAAGGAGGATTTACAATGCATGGCAGTTTCACAAAAATACCAAAAGATGAACACTTTCTACAAGTAATAAATTGCAGCTTTTTACCATTCCTCGTAGTTTTGTGCAGATTATCGCTGACGTTGGCAACATTGTCGCCAGACCCTTCCGATTACAACAATCGATTGAGATATCAAAAATCGATTATAATCGTGAAATTCAAAACTTTTAAAGAATGATGCATTTGCATCAGAAAAACTATAATTTTGCCAGAGAAACAGTTCATACATGTATGTCGTTTCAGTTGGCTGGTTTCATTGATTCGGATCAGAATGCATTCTAGAATGAAACATTTGACTGAGTTTCAATAAATTGTGTGGTCAATTTCACTCAATGTTACTTAACGTTTTTACAAATTTTGAAATATTTTATAATTACAGTTTTTCAGTATAATACAAGAGTCCGATTATAATTGATAATCAATAGAAAGGCTTATCCGATTTATCAATTTGATTTTTCCATCCAATTCCCAACACTAATTCCTCCTCCTATTTCTAAATAAATTGTGGTTATTTAATTACCAAATTTCATTTGGGTACTCCAATATATTACCTTTCCTTTCAGTCAATTTCAGCAGGTAATTGCTACATGTGCATGAACACTTTCTTTTTATACGCCCGTCATTTGACGGGACGTATTATGGTATGGCGAAGTCCGTCCGTCTGTCCGTCTGTCCGTCTGTCCGTCTGTCCGTCCGTCCGTCTGTCCGTCCGCCTATGGAACGCAATAACTTGAATACGCGTCAACGGATTTTTATGAAATTTATACATAGTGATCAGACTGTGGAGAGGAAGCCGCCTTTCGATTTTCAAGTTCATCCGATTTGTCGTTACAGAGTTATGGGACTTAGATTTTGAAAATACAGTGAAAATATACTAAAATATTTAAAAATTATTTAAAAATCTATTTCTGGTCGAAATGTTTTGAAATTTTGTATACTTCAAGTAGAAAGGATGTTCTTTGACATATGTAACGGGTTTTTAATTTTTTTGTCGCATAACCGAGATATTGTGTGTAATAGGAAGGGGGGGTGGGTTATATGCACATACATTTTAAGCTAAGGGCAAAATATAGGCGCATGGAACGCGATAACTTGAATATGCGTCAACGGATTTTCATGAAATTTATACATAGTGATTAGACTGTGGAGAGGAAGCCGCCTTTCGATTTTCAGGTTCATCCGATTTGTCGTTACAGAGTTATGGGACTTAGATTTTGAAAATACAGTGAAAATATACTAAAATATTTAAAAATTATTTAAAAATCTATTTCTGGTCAAAATGTTTTGAAATTTTGTATACTTCATGTAGGAAGGATGTTCTTTGACATATGTAACGGGTTTTTAATTGTTTTGTCGCATAACCGAGATATTGTGTGTAATAGGAAGGGGGGAGGGGTGGGTTATATGCACATACATGTTAAGCTAAGGGCAAAATATAGGCGCATGGAACGCAATAACTTGAATATGCGTCAACGGATTTTCATGATATTCATACATTTTGATTGGACTGTGGAGAGGAAGCCGCCTTTCGATTTTCAGGTTCATTCGATATGTCGTTACAGAGTTATGGGACTCAGACATTTTAAAATACAGTGAAAATATACTAAAATAGTTAAAAATTATTTAAAAATCTATTTCTGGTTGAAATGTTTTGAAATTTTGTATACTTCATGTAGGAAGGATGCTCTTTGACATATGTAACGGGTTTTTAATTTTTTGGTCGCATAAGCGAGATATTGTGTGTAATAGGAAGGGGGGGGGGGGGTATATGCACATGCATGTTAAGCTATGGGCAAAATATAGGCGCATGGAACGCAATAACTTGAATATGCGTCAACGGATTTTCATGATATTCATACATTTTGATTGGACTGTGGAGAGGAAGCCGCCTTTCGATTTTCAGGTTCATTCGATATGTCGTTACAGAGTTATGGGACTTAGATATTTTAAAATACAATGAAAATATACTAAAATAGTTAAAAATTATTTGAAAATCTATTTCTGGTTGAAATGTTTTGAAATTTTGTATACTTCAAGTAGAAAGGATGTTCTTTCACATATATAACGGGTTCTTGAATTTTTTGTCAAATAATCCAGAAATTATGTGTAATGGGGTGGGGGGGGGGGGGGGTTATATGCACATACATGTTAAGCTAAGGGCAAAATATAGGTGCATAGAACGCAATAACTTGAATATGTGTCAACAGATTTTCATGATATTTGTACATTTTGATCAGACTTTGAAGAGGAAGCTGCCTTTCGATTTTAAGGTTCATCCAATTTGTCCTTATGGAGTTATGGGACTTAGATATTTTGGTGTTGTGAAAAAATCCCAACGGGCGTATCTTGCTGCGTGAGCGTAGGCTTTATTGTTAATTAGTTCTGTAAACAGAAACACGAGAAATCACAAAATGTCAGATTAGGGGTTGTAAAAAGTAGCAATTTAATTTTTTCCAGCAAGGGATAGGGTAATGTTTTTAGAATATCTTAAAATCTAAACAAATATATAATGTATTATTTTAGAAAAATGTACCTGTAAGGATATCAATTACTGTAAACGTAGAAATTTTCACATGGGGGTAATTTTCAATTTTTTTGCTAATCAAGGGACTTCGCGAAAATTCCTTCCACGCAAAAATACCTCTGCTTCATTCTTACAATGGGAAAGACATTTTTATCACAAAATTTTTCCCCATGCGTAACATCTTGATGTTTTAATTGTGAAAATTTCCCCCAGCAAAAATAACCACGTTTTAATACAGTAGTTTTTTTCAGCAATAAATTATGCTTGTTTTAGGAATATCTTACAATCTGATGAACATTTTAGGTATTACTCTGGAGAGAAGATAGCACCATACCTTACTGTTTTTATTGGGGGTAATCACGAAGCATCTAATTACATGCAGGAGTTACCCTATGGTGGATGGGTGGCTCCAAATATATACTATATGGGTAAGTTATATCTTATATACATGTATATGTTTTCAAATAGTCCTCATAAAATGGACCCAACTAGTAAGGGATGTAGTAATGTGTAGAGCGATGCAGAGTATGAATATAGGATCTCAAATGAATTTTCATTTCATACGATGTATTATGAAATGAGTTGTGTGTTTTATATCCCCGAGCCTTGGCGAGGGGATATAAAAGCACAACAAGTTTCATAATACATCGTATGAAATGAAAATTCATTTGAGATTCTTTTTATCACATGATTCTGCCAAGAAATGTTTATTTCCAACGTGAAATCTACGATTCTGAGAACTAGAGGCGAATCACGCCATGACCTATAGAAGTCGTCTGCTACACTATGAGAAGTAGATCGTAGATGTTCTGTGAGTAAAGAGAAAAATATTTCAACTTTGTTTAGTACTTTAATGCAATAATTATTTCATCAACAACAATTTCAATCATTGATATTGAATTTGCGTCTTAATTTAACATACATGTATGACCAATATTTGAAACTTTGAAAGGTCACAGTGTAGGTGATGAGGCTCCAAACTTGACCAATCGCATTTGAGCAGAGTGATATGTAACGTGTTATCATAACATTTGATTATGAAATGGCTTTATGAAACTGCATAACGAATGTATCATGTGATAAAAGTCAAAATTTAACGGGAGACAGAAAATGTCCTCAGAAACAGCCTCCTTTGAGTTACGTCTTCAATAGTCAACTTAAACTTTATATAAAAACTGACCATGCTACACATTTAAGAAAAAGATACTCTCTCTTTGTTTTCAAAATTTTGCTGCTTCTTATCTTTAAATGAATGACTCATTGAAAATATTTTCTTGCATTCCACAGGATATGCAAGCGTTATTCAGTTTGGTGGCGTAAGAATCGCAGGTCTGTCTGGAATTCACAAGGGCAGAGATAGTCATAAAGGTAAATATGCATGATATGGTGACGGCAGTGATGCCATGTGTTGTTGATATTCCACATACAAAAATCTCTCCGCAGATACCAAATTGTGACTAAGTGACCTTGACGTACCTACAAGGCTACGTGCAAATGTTTTCGTCGGAAATTAGAACGGCCATTTTTTTTTAAATTTAGATGATAAATTGTTGATATTACACATATGTGTTCATTGCAACAAAAACTTTCCGCAGATACTGAAATTAAATATATTATCTCTTGACCTTGACCTTTTGTTTATCTTTGATTCTCTTCAGGACATTATGAGCACCCACCTTACAATGGAGACACCATGAGGACAGCTTATCACACCAGGGAGTTTGAAGTATTCAGGTTAAAGCAGGTATTACTTTACAATATAGGGATATTTCAAGGCCCTTTTTGAGGCCGGATCATTGCACTCATTCGCAAATTATGGCTTTTATTTTCCCTAACATGGAGGAATTTTTATGCCCCCGCAATCGTAGCCTTGGGGGTACATGTATATAGGGTTATTCAGTATTTGTGGAAGTTATTTCCCATTTGAGACATTATCTGACTAAAAGTATCATAAAAATGGTCAATTTTGTACCGTCATTTCCCAGAGATTAATGAAAATCTTTAAATTCGATTACGTCAGATTTCGTTCCTTATGGGAAGTAACTCTGGTTTTCAAAAATACAGAAAACTGTAATGGATTTTTAGCTCACCTCGACGAAGTTGAGATGAGCTTATGCTATAACCCTGGCGTCCGCGTCCCCGTCCGCGTCCCCGTCCGCGTCCGCGTCCGCGTCCACGTCCACGTCCGGTTAAAGTTTTTGGGGTAACTCAGTATCTGACAAAGTACTGATGCTACAGTAACCAAACTTGCACAAGTGATTCATCTTGGGATGCTGAGGTGAACCCATGCATTGGATGCAGCATCTGACCTACATTTTCCGGTTGAATGACTTTGTCAATGTCTGGTTAAAGTTTTTGGGGTAGTTCAGTATCTGACAAAGTACTGATGCTACAGTAACCAAACTTGCACAAGTGATTCATCTAGGGATGCTGAGGTGAACCCATGCATCGGATGCAGCATCTGACCTACATTTTCCGGTTGAATGACTTTGTCAATGTCTGGTTAAAGTTTTTGGGGTAGTTCAGTATCTGACAAAGTACTGATGCTACAGTAACCAAACTTGCACAAGTGATTCATTTTGGGATGCTGAGGTGAACCCATGCATCAGATGCAGCATCTGACCTACTTTTTCCGCTTGAGTGATTTTGCCTTAGAAGGCCAATATTGAGCAAAGTATAAGTGCTACATGTACCAAACTTGCATATTGGATGTATCTTTGATCAAACTTTCATAAAATGACCTTGACCTACTTTTTCCACTTGAGTGATTTTGCCTTTAAAGGCCAATAATGAGCAAAGTATAAGTGCTACATGTACCAAACTTGCATATTGGATGTATCTTTGATCAAACTTTCATAAAATGACCTTGACCTACTTTTTTCGCCTGAGTGATTTTGCCTTTAAAGGCTTATATTGAGCAAAGTATAAGTGCTACATGTATCTAACTTGCATATTGGATGTATCTTTGATCAAACTTTCATAAAATGACCTTGACCTACTTTTTTCGCCTGAGTGATTTTGCCTTTAAATGCCAATATTGAGCAAAGTATAAGTGCTACATGTACCAAACTTGCATATTGGATGTATCTTTGATCAAACTTTCATGAAATGACCTTGACCTACTTTTTTCCACTTGAGTGATTTTCTTAATATACATGTACTTACAGATATGTTTAAATTTAACTTTGCTGCCGCGAGGTGAGCTTCGTAATCTTTGATTACACTATGTTTCCTTGAGACAAAGGGAGCACACAAGAAGGTTTGCCTCATGGTCCTTGGGAATTACATTTTATTTCGATGTAATATTGCTTTATACCAAAGATAAATATTGTCCTTTCATGATTCAGGGCTGTAAAAAATGATATAGATGTATTGTTCATAAATTGACAGCAGAAATATCAAGACTCAGTGTATGTTGGAAAATGACTTTGAATGGAAGGCAGATTTGTCATACTTCACTGAAACTGGTATTATTAGTACCAGGGTATTAATACATGTAATAGGCAAAGGTAAAAACTAGAGGCTGTGAATATTTACTAAGGATATGAAAATTTTCTTTCTCTTGTGGGTAAGTATTTATGACTTATGACTTTGTAGTCAATTTCCTAAAACTTAAACCTGATCTATATTTTTCAGATTTCCCGACCTTTAGATATATTTCTGTCACATGACTGGCCTAGAGGTATTTATAACTACGGGAATACAGAACTGCTATTGAAGAGGAAGTCCTTTTTCCGTGAGGAAGTGGAAAGTAATACCCTAGGCAGTCCTCAGGCTGAGGAATTGCTGTACAAACTAAAGCCAGATTACTGGTTTGCTGCTCATCTTCATGTCAAATTTGCCGCACTGGTCCAGCATCAGGTACATGTTTTGCTTTTTTTCTTTTTTTCTATTTTACCAATAGACATATAAAATCTACACAGGCAAGCACATTTTTTTCTACATGTACTCACAAATAAAAGTACAGATATATCAGCCAAACCTTTGAACTTGTAAGGCTAGAGCCACTAGATCATGGCGCTGAGAACATCTGGTACATGCCTAGGGAATAGCTAGCTTATGATGTTGTGTTTGCAGCAGGTAAATGCTTATTTATACGGTTGCAAAGTAAGTTTTTCTAGTGATCTCCTATTAGAGCCAGAAAAAAAAGTTTGCTCTGTAAAATCAACATTTACTGGCCGAAATGATGACCAATGAAATTTGCTGTTGCTTCAAAAAGAAAATTTGGCCAGCATAAATATATATATGTATATTACAATCATTTCTTATAATATTAGATGCTGTATATTCTTTGCAATTTTCTCTGTTTCAGATGGACAATGGTGCAGAAAAAATCACCAAATTTTTATCCCTCGACAAGTGCCTCCCAAAAAGAAAGTTTCTCCAGGTAGGAAACTTCAACTTTATTTTGAAGTCGGTCAATGTTTTTTGAAACAAAAATCCAAAATGTCAGAGGTCAAGAATTTGGTCACAATGTCTAAAATACAGTAATGTTCGACTGGCTTATACACATGTACATTGTAATAGTCCATTTTCCAGATAAAAGTTATGACCGTTCCTAAACTTGATTTTATACGCTCGATATCACATCATTTGGCAAAATTTTCCATTGTGACGTCACATCTGATGGCACCATCTTGAAGCACCTTGATGTGTTGTCATGCCTTTTATTTTGACGTCACAATGAAATTATCACGAAATTTCGTGATGTCTGTCTCACTAGTTCATTGGAAAATCATCTATTGACCCTTTACCATACTCTTGTTCATAACCACATGAATAGCTTACATGTACCGGACACCGTACATCACAAAATTTGATGATATTTTTTCATTATAACGTCATAGCAGAAAACCTGACAACACATCTGGACAAATGAAGACAGTGCAATCAAATATTACATCACAAGAAAAAAAAAATTGCTAAATGATGTGTTGTCCTGTGCCTATGCGAATAAAATCTAGGTTTAGAATGGTCACAACACTGAGTGTAAACGTGATTTTTTTCGCTGGGGGAAAATTTTGCGATTTTAACATCAAGACGTTTTGTGTTAGGGAAATGTTCCTGATAAAAATGTCATTCTTGTAGTACATAAGAATGCAGCAGGGATATTTTCGCATAGGTCAAATTTACGCGAAATCCCTCAATTTGCGAAAAACACGAAAATTACCCCCAAACGAAATTTTCCACGTTTACAGTAACTGGCAAATTGATTTTTGAGACTCTAATTTTTCCCTCTTAGATCCTAGACATTCCACAACAGTCAGACAAGCCGTTGAAGATAGAACTCGATCCTGAATGGCTCGTCATACTCAAATCAACCAATCATCTCCTTAATTTGACCAGAGTTAATAAGTTCATGCCGGGACCTGGAAGTAGTGATAGGTAAGAAAAGGAGATCAAAGGGAACATTTTTTCTACTACTATTAGTGGAATTGTAGTGTAATTTAATGGGATCGGTGTCTTAGTTTTTACCTGTACTAGGTCACAACCAGGTGATTATTACTTCAGTTGTATTATTACCTTTGTAGTCTGGGATGTATCACTGGGTTGGGTGCACCCCCCCCCCTTGATCCTCCAAAACCGGCCTAACTTTGTAGCATTTTTTGCGCTCTTTCAGATAAAAATTTGTCTCATGGAAATTTCCATTGCAAAAGTGGTGTTTTTTGGGAAAAACATGTTTTTTTAGTCAAAAATCACTGAAAATAGGAAAAAAATTATAACTTTTATATGGTTTATGTTTTTAAAAATTGAAAAGTGTAAATATATAGTATTTTTGATACTCTTTCAGATGAAATAAGTTGCAAGTTCCAATTCCTATTTTTACTGTGTGTTTTGGGGTAAAAAAGTCAAATTTTTGCAAAAATTCACAGAAATTTGAGGAAATTTTAATTTATTTCTGCTTCTCAGCTCCTCAATATTGCATATGATCGTTCAATGATGAGTTAAAAAACATCTTTGAAGTCTCCTCTTTCTAATGACATATATTTTATATTCTTATTTTTTTGCAAAATCCTCGAAATTAATTATTTTATACAGAAACCTGTATTTTCAATCAGAAATCTCAGATTTCTGTATATTTATTTAAAGAACCCTTATTTGTTATGAAAGCGATGATTGAAAGCTATTTTCTAGTGTAACTTTTCACACTCTATCAGATTATATATGTTTTACTAACATTTCATTCAAAATCAACGTGTTTTTGTGGAAAAACTTATTTTTTCATTTAAAAATAGCTGATTTCTGGAGAATATTTATTGAATCTATAGAAGTTCTTGAAATGATAGCAGGAATGTATTTTGAACTGTGATTATTTAGGTTCACTCATAAATTACATGTATGAAACATAAAAGGTATATTTTCTACTTATTTTTTGGGCAAAATGCCTGTTTTTTGTCTAAAAATTACAGATTTCTGGAAAAATTTTATTAATTCATTTTCTTTGCTAAAACTATACATTTCAAGCTATTATCATTATAGAAAGTAATCATCTTGTCAAATGATTGTGAAATTAAATGTAATAATTAATTAAAACCATCATTTTTGGGTAAAATATGCATTTTTTATGCAAAAACAACTTATTTTGAGAAAATAAGTACTAGCTCTTTTAATTTGCCTAAATTGATATGTTTTAGCTTTGATATTATGCTTATTCTTATTATAAATGGATAGAAATGATATTTGATAACTGAAATTTAATTTATATCTTATTTTGGGGCAAAAAACCTTATTTATGTGAAAAATTCACTTATTTCTGTTAATATTTTTTGAAATTTATATTTCTTATTTAAGCAACACTGGAGAGGTTTCATATAATTGGATGGCATAATTGTGATCAAGTTAAATGAGTTAGAAGAGATTTCTTTGATTATCTTGCTATTTTGGGTGGAAAATCTCGATTTTTATTTAAAACTCGCTAATTTCTGGAAAATCCTTATTACTATGAAATCAGACGTTATTATTTATATTCAAAAGAGTTCCTGGGTATATCATAGCTTGTTCTTGTAAGTCATATGCATTTGAAATATCCTCTGTTAATTCAATTGATATTTTGGGGCAAAAAACCTAGTTTATGTGAAAAATTCACTTATTTCTGTGAAAAATGTTTTAAATCTATATTTTTCATTCAATCAAAGCTGGAGAGGTTTCATATAATTGGATGGCATAAAAGTGATGAAGTTTAATGAGTTAGAAGAGATTTCTTTGATAATCTTGCTTTTTTGGGTGGAAAATCTCAATTTTTATTTAAAAACCGCTGATTTCTGGAAAATCCTTATTACTATGAAATGTGTCGTTATCATTTATATTCTAAAGTGTTCCTGGGTATATCATAGTTTGTCCTTGTATGTCATATGTATTTGAAGTATCCTCTGTTAATTTAATTGGTATTTTGGGGCAAAAAATATGTTTTTTATGAATTATATATAGCCTATATCAAGAAACTTACTATCGAAAGTCTCATATTTCAAACTATGATTATTATCCTCTGTATTTCCTATTCAACTGAAATATAAGACTTTCAATAGTAAGTTTCTTGATATAGGCTATATATTCATATAAAACATATTTTTTGCCCCAAAATACCAATTAAATTAACAGAGGATACTTCAAAAACATATGACGTACAAGGACAAACTATGATATACCCAGGAACACTTTAGAATATAAATAATAACGACACATTTCATAGTAATAAGGATTTTCCAGAAATCAGGGGTTTTAAATAAAAATTGAGATTTTCCACCCAAAAAAGCAAGATTATCAAAGAAATCTCATCTAACTCATTAAACTTGATCACTTTAATGCCATCCAATTATATGAAACCTCTCCAGCTTTGATTGAATGCAAAATATAGATTTAAAACATTTTTCACAGAAATAAGTGAATTTTTCACATAAATTAGGTTTTTTGCCCCAAAATATCAATTGAATTAACAGTGGATATTTCAAATGCATATGACTTACAAGAACAAGCTATGATATACGCAGAAACTCTTTTGAATATAAATAATAACGTCTGATTTCATAGTAATAAGGATTTTCCAGAAATTACCGATTTTTAAATAAAAATCGAGATTTTCCACCCAAAATAGCAAGATAATCAAAGAAATCTCTTCTAACTCATTTAACTTGATCACAATTATGCCATCCAATTATATGAAACCTCTCCAGTGTTGCTTAAATAAGAAATATAAATTTTAAAAAATATTAACAGAAATAAGTGAATTTTTCACATAAATAAGGTTTTTTGCCCCAAAATAAGATATAAATTAAATTTCAGTTATCAAATATCATTTCTATCCATTTATAATAAGAAAAAGCATAATATCAAAGCTAAAACATATCAATTTAGGCAAATTAAAAGAGCTAGTACTTATTTTCACAAAATAAGTGGTTTTTGCATAAAAAATGCATATTTTACCCAAAAATGATGGTTTTAATTAATTATTACATTTAATTTCACAATCATCTGACAAGATGATTACTTTCTATAATGATAATAGCTTGAAATGTATAGTTTTAGCAAAGAAAATGAATTAATAAAATTTTTCCAGAAATCTGTAATTTTTAGACAAAAAACAGGCATTTTGCCCAAAAATTAAGTAGAAAATATACCTTTTATGTTTCATACATGTAATTTATGAGTGAACCTAAATAATTACGGTTCAAAATACATTCCTGCTATCATTTCAAGAACTTCAATAGATTCAATAAATATTCTCCAGAAATCAGCTATTTTTAAATGAAAAAATAAGTTTTTCCCCAAAAACACGTTGATTTTGAATGAAATGTTAGTAAAACATATATAATCTGATAGAGTGTGAAAAGTTACACTAGAAAATAGCTTTCAATCATCGCTTTCATAACAAATAAGGGTTCTTTAAATAAATATACAGAAATCTGAGATTTCTGATTGAAAATACAGGTTTCTGTATAAAATAATTAATTTCGAGGATTTTGCAAAAAAATAAGAATATAAAATATATGTCATTAGAAAGAGGAGACTTCAAAGATGTTTTTTAAATCATCATTGAACGATCATATGCAATATTGAGGAGCTGAGAAGCAGAAATAAATTAAAATTTCCTCAAATTTCTGTGAATTTTTGCAAAAATTTGACTTTTTTACCCCAAAACTCACAGTAAAAATAAGAATTGGAACTTGCAACTTATTTCATCTGAAAGAGCATCAAAAATACTATATATTTACACTTTTCAATTTTTAAAAACATAAACCATATAAAAGTTATATTTTTTTTCCTATTTTCAGTGATTTTTGACTAAAAAAACATGTTTTTCCCAAAAAACACCACTTTTGCAATGGAAATTTCCATGAGACAAATTTTCATCTGAAAGAGCGCAAAAAATGCTACAAAGTTAGGCCGGTTTTGGAGGATCAAGGGGGGGGGGGTGCACCCAACCCAGTGATACATCCCAGACTATTGGATTGTACAGATGTGTTTGCCGTACCGCTAAAGTTAAACAGGTCATAGATAGCTAAATATCATTTAGCTAAATACTTGGCTTATATCGTATATTTATATTATGGACTTCACAACAGAATCAAATTTTTGCAGAAATAGCCAAAATGTGGATAAAATTTCATAAAAGAAGATTAATTAATTAAGGATTAGCTTATTCAAAAAAGCACTAGCTCTTCCAAGATATTAGTAAATACATCAGGGCTATCATTATCATTATTGTGAGCATTTTGTAAATGTGGGACCAAAATCTGTTCCAAATCTTTGTGTATCTTTGAGATGGGAGATAGTCTTTTCAGAATATAAATCCACCATCTGAGGTCTGATGCTATGTACATGTATGTATACTGAGAACTAATGAAAATTTGGAATAATTTGCTATTACATGTAAATCTACTGTCCGCGCAGCTCACCTCAGAAATCGGAAAATTGAAGTTTTCTCTTCTTTAACAGCAATTTTTGCGATTAAAATTTACATAGGGGATAGATCTCGAACTCTCATAACCAACGGTGTATGATATAGTCTGTACGATCAATACCATGCTCATAGTGAAAGAAAATAATTTTAGATGGGGAGATTTCTATGTTAACTTTAGCATGACGTCGTCAACGTTCTCCATAGACTCAGTGTTAAACATTGATGATGTCGCACTAAAATTAACATAGAAAACTCCCTATCTAAAAGTACATGTGTATTTTCTTTCACTGTGAGCGTAGTATTAGTCGTAGGTACATATATCATACATCGTTAGTTATGAGGGTTCGAGATCTATCCCCCTATATAAATTTTAATCGAAAAAATTGCCTACAAAGTAGAGAAAACTTCAATTTCCGATTTCTGAAGTGAGCTGCCCGGACAGTAGGAATGAAATGTAGTCACTTTGGTGATGTAGTGCTCAGAAATGAAAATGAAATTTGAGAATTTTTCTCTGATGACTAAACAATTTTCCATGTTGTAAAGTTGGCTATCGTTTGATAATTGGTAACTTGTATATTATACACAGCCAATTGTACCTCACATGAAATTCATATGAAAGGAGGATTGTGTTTTAAATTTCACATGAAAGTTCATGTCAAATTCACATTAATTTTTCTATGTAACCTTCATGCAAAATTTTATTTATATGAAATTCATGAAAGAAACTTCACATGAATTTCTAGTAAAAATTTCATGTAAATTTCATGTTTGTGCTTGTTTCACATAAATTTCATATGAACTTTAATATAAATTTTATGTAAATTTCACATTAACTTTAATATGAATTTTATGTAAATTTCACGTGAATTTCATATGAGACACAGTTGGCTGTATACATATAATTATGTCTTATTTTAGATGGGATTACACAGTGACACAGGAGGAAATGAATGAAGTATTAGAGGATTTCGGTGGAGATTTGACGCTGCCGGAAAACTTTGAGAGGACAGCCCCGATCTACGACCCCTCAGAATCAACAAAAAAATCAATAAAACAGCCCCAGATTCAGATAAATCCACAGACCACATTACTTTGTACCATGCTGGAGTTAACAGGTTATTATAATATGCATGTAATATCAGGATTTTTTTTGCCCCTTTTTCATTCGGCCCTATTGTCAATGAAAATTAGTATATTTTTTTCCCAGCTGTGGCTCAAAAATTCCCCAATCACATATAGATGGAATGAGTGAAATTTCTTGGTTCAAAAGTAGCAAATTTACTGGTAATTTGCCATAATTTTTGTAGTTATTACTTATCATAAGTATTTAAATCAAATTTTTGATTGTCTAAGCAGTCATTTACTTTATCTAAGTACTTCCCAAAATATTCCCAAACGTCTTTAATTTTCCTAATTGCACTGGCCCTGACCCCATTCCCAAATTACTGGAAAAAACCTGAATATGGATGTTATCATACTCTTTCTACATACATGTACATGTATAGCCATAACTTTTTTTCTGTAAACAAGATATTTTGTTTATTGTCAATATTCAGTCAAAATGCTAAGTAAATGCTAGCTTGTTTTAGTATTGCTCTTTACACATCAGTGTGTCTTGTTGTTCAGTGTGAATACAAGTGCACATTTTTATAGTTTTGTGCCGATTATCGCCGACGTTGGCGACATCATGATAAACGATCAAGATGTTAAAAATAGATTATAAAAATTCTTGTGAAATTTGAAACTTTTTAAGAATGATATATTTACATCAGAAAAAACATAGTTTTGCCATAGAAACAGTTCTAAAGTCATTTCAGTTGGCTGGTTTCATTGATTCGGATCAGGATGCATACTTGAATGAACAATTTTATTGAGTTTCAATAAAATTTGTGGTCAATGTTTCATAACTTATAGACAGATCTTGAAATATTTTACAGTTTTTGGTATAATACATTGTCAAGAGTCTGATTATAATCGATAATCAATCCAAAAGCTTATCCGATTAATCGATTTTGATTTTTCCGTCCGATTCCTAACACTACACTTTTATATTATTAATAGATCCAAATGCAGTTTTCCTCGGGAAAGATTCTCACATCAAGCTGGATACTCTTAAAGCTATGGAAGATTCTGAAACCAAATACGATGAGAAAGACGAGATTGATGATGACGATGATAATCCATCGGAGTACGAGTCGGAGGCCAGTTTTATGTCCATGTCGGGTATGAGTAATTTTTACATGTATATATATGCTTAAAACTTTTCTTTCAAATTCAACTGCATCTTCTGAAACCTTAGCCCCAACCCTAGGATTCCAAGTTAGGGTTAGTTATAAGTTATACCCCCTAGGGTTACAGTCAATCCTAAGCTGTAAGGCCAGGGTTGCAACTTGGGGTAATCTTACTGTACTCCTAGGCCCGAAAAATAGGTTCCTCAAGACAAGTATACATAATACCTTACTCCCTCCTTGTTGGATGTCATACACAAAACTGAGACTCCGGTGAGTTTTCGTTCGAAGACTTATCAGCCCAAAACTTTGAATAAAGTACTAGCAAAAGTGGGTTTTATATGTGTTTGAATGATTTTACTCTCATTGGATTACTTGTATATGAAAGTATAATAGAGTATAGACTCTGAACTTGTCATATATACACTCCGAGCAAAGCTCACCAGAGACCCAGTTTTGTGTATGACGTCCGACAAGGGGGAGTAAGAAACTACATACACTTGTCTCGAGAAGAAGATTCAAGTGAGGAATTGCCTGACATTGTGCCTATTAAGGGATTTATTCATTATTTAACAAGTCTAAGCATCGTTTGACAGCCATTGCTTGTGATGTCATAGTTTAAAAATCCACTGACAGGTGCAGCATCTGACATTTGGCAATCTCTCAATTTGACAGTTTTTTGGCCACATTGAACAGCGTCCATAGTTTGTATTTTTAATTAAAAGTTTCTGATTTAAGCAAAATTGTAGTGATTAAAAGGGGAGGTAGTTATTAAGCTAATTACAAGAATTTTTACTTTAATGATTGACCTTTTGCTTTGTCTTACTTTGTACTTCAAAAAAAGAAGAGTCATCCAACCATTTGCATTTCATGCGAGATTTTCTGTGACCAGAATTTTGGTAAAATTGCATAGCAATTCTTGTCAATAGAATTACAAATTTCCATCTGTCTAAATTTCGCTTAATATGGTACATTTATCTAGTTGAAGAAAAACCTTAGCCCATGACATTTTAGGCCTTTTGTGTTATACATGTACCTTAATATTTTACACAAAAGAATCCAATACACTGTAACACTATTCGATAAAGGAATGTTGATTTTATTTCAGAGAACAGTTTTATGTCTTCAAGTATGAATGAGTCTAGGAACATTTCAATAAATCCGGATGAAATTCGGCTTTCTGATGATGAGGAGGAGAGAAAAACGCAGGAAAAGAATCTCGACTCTAAAGACGATTCATTAGTGGAAGGGGAACTCTCAATATCTGATGATGAAGAATTCAAAGAAATGCTTGAAAAACAAAGGGAATATCAGAGCTCCTCATCGGCAGATGAAAAATCGGCATCTCCGATGAAAACTAGCAACAGTGTGTCATCGAAAGAAGGATTTTCAACACCAATGACAAGTACAGAAAATGTGTCTTTATCGACATCAGAGACAGTGAATGAGAAGAAGGGAAATAATTTGGGTCGTAAATTTGAAGGAAGTGGTGAAAATGTGTCGCAAAAAAATAACGAGCAAAGACAAGTTGTACAAATAGAACTTGCGGAGGGAGGTGATCTCAATGACGACGACGATCCTGGTGATATCTTGCTTCTGAAACCGCAACCTGATCTTCTAAAAATAGAATCAGGTACCTCCGTTTTTCATTCGAGTCCTAAAGGATCCAGACTTTGTTTGCCTCCTGTAGGGGGGTACCCTTCATCGAGTCCGTCAAGTGGGGAGGAAAGAAGTGACTCCGAGGTGACACGCGAAACGAAAGGACTTAGGCTCAGTATTGATAGGGGACTTAATCGTAGGAGTGAGGACAGTAGCGGCAGTCCTCTCATGAAGAAATTCAAACGTAGAAATCAACAGTTATACACAGATTCTGGTGAAGGAGATTGAAAAATGATTTATTATTCTTAGTTAATGTGTATACAAATCTACAAAAAAAGTGTGTTATGCACAGGCTTTCAAGATTACAAAATTACGGGAACAGTCATTTTGTTTATTCCAATTCACCCATTTGTAAGGGTCTGGGTCCCTGAAAGTTGTTTCTAAATCTAAATGGTGATCACCTCAATTTCAAAATTCTAAGAAATTATGTTTTTCGTTATAGATACATGTATTTCTCCTCCAATCAAAAGTGAAATGATACTTCCTCTCACTAGAAGTAAAAAAGATTACATGTATCTTTTGATTTTGAATAGATAATGACCTAGAATTGACTGGTCTATCCTGACTGCCTATTCAGACTTTTGATTAAATTGTATTCAGTTAAGGGTACATGTAGTGTCTGACTTAAGAAATGAATCTTATATTTTTTAAGATACTCCTTTTGAAGGAGTATCTTACTGTATTCGCGATTCTCATGTCGTCTCGAGGTACCGCTTCCGGTGCGTGCGAATTATAGTTCCAGATTGTGTCAGCAGTTTCTCGACATCAAAATTTGCGTGTGGAAAATTTATATCAGAATCGATTGTTTTGATAGAATGATAGAATTAATACAAGATTAGTTGAGATTTTCAAGATGAAATTTGATCTTTTTTTGAATTGTTATGGTCTTGGGACTACTTTACATCACGGCTCTATCGAGCGAACATGCTCCGCCCACCGTTTGAAATTCATGCGCGCACGTTCTGTGATCAGCTTGCAAGGTAAATATTTATTGATACGCAACAATTCTGAATTTTTCAATGCATATTATATTGTAATGCCGACACAGTTCTGCTATGTTCTCATCAGATACCAAAACAACGTCTGACTCAACAACTAACTCTAAGCCCCGCCTTTAACGATTCGGGTCAGCTGTCAATCATTATCTCACGGACTTCAGAAGTATGGATATTTCATAGCTATTTGAATTTGATGAGTATTATCGCTATTTTGTAAAAGATATGTTTACTTTTTTTTCAATTCAGGAAAATTATATATTTATCAATACGTTATTGATTTCAAGGTAGAAAGTAGATCAGAGAAAAACTTCAGTTTGAAATTGATTATGAAAAAAGATTTTTGGCCCCCAACGACTTACTTCAGTCAACATCGGAATTATGCACTTTCGCCGTCAAAACAAACCGACCTTTATCGAAAAATAAAATGAATTTTGTTCTCTCTCTCTTTCTCTCTCTCTCTCTCTCTCTCTCTCTCTCTCTCTCTCGCTCTGATATACATATACTATAGGCAAACGATTTTTACTGTCCCGCGAGAGCGAGAAGACGAATAACAAAAGTTCGATCAGTTGACTCATTTGATTATAACGACATTTGCCACTAACTTTTTATAAAGTGTTCATGTGTTCATTAAATAGGTTTTTTTTTCAATTATTTTACAAGTGTTCTTTCTTTCAAACTAACGCATTAACCAAATATAGTCTCAGTAAAGATTCAATATTTCAATAAAAATATCAACTCCTTTCCGTAGCTCTTAAAACTATAAATATGGCTTCTTGTATAGTACATTGCCTATGAAGGCATGTGATCGGAAAAAATAATAATCATTTACGATTAGATTTTCAGATAAACAACCAAAGACATCCGATATAATGCCAAAAAAATGCTAGCGCCTTGTTCTTGTATTTTAAACGGTTCTAAACAGGTCCGCAAAATAAAAAATATCGATTTATCAAGGACGCGTATCCAGAAAAAAGATGAATCATGTAAAAAAAATAATAAGGCATATAAAGTTCATGGGCGGATCCAGGATTTTTTTCAGGGGTGGTCCTAAAGTCCGATTTTTTTTTAAGAGCAAAAAAAAAATCCAGGGTGGTCTGGACGCCCCCCCCCCCCTTTCTGGATTCACACTTACACATCAAATCGCATAAAGGGCAAAGCCATTTTGGGGTTTTTTCGGTGTTCAAAGAGAGTCATGTAATTGTCGGCTAAACATCGTTACATGATAATATTGGGCCAACAGGTTGTTTCACAGATACCACTGCACGCTATAATTTTCCGCTGACGAGACTTTTTTTCTGATAAAAGTACCCGCCATGCTTCATGTACCGGGTAACAGTCGATCGCTGAAGATAATGTATCTGTTTATCAATCTGAAGGAAAAAAATTCTTTAAAACACTTAAATATTTCAGTAATCACACCTGGGCTGGGTCCAGTATTGAAAGCGTGACGTTACGCATAATTTTACGATAACGGCTAATCAGCGGGTATACATACATTAGGGTCTACAGAGATTTGTCGGGTTGATCAAGCCCAAAGAAGGTTTTTTGTTTGTTTTGTTTTGTTTTGTTTTGTTTTTTTTTTTTGCAGGAAATTGGCGTTTCATGACTCCTTTTAAATGCGAATTCATTTATACCGCAATGGCGGAATTGCTGACGGTCTATAGAAATTTAGACTGTGTGCACGTGACGAGATTTACGTTCTCTGACTGGTTCGAACTAGTCCTTGACAAAATGAAAATGAATGTCTAGACTTTATTCACACATTGTAAATATTTTTTAACGAAACTGTAAAACAGTGCCGCTGAGAAATTAAAAGGCCGGTCTGTTCGCATGGGCTTATACTTCTGATAAAATAAGTTTGTATACTTTTCTTTTTCAGTCTCTTTTTCTATACGTGAAATGGTTATTATGCAAACACTATTTTAAAAGAATTAGTTGTTATAATTCCGAAAAGTATGACGTTCAGGATGAGCGCCGACAACCGCTGAGAATAGTAAGCTATAAAACTGGGATGTGATTGAATGCTAACCTACATCTTTCGACTTTTAATGCAATGAAATTTAGACCAACTCAACGGACCTACCCGGAAAAAAACGATGAGTCTTTATTGCATGCAAAATTTAATGCTTATACGTCACGAGACACAGGGATTACGAGACTAGATTAGGTACATGACAGCATGACAACATTTTATTAATAAGTCAGAAAAAAATGTCTCGGATTGTGTCTCAGAATTTTTCAATTTTTGTCCCAGAATTCTTTCATCGTTCCAGATTTGTTCATCAATGTAATTATTAGTATAGAATATTGTAGTACCTAACATAAGTATGAACACTTTACATGTGCATATATAGTGTATCCAAATATTACAACTATAGTGTATCCAAATATTACAACATCAACATTTACAGTAAAATAAGATGTTACAGAAAATTTTTAGTGGAGTATCTTTCAGGGCCTTCAGACCTTTGATTTCTGTTGATGCAGGTATCACCCGAAAAATTGGACAGAAAACTGCATCATTGCTATGCAATGTTAATTTTTTAGTAAGTAGAAAAGAAATGGTACTTTAATAGAGCTATAAATAGACTTCCGTGAAAAAAATTCTCAGCCAATCAGAATCTTCGTTTCTTGAACATGACAATGGAAACTACATGTAAATGATTAAGAAATCATTTTGATTTTGTACGGTTTCAGTGATGGTGGCATTTTCCTGTCCCAAGTATATATAACTGCAAGCACTTCATTTTTCTATCATTTAAAAGCCAATTTTTAAAACCAGAATATTGCCTGTTTAGCATTTAGATCTACATGCTTCCAAATTATAGGATTTTTCACATATTTCATTCAATTTACATTTAGAATTATTCTTCAATCCTGGCATTTGTTACAATAGAACTATTTTCATGGAGTTTGAAGGTTTTAGAAGTCTAGATTTAAAAGAATTTTTTTTAAATCTAAATTTTAAAAAGAATTTAAAAGATGAGTCAGAAAATGCCTCTGATTGTGAATAACAGCTGTAAGAAATGGTTGCACCATAGATTATAAAAAAGTTTACAATTATATATTTTAAATTTAATGGATGCTACTCCACATATATTGGAAAATAAAATCCAATTCAGTTTTTAATTAGAAACCCAGAATTTCCAAATCAGAATGTATGCTGTCTTTTTTGTAGGAAATGTACAATATAGATTTTCTGGCCCAAGTATTTACAGTATGAACATGCTAAAGGAAGATCACTTGAAGATGTATGATTTCACCATATCAGTGCAATTTTGTACATGAAGATCAAAGTTTTACATAATGATATAACATTGTATATGTCAATGAAATTCAACGAGTCGAATAAAATTTTTCCGTATTTTGCATAGAAAAATATTTTTTATTATTTACATGTACGTCTATTGACATTTCTGTTTATTGGAAGCTATGCTTTCATACTGAAGAATTTGAAAATCCATAAAGGAGCTGTTAAGATAAGGGCTTGATTTAGCCCTGAAATCACTCGATTATATCTCGTGCGCTGTCCTTCTATTTTAGGAAAAAAGTTATCGGGTTTATAAAACAACGTATTAGAAGATTCCAAGTAGGAATTTTATTGTCCCCCGCTTTCGCGAAAGCGCGGGGACATTAAAATCGGTTCGTCCGTCTGTCCGTCCGTCCGTCTGTCCGTCAGTCACAAAAACTTTAACCTTGTTTAAATATGTTTTGTGAAAGATGTTGTAATTACGAGTTGAAGAGGTAGGGGGTACTGATGAGAGAAAACGTCAAACTATTGAGCGAAAATTCACAAAAATTGCATTACTTTACACAAATTTGATTTATATTTTGCTTCTGCACCTTTTAATATTGAAATTGGATAAGAGAAATTAACCTTGAGGTTGTTATATCAATATAATCGGCAAAATCCGCAATCCGGAAACTTAAAAACGGTTATATTTCGTATTTATTAGCCATATATGTAGCTTTCAGGCGCGAAATACGCACAGTGTAGAAACAGACAACTTTCTCCTTTATTTCCTTCCTAACGGTTAATCATTTGATCGGAACACACTCTGAATAGATTGTTACATGAAACTTAGGGAAAAAATGGCAATTTTAATTTATTTTACCGCTCTAATGAACGATTCTAAAATATTTATCCATCCCCCCTTTTTTTGTTTTTCACCTGTGGGACATTGTTCCCCCCCCCCCCCCTCGGTTCAGAACCCCACATGGCCAGAAAATATGTTTTATGGATACACACTTTTGTTGAAAATGGCATTCTGAACCGAGGGGGGGAACAATGTTGTAGAAAAACTTTTCCGTTTTCCACTGATTTCTATAGGAAAAACGCTTATTTTTACCCAAAAATCGGTCATATTTTGCATAATTTATCCAACATGACAGAAGATTCATATCTGGACTAAGTTACTTCTGATTTTTACCGAAAATGTTTCTCAATTTTTACATTTTGAAAATTCGACTTTTCTGGGCAGATTTTACGCCTTATCTTAACAGCTCCTTAAACTGTCTTGCCTTAGTATTGTGTGCCAAGTATTTGCCTATTTCTTTGATATATATTATATTCGGTATTTTCGAAAAACAGAGTTACTTCCCATTAGAGACAGTATTTGACAACTGTGACAACATCAAATTCTATGGAAACTGTTCTAAAACTCTGTTAAATGACGGTATAAAATTGAATTTATCATACAATTTTCATGACGTCATAATAGTTTTATGCCAGAGACCGTCTTAAATAGGAAATTACTCTGTTTTCCGCTAAGAGCTAGCTGCAGAGTATAATATAGGCATGATTTGGATATAACAAAAATGGTAACTATGGACACTTTGTCCGTCTGTGATGAATCAGTTTTCTAGATTTTTTTCTGCAATGGATAGAGATATTGAATTTGATACATAGTTTGGTCGTGAATAGTTACAGAGCAAGTTTGAGTTTGCTCATGGTTGACCTGTTTTTTGGAGGAGTTATGCCCCATTATAACTTGAAAATCTCAGTTTTCCAGACTTTTTTCTACAATGGATAGATGTATTATGAGGGAAGTTGATACTTTGGATGTAAATACAGATTACGTTTGAATTTATTTTTGATTAAAGCGTTCTAGGAAGCATTGCAGGCCTTGGATTGTTGACTCGTATCCCTCTGCAATCAAAACAAATCCCAAATCTCAAACGGGCAAGTATCTAACCAAATTATGGTACATTTATTACTTTCAAAGAAAGTCGCAAAGGGCACAAATGGACTCGCACAAGGTCAAATTTGGAACTGTCACATATGTCCCCTACCTTAGTAGCGTGTTTACGATGAGTCATTAAAAATGGTCGTAAAACGGCTAGTGATATGACCCACTTGGGCCTCGTGTGTTGCGATGTACCAATCGAAAGCGAAATGACATGGTTTTAATGATTAACTATAGTGTTCCGATAAAAAAAAAAAAAAACAGTGGTATCGAGCGTGCAGCACAAACTTCTTTGTATTTCTCCCCATCATCGTAGGATTTCTGGAGCACGTTGTTCGACACGCTGAAAAAATTACGACATGAAAATATAATTCGTCCGAACATTGAACCATTATTCATCATCGCTGTAACAGTTCTATTTTTTGTTGTGTATGTATCGCCTTTTTACGCTTCTTTGATCATAAAGGGTCACTGACCTTTTTACGAAAAGTCGCCTGACGAAAGCAAGACTTATAATTTCACTGGTCTAGAAGAAGGAGGTCATCCGGATCTTTGAAAAAAAAAAACGAAGTTTTTCAAGCCTCCTCTGAGATTCTTAAGGTGAAATGTTTCTTTCTTTTCTGAAGTTCCTTTCAAAAATACATTTTTCAACATCAAACAATTAATTATCTTGCCTTAAAAAGAGCATCATGCATGAAAAAGTACTATAGACTCCTAAATTATTTAATTAATTGTTAAAATTATATTTTGGCGCCCCTCGAAGATCAAAATTAACCCTGGATCCCAATCCGTTCTCCGTCCTTAAAAAGTCGAAGTTGATGCGAAAGGAGCATCGTGAGTGTCCAAAACTATATACATGTATTTTTGCGCAAGATTGGGAGGTCCCTCATAAAAGGAATGTCCCTCCCTAGTACTAAGTCTGTTGCAATGTTAAATTCTTGTACATGTAATTCTTAATTGTATAAAATTCTACTTCATAACAAATCACAGTGAAATATGTTTCTTAGATTATCTCCTATTCGTCCCTTCAGATTGTCCTACGAGCAAGTGTACGTAGATCATATGAAAAATGAAATGAGCAGATCCGGATAAAAAAATCCCGAAAAGAAAGGGGGGTGTCATGCGTTGCCAGAGTGGGCCCAGAGTGTAATTTCGAGAAAATAATTCGTATATGTATGTGAAAAATAAATCAGCATTTTTTTTAAAAATTCCGGGGGAGGGATCCTGATCCTGCAGCATGCTTCACAAATTTTCTTACGAAAAATTTCCGTAAGTTTTGATCGCTTAGTCGTACTTACTTACTTGTTTCTGAATTTATATTTAGTATGTAGAAATGATATTAGAAAAAAAACATGATACAATCAAAATTGAAAAACTTTTGAACCTTTCAATGAAGATTTACGAAAATTTCCTGATTTTTTTGCAGTTGTAAGATTTTTTGTGAAAATGGGCACAGATGACCTCTAACCCTCTCTCCATCTTTGGATACGTGCATGTATATAACGTGCTGGTATTAAGGTATTGACCTAGTGTGTTAATGATTGACATACTCACCTTCCGACATGACTTTTATTGTACTTTAAAGCGTCTCCCGACTATACGTTTTTGATAGGTTCATGCCCTCCGATTTATTATTAGCATTTTGTACACATGTTCTAAATATCTACGATACTTACTACTGGCATAGTACAATTTATACAATCATTTCGTCTATGTGTATTATATGTTTGTCATATGACATTTTACAAAAGTATCATACAATTTCATTGGTTTTTTTCTTCTTACCTCGTATTTATCATTTTTCGATGTGTTCGGCATTTTCAAAAGAATGTGAACGATTGAATTAAATGTGAAAAAAACTTTTTCCCCTATTTTATTTTTAGAAATTTTTCATTTGATTTTTGAACGTATTTTACAATTTTCAAAAACCATAATTAATGTAAACTTTAAAATTTTAGATTTTGCAATATTTGACAAACAATCCAAACGTTGTAAATCTTGAAAATGTTTCACATTAGATAGATTTTGAGAGGACCATGATCAGAAATCGGAAAATAAGTTCATGGCTTTCTTTCTCATTCATTTGCGATAATAGTTGCTCATTCTCATTATTTGAAAGTTCTCTACGTACACAATGGCGTAGCTTGACAGATAATCATTTGAGCAAGGGTCATGGTAACCGCTTACGTTTGATGTATTTCAAAATGCGTTTGAATGCATTCTAGAGCAGTCACTTATTTTCGTTTTTTACTGCCGGTACTTCAGCCGACCCCTGTTGGAGAGCCTTTCTCTTTTTCATTTTGAACATATTTATCTAATATGCAGCCCGAATATAATTGAAAAAAAAATCGAATCAATTCTTGTTACCTAATCATCAGCAAAAAAAAACCGCGAAAAAATTTATCCTGTACCTACACTTATCTACATCCTTTGTTCAAATCTAAGTGTAGTCTCTGAAACCATTTGTCCAAAAAACCTTCAACTTCAGAGAAGTATTTATAGCAGGTACAAAAACTTTGACTTCAGAGCAGTATTTAGTAGGTACAAAATACTTTGACTTCAGAACAGTATTTAGCAGGTACAATACTTTGACATCGGAGCAGTATTTAACAGGTACAAAAAACTTTGACTTCAAGTAGCATTTAACAGGTACAAAAAAACTTTGACATCAGAGCATTATTTAGCAGGTACAAAATATACTTTGATTTCAGAGCAGCATTTAGCAGGTACAAAATACATTGACTTCTGAGCCGTATAAATTACTTTGACTTCAGAGCAGTATATAGCAGATACAAAATACTTTGACTTCAGAGTAGTATTTAGTAGGAATAAAATACTTTGACTTCAGAGCAGTATTTAGCAGGCCCAAAATACTTTGACTTCAAGTAGTATTTAGCAGGTATAAATCACTTTGACATCAGAGCAGTATTTAGCAGGTACATAGAACTTTGACTACAAATAGTATTTAATTGGTACAAAATACTTTGCCTACAGAGCAGTATTTAGCATGTCAAAAATAGTTTATTTCAGAGCATAATTTAGCAGGTCCAGAATACTTTAGCTTCAGAGCATTATTCAGCAGGTACAAAATACTTTGACTTAATACTTCGACTTCAGTAGTATTTAGCAGGTTTAAAATACTTTGACTTCAGTGCAGTATTTACATGTAGTAGGTCCAAATACTTTGACTTCAGAGCAATGTTTAGCTGATCCAAAATACTTTGACTTCAGAGCAGTATAAAGCAGGTACTAAATACTTTGACTTCAGAACAGTATTTATAGCAGGTATCATGATTAATATTTTGGTTAAGGCCCATACGGGATAAAACCAAAATATTAATCATGATAGCAGGTACAAAATACTTTGACTTCAAAGCAGTATGTAATAGGTCCAAAATACTTTGACTTCAGAACAGTATTTAGCAGGTCCAAAATACTTTGACTTCAGAGCAGTATTCAGCAGATACAAAATACTTTGACTTCGGAGCAGTATTCAGCAGATACAAAATACTTTGACTTCAGAGCAGTATAAAGCAGGTACTAAATACTTTGACTTCAGAGCAGTATTTATAGCAGGTATCATGATTAATATTTTGGTTAAGGCCCATACGGGATAAAACCAAAATATTAATCATGATAGCAGGTACAAAATACTTTGACTTCAAAGCAGTATGTAATAGGTCCAAAATACTTTGACTTCAGAACAGTATTTAGCAGGTCCAAAATTGACTTCAGAGCAGTATTCAGCAGATACAAAATACTTTGACTTCGGAGCAGTATTCAGCAGATACAAAATACTTTGACTTCGGAGCAGTATTCAGCAGATACAAAATACTTTGACTTCGGAGCAGTATTCAGCAGATACAAAATACTTTGACTTCGGAGCAGTATTCAGCAGATACAAAATACTTTGACTTCGGAGCAGTATTCAGCAGATACAAAATACTTTGACTTCGGAGCAGTATTCAGCAGATACAAAATACTTTGACTTCGGAGCAGTATTCAGCAGATACAAAATACTTTGACTTCGGAGCAGTATTCAGCAGATACAAAATACTTTGACTTCGGGGCAGTATTTAGCAGGTACAAGATACTTTAGCTTCAGAGCAGTATTTAGCAGGTACAAGATACTTTAGCTTCAGAGCAGTATTTAGCAGGTACAAAATACTACGACTTCAGTAGTATTTAGCAGGTCTAAAATACTTCGACGTTAGTGCAGTATTTACATGTAGTAGATCCAAATACTTTGACTTCAGAGCAGTATTTAGGTGGTCCAAAATATTTTGACTTCAGAGCAGTATTTAGTAGGAACAAAATACTTTTACTTCAGAGCCGTATTCAGCAGGTACAAAATACTTTTACTTCTGAGCCGTATACTTTGACTTCAGAACATTATTTATCAGATACAAAATACTTTGACTTCAGAACAGAATTAAATACTTTGATTTCAGAGCCGTATAAAATACTTTGACATCAGAGTAGTATTTTGCAGGTACAAAATGCAGTATTTAGAAGAGGTCCAAAATACTTCAAATGACTTCAGAGCAGTTCGTATAATGGATAAAGCCGGTCGGACCATCTGTCACATTTGACAATCCGTCTACACCTCTTATATTGGAACATGCAAATTTGATGTCACGACCTTATGCCGTACAAGGTGCAATAATCTACATACAAGTTGTTTCTAATTGATGAGTCGGCAATTCACACTAATTGTGCACGGCAGACGCCTCGAGACAGCTTTACTTTGGCCTTTCTGGTCAAGGGACATAATTCTTAATTTGTCATGTACATGTCACTGGAGACGGCACGTTGAAGAAAAATGCATGACCACTGGCCTTTTTTATGATCAAAGGTACATACATGTGGATTCAGAATGAACGAGGATGGACAGGGTGTATGCCGGAAATGCGCTTTTTGTGTGTGCAAGTCGAATTTTTCTAGACGCTTCCTTGTATGTTTTGTCATTTGATTCACTGATCTCCGCTGTGCAATATCAACGAGCAAGATGTTAATTAACAAAAAGTGATACTTGAACTTTATTATATTATAATGACGCCAGATTCACAATGGAAAAAATACGTGTATTTTTGTGTTTTTACATTAGCAATTTTTACATTAGCGACAATTAAACAGCCGTCGGTAATTATAAGCCCGATTCTGAAAGTTGGGGTTCTGCACCGTGAGCAGTTTTATCACTCGGGAACTGATGTGATTAAAAAATGCAATATTTCCAAATCAGGTTATTTTCAATTCATTTATTCAATTTTCCTTCTTTCTTTCTTTCTTTCTTTCTTTCTTTCTGTCTGTCTGTCTTTCTTTCTTTCTTTCTTTCTTTCTTTCTTTCTTTCTTTCTTATAATCGTCTACAAAAAAGGATAATTTATACTAGAGCAAGTGACCATATTTCGCCGTATTTTTCGTACAACTCTTTGAAAATCTCTTAACTTGGATGCCAACTCAATATTTACTTTTGCTAGAATTTGATTTAACTCCATTCTCGATTGAAAAACAACAAAAAGAATTTACTTTACGCAATGCATTGTTTCCTTATAAAACGTCAAAATATTTCGTTTCCATGTTTTCGGGGGTGACCATATTTCGCCGTTTTTTGTTGATATGTATGCTATTTACACACAAACGGACAAAAATTGTGATTTCATTTTCAGGAAATTTTTCGTCACCACTACTTCTATGAAATCCTGCCAAATAAATGTTTTCTTATTTTGGTTTTTATAAAAATTTCGGATGTTTACGTCTAAAATTTGTTGTTTTCGTTAAATTTTCTCCATTTTGTGGTATTTTTTTGTCAAAATTGAGTGCAGGATATATCACAATCTATCAAAACATGACTACTACGGTCATATTTGAAAGGATATAGAAAAATAAACTTGACGAACATTTCCGATAACCAGCGAGAAGCAATAAACTATGAAACGGCGAAATATGGTCACCGGCGAAATATGGTTCATTGCTCTATGTATAAAATTTAACGATTTCAAACGTGATTTAGTACCGAACAACTAATCCAACAATGGGACAATGAATGGTTCTGAACCTTTAATAAAGCATCTCTGCTTAAAAACGAAATTTTTGTTTCATGGAAAAATATTTTGGAAAGTCACTGATGCAATGTAATTGGTACTAAGCGCTTACAAAAGTAATATTTTAAGGATACTTATTTCAGTGAAATTTTGAGGGAAAACATGAAGTTACCAAAGTTACAAAGCAAATACTAATTTATATAAAATATTTGAGTGTCGTCATTCTTTTTTATGTTTTTGATATAAAGACTGAAAACCGAAATGTTTGTTGAACAAAACGAATGTGTATTGCGCGCAAATAGTAAAGCAAACGATGAAGCAGAGCGGCCATTTTTAAACTATATATCTTTGATTGAAATATTATCTATATGGTGTTCTCATGATGTGTCATTCCTAAGTCAGATAAAATAGAAAAAAAACAACAATACTCTCCTAAAAATGTACATGTATTCTTCTCCCTTAGGCTTTGATCATATACATACATGTCCAAAAATATATTTGTGTATTCTTTTTACGACGTTGTATCCTAGATTGTTTGGCATACTGATTTAACAAGCTAAGATCATTTGTCGATTGGGGGGGGGGGGGTCCGCAAACACTTTTTGTTTTCATAAAGTAATTTCTTGCTTAAAGTACATTATACAAATAAGGACTTTGTTGTAGGTCAATATGTCATTTTATCGTCTCGATAACATTTGTATTATCGACCGACATGTAAGTCGTTAATGTATAATGACATTTTATCTATACATTTTTTTTTCATTTTGCCACAGGATTTACAGAGGCGACAACTCCATCCGGGGATGACAGAAGTCGTCACGTGGAAAAATGTATGGTGTCCAGTTCGGGCCTTCAAAGATGCGAGCTTCAAAATTCAACAGACGATTGGACATTCAATTGTGCCGTAAAATGTGAAAACATTTCAGAATCTCTGCCAAAACTCAACAATGCAACCATTGATATTGAAGAGATTTGCTCAAGCGTGGAATTGGAAAGCGTATCGAAAACGTTCAAGTCCGTCCATTCGAATACGCCCTTATACAGCATACCTTATGGTAGTGATTGTTTATACAATATAATAGAGAGTATGTGCGACTTTAGCCTCCCTGTGCCAAATATAGTGCATTATGTATGGTTTTCAAAAAGACGGATGAATTTTTATCACTTCTTAAGCTTTATAAGTGTTCTAAAATACCAGAAACCGTGTTTGATATTTGTTCACAGTGATATCATTCCATATGGCATTTACTGGAATCACCTATTACGATTGGCTAATAATATTGTACACGTGATCATGTCTCCTCCAACCAAGATTCATGGAAAGGAAATAGGAAGAGTTGAACATCAAGCAGATGTGGCACGTTTGATGGTTCTTCAAGGTAATTTCAAGCGATTTTCATTTTTTTAAAGGATGAGATTCAACGCTTCCGTATGATTAAATTATTGTTTTTCTCCGAGTTTGTCATTCTAGATTAATATTGACTTTCTTTATCTCTTTTCAGATTTCGGAGGAATATATGTAGACACAGATGAAATAGTTTTAAAGTCATTAGACCCGCTTCGAATTCATAATTTTACTTTAAGCCACGCCCTTAGCGACAACCTTAGCAACGGCCTCATCCTCTCCGCACCGAATGCAGAATTCATCTCTCATTGGCTAGATGGATATAGGACTTACAGAAAAAGTCAATGGGCTTATCATTCTACCATTTTACCTTTTAAATTATCAAAAACATACCCAAATCTCATGCACATCGAGGATAAAACTTTTGTGAGACCGAATTATACTCAACTCAAACTTTTATTTCGCTCCAATTTTGATTGGTCAGAGAATTATGGCATCCACTTATACATCAGATTCTACCGCCATGAGCATAATTTTGTTGATATTCGACATTTGAATACAACGATGGGATCGGTTGCTAGGCACGTTATCTATAATACAAAGGAGCTGTGTGAAAACTAAAATGGATAAATTAACTTGTTAGTTAGATTATTTATTTGCCTAAAATTGTCATTGTAGCTGCAAACGGGCCATCTTCAATTCATAACGACCCGTCCTGATTTTTAATGAGTGCTCTCCAGTTAGTGGAGCAAATAGAGCAAGCAAACGATCTGCGCATCCACGATACACCATGCCCGTATTTACTTTTTGTTGTTTTTATTTGTTGTTCGTTATTTGTTAATTTTTTTTCAATTTTGTGTACTTGTTGTGTACCTATGTTTCGATGCGACCGTAACAACATTGCCTTGATAAAGATTTGTTTCTTTTTCCTTTTTTTTTTTCTTTTGCTTTGATACTAGTCTTGCTATTTTGGGCACATTTAGGCTAATTCTTGATACCTTTAAACGAAAGGGCAGAAAATTACAGAAACCATTCTATTTTCATTTCCATATTTAGCAGTGACAGAACCATAGTATGATTCTATTTTAACATGTTTAAAAGACAGAAAAAACACTGTTAAAGGCGTAAGGGGTATAATACTTGTGCTCAATTTCAGGCTGTTTTGATAACAGAAAAAATAAATCCCACGAAGTTGGCCGAAGACGCACTACTTCGGCAGTATTCGGGTTCGGGACCATACATTTTCATGGCGAGTTGAATAAAACAGTAAAAAAAATATCAAATAGCTAAAGATATGCAAGATATGGAAGTGCATAATTAAAGCTTTGCGATGATATTTTTATTATATTCCTTATAATATGAACAAAATAAAAAGGAATTAATTATTATAACAATTTTTTATCTGTAAACTTATATATCCTTTTATCACATGATACACCCGTTATGCAGTTTCATAAAGCCATTTCATAAATATATGATATGATAACACGTTACATATCGCTCTGCTTGAATGCGATTGGTCAAGTTTGGAACCGAATCACGTAAACCTTGACAAATGTGACCTTTCAAATATCGGTCAACTGTTAAATTCAGACCAAGAGTCAATATCAGTGATTAAAATTGTTGTTGTTGAATTAATTCTTGCATTAAAATACTATTCAAAATTGAAAAACTGTCCTCTTACGCACAAAATATCTATACGATGGGGACACTACTTCTCATGGCGTAGCAGACGACCTCAAGATCACGGCGTGGTTCGCCTCTGTAGTTCTCGGAAACGTTGATTTCACGTTGGAAATATACATTTTTAGGCAATATCATGTGATAAAAAGAATCTCAAATGAATTTTCATTTCATACGATGTATTATGAAACTCGTTGTGCATTTTATATCCCCTCGCCAAGGCTCGGGGATATAAAACACACAACTCGTTTCATAATACATCGTATGAAATGAAAATTCATTTGAGATCCTATATATATTTGTTCAACCGTTTTTGTTAATTTCATTCTAGTGCTTTTTATATTTATTGAATCATATATATTATATGTATACATGCTTTAGACTATACAACTTTGGTACGTAAATTTTACATGAACAGCATTATAATTTTGTAAATCCTATTAATGAAGAATATCTGTTGCATTCGCATGTTGATGGTCACTCAATATAGTCTGTTTCTTGGACAATAGTATACTAGTATTTATATCCATATAGTATTAAACGCCTGTGAAAGAAACGTTAAACTAACCCGTCCACAGAAATGTTTTGATCTTTATTTAATGAAATTAATAGTTTTTTTTAATTGAAAAGTTCATTGTTATATTGTTAGTTGAATTTGTTCTAATATGTGTTTTTTTACCAATTAAAGCATGAAAACCCTTTATGTAAGTTTTCCTTTCTTTGTGTTTAATTGTTAAGGTCAGGAGAAGTTTTTGATAGCGCTGAGATAAAGTGGAAACATTTTGCAATTCGAAGGTTTCTGGTCTTCATAAGCCAAGACTCCGATTCGAATTCACTGAACCCCACTTTGGCAAACTAAGGGCAGTTGGCATTGAGCAAGGTAGAAAAACAATGCGCCAAATATAGGGGTAGAACCAGGACAGATGGCTCCAAAATCAACTGCGCTCAACACTTCGGGTGCTTATCTTACATGACCATTTAAATTCTTCAGTTTCGATTGTGATTTATACTGAATATTAGAAATATCCTTAAATATGTTAACTAAGTTGGTGTTTTTCTGTATATTTTTATAAATCATAAAATCTGCGGTTCCCAAATCTGCCATTATGAGTACTATTTGAAGGCAGATCTATCATTATAACGAACAAAATATCCAAGGCTACTTCGAACTATATCAAGTGCCTCTAAGCTTGCAAAATGAAGGTGCCTTGGAATTAATTTCCCCATTATAAGAGAATTTACACGATCAAGTTAGTTCCCGTGAGTCTGTTAAAGTTATGACCAGAGTGTTAGTGTAGATTGCTTTTATAGCGATCCAAAATAAGCACGACGGGTATGTTAAAGGATTGACCCCCCAATTCCTTTCACAGACTTTATTGATATCTTAAGAATTCTGATAAGACAAGAAAAGCAATAGCCAACCCGATATCTCCGCAACCTTGATAAAGCATTCACAAATTAAATCGATTTTCTTTCAAATTTAAGTACTTATATTATACCTTACGAGGTGTGGTCACTCGAGTCGGGACAGGTCTCCCATTCATATCTTAGATACTAGCCTTTTACCCAATTTTCTGAATGAATTTTACCTTTTAAGGGTCGATCAAAATGAAACAGTTAATTCCCCTGGTTGGATAAGATAATGAATCTTCGTGGCCTGAATATGTGTGTCAGGAATTACTCTTCTTGAAATGTAAGTCTTTAAATTAATATTCTTGACATAGATAGAGAAATAGACAGAACTAATTAATTTGAAAGTTTACACATTTATATTCAAAGTTCCAAATTTTGAATGAATCAGAAAGTTGAATTGCGATTTGGTTTACTATTTTTGTACCATATTATACAATTTCAGATCTATGTATATCATCTATTTATTTGTTTTGCATTATAATTACCTTTTTATTTCAAATTAGCTCGTATTAAAATAAAAAGCAATACACAGCCAATTGTGCCTTACATGAAATTCTTATGAAATGAGCATCATATAAATTTTACATGAAAATCCATGTGAAATTCATAAAGATTTTACATAAAATTTATGTGAAAAAAAAATTCACATGAATTTCACATGAATTTTACATGAATTTTTCTTTGTGACCTTCATGCAAAATTGACTTTACACGCAATACGTGTCAGAAACTTCATATGAATTTCATGTGAAATTTTTCATGTAAATTTCATGTTCGTAATTTCATGTAGACTTTTACGTTAAATTCATGTGAATTTCACATGAATTTCAAATGAGGCACAATTGGCTGTGTAGGCAAATCAAACAATTTTTGAAGAAAATTCCCATTAACAAGGACCAAATGAACGAAAACATTTAGTGAACTTAACGAATCTTTCGGAATCATTTGATGGTATCAATTTATCCTCATTAACATAATATTTGAATATCGATATCTGTAAGTCACCAGTCTATCGAGATATTTATATTTAAAATACAACGAAAAATTGCAACTGCATTTTTCTTATTAAAAAAAATATTTCAATTTTCGTTAATCTCCCAAAAATCTCTTTTACTTTACATTTCTTAAAGTATTTCAATGTAATTCCACTATTTTGTACCGTTACTAAATAGATAAACAAAAATTTAGATTGTTACGAGAAGGGTACTATAACCATCCCCCCTCAAAAGAAAAGAATTCATTGTCACTTATTTTGTCCACATCCTACAGAATACGTTCCACACGTGCCAGCCTCAGCATAATTCGGAATTGAATGAAAACTAGCGTGTGAGTTGTGATTCCTTTTTTAGCAGACATGTTGACTCAACTTTGTGTTCAAGTGGTAGTAATTTTACTATCAGTCTCATCGACAGTATTAACAGATAATAGTGTGACATTTTCGGAATCATTTTCCGTGTCGAGTAGCATTTCATCATCAGTTAGAGGCGTATCGACTAGTATATCCAGAGAATCATCAAACCATGAAAAATCATCTCAAGCAACATCGATGCTAGATTCTTCTAAAGTTCCGCTAAGTTCTTCAACTGAAAGTAAAGATTCAATTTCAACAACAGCCGAAATTCAAGATAGAGCGGTGAGCCAACCGACTATTGTGCAAGAAACCACTAAATTTTTTGATAGCAAAGAACATCAAAGTACGACTGAACTATTACAAGAATCAGGGAGCCATGTTTCTTCCATTTCTGGTCAGTTCGTAAAGCATGCCGCTACCCTAGATACAGATGTTAGTAACAAGACTATGGCTTTGTCATCAGCAACTGTAAGCGGCGCAACATCACCAATTTCTGAAGTGAGCAGGATAGATGCTACAACCATTACTAATATGGAAAGCACACCTATGGCGAATCATGTACAAAGCACAGTCAAGCTGTCAACCGATGTAAATAGTATAACTACACCAACTGCAGATAAGCACACCAAAACACCATCACCTATGGATATAAATACCACAAAACCACCACAAATTTCAGAAACAATTGGAATTCCAAAAGATTTTACAAATATAAATAATATACCAAACCTGACTACAGAATCAGTTAATGACATATCAACCCTATTAACTTCTGAGAAAGGTACCACATCAGAAATTACAAAAGTGAAAAGCACAGTTACGATTAGATCTGAAATGAAAAGCACTAATAAAGCATCTTTTCTAAACACTGATACGAATAGCATTACTAAATCATTGACGCATACACAAAATACAGGGGTGACAAACACGGATTATTCTATGACAGATGGAACTAATGATAAAAGAGCAACAATAAAACATTTTCATAGTACGCATACAACAAACGCTAATGTTGACAACAACTCAGTGTCTACAACAGGCATGGAAAGTTTAACTACGCCAGCTAAAGACAACATCGATTCATTTAGTCACACTTCATCGATATCAACAACTTCAGACTTCGAGGGTACAACTACATCAAAATCAAATCAAAGCATCATAACTTCGCTTAATACTGGAGTGAACAAAAACACAGTACCTATGGGGAACGCAAATATTAAAACAGTAACAACAAAAACAGCAACAATTACGGATGATGATGGAACAACTTCACACAACACAGATATAATTAGTACTTCATCAACAACAAAAGCAACGAATTCTGAAGTAAATGGTTCAACCACGCAAATTACAAACTTTCATCCTCTTACAACTATGAAAGCCACATCTGAACCAGATACATATGTAAATGGTTCAAGACCTATCTCAGAGTTTAACAATTCAACCACACAAAGTCCAAATGTAAATAGTAAATATAAACCAATTACAAATGCAGGAATGACTGATGTACTAAGCATTACTACCCAATATACACCAAACACAAGTGGCGAAACCACAGGCAAAAATGGTACAACATCATCAATAACAGATAAAAATATATCAATCCCAAACACGCATCGAACAACAATGACTGCAACTACATCAAATACAGATCAAAATGGAGCAACGCCAATTACTAATTACGAAAACACAACTTTACAATTAACAGATATAAGTTACACAACTACAAATGTAACAGGTATACACAACACACCATTTCCAGTTAATGCGTTCAATGGTACCGATATACATAGTACAGACGTAAACGGAACAACAACACAAGCTGTAGATGTAGATAGTACGACTGAACCAAGGTCAATTGAAAATAGGCCAGCTACATCAATGGCAAATATAGATAACACAACTCAAGCAACAATAAATGAAAAAAGAACATCAGTGACAGCTGTGAATTTCACAACTCAACTAACTTCAAATTTAAAAAGTACCAATGAACCAAAATCAAATGTAGTTGATACAACTGAACCATTTACACCTGAAAATAGCACAACTGCATCAGTACCTGATGTAAATAATGCAACTAAACCAACAACAAATAAAAATAGAACATCGGTGACAGCTGTGAATTTTACAACACAAGCAACTTCAAATTCAAAAAGTGCGAATGAATCAACTTCAAATGTAGTTAATACAACTAAACCATTGACACCTAAAAGTAGTACAACTACATCAGCAACAGATGTAAATAATACAACTGACCCTACAACATCGTCACATATCACAAAATTTGAAAATAACACTACAGAAAATTCAACTTCAGGAAATACAAACGAGAAGAGCATAACTAAAATATTCGTTGAAAATTCAACTACACCAATGACTGAAGCCATTCATACAACTTTGCCAAGCTCAGATTTGAATAAAACAAATACTGAAATTCACAACATGACAAACGCAGCTAATAAAGCTACTGATGTCCTAAGTGAAGTGACAACAATTTCTGACCTTAATAGCACAAGTTCACACGAAGCAAATGTGAAAACTACATCCACTCCAAATACGGATTTGAATAGCACACTTTCGTCAATAACTGATGTGAATATGACAAATATATCAAATACCTTTATAAAAAGCCTAACAACAACAACAAGCGCAAATGTACAAACGTCTACAAATACAACATCAAATACAGATACAGCAAACACAACTCAATCTGTTGCAAATGTGAATAGCTCAGGTACAACAATTACAGAAACTTTACCAGTCACGAGTTCCCACAACACAAATGCAACCATAATAGATACGAATAGCACAAAGGTACAAATTACCGATGTTCAAAGTACACATGTGAACAGTGCCACCACGCCAAACACTGGTATAAACAACATCACTACATCAAACACAGACAATAACAACACCATCACGTCAAATACAGATATGAATAGCACCAGCACACCAAACACCAATGTAAACAATACCATGGCATCAAACTCAATTGTAAACATTGCCACAATAAGTAACACAAATGTGAACAACACCAGCACACCAAATACAGACACAGATCTGATAATCACAGCTACACACAGTTCAAACACAATTGCGCCAATGACAAGTGAACACGACATGACCACAACAATAAGGTCATCTGTGAAACCAGCAGAACAGACTGAGATCAGTTCCATCACAACAAGCCTTCTCAGCGTTACCACCGCATCAGGTACGGAGAAGACTGATTCTAATCTATCAATTGATATGACAGCACCGACAAAAGCTGCAAATCAAAGTCATCTTTCGGTTGAGACCACGAGTTTTGGAAATGATTCCACGCCTGCAATACCTCTGACTTCCAAACCAACAACTAACCATGTGAGAACGAATGAGAGCAAATTTATGGCAACAACAGGCTTAATAGAAACTTCAGAGTATCACTCTATTACGACTAAGGATAATGAACTAACGACTCAACAAATAAGCACAATTAAAGTGGAACCAGAGTTAACCGTATCAACAGACTCAGTCTCGACTAAAGATAATGTTGAAGGTTTGATTTCGTCTCCAAAACTAACGGCACATCAAATTCAGTATACAAAGGAAGAAATAGAATCAACAACGCTATTTACTACTGATAACCCCGAAGAAACTGTATCAAGTTCAGATACAACTGGTCTGCTTGATTTAATATCTCCCTCCGACTCTGTAACAGATACTTTGACCGATGCCGTATCTCAAATGGTAACTCCAAAATCAACGACCGGAACCCTCTATAGCCATTCTTCTGTACCAACTATTACAAAAATTCCTACACAAAGCGTATCATATGGTAAGTAAAAGATATGAAATCGATTTTTAAAGCAGTCAGTCCTTTTGAAACATTTTTCATTCGTTATAAATATTTGAAAAGAAGATAAAGAACTTTTCACTTTAATTGTATGTCGTACCATAAAATTACACATCTTTATTTCAGAAAAAGTTGTCGAGATCCAATTTCCATTAAAGTTGAATGGGACGTTTTCCAGCATAAGCGACAACTCAACTTTTATATCTGAAGTTACGTCAGAGGTAGTAATCTTTTGAACTCTTCAACTTTGTATAATCTCATGATACATGTAATTTCATCAATGGGCCACTGCTTCGTACAAATTTATCTGTTCTTAAATGATGTTATTGAATTTGAAGACGTAAAACATATTTACTACTTGGTGAGTGTCACTGCTGGTGGACCAGGAGTCCCCAAAGGCACATATGAGTTAAAGAAGTTAAACATGTAGCCAAGTTCAATCAACTTTCTTCGACGTATTCGAAAATTTCTGTTATCACAATTTCTTGAAATTTCTAAAACGTGGGTCCTGTAGCATCATATCCCAACCATCATGCTTCGTCTTTCGGTACATTTTTGACATAATAAAATTCACACTTTGTGGCTATTTTACATTGTTTAGATTTATGATAACTTATGATAACTGACGAGGGTTAAGTTCCCACCTCGTGCATGTCTGGTCCATGCTTCAGATTTATTTGTTCGTAAATGATGCTATTGAATTCGAAGACGTTTTACATTCGTATCGTCTGTGTCGAGATTTGTTTTGAAGCAGGGAATGCTTACTCTCCCGTGATCCTCACCGGGATCGTTCAAAGTTCTCCATTAGATTAAGGATTCGAAGAAAAGCAGGACATTAAACGACATTCCAGTGATTTTGAATGAACAAATGTATCATTCTAATGGAAGTGATGTGAAATATACGACTTAAAAGAATTGGGTATTTGTGGGGCACTGCATAAATCAGAGATAGATATGATATTTAAACTCTGAAGCAATGATTGAAATAATTATTGAAACTATCAGTTGAACGGTCAACTGAATAATTTACTTTCCTTAACTGACCTGAAGTCAACTGTCTTTCGTTTTGAAAATTCAATATGACAAAATGGAAACGCATTTTTCCTTTAGTATGTTTTGAAACATCAGTAAAAGCACAGACGTAGGTTTGAACTACTTTCATAAATGTCAGGGTGGATCTAGAAATTTTTCCACAGGAAAGGAGGATGAGGGGTTCAACCTATGATTGCTAAAAAACCGGGACAATCATGACAATTTTCTTTGGGAGGAGGGTGGATGGATGGCGGTCCTTAACCCTGTACCGCCCTCCTGATCTTCACTTGGATGTACCTGTATGCATAGGATCAGATAAAAACGGAGCCAGATATAACAGAGATTTCAATTGAATAATTTTGTACTGACTGATACTCTTGAATAGTTTTGACAGAACAAAAAAAAGTGAAATAATAATAGCTGAAATTCCCACTGATGTGCGGTTTAGATCATTTGACGTGAATATTGTACAGGAAAATCCTTATTTGAAGGGATCATTGTGCAGAGGAATCCACCTCCTAAATTTCGCTTCTTTGATGTTTTGTTTTTCATTCATTATTTAATGTTGTTTCAGATGAACATTTCTATCAATGTCATTAAAATTTCTTTTCTTTCGCAGATACTGAGAGTTGTATTTAAGAAATACAAGAGTGAAGTTATAATAACTATTGATAATATACGGTACGTGAAACATATTCATTGTTTGAAAGTACAACGGATAGTGTCCGTAAAAGAATAGAATCAAGTACTCTAAAAAAAACAATACATTAACTTTAAAAACAGAAAAGATAAATTTAGAGTCTATCATCATTGTAATAAACAGGGATTTCAGATAAATATGAAGGTACTCTGTAAATCAAGGGATCTCCAGCAAGACCGCATTGCACTGTCCTCAGCGGAACACACCAGCAGGAGTGCATTAAGCAATGGACGTTCGACATCTTCAACTTCAACGCACAACAGTGAAAACGAGACACTCACCAACATTCACATCAAATCGAATAGCAATGAGATAAAAAAGACGGCAACATCAACAGCACTTTCTATATAGACATAACCTCAGACAGTGCAGTGCCTATAAGTTATATATTGTTTTCATTTTCGTGCATGAACATCGACGGCAGGTGCGCCTAGCCAACAGGGGATGCTTTCCCTCCGGGCACCTGGTCCCACCTCTAGCTTGCTAGGGGTCCGTCAATGATCAGTTTGGTGCTGTATTGTGATTGCTGTTGAGATTATCGTCAGGATCTTCTTAAACAGATTTGTGCACACTTATGCCATTTGTCGTGTGGAGCTCGTAAAAAAGTTCCCGAGAGGGGTTTGATAGTGTTTTGAATATTTTCCCTGTCATGATCGCCATAGCATTTTCTATATAGACATAACCTCAGACAGTGCAGTGCATGTATGTTATATATTGTTTTCATTTTCGTGCATGAACATCGACGGCGGGTGCGGATAGCCAACAAGGGATGCTTTCCTCCCGAGCACCTGGTCCCAACTCTAGCTTGCTAGGGGTCCGTCGATGCTCAATTTGGTGCTCTATTGCGAGTACTGTTCAGATGATCGTCAGGATCTTCTTTAACTCATAATATAGCACCAAATTGATCATCGACGGACCCCTAGCAAGCTAGAGATGAGACTAGGTGCCCGAAGGAGTAATCGTCCCTTGCTTGACTAGCCGCACCCGTCGTCGATTTTCGAAATTGAAAACAATATCTACAAAACATGCACTGTCTGAGGTTATGTCTATATAGAAAGTGCTATGGCGACTATGTCCAGGAAAATCATTTAGACACTTACTGCCAAAACCCCTCACGGTCAACTTTTTAAGAGCTCCACTCGGCAAAGGGCATTCATAAGTGTGACACAAATGAAATTGTCGAAGCAGTCTGTCAAAAAAAGGAGGGAATCTCCAACAACACTCGATTGCAGCACCCACAGCATAGCAACCTCCCCCAAAAAGAACACTTGATGCAAAAACATAGTGCAAAAACTCGCAGAAAGAGACACGAAAGGAACAAGTTTAAAAATTACACCAAATAAAACCATAGAAACACGACACACAAAAGATCACGCATAAATCTATTGAGAATATTAATGACAGATGTTTATCCTATCTCATTCTAGGAAAGGCAGTATCCTATTTGACGTTAAGGCTGAGATAAGCCCGTCAATCTTGAGGTCACGGAACCATACCATGAGAGAAGTGTCAAACGATCTACAAGTTTTCTTCAGAAATGGGAGTGAACTGTTACGTTTTAACTCATCCTATGGATATCTGGTACAGAACCCTGCTACTACTAAGGCTTTGAAAAGATATGAAGGTATTATATCATGGTCTAGATTTTCAGTGTGATTCATGTTTTCCCATATGACTTTTTCGAAACGTAAAGCTTAAAATTACACCATAGCATTGACGGCTCTTTGATATAAACGTACAACCCATTTCGGTATCATTTTACCTTAATGTTCACAGATTTAACAGAATGTGACCTTCCTGGTGTAAAATGCTCCCCTGGTTATATATGCTCCAGCAAATCCAACGGATACCAAGGCTTTTGTGTAGCTAAATGTGAATTTCAACCCAACTTCTGTGGTGAACATGGACATTGTTTCTACGATGAAATTCTCGATACTCTCGGATGCAGGTAAATGATATACACAAATGTATTATATAGATGATACTTGATTAAAAGTTTTTATTTGTGGGATAAGTGTCTCTATTTGTGTTTTGTTACGGGTAAGTAAAACAAAGGAGGGGATCTCCAACAACACCAGGTTGCAGCACCAACAGCAAAACCCCAAAACACCCAAAACACATAGCAGACAAGCACAGAAAGAGACAAATAAGGGACAAGGAACGTCAACGCACAACACAGAAACATCAAACACAAAGGACTACACATAAAACACACCAAGTGCATTTATCGTACAGATTCATGCGATGAATGCACTTGGTGTGTGTTGTTTACTAAGTCTATACATTTGCACCACAATTGTCAGTTTCATTCTTGTTTTCTGAAACCGCGTTTGATGAAGGTAAAAAGTTAGGTCACCGTGGATTCAATTTGCATGTTAGAACAGCCGACGTGGCATGTTCCTGTAGCGCTTATGACGTCTTGAGCGTTTAAATGCAAAATATTACATGTTCCTTTCAGTACTGTGGTGTCACCTCAGGCAATAACATTGGTTGTGCAAATTCCGGTGTTAGAATTTAGACAGTGCCAATCAAATGACAACTCATGCAATCATGAGTTGACTACGCAGCTAAAAGATTTTACTTAAGGACATATACTGTTTATTCAGTTCTAGGATAGATATCCTTTAGATTTGAATAAGTTTCATCTTATTGTATGTAAAAGTGATAAGTAGTGATGCTTAAGGTGGTTACCATAGGGAAAATTGAAGTTCTGAGTACTTCCCAAATTGACTGATGCAGACATGTTCCATTGCCAACTATTGTAAATTTAAAATATTTTTCATTAACTTTTTAATGGTTGTATGATTTTCCTTCTTATTTGGAATACAATGAAAATGATACAATGGTAGACTGGGAGCTTGGGAACATATGGACACTGTAAAAGATGTCAAACCTATATGATTCACTTTTTAAAACATATTTTGTTTTGCAGTATACATCGTTGTCTTAAAATAAATTACTGTGTATGATATGATGAATGAGTTATAAAAGATCCTGATAATCTCAACAGTACTCACAATAGAGCACAACATTAAGCGTCGACGGACCCCTAGCAAGCTAGAGGTGGGACCAGGTGCCCGGGAAGAGTAAGCATCCCCTGTTGGCTATCCGCACCTGCCGTCGACGTTTAAGCACCAAAATGAAAACAATAGGTAAAATTCATGCACTGTCTGACGTTATGTCTATATAGAAGGTGCTATGGCGTTTTATGATATTCACAGAAATACGTACATCGAGACAATCACTGACTTCGATAAGTCTTTATGGAACTGTTGCAACGGGTGATGGATGCGAACAGGAGATGCTGGCTCTCCCCGGGCACCTAGTCTCACTTTGGAACATTGTTACATGTACACAGCCATTTGTGCCTCACATGAAATTCATATGAAATGAGCATCATGTAAATTTCACGTGAAAGTTCATGTAAAATTCATACAAATTTCACATAAAATCGATGTGAAAAATATTTCACATGAATTTCACACAGATTTCCTTCACATGGATTTTACATGAATTTTTCTAAGTGACCTTCACTGGAAACTGAATTCACATAACATCCATGTAAAAATCTTCACATGAATTTCATGTGAAAAATTTCATGTAAATTTCATGTTCGTGCTCGTTTCACATAAATTTTATGTGAACTTTCATGTAAAATTCATGTAAATTTCACATGAATTTCATATGAGGCACAATTGGCTGTGTAATCCGGGGTTCGCAGCTGTTCCAATAGAAATTCTAATGATCTTGCCTTGTTTTCTAGACTCTGAAACTGAATAACTCATGGGTACTTCTTCAATGTTTATCTCATTGTTGTTTTCATTATGGTTGCTTTATGTTTATTGCAGATGTGACAATTCTACCTTTACATTGTACTACGGGCCTCGATGTGAGGAGCAAACCGGAAGATTGGAGTACGTCATAGCACTTCCGCTTGGCATCACATGTTTTCTCGTCTTGGTTGCGATACTTGTTTGTTGCTGTCGAAAACGAGGCTTTAATGGTGGATATAAAAGAGCAAGGTTAGCTTTAAAAAAAGAAAAAAAAATCATCAATATTACAAACTTGTTTTCAATTGAAGTTTTACATATCATCAGCGGTGTTTATTCTTCTAACTTGTAAGTCCTTTTAGTGTAGCTTTGTTTTTGTTTTTAGTCGACAATTTCAACCAAATAAAGCGAATGAATCAAATTTTCATACGATAGAGACTTAAAAATGAATATCGAAAGTAGTGATAGAGAATTACCATTTCGCGTTGTATTTCGCACTTGCAATATTTTAGCTTACTTGAAAGGACAACAACAATTATGATAATGCTCCCATTTTAACATTATTTTTCCATTTCTTTGTTTATAAAGATCAACATTTCAAGCACATGATTGGATTCATCTGAATCCTGTTTTAGACTTAGAGCCGTATTCTGTTGTTCTGTTTTAAATAGGAGATTAATGTCATACGTAATGCTTTACAGTGATTGTTTTTACTAGCAAAGAGGGGCCAAATTTCGGCCCTTTCCCAATGTCAAATTCCGACTATTTTCCCATAAAAGTTAAAAGTACCTAATTCCCAAAAATATAGGGTACAATTTGATTCAACATGAAATAATTTTACATGAAATATCTTCGCTTCTAGAAGCGGCCATGATCAAAGGCCAGAAAAAAAGAAAATAAGGGACAAATATGCAGTTTTTTTTTGTATTTTGATAATAAACTGTTCAAAATATACCGAATTATCTTGATTTTGTTGCTGATTTTTCTGAGACTGAAAGGCACAAACACCTCTGAAAATAGTAAAATATTACTGTTTTAACAAGATATATATCTATATATATCTATGCCTTGAGCATCGAAAAGAACGGGTTGTTTTTCATCTTAACCGGGCTTTTATTTTTAGGGAGATCCATGACATTCGTTATTCAAAATTGAAATTCGGCATGCACGGAATTGATCTTAACCAAAGATCCCAGGCTTTTACTTTGATGAGTTAAAGAAGATCCTGACGATAATCTCAACAACACTCACAATAGAGCAAGAAATCAAACATCGACGGACCCCTAGCAAGCTAGAGGTCAGACCAGGTGCCCGGGAGGAGTAAGCATCCCCTGTTGGCTAGCCGCACCCGCCGTCGATGTTAATGAAGCATGGAAATGATCCATCTCATTCACTATTTGAATGGAACGTTTTTACTTTCAGCTACGCACGTGAAATGTTTGATGACTACAATGACCATAGCGGGGAGGTACGCTTGAAGGATCTAAGTTTTAGATGGTCAGAAAAAGTGGCCGGTGAACATTATTACAGATATATGCAGACCCCTGGGCATACAAATCAGGTTGTTCTTATCCCTCTGATGATCATTAATTCAATATTCCAATCTATATTACTTGCATAATTTGCATGGCTGGTCATTTAGCCTCAAAGGATATTGTTCTTTTTTTATCAAAATTAAAGGTTGACTTTGTGTTAATGCTTTTGGACATTCATAAGTTGAATTTCCTTTAGTCAATAATTCGGCAGCGATTATCACAGAATATACCGGGATATATGCTTAGTTGTCATACTCATCTACCGTATAACCAGATATTTTCGCGAGATACTAATTTTCGCTATATTCGCGAGTGATTTGGAATCGCGAAATTTAATTCCGAAAAAACGTCATTGATAAGGTATATCATAAATCTATTTAAAAGTACAATTTGTTCTTCTTGTACATGCAATTCTTCACTTTCCTCTGAATAAACGTTAAGAGAAGTAAATTGAGTGTATTATCACATAACACAAACTAAAATTTTAATAATGAAAGTTTCAAAACAGTGGCATTATGTGTTCATATTTGTTTTTAACTTGTGAATCGCGAAAAATTGTACTCGTGAAAATAAAGACACCCTATTTTACCATGAACTCGCTAAATTTGATACTTGCGAAAACTTCTAGTTATACGGTATTTGTCGCTTCTACCCCTGCATTTCTTTCATCTATAAGACTACCAAATGACCAGCAATTTTCGCAAGATACTAATTTAAGCTATATTTGCGATTGATTTCTTATCGTGAAAAATTATTCTCGCGAAAAATTTTGCTTGATAAGGTATATCATAAAATGTAATATCCGTTACATTTGTCCATATTTCCTAATTAAACTTAATGAGGAGTGAATTTAGTGTATTCTTATGATAGAACTAATAATACGTAAGTGTTCCAATTCTATACCTTCATGGAGAAAATGTCAAACCAGACACGTGTTTCTAATACTTAATTCTCATGAGAGATGCTTACAGCGGAGCCACCAAAATTCCTTTCAGGAGCGCCCTCTTTTATTTTTTGAATGCAGATTTGTACATTTACTTTACAGAGAGTGCGCGGCTCCCAATTTCTGTAGGGTTGATTCAGTAGCATATCCAAATAAAATCTATGTTCAAAATAGTATTGGAGTGATGGTGCTAAGATGTTAACCACCTTTAATTTCGATGACAGGCTTTGAATGGAATGACAAGTTTCCGAATTAGCAAAATAATATATATGATGTCAAATCGATAAAGGGCCAAAACGAAGCTTCTCTCAGGCGACAGAGCTGGAAAGAAGTAATTAATACACTTCTAAACATCAAGTCACGGGGAACGATTTTAACTGCTCCACACTGTAACAAGAAATAAGTGTATATAATAATAATGTGGAAGTGTTACAACTCTATACCTTCATGAAGAAAACTTCAAAACATTTTTTTCTGCACCAGACACGTGTTTCGAAGACTCAAACTTCAATACTAAAAGAAACAAGACAGTAACATCATACGAACATATTTGTTTGTAATTAAGGAATCGCGAAAAAGTGTACTCGCGAAAACAAAGACACCATATTTTACAATAAAATCGTTAAAATACTCGCGAAAAATTCTAGTTATACGGTATTATACATAACAATAATTGTGCGATCTTTGAGAGCACTAGGAGTCGGACAAATGGGAAGGCTTTGCGCATGTAATCCGGATACCTTCATTTGCCTCTAACTTGACATATAGTCGCCCTAAGACGGCGACTGTTGCCCTTAGTCTCGTTGGTTTTTGTGCAGTATTTAATGTTTTAAAGTCGACCTTGATAATTTGCCTTTCTTGTTCCTTTGGTATCTCTTGTTGTTTTTATCCATTAAACGTTTTCGTATTCACAAGTTTAAGTGTTTTGATGAAGTTGCTGTAATCGAACCATGTTTGGTATCCACTTTTTGCTGGTTCAAATGTTTGATTATTGTATACATATGTATTGCTCTGCTGGAAGCATCACTGATGAGAATCTAGTATTCGAAACACGTTTCTGATGCAGGAAAGATTTGTTTTGAATTTTCTTCATGAAGGTATAGAGTTGGAATACTTCCGTATTATTGTATACAGTTCTAAATTCGCCCGTCTGATTTTAGCCTCGTCGAGATATGAAAATGATTTACTCAATCACTTATCATTTGTATATGATTTCTAAATTAGCCAAGTCTTACATTCGGTCTCTGTTCAGAGGGTGAAAGGGGGCGAAACTAAAACTTTGATGCTCGAAGCTTATAAAGATAAAGAAAAAGTATGGAACATCTTTCGTACAAAACTAACATAAATTATGCACCAGAACCGACTCGTTGAGATAAAAACGAGATTTTCAACCGTTCCTATGGAAATTCTAATGATGTTACCTTGCCTTCTCGACTTTGAGACTGAATAACTGATAGGTACTTCTTTGATGTTTATACTAATTTACCCAGCCGCTAATCCTTTTTATATAATTGTTAAACGTCTTCAAATTCAATAGCTTTATTTAAGAACAGATAAATTTTCAGCATGGACCAGATATGCACGTTTCGGGTACTGAATCCTCGTCAGTGATCATCAATCTACACAATATCATTTAATTTCCAACGAAGATTCTGATTGGCTGAGAAATTTTGTTGATACATCGATCAACACAATATTTTATGGAAGTCTATGTATAGTTATATTTTTAGAACCTGGGGTTCCCTCAAACACGAATGAACTCGTTGCTGAAAATACAATTTGTTGATGTTTGCTTATCGTTTCAATGGTACAGTTTCTTTTCTACTTACTAAAAATTTAACTGTGCATGTAGAATTTGCTCAAACTGGTCCTTATTCCAAAGATATAGAGAGACGATCGTTCGCTGTTTAAATAATGGCAGCTGTCATAACTTGTTTTGGCAGACGTATCACTGCGAAACCCTTCCGACTTACGAAATATAGTGCGGTGATTGATTATTTTTAGATCCATAAGTAGATGGTAATAAAATGATAAGAAATGAATCTTATATTTTTTTCTATTGATGCAGGTATCACCCGAAAAATTGGACAGAAAACTTTTGCATCAACGCGCTACGCTGGCAAAGAAAATTATTATGTCCCAAAAGTTACCGAAAGACGTAGCAGGATGGATGGTATATGATGCTACAGGACCCACGTTTAAAAATTTCAAGTAATTTTGATGTGCCCTCGGGTACTCCTGGTCCACCAGCAGTGACCTCTTCAAATTCAATAGCATCATTTAAGAACAAATAAATTTTCAGCATGGACCAGAAATGCACGTTTCGGGTACTTTACCCTCGTCAGTGATCCTCAATCTAAACAATGTAATTCAATTAACCCAGTCTTACATTCGACCCAAGGTAAGAAGGTGAAAAGGGAGAAACTAAAACGGGGGCGAAAGTTTCCCTTTAGTTCCTCCTTCAGTCCTGTTGTGTTATTGGTGCATATCTTATATAAGTTCTGTACGAAAGATTTTCAAATTTCCTACCTTTGCTTAATCTTTATAAGCTTCGTGCATCAAACTACTTATAGTCTGTCGAAAATTTTGTTTAGCACGTCATATGAAGATGGTTGATTATACATTAGATGAAAGTCCTTACCATGGAATGTAATTGAAAATTGTAGAAAATTTGCCCTTTATCATGGATATATAACCTATATGTTTTATCTTATTATTTTCAAAGATATGTATTCTTTACGCAAACAACCTTGGATGATATTTGAGACAACAAATATTATTTTGTAGGCATATGAACCATTCGGCAGCCGGAATGCCAAGCGCCTGCCTCCTGCTGAGATATATTTACCAAGAACCCAGGTCCAACAAGGGCAAGGTATTTATCCAGGTAGCCATTTGTCTGAGATCAATGATGACTCAAGGCAGGAGGTAAGTTCTGTTCGGGGGTTGAGTAATCCTTGTAAAGGTGTTTCAATTATCAGCCGGCAAAGTACCAATTTGCAAAAATAAAATAGAAAGTTAACGTTATCTAATCTGTTTTTGTCCATTCGAAAGAAAAATTCTAACAGAAAACGAGTCTACATTTAAAAGGAAGAGTTTGACCACATGAACAAAACCTCCATATACTGCACATATGGTATTATTTTCGCTGGGGAAAAATTTTTCGAAATGTCCATGCAACAGTACGCATGGTGATGAATTTGGCGAAATCGGGAGTATTCCCTTGTATCATTTACACTGGTTGTAATTTTTACGAGGGGTTATTTTCGCAATAATGATATGATCGCAAAAATGCGAAAATTGCCCCCACGCGAAAATGTCCACGTTTACAGTGTTTAATCTACAGTTCGTACGGCTCACTTTAGAAATCGCAAAATCACGATTTCGTCATCATAACCTTGCATAAATTTCAAGTAGAAGATAAATCAGAATTGTTTAGGTAAATCTTATTTTCTTGTAGTGCTTGATATAAACGACAAACATGAATACAGTTTACACTGTAAAGTGACCCCCTCCTCTTTCTAGACGGACAAAACCTCCATATACTCTACACATGATATTATTTTCGCTGGGGGAATATTTCGCGAAATGTCCATTGCAGCAGTACGCATGGGGATTAATTTGGCGAAATCGGGAGTATTCCCTTGTATCATTTACACTGGTTGTAATTTTTACACGGGTTATTTTCGCGATGATTATACAATCGCAAAAATGCGAAAATTGCCCCCACGCGAAAATTTCCACGTTTACAGTGTTTAATTACAGTTCGTACAGCTCACTTTAGAAATCGCAAAATGACGATTTCGTCAACATAATCTTGCAAAAATTTCAAGTAGATAATAAATCAGACGTGTTTAGGTATTTTTTTCTTGCTGTGCTTGATATTTACGACATACATGTTAACGGTTTACACTTCAAAGTGACCCCCCCCCCCCTCCATCTTTCTAGACGACATCTCAAGAGGTCATGAATTACTACCGATATTTATTCTTCAATATAGGCTACTTACTTATGGAATAATACATAAACTTTCACTTCCTTTCTCAATTTCTTAGAATTTCGACTTCAAAAATGGTAAATTTTGCAAATATCGTATATTTTGCCAATTACATTTGTCAACGTCATTTTGGGGATTACTTTGCCTACATAAATTGAACCAAGAATACGTTGTATGACGAATTTATTTGTTTCTATGTGTGAATATACATCTTAAAAGCTATTTCCCGTTTTGGCAAGAGGAAATTAAAAATTTATATTGCATATGGCGCTAGAAAAATTCACTTTGGCTTTATTCAAATTGTTTGATATTAAGGTAGAGCATCCCTCCTCAGGCCTCAGATGCTCATATTTCCTAAATAAGTACTTTAACAATATTTTTATGTCCATATATTCAAAGCTTAATATGTTAAACCTGATATACAAACAAAATATAATTCGTGGTTTCGCGATTATACCGAGAACTTAGCCGTTTGAACTTTAATATTGGACCCTATGGGAAAAGTAAGAAAAATCCCTTTTTAGAGGTGATCAAATGTAACTGTAAAAGTTTCTTTTCCCACAATCATATTAGTTTGAAAATCTGAACAATATTCTGAAGAGCAATTCTGACCTGGGGGATACTCTACCTTAAGTACTACTGACAAGGATTCAATATCCGAAACGCTTGTCTAATACAATAACATTGGTACTATAGAACATATATTTCAATATTAACAATTGAACATACTTTCTTACAGTTAATACCGAACAACTTTAATATTTTGATATGTTTTAGATATGTTTTGATTCAGTGCATGCAAAAGGAAAATCTCACCCTATGTTAACGAATTGAATTAATTAAGAATTATATTATTTGTATTGAAAAATGTGAAAAATCTTCGATGATCATGATATTTATGCGAAATTTGTTTCTGAAAGCGAGGATGAGTTTTCTAGTTATCTCAAGATATAGATATTTCTCTTTCTAAGAATAATAAGAAATTAAATAGGCAAGGATACTTTGCATAGCTTCCCCATCTTGTATCCTTGCGTGGGAGTTAAAGTATACCATCACTAAAAGACATAACTGAAAAAAAAAATCACTAAGAGGATTAAAATTATGCAGATCAGTGGACTTCAGTTGCATTTGTTGAACATATGCTAAGAGTGAAACAATGATTGCTACATGAAATGATTATTTCAAATAAATGAAAAATTCAAAACAAATTATATATATCATATTCGATTTGCTTTCAGTACTTGACGGAACGGTCCAGTATCCGCGGACAGCCAGTCTATCACACCGTCGATGACGGTGGTTCCACATCCTTCCTCTACAGATATGAACAGGTATATCAGAGAAACAAAGAAACACATTAAAGACTCTCAACTCCTTTAAACATTACTCTGTTTTTCTTCACAGTTCCAAAAATTCTTATGACCATTCTTTTGCAATCTCTTTGTAGTTTTATCAGCTCGTTTTTCTTCTGCCTTCGTTTATTAACACATCTTTAACTATCTTCCTTTTCACTGTGAGATCATTACTTTCAACCTTAGTTATCCAAATGTTCTCTCTCTCTCTCTCTCTCTCTCTCTCTCTCTCTCTCTCATGTCAACATCTATCTACAAAGCCAACCCTATTCCTTTCTCTGTCTACCCTTGCTTATATTGCTGACTTGAAAAAATCTCTGATTAAACGTAAATCATACTCCCTTAGTACGAAATGATAAATAGCCTAAATTACCCGTATGTTATGTAACCAGAAAGTCTTTAATTTTAAGAACAACATGCATTATGGATCCTTTAATCTTTTAATTTGATTTAAATATAGATACTGCTCAAATCTGAAGAAAGAAAAGTTGTCTCTTAAGGAGTTATTGAACACTTGGACGCCAAATTCAATTTTTCTAAAACTTTCTGAAATTATATATTTCTTGTCTTGTTTGACTATACAAACTTACATTTGATTCTATCCACAGGAAAATTTTCTACGCATTAATATGCATTAATCGACGATTTCGTGAATTTCATGATGACGTCATAATATTGAAAGAGTCATTCAAGTTCTTGTAAAGCAATCGAAAATTAATTTTGATTCATCTTCAAAAATATCCATAAATACATTGCACTTACATATAGAAAAGACAAAATGAATTGTGTTTTTTAAACACAGACAGGATCCTTGAATGAGAGATGACACTGTCGCTAAAAAATGCAATTTCGACCCAATTTACTGTAGTTGCTAGTTAATCATTAGGAATCCTGTGGGTGAATCTTTGACAAAAACTATTAAAATAATCAAGAATGTCCAGAGATGATTTCATGATTGAATGGGAAAAATTGAATTTAGGATTAAAATATTACAAGGCTTTATATTTCCAATTTTTTCTTCCAAAATCGTCCATTTTCAATGAAGTAACATCCGCTTTCATGTAACGTAAAGGAGAAGGTCCACTAACCGTGATTTACAGCCCTGTATTTAGTGACTTTTTAAAAAGATATAATTTTGAATCATTTTGATGTAAATCTACCTATCAACATCGGTATTTGTCAACGGTAAAAAGTATGGGAACCTGTGCGTTCCATGACGTCATTTATGACGTCAGAAACTGGTGACGGTACGGTAATATCCGTATTTTTCGTTAATTTTCATACATTCTTTGCAGTTTTTCGCTAACAACACAGACGGGTACGTTCCTAATTTTTATTTTAGATTAACAATTTTGACATATTCTCAATATAAACGAAATTTCATCTACGTACCTACTTGTGCTCTATATGAAAACCTTTAAAATGTTACGATATTTAGGGGATAAACGTACTGTGTTTTCTGGTTCCGACAGGTATATGTTATACCGTCGGGGCTTGATCGATTTCTTTAAAGAGAAGAATAGTTTTTGATTCAAAATATTGAATGTATTTGAAAAAATGAAAACTGAAAAAGCATATTTCCCTTCCACTTTAAGTCCAAAAAATGTTGGCCTCTCGGTTTTTAAACACGCCGTTTACGCTTTTCTTTCCCTCTGATTTTTATTAACGAGCATGGAACTAGAAATGAATATTTTCGTAAATGCATAATTTTGTGGATGGGGTTGGGGGGAGCAAAACTGTTACGAGTAAAGCATAACAGGTCAGTCTATATACTAGCAAGTATTGTTTAAGAACAGGTATGTTGCTTGTTGTATGTTTGATCCTTAATTTAGTTTAAACATGTTTTATTTTCGAAAACATGAAAGTGGGTTTGGGCAAAAAATATACCAACATTATAGACACCCTCTCCCTCAGTACGTGAACTTGAACTTTAAAGTGACCTTGACCTTCATTGGATGCCGAGTTTCATCATGCTATACAATGATAAATCCTGCAAAATTTAAAAGATGCCTTATGTGTATCAAGTTAATTTGTTCTAGCGAAATACATGAATATGAAAGTATGACCTACAGACAGACGGACGCCGTGCAAAGTGATCTCTTTATTTCGCTCTTGCGTTTCAGGCGACATGAAAAGAAAAGGTCGATGAATAATGCTTGACCATGACACAATAATGTTACATTGCTGATTTTTTTCAGCACATAATTTTATAAGCTTCTTTAATTTGATTTTTTTTTTTCGATGATTTCACAGGTTTGTAAGGAAAACAAATGAAAATAAACGAATCATGGGATTAATCTTCCTTGTCCAAAGTCGAACGCTGGGTGGAAAGAGGGTTTTCTCGCTCGACTCGGAGTTACTAGTTTTATTTCATATCTTTTCATCTTTTATTTATTCATTTATTATTTATTTATTTATTTTTTGTTTGTGTTTTCGTTTGTTTGTTTTTGTTTTTGTTTTTGTTTTGTTTCAAGCTCCTATTAAACTTATTTCCTGTTTGCTTTCGTAGAGAATATATCCATGTAGACATGAAATTCAGAATTTAATATTGAGAAGTGAGGACAGTTAAAGGTCATAATAAATGAAGGATATATACATGTACTTTCCGATCGCAGAGTAACTTACTTCGGTAACCGACAACAAAAAGACGAAATTCAAACTAAATATGCTTGTCACTGACAAATATTATAATTGTTCATACCGATGCTATAATTTAAAGAAAAACATCCCATGTTATAGATAAAAACAATAAAAAATATATAAATTCTACAGATTTGTGAAGACGGAGATTTCACGGGCGTAGCCAGGCGTACATTTGTACGCAAAAACGTCCACATTTTTTTCGCAAAAAAAAAGAAGGGAGAAGAGATAAATGGACCCCGCCATTCCCCCCAAAATGTGTGGTCTACTTAAAGGACTTAATAAATAACAAAGTCATATCAGTGATACAGCCCAAAAACAATCAATAATGATCGTTTTGAATTTTTTTCTTAATTTTCTCAGGCGTAGAAATTCGCGCTAACAATGTGCGCATGGTCGATTGGGACAGACGTAGGGCTGCTCATAAGCGTGCGTGAATTTAAAAAAGAATACAGCATTAATTTAATGTTCATATCGGCATATCGGATATTTCCTTTATCTTAGATACGTTTCGTGCTCTTGATCCCTTTTAAATGCGGCTCAAATACGCTCAAGAGCCACCAATTTGCTTCACTTTCTCAAAATTTTCTCTGACCGATCCCCTATCCCCCCAACAATGAAAGAGGGAAACTTTCCTCCAAATCGTCCATTACTTGGACTTTACAAGTCATCCTCATAAAAAAGAATGTGTCCCTGGGTCCGCTTCTGTCGTTGGCGACTAGGCGTCGACATCGAAAACACCCTAGCTACATGTATGTCCATTTTGTTTTAAGATGGGTGAATCTGAACAACTTAACGAAAAAGATGTATATAAAATAATTCTTATGTGATGGATCTCTATCCCTCTCACTCAACTTCCTGTGAAGCCCTCTCTGCGAAAAAAAAAATGACGATCACAGTCGCTTACAACTTGCCCTTTCTCCCCTTTTTTTCAAAATTTGGTCACGCGAATGCATAATGAACCTCATCCTCTCCTTTGTCCTAAATTGCATTGTTTTGAATTTTTCAGATAATTATTGCGTTTTTAAATAGTGTAAGAGCAGTCTATACAAAAACATTGATGATGTAAGTTCCCATCCGGGCTCTCAGTCCTTCTGCATTGTGTTTATTCATCCCAATAAAAAGTTGCATGAGTTTCTGGATCCGCTCCTGAATTTGATTTGGACGTGTAACCTGATCCCATTAAAGTCAGAGAAAATTCTAACTTGCTTATTCTGAAACGTATATAATGACCCCCTCCTCATAAGCTGGAAGCTGGCGAAGAGTCACCACCTACTGTGAGAAAAGCCGTCGCCTTCTTTCTATTGAAAAGGCATTAAAAATGTCAAAACCAAGAATTTTCTTTTTCTATGTATCTTCCTTCAGAGTATCCACCTACTTTAAAGTTTAAAATTTATCGAGATCCCTGCCCCTTCCCCTGCAAAAAAAAGGTGCATGTGTCAAACGTGTATATATGTTACCGCTTTTCGTAAGAATATAGAATTCAAAGATGAATAATTTGACGCGACGTCATTTGAGAGCAAAGATACAGTTTCATTGCGATTCAGATGCTTCTGATATCTCTCGGATATCTTTTCCCGATTTATTTAACACTGAAATCCAAATATATTCTTTAAAAACATTATATGTATCAACTTTATCCTCTGAATTAATTTGACTTCAACAATACTTTTAGTGTAGAGTTTTAGGTTAAAATCTGTTGTTGTAAACATCATTTTACGTCATGACGTCATGGTGAAAGAAAGCGCATTTTGACGTTTCACAATGCCAACTTCGCCGGGTCATGAAACGCTCACCTTTTGTCAGATTTTCATAATGCTTACATTTTTAGAAACTAGAAATGTTGTATTATGTATACGTAAATTTTCTTCAAAAACGGCAAAAGGGCCGATTTTGATGGTTAGTGGCCCTTCTCCTTTGCCAACGAGTACACTGTGATGAAGATTTAATTTTCTATTTTATACATGCCAATGCAATACGTTTAGTAATAATGTTTTATTACATTTTGAATGCGAAGGTTTGTGAATCCTTTTTTCCCGATAACGTCGAAATGACGTAGTGGTTTGCTCATGGATAAAACTCCCAAAGTCCTAAATTCCGAAAATCGTCATAATTTCTTATGACGCCGGAAATTATTCAAACTTCATCAGGATACTCAAATGCGTATATCAGTCAGAGTATCTAATGTTTTGAGGGAGTTAAGACTGTACTTTTCCTAGGAAGCGAGAAAACAAATAATGCCGCCGCCATCTTGGTGTTCAAACCCTCCTTAAACCTATTTTTTCCCAACGTTTACCAGACAGACTACTCTGGCGATACAACGTGCAACTCCCTCAGCAAGCAGAGAAACGACATTTTACTGATATTTTATCTTATTTGGTCTCGTTCGTTTATGTATAGTCTTTTGTGTTTGATGTTTCTATGTCGTATGTATCTTTTTCGTCTCTTACTGTGCTCGTCTTTTCTTATCGCGTGTTTTGCTGTTGGTACTTCAACGGGGTCTAGTTGGAGATCCCTTCCTTCTTTTACCAGTAAGTTCTGATGGCACTTATTGCACATTGGTTCTAGTGTAGTCTACTGTATAAAGTATATCGCCTTTTATGTTTGGTGTTCATTTCCCTTTTACGTCTCTTGTTGTGCTTGTCTACTCTGAGTGTGTGTGTGTGTGGGGGGGGGGGGGTTCGGTGTTTTGTTGTAATCGAGTCCAGTTGTAGATCCCCTCCTTTGTTTTATGGGAAACGAAGGAGGAGATCTCCAACAACACTCTGTTGCAGTACCCCCCCCCCAAAAAAACACCCAATGCAAAAACACAGAGCAGACACTTACAGAAAGAGACGACAAAGGTACAAGGAACACCAAATCACATAGAAATAACAAACACAAATGACTTCAAATAAACCATCGAGAGCAATGGGCAATCGGTGCTGAATTAGGACGACCATCTGCCACGTCAGTAGTACATGTACATGTACATGTGTGGTTATGGAAGTTCCCTTATGAATAGAAAATTAATTTCTAATTGCAGGAGGAACATCCTTCTGTGCCATACCAAGTGACCGAGGACAGAACAGCATTTTGAGACACAATTGCAGACTGCAAGACGACAAAACTTTCACCTGTGAATGCATAATTCAGTTGTGAAGTTCAAAAGCTGGCAGGCCTTAAAACATTCAAAATTGTTGGAATACGTTTTCAATTCATGTTGATGTACACTTGTATCACGAGAAATGTACTTGTATGAAAATATGTTTTTGTTTTCAAAAAAGATATTTTTATACGATTTTTTCTGACTCAAGTACCTGTGCGTTTTCATTGGTTATCGAATGTCTCGAGAGGTTAAGGAAGCGTTCGTCCATTTACCTTTTAGAAGGAAGCAGTTTAAAAGTACTTCATGCGGAAGGGTTCTATACCTACATGTAACGTCATGCTTTGAATGGAGAATAAACATATAAATAAAATGTCCATAGCAAATATTATGTTTCTCTTGCATCTCAGTACCGTTTTTACAACTAAGTATTACCATGATTATCAAGTCAGAAAATGTTTCATTATCTTATATTTCAACATGTAAAATTACTGTTATACACAACATGTACTCGTATTTATATCACCTTGCATAACGATTGGTCTAATCATTATCATTGAACATGTCGGATAACTGTCAAAACGAGTGACTGTCGGGCCTTTAAGGATAATTTCAAATAAGAAAAAAATAAGAAAACAACTTGCTCATTGTTAAAGACTATTAGAGAGGTTGAGATTTCCTACTTGTAACTTGTACTTGTACTTGTATTCTGGTCGGCTATTGTGACGTCATCATTTATTGCGTTTGACCTCATTTGCTTTACAAGTTACACGTCGCTAGTGAACGTGTAAAGTGCGAGATACACGTAGGTCTTTCACCCCCTTTATTTTATCAAATAGTATAAAAAGTATGACATTCAATTCATAATGATTTCAAGTTTCTATTTCAATATAGATTTAACCGAACTTAATCATGTTAATGTTCCTCTTGAATTTACACTGTCCAAAAGTCAACTCAAGTTCACTACGAATTTACAAGTACGCGTAGTGGTCTATGAAAAAAAATCTAAACAACAGTTACGTGTAATTCAACTTGTACACTAGACGTACCCGTACAGGTTACACGCAGGAAATCTCAACCTATCTAATACAACACTGCAATTTAGTAGATGTTTACATACGATGTAGTCAGATACAAACGTTTGAGAAAATCCCTCGACGTTTGCCGTTTGTTATGATCCATCGACGGATCAAACAGTATTTTGTCTGCAAACACCGGAAATATACAGGACAAAAGTTGGAGAAATTTAAACATATTTCATTTCAATAGATGAAATGGGATTGGGCACAAGTTACAGAAACATTGTGAAAGCCCTATCCCTACAATTTATGAACAAAGATTTAATATAATATTTAAAGAAAAACATGTACCCAAGTTCAATTAATTTCGGTTGATCGTCTGTCTATTCAACGCATTTGAAAATTTCTTGAAATTTCTAAAACGTGGGTCCTGTACATCATATCCCATCCATCCTGCTACATCTTTCGGTACATTTTAGAACATAATATTTTCACACTTTTGGTCATATTACATTGTTTAGATAGAGGATCACTGACGAGGGTTAAGTACCAGAAACATGCATGTCTGGTCCATGCTGCAAATTTATCTGTTCTTTAATGATGCTATCAAATTTGAAGACGTTTAAAACATATTATTTCTTTTTTTCTTAGTCAAATCAAATCCATTTTTTCTTATGAAATGGCCATTCATTTCAGCCATTAAAAGTATTCCAGCTATACTGCAGAATAAGACCTCCTAGACATAAGCTCTGGACATAAATGTTTTGAATAATGAATCGTTGTCCTTGGTGCCATAGATTGATCACATTATATCAGAATACATTTCGGAAGTTTTATTTTTGATTTCTGATACGAGGTGGGGGATATATCGACAAAATTTGTTTATTTGTTCGTATTAAGGTTATACCTGGGTAATGAGGAAAAGGGTGAACTTATGTCAATTTTTGCACAAAAGCGACCTTTAACATAATAAATATTTTGGCAGTCAGTAAAAGATATAAACCCATTGATATTTTTTATAAAAAAATGCATGATAAGAATAGAGAGATACAATATTTTATCTTTAATCATTCACTGTCGAGAGAACAACAAGGGATTGTCGGGGTTCGAACTCACGACCTTAGAGGTACGAGGAAGAACCCTTACCGACTGAGCAGGCGTGGATATACGTCCAGGACGAGTAATATATTTCTATAGCCCTGTATTTAAAACCTCTTCAGTACGGGAGGCGCCAGTAAAGTATCACATGTGTATGTCTTTAAATTGAGTCATTTTGAATTTCAGCGGCACCGCATTAATTTATTTCAGTTGCGCCACCTAGAACGAATTTCGTTTTTACAATGGGACTCTATGGATATAAATATTCATATAGTGATGTTCTTCATGATGTGATTGTTTTCGTTGTGTACGTATGTTGGTTCCCTCCTGCATGCGTGTGTGTTCCACTGAGATCACTGCAAAGTCTTCATATGAAAGATCTCCTTATCTTTTAAGGTAGCTCGTGCCTCTGATCGTGAGAGCTTTTAAAAATACTCTCCCTATGATCACTTTTATGGAAATTCCCTGCTTATAATCTTTGAACCTTTAATACCAATATTTCAAATAGCCCTAGATTATAGGGAAATCTTTATCATCTATACGTTCGAATGACACCAACTTTGACATTACACCCTATGAAAAATCCAAAAATTCACATTTTATACATTGTAGAAACATTTTGACCAAAATTGTATTTGAAACCTGTTTTATCTTTACCCAATCTGCAATAATATGAAAAGAAAACATGGAGTATTCATGCATGATTCCCCCCGATTTTCGACCAGAAGTACAATCTAATTATAATTATTCAAGGAGGCCAAATAATTTCGTGGCGCCCCTTATATTATTTAAGAGTTTCAGAATTTTTAGTGAGCAGATGCAACTTTTGCGAAGGGGCTATTGAAAGGAGTACTTGAATGATAAATGTGGCCAAAAACATTTGGATAGTCGATGCAAGGGTATTTACACCTATATTGTGATGATGATTTAGAATTAAAATGGATTTTGAAGTCTGTATAGGCATGACGTTGACACGGTTTCTGTGTTTCTGTACTCAATATGTCCAATTTTCGGCATCTTGGCCTCGAGCGAATGGAAACGCAGATAACCGATATCTGTATTTCCACTTGATAAAGGCTAAGAGGCCGAATATTTGCCGAATATTTACTTCTTGTTTTTGATAATATTATATTCATTTTGTTTACTGTGACGTCAAAAGAGATATATGATGTCAGAATGAAAAATTACGTCAAAAGTTATGATGTCGGGTCCTGGAGTGTCTAAAATGCAAGTGTTTTCAAAATGAAAATGTGGTATTATGAAATACTTCTTTGATGTTTATACAAGAAATAAATTCTTTGTACTCTAAAAGAATATGTATGATGACCTTTAATAAAGTGCTTCATAAACATACAATGGTAGTCGGAATGAAAATAAACCATGACATAAAAACCTTAGATTTTAATATCGTACTACGCACATACGTAAGAGGCTCATGACCTTGTATACATTGGGTTTTCTAAAGACTATAGATAAGAATTGCGTCGTATTTATTTGATCGATGAAACAAATAATAGAAGTACATTTCTTCATCTGATATTAAAAAGTAGTTCAATCAATTACTTTTAATACCTCCGCCATGCACTTAAAGTACTAGATGACATTCAGTTTGAAGTAAACTAAATATTGTTTCTCCAAGAGGGAAGGAATGGTAGAACTAAGAACACACGAACTCGACAAGGATACAAATGTTTGGTCCAGTGGTCTTTGTCAAATACAAAAATGACCGGAAAGATGTGCTGAAAATACAATTTTAGTACATATGGGTGTTTGTGTGTTTCGATAAAGAGTTTGCTTTATTCTTTAGTTGGGGGGTTGTGCGCACGTAATCAAGAAATGAATCTCATATTTTTTTTTCTATTGGTGCAGGTATCACCCCAAAAATTGGACAAAAAACTGCATCAATGCGCGCAGTTTTCTGTCCAATTATTCGGGTGATACCTGCATCAACAGAAAAAAATGTAAGATTCATTTCTTATCATTTTATTGTCATCTATTTATTGAAAACAGATTGTTTTCTTGGATCTAAAAACAATCAATCACCGCACTATATTTCGTAAGTCGGAGGGTTTCGCAGTGATACGTCTGCCAAAACAAGTTATGGCAGCCGCCATGATTTAAACAGTGAACGATCGTCTCTCTTTATCTTTGGAATAAGGACCAGTTTGAGCAAATTCTACATGCACTGTTAATGATACCCTTGAAATGATAAGCAAACATAAAAAAATTGTATTTTCAGCAACGAGTTTGCCGTATTACATTGTTTAGACTGAGGATCACTGACGAGGGTTTAGTACCCGAAACGTGCATGTCTGGTCCATGCTGTAAATTTATCAGGTTTTAAATGATGCTACTGAATTTAAAGACGTTTAACATTTGAACTACTTGGTGAGTGTCACTGCTGGTGGACCAAGAGTCCCCGAGGGCACATGTAGCCAAGTTCGATCAACTTCGGTTGATCGTGTGTCTCTTCAACGCATTTGAAATTTTCTGTCACAAAATTTCTTGAAAGTTCTAAAATGTGGGTCCTGTAGCATCATATCCCACTCATTCTGCTACGTCTTTTGGTACATTTTTGGACATAATAATTTTCATACTTTTTGGCCGTATTACATTTTTTAGACTGAGGATCACTGACGAGGGTTTAGTACCCGAAACGTGCATGTCTGGTCCATGCTGTAAATTTATCAGGTTTTAAATTATGCTACTGAATTTAAAGACGTTTAACATTATTCGTGTTTGAGGGAACCCCCGGTTCTAAGAATAATGCTATAAATAGAATTTCCGTGAAAAATCGTGTTGATCGATGTATCAACAAAATTTCTCAGCCAATCAGAATTTTCGTTTCTTAAAAATGACAATGGAAATTAAATGATATCCGGATAACCAAACCATCTGCTAAGTACTAAGTTAAACGTAGCAGATGGCCGTCCTAAGTCGGCACCGATTGACCATGGGTCTCGTTGGTTTATGTGTGGTCATTTGTGTTTGATGTTTAATGTCGTGTTTACTGTTCCTTGTCCCTTTTGTGTCTCTTGCTGTATGTGTCTTCTCTGTGTTTTCACTTGGGGTGTTTTGGTGTCTTGCTGTTGGTGCTGCAAATGAGTACTGTTGGAGATCTCCTCCTTTCGTCCTAGCTAATGTTCATCCCATTGTCATTTCGTCATTCCGGTCTTTACACTTTCAGTTTTCAGTTGATAACTCAAGAACTCTTTCATCTATTCAACAAAATTTAAATAAATATCATAACATACTCATCCAAAAATATATGTGAAATCAAAGAGGGTAAACATCCTCAAAGCTATTTTGGTCATAGCTTTTATTCAATTTCCTACTGAATCGACCCTACAGGATATTTGGTCACGCACACTCTTTGCAAAGCATCTTTCAAATTTAAATTCAATAAAGCAGAACTAGAGGGCGCCACTGAAATACATTTGGCTTTGTCTGAAAATTACTTGGGCATCATTGAGTTCCACTGATGAGGATTTACTATCCGAAACACGTGTCCGGTTCATTGCTTGAAATTTTCTTCCAGATGGTGAAGAGTTGGAACGTTTCCATATTATCTATACTATGAGGGAACAAATGAAGAATATGAAAAAAATATCCAACAAGATAATGCTATGTACATTGGTCACAGCGGAACGCACACTCGTATACATGGTCGAAAGTAACAATGTTGTCTTTGGTTTCTGTAAAATAATAAAATAATGCGACTATTAAGGAGGTCCAGGACAGCCAGACTAAATGAAGATCCTATCATTTCATTTTCCTAAAAATTATAAATGTTAATAATTTAAACACACTTTTTCGACATGCAAAGTTTCATCAATTTTTTATCGTTAGTTTTGAAGCTACGAACGTACATATATACCCATTGAAAGCCCCCAAATGGGCCGTAAATGTGACGTTAAAATTAACACACTACAGTTACGAATCTTCTGTAGAGGCAGAATATTAACAAGTTCTGTATTTTTCATTTAGATATGATGTGGGCAATCGGATATGTATGAAATTATAAACGATTATTAAGACTTTTAAAAGAAATTGTCGAAAGGAGATGAATTTATGTTTATTTTCAGAACACCTTTGAGTTGATAATTTTTAATAATAAAGTCCGTCTATCTGAAACCCTATCATTTAATTTTCGTAAAAACTTGATATAATGTTCTTCATATGTCAAGTGAAAAACCGATAAGTTCCTATTGAAATTTGACCGTCAGTTTTTAAGTTATAGTGATTTTGTTACCCCCTCCCCCTTGTTTTTATGTTACCTAATGCTGTCGTTCTTGCGAAAAACGCGCCAATGTCGCCGTTTCTATTATGACGTCATAATTGATCTAGAGCTTTCCGATGGGTTTCTTTCGGATACTATTCTGGACCCCCTTAAGGAATCGTTGTAATATGTTTTTGGTTGATCGAGGTATCAACACCAAAATTGAGAGAAAACTGTATCGTGCGCGTAGCGCAAGATGCATAAGTTTTCCCTCAATTTTTGGTGTTGATACCTCGATCAACCAAAAAAAAAAAAAAAAAAAAAAAAAAAAAAAAAAAACATTGATTACTTATCATTTCATTTCGTCGCTTTTCAACCTTTATTTGCAGCTTTGAAATCGTGTTGCTAACGACGTTGCTTAATTATGACGTTGCTAAGCGTGTATTTCGTTTTATGTTGACACAGGTATCAACAAAATTTCTCGGCCAATCAGAATCGTCGTTTCTTAATAATAACAATGGAAATTAAATGATTCATGTATCACATACAGTACAAGCATATGCTACCATTAGAAACATAAACATCAATTCCAATCATAAAGACTGCAATAATGTATACAGTACATATATAGCAGTTCAATATTTAGATAAATTTCCTCTCTTTCGGCCCAGAGTATCGCTGATAATACATTACTTGGTTGAAATGCACATATGGTGCACTGAACTACTATGGTAGAATATATATTTCAATATAATAAAAGTTTTCACCATGCATGACTTTTCACGTTTATACAAGGAAGTACAAGTAAGAATTTGATGACGTCATAATCAGTCTAAGTCAGATACCGTCTCAAATGGGAAGAAACTCTGATTTTCGAAAATAGCGAATAACTTCCATCTTAATATATCCACTATTTGGAATTCCTCTCTTTTGGCCTCAAGCATCATTGATGATCATGATGATACATAATTTGTTGAATTGCACATATGGTGTACTACACTATTACGACAGAACATATAATTTCATTGTTATACCCTTGTCAGTATCTCTATATAAAAACCCCATAGGAAAAATGCCTATCAATTCGAATATTTGACCAAGCGGTCAATATTTAAATCAATATTGGTCCTAGGGCAATATTTCAAAAAGTATTGACCGATAAACGGTACATCGTTTGTGACGTCACGTCATTGATGACGCTATTAGCTCTACCTGTTTTTCCGCGCTCTTTCTCTTATAGAAGAAAATGAAAGTAAACATGCCGGGCTAATCGGTTCGTTGCTGCAATATTGATGTAAGGTATAACAATATACAATTATTGACTGGGAATGAGGGCAATATATGATTTGTTGGACCTGAAGATAAAATATTGCCCGAGGCCGAAGGCCGAGGGCTATATTTTGTCTGAAGGTCCAACAAATCATATATTGCCCGAATTTCCAGTCAATACTTGTTTTGTTTAATATATATCTCAATATATCAGACAAAATATAGCCCTCGGCCTTCGGCCTCGGGCAATATTTTATCTTCAGGTCCAACAAATCATATATTGCCCTCATTCTCAGTCAATAATTGTATAATATATACGCACGTCAACCAATGTAATTGACCCTTCCGATTGCGGGAAAAAAAATGCAAAATTTCGTGACGTCACAATGCTTTGCATATTGCATGAAAACGCTCGTGACGTCACAATGCATAAGATCTCAAGAGACATGTGTCGCGACGGCTGTTCTGACGGATGACATGAAAAAAAAAATGAAACACACAAATGTGGTGCATATAAATAGAATAAATATATGTCATAATTTGTGTTTTGTTACGTGTAAGCAATGCACAGCGCTCAAGTGCATTTATCGCATAAAATGAGCTAACGCGCATGACAAATGCGCTACTGAAATGAATTTTGACGGCTTATGAAAATCTCTTTGGCTGGAAGCATCCCTGATGAGGATTTAATATCCGAAACATGTGTCTGGTTCATAATAAATTGGTTAGAAATTTTCTTCAAAAAGGTATAGAAATGGAACCCTTCCGTATTATTACATGTACGATAAATGCACTTGCTGTGTGTTGCATACCCGTAACAAAACACAAATTAAGACACTTATTCTCTATATAGAGAATAAGTGTCTTAAACACAAATTAAGACACGTATTCTCTAAATAGAGAATAAGTGTCCTCACAGCAAGTGCATTTCATGCGATAAATGCACTTGCTGTGTGTTGCATACCCGTAACAAAACACAAGTTATGACATTTATTCAATATATGTGCACCATAGTTGTCTGTTTCATTCTCGTTATCTGAAATCGCATTTTCTGGGTAAAATTCAGATCACTGTGGGTTCAGTTTGCATGTTAGAACAGCCGTCGTAGCATGGTTTTTTTTATATCTTATGCATTGTGACGTCACAAGTGTCAATACACGAAATGCAGCACGTTCCTTTTAACAGTTGCATCTTAGAGAATTACATAGGTTGTGCATTTCTTATGATAATACATGCACATAGAACTAGTATTGGTTGTGTTCCTGCTCAAGAGATGGAAAAATGGGATTCTGCGAAACGATGGCCAAAATGCCATCTTGAATACGTCATATCTAAAAAAGATAAGCCTGCAGATATCAGCCATATTAAATTTGATTTATTTTCTTTTTATAAACGTTAGAATGTCAATATTATTCATTGTTTATTAGTAAGGTGTCAGACCGTCTTCTAAAATATAACGTACAGTATCTTTATAATATATAGAAAATTGAGACTTCAGAAAATCAGAATGAAGCAAAGGTGGTGTATACATGTCTAAATTTTTATTTTGTTACGAGTGCGCAACTCAAAGCAAGTGGTTTTTTTTTTTTGTACTTGAGTAATTGAGTGTTTTCATCTAGAGTATCAGTACTTCCGCTGCATGGAAGAACATTCGGTTTCACCGAAAAGAAATATTTTGGACATCCCATTGAGAATGAAGGGAACAGGAAAATAAAGTATCTGACTCTGCTACCGGAGAGCATCCTCTGGGACATAAATGTCTAAATTTGCTGAACCAGAAGTACATGTTTCGGACAGTGAATCCCCATCAGTGGTACCACAGAACAATCAGTTTTTCCTATATTTCTGTGCCATATAGATCATTTTCAACAAAAAGGGGGATGTGATGCAGTGTAAGAATGTATTAGCTATGAGTCGTTTCCAAAATAAGGTTAATAACACTCAAACACGATAGGCGTTCTACTTTCACTTTCATCTTCATAAATCACACCGATCGTTTTTCAGCTTCATATTCTGCGTTGCAAGTTTACCTACCGCGTCTTCATTCAAAGTAATTCAAAGTTGAAAATATTACTTTTTTTAAAGTGTGGTGCTCCAATGTTTGATTTCTTAATTTCGTTTATCAATTTTTACGAGTCCAAGTTTCCTGTGAGTTTTATTCGTATGCTGTTGTAAATGAAAATGCGGACAAAAATCATTGGGATGACGGTGCAACGATATTCAACTCCATGTTGGAAGATATCTTATTTTAGAACCTTTGAAATTTACCGGATATGACTTTATTTTCTACACGGCCTAAAAAAGAAGGGAGGGGATCTCCAACAACACTAGGTTGCAGCACCCACAACAAAATCCCAAAACACCCTATGCCAAAAAATACAGAACAGACACCCACAGAAAGAGACGCAAAAGGGACAGGGAACACCAACTCACAACATAGAAACATTAAACATAAAAGACCACACATAAACCAACGAGACCAATGGGCAACCGGTGCCGACTTAGAACGGCCATCTACCACGTAAATAGCAGACGGTGTGGTTATCCTGGATTACGTGCGCTCAACCCTCCCACTATTCCGATTGCCCAGAGGTCTCGAGGAACGCACAATTATGGTGTAAAACAACCTCCTGATGGATGTTGTTAGCAAACAGTCCTGGAACCTAATCTCATCTCCATTGGGAATTCACATTTGCTTCTTTGCAGAATGTTTAAGTTGGTTGTGTTATTTGAATCTCCATAGAACTGTTTAGCTAATTCGGTATGCTAGGGCATGTTCAATGACGATTTCTTCGTTAGGGCCACACGGCTTGCAAGTAAGCTACTTGTTCAGTGTTATATTACACAACAGCAGAAATCATCATTGAGGAAGTTCTTCGGACGCTACGGAGATATTATAAAAACATATCAGATCCCTCTTTCCAGAATGATCAGTGACATTCTGGATTGCGTTTGAATGGCTGTCATCATCACAAAAAAGGACATATTTACCTAATACGTACATCAACATGCACATATCTCTAGACAATCACCGAATTTGACAAGTTTTCATGGAGCTGTTGCGACGGGTGTTGCATGCAGACAGGAGACGCTGACTCTTCCCGGGCACCTGGTCTCACTTAGGAATGTTCTTTACTCCGGGGTTGGCAGCTGTTTCGGTGGAAATTCTAGTGAGTTTACCTTGCCTTCTCAACATTGAGACTGAATAACTGATGAATACTTCTTGATGTTTATTTACAGAACTTTTAGTCAAGTGTAAATTCATTGTAGGTGGCGCTGCTATAGATCTAATTCTTTTCTGATCAATCTGCGTTTTTTTTTTTTTTGTTTAGTTTAAAATTTTTAAACAAACAGAATGTTTAGGTTGGTTGTATTATTTGTTGTGGAAATATTTTTAATATTTTGTGATAACAGATTCCACAAGGGATTGTGTTTGGCAGGATCTTAATTCCCCATGGAATTGATTCAAAGGTAGAGCTGCTTGCAATGATTTTACAGTATGTTTTTTCTCTAGTTTCTCATACTGGGTCAATGAGCACCCCCACCCTTCCTTGTTTCTAAATACTAGTAATACGAAGAAAGAAATTAAGGTAAGCTTTAAGTTTCCTTTTTGGTCCTACTTGCTTGGATACTGTGCTACCTTTCTACATGTTCATAGTGTTGGGCACTGATGGGGGAGGGGGGGGGGTTGAATCCACCACCTTCATTCCTTCCCTGAATTTGTCGCTGCCGTGGTAGAATCAGCCAGGGGAGCAGAGAGAGGAGCCAAAAAAGAAGGTTTTTTTTTCAAAGCAAATAACAATTAATGTTTCCTTCGTCAGAAATAGCCCAAAGACACTCCAGAAACCATCGATTCAAATATTAAAGTTTTAAAAACTATTCTCGGGGATAGAAATTCGATTGAAGACACAACGATTGCTAACAAGGGACGATCGTCGATCGGAAGGATCGATCGACGATTCACGAACGCCAAATTCAGTATCTGTATATAGGCAATTTTGCTACATATGGTTCTCATATGTGGATCATATATATGTGCTAAATTTGCATGTATACGTGGACGTGCACGTTTGGGAAAATTCATTTCATGTTCATATAGGAAATTTTCCTATAATGAGATTAATCTTAATCGATCTGTTATTTATTTCATCATACAAGATTATTACAAAGACAATATAAAGGATTGAGAAATTATTTATTTCATCATACAAGATTATTACAAAGACAATATAAAGGATTGAGAAACAAGTAAATATACCTATATAAATCTCTTTCCTGCTATCTTATTAAAATCAGTCTAATTAAAATCAATCTAATATATATAATCAATCTAATGAAAATCCAGCTCTCTTTATTTCGTAGACTGCATAGAGATCTAACAACAACCGATTTCGGGGGTGGGGGTGTTTGTCAGATACACAAATATTTGATCAATCATATCGCATTAAAATATCTTAAATCAAAAATGTTTTTAAAAGTGTTTGTAAGAAGGAAGGAGATCCCCAACAAGACTCGGTTGTATCACCCTCTGCAAAACACCAAAAACACTCAATGTGAAAACACAGAGTAGACACACACATCCCCGTACGAAAAAGGGGCAAAGAGCACCAAATACGATATCAAAGCACTAACCCCCCCCTTCCACACACACACACACCCTCACACACACCCTCACACACACACACACACACACACACACACACATAAACCAACTGGACCAATGGGCAATAAATTAGGACGGCCGTCTGTCACGTTAGTAGCAAATGGCGTGGTTATCCGGATTATTCGCGCACAACCCTCCAATTAACTTGTCCGGTACTCAGTGGTCTCGAAGAATGCATGTAGTCATTATGTGTAATTGCTTCCTCAATGTGAGATTACCATACAAACAAGACATCAAAAACTCGGGGGCCAAAATAACACACAAATGATTATGTAAATGTATGGATATCAAAATCGTAGGGCGTACGAAAACAGTTCGTGCTATGCTGGCTGCAGCGAGTACGTGCATGAAATAACCCCAGGAGTTTTTTTTTTACCAATATTCAGAGAGGTCTGTCTCCTCTAAGGAGGATTGGACAGTGCCCGTCATGGCGTTCCGTCGTCACAGTCAGTTATAGTGCAATTATTTTAAAAATGCGCTGATACCACAGATACTCGAGTCAGAGAAATTCGTCTATATATGTCTTTTTTTCAATCACACACTCCTTTCGTTACGTTTGTAAATTAAGCCAAGGAAAGAAAGAAAAGGGAGTGGATGTCCTTAATTTCTCTCTTTCCCTGGCTTTTCAAACGAAACGAAAGGAGTGTGTGATGGAAAAAAAAAAGATATATATATATAGACGAATTTCTCTGACTCAAGTACCTGTGGCTGGTACAAGAATGTAGATAGTAAGCATAAAAAAAGCTATTTAAAACACATGCAGATATTTCTTTTTCAATACTACATGTACAATATAAAATTCTAGCAAATGGACAATCTTTTGAGGATCGTGATCAATCTTCTTGAAATGAGGGGAAAAAAAAGGAACTTTTTTTCGGACTTGAACAAAATGATATACATGTATATATACGGTATATATACAGTATATATATATTACAATATGGGCCGAATTTCCGCTATGGTAGAATATTGCTTGATTAAATCACCGGGTATATTTATAAAGCCATGATCAAGAGAAAGGTTGAATCTCCTGATAATTTCTAAATGTATGTTTCTCAATAATTTCTCTGTAAGTTTTTCCATGCACATTCTTATTTGCCAACAAAAGGTAAAACTTTTTTGCACACGTACATGATGTTGTTCAATGAATTGTTCATATACTGTTTTTCCCGTAAAAGAAATAAGATGAAATTAATGTTCAGCTCTAGAAAAGAAAAAAGAAAACGAGAGAAAAAAAAAAAAAAGGAAAAGAAAAGAAAAACAAACAAACAAACAAACAAAAACAAAACAAGCGCGGATCTAGAGCGGGAGTTAGAGAGTTCTGGAACCTCCCCTTGACTTTCGCTTATTTTTCTTGGTTTTTTTTTTTTTTCGTACATTTTTTTTTCAAAATCATATGCTGGACACCTCTGGAAATGTTTTCTTTATCCACTCATTTACTTTAAGGTGTTAACATTGCACATGACTCCATGAAAAATTGATGTCGCATTAGAAAATGTCAAAATTTAAATAACTTTTTTTTAAATACATGTATACAATTCATCGTTTTCTTTCACTGACTTATCATGATACTTTCCTTATTCATATAATGCTCCAGAAGCCACCAAAAGTAAACTTCATTTTTTCAATTATTTCGCGGGGCCCCCGAACCCCCCGAGGGGAAAACACATCGGTTCTTCGATCGAGTGGCGGGCATCGATCGGGAGTCATCCCCATTAAACAGTATACGGTGCCTTCCCCAACTTCGATCTGGATCCGCCCCAGTGTTAGATTCCAGCCAAAAAAAAGTTACGTACTCTAGATCCGCGCTTTAACCAAATAAACAAAATTGAAATAAATAAAAAAAAATAAAATAAAATAAAATAAAATAAAATAAAATAAAATAAAATAAAATAAAATAAAATAAAATAAAATAAAATAAAATAAAATAAAATAAAATAAAATAAAATAAAATAAAATAAAATAGAATAAAATGAAAATAAAATAATATAAAATAAAATAAATAAAATAAAATAAAATAAAATAAAATAAATAAAATAAAATAAAATAAAATAAAATAAAACAAAATGAAATAAAATGAAATAAAATAAAGTAAAAATGAAAAGGCTAAATAAAATAGAATAATAAAAAAAGAAAGGAATTAAAAATATACATGTTTTAAAATATGATTAATATTTATATTAATAAAGTGATTCTTTGAGGGGTTCTAATGTTCACTCTATATAAATGTATAGTTAAAAAAATTACAAAAAAAAAAAAGAAAAAAAAAAGAAAAAAAAAAGAAAGAAAAATAATTTAAAAAAATATATATATAGATAAATGAATAAATAAATAAATAACTTGAAATATTTCAGTGATAATTGGTAGTACTTAGCTAGTACACCGTGCTCCATTCCAAGAAAGCAGTTAAAAAAGAGTGAAAACACCCACATAGAATGTTCAAATTTCCTTATTTTTCATAGAAACGTAAGACCAATCTTTTCAAACTTGTACTTTTAATCTCTGACTTCATTAGAAAATCGACGTATGGGCTGAAAAACATATCAACATACTACATGTCCCCATGCCCCAGTCGCGACAATGATATTTTTGTCAAATGGTAGGCCTTCAGTTGATGACGTCATTTGACATTGCACCCACTTGTCTGGGGTGATCGAAGTAAATTTTAAGAAAACTGCAAGAAACATAGAATGAATCATATGTTTTATTTCCATTACACTGTATTCACCATTTTTTACAAAATGACACTCTTTCTAAGTTTTTCGAAAAATAATTTAACCGGTTTATTTCAGTGATCAGCTGTTCGCCCATTACATGAAAAGTGTTCTATTTTTAGTTGTTTACTTCTTTTCTGACTCTGCAATACAGCAAAATTAATGCCGCATAACGGGACTTCTGATTGGCCCGTTCCCATGACCTACTTTTCAGAAAGTTGTTTACGACAAGAAAATACCTTTGGTTATATCTTTCTTATATGCTGCAGTATGTCACATGTGAATGATTTTAAAAATGTCAAATTACTTAAAGAGTTTAATTCTTGAATTTGGATGCTTTCCGTGAGTTAGTTGCGATGAAAAGTCTAAGTGGAACATGCTCATTGATGAATCAACGAGAAAATATGGTCCAATAAGAAAGGCGCTTACAAAAGGCGTAGAAACTGGGTCATGTATGAGTCGAGGGAAGTGGGTCAGTCAGTCACTCAGAGTTCACAATTAACACAGTTGACCGATTCGCCGTATAGCCACGGAAAACAAACAACCGGCGCTTTCCTGAGATTTTGTTTTTTTCGGGACTTTTGAGTCAAATAAAGGGTAAGTTTGAGGTCGAAATGCTCTCTCCAATGGGACTGGTCGATTCGTTTTAAAACTGTTCGTTTTCTTTTTCCCAAAACTGAAAATAGGCACCGGTGTGTGTACGTGCGGTTGGCCTTCATAGAGGGTTGTTTTGTTCAAAACATGTCGCGACCTTGCTCTCTGATAATGACAGAATAAGTGAAACAAATGTTGAGAGTACAATATTGTGTCAAAATGTGAATTTGCCGTGATGTAACTTTCTTATGAGTGCATAACACCCACACATTTTTTTTTATTTGTTAATACACTGGATTTTTGTGATTATGTATCATGTTACATGCGTAAAATGTGTTAATTAGGGCATGAAATGTTGAATTTTCTTTTTAAGATACAAGTTTTGGAAAAGTTTATGTCATTATTTCACACATCATCAGATTTGATAAACACGTGTGTTTAGAAACAAGACGCTTCGACACGACATTTTGTGTGAAAAATTCTCCATTTTGATTTTATACCATCACAGTCAGTGGCGGATCCAGCTCATTTTGCTGATTTTTACAGAAAATGGGCCGAAATAAATTTTTTTTTGGGGGGTAAAATTTCTGGTCAGTGCTGGGGAGGGTGGATGGACACCCTCTCTGCTCCCCCTTCCCCCCTGAATCTGCCACCGACAGTGTACCGTGTAATATCGAACAATTGGAAGTGTATAAAACCAGTCCCAATATCCCCAGAATATTGTGCATGTGTCATGATGTGAAAAGTGATTTCAACACTGACAATAGCATAATTTAAGTTAATAAAAGGGGGGATGGGTATGGGAAAGGAAGGGGGGTTGTTTTTACAGTAAGTCAAACCAGAATTGTTTGTACATGTACATGAAGATGTTCCTTTGAAATTCATCAAGACACTGAATGATACATGTACAATGTGTACAACTGTTTGCATTTGTCATGTTTGTAGATTAAAAAAATCATGTCTAAAAAAAAAAAAAGAAATATCTTGTCTATATAGTCATATAGAGCAAGTGCCCCTGGTAGCCCTTAAACAGTTACCTGTACATTTCACTACTAGTACTACAAACAACCTTGAACTGTCATGTTACATATACTTGGTACTACTACTGAAGGCGATGCCTAACAAATATTGATACGGTACAATACCGCATGCTGGATAGGGTTGTCACGACAAATTCACACCACACTATGTCTAGCAATAGAATATATCTGAGATGTTTCATTTCAGAGCCAGACTACAGACATCACACACTTTGATGATGTTTATCATTATGACGTCACAAATGAATCGTAATAGAAACATAACGAAAAGCCTTATACACGTTATATAAATTATGACGTAAAATTTAAAAGTTGGCGAACTTATAATCATGTCCATATTCTGGTGTGTAAAATCAAGGTTTTGAATGGGGGTATCAGAGAACCTGAAAATGGACTATTCGCCACTCTCACCGCACTCAACTGAGGTTGCTATATTCACTAAATTGTGGTTCCTTGGTAACCCTTTCAGGTCAAAGTTCACCAAGTGTTCATGATTACATGTGGTCAATATTTTTTTGGCTATTGATAGATTAAAGTGATACAAGAAATTACATGCTTGGATGAGTTGATACAAGATGTTATACTACCTGTAGCATTTGGTCTAATTTCTACTCATCAAGACAAATCCTAAGTAGAACTGACATATTACAAAAGTCTGACGTAACGTTACCATGAGCAAGCTAGTAGGGGATGAAACTATACGCCAAAAGTGAATTGCAATATATTGCCATATTTCATTAGCTGTATTGCGATTTATTGCGATATATTGTTTCTTAAAATTCTTTTCATTTTCATTTCAATTGTGAGCGGTTTGGTCCATGGGTCGCTTATTTTCAATTCAAGTGATTAAAATCAAAGTGATTCAATAATTTATTCATATAATCATGATAATCTATAAGGGAGCGATATATTGTGATATGCATTTAGTATTGCGATATGATACGCATTAATTGAATATTGCAATAACATGATAAGTTGATATATCAACATATTTTTACATCCCTTAGGCCTACTAGCTATAAATCAGTCATGCCAAATTTAGAAAAAAATCAATTACACTTGTATCAATTTACCAGCATTGCAAAAGAACTTTCAAAATGAATTACTCAACCATATGAAGATCCACACTTCCTGTATTTTGACTATAACTGTCACATTCCCAACAATGTCCACTAAATATTGGTACCTTGACATTTTATAGAGCAGATGCCCTTTAAACCTCAGGCTCCAAGCAATGTCTTCCAAATAATATTATTCCATGAGATCCACTAGTGTACCTCTGATTAGTGCTGTGCGATAAAACCTGTATACCGGTATATGGCATTACCCAACCTCTGAAAAGTTAGGCTTGGGAATCCTGAATAACCATTGGCTAATAATGGTCATGCAAATACATGGCATACATGTATTTTACTGGTATATATACCGGGTGCCAAGACTTTTATACCAGGCCTTCAATGGCGTCACAATGTTACCTTTCCGTGTTGATGTAGCAGTGTAAACAACAAATGCTTCACGAATATTAGGTGGTGTAATTTGTTACCTATTCAACAAGTGACCTGTTACGGGATGATACCAGGTCACAAGGTTTAATACCAAACTGGGCTTCGCCTCGCCAAGTATAAAACCTACTGACCTGGTATCAGCCTGTACCAGGTTAATCCTGTATTCCACTCATTAATATTTGCTTGCATTTTCCAAGAAAAGAGCAATTATTAAAGCATCAATTGTCCTTCAGCTCAGATATGTTATGCAGAAATTATCATATTTGGGCTAGATAAGGGCCTTAGGCTTATTGTAAGGTACATGATAGTACTTTTTTGACATGAACAATGTCCCGAGAATAAATTTGAGCTTAATGCCTTAAAGTGAAATGACATATCTATATATACATGTAAATTTATCTATGATTAGGGAAAACAGAAATATGAATAATACGAAATTATCATGCAGCAAGGTACAGATGAACATTTGCAGATGTACCATTGATCATGTTGATTTACACAGATATTTTGAATGTATCAGAAAATATTTAAGAAATAACAACTAGCTAGCTGTGGTTTATTGTCCAGTGATTCCCAGAATCACATGAACCAATTAAACTATCACCGATTTGCGAAGCAGCGAGGTAATAATTTGATTGGTTCATGCGACGAGAGGAATTACTGGACAATGAACCACGGCTTAAGTTCATTGTTATTTCTATACTAATATTGTTCTGCAGACGAAAATGGGCCGAGCTTAGTGGACTGGAACTAGGAAGTTTGTTGGACTAGATTTTACTCCAGGCGAGTTCTAATTCGTAATTAGTACATATAGGGAGAAAATCTCGAGTCATATTAGAATTATTTATTTACAGGACTCGACACAATCAGAGAATGGGTGAAGATCAAGAGAGATTGTGAAAGGATAGAGAAAATTCGAGCAGATAAAACTAATATTCTGTCTCCATGTCTGTACAACATAACATGACAACAATGGGGAAAGAGGCTAGCTTAGAAGGATTGGGTATGTACACATTCTAATGCACTCCATTTGTAACGTGCATTCTGATTGGCTGAGCGATTAAAAAACTGCAAGGGTATTCACGTTTCAATGCAGTTTTTTCTGTGATAAGTATGATGTCATGCGTTGCTATGGCGACGTTGTTAAAAGCAGGCAGTTTTCTAGCTTCTTACTGACCAAAACATTAGAATAGGGTTACCATACTGATCATGCTGATGTTTTACAAAAACTGACAGGGTATCAGCGAATCCCCTGTCAGAAATATCTGTTATCTTTTATTGAAACTCAATTTCTGACAGGGGATTCGCCCATACCCTGTCAGTTTTTGTAAAACAAACGCATGGTAACCCCTTAATACAATGCAAATATATCGTCTTTTCAATATACAGAGTTACTTCCCTTTTGGGACGGTATCTGACGTAAACACATTATGACGTAATGAAATTCCTATAGAAACGTCGTATTTGAAGCATGTTATCCTTGAATTTTATGCTTGTTCCCATAGAATTTGATGACGTTTTATTCAATTTACGTCGGATGCGTCCCAAATGAGAAGGGAATGAAAAGACCGAATTATGTGTATTTGGCACAATTGAGGTATGCAGAGCACAGGAATTAAAAGCATCCCTGTATTTTCCCTGTGTATATCCTTTCTTATACACACACAGAAAAAAACAGGGACTCATTTGCCCCCTTTGATGTAGAGGTGTCAAAATCTGTTGCCTCTTGTCAGACATTTTTATAATTTCATCAGTCCAGACAAAAAATAGTACTATATAAATTCTTATAACTTTTGTCAGTCCAAAGGAATATCTCATTATCTGTCAGACATCTTCTCCGGACTGACACTTTTTCGACATCTCTGTATATGAGATTTTGTGATACCCTTATCAATATCTTCTATGTTGCAAATTTATGTTATCAAAAAGTCTAGAAATTGAAATTTGTGAAATGATGGACTGAGAAGTCATGCAACATTTTCTTTGTTACTTGTATTGATGGTCAGATACTGTACCTGTCTTTTATTCGCGAGCATTTTATTTTTGTGATATTCGCGAGGATCTTTGATTCTTGTAAATGCTGTGAATATGTCCTAAGACAAGTGCAGAAAGATATGTTTATCATGTTTATATGATGTGACAAAAGTAAAATGTCGCGAACCAGTCACCTCACGAAATTAAGATGCCGCGAATAAAAGACGGTTTACATTATTTTGAAAAATGTTGACCGATTTACAATTTACATCACATAATTTATCATGTTTATGACATTATGTCATTGATAGCATTATAAACCCTAGGTTACCTATTGTCTGCACTCTATAACCATGATAGGTAACATAATGGTGAAAGTGAATGTAAACATGGTAACTCAAAATGATGCACATGTAAGGTTTAACAAAACAATTCTTGACTGGAAATTTGGACAAGATGATTTTCAACCCTCAGACCAAAGAAGCCATTGCCTTATGGCCTTAGGCAACATTTTGCCTTCAAATCTAACAAGTCATATGCTGCCCTAATTCACAGACAATATTTATATCATAGATATATCAGGAAGTTATGCTAGTCCAACATGTCCAATCAGATTTTCTAGACTCTGCTTTCTCATTTGTACTGAATTTGCCCTCCAAGGGGGTCTTTTTGCTTTTGATCAATCAATATCACTCTTTCTTTCATCCAATGAAGTCAGAAGTATTACAAAGCTTGGAAAACAAACAAAAGATAAAATTCAGGTTCACAACATTTTTGTATTGAAAAGTGCCAAATTATGTAACGTAACTATGAACATGATGAACTGTAGTGTAACCAGAGATATATCTAACGTAACCATGAACACGATGAACTGTAGTGCTGCCACAGATATATCTAATGTAACAATGAACATGATGAACTGTACTGTTACCACAGATATATCTGATGTAACCATGAACATGATGATCTGTAGTGTTACCACAGATATATCTGACGTAACCATGAACATGATGAACTGCAGTGTTACCACAGACATATCTGACGTAACCATGAACATGATGATCTGTAGTGTTACCACAGATATATCTGACGTAACCATGAACATGATGAACTGTAGTGTTACCACAGATATATCTGACGTAACCATGATGATAAATATCTGTAGTGTTACCACAGATATATCTGACATAACCATGAACATGATGATCAGTAGTGTTACCACAGATATATTTGACGTAACCATGATGATAAATATCTGTAGTGTTACCACAGATATATCTGACATAACCATGAACATGATGATCAGTAGTGTTACCACAGATATATCTGACGTAACCATGATGATGAATATCTGTAGTGTTACCACAGATATATCTGACGTAACTATGAACATGATGATCTGTAGTGTTACCACAGATATATCTGATGTTACCATGAACATGATGATCTGTAGTGTTACCACAGATATATCTGACGTAACCATGAACATGATGAACTGTAGTGTTACCACAGATATATCTAAAGTAGCCATGAACATGATGAACTGTAGTGTTACCACAGATATATCTGACGTAACCATGATGATAAATATCTGTAGTGTTACCAGATATATTTGACGTAACCATGAACATGATGATCTGTAGTGTTACCACAGATATATCTGACGTAACCATGAACATGATGATCTGTAGTGTTACCACAGATATATCTGACATAACCATGAACATGATGAACTGTAGTGTTACCACAGATATATCTGACGTAACCATGAACATGATCTGTAGTTTTACCACAGATATATCTGACGTATCCATGAACATGATGATCTGTAGTGTTACCACAGATATATCTGATGTAACCATGAACATGATGAACTGTAGTGTTACCACAGATATATCTGACGTAACCATGAACATGATGATCTGTAGTGTTACCACAGATATATCTGACGTAACCATGAACATGATGAACTGTAGTGTTACCACAGATATATCTGACGTAACCATGAACATGATGATCTGTAGTGTTACCACAGATATATCTGACGTAACCATGAACATGATGAACTGTAGTGTTACCACAGATATATCTAACGTAACCATGTACATGATGATCTGTAGTGTTACCACAGATATATCTGACGTAACCATGAACATGATGAACTGTAGTGTTACCACATATGTATCTAAATTCTAACGTAACCATGAACATGATGAACTGTATATAGTGTTACCACAGATATATCTAAAGTAACCATGAGCATGATGAACTATTAATCTGGTTCCTGAGACCTCTCTGTTAAAGAGGTTCTGGGAACCAGACTAGACTAGATGAACTATTAGAAACATGATACAGGTACAGTGATTTGGATAGGCAATCAGGTGAATGTGACAATTGCCCTATATCCTGGAACATCAGTGTGCCATAAAAAATTTGCAAAATGAATGTGCCATTGTTAAAAATAGTTGTGCCATGAGCAGTCTAAGAAAAAACCCCAAAGAAACCAGAACATAAAAAGATTTGAATCAGTTTTTACAGTCAAGAAAAATGACATTCATATCACAAAGTCAGAAGTGAACATGGTGAAGCCATTGCCACGTTGAGTAAAAAAAAGGAAGATTTCCACAATTTGTTTAAGAATTGAATGCCGCATTGCGCCACATTGGCGCACGAAGTGAAATTTAAATGTGCCATTTTGATATTGAATTTGACTATGGCGCAGGGCGCATGCTTATGCCAATAGCTGTTGGTATTACAATAAACCTATGATATTGTATATCATTTTCATATGGGAACATAATGCCTACATCAACATAATTAATTAACCCTACTTACTTGTACTTTCACTTCCTGGTCAGTGGTGGATCCAGCAACTTGGAATGGAGATGGAGATTGTACATTTAACATCTCAAGTTTCAAATTTTGGGCAGGGAAAATTGAGGATTCAGTCCCCCCCCCCTCTAAAAAAACAAATGCAGAAAATGATTTGGATAAAATTGCATCATGAAAACGTGGTGGTGGTGATTGGGGAGTGGGGTTTGTCCCAATTTGCAGAAATCTTTTCCCTGAATTTACTCATGCTTAATTATGCATAAATTCATAGAGAAGGAAGTCAGGGTTTCAGGTCAGGTGATATATTGGCAATGTTTACATCCCTATATTGTAGATTTCAAGCAAATATCTGGTAACCATGCAGCATAATGCTGTTAGACATTCTATTTGTTTACATGTAATTTTGCAAGGAGGAGGCAAATTCAAAACTCAAATGTATAGATGCAGCAAGTTTGGTCATGGAGTTCAAATACATGAAGATTCTATAAAAGGATGTAAAATTTACCTCATGGCTTGGAGAGGGGATGGAATGTTTAAAAAGGTTTTGGAAATGTTTTATGCGATTTTAGAAAAATACAATCTCAGAAGAGGGGGGGGGGGGGGGGGGGTAAACTTATAAAACTATAGGTATATAACTCAGCTATAACTGTTAGCTTTGAAATTTCACATGTACATTATGTAGATTTTTTATGGCCATGCTTAACAGATCTTTGATACTTAGATACTTTCAACCTAGTGACTTTGACCTTAGAAAATGGCCTGATGGACGTACAATAGAGTGACCTAGTGACTTTGACCTATTTTTAGCCGAGTTACAAAACTAGGCTCTTAATTTGATGTGAGGCAGGCGGGCGGGTGGCTTCTGGTTTCCAGACTTTTAATTCATTTAATGATAAGTACTAGTGCTACGAAACTTCATATACTTATTCACCATGGGTCAAGGATGCTCCCTATTGATTTTGGGGTCAAAAGGTCAAGGACGTACATGTAGGACTCGATGATTGAAAATGGTTTCTGGATCATATTAGAGTGTGTACACTGTAAAAATGGTGTTTAGAACGTAAACACTTTTCTAAACACATTTTTGTCCCATACTTTTTCATATGTTTAGACGCTCAACATATCTCATTCCTAAACATGTTTAGCAAAACGTTTAGTTTTCAAACATGTCACTTCTTAAGATGACTAAGATAATGCTTAGAATTTTAACATGTTTAACCTTAAAACGTTTAGGTTTTAAACATGTTTATCACAAACTCCATACTGTAGTAGCTGCTTCATTAGGGTTGTACCCGGGGTCGTATCCAGGACATTCTCCTTATTTGTGGCAAATAAATAGAATAGTAAAATGGACACTTCAAGACAAAGACACAAACTATCCCTTTTCGTCTCAATTTAGCAAATTTAGCAGATAGAATAAATCATATAATATTTCTCCATTCATAAGAAAAAAATTGAAAGAATCTACAGAGAGGCATAATGCAAGCATTTTTAATTGCATATTCACCATGTTCACATCAAAATATTTCACAAAATAGTTTACAATACATAATTTTACAGCAAATTTTAAATTTTAGTTTTTCGTGCAATAAATTAAAATTTGTGTCGCTTTCACAATACCAACTGATCATACTACACTGTCAAAATGTTCTTGTATATTCGGAGAAGCGTCCATCGAAATCCTCATCGATTTACTTGTACGTAGCAGTTCTAGACCTCTACATCTCTTCCTCTATTAATGACTGCTAACCGAGGGGGTATCGGTCAACCTCATATCGGCGGGCTTAAATATAAAGGAAATGAAATTAATGTGACCTGTTTAATTAACACTTTAATACGAGTGAATCACAATTCTGCAATCTAATCTCAAAGCTTTATAGTTTTGTCTTAAGTGTTTTATGACAAGGATTTTCTATGAGAAGGGCATTTTGACCCTTTTCATCTGATTTTCATACTACTAGTGCTAAAAATATGTCATTGCAAATGCATATAAAAGGTAGAAGGCTTTAGCAACATTTATTTTAGAAATAAACAGTGTTAAAACCTGTAACATCTAAACGTTATTCAAAGTACCCTTGCACCTTCAAAGTAAGTGTTATTTTGGAACCACAAGAGGTCATTCAATATCTCATGGAAACAGGCCATGTAGAAATTTATGCTACTTCTGAAAATATTGAATTGTTATGTACGATAAGAAATGTGTAAATGGATATGTACCTTCAATCAATGATCAAGAAGTAGTCTATCCTTTTCTCCACCTCTTGTAAGATTTTGAAAACGTAAGCATCATCTTCATCCTGCAGTGATCATTTCATAAATATATTTGAACACTCCATTACAATCAAAAAAATATCATAAAACATTTGAATAATTCAATTTGATAGATTTTTGTAAATGTATCTGACCCCCCTTTTTCATATTTTATGACCCCCACCAATTATTTTTCTTTTCTTCAAAAATCGAGAAAAAAGTGTCACATTGCTATAAGTGCTGGGCTAGAGAATTAATACAATCTCACATGTCCACAATTAACGAATAGGCATGAGGACCTTACCTATCATATTTGAAATATCCCCCCTCCTTTTTTTTCTTTTCCTCCAAATTCGAGCTAAAGTGTCACCTCGCCATGAGTGCTGGGCTAGAGGATTGATACAATCTCACCTCTCCACAACAAACAGACATGAAGATTCACGTACTACACTTTACTTAATTACCATATTTGACCCCCCAGTCCCCCCCCCAAATTGAGCTAAAGTGTCACCTCGCCATGAGTGCTGGGCTAGAGGATTGATACAATCTCACCTCTCCACAACAAACAGGCATGAGGATTCACATACTACACTTTACTTAACTACCATATTTGACCCCCCAGTCCCCCCCCCCCAATCGGGCTAAAGTGTCACCTCGCCATGAATGCTGGGCTAGAGGATTGATACAATCTCACCTCTCCACAACAAACAGACATGAGGATTCACATACTGTACTACACTTTACTTAATTATCATATTTGAACCCCCCCCCCCATTTTTTTTCTTTTCCCCCAAATCGAGTTAAAGTGTCACCTCGCCATGAGTGCTGGGCTAGAGGATTGATACAATCTCACCTCTCCACAACAAACAGGCATGAGGATTTACATACTACAATATACCTATCATATTTGGACCCCCACCCCCATTTTTTTTCAATTTCCCCAAATCGAGTTTAAAATGTCACCTCGCCATGAGTTTCCCCCCTCAGTTTTTATTTTCCCCCATAATCGAGTTGAAGTGTCACCTCGCCATGAGTGCCGGGCTAGAGGATTGATACAATCTCACCTCTCCACAACAAACAGGCATGAGGATTCACATACTATACCTTACTCATCATACTTGAAATACTGAAATACCACCCCCCCCCCCCCCCTTTCCTTCAAAATCGAGCTAAAGTGTCATCTCGCCATCAGTGCTGGGCTAGAGGATTGGTATAATCTCATCTCTCCACAAAAAAGGACACAACGATTCACATCTTTAGAATATATATTTATATAAACATGTTGAATTTATTAAATGAATGAATCACCTCCCCCCCCCCTCCTAACATAATTACATGAGTACTGTATTGCTCGGCAAGACGATCTCCTCGCCTCCTTAAAACAGACATATTCAAGATCCAAAGGTCTAGGAAAAAAAGTTACATAATGTCTGTAGATGTAACAGTATCCCCTTTTTTGCACGAAAGTCCCCTTCAAGAACTCCTGTCTTTGGCCCCTGTGCCGCCCTCATCACAAATGATGATTTCAATTGATTTGAATAATTATACTGTCTCAAATGTGTTTTCTTATCAGATATGGTAAGGTCATAATGTCTTCAACATAATCATTGATACAATATTCTGATAGAAGTTTATAAAAACATAGGAAACGTTATGAAATCACTTACCGCTTTCCTCCTTTGTTTTCCTCTGGCTTTCAAGAGCGGGAATGCATGTGCGCGATTGGGCGCGCGTTGACCGCACCTTGCCGGGAGAGATAACAACACACGTGCATGCTATCAAAGGCGGATCTAACTCGCAGCCTACATTGCATATTAAACATATCATTTGATTATGTACAAAAATGTACTTGCAAAAATTGTTATTGGCCTATTGACATGGTTTGTGTCCAAGATATATTTTATAATCCTGTCATTATTAAAATAAAAAAGTTTATGTGTAATTATATCAACAATGTGCAAATGCTTACGTTCACAACCATCATCCGATTTGGTTCATGCATTTCATATATTTATTTCCTCTCTCTCTCTCTCTCTCTCTCTCTCTCTCTCTCTCTCTCTCTCTCTCTCTCTCTCTCTCTCATAGTGTTAATTAACAATAAGGAACATTTTTATCTCCGTTATGAAACGCGTTTAGAGAATTAATGCATTTAGGAAAATGTTTAGGCATTTAGGAAAGTGTTACAGTCATTCAGATAAGTGCTTCGATGTGTTTAATATCGTTACATGTTTAGAATTTAATGTATAGTAATCCTCATTTTGCCTAAACATGTTTAAGTATTCAACATATTCAATTCATATATGTTTCGAATATAAACACTTTCCTAAACATGTTCCGTTCGGAACATGTTTCCAATGTGTTTAAATTCTAAACACTGTTTTTACAGTGTATTGCGCCTATTATCTTAAAATTTGCCAGAAATGTTTCCCATGAGTCAAGGATGACCCCAATTGATTATGTGGTCAAGGTCAAAGTCGTAGGGCTCTGATGATCGAAAGTGGTTTTTAGGTCATATTAGATTTTGTTTTGCACTTGTAATCGTGAAACTTTCCAGAGATTTTACCAATGAGTCAATGATGATTATTTTGGGTCAAAAGGACGTATTTCAGACCACAGGCGCCAGATTCCTAGAAAAAGATTAGAACCACATCTTAAACTCCCGTTTCTCTTCCCTTTACTCCTTCCTTAGGGAGCAACCATTTGATTTTTATGGGGGGGGGGGGGGCAGGAAGACTTTGCAAAAAAAAATTCCGGATCGAAATTTTAGGGAAAAAAATTTTCCGGCCCGAAGGGCCGGCGAAAAAAAAAATTCCGGATCATGAAATTGCCCCTCACCCCTCTATTCCGATCTTTCAACTGCCCAGTAAACACTTTTTTTGTATCATAAACAAAGTATAAAAATGGAACAAACTTTACGCAATTTGGAATGAATAAATCAAATTCAAAAGTCATTAGCACCATATAGCCTGTCTCCGTTGAGTATCATTTTAGTAAACAGATTATAGGCACCATATGCCATTCAAGAAATTAAAATGAAGTGATCTGCTGGCAAGATATGAACTCATTGTGTGTTTGATGTTTAATATGGCCGAAAAATCACGCTGAATTATTTAAACTTTAGGGTAATTTTCAACATTGGAAAATTACAAAAAAAAATAATCCGGCCCGAAGGGCCGGCAAAAAATTTTTTCCGGCTCTTAAAATGGCCAAAAAAAATTTTCCGGCTGGCGAAAGTCTTCCTCACTGTGTATAGCCGACACCGGATATTGGTACTATTTGTCGGCGTATTGGTACTACTGAGGCGAGAGATTTTAACAAATGAGGTGTGAGTGTCCCTTTCTAACATCGTTTTTTATTTGAATCTGGCAGCTCCTTTCAAAAGCAACTGTATAATGCATTACTACAGAAAGTCATCCTTGAAGTTATATGAGTAAGATATGTCTAAGTAGAAGACTTTTTAACTTTTAAAAGCAAAATGCATCACATAGTACCGTAAAATTTTCCATACTGAGAACTTTATTTGGATTTAAATTCGCATATTGCACTTTTTTCTAGACTTGCAATATATCAATGTTTTACGATTTGATCACTGTATCATGATTTCATGGATTTGTAAAGATCTTACTAAGAACAACGTGTATTTTTCCCAAAAAGATACACGCCAGGTGTACGGCATATTGCTGGACGAAAAAGAATTTACTGTACGGCATGTTGAAATAGGTAGTGTACGGCGACTTGCTTTTGGGGTCGGAGTTGCAAAGCAATTTCGGGGCTTATGGGACGAAGATGACAATTCACCTACTATGTGTACCTGTCCGTCACTTGATCCATCATCTGTCTTTACACATTTTTGTTACGAAAGAGTTCAAGGGTGTGAATGTATTCATAAAACATTGGTACTCACAGCAGGACAAGAACCCCAATATGCTAATTTTATTGTTTCTACCATGCGCGGATCCAGAAGGGGGACCGGAGGTCCGGACCCCCCCCCCCCCCATGAGATTTGCCAGATGTGGGGTCCACGGACCATGGTCCCCACCTCTGACAGATCTCCGGGGGGTGTCCAAATACGACATAAGATTAAATTCTTTCATATGGATTTTTTTCCGGCTCGCTTTCGCTCGCCAAATACATAAAACTCTTGTATGAAAGGATACATCAACTAAGACATACTTATATTGAATTGATATTAAAATTACTTTTATCAGTTGTGTTAATTACCATACTTTCCATATGCTTGCATATTCAGTTTTATGTATTCAGTTCGCATTGTTTACAGGCGATTAAAATGTGGAAATCCATGAGCTTCAGGGGGCTTCGCCCATGGTCCCCCATCAGGGCTTCGTCCTGGACCCACTGGGGGCCTAAAGGCGGCCCCCAGACCCCCGGCCTTTTAGACACCCCCCCGGTGAAAAAAGCTGGATGCGCGCTTGGCTTCTACTCTCTAGAAATTAAGACAAATTTCCTTTGTTTCTTCTCCACTCATTTCTCTGGTGTATTGAATAACACTCAGGTCATAAGGCGTAATTTTCGTGTTATGCGTGCATTTTTAAAAAATATTTATAATAAAAGAGAAGGACAGGCCTGTGGTGCACATACATAAATGTATGATAGCGGCGTTATGACACATGTCAGTGACGGATCTAGCTTTGAGTTAGAGGGGGCGTATAACGGCGAGGGGTCTGGTAAGATGACCAGGGAGGCGAAGCCTTCCGGAAGCTAACGCATTTCAGCCTTTTCGAACCCATTCTCGTGACTGAAATTGATAAAAGAAGATTGAAGAATATTGAAATTGATGAATACAATTATATTATCAGACAGGTAGTAAATATTTATCAATATTTACTCTTTTTTATATGGAAAATGATCGTTTTTACCTATGATTTGCAAATTTTAGGGGGGGGGCGTGCGCCCCCTACGTCATCCCCTTCCACATGTGGAAAGCAGCACCTGTATGTCAATAAGTGGTTTTAGCTCACCTGAGCGAAGCTCAAGTGAGCTATTGTCATAGTGTGGCGTCGTCCTTCCGTCGTAAACTTTTCACATTTTCGACTTCTCAAGACCCACTGAAGGGATTTTGATGAAACTTGGTAGGAATGAAGTACTCATGGCTCCCTACAGGTGGTGTTGTTCTTCGTCCGCTTCCGTCAACAGGTGGCGCCACCACAAGCAAAAGCAGGTCAGGGGGTACCCTCCTTTGACACACCAAAGCACATATCGACAAACCGAAAGCATCAGGATGATCTAGAGATAACTGTTTCGTTGAATAACCCCAAAAACATGTGGTTTTATGCCCTCAATAACTGTATGTTTGCCATATTTAAGGCAATCAGTAGTTTCATATTGATTTTGGTTGTAATTTTTATTTTCATGATTTTTCATTATTTTATTTCTTATGTTAAGAAAGAGAGGGAGGGGGTATTTTCATACAAACTGGACATCTTATCCAGAACCACGGAAGGGATTTTAATGAAGCTTGGTAGAAATGATAGTACTCATAGTCCCCTACAAGCTTTGTTTTGTTTCGTTTTGTTTTGTTTTTTTTCGTCCGGTTCCGTCATTAGGTGGCGCCACCACGGGCAAAAGTAGGTCACGGGGGTACCCTCCTTTGACAAACATCTTCTTCAGAACAGAAGTACATATCGACACGACAAATCGAAAGCATCTGGATGATCTAGAAGGATGTCTTAACAAGTGTTGTTGTTCTGGTTTCAGCCCGAAGTTAAATTTTTGACGTGTTTATGACATCTTTTCGGACTTTCTCAGAAATGCTCATTTTTTATGGAGGGGGATTAGGGTCAAATCTTACATGCTTCATGATATGTTGCTTCATTCAATGTTTGATTATTCCATGTTCATTTGTCTTGCTTTCATTTCAAATTGACTTTATCTTTCTTCTTTGTGTGATTTTGCTTCCCTGCATTTTACATTTGTCCTTCGTCAATGCATAACTGTCATTATACCATGCGTTATGACATCCTTCTTTCTGCCATTATCCTTTCGTCTTAATGCTATTATTGCTTCGTCAATGCTAACTTCAATTTTGATACCAGATGGCGCTTCGCGCGACCGCATGTGCCCGTTCCTTGAAATGAACTTTGAAACATCCCCTGTCGTTAGAAATTTCTTTTAAATTCTACTACAGTATCGTTCGAAAAGTAATTATATTATACACAAAATGTAGCACGAGAGGACAGAAGTAGATTGGCTGTATAAATATTTGAAAAATATTATGAAGTTCATGTAATTAGTAAATATTTGATTTTGTATGCATCAGATTTTTGTAAGTTTTAAATCTGACTGTAAAATATGTCACATGTATGTGAAGAATCTCTGTGGTGTAGTGGTTATCACATTTGCATCTGAATTTTATTTTACACCTTTCCGAGTGGGTTCGATACCGGAAGAGGATACTTTTTTTTCCTTTTGTCAATTTTAAGTATAATGTAACTTGTCCATGTTGTCCGTCTGCCCAGTAGAGGATGTCGAAAAAAATTTGGGTTACATATAAAAATTAAATGTTTCAATGCATTTTTTCAGTTTTTCTTTGGGGAGGGGTTATTGTTTTGGAAAAAAATATCAAATGATGGCTTTTTGTTTAAAGTTGTCGAGTCTGCTTCGAATCAGTAAATGAAAGTCAAGTTCAAAACTAACAAGGCATCGTGCTTCGTCGATAAATCACCCCGTCGACGCGAAATATAGGCAATGATGGCTTTTTGTTGGAAATTGTCGAGTCTGCTTCAAATCAGGAAATGAAAGTCAATTTGACAAACAGAAAAGCCGAAACTATGTTCGATCCCCCCCCCTCCCCCAATAAAAAATTGGTCGATGAAATATCTTCCGACAAAATATTGGGTCAACATGAAGATGACCATGCAAATTATTCAAAATTATTCAGATGGCAATTTCTCGAGACAAATGTACGTACAATGTAATATCTTACGAGTACTCGAGGCTTTGTATATAGCATTCATACGCATATGTATATACATCTTTAAAGAAAAAAGAAATTTAAAACTATAAGTTTATCTGCATGAGTCATTAGTTTGAGGATTTTATCTGTAAGGAATCCTAGTACATTGTTTTCAACTAGCCGTACAGTTAGCTAATAACATGCCGTACACAAACAATTTCTTTGTTTAGCTCGTATGTAAAATATAGATGCAATTTCTACATTACCCTTGATTAATATTTAATAGTTATGAACTTCTACATAGACTGTGCACAGAATCATGATCTGCAATAGTATTTTCTTTCGTTAAAAAGAATATAAACTTCATATTGTGCAATTTTATGTGTACTAGGTACCCCATTTTGTGTTATTTTACTATTATCGTCCGATCAAATCCTTTGTTTTGAGGGTTTCGATGTTGAGTTTACCATCACAGAATTATTTGCTTGAAGTTCACTCCATATAAGATCATATTTTCTTCACAAATTATTGTCAAATGCTAAAGGTGATACCTATGCCATACTTGTTTACCGCCTCGGTAGTACCAATACGCCGACGGATAGTACCAATATCCGGTGTACGGCTATACACAGTGTTCCTGCCCCCCCCCCCCCCCCCCCCCCCCATAAAAATAAAATGGTTGCTCCCTTAAGGCATGACAGCTTCCATATTTAAACACCACCCCCCTCTTTACCCCCTCAATATCTTAAGATTCAAAAGGGTTTCAGCATTAAGCTATACATCATTATTTTCTACAGATATTTTACCTACTTGTCATTGATTATACTTGTACACTTTACTTTATTCTTAGCATGCGCAGTATGTTAGTTTGAGTTGTCATCCTTGCCGCTAACGGTAAAGTGTAGGTTTCGACTCGATTTAAAACATGGGAGCTGTCATGCCTTGTAAAAGGATAAAGAGAAGAGAAAGGACGTTTTAGATGGGTAATAATTTTTCTCTCTAGGAATCTGGGGCCTGTGTTTCAGACCTTATACATGTTATACATACTTACATTCCAAATTTGTAACTCAAAACTTTGCATCTTTGATGCAATTAAAGCTTATAAAAATAGACAAATGGACGTACGGCTTTTCATTTGAGTTGAAAAAAATATATATACGTAAATTTTGAAAATCAACCATTTTTGAAATAGTTGGATTCCCCCCCCCCCAAAAAAAGAGAAAAAATTGAAACAATTATCAAAGGGAGGGGGGGTGTTTGCTCTCATACCCCTCCAATTGGAAAAGTAGAAGCGTCTTAGATTTGAAAAAAAAAACAACCTGTCAGACTAGAATATGACTGACCTTCTTTTTTTTTTTTATAAAAATCACATTTCTTACTTTAAAAATATTGGATAATTCAAGACGAGTGTGTTAACCTACTGGGATCGAGAAGCTTATTGTGAAAAGTTATTGATAATATGAAGCTACAGTGTACGTTTATTTCTTAGAGTGCTAATTGTCCGCCTAATTAGGCCATCTATATTGTTCTCTCGTTTGATACTTTTCAGTCATTATCGTCCGCAAATTTGCACCTTTTTGGTTACCATGGTAGCGACTAACCAAAAGTTTACTCGTCGAATGACGTCTTTATGCCAATTTCTGAAAAAGCATTCTCCGTCAAACTTCACCATTATTTTATATACACATGTATATAAACAACGTCTTGAGCGTTTGGTTCCTTAGGATGTATATTCTCTTCGATTAAATTGATCGCTGAACTGTAAAATATTTTTTTAAAAACAAAAATTTGATTTTAGAATTTACCGAAGTAAAATTAATGTCCGAGTTGTGCTTTTCATTCTGCAATAATTTTACTGGGTTACTGCCTTAAGTTCAATTGGAGTATTGTTTTCGAATGAAAATGACAGCATTTATGAAGCTACTGCGCGGCTTGGGAGGAGGATACTCTACTTTCGGTAAGGAGCTAAATATTTTATTTTTACTTTCGCTCAACTTGAGGATTTGTTTGTTTTTACACCAAACACCCGTCTAAAATCTATTAAAACTGACGTCTATTATTATGACAATTAGTTTATTCTCATTTGAACAGAATAGTACAGTTGAGAACATATGTGATATGTTTGACCGTCAGTAATTCAGTCTGTCCGTCAGTGATTCAGTTGGCCGTCAGTGATTCAGTCTGTCCGATATTTCGTAGCTTAGTCACAAACCCTTTTCTCTGCAAATACATATTGAAAGCCAAGACTAGAAGAGGAAAGGGGTTGTGTCGAGGAATGGATTTGTGACTAAGCTACGATACCTCGCACCTCTGAGGTGAAGGTCAATGTCAGAGAGCAAAGTTCAAGATCAAGATCACAATTATAAAATATTTGAATTCGGATGTAAATTATTTCTTTTCGTTCTGTAATCTTGTCCGTTTATCTTTGTTAATATACGTTTTAATATACGTTTACGTTTGATATGACCAATTTCTCACTCACCTTGACGACCTCTGATGACCTTGATGACACGTGTTCTTGTAATTTGGCTAATTGCGCCTTGATTAAAAATGTCTTATTTTCAAGAAAGAAGATCTGACACTCTGGTTAGAGGGCTGACTCAATGTACAAAATCAGTCATATTTACTGCAACAGACACGCACGCTCTTATATCAAAATGATTAAGTTTTGTCACTCGATCGAAATGAATATTCTTTCAAACATTTTTAAGCCAGTTGGCCGAAAATTTGTTTGAAAATTTGATTTTGTTTTCCCGCCTAGTGACGCAAATTTAAGGAGTTTGTGTACGTCATTCCGTCAGAATTTCGTTTTTTTTTCCAAATGAAAGCTCATGCAAGAACATGCATTTCGCAGACATTTGCTTTACGGACATTTTCTAGTTGATTCTAAATGTTTGCAATTAGGGAACAACGAGCTGATGCTCGAGGCCGGTAAATTTTGAATGTACGACCGTAAACTAGTTTTTCTGGCGTCAGTTTGCGACCGTAAAATAAGCATTTACCGATCGCAAGCATAACGTCTGAATCTAGCTATTCCCATTCTTGTACAATCTCTTCTTTTTTTTGCGAATATAAGGCAAAATGTAAGTTATGTTAGCGGCGAGTATGTTCTCGTTTTACGGGCGTGACGAAGGAATGAACAATCAATGAAGTTCGACGTTGCGACGTTGCATTAGAATCTTATTTATGTCGCCATGCACTGGTCACTCTGCTCGATTGACGGGAAGCAGAATTTTCCCACTTTTTCGTGTGTCAGTTCGAATCACGCTTCAGAAGCACACCTCGCTGAATTTTAATTGTGTCGCAAATTGGTCTTTTCCGATACACGCACGCATATTAAGAATGAAGAAAAATTCTGGAGTCGCGTCTTTTATGAAATTTTACATCGGATCCGCGTCTTTAATGAAATTTAATATCATGCTTATGGCAATTCGATAAATGTCGCGTCAAAGTCAAGTTGAATGACGCACGCTCTGTCATTCTGCGGGAGAAATTTGTTAATTTGAAGCAAATGTCGTCTTGAAGAAGTTTTAAAATACATTGTATCTTATTGCGTATTAACAGGATTAACAGCATGTATCGGGAATGGAGACGTGTTTTCTTTTGTACTTGTAAAGAATCGACTTCTGATGAAATTTCTATCTTTTTCAGTTTCTAATGCTCTAGCGTTAGAAATGAATTTAACTTTATAACAATATTGATATTCAAACCACATTGAAAATTGATGTCATGACCTTGACCCATTGCCATGGAAGAAATGTCAAGCAGTGTCAGGACGGTATCTTATCAACCTTTTGTAATGGTATAGTGAAACATGACTTTCATCAATGTCAAGGTCACAAAAGGTTGATAAGTTGAAATAGTTCTAACTGATTGAAATAAAATATTGTTTATGACAATACCTTGTGAAAAAGGCCTGTGTGCACTTTGTTAACGCATGATTCAGGGAAAAGTCAGATCCTACCCTATCAAGGAAATTAGTGGGGGTGGAGGGGTGGAATCGGGCAGCATATGATTTTGAGATGATCCCACCCACCTTGCTACGTCTTTCGATACATTTTGGACATATTAATAACTTTCACACTCTTTGGTCATTTACGTTGTATGGATTTAGGATCACCGATTAGGGTTAAGTATCCAAAACGTGCATGTCTGGTTCATGCTGCAAATTTATCTGTTGTTAAATGATGCTATTGAATTTGAAGACATTTAACATTACTTAAAAGTTAGAAAAAAGTGCTTCTGGAATTTATAGGGAGGGATTTTTTTTTACCCTATTGCAATCTGGACTTCCCTCTGAATCTGTGCATATTAATTTGTCAAGTATTTTCCAAGTTATTGATTGGTCAGGTTTTTTTTATCATACTCGATTTTTGAACTTCTTGTTTACTAGGTCTTTTCCAATGAGTATTACCACAAATTAATCAGATTGAATTTGTTTTATTTTGTACATTGCGTAATGTTGAGCTTCATTTTGTACATTGCGTAATGTTGAGCTTCATTTTGTACATTGCGTAATGTTGAGCTTCATTTTGTACATTGCGTAATGTTGAGCTTCATTTTGTACATTGCGTAATGTTGAGCTTCATTTTGTACATTGCGTAATGTTGAGCTTCATTTTGTACATAGCATAATGTAGAGCTTCATTTTGTACATTGCCTAATGGTGAGCTTCTTTTTGTACATTGCATAATGTTGAGCTTCATTTTGTACATTGCGTAATGTTGAGCTTCATTTTGTACATTGCGTAATGTTGAGCTTCATTTTGTACATAGCATAATGTAGAGCTTCATTTTGTACATTGCCTAATGGTGAGCTTCTTTTTGTACATTGCGTAATGTTGAGCTTCATTTTGTACATTGCCTAATGTTGAGCTTCATTTGTACATTGCCTAATGGTGAGCTTCTTCTATTTACAGAATTTGATGGTGACACAGTGCTGTGTAGAGTTTGTGGGGATAAGGCGAGCGGTTTTCATTATGGGGTCCATGCATGTGAGGGTTGTAAGGTAACTTTATTTTAAAGCTTTATTTATTTATTTTTTTCGTTCATTTTTTAATTTTTGTTTTTTTTTTTTTAAAGCTTTATTTTGCTTCCAATTCTGAAGTGATTCAAGACTAATTATGTTTTGAATATAACTATCCTTTGGTCTTATCATCTTAGTTCTTTAAAAGTTAAACATACTAGTGCAGACGCTGACGCCTAACTACGACAGGGTGATACTAGCATAAGCTCCTTTTCACTTTGCGAGGTGAGCTAAACAACGCCAAAAGATGCTGACTCCGACATTTTGAGCTTTCTTACAAAATCGTAAAAAAGATTGTCGGCGCCCTGGTCTAGCAGATAGGGCGTCGGCTAATAATCTTAAGATTGCTGATTCGAGCCTTGCTGGGACCATGGGTCGGCGGACATATGCTCTTCAAAGTTCTGTGTTTATATACAAAAATGTCCTTGTCTATGTATTTTATGCATGTCTGTGGTGTTTAAAAAAGATCGGAAAAAGATCTGTTGAATTGTACTTCAAAAGTCCTTCATAGACAGGATACAGTACATTTGGGGGTTCCGGATTCAGAATCAAACCTAAATTTTCATTTTTTTAGGATGGAAAGTGACATTTGGTATTTTTCTACAAAGAAAACTATCAATATGGAATAATGAAATAATAACTAATTTCGAAAATTAGTTCTCATTTCAAAAAAACAAACAGTTATGTGCGACCCGGAACCCCCAAAATAGGCGACCCAGAACCCCAAAATGTACTGTAGATGTCAAGTATGCTCACATAAATCTTTTTCTTACATCATAGGGTTTCTTCAGACGCAGTATTCAGCAGAAAATCCAGTACCGTCCTTGCCTTAAAAATCAACAGTGCAATATCATGAGAGTAAACCGCAATAGGTGTCAGTACTGTCGGTAAGTAGAATGCCTCACAGGGGGACGTCAATTGACCCTTCCGAACGCGGGAAAAATTTGAGAAATTCCATGATGTCACAATGTAATTTCTATGTTTGACCGAGGTTCGAAGCTTGTTTGTACGAGGTAAAAGCATTGTGACGTTATGTAATTTTGCATTTTTTTCCCGCAATCAGAAGGGTCAATTTTGGCTGTTCCAGCTGTTATGTAGGAACGGGTTTGATTGTCTGGCTGGTCATCTTGGATTTATGTTCCGAGTCGTTCCAATATGGCTGTCAAGATTACAATCTTGATGTCATGTCGGAGGTTTTATGCCCCTGTATCTGAAGATTCCTGGGAATATATTTTTTGTCACATCCCTTTGTCTGTCCGTCTGTATGTCTCTCCATTTGTCTGCAAAAACTTTAACCTTTGCCATTATTTTTTAATAGTATCACTAAGTGATAGGGTTGTGATGTTTCACCTGTGCATTCCTTGTGACAAGACATTTCCTTTTGTACAAAAAGTTCTGATATTGTAACCTTGACTTTTGAGTTTGACCAGCTTTTGAAAATCTTCAACCTTAGCCGTAACTTCTTTAAGTCTAACTCTTAGGAGCCTGGATTTTTATATTTCACATGCGTATAGACCTTTTCACTATAAGGTTCACTTGTATCACTTTTGTCTTTTCGTTGGATATTTTATCCACTCAAGACAATAGAATGACATTATACCACTGTGAAACCATGGGATGCATTGCTGTGTGATGACGTCATTTTATTGTGTTGAGTTGATAAAATACCATATGAGGATACGAAAGTGATTGGAGCGAACCTTATCGTGAAAAGGTCTATTCACAAGTGATCGGAGCGAACCTTATCGTGAAAAGGTCTATTCACAAGTGATCAGATAGAACCTTATTGTGAAAAGGTCTATTCACAAGTGATTGGAGCAAACCTTATCGTGAAAAGGTCTATTCACAAGTGATCGGAGAGAACCTTATCGTGAAAAGGTCTATTCACAAGTGATTGGAGCAAACCTTATCGTGAAAAGGTCTATTCACAAGTGATCGGAGGGAACCTTATCATGAAAAGGTCTATTCACAAGTGATCAGAGCAAACCTTATCATGAAAAGGTCTATTCACAAGTGATCGGAGCGAACCTTATCATGAAAAGGTCTATTCACAAGTGATCGGAGAGAACCTTATTGTGAAAAGGTCTATTCACAAGTGATCGGAGAGAACCTTATTGTGAAAAGGTCTATTCACAAGTGATCGGAGCGAACCTTATCATGAAAAGGTCTATTCACAAGTGATCGGAGAGAACCTTATTGTGAAAAAGTCTATTCACAAGTAATCGGAGAGAGCCTTATCGTGAAAAGGTCTATTACTTGTGGTTAGATCAATTGACTGGGATCATTCAGATATGTTCTGCCTTTATTTTTTAGGGAACCAAAGCAATATGAATTCTAAGCATTACTGTAATTTGTAAACAACGGTATATTTGCGTGACATTAATTTCGCGAAAATAAAGTCCTCACTAATAAAAAGTCAGTGATAGTAATCTGTTGATTGGTAGCTTAGCATGTGTTAATTGCAAAGAATAAGAAATTTCTCCCACAAATATTGGGAAAATATTCTCAACAATTTCACAATTATAGTGATCTGTAAGGATGGTGAATGATTTTTGAAAAATACTTTATTATAATTCCTTTAGGTATGACTTGACATTTTTTTGCTACATGTATTTGTTCAAAAGGTCTGGACTCCTTATTATTCTGGAACACATGATCATTTTTTTAATACCTGGGTATTTAGTTATTAGGCCATAATAATTTAAGTTTTTGTTTTATGTCCGGAACATTTGCTGAAAGGTACCCTCCTGCCTGGCATGAAAACACACAGACACAAGATTAATATGAAGAATTTTGATACAAAGACTGAAAACATAAACGTAAAATATCTTTCTCAAGTGAACTGGATAATTCTGACTTCATATTTACAAAAAACTACTATTATCTCCTATTCTAATATGACTTGAAATTTTCTCCCTATTCGCTATTTTCGAAAACCAGAGTTACTTCCCATTTGAGACAGTATCTGACGTAGACTGATTATGACGTCATCAAATTCTATGGAAACAGTCCTAAAAGTCTGGGAAATGATGGTATAAAATCGGTGTTACCATACCATTTTCATGACGTCACAATGGTTTTACGTCAGATACTGTCTGTAAGGGAAAAAACTCTGTATTCCGCAAAGACTCAATATGTACCATAGAACTCGCCTGGTGTAAAATCTCTAATAAACTTCCAGTGCGCTAAGCTCCGCCCATTCACGTGCTATATTAGAATAGAAATAACAACTAGCTAGCCGTGATTCATTGTCCAGTAATTCCACTCGTCACATAGCCAATAAAATTATCACCTCGCCGCATCGAGGCTCGGTGATAATTTGATTGGTTCATGCGACTCGTGGAATTACTGGACAATAAACCAGCTAGTTGTTATTTCTTAAATATTAATGACATTATAGGCATTTCATGGTATTCAAGACAATTTACTGATATGTTTCTACCTGTGTGTGTTTCTTTCAAAGGAATTCTCCTAAAAGGTACCTGTTCGTGGACGCAAAACAAAATATTTGATTACTATAGCCTTATTATTTTTTCTCCACAACCACACCTGTCAGGATACTAAGAAAATTACATGTAAGCCATGACGGTTTGTTGCCCTATAGGCTATAGTTCCCATCATCCAATTAACCACCCATATTATCACCTCTCCTTTTTTTCAGCTTGTTGACACATTGGAATAAATCATACATGTACTACTATGTGAAAACAATCATGACTAATGTAAATACTTTATATGGCTTTGAATTCGCCCAGTTTTACTTCCGCCTTGTACAAATTAGAGACTGGTTCATCTAGTATTGAACTTGTCCATTTACACATTTTGTTAAGAAATCCTTTATGCTATTACATTCTATTTGTCCCGTCATAAATTTGCCATGGTTCTCGTGACAGTGGGATTTAAAGGGAGAAAATGAGAGGGCTGATTGATATGTTGTGGGCCTTGTATTCAAGGATTTGAATTTCATGAGACATTTTGCATTATTTTTCTTCATAATCCCCTTCAGTATTTTAACACTTTTGCCACCAGCATTTAACATGTTTAAGGGCCTCAATACCACTTTAAAAGAACTCCTTAGCCATGCACTACAAGTATGACGTCATAATTGGACTTAAAGTGGGTGCCAGAAATAGTTGCTTTCAGTTTCAGGCATTTTATCACATGAATTGACTCGCCCTCTTGCCCAAATCTATGACAATTCAGCCACAATGTCTTACAAATATTTGCAGTATCTTGAGATAAAATACCCATACATGTAAATGTAATTTATCAGATTTATTTTCTCTTGTAGATTGAAGAAGTGCATTGCAGTTGGGATGTCAAAAGATGGTAACTATGATTATTTTTATAATACAGTGTATTGGTTATCTTTATGTGTTGTTTGTCAGTCTGTCTCTCTGTTTGTTTAGTTTTTGCATAGCATATACTTGTACATTATATACAGGGAATAAATACATTTTGTAAAACATGAGAAGCTCTTGTACATGTCCTTTTTAAGGATCTATGTAAAACATGAGAAGCTCTTGTACATGTCCTTTTTAAGGATCTATGAAATTTTAGTTTTAACATACTGTAATGAAATGATGTCACCATGTTTTCTTATAGATAGATAGATAGTTTTTTGATAGAAGATAATTTCTCAGTCCTCATTCTCTAAATTTTATCGCAGATGTACTGGAGTTAACTTCATTTAGCCAAAAGTCCCAAAGAAGAAGAAAGTTGTAGTTTCCCTTGATTTTATAAATTCATAAATGAAAATTTCTTGCAGCCTTATGGTTTTGAAGAGTTCCAAAGATGTAGAAAGTTATACACGTTATAATTTCCCCTGATTTTGTAAATTTATGAAAATTTCTTGTAGCCGTGAAATTTGGAAGAGTTCCAAAGAAGGAGAAAGTTATTATTTCCCCTGATTTTATAAATTTATGAAAATTTATTGTAGCCGTGAGATTTGGAAGAGTTCCGAAGAAGGAGAAAGCTCGAATCATCGAACAGATGCATAAAAGTTCGATACAGTCGCAGACAAATCAGATGATGACGATGATTCAGAACACGCAGGACCTGATCCAGGCCATCGTCGCGGCACATCAACAGACGTCACTTATGTCCCTGGATAGCGTACGTCTGATGAAGGAGGAGGCTTTAAGGAAGCAGGACTTTATAGACTGTCCAGCTCATATGGTAGGTGTGAATGTGTTGTCTGCTGGGGGGGGGGGGGGGGGCTCTGTCTGTTGCTCACGGCAGAAATTGGGAAATTTGCAAGTTTGTCTATTTTGTTCTGTTTGAAAGATCTTGCTTCTTTGTAACAGCAGGACTCTATAGACTGTCAAGCTCAAATGGTAAATGTCGTCTGCTGCCGGGATTGCTTACGACAGAATTTCGAAAATTGATGTTTTGTTGCATTTATCTCAAAATGTTTGAAGAAGATTGGTTTTGTTTGATAGATAATGCTTATTAGTAGCTTTCAATACTTCTTATAATGGTAAGAAATCTAATTAATATATATGGATAGCATACGTCTGATGAAGGAGGAAACATTAAGGAAGCGGGATTTTATAGACCGTCCAGCTCATGTGGTTAATGTGAATTTGTTGTCTGCTGTCTAGGAATTTGTTGTTCACGGCAGAAATCAGAAAATATGCAAGTTTGTCCGTTTTGTTCTGCTTGAAAAATCTTCAGTAACTTTATTTCGATTCTTTTTTTACATTGTTCATTGCAACTACATGTACAAACTCATCATATGAAAATTTCATTGTTAATTATTATGGCCAAGTCTATGGATGACATCTATATAAATTTTGAAAACACCCAGAATTTATTATATATAATAAATAATTTAATATTAATGATAAATTAATAAATAAGTTATTATATACGTGTATAACAAATAATTTCATGTTAATATCCTTATACATGTACATGTACTATATACATGTATGCATGTGTACATGTATGTCCAAACCTCTACCTTACCATGCTTACCATTGTTTTATCATTCAGGCGTGTCCACTGAATTCTCACATGGCAAGTAAAGATGAAGATGGTCACGGTTGGATGGACATGTCCGAACTCATCACGCCTGCTATCAAATCGGTTGTGAATTTTGCTCGTCTTATTCCGGGATTTTCTCATTTGAGCCAAGATGACCAAGTTACTCTGCTAAAGGTATGCTCAATGTTTAAATATTTTAGATAGGAAGCAGTGTTCATGAGTTATGACATGCACTGGTATTGCACATCGGAAAAAGTAAAAAGTTGACATGCAAAAATCTGAAAAATATCCCAGGAGGACCCTACTTGGCAAGAGGGAGGCACTGCCCATACTTTAGAAATAATTATATGACATTGTGCATGTCTGGTCCATGCTGCAAGTTTATCTGGTTTTAAATGATGCTATCGATTTGAAGACGTTTAACATTGTGAAAAAAGGAATAATATGTATCTACATTGTTGGAAAACTCGGACGATGGTTTTCCCATCTCCCTTTAGATTTCCTTTCCGTCCCATCCCAACCCCTTTAAATCTAGAGTACACATAATTGATTAATTATCAACAGATGATAGATAAAGCTTTTAATTTATTATCAACATTTTTGCTATTTTTAAAAACCGGAGTTACTTCCCATTTGAGACGGTATCTGACGTAGACTGATTATGACGTCATCAAATTCTTTGGAAACAGTCCTAAAAGTCTGGGAAATGACGGTATAAAAGGGACGTTACCATGCCATTTTCATGACGTTACAATGGTTTTACGTCAGATACCGTCTGTAAAGGGGAAAAACTCTGTATTCCGCAAAGACTCAATATAAGAAAAAGTTGATAACTTGATGTTTTCCATCTTTTATTCAGGCAGCTACATTTGAGGTACTACTGGTGAGATTTGCATGTCTGTTTGACCCAGAGACCAATACGATGATGTTTGCAGACGGTAAACTGTTCAAAAGACATCCTTCACAGGTAAGCAGGAGTCTCTTCAGTAGAGAAATGAGCATTCGTGACTGTGTACATGTAATTCTGATTGGTCGCAAGCAAAGTACATGAACTGCAAAGTGTCAGTCTTTCATTGGCTGTAAAGCAAAATTCTAATGCAACGTTGTTATACATGTATGTCAATTTTCGTTAGTTGTTTGCTCCTTACTTACGGCTGTAAAACGAGATCATACTACTAAGCTTTGACGTTGCTAACATCACAATTTGCCTAATATTCACAAAAATATAGATTGCATTAGAATGGGAATAACTAGATACCCTTACGAAAAAAATTTATATGTGACATATAGGGATCTGCTATTGGTTACATATAGTTCTCTTATAGTCTTTACATATATGTGACATATAGGGATTTTAAATGCAAATTAGATGCAAATGAGCTTCAACCTATACTTGCTGACAGCTTCTACCTATATCACCTATAGTTCGTCTATATGTCTTTCACCGTTATGTCCTTTATACTCCTCCTATACTTGAACTATACATGCATGTAGGTCACTTTCAGAGGTACCTGTATTCCCCCTATACTCTACCTATACATAGATAGGTAGATACATAGGTCCCATTCAGAAGCTCACCTATACTTCCCATATAGGGCAAATATATGGGAATTTTAAGCATTCTGATTGGTTCTTTACCAAGTATTGAACATTACATGCTGTACAGACATATCAACATATGACAAATATTCCCAATTATTGATGGTAAAAATAACTATCAAGACATAAAATTGAATTAACTTTTTATCTCACATTAACACAACAAAGCAGTTGAAGTTCAAATCAATTTTAAAATGTAACATATTCATAGTTTTTCTGGTCTGGATCTGGATAGTTATGTCGCCTGGCCTTTTACAGCATATGCGATGGAGGAAAGAGCACAAGTGATGTTAGTTTCGCTGCTGGATGGCCGATCGAAAGTTCCCGGAACTTTTCACAAGCATGATTGTGTGTTCAAGTAGGTTCCAATCAGTAATGGTCTTTGGGCAGTACGAATTTCTGTACGGTTCTGTATTACACTGGATGTTCTTATAATATCCATGAGAATTACACAGAGAATGATTATGATGTTTCACAACATGTAAAGAAGTTTGGAAATTGTCAAAGCGTTTTGGTACAGTATCTACACATTTTTCTGTCCTTAATTTGGCATGGTTCTACCTCTACTTCTACTTCTAACAGTCAGTGGCATCTGTCATCTAGCTGCATGACTATTCTGCCACGTTGGTTCTCCCTCTACCGGTACAATTGTACAGTACCCCGTAGTCTGAAAGTCAAAAAACGAGCAAAATTTATGATACTAGATTCAGGAGAAATAGTGATGAAAAATTGGACAAATTTTACTATTGATTATCTGGACACTGTCAGAGGCTAGCTATTGATTCTGCACTGGTAATTATCGGAACCATCAAAGTTTTAAAAATGATGTTTAAAACCAGTGAAATACCATTCATGCTGTGTTCTTTTATACATCTACGCACACTGCAAATGCATGAAACAGTGACACACAGTGACACTCTTCATACACATGTAGGTGCACATTTGCCCACTATTCCCTTCTCCCTCCAACCCCCATTCCTTCCCCATTCTGTCCTCTTCCATGATCCCTCCTTTCCTCTCACTTCCTGGCCCTTCCCCGGATTTAAAGTCATGACATTGGATATTTCCACTGTAGAATTTTTCAGTCCCATGATGCAGTAGAGATAAGACATAAAAGGGTGTTTTCTCCGCCCTTTTGTTAAGATTTAGCTCCGATTACCTCTGTTCAGCTGTTAATTTACAACTAGCGAATCAATTATTTCTAATACACAAGGAAAACATAGCTTACCTTCTTGTCGGTCTAACATCAACATTTCTCAGCTCTTCTACTTTTCACAGAAAGTACACAAAGATTTGATGTAAATATCCGACTGAGGTGCTTAGTATACCGACGTGCTCAGTAGACCGCGGGAATTTTCACTTGGCTTCATGGTCGTTTACTTTGATTTATTCACTTGTCTTTAGTGTATCACATAAATGCAGACGAAATTACGATCCAAACTTCAACTTTTCCGCCCGGACCTTTTAAAATCCGTCGTTTTGATTGGCTGTCTTCTAATCATGGACGTGTCGTACACAAACATTTCAAACTAAGATGCTTCCTGAGATATACCATGACTATAATACGTCAGTGTCGTGGCTCAGTTAGGTGAGCGTCGGACTTCTGATTTAGGGGTCCAGGGTTCGCATCCTGGCAAGGATGGACTTTTTCATTATTTTGTATTTCATGGTCTATGAGCCTTTTTCTTTTCATATATTCAGAGCAGGAAAAGGGGGAGGGACTTAGATTAATAAACATTCTTTGCTTTTCTGATTTGTCATATTCTTTTTATTAGGCTGGACCCACTTCCATGGCTGTAAACAACCCCCACCCCACCCCACCCCCAAACTAAAACCAATTACAAACAGATTAACTGATAATTAAGGTACAATGTGAAAACAGTAAAATGTGAAATACTGTTAAATTCCAGAATGCTTTTCTTTTCTAACAGATCTCGGAAAAATACACATTTTGATACCCATATTGCCTTGTATTTCATGTCATATAAGTTTAAACACAATTTTTAAAGAAATTGTCATGGTTCTGGACTTAGAAATTTTCCCTCAAAGATGCAGAGCAGTACAATTTTCTAAGTCTAAAGAGAAGCTAAATTAGACTAAGTTCAGTATTCATATAGTTGCACTATAACCTCCCTATAGCTCCAGCAGACATGGTATGCTGTATGCATTTCCCCTATTTTTAACATATATATCACCTATAGGTTAAATTCAATTTTACCTATATGTTACCTATACCTATAACCAACATAGACACAAAAGCTGGAAACCTATAGGAGAAATATAGCTTACATATAGGAGACATATAGTTTTGTATAGATTTTTTTCGTAAGGGCACTGACATTATGTTTGCGGTTGGTAAATACTGATTTACGGTGCAAACATGCGCTAAAGCGTTGCCAGAACAACTCAGTTTGCGACCATAAAATCAGCATTTACCGTCCACAAACATAATGTCAGAACGTAGTTATTCCCTAATTCATCTTTAGGCATGATAAGAAACCTTGGATTTTGCAGCAGATTCAGATAATTATATCTTCCAGAAGGAAGGAATGGTATGAAAAAAACATAATTAATAATGCACAAAATTTTGGCCCCTTGGCCTTTATCCAAAAACAACAATGGATTTTGCCTTAAAAAAAAAACAGAGATATTAAACTTTTACAGTTTGTCCAAGTGATATTTTATATGGAAATTATATGAAGAATATTACGTTTAATGTTGATTTGTCAAAATATGGAGTTAAAAAATCCATTACAGGTTTCTCGTGTCGAATTGTCTGGATCAGTTGAATGCTTTGATTAGTCCTGTTTAATTAAGTACATGTAAAACATTTAAATGATCGAGACTATTTTGTATATAAAGTGTTATTGGTAAATGCTTTAATTTAGCTTTTATATTTGCTGACTACAAAATATTGACTATTAACTTGCCAGAAAATATGATCCCAGAATGGGTAAACGGGTCTGGAAAACAGTTCTGTAGGGTCTATGCTCGTTTGAAAATTGTATTTTTTAATTCCCCTTTAGATTTTTACAGTTGTTCAGTTAATTCAGAACCATGTCTGTATCACAATGTCAATAGCATCATGTAAATCTACACCATTAAGTAATACTGAAATTATTTTTTTCAGGCATCTACAAATGCTGGATTCCTTTTGGACTCTATGTTTGATTTTGCTGAGCGTTTTAATGCCCTTAATTTGTCAGAGAACGAAATTGCACTATTTTCTGCAGTAGTCCTTCTTTCTCCAGGTATGTAACGATGTGTAATGATGAATTATAATCAATAGAAATTTGGATCATGTTCAATGCTGCGTTTCAATGCTGCGACCCTACAGGATATTTGGAGCTGCGCACTCTCTCTGTAAAGTAAAATTCATGCTCAAATCTAAAATCAAAACATTAAAGAGGGCACTACTGAAATGAATTTTGGTGGCTCTGCTTGAAGCATCACTGATGAGATTTTAATATTCGAAACACGTGTTTGATGCAGAAAAATTTGGTTTGGAATTTTCTTCATGAAAGTATAGAGTTGGAACACTTCAGTATTATTTCATAATACTGTAAATGTGGTTATATTCACTGGGGGAAATTTTCGCGACTATAAAATCATGATGTTAAGCTTGTCATTTCATGTCATTGTAGATCGTCCGGGGCTGAGGAACACGGAACACTTAGAGAGTTTTCAGATGAAGCTAACGGAATGTTTACAGACGGTAATAGCGGCCAATCACAAAGAAGATAGCACATTGTTTGCCAAGTTGTTGATGAAAACGACGGATCTGAGGACCCTGAATATGCTTCACTCAGAAAAATCTATAGGTTTGTACGAAGATATAAATACCTATCAAGACTCCTTTTGGAGGGAGACTCCCTCTTTTTGACCTCATCTCCCTCCTTAACATTTCTCCCTTATGGGAGACCAAAATCTCCCTCTTTTTGGCCCAATTAGTACCTTCTTTCTCCCTCTTTTGGCATACATGTATTTACCAAAGAAGAATAACCCTAGATAGCAACATTCAGAGCATTTGATGAGAAATTGCATGACAAAATGCAAGAAAAGATGTTACATAGAATGCATTAATATATTTGAAAATTGGTTTTGAACAAAAATGTCATAATACATTAAAAGTATAGCAAATTTGGTTCACGCGCAGTCTCCCTCTTTTTAAAGTGCCAATAAGGGAGGTCTTCCTCTTTTTAAGATTTCAAAGTTGACAGGTATGAATAAGCAAAGATTTGTTGGTCAAATTGCCAAAGAAAATGGTCTAAAGATTGAAAATTCTGTCTGTCTTACCATCTGTGTGTCTATTAACATTTAATGAAGGATTTTGATGGAAGAAAAAACTAGCTGGTTTTTATCCATAGACTTTGATAAAAACACTCATGTACACATAAGCTTTAAAATCTTATTTAAACTGACTGTTGCAGTCATTCAAAAAATGGAAGAAAAAAATTGTATTGAACACAGGAAAATAAAGTCTCTTGAAAGTCTAAAATTTGTATTGAACTCATGAAAATAAAGTCTCTTGAAAATCTCTGGGTTCAGAAATGTGTACTTATTTTAGCAGGATTTATATTTTAGCGGAGCTAGCGCTAATTTAAGAATACACTAAATCATGAATCTCTTATAGATCAATGTGGAAAATAAGTCAAGGGGCTAATTCATGTACGCTAATATGTCAATTTACCCAAATCTTTTCTGTTTCCGCCAAAATTTTGTTGGGCTAAAATAAGTACACGTACAGTATACAGTATACATGTACATGTACAAATGTAGGTATACATGTATTTACATGTATCTTTTCTGTCATTTTCTGTAAGTGTAATGATTTTGTAGTTTGACCAAGCAAATAAACTGACACTGAAAATATTTCAGGATCCAGTGAGAAAGGTGGAGCTCAAGACGTAGGTGATCATCAAGATGGACAGTTTGACTCGGCAGTGTAAGTAACGAAGGAGATGGATGTTCAACATGTATTTTAAAAGATTTTACCAAACAGAAAGTTCAAATAGGAATTACATATATTTTCAAAGAGAAATACCCTCTTTTAAAGATTTTTTTCTGCAAAATGGCCTCAGCTTTGAACATGTTGAATGATGCCTAATGCTACATGTATTTGAAAAGTACATATTTAAGGCAATGCTATTAATAGATTCTATAAATCATTACGGCTATTGCCAGTCTGTAAACATTCCATGAGCATGATGAGCTTCACCTGAAAACTCTCTTAGTGTACTATTTATATCTTTATTTAGGTCTGAGGGATCTACATCATCAGATGTGTCATCCAGGTGTTCCTTGGCGGCCACCGGCTACGACTCTGGAATCCACGAGGGGAATGGATCGTCTGTCTCGTCACATCGTCATAGTTCCGATTCTAATCTACACCAACAAGTTATACTGAAAACACCATATGGAACATTCTGCCGTGAGGACGCATCTGGGTTTTATGGTATGGTTCCAGATACTCCAATCAGAAGATGTCATACACTCGAGCGTGACATTTTGTCGAGGCCGAGACTTCATACTATTGAAGAAAAACGGCGATACACGCTTGAAAAAGACTATGTGGACAAACACATGCAAAAGATGTTCGATAAGCATTTGTATCGAGGCAGTAGCATGCCGTCATCTTTAGCTAATAGTCGAGCAGGTAGTGCTGCATCAAGTCCGATCCCTCCAGAATTTTTGTCATATCAAAGCCGTGCTAGTCATGAATTCACTCCGATTTCCATCGCTGAAGCGTTGTCAGTTAGTGCTAGAGGAAGTCCGATGCAAAATCAAGACAGTCATTTGACCTTGCCTTCAGCCTCTTCTAAGCCAGGGTCACCTAATCCAAGGTCAAGGTCAGGATCAATGGGAGCTAATGACCTTGAACAATTACGACCACGTTGCTATAGTTTCCATATGAATAGTGAAGGAAGAGCCTCAAGGTATCCGATGCAGAAAGACCAAAGCCATTCCCTGTCGGAAAATATGTACATGTCACCTGATATGAGAAGAGGGAGTGTGGGGGCGTCGTACGGACTATATCATCGTAAGAAATCCTTGTTGGTCGATCGTCATCCGAGATATCTGTCCAGGTTGTCTGACGGAATGAAACGTGTGGACAAACCCAAGCCATCTGAAGCATCCAGTGTAAGTACAGCTTCATCATGTTCATGTTGATAATGTATGTTAAGTATATGAATTTTAGGTCAAGAATTAATATCAGAAAAGACTTAATTGTAGCTTCTAAATTTCAATTTTTGTTAAATTAAAGGAATCTGGATTACAGTATGGGAGCTGCATAGTTTGAATTCTCTCTTTAGTTGGTGTAATGTCTGAATCTCATGAAATGCTGTAAACATGGAAATTTTCGCGTATATTGCGAATCAACATGTCAAGCATCTTCGGAACCCCACGGCATCTTCTCCCGTTATACTACGTAAGATACCGTGGGACAGTCTGTTGGGAAATCCTCATATTCCGATATGATTTAAGCAGGGAATTTAAGCCAATCAGAATGAGTGTTACAAAATCCCTCCAACACAGAAGAGCTGAATCTAGTAAAACTGCCTATTTCATTGGTACTATAAATAACCGTATGACGCATGTAAACGAGAATTCCCTTACAATTGTGCCCATGGCGTTCTAATCGTAGGGCAATAGGCTGTGGGTTTCCAATGATGCATGTCAAGGGACTTCGCAAAATTTTCCCCCATGTGATAACAGCCCTGCTGCATTCTAACAAAGGCAGACACACTTACATGTATATCCCAAATGTTACCACCAAGTGCAATTTCTTGATGTTAAAATCACAAAATTATTCCCCAGCAAAAATAAAAACCCTTTATTATAGCAATGTCTTGATATCCTTAGTCTAAAAATAGTGTTGACAAATGTACATGTATTTTAAAATCAATAAGTTTTATTTTACTGATTAAATAAAGAACCTTTTGTATTGATCATTTTCTCAGATATTTCCTATTTGCATAATATTAAAAATTATTCAGCCCATATAACTCTCATTTGCTACATGTATAACTGAAAATTCCATGTTTTTGGCAGTGTATTTTGATTGCAACATACCTGTAAATTTGACATACATGAAAGTCATCAAACATATATCTTTGGATATAGTGGTCAAGACTGTAGAGCTTTTCGTAATAACATGATAAGTTTCAAATTATTTATAATGCATTTTATCATTAGAGAATACAGTTTACTCTCGTTTACTCAAATTCGGTTAACTCGAATTTCCACTTAACTCGAACTGATTTTAAAAGTCCCAATTCGCGCCTATTGATTTCTATGCAATTTTACTCCTTGTAACTCGAATTCTGATAACTTGATCTTTTCGTTAAGTCGAACTTATTTTTAGGTCCCAGAAGTCATTTTACATTGAAAACTTACCTCCATAAGTCGAACCACAGATTAATAATTTCAATTCTTAAAAAAAACCAATTCATTATAAGGAGATCCGTCGATGTATAATTGATACTCTCTTGCTATGGAGTCGTAAATACAAACATAAAATCTAGCTTGGTCATTAAAAGTGGACAACATAAAATTTTGTGAACAGTGATAGAGAAAGGGAAATAAATCTTTTGAAAAATTGATTGCTGATCATGTACTCAATAAGTCGAACTCCTGATATGTCGCACTGTTTCTGATGGTCCCTTGGAGTTCGACTTATTGAGAGTAGACTGTAATTTTATCTATTTGAATACCTACTTCTTTTACATTCAACAGAGCATGGGTCCTGGAGATCATCTGTCATCATTCTGTATACAAGTCCCTAGCATCTCAAAGCCAATATGGAATCCAGATTCGAGGGAGTCAGCTAACATGGAACATTCAATCAAATTCGGCGAGCTTGAATCAAAAGTGGATGCTTCAGAGATGGGACTTGGCACTATGGACAGTATTAACGAATCGGACAGAAGTTCAGACAAAACGTCCGACAGTAGTGAGCCTGTCAATCTGGAGATGGGGATATTTCACAAGAAATTCGACAAAGTACGGAAGCATGCTCGGTCGACAGAAGATGAAGCCCTCGGAAAAAATAACAATGAGTCGCATAGTAGTTTCACGTCACCTGGAGATGATAGTGACGATACGATGAATGTTGACGACGTGCCGAATTACGGTCTTGCCAAGCTTAATATTCACGATGAGATTACGATGGATGTTAACGACAAACCTAAGAAAAAGACAGCCGTTGAGAGCCATCCTCAACTTCTTGCCCAGTTAAACACTCCGAGCAAAAATCCTGTTCAGTCAGGGTTTCTGAAATTGCCATTAAAAATGCCCCCGTCCCCTACAAATTCTACCCCTCAGTCATCACAAGTCATGTTGAATGTTCCTAAATATAGCAGTCGATCATCCTCTGTTGCCAAGGAAATGCCGACACTTGCGTCTCATTTAAACTCCGCCCCTCTTGCACCGGTATTTCCGAGGGCTTCAGGTCCGCATAATAACGTAGTTGGTGATAGTTTGGAAAATGATCAAGTCAAAAATTCAACACTACTCGGTCTGAAGGATCGAATATCACAGAAAAACGATATTGTTGAATCAAGGGAAGTAACTGATAATCACGAATCTCAGAGGGCAGCACTGTCTGAAATGTTTCATCAAAGCATGATGGGAAATCAAGCAGGGACATTACCAGGCTATATGAATACTGATGGTGGACAGAAAATGATTCCTCCTACCATGTTTCATCAGGTAATCTGAAAGTTTGGATTAACTTAAAAACTATCAGTGGCAAGGGTATACATATTTATTTATGTACATTTGAAACAAATTTGGCATACGTAACAAAATAGTCAATGATTTTCTTTATACTTAAGTTTAACATTTGGCAAAACCTTTATAATGTACATTTGTATATCACCATATATTAACTTTTAAGAAGATTTGGCTTGATTCATGAAATTAAAGGGCTTGATTTCCAGAAAATAAAGCTATGATATTGATTGTTAAAAAAATTGTGAATTCTTAGTCACATCATACAATTTTGGACATTTTTCAGTCTTTTCCCATGCATCCAGCTTTCCTAGGGGGTCAGTCATATCAGCCCATGTTTATGACTCCCGGCTATAATCAACATTTGGCAGGAATGCAGCAGCTCGCTCAAATTTACGCTAAGAATAACGAGGAACACATGAAAAGGTCAGTAACGGTCATTTTCAAAATCTTTGTTAGGGTGAAATCAATATAGCAAGCACCTAGTTTTGATTAGGTTATTAGAGAATTTTTAAAACGGCACTGCCAAGAAATCATGAAAATGTAACGGTTTTGACTTGCAATGGAAATTTAGATTTACAGATTTTTAGATAGACATAGTGACACTTAGCGATTACTTTGTCCATTGTCCGTCTGTCTGTCTGTCTGTCTGTCACACCCTATAAAAGTGATTCCTGAGTGTCGCTATGTTTCACAGGTGACACATGCATTCCTTGGAATGATTTTTTGTTAATATTATAAATTTATCTTTCATTTTTTTCACAAACAGAAATGAGAAGATGAATCTCATGAGGCCGACTTCAGGTCCGAAATCAGAAGACATGGAAATGATGGTCGATCAGAAAATAAAATACGAAGAGTCCATTTAAATATGTATTTTGAGACGCATGATCAAGCAGTTACTGTTATTTTCTTTTGTAAGTACTACGTGAACATTACATGATGATCACCCCCCTACAAGTTACGATCCGACAAAGTGAAAATAAGAGGTTGCCGTCATTCCCCGTTATTTACATTGTTCATGCTGTGAGTGATTAATGTAACATACAGGATATTACTTTTCCATGTGCATTTCTGGAATTTTGAGATTTTTAGTTGTCATGGCAACATGCAAAAATACACTTGAGTTGACGTAAAAATGATCGATACACGTTGTTGGTGACAGTACGAAATTGCAGCTATTGCTCACTAATATCAGCTACTTGTGCAAGCGATAGTTAGTTGCAAGAAAAATAAAGGATATAAGTTATTTGTGCGTCAATTATTTCAGTTGTTCTCGTGATTGCAGCTACTTATGTCTGCTGTGACTAGTTGCTTAAAAAAAGGAAGGATTTACATGTAACTTATTTGTGTGGCGATTATTCTGCTCTGCCCAGGTATTCATGGTTGTTTACAGCATGTCGGAGATCGGTAACAATAAATTGAGAGATTAAAATATTTGAATATTTGTTAAATGTTGTTTTCAAATTCTTTGTTGCCATTTAGATTGATTGTAATGTAATTTGATGCTCATTCTAGATGTACAGGTCGATCAACCCTCTTTTTAGCTCATTAGAAATTGCATTAATGAATTATTTGATTATAAGTCTGTGTTAAAATTCTAGCAGTGCAAGGCCAAAAAAATGTGTGTTTCTTATTACGAAAAGAACGCTGCCTTCTGATTTCTTTGTTTATTTTTCTAGATTTGAGAATACATGCATTAGAATATCCTTATTCAAAAGAAAGGTAAAATGTAACGTTTATCTTCTACTTATTGAAATGATATGAATTTCATTTGTCAATGGTAAATTGAAGAACAATGCTATTCAAATGAAATTGCCGCTGATAAAGTAAAACAAGAAACAAAACTACATGTATCTTACATACTGACCTGAAAGTTTTCAAATGTGTAATTAAGAAACACATATTCTGTACTCTTTGGCCTATTTTTAATTACTAAGAAAAATGTAATGCCATTTCCTGACTTATTTCTATGCTTAACTTCCTGTTTTTAACCTTAAGAGTCCACTGAAATAAAATAGAATAAGATAGAACAGAGAGGAATAAAATTTCTGCGTATGTTTTCAATGAACGATAAATGCTGTACAAACATTAAGTTTGTTGGATTCAATGCTTTGTAATAGTTTTAAATGTCCAATTGTTTTTAAAACTTATTGTTTAATATTGTTTAAATATGTTAAAGTACAGCCATGTCAAAGTACAGGAAATATTTAATTTGTCTTGGGTTCAGATTTTTTCAATTTTGCATATTTATTGATTGAGGGAACATGCAGAGAAAAAGATATTCAATTTTTGTAATGCTCACTGCGCAACTATGTCGTTATACATTTATTTGAAAATACAACAAAAATTTCTTAACAATAATTAATCAATATTTGCAACGTGCAAAGTTTTGTTGTCTTAACAAGCTCAATCAGAAGTTTTATGATATTATGTGAGATTTAAGAATTAATTGAACATGTAGAAAGAGGTAGTTTTCATACCTGTACTATACATGGATTTGATGACCATGCATTTGAGGGTTTGAGCAATAGAAGTTATTTATTAAAAATGTGATGTTCACGTACAAGTGAAATAAAGCAATGTATATAAAGTCTGAGAGGTTAACTAGATATTGTCCCTATATATACACGTACGTGAGTTTAGATGGAACAGATATTTGGTTGTTGCGGGCGACAACCGGAATTTGAATGAGCTGTGGTATAGGTAGGATTTTACAATAAAATAATGGAACATAATTATCTGGTCTTTGCGTGGAATGGAGAGGGGGGGGGTGTTGGGGTGGGGATGATGGTAGGGATTGGTGGTTTAGTTTTGTTATTATAACGAAACAGATTTTTCTCAACTTTTAATGGGATCTTATAAATTTTAACAAACAGCAGAAAGTTGAGAAATGAAAAAAGTCCAGCATTACTGTGAATAAAAATCATTTTGTTTGATGAAAATACTTGACTGTGTTTTTGCATGATGCAATTTGAAATAAGTAGAAGCTGTTCTAATTTATACAAATTCTCCCAAAATTTTTGCAGTCTTTAGCACATCGATAAAAAAAAGTGAAGTGGTTAAATCCCCCCCCCCTTCACTCAATCAAGGTACTGGCCATATTATTTGAATAACACATTTATTTCTGTATCATTCTCTCATAATTTTGTCTATTTTTTATTAACCTGTCGTTCATGAACTTTCATCACTCCAAAAAGATCTCATTTCTCTGTGTGTATAATGAAAACCCGTTAATTAAATACGATATGTTATATTTATATTTAGGTGCATCAAGATTAGATGAAATTGTATTGGGATGAAATAAGGTGTATTTTCATATTAATTTTCATCTTGTTTTTTTCAAATCATGCTTCAAATATAAGCCTTGCTGATGCATTTCTAAACATTGATTCTTTATGTGGTACTATGAATTCTTAGGACTGAAAAAAATGTAAGTGAACACTTTTAAAGTTGTAGTAGAACTAAATTCTGCCTCTTGACAAATTTAAAGGACTATAATTAAGGTATTTGGGGTTTATAACAATATCATGGAAAAGCTAGAAATCATGATTGTACTTCCATATTTTACGATATTTGATATTTTTTAAATGTTTCTTTCAACTCGCCATGAAAATATATGGCCTCTATCATTATTGCTTAAGTTGTGTGTCTTTGGCAAACTTCGTGCTATTTAATTTTTCTGTCGTCAGAACAACCGAAAGTAGAGTAATATACCCATACTGCCTTAAGTTGTAGTAGAACTAAACTCTCCCTCTTGACAAACTAAGGACTAATATTAGTTAAAAAACGGAAATTTTTTTAAGAGGGTTTTTTAAATGCATTTACAGAAATGATTCCTGTTCCGTAACGTTAAACTCTTGAAATAAGGACATACATGTACATGCCTAGTAAGTGTAATATATCTGTTTTCTTGTAGCTGAGATTATTTTAAATTTTGCAGATTTATGTTAAATTTTGCAGATTTTTTTTGGAAAATCGTTTTTAAAAAATTACGTAAGAAACTCACTTTTTTGCTTGTTAGTGCTTTAAGATGATTTTATTTAATAATATCAATTTGTCATCGAAGGAAGTTTAAAGAATAGTGACTGTACATACATCTTGCTATTGTATTTGTCTAAACAGACCTTTATTTAATTTGTAAATATAAATGTATCATATATCATAATTATTTTTGAAAATTATCATTATTATATTGTACATATTTCATATTTATGAGGCAATCTTTCAAGGCAATTTATTTTATAAAACTGAGCCGATGTGAGTCACGGACATTTTTTTCTTGCTCATTTAGAGTCACTATTAAAGATCAACTCGTATGAGTGGGGTGCTAGGGGATGAATGGTTCTCATTGATGTCTAGGTATAGTGGCATACATTTATGACGTACAATTTTTCGTTTTTTTTCATAAATCATTGAGAAACTTCTTTCTTTTTGTAAGGTTTACATTGAACAGTATTCTGATTAAGAATTCCAAACTTAAAAGCATCTCGATTACGTTTAAGAAAAATTTCATCGTTTTCTAATTTTAACGTGCATGTTGGCAAGGTAAGAAATATTTTCAATTTCAAAACATTCACTTTTAATAAAAACCAAAAAAAAGATTTCCAATACACAATGTTATCTAGGCCGTAACTTGAACATTTCACACACTTTGTTATTGTAAGATTACTTTGTTAATTTGTTATTTCCCGAAGTAAAGTTGAGTAGGGTGATAAAAAATGACCATTTAGACAGATTTTCCAATCTAGTTCATTTTATTGAGTATTTCATATTTCTGACAGAAGAAATTAGGGATACCTGGTAGAGTTGTACATTATAACAAATTAAATAAATTAAACTTTTCATTACTGTGTAACATCAAATTACAGTTTCGAAGAATCACGAGCCGCAGTGATTAATTATCCATGTTTCAATTTTTCACCAAGATCATAATATTAGATTCTTTTGCTGCAACCTAAACTTCTGAAAAAAAAATCAAAATTCTTTTGACAACTTGAAGTATTTTCAGAAATTTTACACATACAATGTCCATGTAAGACCCAACAAGGGACCTTTCAAATGTATGAATAAGCTTGAACTGACAAAGGACAGTGTGCTACTGCAGAATTGAACCTTCCTTTATGCTTTCTTACTTTTCTTCTTTCCCATTCAACATCTTGATTTAATTTGTTTATAGTAGTAAAAAAGTATTGTGGTTTATGATTTCTGTAATTTTAATTGCCTTTCTGTAAAATTCCCTTTTTTGTGTTATACTAATATTGTATATCTGTTATCTTTTGATTATTCATTTACAGAGTTATTTCCCTTTGGGTTGGTATTGAACAACAAACTTTAATTATTCCACAAAGTTTCTGGTTCTTGAGTCTTATGATTTTCTTTCCTAGAAACTTATTTTTACCAGCATACTGACAGTGTTGATTTTTCTTTCATTAAAATTCTTCTGAGAGTAAATTTCAGACAATTTATGCATTGGTATCCTGATTTCATTTGAATTCGGTAATATCTTATTCTAATGCAATATAACGTTGATTTTCATTGGTTGTTTTTCCTTAGTTACAGCTGTCGTCACATTTTGCCTAATATTCACTGAAAATATAGACTGTATTAGAATGGGAATAACTAGATACTGACGTTATGTTTGCGGACAGGTAAATGCTGATTTTACATGTGCAAACATCCGATTTTCTAATGCCGCTAACGCGCCACCAGAAAAACTCAGTTTGCGATTGTAAAATCAGCATTTACCGTCCGCAAACATAACATCAGAAACTACTTATTCCCTAAGTTTATGTAAGATGCGGTCAAAAAGGAGAAGTAACTCTGGTAAATGAAGCCAAAACAAAAAAATGTCAATAACATCTCTCCTATGATAGGAGTTGTTCAATGATTATTCTGCAAACTGTGTCAACACAACAAATGCAATGTATAATGTTGTATCAATCAAGATCCTTTGTTCCTGTATTTCGAGTCCTGTTCACCTTTAGTTTTTTGTATCTTCGGATTATGTTTAATATTTTGTAAATAGTAATTGGTAGCTTTTTGAAAGCGGAGCTTTTCTTTCTATCTGTGTCTGTCTCTCTCTCTTTCTCGTTCAGCACTATAAACATCGAATCTTATACAAAGGGAATAGAGTATTGCAGTGATTAGATTTTCAACAGATTTTTTTGTGTAAACAAAAGAATTCAAAGAAAGTCAAGTTGTTATAAAAGTTGCGTATCTGCAGCCTGTTAAAGTAAAATACGTATGAAATATTAGGAGTTTTCGTAACTTTCGATCGCTTTGCATATTTTATAAGCTAAAATTGGCAATGCTTTGTGTCTGAATTTACATTAAGTATGTAGAAATGATCATAGAAAGCACAATATAATCTTAAGTTGAATTATTTCAAGTTTCTATTTGATGATGAAAGTTTCAAAAATTCCTGAAATTTTCGAAAGAAATTTTGTGAAACTGGGCACTGTACAATAGATTTCACGATCGTTAAAATAATAAGGTTCAATTTCATGTCCTCAGCATTAATCAGAGCTATATTTGTACATGTAATTGCCACTTTACAAATTTTTAGTCTCCAAACAAACAAACAAAAAAAATCAAAATCATGATAAGATTTTTCAAGTCGTTGTAAATTGCATGTAAATTAGACAAAATAATTTTAACCGAATAAAGCAAATTTTTTTTTATTAGGATACACTGTGTCAGGTATTTTATGATCAATATATTTCTTCAGATTTAATCAATTTTGACAATCCCTTATTTTACTGATTGACTGTTAAAAAATCTATGCAATACCTTATGACTTAATTGTTTCATTCTGTAAAAGTTATATTCTCTATATTCCTTCATAATTGAAAGATTTCTCAGTCTTTTTTATATCTTTTAGTTTAATTATGTCAAATGTTTTATTGTATTTTTATTTCAATCAAGTTTAATGGTAACAAGAATTTGATTTCTTTGTCTAAATTACGGGAAATAACACGAAAAGTAAATGAGTACAAAATTAAAAAAACTTTCATCTGTGACCCTCTGTTGATTCTACGAACGTTTCAAAATTATGCTTCTTTTCCTTGACATGTTTTAGTTGTAGATAAATCTATTCAATAAAAGTACTAAGTCTAAGATATCTCATTTCTGAACAAGATTGTTAAATATATTTGATCAAAATTCGATTTGAAATCTCAAATACATCAAATTTGCTGACCATTTGATGCATACCTTAAAAAAAGGGTGGGGGTGGGGAGGGGGATGGTTGAAATCCATCAGTATACATATCAATCATATTGGAACTATAATTCTAAGTTGCAATCCATTTAGCAAGGTATCCATGGTAACCATTGCTCTACAAAAAGAAGTAGAACTCACTGATAGATTATATTTCAAATTAAAAGTGGTAGAGAACATTTAAATTTGAATGAATTAAATATTTTTTTGTTTTTACTTTTTAAAAGAAAGTAGATTGAAACTTAACAAAAATTTGATTATTATATCTATAAAATACTGGTGAAAATTGTGAGTGCTATGTAGAAAGATACAATGAGGTTGTATAGTACAGCATTTATTTATTTATCCTTGCATACATATATTAGTACTATTTATATTATAATTGATGATAAATTGATGTTTTGTTGAAGTAACAACTTCCTGACCAAATATTCCAAACTAACATTCTATATATATATTTTGTAGCTGAGTTGCAAAAAAGTTGTATTGCACCTTTTATAATGAAAAGTGCAAGAAATATTTTCCATGAATCATATTGATTTTGGGTTAAAATGTCAGTGGTCAAGGTCATAGTATTTTGATGAAGGAATTAATGATTATAATGTGATCACATTGACTTTAGAATAAAATTTGATTTGTGCTGTAGGTAGGGGATTCTAATCTGACTTATAAAACAGTGAAGTTAAAAAAATGATCACTCTTGAATGCAAGTTTCGCAACTGAGCACAATGCATCTCTGCTACCCTTTAAGATTGTTATTGATACGCTATAAAGTAAAGCTATGATAGACACTGACTCTGAAAGACATGAGCAATATTATTTTCTCTCAGAAGTGTTGACAAGGAACTAATTTTAGGATTACTTGATAATTTTCATGTACTCTAACCTAAGCTTGTTCCATTTAGAAAGCATGAGTCATCATGACGTCAATATTTTATGTAAAAGAAATATTTAGCAAGTCCAAATTTGTTTAGCCATGAGAAGTATAAACTAATCCAATATTAAAGTGATATTATATTAAGTTGAGAAAAGTGAAATTCATATTAAACAAAGTCGCTTTATTTATTATGAATTTCTTTTTTCTTAACTTTCAGCAACCATTTCAATATCAATCTTTTTTAATGCCTCTACTTGATATTTTATTAGATTGTACTTCTCAGATCTTGACTTCAAATTTGTTTAGGGGGAATTCATGATATAAACAAAGTGATTGGGAGGTTATTTTTAATATTTAATTGAATTTCTAGAGATAAATTCTGTACATGAAAGTACTGTAAACCATCTTTTATTCATGATGTCTTTTATTCACGAATCCGAAAACACTGAAATATTTGAAAGTACTGAGGCTATGTCAATAATGTAGCTAAATTGAAGCATGTTTGCGGCGTTTAATTTTTGCGACATACACAAGCTGAGTTGCAAATATCACGGAAATAAAATGCTCCCGAATAAAATACGGTTTACAATATCTTGATATTTTAAGGTATATGCCACATGCTCTCTCATATGATATGCTACTGATTGTTTTCATTCTCTGAAAATAGCTTGTCATCTTTGTATGATGAAATATCTTTTTCGCATATTGAATGGATTTATGTAAGAGGGTTGAGATTTACATTTATTAATGATATTTTTATACATAATTCATAAGTTGATACATTTCATGAAAAGATTTGACTCCGTTATCTTGATATTCAAGTTTGTCGAATTTTCCATCATTATTTCATTAGATGCTTTTAGATGATATTTTCAAGCAGGTTCATGATCAAATAGTAGATATTTAGACGATATGTGCTATTGTTATTTTGTTTAAGAATTTCATTATTTGTATGTTAAGAATTTCATTATTTCTATCGAGAATCAATAAGATGATTTACAACTTAAGTTTTTGTTACCATTTAAAGACATTTTCATACTTCATTTATAATTTTATGCTTTTTATCTTAATTTTCTTTGTTGTTTTCATTTTCAATTTTCAAAATGTACTTGATGACCTTTTGCAGTGATTTTTTTCCTACCATGAAATTTTCTCAATATCTTTTAATTAGTTGCATGAGCATCAACAATCTTAAAACATCTCTCAAGACATTTAGAAATTATATTCAGTCTGAGACTTGATTTGTTAGATTCTTGAATTTTTGTTCATTAAGTCAGCTCAAAAACTCTATTTTCATATTAACATCATTTCAAACATATGATGTACTTTTCATAAGGAAGAGACTTCATCATTTCGTTAAAGGACGTTGTTTACTTATTCATTAGTGCATTTCTTCTTCCGTTGTTTGTAAGTGATGATGTAGACGTTTTAAGATTAAAGTTGTGAACATTAAAACATAGTTCTTTTTCTTTGTATTTGCTATTTTCGAAAACCAGAGTTACTTCCCATTTGAGACAGTATCTGACATAGACTGATTATAACGTCATAAAATTCTATGGAAACAGTCCTAAAAGTCTGGGAAATGGCGGTTATAAAATCGACTTTACTATACAATTTTCATGACGTCACAATGGTTTTACATCAGATACCGTCTGTAAGGGGAAAAAACTCTGTATTCCGCAAAGACTCAATACGTCTGTCTTTTTTTATGGCATTTTCTGTCCAGCGTCTGTCTCACTCCTAATTCGGGGTTCGCTTCTTTTCATGTGTTGGAGGTTTTTGTTTGTTTGCTTTGGTTCCTGTTTTATCCTGATTTTGTATGCCTTTGGTTTGTGATTTCCTGAATTATTCATATTGTACTGTGTATTGGTATATGGTCATTGTCTATATTTGTCATTGTATTCATACCCTGGTGTCCCACGTCTGTATAGGGTATCTTGTTCAATTTTTTTTTCAAAATCAGTGTGGTGTCCCTTTAAAAAAATAATTTTATTACAGAAAGCAGTACTGAATAGATATGAGACATAGGTGTTTGAAATGCAAAGAATATTACCGGTGATATATTCGCAATCAAACAGTATCAATGACAAATATGGACAATAACCATATCCCCATGCTCATACACTCCGATAATTTGGAAAATTATCAACCGAAGGCATACGAATGTTAAACGTCTTCAAGTTCATTAGCATAATTTAAAAGCAGCTAAATTTACAGCATGGACCAGACATGCATGTTTAATTAGAATAAATCAGGAACCAAAGCAAACAAACAAAAACCTACACCACATGAAAAGAAGCGAACCCCCAGTATGGGGATGAGACCAGGTGCCCAGGAAGAGTCAGCATCATTTCGGCAGAAATACCACATCCGGTTACTTCCATTTCATGAAAAGTGTTATTTTTTGATAACCACTTGTAAATAATATGAATGTGTATACATGTATAATCCCAGAAGAAACAGGTATCTGTTTGACTAGAAAAGAAACTTTGAACTAGTGGAAGGTCACATAACTGGAAAGTGAGATATGTCTGGTAGCCACACTTTTCACATTGATGGCCAAAGTTTATCAATATATATCAATATACCATCAAACTTTCAGGGATAATCAAGCATAAAGAGACAAAATAACCAATAAAGGTCAAAGTCACATTTAACAGACGACGTACCTGTGTTAAATAGTGTAATTAGAGAGGGCATGCGTTCAGGACTAGTGATGAACCAATGTAGTCGGCATTAGTTGGTCTCTAAAACCACCTTAAATGGTAGCATCACCGATGCTGAATATACTGAATATCCGGAACACGTGTCTGGTGCATAATTAATTTGTTTGAAATTTTCTTCGGGAAGGTATAGAGATGGAACACTTCCGTATTTTTAAGATATACAGTTATTTCATGTAGCAGTGTGGAGCAATTAAACTCGTTCCCCATGACATGGATGTTTTGAAGTAGTATAATTACATTCTTTCGAGCTCTGTCGCCTGAAAGAAGCTTTGTTTTGGTACTTTATGAATTTAATGTCATTAATATGATTTGCTATTTCGGAAACTTTCATTTCATTCAAAAATATCATCGAAATTAAAGGAGGTTAACATCTTATCACCATCACTCCAATTCTATTTTATACATAGATTTAATTTGGATATGCTACTTAATAGACCCAACAGGAAATTTGGAGCCGCACACTCTGTGCAAATGCACAAATTTAGTTTCCAAAAATATAACCAAAGGGCGCTGCTAAAGTGGAGTTTGGCTCTGTCTTAAAATCATTATGACTGGAAGCATCACTGATGAGGATTAAATATATGAAAAATGTGTTTGAAATTCTCTTCGGGAAGGTGTAGAGTTGGAGCACTTCCGTATGTGTATATCAGCATCTACATAAGTACGTCAATCTCCCATACTTGATTACTTCATGACGGCACAATGCGCAAACATACCATAACAATTTAGAATGAAAAAGTTTAAATGGCATATTTACATTCTATATACAAAATTATTAAATACATTGTAGTCTGTGTGTATTCCCACTCTCATTGACTGATAACTGTCACGTGACGAGTCATTGTCTCATCGTATTGACCTGTGAGGGGCGGTTTCATTAAATAACACTACCGCGAAAAATCTTGCTTCCGGTTTACCATGAAATATCGAAAACGCGCGATATTTATGTCTTCAAAATGTCATTAACGTCATTTCGTAAACAGCAGCAAGGACGCTGAGGCTGAGCTCAAATCCTTGAATTTTGAGCCTTGTACAGATTTTGACTCTGAAATAATCTTCATTTGACTCATTGAATCAATTGAATTACGTTCAGGATAATTCAGCGACAGATAACAGCTGATATTAACACGTCTTGAAATATTTTCAAAGAAAATTTGATGTCAACCATTTCGAAAAGGTACCTTTATAAAAACTGATTCAGTCTACTATATAATAAAACAATTGTGAACTTTTAACTCAGTGAATATGGTGTGATATTTTCTGAATTTGAAAATAGCACACCATATTCACCAAGTAAAAAGTCCATAATTGTAAAATGTCAAAATTTCAATTTCGATGATCGAATTTAGCTTTGTGTCTGTGACTCAATGTCTAAATTGTATCTTCTCAATGACTTATTTTCCGATGTTAGTGCGAAAAAGAATTTTTTGGTAACATTTTCATTTGATTAAGACTGGAGCCGATAATTTTCGTCGATATGCTAGTAGACAGCAGAAACTATGAAAAGAATAATAGGGGCGACACGAAATTACATCGACGGCGGGTGCGGCTAGCCAACAGGGGATGCTTACTCCTCCCGGGCACCTGGTCCCACCTCTAGCTTGCTAGGGGTCCGTCGATGTTTAATTTTGTGCTCTATTGTGAGTGCTGTTGGGATTATCGTCAGGATCTTCTTTAACTCTTTTGCTTGCAAGTAAGCTACTTGTTCAGGGTTAAATTAAACAATGGCTGAAATCATCATTGAGGCACTTCTTTGGTCGCTACGGGGATATAATAAAACATATCAGATCCCCTTTCCAGAATGATCAGTGACATTCTGGATTGCGATTCAATGATGGTCATCATCACAAAACAAAAAATATTTTCCTGATATGTACATGTACATTAATATGACTGTACATCGAGACACTTACCGAATTTGCCAAGTTTTCACGGAGCTGTTGCGACGGGTGTTGTATGCAATCTGAGGAGACGTTGACTCTCCCCGGAAACCTGGTCTCACTTCGCAATGTTATTCATTCCGATGTTTCATACGTTCCAATGGCAATTCTAATGGTTTTGCCTTCTCGACTTTGACATGTTTCTTTGATGATTAATTGGCATTCCAAATTCATTTTGACTTAAAGTACCATACATTGATGAAAATGTATTATTGCATGCAAGCAGGAGATGCTTACTCTTCCTGGGCACCTGGTCTCACTCCCATATCGGGAGTTCACTTCTTCTCATATGGTGGAGGGTTTTGTTTGTTTGCTTTGGTTCCTGTTTTATCCTGATTTTGTATGCCTTTGGTTTCTGATTTTCTGAATTATCGATTTTGTGCTGTATACAGGGATATGGTCATTATCCATATTTGTCATTAGTAACACACAAGTCTGATGCACTGAATAGGATATTTTTATGGATAGAAGGCTACGCTTAAAGTACGCTATGACAACAGCTCTTCATCATAACCCCCTGTTGATTGCTGAAGTTGTGATATGTTCGTTGTTTGTTTCAATCCCGTGTATGTGATTTCAGCTACTAATTGCAGGCTAGTCTTGATGGTGGTCTAACCAGCAGGACAATCCACTCTGGCATTTCAGTGCCTGTTTGATTTTTGAACATTGATGTTGATTGGCTATTTGAAGTGTGACTTATGAATTATTTTGTTACAAATTCAAATCATTGGCCGTCCAATTGATGTTGGAGTTGACCACACGCAGATTTATTGACAGTTCGAGGTAATTATTATGTCTGTGTGGTTTTATTTACGGAAACAAAATAGAGGAAGATACTGCATCACGCACACGTGAAAATACACGTGAATATAAATAAGAAGAATAAATTGTCTGCATTCAAAATTTGCCTTTTGCAACGTTTGAGGCTGAAGTTGAAAAATGTCTTAGCTACCGCAGAACCCTTTTAGATATAAGCGTCATTATCAAATGTAGGAATGTGTGATATTTACATGAGTTTTGCATAGAAGTTCATATGAGAAACGAGCACGAACATGAAATTTACATAATTTTTTTTCACATTCATGTGAAGTTTCTGATATGACTTTCATTTAAATTCAATTTCACATGAGCAACACATAGGAAAAATTCATGGGAATTTTATATATGAAGTTAATGTATGTGAAAGTTACAAATATTCTTCTCATAAATCATATGTGAAATTGTCATGAATTTCATATGAAATCTAGTGTGAAATTCACATGATGCTAATTTCATATGAATTTCTTGTCAGGCACAATTGGCTGTGTAACGAAATTTGGTAAGCGCCTGTCTATGAGGCTCCTCACCAAAGTTGGACAGCATGCAAAAGATCGACAATAAAGGCCGAGGACATCAGTGGGTCCCAAGTACTTCTAGTTTCACAACATATCGTAATTGGGATTGAGCTCGCATAGCTGCTCAAAGCTGATATTTGATTTCGGCAAGGTCAAATTTCTCTACTTGGTTTATGTGTAAAGTCTTTTGTCTTTAACGTTTCTCTGTTGTATTTGGTGTACCTTGTCCCCTTTGCGTCTCTTGCTGTGTTTTAGTTGTCTACCCTGTGTTTTAGCATTGGGTGTTTTGCTATGGGTACTACAACCGAGTCTCGTTAGGCACACTTTTATCTCATTTGTGTCACACTTATGCCCTTTGCCGTGTGGAGCTCGTAAAAAAGTTCCGGCGAGGGATTTGACGGTATGTGTTTTAAATGCTTTTTCCCATGCATGGTCGCATGGCACTTTCTATATAGATATAACCCCAGACAGTGCAAGCTTTGTAGATATTATTTCAATTTTCGCGCGTGGACATTGACGGCGGGTACTGCTAGCCAACAGGGGATGCTTACTTTTCCCGGGTACCTGGTCCCACCTCTAGCTTGCTGGGGTCCGTCGATGATCATTTTGGTATTCTATTGTGAGTGCTGTTGAGATTGTCGTCAGGAAACTATTTTATCTCATTGGAAATTACCCCATTTCTCTCTACAAATCTTTAAAATAACATATGATAACAATGGATTGATGTTTCCATTGAATGATAAAATGTCCCTTTACTAACTTTTTATGAATTTAAGCATTAAATTTGGTTGGCACAAACTGGAAAAATATTTCCAGGTTCTATCATCAGTAGTACAGCCGAACCCCAAAGTCCTCTCAAGACGTTGGACGATTTTTATCCGTTGTCAATCTTGGTGTCAAGAACTTTATATGGATTACTCCCCTTTTCACATTCTGTTAAAGCCACTTGAAGTCGTGCTAGATGATAACCCATCCCTTTGTTCATTGGTTTGCTATCGTCTTATTCATTATTTTTTATAGTTGCGTGTACTATTTATACCAATGCCATTGTTTATATTGGAAGGAAAAGACTCAATTGATTTTCATGACGCATTAAGGTCACTCTCTTTCTACCTTAGAACTTTATACAAAGCATGACGACTGCATGACAAGTGCTCTATAATAAATTGGAGAAAATGTCCGTTACAACTGAAGGTTTATGAACGATCGGAAATCCACATCGGATTCACTTTTGAAATCCTCATTTTATATATTTTCAATATTTTCAAATATTGTTGAATAACTAGCATATTGCTGTTTACCATACATGTATATATACTTAATCACATTTCATACAGCAAAGACATGGTGTCGGGTCCTTTTACAACCTGTAAACGTGGTTATTTTCGCTGAGTGAAAATTCCGCGATTATCTTCTCTTGCTGTGCTAGTTTTTGTGTTTTCGCATCGGGTGTTTTGGTGTTTTGTTGTTGGTACTGCAAGAGGGTCTGGTTGGAGATCCTCTCTCTTCTTGTCCATAAACGACAAGTTTATCAAGGTTTTGTGATCAAATGTTATTCATTTGAATGAGATAAAGAAGATCTGGAGTAAAGTAAGTCAAATGCTACCGTGAATTTCAATTTTCTTTACTTATTTCAAATATGACTAGCAAAACATATTTTTTAATTCAGACTTCTTGATGTATAATTTAAAGAGAAAAACAACAGAATAAATGTTTTATGTAGACGAAAGGAGCAAATTATCAGGAACTCTTACAGAAGTAACGGAATTACCAAAGGAGCTGTTTTCTTTTTAACAGAGTTAATTTGAAGCAAATAATTAATTGATATCAAGATACATATTTTATAATGAAAAAAGATGAACAAGATAAAATGAAATTCCAATCAATATGTCTGACGACTAGATACAAACAGAAAAGACATATCATATATGGCATTTAATGTCAATACAGAAAGAGATCTGCGACAATCTGAATAAACTGTTGTATGCCTCTGTTCTTGGCGAATCTTTGTATGAACAAAAACGGGTTCTTCACTCGGAATAGTAAGTCTAGCATAAACTAAATAGTCTCTCATCAAACCAATACGTATCATAGCAATAATGATAAAGAAAATGATGGTAAAAGAATTCAAAACATTTTGAATCATACAGTTTTCCTTGATAAGTTATTCCCTATAAGCGATTAATTCTAAAAGCATCACATGGATATTATCTATTGATTGATAAAACTTGTCAACATTTGATTCTTATCACAATTATTTTATCCTGTCAACATTTCGAGTTTTCAAGATGCGCGTGATGTTTTGCGCACCGCTTTGCCGAAAAGTCTTTTTTTCAAATGCTTATGTGCTACCGGAAACGAAGCTAAAATTCTGATATCCATCCATGTGGTATGCTTTTAAATCGGGACCTTAGGTATCCGCTTTATGGGGAATTGACAGAGATGGCACGCTCTTTTCCGAGTTTATTTTTTAAGAATTTTGAAAATTGAAACGACTTTCTATTGTCTTTTCCAGAGCAATAAAGGCTGTTCTATCTCTTCTTTTATTGGTGTCATTCACTAGGTTTTGACAAAAGTTCTTCTGCAGATATGATTCCGTCTTCTGCAAATGAAAAAAGCCCACAGTGTTATTGTTGCGAATTAAATCAGATTAGATCAATTATATGCTAGTAATTTGGAATTCATGAATTACGAATAAGCATTACCCGTAAAAAGTAAAATTATTAACGTAGAATGTACATATCTTCCAAAATATTTTAAATGAGCTCCTTGATTATACATAAGCTGTGCTGCGTCTTTGGAGACCTGTGCTTATTCAGAAGAGTAACGCTCACATAATCCGGATAACCATATCATTTGCTATGGTTGGATATATTCTTTATGTGTATCCTTGTCATCTCCGTTTATTTATAGCCTAAGGTGACCGTGCGTGTGTGACCCGCTGTGAACCCCCAGCGTGGCCTTCTTGGAAATCTTATATTTCGTATTTGGTTTTTGTACTTACTATTTGAATCTATAAATTTCTCCACAACAGCTTCAGCTAAGTCTGATCTCTGCATTATGTTGCCAGCAAATTCTTCTACTGTCATAAAACCACTGAAAAGTAAAACGGAAAGTTAATAAGCAGTTGAAAATCAATTTAATTCACACTGTTCGAGTTACAAATAAGTTAAAGAATATCCTGACAACAATCTCAACAGCACTCACTATAGAGCACCAAACTGAGCATCGACGGACCCCTAGCAAGCTAAAGCTGGGACCAGGTGCCCAGGAGAAGTAAGCATCCCCTGTTTGGCTAGCCGCACCAGCCGCCGAAATCCATGCATGATAATGAAAACTATATTAAAAAACACTGTCTGAGGCAATGTCTATATAGAAAGTGCCATAATGGAATTGCCTCTTACAATGTTTGTAAGCTCGCAATCCGGATTACTACATCATTTGCAACTAACGTAGTAGACAGCCGTATATTTGGGTATTTCGGTGTTTTGTCGAGGGTGCCTCAATCGTGTTCTGTTGGAAATCCTCTCCTTTCTTTTACAATCTTTCTTGTGTGGGTGCAGGGTGGTCATGCTGGAGATCATCCCCTTTTCTACATATGCACCAACACATCAGTAATTATCACAGATATTTGGTGTTGCATACTTATCATCAGTTAGCAATTAACTTAAAAACCGACTAACATTTCATGTTTTCTATGATGTCCTCTATTGTTGAAATGCGCATATGGCGCACCGGAATATTTACAAAAGAAAATATGGTTCAATATGTTAGTACACGTTGCATTCCTATATACTCACCCTATTTCAAACGAAAATGAGACAGTTAACCTATATGAATGACAAATATGGATAATGACCATATCCCTGTATACAACACAAAATCGATAATTCAGAAAATCAGAAACCGAAGGCATACAAAATCAGGATAAAACAGGAACCAAAGCAAACAAACAAAAACCTCCACCACATGAAAAGAAGCGAATCCCCGATATGGGAGTGAGACCAGGTGCCCAGGAAGAGTAAGCATCTCCTGCTTGCATGCAACACCCGCCGCTTCAATTCGGTAGAACTGTCACATCCGGTTAAAAGTCTTCAATGTCAAACGTCGTCATATTCAATAGCATCATTTAAGAACAAATCAATTTGCAGCATGGACCAGACGTGATATTCAATCTTAACAATGAAATACGGCCAATTAGTGTGGAGGTTATTGTGTCCAAAAATGTACCGAAAGACGTAGAAGGATGGGGGAATATGATGCTACAGGACCGATTATTTCAAGAAAATTTGATACAGAAATTTTCGAATGTGTTGAGGAAACGATCAACCGAAGCTGATCGAACTTCGGGCCTCCTGGTCCACCAGCAGTGACAATATCAATAGCGTTATTTAAGAACAGATAAATTTGGAGCATGAAGTGAGTCGATGCGCATGCAAAATTACACAAAGTTAACTCTTATTATTTGTAGAACTTCCGGGCTGAGGATGGTCATTCTTCATTACGTAATAATTAATTGAGGAGCGTGTTCTTAAATGTCAATTTCTCTTTCCTTTCGTGATGTCTTGAAACTTCCTACAAACATAATAAACGACAAATTGAATGCTTTTAGAACAGAACCATTGACTGGCTTCTTGAAAGTTACAACTCCTAAGGTGAAACACCTCAACTGATATCAATTTCAAGCAAATATGCCAATTTCAGATAACGCAAACTTAGCAACAATGATTATAAGTTAAGTGTCAATTTAGCTTATTAAAGTCTGTAATACCACGTAACAAATATATAACTTACGTCTTTGAAAGTCGATTGAAGGTCTGTTTCAGAACTATGCCAAGGAGAGGTATAAAAATATGAAGCGGTAATCAGGTCCCTCGAGATGCTTATTAAAACAATTCTAAACACATTCTCGTGATTCTGTTTTACGATGCTTAACTCCTTAGTAGGAAAAAGGAGCGTTTGTATTCCCTTGGCCGTTCTTACAACAGATTGTTAGTCATGGATACTGAGATGGCGGTAACCTCAAAGTAGGATATCCCCAAGTGCAATTAAGGATGTTATGAATGTCTAACCCCCTTAACACATGCATGGATAAAGGTTGAATTTGTTAGTGAACTCTCTCTCTCTCTCTCTGAGAGAGAGAAATGAGATAAAGAAGATTCTGACGACAATCTCAACATCACTCACAATAGATCACCAAATTGAACATCGACGGACCCCTAGAAAGTCACCTTCATAAACCAAAATCAGGAAAAAGGTTCAACCCCTAACCCTGAGGAAAAACTGATTTCCCGGTGGAGATGCGATAAGGTGACTGGGAGGAGTACGCATCTCCTGTATAATCAACAAAATAAGAAGGATCAATGGTAGACAGAATTACAATACGAAATGCGTCAGAATCACCAAACGCCTTTTATACCGTTGATATGATCCCAATGTCACCAAACGGACACTAGGCTTGGTACTTGAATAATCTAGAGTCTTGTACCAGCGCATTCTTAAAACTTGCACTCTAACTGACTGTGAGGAAGGGACTCCATGACGGTCCCTGTCCAAACCGTTTTAGAGAAGACAGGGCCTCGACCACCTGTCCTCTCTGAATGTCAGTCGGACTCCTCGAGTGATAGCAAACATGAGCTCGCAACGACAAAGCACGGATTGTATTACGTACGCCCTCTTTTTATATCCATTTACATATTCGTCTATGTTGCTGGGGCACCTGTGTTTTACGGGCTTGTTTGGTGTTTTGTAAATAAAAACAATGATAGCTTATCGTTCACGCTCAGTACTCTTGTTGGTTTGTATTAAAATGAAACACATTCTTTATATCATTCGCATTGTTACTTCCTACTTGATGAAGAGTGCATATGAGTGTTCATGATTCGTATGATTTATCTTTTTATATAATGGAATCTAATTTCGGCCGTAACAACATAAATAATAAATATATGAAAGATCCGTCATCAATACCCATTACGACACGGGAGACGAAAACAGTGTCATCTACATCACCGTTGTCTAGTGTTAAACAGTAGCTAAGGCGGTGCAAATTTCTCTACATTTGGATGTTTGATCAATCAATCAGGGGTCTGATGCTGATAAATGACTATTTGTATAGCTTTTAATCTGTGTATCTACTCTCCCGAGTATGGTATTGATCAAATGTCAGTAAGGAGCATACTGTAATGTCAAACGTTCAGACATTGGCTATGTCAGTAGACTTATTATACATTGTATATTGGTACTCGGGGAATGATTTTCAAGTGAGCTTCTACATGCATTTTGACAGTGGTTTTGTAAAGTTTAAACAGTGCTTTTGTATAGAAATTACTTTATAGACATTTACAGAACGCATAAAATGTATTATTTAAAACCTCTTAATTGTTTCAATAGAAACATTTCAATTGTTTCAATTGAAATTGTCTGTTTCTTTTTTTTAATTCCATAATGCCAGTCATTTTCTATTTTGTTGATTTTGTTATTCTAGATATTATTTCTGAATATGTGTATATGAAAGTAAAATCTGTTAATTTAGATTCCAAATTTCAAAGACAATTTATTTCGGATTTTCACCTTTTTTTCTCTAAAGAAACATAACATGCTCTAAAGTACCGATTTAGTGGTTTGCGCAATAGGGGAAAATTTTACATCAATAACAACAATAAATTGCTTCACCGAAAATCGTCATTGACAGAGCATAAAAAGAGCAAACTTTACTCTCCTGACCTCAGATTTGCGACTGATCAAATGTAAATGTAGATATGGTCAAATGCTGAGGAAGTTATTGTGTCCAAAAATGTACCGAAAGACGTGTGTGGGGTGATGGAACAGGACCCGCGTTTTGGAATATTTAAGAAATTTTGATAACAGAAATTTTCGAATGCGTTGAAGAAACGATAAACCGGTCAACGATCAACGAAGAAACGATGCTGTGAAGTCCCAGCAAATTGAAATATTTCTTCCATGAATTTTCAGCATCTTGAAATATTTCTTACACAAAATTGCAGCAGCTTGAAATATTTTTTTCCGAACTTCGTCATTTTTTTACACTGGATAAAGGCCAAGGGGCCGAAAATTGTATAATTGAGTGTCTGTGTTCTTATCTATAAGTCAATGAACGCAGGATTTTACTATTATGTTAGATCTTTCCATCAGACTTCAAAATCATTTGTGCCTCACATGAAATTCAATTGAAATTTACATGAACTTAACATAAAAGTTAACATGAAATTAATGTGAAACGAGCACGAAAATGAAATTTACATGGAATTCATGTGACGTTTCTGACATTAGTTTTATGTAAATTCAATTTCGCATGGATGTCACTAAGAAAAATTCATGTGAAATTCATGCCAATCAAATTTATGTGAAATTCATGTGAACTATTTTTCACATGCATCAATTTTATGTGGTGGGTGCGGCTAGCCAATAGGGGATGCTTACTCCACCCGGGCACCTGGTCCGTCGATGCTCAATTTGGTACTCTATTGTGAGTGCTGTTGAGATTATCGTCAGGATCTTCTTTAACTCATTATATGAATTTCACATGAACTTTCATATGAAATTTACATGATGCTCACTTCATATGAACTTCATGTGAAGTACAATTTGCCGTATACAACAGGGTCTCTGAAGCTACGATATGTTGAAACAACTCTTGTACTTCAAATCTTTAGCAACAAAAGCATGAGAAAAAAAAGAAAAAACAAAAGAATTCCACAAAACCCCCCAACATTGTAGCACATAACGTCCTTATCAAAAATATTCTTGGGGGTAATAAACGTTCGATCGATATGTTCAGTTCGAATTGTGTGTGCCACCTGATTAATTGTGAAGCACATACTAGAACAGAAGGGTAATGTGTAGGCAATGAAGTATCACCATTCTAAAACTACACATATTTTGAAGTTTCATAAATTATGCATCTGCCCTTAAAGCACTTGTTTTGAGGCAAATACTTTAAAAGCCCAAACAATTTTATCATCCCTTTATACTCTTCAAATCCAATTTGATTAAAAGATAAGGAGTGCTTGATGCATGTTGCTTGCACAATCCTGTTTCATCATACCCTATGATGGTTGGTGGTTGTGTCTCACAACTGTTCCAATGAAAATTCTAATGATTTTGGATTACCCTTTCTACTTTAACACTGAATAACTGATGGGTACATTAGTACATGTTCGAGGTTTATATTGCTTTGAACATTTGAATTCTCAAATCAAATGGCATCGCTCTGGTAGAAATAAGGGGAACATTCTATCATCATTCATTAGGTCTATGAGAATCCTAATATATAAATGCACATGTATATTAATGGCATATTGTTACTGCACTAATTTCTATAGCGATAGAAAATATATTTCAATACTAGTATTCAATAGGTTGTTATATCTACCGTTAATCCCCGAGCATTGCATTCGAAAAATTTCACATTGTTTAGGCAATTTACTTGAAAGATATCTGTAAATTCTCTGTCACTAAAATTTGACAAATTATCATTATTTGGTGAAATGCGCATTCGGTGCACGGAAAATATTAGAATAGAGTAAATCAAGCTTTTACTTTTGCTCATCATAATTTCACAAGTATTGGCTTTTACAAAAAGCTTGCCGGCAGTTAGCTGACATAAATTTAATAAATGTTGTAAAATACTAGTAAGAAAAAATTGGAATAAACGATTAGATTTTTTGTTCTTGTTGACCAATCGCACATTTCCGGGCTTTTCCGTTTTTATTTCCGATTCAAGCTACGGAAATTTCCGAGGATCTGTGATTGTTGTAGGACGTATCGGTACAAAGACTTTTCGAAGCATCTTTCGGATGAAAATGCACTGATACGATATGACTTTCATTTGTCAAGTCATCTAGACTCTTGAGCCGACCTGATGAAAGTATCTTATGCACAGATTCTGAATAACCTTGACGAATATTTGCATATTTTGTAATTGTCCACCAATCATATTGCCAAGAGTTATTTCATCCGTGCAAGTATGTCACGATTGATTACATGAATGATATTTGGATTCCTCTTTTCGACCCTGATCATCACTGATGAGTCATAACTCATTGAAATTTTACAAAAGAACATATACGTGTATTTCAATATTGATAATTTGGCATTTGCATTGCAATATATAAATTCCCCGTAAGCGATCGCTTATTGCAATAGACCGATACATCTAAGTCTATTTAACAGACTTTTTTCACCGTGACAGACTTGGCACTTCGAACTTCGTACTTCGCACTTCGAACATTGAAGAATCAGTGGCGTAGCTGCCGTTCACGTGTAATTTCATCAGTGGAGTCATCTACATTTTGATTAGTATACTCAATGGAATTGGTATATTGGACTTCCTGTTCTTCTGGCAAACAACTTATAAAACTTTCTATTATAATTAAAGTGCGAAGTTCGAAGTACGAAGTGCGAAGTTCGTCACGCTGAAAAATGTCTAATAAAGACATACACGGTGCTGATTCCAATGTACTATTCTGACGCGTTTGAAATATTCATCACTGTTTACTTCTGTCATTTTCTAACAATGTCTATCAATTTCAATAAAATCAAGATGAAAACTGGTCATTAGCCTTTCTAAATTCATTCTTATCGCATCTTAACTTCAAAGAAATAATAATGAATAATGTAGATGCAATGAAATATACTTATCGTAATATCATAGCTCGTCGCAATAGGCGGAAAATCATATTTGAGGGGCTTTTTCATTCACTGCATGAAAGACATCGGTCCACCCATAAACCAAGAAAATCGAGTAAGTTTACTGTAGGAAATAATGGCCTTATTCATAATTCATCGTAATGAATCATGTAGATGCAATGAAACATCTTTATCATAATAATATTATCATAAATAGCTCGTCCCAATAAGCGGAAAATCATATCTGAGGGTTTTTTTTTTTTAAATTTTATTCACTGCATGAAAGACATCGGTCAAATCATAAACCAAGAAAACCGAATAATTTTACCGTAGGAAATAATGGCCTTATTCATAATCCATCGTAATGAATTATGTAGATGCAATGAAATATCTGTATCATAATAATATTATCATGAATAGCTCGTCCCAATAAGCGGAAAATCGTATCTGAGGTTGTTTTTTTTTTTTTACATTTTATTCATTGCATGAAAGACATCGGTCCAATCATAAACCAAGAAAACTGAATACGTTTACCGTAGGTAATAATGGCCTTATTCATAATCCATCGTGATGAATCATGTAGATGCAACGAAACATATTTATCATAATAATATTATCATGAATAGCTCGTCGCAATAAACGGAAAATCATATCTGAGAGGCTTTTTTATTCACTGCATGAAAGACATCGGTACACCCATAAACCAAGAAAACCGAATAAGTTTACCGTAGGAAATAATGGCCTTATTCATAATTCATCGACCATTTGTATTTGTGATACATCAATTTCAGTGATTGAAATGATATTTGTCAAATAATGGTTGACTTTTGTAAACAATACCTTAGAGAGGCATGTCTTTATGCAGTGGTCTTTCCTCTTGTTTGGATTATTTCATTATTTATTGTAAATTCCATTAGGATATGAATAATGCTCTGAACCATCTCTTCCTGCTTTGGATGTTCTGAGGCAAATGGAGTTGGTATTTCATTCTTTAGAATTACATTTTTAACGTCTAGCTGTTCGATTTTCGATTATGGGGAGTTGATACAAATTAGAGAACCCTGAGTAATATTCGTAAGTGCTTATGCACTTTATCTAATTCACATCTACGTATTTTGTTGACAATAATAAAATCCGGTGTATAAAGATACCTGAAAAGTAGTATCAAATGAGATAAAGAAGATCCTGACGACTATCTCAACAGCACTCACGGACCCTTAGCAATTGTCAATATTGAAATATATGTTCTATAGTACCAATGTTGTTGTACTAGACACGTGTTTCGGATATTTTAATCCTCGTCAGTAGTACTTCATGTCAACAAGTTTGAAATAAAGCCAAAGTGAATTTTCCTGGCGCCATCTACAATACAGGGCTTTAATTTCCTCATGCCAAAATGAGCGGCTCCAAATGTTTGTGTACTTTTATTCAGAAGCGTATTTATGTGAAAAATATGGCCAAAAATCGTTGGAGGGCAGGCTTAAGAAGCTTAATTCTAAACATGACCGAGTAAAATATGCCGGAAACCCAGCTAAGGACAGAGCTATGCAATGAGGGAGATACCCCTTAGTTTTAGAAATTTAGGTCTAATTTTATGACAGAAAATTTAGAATATATTTCGAGGCAGTGCGTAAACAGCTAGATGTGGGACCAGTTGCCCGGGAGGAGTAAGCATGCCCGTCACGAACACTTCGAGAGACCAGGTCCACAAACTTCAATGAAATTCATTAAGTCGTCAAATTTCTGTTTTTGACACGCAACACAGCCGATGTCCCATGCTGAATTGAAAAACATAATTGCAAGACAATGAAAAAATAATTTTACATTCCAAAATATGGACTGTATGAAACCAATTTTGTCGTTTTTTTTATTCACTACCGAATTAAAAATTTAAATTCTGAAGAATAATAACAATCAAAATCATTGATCGAGCAACTGAGCTTCTATACTATTTACAGTTTTTTTTTCTTTTAAAAAGTTGTTGGCATTCCGATGTAAACAAATTGTGCTCCACTTCTTGATGACTTCATACAGTCTGCAGTCAAATTCTTGTTTTGAATTAACTTTGTAAATCATTCTATCTAATAATAAATAATTTCGAAGTGAATCTGGATACAATAATAATTGTAAAACCACACTAATTAGTAATGCGGCATGTGTAGAGAAACTTCTACATTCTAATTTCAGTCAGAACCAGAACCTGAACCAGAACCTGAACCAGAACCAGAACCTGAACCAGAACCTGAACCAGAACCTGAACCAGTACTAGAACCAGAACTAGAACCATTTTATAATCAACAAAGAAATCAAATGAACAAGCAATATTCGATAAATAATTCAGATACACTGGACAATGTTTAGAATGTGTAGAAGTACATCTTATCTATGCCTCAAGATTGGAACTTTCTCTGGATAAAAATCGACATACCAGCCCCTTCATGCAATAACTGACATGGTATATGGATTACGTTTTTATTTTGTAGTACTCAACCCAAGATGCAATCATATGAAAAATTCATTCCTATTTGTGCTTACTTTTTCAGCCTACGAGAATGAAACGGAATGGACGCTCCTTTGGCTTTCGCATACGCATGCTTATAAAAGCATCGGTCATGATCGAAACAATGAGAAAATGGTTCTACTAGAATCGACACCAGAAGTTACATACTTTTCTGTAGAATCACAGCATTCGCTATTACAGTTTGTAGCGGATTGCTGTCCAAAATCGGCGTTGTTTTGCTCTGTTTATTTTTTTTTTTTTTTGTCAATCGTGTTTCATATTTTTCCCTTTGATTGTTTGTTTGTTGGACCGTTCGGTGTATGTGCCGTAATCGCCCCATTGTCCACCATCACGATGGGTAATCTCGCAACGCAGAACAATAGGTTGGTTTTTCTAAAATTTCGTGCAAATACAGTTTATTTATCACATAAAAGGGGAATGTTATGCAGTGTAAGGATGTCATAGCTATAAGTTTCATCCAAAATAAGAGAATTTATACTTTTTATAAAGCTGAAAAACGATTGGCGTGATTCGCGTAGTACATTACAACAGCGATCGTGTTTGTATAAAGCTAATATCCACCTTAATTTTGGATGCAACTCATAGTTAGGGCATTCTTACACTGCGTCACTTACTTACTTATGGTGGTTTTCTGACACAGGTCCTGTATGGTCCTCTTAGTCACATTCCCCTTTTTGTTATAAATTATCTATTGTGCACAAAAATATAGAAAACCCCATTGTTCTGCATTGCAAGATTACCCATCGTGATATTCTATTTTATTCTTACAAACCTGTGGGTGTGTTCCACTGCGATCAGTAGAGCGTAATCTTGCTAAAGATGTTTTCCATAACCTTACTTTCTAAATTGGAGAACGTGCTGTTTTGTTGTTTCATTTTCTCATTTTGTTAATTGTTTGTAACAACACAGTGAGTGTCTGCCGCTGTGATCAGTGCATACAAGGATAATTTCATTAGAGCTATCTTTCTAAAGATAAAGAAAGTGTTGTTGTTGTTGTTGTTGTTGTTGTTGTTGTGTCGTTGTCTTGTGTTTTTGTTTGTTTGTAACAATCTTGTGAGTGTCTTCCGCTGTGGTCAGTGCATACAGGGTAGTCTTATTATAGTTATGTTATATATCTTTCTGAAAAATAACGAAAATCTTGCTATTGTTTTTGTGTCTTTGTCTTGTGTTGTTATTGTTTGTGACAACCTTGTGGGTGTTGTGCGCTGCTGTCACTGCATACAGTGTAGTCTTGCTGGAGATATTTTACACATCCTTCTCAGATAAGGAAAATGTTGTAGTTGTGCCGTTTTCTCCTGTTGTTTGTTGTCTGTAACAACTCTCTGAGTGTCTTCCGCTGTGATCAGTGCATACGGGGTAGTTTTGATAGATATTTTTCAGTAACCTTCTCTAAATAAATTAAAATACTCACTGTTGAGGTTCATTATCAAGATATGTGTCATATAACGAACTATCTGCACGTTTTCCGAATCCGTGACCCATTCTATCTATTATACTTTGCCGGAAGCCTCTTTTACTGCGTCCATGTGACAAAGATTTGCTAGGTAAAGCGTCCACAATTAACACAGTCAAAAAGAACACTAACATCAACTTCAATATTTGCATCGTTCGAGGAACCATTTGTCTGGAAAGGAAAGAAGTCAAGTAAGTCCAACTCTTGATACCTAAGATATGGGCAGTTGGTGTTTAAACAGCCGGGGACATTTTTAATATTTTTGAATGATTTTTCTTCAAAGTTTAAGAATCCTACTCCTTATTCGTTTGCAGGTAGTACGACTCGTCATACCAAAATAGATTTGGGTAGGACAGTGAATACATAGATCAAAAGTTGAGATTTATTTCTGGTCTAATAGCTCATGTAAGCTGAAAAAAAATATGCATCACCAAGAAAATTTTGGAATTCCATTTTTTCAACTTTTGCCTATGTATCACTGTCTTACCCAAAACGATACACATCAGTGACCAACAATCGTCTTTGGTCAACTAGTCGGACGAGTATGCAGATAAATTATACTATTCACTTTTCCGCATATTTGTGCTCCGTAAAATATCTGTAATGCATAAGCAATCTGAATTAAATCCAATTTAATGAGCGATTATGTGGTACAAAATGTAGCATCTTATATTCAAAATGCATTTTACAGCGTTTCATATATGTTTCGTAGGAATTTCTATTTCACTAATTAGTATTGGGAATCTTTCTTCCATCTAAGCAGGGGTCAATTCTTTTTCTTTGAAATTATTTGCACTGAAATAATAGATTCAGCTCAATTAAATGTAAAGGCAACCAAAAAGAGACATTTTATTGCCTTGGAAGAAAGGTGTGTGTAACGGAGCGATCATGAAAAAGGTGATGTATGAGATATTCCGGGTTACTGGATCAATGCATGGTTTCAATAAATATTGATATTATTTTTTTTTCTCTCATAATTAAGAATTAAGACCTCAAAAAGAGAAATTGATTATGTCACATTTGAAATATAAAAGAAAGAATTTCATCAACGACGATTTTGTTACAGTTACTTGCCCTTGGTCCGGTAAAGGTATGACGTCAAGACCGCACAGTGCTTTGAAAATACAGATATAATATTGCTAACTTTTGAAATGATAAACCCCTTAAATCATATTCATATCAAAGAAACTCGATTCTGAAATGATTTATCTTTGGGTCTATAAAAGGTATAAAAATGTCCGTTAAAAGAAAACCCCGACACACAACAAAAAGCCTATCATCAAAGGACATTTCTAATGAAATTCCGATGATATTGTAAGTATTGGAAAAAAGAATAAATAAATAAAAACACTTCAAGTCAATCTAAAGACATTTCTATGAACTATGTTCTTGATTATTTGCTTTTTGAGTCAGAAATTTGAATTATTACTGAAGTATACGTGCTCGTTTCGATACATGTTGGTAGAGAACCTTTTAAAAAAATCAAGACGAAGCTTAATTTTATCTGATCGTATATACTGGTTTTTAAGTGTGAATCACATATTGCATTCCTCTTGTAAATGTTATAAACCAATCAAATTGCTTTTAAAATAATTTGTTAATTTTGAATTTAATTGCCGCCCTAGAGAGAGTAGAATTAACTTATAGGCTTGTAATCTGTATTATAATTGGAATTCACATAAACCTGATGAAATATATTCTGAAAAGAATGATCGATCATATCTATAGACTACTTTTCGTTGAAATTAGAATTAAAAGTTAAAAGGAAAAATACTATCAAAAAGAGCTCTATTGATCTCAATGTCATTAAAAATGAATCCTTTTTCATATAATGGTACTCTGTACTTACCTATGATAAAAATAAATTTCTACAAAGGATAAAAACAATAAACACTTAAATCCAGTCTACGATGAGCAAGGTGCAACTTTCGTCTAACTTTGTCTCAATTTCGGATGAAGATTTATAACTTCGGCCTCTGCAATGGATTTTGAAATAAATCTTTCCAAAGTTCGTATGCCCCCTCAATTTGACGTCAAAATGAAAGACACCACACCCCAACCCTTGCAAGTGACGTCAGTGATATTTTTGAATATTCCCATCAATCCTATGCATGCGTTTCTAAAATAATCTCATAGTATTGGACCCGTTCTTTTAATAATTACACCTTTAACATTGGTAACAATATAAGCATTTGACCAATCAGCGCCCTCGTTATAATGAATTCATGGATTTCTCCAATAAATCAATGTCACGGAATATTATTCGCTGAATTGAGCGTGATGTACGTTTCAATCTCTTTATCACTCTATAACTTGTGCTTATCATAGAATAACATTGGTAAGCCGCCCTACTGCCTGTATTAAGCCATTTTCACCCGGGTCATTGGGTTCTTTTCTATTTAGAGTAAATATACGATAATATTATTTTAAAGAGACGAGCAATTAGCAAAAATCCATATTTTAAGGTTTGACATTCTTTTTTTCCATTTTTGAAGTATAGTCAATATGTAACATCACCTATATTCAGAATTTGAATGTTTACTTGTTGCTATATTAATACTGACAAAATTTTCATTCTTCCTTCGTCCTTTTTAACAAATATTCTTTATTAAAAGTTGATTTCCCTGTGATAATATTTTGCGATCTAATAGGCATATATTTTAAAAGAAATAATTTATTAATGCTTATACAATACATTTTTATAAAAAAAACGATTTTCACTTTTTTGTCCATTAAATTGGATTTCTGAAAAAAAGACTTATCGATAAAACTATTAAACAGGATACTGTTTTCCTTGATGTCTCGTTTTCAGATAGCTCTATAAGACTTTTTTTAGGACTCTCAATATTTCAGTATTGTACAATATTAAATCATTTATTTCATAACTGCTTTTTTCACAACAGCTCCTATCTTTCCTGAACTTTTTTTGTCTAGGAAATGAATATGCAGTTAATCACATTTCTTTTGGAATTCAAGTGAGTAATCATGCACACAAAATATGGAAGTGCGGAGAGTATGAACGATAATTCCCATGAAAATATTAATTTGATTAATAAAACTAACAATATGCATAGTTGAACGATATTGTATTCCATGAAAAAACAAAACCACACAAATTATGGCGTTTCTATTCTTTAATTAAGATCACACAAGAAAAGTCAATAATAATCCTGCGTTCTCTTCCCATCCTTTGAATTGCAAATGAGATTCATGGAAACAATTTATTGCTAACCATACACTATATTAATACAAATTGTGAATTATTTTCTAATATCAGAAATGAAGGTCACTAAAGAAAACAATCGTCCGTCGATTTTCAGCATCCATGGTATTCTTTTTCAATAATTATTTGCATCAATTATTTGTCCTGTGTCACCATGGTTTTTCTGTTTTATGATAAATTCATTTTTATTACCGCCTTTTAAGGCATTAGGATACAATACTCTACTTCCGGTTGTTTTGGTAACAGAAAAACATGAAGTTGGCCGATACACACGATTTCGACAAAGTTTGGGACCATACATTTTCATGGCGAGTTGAATATTTAAATCAAAGACAAAATATAAAAAATCTAGAAATATGTAAGATATGGAAGTACATATTTTCTAGCTTTTCGAAGATATTGTATTATGCGCCTAATACCTTGATTATTTTATATAATTACTTTTCATTTTCACACCAGTTTCAATATTTCAATATACTGTTTGACGGCTTTCCTTACAGTTTGGCGACTTTGATTTGTCAATGTGAACTTAAAATACAAAATTAATAGGGATATTTGATTGGATTTGGTCTTTCTCTGGATAGTTGAAACTAAAAACAATGACATGAATGTGAAGCTTGTGAAGTAGACTAATATAAAACGTCTTCAAATTCAATAGCATCATTTAAAAGCAGATAAATTTGCAGCTTGGATCAGACATGCACGTTTCGGGTACTTAACCCTCGTCAGTGATCCTCAATTTAAACAATGCAATATGACCAAAGAGTGTGAAAGTTATTATGTCAAAATAGGTACCGAAAAATGTAGCAGGATGGATGGGATATTACTATCATGTGACCAGCCATAAAACAGAGAAAAGAATAATCTTTATATGTATTAAATTGAAATATTTCATCCAGAGGGAAGGGATGTTACAAACAAAAACGCAAACACTCAGATACACAAATTTTCTCCCCTTGGCCTTTTTCCGGTGTAAAAAAAAAAACGACAATGCATTTGACAACTAAGAAAAATCCATCCTTTGCTGATCTAGCGTTCATTGCAATTTTACCTTTAAAAGGTGGGACGGATGATTTTTCCATGTATAGCATGGAAATATTATTTATTATATATTTCCATATATATTTATCATATACTTCCATATATTGCATAGGAATATAGCATGGGGATATTATCATCTATCAGCATAACCAGATGATTTTGCAATGAACGATAGATAAGCAAAGGACGGATTTTTCTTAGTTGCCATTGTTTTTTTAAGGCCAAGGGGCCGAACATGTGTGAATTTGATTGTTTGTGTTTTAATTTGTATTGATAAGAAATACTTCCATCGTTTTCCCATGTGCCTGAATATCTTGGAATATAAAGCATTGCACAATACTGACAGTCCCAGGAAACACGATAAAAAGTCACTTGTTAGGGGTTTATTCTCCAAATTGAATCACGTGTCAGCTAGTAGGCTAATAGATAATGATATCCTCATGCTCTATATGGAAATATCATTCCTCCCACCATTTATAGAAAAACATAGCAGATTAAATGGCCTATTTCAGATTTTCAACGTTTCATCATAAAAATTAAGACAATGATTTTAGATGGAAACGACTTCTGATACTTCGAACTTTTAATGCATCCTCATTTTGTAAACTTCAAAATTCCGTTCAATTTCAAAATTAAATTTATATCTTTCATTTTTTTTCCTCATAGTCGCACTTGGAATGAGTGATACAGTGTAATCTCCAATCCAGCGACTGATCGAGGAAAAAATTGGATTGACGCTAATTAGTCTTGATCAGAGAAAATGCAGACGGCATTTTTAATTCATAATACCCTTCTTGAATTCCGTAAAAATGAAGTGGAACTGAAAATGGTATAAGCGAAAAGGTTGAATTTTCTAAGAACATTTATCCTAAACAATGGCAACCTCCCACTTAAGATAACATCAATATTTTTTCCTTTAGATAAAGTTACAGATTTGACGACTGCATAAGAAAAAGGGTCAATACAATATCTTCATGAAATACTTCATTTTATATGGCTATGATTTCTTCAATTTTTAACATATGACGATGAGTAAGTTCTACTATTACAAGTTGAAGAAACATTCAAAACGCCGGTATTGTTCCGATTAATAGTATTGCGTTTTTATTGATCTTGATGAAAATATCAGTTTTCACAGTACGTAATTGTAACATTGTTGGGAATTTAGAAATCGCTTTTTACAAGTAATTTAACACTCTGTGATTGCTAATTGTTAGTTTATAGTAATGTTAATATTCATAAAGTGCATTCCTTTCCCACACCGGATGTGCAAAAATTCGTTCCATTGATTTTCATTATAGTTTTCTAGATATTTTTACGATGAGTAGAATGCATGGTGTTCAACACATAATAGAAATCGAAAAATGGGAGGATCAAATTTCATGAAATGGCAGAGACGGATGTTTGTTCCGTTATAGGTTTTTACAGTGAAAACAACCTTGCTATTTTAATGAATTTTGAAAAGGGTTTGAAATTCGCGTGAAATGTAAAGAGTCAATTATACCATAGGCACTATAACGCCATCATCCACATATTTAAACTAGCTTCTTTTATTTTAACGTGTGACTACATACTAGTGTAAAAGGAGTAATCCTTCCGTTGATTTTAGAGCAACGTGAGCGTTTGATAGATTGAGGATCATAATTCAAAACGTTATTGTGAGTTTAGACTCCAAAAACAATTCGATTTCCCTTTTATCTCTCAAAAAGCCTGTTTCTGATATACATGTTCTGCCAAAAGAAAGAAGTGGTTATTCCTCAATAAATCTATTTTTGTAAGCATTGGGTAAAAGTGAAATTGCTGTTCTTTTACGATAAAATTGTACATTTGGCGTTCAAACGTGACATGGAAATACACTAGGATTGGCTATAAATGTACTTAAAGTACATCAACAATGCGGAATAAATCGTTTATGTCCATAAATTCTATTTCACAGTCTCATTTGTTTCAAAATTTGATCAATTTGGTCCTTCAATGGAGAAAATTGACACATCCCCTTCCTATAACTTTCAGATGCGTATTGTATCTGATTGAGCGTGTGCAGCTTGTTATAGATTATCTACCAACACAGTCTCCATCACACCCTTTGTTAGCCAGTCTCTGCACTTCACGTAAAATGAATCATTTGATATTATCTTATTGAATTCTTGTCATATAACGTAAGATAGATGCAAAGTTTTTTTCTTTTTAAGCTTCGGGATCGAAAAGTCGGTATAATGTTTTGTCCGTTTCTTCGGTCTTTGTTTGTGTGAGGATGCGTATGTCTCTGTGTGTGTCTATCTGTCCGAATATTTAAACAGCTATCGAAAGATTCTTCTCTTTTCAAATGAATATATTCTTTGGCAAAAGTTTGACCTTTTGTCCTTGAGATTGCTTGGAATTTAACGTGGCATCTTGTATGCAAAAATAGCAACTGAAGGGAGTACAGCACTAAACAAACACATGTAACTTTGTTCCTCAGACACTTTTCATGCCGTTTACAATTCATCTACCCATCGACTAGCGAATCCTTAAAGAAAGAATAAATATTAGATATAACTTATGACTTCTGAGAATATCCTAAACCCGGTGATGTCCGAAGGACATGCCCTCTTTAAGAATTGATTTCAATTTGTGCGCCATTTACGGAAGACTTCACATGCAGGTAGTAGGCGATAAAAAAAGAAAAAGTTACAACATTTTTAAAGCTGTATATGTCTGGCTATTTTTGATTTCTACATTCCCCTTTCGTTATAATATCATCAAATGAAATTTAAATCACCATGAATTCCATATCTAGATTAACGATCAAACGAACACTTGAATCTCATATTGTGGGATTCGAACACGAAAAAGTATTCTCAGATGTCTTAGTGAGGCATACAGGCTAATTCCGGTCTGACATGCTTTATAATGTATCAATTAACTTGTGTCAGTGGAATAAATTGCGGAATTACTTCAAATTTCCTTCAATCTTAAAATAACGATTTTAGATTCAGCAGATAATGAAGTCTTTACTACACAAAGTCCTTGAGCTGGATATCTCCAGCAATGTCGATATAACTTTATTTAAAAATAAGAATACCCGGGAGTAATGGCATAGAAGAAGAGTCTTTTTACAATTTTGAAGAAAAAGGATATAAAGGGTATGGAAAATATTATTGCTTAAAAAATGTTTGACAGGTTATTTTCATAAATGTCCTCCTAACAGCTAAATAGTACTTTACCCCACCTAGCAATTTAGCTGGGAAATCCCGATTTGTGATTGGCTAATAACGATCACGTGAAGACATGGTATATCATATACCGGCCGTCTAGACTTTTATACCCGGTCCTCAATGTTTTTTGTGTTGACGTCGCAGCGTAATGTGCAATGGGATTCAAACGCTTCACTAATATTATCAAAATAAGTCATCGGTAGAGTACATCTCTTACCTAGTCATCTATTAACCAAGCGCGGGATAGGTCAGTAGGTTTTAGGTGTCATTCCGTACCAGGTCCCTAGATGACTAGGTAACTAATGATACCAAAGCGATTAAATTTCCTTTATAACAATACGAGTATGCTGATGTCAAATCGCTGATCTGTTTGCTCATACCTAAACCCCAAGAATATGAAGAAAAACGAAGCGATCATCTCTGCTGTCAGAGGGTATTGTCCTATGACATATCAAAATTAACACTTAAAAAATTAAAATAGAGAAAAGGGTAAACGAACAGACGGAGACAACACCATACCATCGAAAAATAAAGGACAAGGATAATTTTAAGAATAATATTCACAGAGAAGATTCTAATGTAAAAACGAAATACACTATAGGTAGCGCCACTCAAATGAATCAACGCGGTGCCGTGCAAATTCGAAGACGTTTAAATAAATACAGATAAACACAGGATCAGTTAATGAAAGTCAAATATAAAGCCGAAACCAGATTCGAAAAACCACAATCGAAAGGTACGCTTACGAATTTTGAAAAAAAACCCCAAAACAAAACAGAATTCGCGCGAAAAGAAAACAGGACAAACAGACGGAGATAATGAAGAAAACAGGACAAACAGACGGAGATAATGAAGAAAACAGGACAAACAGACGGAGATAATGACACAAGCTCCATATACATACAACGGAAAACTTATCAAATGAGCAATATCCAGTGCAAGTGCGGAAGGCATTGTAGAATGCATTGTATGTGGCGCTGTTAAAACGCGCCGTACTAATTGTTTTCATATATCACATGATTCATGATCATGTGACAAATCTAATGCAAATTTTTTTTTCAGAAATTTCTGAAACCTGGGTCCTGTAGCATCATATCCCAGCCATCTTGCTATATCTTTTGGTATATTTAGGACATAATTTTCACAGATTTTGGCCATATTACTGACGAGGGTTAAATACCCGATACGTGCATGTCTAGTCCATGATGTAAATTTATCTCCTCTTAAATGATGCTAATGAATTTGAAGAAGTTTAACATAATATCCAAGTATGCAGGACCAAAAATGAAGCCCAAAGGATATCGTACTATGGTCTATTGAAACTCGGATAAGAAAACTGACGTCTAAATTCAGGAAGCCATGACATGCTGAAACTTTCAAACTTTTAATTGAAACTTGATTGACATGGAATTTGCAGTCAAGATTCAATCATTCCATTTTTTGTCTTAAAAGTTTCTTAATCAAGTTCATGGTGTAAAGTCCAAACTAGATTCCTCGAAATAATTATGAATCTAAATGAAGCCACGAGTGTGTAACTTTTTTCGCTTCTGTATGGAACCTCAACGAAAGTTGAATCGCTGATTAATTGTAGCTGCAAGTGCTTACAAGCAAAGACCGGTCAGTGCTTGCTTATTAATTGTATGGTTCAGACCTTAAGGAGAAGACAATATTTTCATTGCTATGAAAACAGCGTTTTCTACTTCCTTTATTTGTTTTGATTTTTGTTATTTTGAATTCTGGTCGTGGGTTTGACTTCATTTGTGTCAGTCGCCCGTCTGTCCGTCTGTCTGTCACACTTGGATGTCACATCTTATATAAAAGTGATTCCTAAGTGTCGCTATGTTTCGCAGGCGACAGGTGCATTCATTCAAATGATTTTACTGAGTTATAACGCTTCTATTAATTGGTTTTATTTTCTATTTTATTTTTTTCTACGTGGGTCCAGTAGCATCATATGCCACCCTTGCTGCATTGTCTTTCGGTACATTTTTGGACATAATAGATTTCACACTCTTTGACCGTATAACAATGTTTAGAAAGGATCACTGACGAGGATTGAGTACCCGAAACATGCATGTCTAGTCCATGCTGCGAATTTATCTGTTATAAGGGATGCTATTGAATTTAACGACGTTTAACATTGTAAATATTGAAGTTATGTTTTGTGGTAATTATTATCTTTACCATATACGCAATGCTGCAAAGCAAATGTCTTATAAGTGATTTCCGAGGCCCAAATAAAATACATCCGATATGTAAATATATGAAGAGCGCAATTAAAAAAGAGCCATAATTCAAGCCAAAGAGGCAACTAAGAACAAAGCTCTACATTGCAAGTTATTTGTTCTGCTCGTGGAATAATGAACGTCTTCAAATTCATTAGCATCATTTAAAATCAGATAAATTTTCAGCGTGGACCAGACATGCACGTTTCGGGTACTTAACCTCGTCAGTGATCTTCAATCTAAACAATGTACTATGACCAAAGAGTGTGAAAGTTATTATGTCCAAAAATGTACCAAAAGACGTAACAGGATGGGTAGGATATGATGCTACAGGACCCAAGTTTCAGAAATTTCAAGAAATTTTGATAACAGAAATTTTCGAATGCGTTGAAGAAGTGATAAGCCGAAGTTGATCGAACTTTGAAGATTTGTTTTATTGGAGATTTTCACTGTCTACCATTTCCTTCATTTCTCCTACCACTGAAAATAGTAGTATTTGTAAAGGAACCATAACTGAATCATTGAAACTGTTAGATCCCGGGCAGAAACGCTTCACAATAGTATTCCTGACCTTTTCACATCATAATTCATCTCGAGTGGAACAACTGTATCTTTCAAGTCAGAAGTAACAGATTTTTTTTTTGTTTTCATAGAAACGAGAATGCAGACTTTTACAGTCATCACGCATTTAAAGTTTTTGCGAAGGAAGTCAACTCAGGAGCTAGCCAATGAAAATTGTCTCTAGAACAAGACGTAATGAAGTTCAATAGAAAGAACAAAGGAAAAAATTATCTTTTCAACTCATTGAGATAGATCAATACACAACCGTCAAAAGACGAGTTCAAAGATTTCTCCGACAATTTCTTGCCCACCTTGGTTCTAGCATTGTATTAATAGCCAATCTTAATAGCTTGATAAAAACGAAAGTAAATTCCTTACAAAGATATCCATCTGTTTGGAAAAGGAAAAAAGCAAACAATCGGAAATAGATAAATCACCTATCGTAAGCTGTGCCGTGATGCCTATCGCTGTACTCTTTAAGAGCGGATCCAGAGGCTGGGGATAAGAGTGGTAAGAACCCCCCTCCCGAATTTTGCTGATATTCCAGTTTTTCCAGGTTTTCAGTCTGATTTTTCTATTTAATACCATAAGCTTGACCTACCTACTTGTCTAGAGGATGGGGAAAAGTGGCCAGGAGCCCTGGAATTTGCCAACGTTCCATATTCTAATGCAATGTCGCTATAACGTCGAACTTCATTGGTTGTTTGTTCCTTAGTTACGAGAACATACTAGGCTTTGACGTTGCTAACGTCAGATTTCGCCTCATATTCACAAAAATATGGATTGCATTAGAATGGAAATAACTTGATACTTTTAGTTATGTTTGTGGACGGTAACTGCTTATTTTACGGTGCAATATCCGTTTTTTTACTCCTCTTACGCGTCGTCAGAAAAACTCGGTTTCCAACCTTAAAATCAGCATTTAGCGTCCGCAAACATAACGTCAGAAGGTAGTATTCCCTTGTTTCTCGGTTTTTAGTCTGAATTTTATGCAAAACTATAGACTGAGAGTCCCTCCTCTCGATGGCCTAGATCCCCTGGAGAAAATTCTAGATCCGCCACTGCACTTGCCTAGTTGGAATAGTTTTGTATAGTGACAAATTAGCTGATAAAGACGGGGTGTAATTACATTTGGTTGTTAAGAATCAATTCATATGGTTCACGATCAAAGACGAAGCAGCGACTTAAATGCTCAATTAAGTTACAAATGCGCGTAGTTATAATCTAGCGAGCTATTACATAATTGCCCATGTCCTTGCGCGGTAAACGGTGAGTAAATCTAAGGTTATCATGCATACAGACAAATTGTATTTTGGAAAGAGAAATGTCATATGACCATTCAGTATTGTAGTTGTGGGAGGGGGATTTGCGTAATTATTAGCAAAATCGATCATAGAAAAATAGTAATTAAAAGCTCAATCTAAAACATTTTTCACCAAACACCTGTACTTCAGGAATTATATTTACTTATATCCTGTGGAAACTGTGGAGTTATGGAATATGTCTTTCAATGTCAAATGTTCGAAAAGTCTTGAAGAATGAAAAGCATCAAGGACTATTACAAAACAAAGAGTTTTTCTTTGAAAACAAACATGGTTATTTTCGCAGGGGGGGGGGGGGGAATTTCGCGATAATAACATCAAAACGTATGTCGTGGGGGAATTCTTCCCATTGTAAGAATGCAGCGAGGATATTTTCGCGCTTGGGAAAGTTTCGCGAAGTCACTTGATTCGCGAAAAACGCGAAAATCATCCCCAAGCGAAAATGTTTACAGTGCACAAAGAAACATTTTTTTCTTGATCACTGATACCATAGAGAGATGTTCACAAGGACATAACGCGGGATTCGATCCAATTCTTTTGCGCTCACTAGTCCTAAACCCTTAACTTTCCCTGCATGTGGCTACGGCCATTCTGAATAGTGAATATTGAAAAGATGCTGTTGACGAAAGATTTATTCATATTTTATAAGAAAGAAGTGAATGTTTTAAACGTCTTCAAATTCAATAGCATCATTTAAGAACAGGTATATTTGCAGCATGGACCAGATATGCACGTTTCGGGTACTTAACCCTCGTCAGTGATCCTAAATAGTTCCGATCTTGATTAAAAACTCAAAATGTCCGAGTCAACTTTTTTGTAAATAGTTCCGATCTTGATTGAAAATAGTAAATAGTAAATAGTAAATAGTTCCGATCTTGATTAAAAACTCAACATGTCCGAGTCAACTTTTTTGCGTTGTTTTTCATTATGACGTCACTGTTAAAAGAAGCAATTCTATTGAGACGCTACAATGAAAAAGTGCGCGAAAACTGCCTACCTCGGACATTTTTCGTAATTTTGTCAGCCATTATAAATTTTGGAAAGTGGTCTATGTAAGCAATGCAATATGACCAAAGGGTGTGAAGGTTATTATGTACAAAAATGTACCGAATGACGTAAATGAGATAAAGAAGATCCTGACAACAATCTCAAAAGCACTCACAATAGAGCACCGAATTGAGCATCGACGGACCCATAGCGAGCTAGAGGTGGGGCCAGGTGCCCGGGAGGAGTAAGCATCCCCTGTTTGGCTAGCAATCATTTTAGCTTTAAGTAACACTGATGAGGATTCATTATCCGTAACATGCATGTATGGTGCACTATATTTAGACATTTCTCGTAAGAAGGCCACTCTCTGGTCGCAGAGTTGGACGCTTCATTTTTTCACGGGAGATGGTCGTCCTAAGCCAGAACCAGAAATGTGAGAGGGCTGTGTCGGCACAAGAAAAATTTGAGCGTTGTGCGCACGTAATCCTGATAACCACGCTGTCTGCTACAGCTTGGCAGATGGCTGTCCTAAGTCGGCACCGGGTTGCCCATTGGTCTCGTATGTTTATCCGGGTAACCACATCGTCTGTTACAGAGTAGCATATGGCCGTCCTTAGTCGACAAAAAAAAAAAAAGAATTGTGAGCGTTATGTGCACGTTATCTGGATAACCACGCCGTCTGCTACAGCGTGACAGATGGCCGTCCGAAGTCGGCACTGGGTTGCCCATTGGTCTCGTAGGTTTATGTGTGGTCGTTTGTGTTTCATGTTTCTATGGTGTGAGTTGGTATTCCTTGTCCCTTTTACGTCTCTTCCTGTGAGTGTCTGGTCTGTGGTTTTGCATTGGGTGTATTTGGGTTTTGCTGTGGGTGCTACTACCGTTGTGTTGTTGTTGGAGATACCCTACTTTATTATCAATATTTGCTTTACACGGCATTATTTTTAAATTTTGATTTCAATCTGCTTCATTTATGAAAAAATTATATATAATTTTATAAACAATGTAAGAATAGAGGATAAGAATCACAAAATTATTCGATTTGTGATATCCCAACTTTTTGGGAATCGATTTAACGATTTGATGTTATTTCTAAAAAGGAAAATCTACAAAATAACGCCAGTAATTACGGAACAGATGCACCGAAAGATGAATTAAACTCGAATACATAAAAAACCACACACAAACACTCAATAGGCCACTTGCCGAAATTCATAATGGCTGAGAAAATGTCCGAGGTGGGTAATTTTTGCGTACTTTTTCATTATTACGTCTCAATGGAATCACGTCTTTTAACAGTGAATGTCAAAATGTAAAACAACACCAAAAGATGTTGATTCGGACATTTTGTGCTTTCGAACAAGATCGGAAAATGGCATGTTACAGAGATTTTCGGCCCCTGGGCCTGTATCAAGTACAAAAAACGATAAGAAACGATAGCTTATCGTCGCTTATTCAAGACTTGACAAAGGCCAAGGGGACGAAAATTTAAGTAATTGAGTGATTTTTTTTATTTGTAACATTCCTTCCCTCTAGAAGGAAAATTCGAATTTCCTGAATAATCGAGTACTCCCATAAAGATACAAACAAACACAATTAGCAAAGTTTCCGACATTGCAAAATATTACGAAGAACACAATCAAAGGAAAAGAACGTATATTCGGATTTGACTATGAAAACCGTTTACTGAAAAACGGCGAATGGTATGACAATGTGTTCCTTTACTTATTTCACCAAAATGCACTGACAAAGTTCAAAAGAGCTTTTGCAATACCCCCTGCGTTGGCGTCTGCGTCGCCCGAGCACGATAGTAAGGTAAATGTTAAGATTACACAATAACCTTTCCTATATTCATATTTCATTGGTTCTTTTTGTTATTGATACCTCATAACATTTTGTTTGATAATAACAGATGGGGACGTAGCCCCTGGGGTTGGGATTTCAAATTATTTTAAATGGCAAATGTTAAGATGATTAGGTAAATTTTAAGATGATAAGGGAAATGTTAAGAATGCAATTAATTTTCAAACGCTTATTAATGTCAAAGATAATCTCATATTTCTTTTATTTTGGTGATTACACATTATCGATTACGATCTATTTTTATTTTAAAATTTTGGGGTTTGGACGAGGTAGAGGTTAAAATCTAGAACATGAATGAAACAAAAATAAGGCAAATGTTACACTTTTAAAATGCAGTTAAATGTTCTACTTGCATCATGTATTTATCCCATATTGGATCCACACAATCTTGGATGCACCCAATCATGGATCCATCCAATCATGTATCCACCCCATTTGGATCCACAGCATCAAGGATCAACTCAATTTTAGAAGATCAACCCAATCATAGATCCACCTTATCCTGTTTTGTTTAATTTATTAATTTATTGAGTTTCTTATTACTTTTTGTGTATTTATATTGTTAATTTGTGAAAAAGGTGCCTAATGAATTGGCTGTGATTGCAAAAGAAATGAAGGGTCTCTAACAACACTCGGTTGCAGCAAAACCCCCAACTCACCCAATGTAAAATCACAGAGAAACACTCGTGAATAGAAGGAGACGGAAAAGGGACAAGGAACACCAACGCACAGAGCCTGAAACACAAAAGACCACACATAAACAAACGAGGCCTATGGGCAACCGTTGCCGACTTGGGACGGCCATCTGCCACGTAAGTAGCAGACGTGTGCACAACCTTTCCACTTTAACAATTATCTAGAGGTCTTGAAGAAAGCACATTTGGGTGTAAGATAAACTCCTCATTTTAAGATGAACAAACAACCAGACAGCATGACGCAGGGGCACATTATATGAAGATATTATATGCAGTTGAGGTTACTCTGACAGCTATTTTTGTGTCGCCTTCGAAGCATAGCGACACTTATTATTAGTAATACTGATCACAAAAATTCAACAACATGCAGTTACGATGTTTAAGAAAGACTTTGAATTCAAAAGAAGGCAAACTCTTTCAAAATAATGATCGGTTAATATAGAATACCGGGTATATCTTACTGATGAAATGAGGGTAATTAAAAACAGTTATACTTACAAACAATTTTGTCTTTCTTCAACGTTGTCTTTTTTCTATCTCATATTACCCGAATACATTAAACATTTACACATTTGTTTCCCGTGCAAATTGACTAATAATGCTGCATGATTTTTCAGTACCTTTCAGGGCAAGTCGGTCTTGGGAACGCATCAAATGCTTGCCCTGCTGTTGCTACGGCGTTTATTTGCCGATGATGAAAATGCGACAATTATTCCCATCTAGATTAATAACATTTGATATTTTGGGACGTTCAGAACCAATATTAGTCTAGATTACATGGATATTATCTTTTGTTATCTAATGGCATTTGCTCAAGAAGAGTTGCAGAAATGAACCATTGGCCTTAGTCGATAGGTTGTAAAAACAACACAAAATATTAAAAACTATTGACAAGAGCACGTTTCATAGAATTGGATTACATGGAACACGATGAATACATGCGATGCATACTATAAAATATCAACATTTTTTTTGCGATTATAACACTGAAAGGATGAATTTTTTTTTGGAACTATTTTATATCATATTTCACTTATTATCGAAAAGACCTTTTTCAACAAGGTAGCAAATCATTTTTGAAATCAAGATTTTTCATATATCGATAATTTTTATACATATGAAATTACTAAAACGTAGGAGATAGTAATTGATTCCCTGATTTTTGCAAACGATCATTTTCGTTTCAGTTACGTACGCAGATTAAGTGCAAGTACCTTGGTGAATCAAATGAAAAAAAAAAATCAACAGCTAGTCGTGGAATGGTTGCAACTACAGTTGTCGACAACGTTAAACTGAATTCCTGCTCCTTCTCTTAAAATCTTTTTTATTTCATAAATATGGATATATTTAGTAATGATTGTACATATAATATTTGTTCTTAGTGTACATGTGCAATTCTTAACAAAGCCCGATTAAACACGAAGAGAAAAGAATGGAGTGTATTCTTATGATAGAAATAACTAAAACTTCAATAATTAAAGGTAGAGAACAGTGAAATCATATGTACATTTTTGTTTGTTATTTAGGAATTGCGAAACATTGTTCTCGCGAAAATAAAGACACCCTATTTTACCATAAAATCTAATTTATTATTCGCGAAAATATCTGGTTATACGGTATTTAATCAAATTTGGTGACGGAGAATTTCAAGTCACGTGCAGAAACACAGTGAAATACATTCAGTGCAAATTTGTTTCAATTAGGTTCGGGCTTGAGTTCATTGTCAGTTTGAACGGTGCGTATGAACACCTCGAGTTCAAGCAGATATTGTTACTGTCATCACTAACAGTGTTGCTTTTAGTGGAATATCAGTTTTGTAACAAAATGACTTCCATTGCGACGAATTAACAATAAAGGATCGAATATGTGGTTAGGTTCCATCCATCTTCCGCATATTGTAATATATTATTGATAAAGTTCATGTATAATTTCTTTGGACTGACTGTTGTGAATAAGTATCTAGGGACATCCAAAATGCTATTTTTATCCAATCTTTGTCATCTATCATAAATTATTCATTTAGCAGTCCTTTGACAAAGACACAGAGTTCGGCTTACGAGTCGTAACTTTTTTCTATCTGTCAAAAACACAAAATAATCGACAAAACTATAGAAAAATTCAGATCTTACCTACTAAAGCTTAAAAAATGTTAAAAAGCTTATGTTGGCAACAGTGGGATCTATTTTTTAATCATTAATGACTCGTGTTATGTATCTATCAGAGATAAATAGTCTCATAAGGGATTAGAATTTAATATGAATGAACTGTTTGTAATTTTGCCCTCTCATATGTTCCTCTTGACAATGAGGTTGCCATGCCTTTTTTTTAAATTTCAAGCTGATTTCTTTTATAAAATCTAGAAATGTGGTCGACAGTTCATATGATATCTTTTCTAATGCGTCATCTAAATTTTGTGCTCTCCATTACATTTTTTTAAAGTGGCATAGTTCTTTCTTTTTGTCCCTTTTAGCGTAATAAATTCTAGCGAAACATTTTTATATTTGATGATATATAGTGGTACAATTCTACTGAAATGTCATGTCTTCTATCTTCTAGATAATTCATTTTTCATTTCAAACTTTTATCCGTTCTATCTAAATATCACCCATCTACTACCCAAAATGTGTTGTATTGAGTCTTTGCGGAATACAGAGTTGTTTCCCCTTACAGGCGGTATCTGACGTAAAACCATTATGACGTCATGAAAATGGTATGATAACGTCGATTTTATACCGTCATTTCCCAGATTTTTAGGACTGTTTCCATATACTTTGATAACGTCATATTCAGTCTACGTCAGATACCGCCTCATAAGGAAAGCAACTGTGGTTTTCGAAAATAGCCAATATTACGTAAGACGTTAAAACTACGCTGATGTAGTTGCAATATGTTATTCGTATCACATTTGTTAATTATTCAAAAGAAATACGTGGATTTTTTGTCACTTCTGGACATAAAAATGTCAGACATTCGTATTTCGGATAACAATTAATCATTAAAACCATACCTTATTAGGTATTTGCGGAATACAGAGTTATATCCCATTAGAGACGGTATCTGACGTAAAACCATTATGACGTCATGAAAATTATATGGTAACGTCCAATATTTACTGGTTCATCGTTTCCCAGAGTTTAAGGACCGTTTCCATGAATTTTGATGACGTCATAATTACTCTACGTCAGATACCATCCCAAACGGGAAGTAACTTTGATTTACGAAAATAGGGAATATCACCGTGGAAGTTCTTTGGTCGCTATTATGACGTCATGAAATTGATATTTTACCGTCATTTCCCAGAGTTTAAGGACCATTTCCATGAATTTGATGACGCCATAATTACTCTACGTCAGATACCATCCCAAACGGGAAGTGACTCTGATTTACGAAAATAGGGAATATCACCGTGGAAGTTATATTGTCGCTACAAAGAACGTATTACACATTTCGACATTTGACTATCATGGATGATTAAGGTAATTCTTGAGAACGATATTCCCAATTGACCATGCTTTACCTATTTGGACATTACCGGATTTCAACACCTTTCTATTTCGCATACGCGGCGGGTGTTGTATGCAGTCAGAGGATGCTCACTCCTCCCGGGCATCATTCCGGGTTGTGGCGTACAAAATTATGTCATATTCCCCTGGATCTTTGACTCCTGACTCACGATTGGTATTGCTTATGAGGACTGAGTATCCAAATATTTCTAGTACAAAAATTACTACATACATTGGAATATAGTGCAGGTATTTTTACATGTTCCCCGTTGCTGTTGTTTTGTGTAGTATTTTTCTCTTATAATGCCTTTAAATCTAAAAAGTTGAAAAGATACCAGGAAGCGAATCGTATTTTGTGCTATGACGTAAGGATACGAGAATCTTGACGTAATTGCCACAAAAATTAATTTCTGAAACTTGAAAGGCAATTTCTTCAACGAGTGAGGCTTTGAATATGAGATTCTTTTAATCACTTATGATGTGAAATAATTAATGATATGCTTTTTTTTTTTCGAAGATCCGTCTTGCAAACATGCAATGCAGTACAATATAGCAATTAATCTTTAACAAGGTTCTGTTTAGGCCTGGGAATTTCAAGTTTAATGACCCTCTTCCCTTGTTAAATCCACTTTTTCTAAATTTATCGTTTAATGACTCAAACATACAAAGAATAAATCTTAACATTATTGCCATACTACTTCAGAATTTTGTTCTATACGTTGAAAAAAAATCTTCTACGAGCGGAATTGAAATACTATAATTATGTAGATTTTATTCGCCCAGTCTTAATTTCGTCCAACGTACATATATAGACGTCTTCAGAATTCAAATAGCATCATGTTAGAAAAGATACATTTGCAGCATGGACCAGACATGCACGTTTCCGGTACATAGCCCTCATCAGTAATCCTCTATGGAAACAATGTACTAAGACTAAAGAATATGAAAGTTATTGAGTCCATATATATACCAAAAGACGTAGCAGGACTGGTGGCAAACATCAAAGAAAATATGATGCAACAGCATCCACGTTTTAGAAATGTCAAAAAATTTTGACAACAGAAATATGATAATATCTGTACACCGGAAAAATAAAAGGAAATATGCTATGACATAGCTGACTAAAATGTGGGTGCAGGTCATTCATTACATTCATTACAAATGGCCACACATTATGAATGTTTGCAATGACCATGATAAATGCCGATAATCAGTGATAAGTCTCATATATTATGTAATAACTCTTCATTGTACACGGGGGATCTGTATCGATCTTACGTCAAATATTTGAACAAATTCTAGGATCAAAGGTGCCTCTTGAGAGAGAGCATTTCTGAATCGTTTTAATAATCACAACTCCTTGATCCGACCCCTTTCATTGGTTTCATATTGAGTGTAGGCTGATTTATAGCCAAGTTAGTGTTTGCTAATACTTAACACATGAAAGACTCCCGCCATTTTTTCTACTATTATTTTGATTTAGATGATGAAGAAATGTAATATATTCATTTACAGTACTTTTTGTTTGAAGGACAATTGGAGTTTATGCTAAATATTCTGAATGCAAAATTACATGCCTGGCAAAAGAAATTCTTGATTAATAAAAATTATATTGATTATTTTCTCCATTTAATTTTTGAAATACACTTTTTTCATTGTCAAGGCAAGATTAAAGCATTAGGGGAATAATACTCTACTTCCGGTTGTTTTGATAACAGCAAAATTAAATACCACGTTCTTGACCGAAGACACACGACTTCGGCAATGTTCGTTATCATACATTTTCATGGCTAGTTGAATAAAACATTAGAAAAATATCAAATATATGAAATATGTTAGATATGGAAGTACATAATTTCTAGCTTTTTGATGATATTGTATTATACCCCTAATATCTTAAGATTTTTGTCACTGATAAATTCTACAGGACATCATACGAATGCTTTATTTACGCTTTAAAAGCACGGTAATACAATGTATATGAGTACGACACTCCGATACGTCATGAACGCATTTTTTTTAAAAAGATAGTTCTACACATAGAGGGGTTTATTGATTAATTATAGCAAACAATTCAACCGTTTGTTCAGGATGTTATTTGTTCCATAAGGTCAAATTGTAAGATTGTGAAATTTGAACATAATTTATGCAAGAAATTCAACATAACCGAACTTTCATCTTATTTTCTTATTCCACCTATTTAATGTTTGGATAAGTACTGTTCATATATGACCGATCTGACAAATTTCTATATGTTCTGGGCCCGGCACCATAAACTAAGAATTGACTGGAGTAAAATTTTTCAAAATATGTTATATAACGAATCGTTGAAAATTTAAAATATTGAGTACATCCATTCTATTCTACTCAGAAAATAGAAAGAGTATGAATAATTTCAAGTCATCACTAATGTAATTTCGAGACAAAAGAATATTGAAATTCAGGCTTAAGTCAATTCTTAGTTTTTGGTGCCGGGCCCTGATGACAATTATGTATGGATGTCAGATTTGCGGTTGTTCAATATTTTTGCGTATTGCTAAACTGACTTTTGATTCAAGCCAAAAGATGACTTGATAACCAAATAAAGTTACCAGCAGCAATGGAGATTTCTGATTAACATGATTGTAAGGCTTCTTAGAAGTTTCTTAGAAGTTTCTCTATAAAAGTGCTTTACATTTTTCGAATTGCCTAGAGCAAAACGTACGTTGTAGAATATCAGCTTATTTCCTTGGTTGGATGTTACACGTCTTCAAAATCATAAAATCACTTCAGAACAGATAGATTTGCAGCATGGACCAGACATACACGTTTCAAGTACTTAACCCTCGTCAGAGATCCTCAATCTAAACAATGAATATGGCTTAGGACTGTGAAAGTTATGTCCAAAAAAATACCGAACGACGTAGCAGGATGAGTGGGGTTAATCTGATATAGGACCCATTTTGCAGAAATTTTGAGAATATTTTTGAAGAGAATTTCTGAATACGTTTGAAAAAAAAAACGATCAGCCGAAATTGATCGGACTTGTTAGAAATGGCAATGGCGCGAAAATTGCAGAAAGGTAAAAAGAAACTTGAGTGTAGTTCGTGTAAAGTAGAAAGATATAACCCAAATCTGTTGCCACAGAGCACAAGGTACAATCTACTAAACCTGTATAAGATTAAAGCCATTGATAAAATAGCCAGATAAAATCATAGTAAACATCTACAGTTTTTTTTTTCATCCTTATTTTGGTGCATCTGTCTCTTCACTTTCAAACAAATTATGTCTCTAATTAATAAGAAAGACACTAAAACATGGTCACAGAGTAAGTTCTGCGGTCAATACCAGGAACTCGTCGTCATTCACTATGCTGTCCAATTGTCGTGGGGGAGACCATTCGAACCATCCAACCACAGAATATACTTAAGTAATAAGATGTGTGACATTTCTGTCGAAATCAAGTAACGGGTGCTGCATGCAAGCAGGAGATGCTGAATCTTCATGGGCACCTGGTTTCCCTCCCACTTTGGGAGATCGCGTCTTTTCATGTGGTGGATGTTTTTGTTTGTTTGCTTTGATTCTTGTTTTATCCTGATTTTGTATGCCTTCCTTTTATGGTTTTCTGAATTATCGATTTTGTACTGTGCATTGGGATATGGTCATTATCCATAACTGTCATTTGTTGTCATGTCAATCAATAAAGAAGAAATACAATAAAAGCTCAAGTACCCCTGAGTATTCTTACTCCTAAGTAAAAAGCCGAAAATTAAAAGGTTAACATAATGCCATATATTTCCATTGCAGAGGAATCTCCATGTTAAGCGTCCGTTAGGCAAACGGATTTATAAACTATAATTCTGGTTGCCTACTATGACGTCACGCTTTAGTTTTGAAAGTGTGGAGAATTTACCAACGTTGAGATACTTTTGACGTTATAACGTACAATAGGCTCATTATCAATGCTAAACGGGGTGTCTGATATTTAGTACAAATGGAAATATAAGGAATGAATGTCTTACTTTGTGTGTTCCTGGTAGTATAATTTTGGTTGGACACGTGCTTCCGAGATTCGCTTCGCGATTCACGGAATTTGCCTGTGACCAACCAGAATTATACTACCATGAACACCCAAAGTAAGACAGTCATTTCTTAAATAAACAACGAGGAGATATTCTACCTTAATCAAGCACCCTTAACAAAGGAAATAGTGTCTGTCTTATTTATGTCACGAAACGTACTGAAATACACGTAAAGATATGCATCTCTGGAGAACTTTTTGTTTTATTTTGATTCAAATAAAGAATGCTGCAGAGTTGGTAAGTTTGTTTGACAATCTCGCTATGTGTATTATGGGCTCTCGTTGGTTTATGTGTGGTCTCTTGTACTTCATGTTTCTATAGTGTAAGTTGGAATTCCTTGTCCCTTTTGCGTCTCTTTCTGTGGGTGTCTGCTCTGTGTTTTGAATTGGGTGTTTTGGAGTTTTGCTGTTGGTAATGTAACCGAGTGTTGTTGGAGATCCCCTCCTTTCTCTTGTGTCCACCGCCGCCAATGGATCAAACACACTTAAAATTAAATCATGCTCCGCTCCCAATTCGAAAGGATAAAGAGAAATCCCGAAGAAGTACAAGTAGAAACTTGGCATATCCGAGTCGAGTATGCAGTGTGAATGGGTACTAGTATAAGCAGAAGTACTGAACCAAGTTATGATCGTTGAGGCTTAACTTGAATGAACAGATTTGGGCAATTATTTGTCACAGGAAATAGGAGAAAATGTTAACGAAACAATATTGCAGTGATCGTAGCGGAAAGCACTCCCGTTAACATTGAGAGAGGGGACAGCGCGTGCACTTTTATCTTAAATAATAAACAAAGAAGACCAACAAACAAGTCAAACCACCATGGAACTTGAATGACAACACACACAATAGGATAGAGATCAATTGGCCTGAGTTATATTTGTGTAGCTTGTCCTGTATCAGGTTTGATTGGTATGAAAATATAACGTACATGTAACCAGCATTCTAAAAAATAACCAAATCAGGTCAACATTTATAACTATATATTTGCTGATCACATTTGCACAATCTATCCGACATGTCCGTGCAGATCACATTTGTGTAATTTATTTGTATGAACAAAATGTGAAAGAGAGCGCTAAAAACAATGCTTCATATTTTAATCCCATGTTATCTTTGACGACAACTGGTCACCTTAATACATCAATATATAAACAACTTGACGACTTTGACTACACAAAACTACAAATTTTCTTTTTCTGAGAGGAAATGTGGTTTAACCACACCGTTTGCTATTTCCGCGACAGATGGTCGTCCTAAGTCGGCACCGGTCACCAATTGGTCTCGTTGGTTTATGTGTGGTCTTTTGTATTTGATGTTTCTGTGTTATGTGTTGATGTTCCTTGTCCCTTGTATGTCTCTTTGCGTGTCTGTGTGTTTTGCATTGGATGTTTTGGGTTTTGCTGTGGCTGCTGCAACCTGTCCACCTACTTGCGTTAATACTATTTTCAAGAGCAAACTCATTGTTACGTGCATGTCTGGTCCATGCTGCAAATTGATCTGTTCTAAAATCTGATGATATTCAATTTGAAGACGTTAAACATACAAAGGTTAAACGTCTTCAAATTCAATAGCATCATTAATTTACAGCATGTACTTTGTCGGCATATTTTCCGATTAAATTTCATATAGAGGTGTATATCTCGAACTCTCATCACTAACGGTGTATGATATATGTCTGTACGACCAAGTACTATGCTCATAGCTTACTATACTCATAGTGAAAGAAAATAATTTTAGATGGGAAATTTTAGCATGACGTCGTCGACGTTCTCCATAGACTCAGTGTTTTAAAACATCGATGACGTCGCGCTAAAATTAACATAGAAAACTCCCTATTATATCTAAAACTATCTTCTTTCATTGTGAGCGTCGTATTTATCGTAGGCACATATATCATACATCGTTAGTTATGATAGTTCGAGATCTATCCCCCAATTTAAGTTTTAATCGCAAAATTTGCCGACAAAGAAGAGAAAACCTCAATTTTCCTATTTCTGAAGTGAGCTGCGTGGACAGCAGACTTGAAATTATTTGTAAATTCTCCGTGAAATTTGATAATTTATTCTCAAACTAAGGAGTATCTACAATTTCTGAGGGCAAAGTTCTGTACAAAATGGGTCTTTGGTTTACATTTTATCGTCTTGCATCACAACGTCATAGGTTCACATATTCGGATGAGGTTCGAACTGTTCTAATGAAGCGCCTAGCGGAATAAGATGCGCCTTGGAGACCAAGATGACATTTTATGTCACTTTTAGAAATTCCTTCTTTCATATATTCACTATTTGGATTTTTAATCTATTCGGTCTGTTGAATTGCGCATATTGTACACCAAATTACGATAGAACGTATATTTCAATATGTTAATAATATGTTGATATATTTCAACATGTTAATTTCATTTTATTCCTTGGTTTTGTCATTTATATTCCATCTTATTTATTTATTTATCACTTTGTTTCGTTTTATTTGTTGAAACCTTCATTAAGTACTTTAGGACATATTCTGCTTTCGATTCAGACATATTTCAGACCTTAATTTTAAATCATCAGGGATGATGGCTATCGATTTCTTTGCTTGTTTTGACTGTAATCGTAATTCTCAAACCTATTTAGCAGGATCAGATAATTTAAGAAATTAATTAGGCGAAGTAACATCAAAATCAACTAGTCGGTGCCATGGTTTAGTGATAACTGCTTCTGGCTAGTGAGCAAAAGGTTGTTGGTTCGAACCTCCTCATTAGGACAACTTGTCGGCCGACATAATCTCTTACATGTTCTGTGTTTTATACTAAAAATGACCTTTTCTGTGTATATTTTCATGCCTGTCGTGTTAAAAAAAATAGAAAATAAAAAATAAATAAATAAAAATAAAATAAATGAATAAAATAAATAAATAAATGAATAAATCATATAGCACCAAAATCAACAAAATAAAAGGCAAAAATATATTTTCGTTCTCATTTTTGTGTTAAATACCTTTCACTTTACCATGCTCAAATACCGTAATTCATTTTATATGTTCATTGACACAATATGCATAGAATTTACAATTAGTCGCGATATTGAAAGAGTTTTATTGAACTACTTTATCCCCCGTATAATGAAAATTATTGATTTGAATTATTCCATTAATAAAAATTATATCCACCCCTTCATGGACATTTGTACAAAAAATCCATACATAGCCTTTTACATTGAACCTATGTCTGATCAAACATTTTCAAATTGGAATAAGAAAATTTTTCGTTATGTCTGATGAAACATTATCAAATTGGAATTAAAAACAATTTTCGTTATGATAGGAATTAATGCGTTTCCATTTAGATAAAACTGCTTTCATCCACTCATAAGCTTAAACAAGAAATTAAGCGTCCGAATTTCCCTTTAGCTCATTGTTGTCGAAAAACTCAATTACGTGCATATTGCTTGAGCATTCCTGCTTTAATTAGCGGCGTCAAAATTAATTTTCCCAGCAGTTTACTGACTACATTACATAAATACATTCTAAATATTATAGAGAGATTAAGGTACTGTGATCGTTCGATACAATATTGGTTTTCTTCTTGGTATATATTGAATACTTCATTGTGGACCATGAGGGGATTGTTATTTTTCCAGGGAGGGGACCAGCTTTCAGGATGAGGAGGTGGGGAGGGAAGGGGGTTGTTCCAGCCTAGGATTTTGACAAGGATTAGGTAGATAGGCAAATTCTTGGGACAGGGAGTCCAGATGACCTACCCCTCCTCTAGATCCGCGCTTGGTAAACTGAATTGTGCTCTTCTAATCGTTTCCTCGCGTTTGCTTTTTTATCCAATTTGCTACTTACCGCTGGTAATGACGTTTCCTCATAACATAAATAGCGGGACTTCATTTATATTCTACGTACAGCATACGAACATCAAAGAAGAAGAACATGGCCAGAGACAAGATGCTTGTTGTGGATAGAGGTTTTTTTCCGATCGAATTATAACAAAAGATGTTATTTTCTTGTCAATATATTACCGACTTTTATCATGTTGATAAGCATATCATGTAAAGTTAGTATCCCCTTATTTTCATTCCGATATTTAAATATGATACAGGTTTGTTTACAGCTGTTCTCCCATGTAAGTAGCTAATAAAAACCGTAAATCTTCCAAAAACAAAATAGAAATAAATGAAATAAATAAAAAAATAAATAAATAAATAAATAAATAAACAAACTAAAAAAACATTGAATATGAAAAAAATATATGCAAAATATTACATTTTAAAAAGTAAATTTGAAGTTGTTTTGTGAAGTTTCACTAAATGGCACAACTGAAGTCATTGAAAAGATTTTTTTTTTTTATTTTGTCTGAAAACAAGAATAATATGAAGAAAATTATTAACAAACAACAAAATGACATAAAATAAAGTTCATTCTTTGAAATTCAAGATAATTTCGATAATTACAGATACATGGAACGATGGCGTAACAGAATTTCTACGATAGATTTTGAAGAACAAAATGTAAGATGAAAACAATTTTTGAAAAAAAAAAAATGAAAGGAAGGAAAGAAGAATAAATATTATTCAAGAGTCAAGAAAGAATTAAGATTTTGAAAAACAAAAAGTAAGGTGAAAAAAATATCCCAAGACTCAAGAAACGAATAAAGAGTAGTTAAGAATTCCTGTAACAGATCATGGAAAATTTAAGGAAATTTAGAGTCAAAATAGAATTATCAGTAGTGACAGTAATAGAGTTTTAAATCACATTTAGGAAATAAATCAGATTTTGCTAAAGTTTAGGCGTCACTATTAACGTTTCGCAGATAACGGTAATTAACTTCTCAATGTTGCCTTCAATATCCATTAAGAACAAAGCCCGATGACATCACGTACTGAAATACTGAAATAGATTTAAACGTAACTTACCTCATCAACAGAATGTAGTTCAGATCTATTCACAAACTTTTGCTATCTATTGAGGTTGGTAAATAAATATGAGGTATAGCTTTCAAAATCAATCCTTGAAATAACACAATTTTCACTGTGGGTGTCAATAAGCTTAGTTCGTCACACGTCCACCTAATAATGAAAAGTTGAAAGTTTTACAAGGCGCTCTTCCCCCATGTATGATACATGACAGAAATAAGTTATTAAAGAAATCAATAACAGCCCATCAAACAATTTTCAAACATTAGCAACAGTGTACCTTCATCCAATAGACGATTCGGTGAACCAATAATCCGCTGCCGCGCAGTTTTTTCCCCTTGCTTCTGTTTTCCCCAGTCCACAACGAAAAATATAATGATCCGGCGGATTACTTTTGTTCCAAATAGCCATTTATTCAGGATTATAACAGGGAATTGAGTTTTTTCTGTCATATTTTCTAGCTGTCGTTAATTTACAGACAATTAGATGAAGGGTTTCACGGTTATCAACGTAAAAAAAGGCCGATTCTGTCATATTGCTAAGTAACGCATTTTACTGTCTTCTTTTTGATACGGAATTGCTTTGATTCCTCCTTTTCTCCTTCCTCAATTACATACTACATACCATATATAATCAACTTGGAAAATTCGATGTTGTGAAATTGTCTGTATGATCGAGTCAATGAACTTTTACGCCTAAATATAAGGTTGAATTAAACAGAAAATAAGTAAAACATATCACCTTTTATTGTGAATTACTTTATTTTTGAAAATGTTTAATAATTAATATTTACATTTCTAGTAGATTCCCTGTGTTAAACGCCCATTAGGCAATTAGAATTTTATTCCAATAACTTGGTTTGCTATCGTGACGTCACGTTCAAGCTTTTCATGTTGGGAGAATTTACCAACGTAAAATACATTTGTCGCCATTACAGGCGAAATGTGCGATGTGCATGCAAATAAAAATAACCGATAATTAGAATAAATGAAATATAAGTAATGACTGTCTTACTTATGGTGTTCATGGATATATAATTCTGGTTAGACACGTGCAAATTTTCCGAGAATCGCTTAGCGATTCTCGGAACATTTGCACGTGTCCAACCAGAATTATACACCCATGAACACCAAAAGTAAGACAGTCATATCTTAATTAATGAGGTATACACAATAGAAATTAAAGATGTTGGTTTGAACTCCTATTATCACCAAGATTTCATTATTCGGTTTTTCTGCTAATTATGATGTCCTGTTGTCTTAGAATAAATAGACTGGATTAAAGATATCATTCTATCACATACATTGTTTTGCAATACCATTATCCTGTTCTATCCCTTCTGATTGCATAGATAATCATGACCGAGTATTAATATCTTCAATTGTTTTCAGAATCAATTTTGAAAGCATACAAAGTGAATCGTCCCAAGTCAGCACCAGTCGCCCATTGGTATCGTTGGTTTATGTGTGGTCTTTTGTATTTCTTGTTTCTATGGTATATGTCTGTGTTCCTTGACCCTTTTGTGTCTCTATCTGTGGATTTTTGCATTGGATGTTTTAGGGTTTTGCTGTGGGTGCTGTCTTTCGTAAAGGAAAGAAAGGGGTCTCCAAAAAGACTCAATTGAGTATCCATAGCAAAAAAAAAGAAAAAAAAATAAAGAAAAAAAACCATCCTCAAACACCCAAATGCAAAAACGCAGAGTGTACTAGCATATGACTCAACATCAAACTCAGCATCAAAACATTTAACATAAAAACTACCCAAAATACAGGTTTGTCTAGAGATACTGGATGATGAGTCTCCATATTTTGCAACCTCTAAGTAACAGTAGGTAAAACTCAAACTCAAAACCCCAAATCAGATTCCGAAATTCGTTATAAATGGACAAAGTTCGAGAAATACCAATACAGAAGTAACCAATTGTCAATATTGAAACATATGCTCTGTTGTAATATTTCAGTATCCCATATGCGCATTTCAGTAAGTTACGTCACATCAGTGAAGAGAGAAAATCAAAATAATATGAAATGACGATGAGCAAAAGTCTAAACTTGACCTCAGATATATGACAAAGAATCTGCTATGGACAGAGCTATTGAGTCTTTGTGGAATACAGAGTTTTTCCCCTTACACGGTATCTGACCTAAAACCATTGTGACGTCATGAAAATGGCATGATAACGTCGAATTTATACCGTCATTTCCTAGACTTTTAGGACTGTTTCCATAGAATGGGATAACGTCATAATCAGTCTACGTCAGATACCGTCTCAAATGGGTAGTAACTCTGGTCTCCGAAAATTCTAAGTTCTAAGAAATTTTCATTATTTTTTTTTACAAAATTTATTTCACGTCATGTGCCGAAACACTGTGAAACAATGCGAACGATAACCTCAGGAAATAAACAACCCAGCAACAGAGATACCAACCTAGTGGTTGAAATGTTCAATATTGAAAGGTAATTAAAACAATCTGCCAAAGAGCAAAACAAAACCCCAAATGGAGATTAGACCAGGCGAGGTATCCCGGGGAAGCAAGCATATATCCTTGCAACAAAAATAAAAACAAATGTGCAATACTATCTTAAAATTGCAATACTATCTTAAAATTGCAATACACAATGTAAACATCATGCAACAAAAGGACAAAAACAATCATTTATTCGTAGAGAACACTTCCATTAAGAAACGAAATAATGGAGTATATTCTAGAAAAAATGAAATAACCATCTCTGCAACCAGAGGGCAGTCTTTTGAACAAATGAATCTAAATGCGATGCATCGGACATACATGTTTCCATACGAATTCCTCATATTTGGTACAGTAAACCAAACTATTTCAAAGTTTCAAAGTTGAAAAAAAAGAAACTTTAGCGTTAACCCCCCCCCCCCCGTTTAAGTTTTAATCTATCATATTTTTTTATTTAGTTCATTTCTAATTTATTCAATTTCTTGTTCATTTAATGTCTAATTTATTAAATTTCTAATATATAGAATTTCTAATTTATCAAATTTCTGATTTATTAAATTTCTAATTTATTTAATATCTAATTTATTTAATTTCTAATTCATTTAATTTCTTTTTCATTTAATTTCTTTTTCATTTAGTTTCTACTTTATTTAATTTCTAATTCATTTGATTTCTAATTCATTTAATTTATAATTTATTTGATTTCTAATATATATAATTTCTAATTTATTAAATTTCTAATATATTAAATTTCTAATTTATTTAATTTCTAATCTATTTAATATCTAATTTATCTAATTTCTTATTTATTGAATTTCTAATTTATTTCATTTTTAATTTATTTGATTTCTAATTTATTTGATTTTTAATTTATTTAATTTCTAATTTATTGAATTTCTTATTCATTTCATTTCTAATTTATTTCATTTCTAATTCATTTAATTTCTAATTTATTCAATTTCTAATTTATTCAATTTCTAATTTATATGTATCTATGTTTTTAGGAGTGGGCTGGTCGAACCTTCCTGTAGGGCCTATTCAGAGGCGTTATGTGGTGAAATGTTTAACCTCTTCAAATTCAATGGAATCATTTATTCAGCATGGATCAGACATGCAAAATATGACCAAATGCGAATCCAATTCAAGTTTTGAAAGGTAAGGTTTCTTCCGCAATTCGTATTTGCCTGTTATATATACTCCTTCTTTGATGCCATGTGCAACGAGGCAAATCATCAAAGAGGTACCAATCAGTTATTCAGTCACAAAGTCGAGAAGATAAGGCAAAATCATTAGAATCTCCATTGGACATTTGCGAAATGACTGAGCATTGAAATTTTTTTATTGTAAAATGTTTTGAATTTTTCATTCCTACTTTCGAGTCAGATTGTGATTTTTTATTTATTCATCAATTAGCTTCACCAATCCCTTAACAAGATATATTTCTGATCAATTATCTGAACGAAATGGATTCGACATCCTTGCATGTGTCATGTAAACAATTAGCTATACACTGGTCTTTTATTTGTTTTGTGTGCGTTTTTTTTCAGACTTACCTACTCAACCTTTGGAATCTATTTCAACATCCTTGCATGTTTCATGTCTACAATTAGCCATAAATTGATCTTTTATGTGTTTTGTATGCGTTTTTCTTCAGGCTTACCTACTCAACATTTGGATTTTTTTTTACAGAAAGCACATTCTTGGATATGAAGTTTACTTAAGTCACGTGATTTCATTCTGATCCAAAGATTTTAAAGATTAGGTTATCCGGGGCATACATGTCTGCTTTTTTCAAGACTATTTTAGCAGAAGGCTTGGGCTACCTGGTTTTTCTTTACACTGGAAAAATGGGCTCGTACTTAAGCTCCATCGTTAAACTAAGTGTATCTTTGGAATTCCCCAAGTACCAATTTCTTGGTGTTATATTTCTCGATACATTGATAGGAAACTGGTTTTTATTCATCATAGTTGCGTGCTGTGGTACTATTGTATCGTTGCCTCATGATAATATTATAGGGATAGTCCGGGGACATCTTTTTTATCGCCCTGTAGACACATTTTGCATTGCAATTTAGACAATTATTTGAAATGTTGTATCACATATTCGTTGAACCATAAAATAAATCTAGCCTACTTCCCATATCCACGTGCTCAATAATTGGTCAGATTTAAGTCTCTTCTCACGAAAAAAAGGTGCTCCGAAGTGTACAATAGCCTTAATGTAAAAACACTTTTTCGCTAATAGATATTTTCGCTATTTTCTAAAGACTTAAATTCATGACCTTGACAAATACGGATAATGACCATATCCCAATACATAGTACAAAATTGATAATTCAGAAAATCATAAACCGAAGGCATACCAAACCAGGATAAAACAAGAACCGAAGAAAACAAAGAAAAATCTCCACCATATGAAAAGAAGTGAACTCCAAATATGGGAGTGAGACCAGGTGCCTAGTAGGATGAGTCAGCATCCCCTGCTTGCATGCAACACCCGTCACTTCAATTCGGTATACATGTAATTGTCACATCTGGTTACTTCCATTTCGGAAGATACAAGTATTTTCGGCGGTTAATTATTAAATACTGTATTTTCTGTCAAACTTACATTCTTCCCATAATTGATGCATGTATTTAAATTTTGAGATATGAATTATTCAGATATATAGCATGTTCAATGGTATGAGTTTTTGCAATGTTATATCCTTATATTTCTACAAACTTCTCATCAAAAATAAGTGCCTCGTTGAACCTTATACGAAACACAAGGAAACACATTTCTACACGGAACCGATTGTTCCATATGATACGTTGATATGATATGTTGAGATTATCGTCAGGATCTTCTTTAACTCTTCCATATGATACGTGTAATTTCTATATATATCAAATATTGCTTGAATTATCTTATCGAACAACAATTACGCGCAAACATATGAGATGGAGTAATTTAGATGAGTCAGTGAAATGATAGTTTTTATGAATGTGTTTCAGCCCTGTGCTCTTACTCCTCTCGGGCACCTCTATTTGCTAGGGATCCGTCGATGATCAGTTTGGCACTCTATTATGAGTGCTGTTGAGATAATCGCCAGGATCTTCTTTAATTCATTTGTGTCACACTTATGCCCTTTGCCATGTGGAGCTCGTAAAAAAGTTCCCCGCGAGGGGTTTGACAGTAAGTATTTTGAATATACTTCCCTCACATTGTCGCCATAGCACTTTCTATAACGACATAACGTCAAACAGTGCATGAATTTTATATATTTGTGCCGGTTTTTTGTTTTTTTGTTTTGTTTTTTGTTTGTAAAAATGAAAGTCAAACACAAATGAGTTAAAGATGATCCTGACGATAATCTCAACAGCACTCACAACAGAGCACCAAATTGAGCATCGACGGACCCCTAGCAAGCTAGAGGTGGGACCAGGTGCCCGGGAGGAGTAAGCATCCCCTGTTGGCTAGCCGCACCCGCCGTCGATGTTCATGCACGAAAATAAAAATCATATATAAAATACATGCATAACACTGTCTGAGGTTATATCTATATAGAAAGTGCTATGGCGACCATGTCAGGGTAAAAATTCAAAACACTTACTGTCAAACCCCTCGCGGGGAACTTTTTTACGAGCTCCACACGGCAAAGGGCATAAGTGTGACACAAATGAGTTAAAGATGATCCTGACGATAATCTCAACAGCACTCACAACAGAGCACCAAATTGAGCATCGACGGACCCCTAGCAAGCTAGAGGTGGGACCAGGTGCCCGGGAGGAGTAAGCATCCCCTGTTGGCTAGCCGCACCCGCCGTCGATGTTCATGCACGAAAATAAAAATCATATATAAAATACATGCATAACACTGTCTGAGGTTATATCTATATAGAAAGTGCTATGGCGACCATGTCAGGGTAAAAATTCAAAACACTTACTGTCAAACCCCTCGCGGGGAACTTTTTTACGAGCTCCACACGGCAAAGGGCATAAGTGTGACACAAATGAGTTAAAGATGATCCTGACGATAATCTCAACAGCACTCACAACAGAGCACCAAATTGAGCATCGACGGACCCCTAGCAAGCTAGAGGTGGGACCAGGTGCCCGGGAGGAGTAAGCATCCCCTGTTGGCTAGCCGCACCCGCCGTCGATGTTCATGCACGAAAATAAAAATCATATATAAAATACATGCATAACACTGTCTGAGGTTATATCTATATAGAAAGTGCTATGGCGACCATGTCAGGGTAAAAATTCAAAACACTTACTGTCAAACCCCTCGCGGGGAACTTTTTTACGAGCTCCACACGGCAAAGGGCATAAGTGTGACACGAAACACGAAACACGAAAACACGAAACACGAAACACGAAACACGAAACACGAAACACGAAAACACGAAAGCAGAATCCATAAATCATAATTAAAAGGCTTACAATATCTTAAAAGAAGGAAGGAGATCTCCAACAAGACTCCGTTGCAGCATCAACAGCAAAACACCCGATGCAAAAACACAAAAGACGAGTACAGCACGAGACGGAAAAGAGACACACGACATGTAAACATCAAACACAAAAGACTACACATAAACCGACGAGACCAATGGGCAACCGGTGCCGACTTTGTACGGCCATTTGTCACGCAAGTAGCAAATGGTGTGGTTATCCTGGATTACGTGCGCACAACCCTCTCACTTCCCCAATTACCCAGAGGTCTCGAAGAACGTACAAATGTGGTGTAAAACAACCTCCTCACTGTAAGATGACATCACACAAAAAAAACCCACAAAACAGAATTTTCTCACGAGAAAAGGAAATAGTCATGATATACACACGTGGAGAAGATCATAAACAAAATGGCGTCTCAGTGATTACAGCGGAGCATACACACATACATTAGACGAGAAAGGGGGGGGGGCAACATGAAAATCTACCATGCCAATAATCAAAAAATGAAAACAGCCATATTTCTGTAAACGTGTTTTTTTTTCGCTGGGGAAAATTTCGCGATTATAACATAACGCTTGGGTAAACTATCTTCCATTGTAAGAATACAGCAGGTTTATTTTCGCGTGGGGGAATTTTCGCGAAATCCATAAATTCGCAAAATACGCCAAAATTACACCCACGCAAAACCTCGTTTACAGTAAAAGAATAGACAAACCCAGACAATATAAAGATATCAAATTTAAGTATGGGAGACCTATGATTCATCATACATGCTGAAAACGGAAGTACCATTTCGATTTTATTTTTCCAGAAGTTGTTTGAACAGAAATCATATTGTCTACAAACTTGTCAAAAGGGATGTAAAACCACTAGAATAAAAAACCCTTTTCGTAGGTCCTTCTTTTTATTCCAAAGCAAGTCTCAAAATTCATCACATTCCAAGACGGTATTCTTCTATTCAGCCACGAATAAGGGGACCCGAAGGAGAAATTATCAGACATAGTTAAAAGAGCCTAATGATATCTCGAAAGAATTCAGAAAAAAATAATACACCCACATTCACGATAATAAAACATTTAAATCTTTCATTGTTATGTCGTTAAACAAATTTCAAGGACCTTTATATCGGTCATTTCTTCGAAAAATTACCAATGTGATTTATCTAGCATCAACAGGAAGTCAATGAAAGAGGAGGATGCTTTCTGGGAAATGTGTATATCAATGTGATAACACAATGATTCTTTGATCTGAGAAAAAGTTGAGTCTATGCATTTCGTTTTCTTTTTTTAGAAGAAATATGTTGTATTTCTAATCAAGTCTACATGCTCATTTGTTATTTAAGGTGAAGTTAACACGAAGATTCTACTTTAGAAAGAATGATTTTTATCGTGCATTAACGATGTGTTTTGAACACAAAAAGAAAATTTCATAAACTAAAGGAACTAAAAGTAAAAATATGATATCGCGTTTTGAATGATTAAAAACGAAACATTCAAATGCAGGAAGCCTCGGATATTCAATTTTAATGCAAATTCAATTGCATCATTCAAGAACAGATACATTTCCAGCATGGACCAGATGTGCACTTTTCGGGTACTTTACTCTCGTCAGTGATCTTCAATCTAAACAATGTTATAGTGCCAAATAGTGTGAAAATTATTATGCAAAAAAATAAAAAACAAAATAAAAAAACAAAAACAAAAACAAAAATAAATAAATAAAGTGAAATAAAACAAAAAACAAAACAAAAAACAAAAAACAAAAAAATACTAGTACCGAAAGACGTAGCAAAATGGTTGGGCTATGATGCTACAGAACCCACGTTTTAGAAATTTCAAGAAATTATATACTTATCAGTTGTAATTGTATGATTATCGAAATAATTTAGTGGGGTACCGGGTATTTTAATGAGTTTTGTTAGAGAAAAGGAAAGAGGAAACTAGAGAATGCAGTTCCAAAATTGAGAAAGTTCTTACCATTATCATCATAACATTTTCTTTTGCAGTGTGGGGCAGTTAAATCCGTTCCCGTGATTGAATGTTTAAAATGTAATACTTACTTCTTTCCAGCTCCGTCGCCTGAGGGAAGCTTTGTTTTAGCCCTTGTAGTCTAGGATGTAACACTGGGTTGGGTGCACACACCCCCCCCCCCCCTTTGATCCTCCAAAACCAGACTAACTTTGTAGCATTTTTACGCTCTTTCAGATGAAAAATTGTCTCATGGAAATTTCCATTGCAAAAGTGGTGTTTTTGGAGATAAACATGTGTTTTTTTAGTCAAAAATCACTGAAAATAGGAAAAGAATTCTAACTTATATATGGTTGATGTTTTCTTAAAAATTGAAAAGTGTGTACATATAGTATTTTTGATGTTGCAAGTTCCAATTCCTATTTTTACTGTATGTTTTGGGGTAAAAAAAACGAATTTTTGCCAATATTCTCAAAAATTTCAGGAAACTTTAATTTATTCCTGCTTCTCAGCTCCTCAATATTGCATATGATCGTTCAATGATGATTTAAAAAACATCTTTAAAGTCTCCTCTTTCAAATGACATATATTTCATATTCTTATAATATTTTGCAAAATCCTCGAAATTAATTATTTTATACAGAAAACTGTATACACCATCCCTCTATTTTGGTCATAGATTTTATTGAACTATGCTACTGAATCGACCCTACAGTGAATTAGGAGCCGCTCACTCTTTGCAAAGTAAATGCACAAATTCAAATTCATAAAATAGAAATAAGAGGGCGCTACAGAAATACATTTTTCTGTGCCTGAAAATCACCTCAGAAATTGATTAAGTACCAGTTATGAGGATTTACTATCTGAACTCTTGTTTGGTGCATAAAAATTGGTAGTAATTTTCTTCAAAGAGGTAAAGAGATGGAACACTTCCATTCCGTCTTTTCGATTTGACATGCCTACGTTCGATTTGTGCAGGTATATGACGTAAAAGCATTGTGACGTCATTAAATTCCATTGAAAAAGTCATATGTGTAACCCTGTTTCCCTGAATTTCAGGCTGGTTTCCATAAAAATTGATGACGTCACAATGCGTTGACGTCAGATACCTGCACAAATGGGAAGTAACTCTATTTCGAAAAGACCGAATTATGACCAGAGATGTATTCAAAAGAGTTAAAAAAAAAGATTCTGACAATAAACCAAATAACACTAACAATAGAGCACATAATTGAGCATCGACGGATTCCTAGCAAGCTAGAGGTAGGACCAGGTGCCCGGGAGAAGTTAGCATCAACTGTTTGGCTAGCCGCACCCGCCGTCGACGTTCACACATAAAATGAAAATAATATCTAAAATGCATGCACTGTCTGAAGCTATCTATATAGAAAGTGTTATGGCGACCATTTCAGGGAAAATATTCACTTACACTTAACACTTACTGTCAGACCCCTCGCGGGGAACGTTTTTACGAGCTCTACACTGCAAAGGCTTCAAGAACTCATTCACAATATACACATAATTGAGCATGGACGGACCCCTAGCAAGAGACAAAAGACATTCTACCTGGTGATATGCAATATCATATTGCAACATGTGGATAATTGACCTTCAGTGCGTATGGAATATATTTTTCGCTGTTAGCAACAGCAACCAAAGATGATTTAACTGCAACCAAAACTTCATAGCACTTATTTACAGAACACTATTTATAAGCATTTGAACAAGAGTTATTTTGGTCATTCAGTGCATAAATAAACGAAAACCAATAAAGTCATTGCATCCTATTTCAAAAGAATTTTTGGAATGTTTCATACTTGAGTGATAAATTCTTTTTTGATAATTATTGTAAATTAAGACAAGCGTCAACAAAGAAATTAATGACACTTAACTTTCGCCAATGAACCGTTTGGAAGATCTTTCTTCCCCTATAAAACATTTCTAAATGAAGCAAGGTGGAGACATCGAACACTCCCCTACCGGAAGTTTGCTATTTTAGTTGAAAGTACTCATTTTGTTAATATCATAATGATCGACAATGTATGATTCCTTGTAATCAATATAATGGGTATTGTGTTTCCCTCTATTGTGTGAATTTGTTTGACTTTTTACGGAGGGATAGCATCCACCGGTGTTTACCACAGAAAACACACGCGATGAAAGATCAGCGTCCTCACAAAATTAAATACATTTCTGTTTTTCAAGTTGGGAGGAAGGCCATACATGTTTATTGTTCGTTTCAGGCTGGCAAACCAATAATTTCAATGATTTTCTTACTTATGTTGCATTTTTGGTTCCATACCTGTTAAGAATACAATAATTTACAAATTAAAAAAAAACAAAACAATTATTTACAAATTATTGCATTTTTGGGATATTGACTATCCGGGTGAGGAAGAACAGAAATATACCGTATATGCAGAAATTTTCGTGAGTATGGAATTTCGCTATTTCAATGTAAAATATGGTGTCTCTATTTTGGCGAGTACAATTTTTCGCGATTCATAAATTACAAACATGAGCACATGATGTTACTCTTTTGTACCTTTCATTAATGAATTTTTAGTAAGTTCTATCACAGGAATACACTTAATTCTCTTCTCATACCGTTTAATCAGAAAAAAAGTGAAGAATGGTACATGTAAATTAAGAAAGAAATGTAACTGATCTCCACATCACCATACCTTATCAAACACAATTCTTCGCGGAAATATATTTTTGCGATTCTAAATCACTTGCGAATATAACGAAAATTACTATTTTGTGAAATTTACAACATTGGCTTTTAGGCAATTTAGAGACACAATTAACAAAACGAACCATAAAAAACAAATATGACAACGAATTGAAGAACATTTTACAAAATAAACTATCTTTTTTCAAAAAAAAAAAAATTTACCGTGACGGCGATTCCATTGTAAATTTCACATCCTACATGTACTGCATAATATGTAGGGCTGGGATAACGTTGAGAGCTACGAGACAAATTGAAGATAATTTCAATGATAGAATTTAAACTAAAGCTTCAAGTATAATAGAAAAGTAAACTCGGACAGAAACTTATAAATGTTCATATATTACGCAAAATTAAGAATCCTTCTTTGTATTATTCCATATGTTTTATGCAATCAGGAGACGCTGACTCTCCCTCGGGGCACCTGTTTTCACTCGCAACCGCCCCGATAATAATTCTAATGATTTTGCTTTGCCTTCTAGACTTTGAGACTGAATAACTTATAAGTGGTTCTTTGATGTTTATCCATCTAATGAAATTTAAATAGGATATTTCTTGAATTAATAAATAGAAAAAAAAAATACCGATATTAACAATGCATCCTTTTTGCCTCAAATTCTTAAATGGCAATATCGAGGATAAATATTACGAATCAATGATTTTAAAACATGTTTATAGTTTTCTCTTTATTCCAATACTAATGGCCTTCTTGACAATTTTATTCCTAGAAAGGAAGTTATAAGCAACATATTCAGTATATTACTAAATTAAACGCGCCAGATGAACTTTTACTTACACACAGCAATGTTTTCATGATAAACTACAACATAATTGAATATTGGCTACCTTAGTATTTATACTCGTCTTCATGACTTCAAGGCAGTACATCGTCTGCTACTTGCGTGACAGATGGCCGTCCTGGGTCGGTACCGGTTGTCCTGGTCTCGTTGTTTTATATGTGTTTTTGTGTTTCGTGTTTCTATGTTGAAAGTCGGTGTTCCTTGTTCCTTTTGCGTCTCTTTCTGTGGTTGGCTGCTCTTTACTTTTGCATTTGGGTGTTTTGCGTTTTGCTGTATGCTGTAACCGTGTGTTATTGGAGATCATATGACTGTAATCATCACCAAACAAGAAAAACATAACTGATGTGTTCACCAATCACCGAATTTGACAAGTTTACCTGGAGCTGTTGTGACGGGTGTTGCATGCAGTCAGGAGACGCTGACTCCCCCCGGACACCCTTCGGAATGTTATTCATTCCGAGGTTCGCAACCGTTCCAATGAAATTCTAATGATTTTGCCTTACCTTCTCGGCTTTGAGACTGAATAACTGATAGGTAAATCTTTAATGTTTAAGAACAGATAATGTTTATTCTTTTAAGAAGGTTATGAAGGAGATCTTCAGCTAGGCCACTCTTCATCGATCACTGCTTAACAAACCCGCAACGAACATCAGACAAATCAGTTCTTCCATGAGTTAAAGAAAATCCTGACGATAATCTCAACAGCACTCATAATAGAGCACCAAATTGGAACATCGACGGACCCCTAGCAAGCTAGAGATGGCTTCAGGTTGCAGGTTAGAATAGCCGTTGCAGCATGTTTCAGAAGAGCTTATGCACTGTGACGTCAAGAACACTTACATTCAGGAATGCAACACGTACCTTTCATCAGTTTCATCTCATTGATTACAATTACATTGGTTGTGCATATATAAACTGTTCATCGACTACCGATTTTAGACTGCTATCAAGGTTACAAGAGCAGTGTCTTATGAGCCTCATCATAATCAAAGCATCTTACATATGTGCAAAAGTGTCAGTGTTCTGCTGATTGTAGCGAGCTCATGTATTTTCAACTAAGTGGCAAACCAACTTTCGGAAAGTAGCGATAAACCTTTCACTTCCTCTCTTCCTGGGAGTGAACAAATTATGGATGAATTGCAAGCCTACGTTGACATTGTTGTTTGAATGACAAATATGGACAATTGAGATATGAACACGCCATGAAGGGATGTTGCTACTCAGAAAAGGAAAGTCTGTGATGCTGAAACAGAAATCGTCATGTTTGCCATAGAGTGAGGTGTTCATGTGGCCATCAGTGTCTTAGGACAACATTACGTCAAGACAGAATGCTGAATTATTTGTCCCTGTAGTATATTATTCTGTAACTAGAAGCAAACAGTTTTGGCATTCCCTTCAGAAGTAATCACCACCACGCTGCGTTGAAATTGTTATTTGTACATGATTCTGTAACTGGAAACAAATAATTTTGGTTTTCCCTTCAAAAGTAATCACCACGCACCTGTAATGATGATTACTTGAGAATCATAAGTTATAAACCCATGATGATGTTTACACAGATCATTATCTGACGTCCATTATTGAATTCAAAGCGCTCCCTAGCGGGCCGCCGTGAATAAAATCTAGGGATCAGTCTCAATCAATCAGACGCTTTAATTGGATTTTATCATAAAAGTAAAGAAACAAAACTACCATTGAGTCGAGATTAGTTTTAACAGCAATCTTTGATCGTCTCACGTCAATTCAGAGTTATGTTGTTTGACAAATATTGAAATTAATTCTAACCAGCTTTGAACCGCAGGAGATCACTTTATGAATATTACTCACTCTTTAAGTGAGAGGTAAAATAATTCTCATTTTCTGATGGTTGATTATCCATTATTCCTGTCTTCAAACTGTTTAACATTGCCCTATTACTTTTTATGAAGTATTGTTTGAATCAATCGAACTTTAGACACTTTCATATTATAGAAAGGCTTTTTGTAGTTTCAAAAAATATATACTGCCATAAAAATGTAAATCTCGACAGCCTATGCATAAAAATACTTCGAATCATTTTATATCTTTCCAGAATACGCTTTCGAGATGAACTCGTCCACTTTTATCCTTAATTTTAATCTTTGGTAATAATATACGATTACTTCGTTTACCTTTATGATAATATTCGAACGCTTCGTTTACCTTTATGGTATTAATATCCTTGATTTCATACTTTTCATATTTGTTTGTATCATGATTGTTTTGGCTTGTTGTTTGTTCCAATTCTTTTATCACAGTTTTCAAGTTTAAATTATTATTGAATTACGTTATTCTTTTTGTCTGCCTTATCCATTTTCAAATTAATTCTACTTTTCGTGTATGCGTATTTTTTATTTCATTTTGTCGCTTTTCACCTGACATTGTTCTTTTTTCAGAATTCATCTCATACAATTTTTGTGTTTTATCTATACACATTTATGTTGTTACCTGGGATTTGATATTTTGGCATCCCTTATGTGCTTTCGGAAGGCTATAAGACAAAATATCCATCTCATTTAATAGTTTTTGTTTGATTTATAGTTTACTTTCCACCTCGATACCCGGGCTTCCGTATTTTGATATCACCCTTTTATGCTTGCGGAAGAATATAAGACAAAGTACTCGTGATATTTACACAGAGATTGAGACTCATGATCATAATTTTTCACATGATGAATTGGAGCAGAGATAGCATATTGTAATGAAGCTAGAAAATCATTACCAATGTCTGTAACTACCTCCAATTGTGAAGGTTCATTAGATTTCAATTTAGTTAACGATAATTCTAATGAATCATCTGTGGCGAGTCAATAAAATTCTAGAAATTCATTCTGGACATTTCCGTCATTCGTTTACTTTCAGAACAGCACGATCATATGTACAATGACACTTGATGATAGTAAAGATAGTCACAGAATTATGATTTGAATAACTGTTTAACCGGTTGATTTGATCACAGAAAAATTATATACCACGAAGTTGGCCGAAGACGCACGACTTCAGTATTGTTCGGGATAGAGCTATGTCATGAGGGAGATAATCCTTAGTTTGAGAATAATTTATCAAATTAAGTATCAGAATTAGTAAAAGAGAGTCACACACAAATCGGAATTCATGATCAAAATGCTCAACAAATTCTTGAAAAACAGAACTTTCTCAAAAGAAGAAGCAATCAAACGGAGACAATAAAACAGCACCATAAAAACACGAAGGACATTTTATTCTAAAGAACAAAATCAGGAGTCCAAATTCTAGGAATATATTTCAAGTGGGTGCAGAAGCAAAGCTACTTAATGTTCTATCGTAATTATTTAGTGATTCATATGTGCATTTAGATCATGTTGATCATAGCTGCAGTTACAAAAAAAAACCCCGACATTTCCAATTCTGCAATGCTGAGTGCGGTCGTCTCGTCAATACTTCCAAATACTGGGCTTAAATAATGGAGTGAATCTCCAACAAGACTTGTGTGCAGCACCAACAGCGAAAGATCGAAACACCCCTTTTTAAAGAAAAACCCCAAGGTAGACATACGGCATACAGCAAGAGTTACAAAATGGACAAGGAAAACCAAAGACTACAAATAAATCAACGAGAACAACTGGGCATGCAAGAGTTTCAAAATGGATGATTAGTCCTGTAGCATTATATCCCACGAATCCTGCAACGTCTTTCGGTACATTTTTGGACATAATAACTTTCACACTCTTTGGTCATATTACATTGTTTAGATTGAGGATCATTGACGAAGATTAAGTACCCGAAACGTGGATGTCTGGCCCATGCTGTAAATTTATCTGTTCTTAAATGATGCTAATTATTGAATTTGAAGACGTTTAACATTAATGTTGTGTCCCCTTGTTTGGTTTCTGAATTGCAGTAAAAGTGCACAACTACAAATTCTGTGAAGGGTGCATAATATTCAGAAGCGTAATTAAATGAAAAATGAGACCAAAAACCATTTGTGGGATAATACTAGGATGTTAACCCCCCAACAGGTTGATAATTATTCAGAATGAAAGGGAAGCTTTGAACAGACAGATTTTAATTATATCCATGATAATGTTGACTTGGTTTGTTGTCAAAGAAAAATTCTTAAACGCGCCAGTAGTATGTATACTTTACCTCAGACAGTACATGTATTTTAGATATCGTTTTCATTTTCGTGCGTGAACATCGACGGTGGGTGCGGCTAGTCAAATAGGGGATGCTTACTCCTCCCGGGCACCTGGTCCCACCTCTAGCTTGCTAGGGGTCCGTCGATGCTCAATTCTGTGCTCTATTGTGAGTGCTGTTAAGATTATCGTCAGGATCTTCTTTAACTCATTTATGATAATAAGTTATAAAAAACTATTTTGCGGAGAACCGCTTTACTAACTGAAGTCTGCAGCAAAGAATTTATTTAAGTTTTCATGGATTATAAAGAAAAAAATCAACCTTGCTGGCATTGAGTAGTGTAAGGTTTAACATGGTTGCTTGAAACATTATTTGGTATTCCAAGCATGCTAATTCGACCTTTTTACATTACACAACTCCCCATCTGAAATCTAAGTGCAAAGAAAATTAATTTAAGGTGTATGTTTGGTGCAAATTACTCTTTCAAGGAAGCCTGATTTATTTTGGAAATGTTCGGCTTAGATACATTATGAGCACTAAATGCTTTCGACCCCGCCAATGTATCTTCTATACTATTGATGAAAAATGTTTAGGACAAGACCACTTTATTATCAAATTAACAAATTCCGTAATCAACGGTATTTGGTGAAACTGACAATTAATTTCTGCCGGAATAAAGTAATGATAGGATACTAATATTAAAAGTCTTCAAATTCAATAGCATCATTTAAGAAGAGATCAATTTGCAGCATGGATCAGACATTCACGTTTCGGGTACTTAACCCTCGTCAGTGCTCCTCAATCTAAACAATGTAATATGGCCAAAGAGTGTGAAAATCATTATGTCAAAAAATGTACCGAAAAATGTAGCAGGATGGGTGGGATATGATGCTACAGGACCAACGTTTTAGAAATTTCAAGATTTTTTGATAACAGAAATTTTCGAATGCGTTGAAGAGATAGGCGATCAACCGAAGTTGATCGAACTTGGCTACATGTGCCCTCGGGGACTCCTGGTCCACCAGCAGTGACACTCACCAAGTGGTACTAATGTTAAACGTCTTTAAATTCAAACTGGAGATTCTTCCTTGTAGTTCTTTATTCTGATTTCATCTTTAAAAATGGTTAAAGAATGTACAGATAAGTCAAGGAAACAATGCTGGTACACAAATGGTTACAAATAGTGTAAGAATTACAATATTCATAAACTAATATACATGTAGAACATAAAAGAATGCATACGTATAATAGCAATAGAAATGATAATAATTTGAAGAAAAAAATAAATAAAAGAAAATTTTTTATTACCCCGGTCATCTAATCTCATATTCATTTCTTTGCTTTATTTTATTTTTGATTTTGTTTTGGTATTTAGGTATTTTGTAAATTTTTATTTTGTTTGTTGACTTTGGTTTGGGTTGGTTTCGTTTTATACGCTTTTGTTCATATGCTAGTACAGTGCTTAGATGTTTTTATTCGTTAGCATACCATTATTAAAAAGTGTTTAAGACTTCTATTGTTTGCATCCTCGTTATCGTTAATTGCAATCGGACTCTGTGTCTCTTTGTAGATCGAAAACAAAATTTAATTAATATGGTTTCTTTCTCTTTTCACTGACACTTTGAACTAGTTAGATGCAATCGGGAAGCAGTCACGTTTAATGAACAAAGTGCAGGTTCAGAAAAGACGAAAACTTGAAAGTATAATTACATTGAAAACTTAAGGGTTTAACGGATAAAAGAGATGAATTTTTGCAAAAAGATACAAATGAAAATGTCACGAACACAATAAACAAGTAACTATACGCACTCCATATCCACAAATTTTCGGCCACTCGACCTTTATCAAGTGGAAATACATGAATATGACTGTGTGGTTCATTTTACGCTGGTGATTTTCTGAATATTTTTATTTATTATAAAAATCTGCCATTATGACTGACTAATGGCAGATTTTTATAATAAATAAAAATATCCAGAAAGACACTGGGCTTTGTTTATCAGCAGTTAAGGATATTACGTAGAAATCTTTTATATTCGTGTTTTTCCGTTTGATAAAGGCCGAGTGGCCCAAAAATTGTTGATATTGAGTGTATGTAATCTACAGTATAAACTTCCATCCTGAGGACTTTACCTCATTCTTTGAATTGTCAGCAATATATCCAAATCAATATGTAATGATGCAGAACAATAATCGTCAGGAAAATCTAACGTGCGGGAATGCAACATCTGTCGTATGGAATGTACATACCCAATTTCACAAAATTCTTACGAAATATTTCAGGAATTGTCGTAACTTTCATCATCAAATAAAAGTTATTTTTATCAATGTAGATTATATTGTGTTTTCTGATATTATTTCTACATACTGAATATGAATTTAGAAACAGAACATCGCGATTTTTTGTCTATAAGAAGAACTAAGCGATCAAACGTTACGAAAATTCCTAAATATTTCGTAAGTATTTTTTCACTCCTCGTACAAAGTTCAGCCGATGACCTCGCAGTAATACGGTCACGTGGTGTCCTACATTGGCGCCGAGGTAGGTCACTAAATTTTCAAACTTCAAAAATTACAAAGAAAACGTAAAGAAATGGTTCTCGGCGTGATAAATTCGTTATGGTTTATTCCTGCCATATTTCCTACTCAAAGTAGGTGTGTAAATATATAACTTTGAGTAGGAAGTATGACATGAACAAACCGTATACCGAATATTGTGAAACAGGGTGCAGTTCTGTTCTGATGCAAAGTATATCTGGACATTACATAAGATTGATTAAAAACAAATACTTCAACAGGAAATGTCTGAATAATATTACGAAACAACCATGCAAAGAGTAGAATTTTATTCTGAAATTGTTCTTCCTTTCCACAAGAGATTCTATGATATTTCCTTCTAAAGTAGATTTGATGGGTTGCTTTTTGTTACCAATGGTGCCTCGGAACATGATAATTCAATTATTACAGGTCTTCATATATATAATTCATTTAAGAACAGAAAAATTATTGCAGCATAGATCAGACATGCACGTCTCGGGAACTGATCCTCAATCCAAACAATGAAAAATGGCCAAAGACTGTGGAAATTATGTCCAAGAAATACCGCAGGACGTAGCAGAATGGGTGGAATATGATGCTATAGGACCCACTTTTCAGAAATTTCTAGAAAATTTTGTGAACAGAAATTTTTGAAATGCGTTTGAAGAAACGACCAACCGAATGTGATCAGACTTGGCTACATGTGCCTAATACTTTGCCTAAATTGTTGCTTTTGCCAGCAGAGTTGGGAAACGTTAACATCATTACAAATGTATTTCCTTCTAGAGGATAAATGCATTAGGATCGAAGTTGAGTCTAATCGGAGTCTCCCAGTTTATTTTTCAAACTCAAAGACTAAATTGAAAAAAAAACTGATGTAAATATACTGGATAATTTTTTTTAGAAGTATACATATCTAAATCCAAAATTGCAAAAACCAGTACCATAAACATAATAGCACACAAAGTGAACCAACAACCAAGCAACCAACGATACAATAATATTACAACATATGGCGTTATTAATAAGAACCTTTGAATGGGTGAATTCCAAGTAAAAGGGGGGGGGGTTGTATAAGTAGCCAAAAGATGTCATCGACAAAAATCCCTAGGAATGTAAAAACAAACAAATTTAGATTGGTTTCTATGTGAACAATAATTTCTATATAACAACAACAAAAAAATTACAATTAATAATAATAATTCGGTCCCTTTCCCTCCCATACTATCCAAGATACTTTCAAGAATGTTCAAAGATATAGGACTAGATAATTCGCATTAATAACACCGATCTGCACATAAAAGAGATATTTGAGTAGTTCTTGAGAATTTGTTTATCATCGGTCCATTTGAGCTGATGACCACTCGATGACCACTTAACCAGATGCTAACCCGGGTTGTTTGTCTGTTTATATGCTCTTCATCCTAATGAGAAAAGACATTGATTAACCAAATTCATCTGTTTCGTGTACAAAAAAATTCTTTGATATCCTTTCTCCTTGATAGCTCAATAGAACATCGGTTTTCTTTTTTGTGGATGTCGTCTAAAGAAATTTCCTAATTGTTCGTATGACCAAGTTTCTGGGACTTCGTTTAAACATTATAACCTAGTAAAAATAGCATATCTATATTATCACTTTCGCAAATCCGATGCCAGAAGAAGGTAAATATAAATTGTTATCAAAGATTGTGAAATGGCGCACGTAATCAATCATGTATATGGTGTGTACACACGCATAGGTGCGACTTATTTCCCTGTATGCATGACTATTGCCGGGAAATTTGTTAATTAAAATATTCACAGATATGATCAACTCGACATAGTTGGTAGATGTGCAACCCAAACATTTAGGTCAAGGTTTTCGCTAGTAAAGACTCTCTGGAAATTTTACAAAAATTATGATCTACTTCTTTTTAAATTCGGACCCATAGAAGCAACAGAGTATTTTACTTTAGGTATTTCACAACCTGCATTTTTTGGTGACATAATTAACAAAATAAGACGGATCAAAGGTAGACAGCTTATTTATCGAAAATTTATACCGTGGATATGATCCTAATGTCACCAGACGGACACTAAACTTGGTACTTGGCCAATCTACAGTCTTGTACGAGTGCACTTAAGACTTACACTGACTGACTGTGACGACGGGACTCCATGACGGGCCCTGTCCAAACCTCCTTAGAGAAGACAGGGCCCCGACCACCTGACTCTCTGAATGTCAGCCGGTCTCCTAGGGTGATGAAATATATGAGCTCGCTACAGCCGGCAGAGCACGGACTGTATTACGCACGTCCTCTTTTTATATCCATTTACATATTCATCTGTGTTGCTTGGACCCCTGTGTTTTACGGTCTTGTTTGTGTGTGGTCATCTAACAGTGAGGAGGTAGTTTTATACCATAATTGTGCGTTCTTCGAGACCTCTGGGAAATCGGAATAGTGGGAGGGTTGTGCGTACGTAATCCAGGATAACCACACCGTCTGCTATTTACGTGGCAGATGGCCGTCCTAAGTCGGCACCGGTTGCCCATTGGTCTCGTTGGTTTATGTGTAGTCTTTTATATTTCATGTTTCCATGGTGTGAGTTGGTGTTCCTTGTCCCTTTTGCGTCTCTTTCTGTAGGTGTCTGTTCTGTGTTTTTTGCATGGGTGTTTTGGGACTTTGCTGTGGGTGTTGCAACCTGGTGTTGTTGGAGATCCCCTCCTTTCTTCCATAAAACAATTCTGTGGTGATGTCATCCTTATCAAGGGGGTGCCATCCTTGTCTAGAGGAGGTGGTGAGGATGTGTGAGTGGGTGAGGTTGTGTGAGGAAGGGTGTATAGGGTGTGTGTGATGGTGTGAGTGAGGGTATGTGTGTGTGTGTGGAAGGGCCGAAAGGGTGGGATCGTGGTTGGGAGGGGGGTTAAATATGAACCACTCTTCTTTTGGAATTACTTAACATCCTTATTTTTCCGTTTGATTCATTTTTTTCAAAATAATATGCTGGAAGCCATCCCCTGGTCAATGGGTTGGACCCCTGGGATATGGGATTATTTTTCATGGTTAACAAAAGGGCAATATTTCAAAGTCGGACGTCCGTATCGATTTAGAGGGAAATAATAAGTGTCCCGACTCTGCTGTCATAGAGAAGATTTCTAAACAAAGATATCCACATTCTGTGCACCGAACATACATGTTTTTATTACGAGACCTCCTCCCCACCACCTCCCCTTTAGTTTACCCTCAAAATTAACGTTGAAAAAATCAATTTAGTCAATAGTCATGATAATGAAAGGCTCTTAATTCTAATGAGGGGTATCATTTTGATGATTATGATAATTTAGAATGAAATGGCAGATTTAAACAAATGGATTTTCATATTCAGTATAAAAGAAAGGGGGGTGTTCCCCGGCAGGTCTTAGAAGCAGCGTCCACAAGAAACATCGAAAACAAAGAGTACATGGGGTGGACAGGGTGAAAGGGAGGGGGAAGGGGAGGGGTTAGGAAGAGAGGGGTAGGGAGGAGAGCGGGGGAGGGAGGAGAGAGGGAAGGGGAGAAAGGGGAGAAAGGGGAGAGAGTGGGAGGAATAAAGGGGGCGGGAGGAGGGAGGAAGGGGCGGGAGGGGAGGTAAGGGAAGGGTGAGTGGCCGAAAATTTGTGGATATAGAGTGTTCATTCTTATTAATTAAATATAGAATCGATTTTAACACTTTCTTTTGTATCAAAACTAATTCAAACAATAGATAATTTATATGAATAAATAAAAAATAAATGAAATGAAACGTCGTACGTATACAGTGTTTGGAAATAACACCAAAATATCATTATATACCACATGTGATCAATAAATCTCGATTAGTACTTTAAAAAATCTTGATGTTTACGCAAAAACAACTTGCTGATGTGTATATATGCAGCATACACATCAAGTTTTTTTTATTCAAAACGTACAAGTTTAAAAATCTTAGATAGGTTAATTTTGTTTTGTTTTTCTTTGAATCAAACAAGTGAAAAAATATTTTTATAACGCCGGTTTTTCTTCATCATGCAAATCAAATATGATAATAAAAATCATCATCTCCAAATGATCTCTAGGAAATTAACTTGGTTCACTGTTCTACTGACCAAACTATTTTTCGCTTTATTTCAGGATTATTCTACAGTTGTCTTTCTTTTCTCTTTCGCGCTAACAAAATTCCCCTTCGTGGGTCTCCCTCCGGAGTCACTGACGGAAAAGCCCGAGAAATGACGATTGCAACTGACCTTGAACTTCGATGCGGAAAGAATTGCATTTCCGGTAGTCGGCACTAAATTGTTTTCATCATTGTAGAATTTCTATCTAAAAAGGACAGTAATCAACAATACTGATAATGACATTAAAATATTTTTCATATATTCATGAGATGAATAGAAAATTTAGTTTTCGTTCAAAACAAAACGTTCGCATTCGTTTACTGGTCAAACGCCCGGATGTGTCATGGCGTTTAATCTGGTAGCTCGGAAAGCTGTCTATCTGACAGAAAATTGAATTTTTCCTTAAAATACGCCATTTATGAGCTAGTTGCTCACATTTTTCGATGCATTGATGGTAATGCATGCTAGGAAACAGCCCAGACTCGATGATGGGTAAGGGATCTGTCTTACAACAAGAAGAAACAACAGATGCCTCGAAATATCCGCCATTTTGTGTCGAATTTGCAAGTAAATAAAAAGAAAAAACTCCACGTCTTAGTGTATTTCTTGTTGCAAACACATTTCTAACGCTTTTGTTTATGTATTTCAGGTACAAGGACAAGAGAGATCCCCACCTGTACCAGGTACAACAACTGTCTACTCCAGATTTTGACCATGTCCAGAGATGGAACGTTGTGAAGGGTTTTGGCACATGTTTACAAATAAATTGACCCAAAGTGTCATTTCTGCCTAGACATTTTGGGTCAATAAGATGCCCATTACCTATGGAACAAAACGCTTGTGAAGAATTATGACTTTGTCACACATATGTGACATTGGCATAATTCTGTAAAGCCGGTGAAGTCGCAGGCTGCTTGATGGCCTGGTTATATGGTCTGTAGTGAAAGATGCATGTAGCCAGATTGTCTCTCTACCTGTGGATGATGATAAATGAACATTTGAGTAGAAATTGAGAACTTAAAATGATTAAATCCCTCATTTCTTTTCAAATTGTTCACACTAGTGAAAAACACATCATCATGATCATTGCAATGAGAAACTGCCGTTACCATGTTTACTGGCAAGGTACTGGTTACTTGCTATTTCTAAAACATTGAATGCATAGCAAGCAAGGAGCTATAGAATTTTAAAAAATGTGCTTTCATGAAAGTCTTGTACCGTGTGTACTCACAAGTTATCCTGGTTACATGCATTTACTTAAACCATTATTAATCTTTTAAGACTACAAAAAATGATAAAGGAAAGAGTATTTGAAAAAAAAAACCCTGACATAGCAATAATTCTATTTCAACATGTTAAATTTTTTTCAAAAATATCAAAACTTCAATAACCATGATAACTGGATGTGTTCCAACACTAAACTTCCCAAAGAAAATTTCAAACGAATTTATTATGCACTAGACACATGTTTCGGATACTAAATCCTCATCAGTGATTCTTCTATCGAAAGTGATTTTTCAAGTCATGATCATTTTGATAACAAGGAGGGAATAATACGCATAAATGTTCAGACATTTTTTGGGGGCAGGAAATGTAACATTCAGTCTGACTGTTCGTGAAAGGAGAAATATACCTTATCACAGTTGAGGGATGATGTTCCATTTCTTTAAAGACTTTTCTGTTCACTGTCCAGTCCATAGCACACATTGCTTTTGCATGCTCGGAAATGATTGTAAAATGACTAATTAACGACCTATCTACTTGAGCATTTAGTGATTTACCTCTTTGGAATTGCATGTTGATATTTACTTCCAAACAAAATATGGACATATTTGCTCTGAAATACTGACCAGACTCCTTTGGAGGTAAACAGGTTCGCATGTGAAACATCATGCTCCATTTGTTTGGCATTAGAGCTGTATGTTTCAACTTTACTATGACTGAATTGGCATACATTTCTTGTTATGTGTTGCACTGGATCAAACTTCTTAAAAATTCTGAGTTACATGTAGGCAGTACATGATCTGATGATTAAGGGTATTAGTGCTACCTCACTAACCTACAGAGTAGTTGTGTCTGTCAATCCAAAGAATATGTCTGGCAAATATTCATTTGGTCTTGGGAAAGGTCTGTTTGGACTTACTGATACTTTTATGAAAATGTCTGACATGTTTGAGATAGATTTCATTACGGTATCCCAGGGTCACTTTTGTCAGGTGACTCAAAGTGTCCATGTACTCTAGTACTTGTGATGAATGTTCAGAGTAAGCATCATAAGACCAAAAATTCACCTTGATAACTGATGGAATTTGCAGATACTGTGTTCTCTGTCTCCTCTTCAACTTTTAATTTATCTTAGTTGTGCTAAGGGTAACAGAGATTAAAAACAGTGGATATTTGCAATACATAAGATATGCTGATGCAGAGATGTCAGTGTCAGTCCAAAGGAAATGTCTGGAACAAAAATTCATTCGGGCTAACAAAAGTTTGCAGTACTTTTCATTGTCTGGACTGACAAAATTACTGAAATGTCTGACAAGAATGAAACAGATTTCAATATCTCTGCTGCGTAAATATAGTACGGTTTTAACATTTTTAGAGGAATTTTTGGCTGACTTTTGTGACTTGAAAGTCTATTTGGTGGTGGTGCCAAAGATTGTAATTTTGAGAATTCAGAATGTTATTGAAGTTACTGAATTCCGTTTGAATTTGCCTATTTGATGACCTGAATTTCCATGTTGCCTGTAGCCCAAAAGTGACAAATAAGGATAATTCTATCCTGTCTCAGTCTTTCTGTATGTCTGTCCTAGTGTTGTATAATCGGAAAAATTTCATAATCGATTATCGGTTTATAATCGGAGAGGACTTTTAAATGATTATTTCGATTTAATCGGAAATAATTTTGTCTTGTTTTTACAGAAAGGAATATGACAAGTAATGAATAAACTTCACTAAATATTATGCTAATATACATAGCAAAATGTCTAGAAAGAACTCTAAGCATAGAATGATAAAATCCTGTCTAGTAAATGAAATATCAAGATCACAGCAGTAACTATGTGATTGTAATAGTCAACAACTTTATACGGCAGATGCAGGGATGGGGGGGGGGGGGGGTGTTCCATACGACCCAAGAGTTAACTGAAGATTTTGCTCATTCAAGGAATCAAGCAATATCTTCGTGAAGTTTAGGCTAACAGTTCTGTGAAATTCACTGACCTTGTCCTTCTGACAAAGCTCAGGAGTTCGGCATAAAAACTAAAAAGGTTTTTTTTTCAAGACGAGTGGATATTGACATATGGCAGGCCCGTATCGCATCTGACATTGAAGTTTTCTGTAAGAGTACTTATCATTACTATTAAATTCAATGAGAATCCTTATTCCATTCATTGTATGCCTTAGAGAGTGTACCCTTTTCAAATTATTTACACTACGCACGGTACTTTAACTCTAGAAACGATTGTCGATCTACTTTCGTTTTGTTTGTACTTGTCGCACGCGAATTCGACCGAGAACTATGTCATTCTTTTCTACGTTGTATATTTCCGATTATAATCGATTCTTGAAAACATAATCGATTAATCGAAATCGAAGGGTATTAGCGATGATGTCGCCGATGTCGGCGATTATCGTTACAACACTAGTCTGTCCATCTGTTTGTCTGTCTATCTGTTTTTGGAATTTTAACCACTGTTCTTTTACTGAATAGATATCATAATACAAGGACTTTAGTTGGGATTATTTGATGAGGTGATTTAGAAATTTGTGGCAGGTCTTTTGAGCACACGAAAAAGTTCTTTTTATTCTTTTGCAGTCCAATCAATACCCATCGAAATCGCATGATGAATATAGGAGGAGAGAAAGCGGACGAAGTTCGAGAGACGGACCCTCTCCGCGCCTTGATAGTCCCAGATATATCAACAAAAAATCTTATATTGATAAGGATAAAAACAGAATGGAAAGAGGTATGGTTTACGTTGTAATTTTGTTGATACATTTTTGTACATTTACCATAGATTAGTTTAAACTGTATTTATTCAGAAATGATTATATGCACGAATACAAAAAGTTGTCTGTTCACATGGTATTCCAAAAAACAGGGTTTCTTCAACTCCCCCTTGCTAATTATTGTGTAATTTTATTTAGACTCTCTAAGTCTTAATACTTAACATTCAACATTCAATCAATTTTCAAATAAGACTCAAAACTTTCTATCCATTTATACTACATGTCTTGTTCAGTATTTCGCCGTATTAAGCATTATAATAAACTCGCACATGCCCAAATTTTTCTTACAAGTATATTTTAAATGTGTTACAATTGTGTCACAAATGTGATAAAAATTGTGCAATCAGTGCTCCAAGTAGCATTCAAGATTTGGTTGCCAAAAATCGACCATATTTAAATTTTGGACACCATTTCCAAAATTTTGTCGCAATAAGTAAATTTTTGGTCGCTATTTGTGTATGTTTGACTTTCCAGAAACAAAAACCTGTATTTTCTCATAAACAACAAACTTTTGAAGTCTACGGTATACAGGGGAAGCCTCGCTAGAAAACACTTTGACGTAATCAATTTTATCCCTGCATCGGCAGGACTTGCGCTAGCTATCTTTCGCCAGTAGCAAAAGAAGTTTTAAAACGAAGAAAAAAAATTGTGCGTAATGAAAGTCTTACAAGTACTTTCAAATCAGACATTCTAAAGTGTATATGTGTATGGAGCCATTCATTGTACGTTGTCTTAAAAAAATAGATAACTGGATTAAAGCGTCATGCAAGGGTAGACGTTGCCGGGGTACGTTACCGGGGTAGACATCGTTTATTAGTGTACGACTATGTACATGTGTCAGTAGTCTGCCTCCATTAGCTATACTTTATCGATTTTATACACACTGATTTTTAATTCACCGACGCAAATATGTAATTCATCATGTTCATGTGCATCTGAAAGATTTGTTTAAATTATCGTAAATTGTAATCGAAGAACAGTCGAACGTGCATTTCTGAGAAAAAAGTTTCTAATTTAAAACTTACAAACATTCTGTTTCCAACATTATAAAAATAATGTCCAAGTAGATTAGACAGTCCTTTAGTCTAAAAGATCGAAGGTTAGCAGGCAATTGAATATGACTGAGTAGTTTTTACCAACCAAAAAAATGGTTACCCGCTCATAGTCTCTCCTCATCGATTGTTTATTTACTATGTACATGTATTTATTTATTTATTCATTTTTTTTTTGTGGCATAATACGTATCAGTACCCGCATAGTGTATTGGGGTTAAAATTCAATTCGTATACAACAGTACAAAACTTGTTTCACTCAGCGCCCGATATTTTAATGGTCGCGATTTTCATTTAAATTGAGGTCGCAAAACCAAATTTTCAGTCGCAAATGAGACCAATTTAGTCGCAACTTGGAGCACTGGCAATGTAAGTAATATGTTGCAAAAATGCTGTTTCAGGAACTTAATGGGTCTTGACAGATGTTAAATTAATATTTCTACATCTGTTAATGTTACCATGGTTACAAATATGTGGATAATTACAAATTTGTAATGAATACCATATGTTTCAAGTTTGTAATAAATATGTTATGAATTTGTAATAGATATGTTATGGATTTGTAATAAGTATGTTATAGATATGAATTTGTAATATGTACATGTATGTTATAGATAGGCATTTGTAATATGTATGTTATAGATATGAATTTGTAATAAGTATGTTAAAGATATGTCATTGATTTAAACTTATTTCAGGTACCTACAGTTCTCCTGACAGGAAGTATAATCATACCGTGTCATCCAGTGCTTCCTCCTCACATCACAGGGTCAACAGCCAAAACGGGAGTTACGATAAGGGCGGGGCCAAATCTAACCCTCGGGATAACAGAGACCATGCCCAAGAAAGCAGGGAGAGTAGGGATAGCAGAGATAGTAGGGACAGTAAAGAACACAAGACTGAGGTATGGAGATAAATTTTTTACCCCCTTCCCCCCCCTCTTATGTCCTCCTTTACCAACTAGTTAGCTAAACATTGGGGAATTTTGGAAATTAAAATTTTCAAAAGAAATTCAGGCCAATTTCCCATATGGTTTAGCTAATACTTGCCACCATTTTGCTGTGAAAATTCCATGTTAAAACTCTAGCTGTCTTTCTTCTTACTAACTGAAATAAAGGGATTAAGAGGGAAACATGTTTACATTTAGTAATTTTAGTCGAACTTAAAAATTACTTATGCGCAACTCTTTAAATAAGCTTCAAGGATTAATATGAGCAAAGAGGCATAACTGAGCCAGCCAAATGTATTAGCATTGATTTTGTTAGATAAATATACAATATATACATGTACATGATGTATGTATGATTTTTGTAGGTTCAAAAAACGGCCATTCGATCGTGCGGGGAGTGGTCGGAGTACATTGCATCCAGTGGTAAGCAGTATTACTACAACCACAAAACTGAGGTGTCACAGTGGGAAAAACCCAAAGAATGGAATGACAGGTAAATTTTCTGTTTAGCAGTTTAGATAGAATTATTATTATATGGTAAGCATGGTAAGATTGTAATTTTAGTTCTAAGCAGCATAGCCAGGGATTCTTTGTTACAAGCAGTAAACTAATATTCAAATGGGTGTTATCTACATTTTGGTCTCACAAAATGTCAAAAAGCTCTTCGAGTGCAGTCAGCAAGTACTGTAATTTTTCGCATGGGGGGAATTTTCGTGCTTTTTGCGAAGCTTTCAACCAGTAAACCATAAAAGGCTAACGGAAATACTCCAGGTTTCGCGAAGATTACCCAAACACATACAGTTGCATTGGTTATTTTGCGAACATGTACTTGAACTGTTCTTATTGACAGGGTGACCTGGTCACCTGGATTAAAGATTCAAAACACATTCTGTTTATTATGTATTAGAAAAAAAAATGGACAGGAAATTTTGTTGTAGACTTTAGAATCATTGTTTTTGTGTTGCCTGCGAAGGGATCACTTAGTCCATTGTCCGTCTATCTGTCACACTTGGATGTCACACCCTGTAAAAGTGATTCCTGAGTGTCGCTATGTTTTGCAGACGACACATGCATTCCTTAGAATGATTTTCTAACATGTAATATTGTATTTATAGGCATGCAGTTCGACATGACAAGAAAAACAGGGATAGTAGAGGAAATGACAAAGGTAAGATGATTTCATATATACAGGGTCTTCAATTTCAATGAAAATTAAATCATGTAGATGTAAGGGAATCTTCTCAAGACAAGTGTATGTAATACCTTACTCCCCCTTGTCGGATGTCATACACAAAACTGCGTCTCCGACAAGTGTCGTAGTGGAGAGTATATACGACAAGATCAGAGTCCATATTATATTATACTTTCATAATATACAGGCAATTTTGGGGGTAAAATCATTCAAACACATTAACAAGCACTTAAAATACTAATAAGTTGTACGAATTTTTGGTCTGATAAATCTCAGCTATGACACTCAACGGAGACACTGTTTTGTGTATGACATCCGAGAAGGGGGAGTAAGGTATTACGTACACATTTCTCGAGAAGATGATGTAAGGGGCAATTTGGTAGAAGTTACAGGTGATAATGTAAGATTGATATGTAGTTAAGATTGTCAATTATTCTTAAGAAAAGACAAAGTGAATTGCAATTTTGTTTAAAAAAGGGGATAAAACGCTTTATGTAGAAAATAGAAAAAGAGTTACAGCATGTACAATATATCGAAATTTTGAACGATGCTGATGATCAATAATGGGGGTTAGAATTTATGTTTGCACCTTTGAATTTTCAAAGATAATGAATTTTGTGAATTTAAGTTTCACTTTGGACACATTCGATCAGATATAGTACATCTAGTGATGTCAATTGATAAAAAAACAACCCATACTTTGGCCATATTTGACCTAACAATTTCCATGATTTTGCAGATCTCTCCAGGACCAAGCCATCAAGTACAAATGACAGAGTTAGAAGTTCAACAAATCCCAGTTCCACGGACGTTAAACGACATAGTGGGCTGGAATTCAATCCCAAAATTCATAGCGAAAAACCGGACAAAGTTTTCCTCATCAAAAAATTTCAAGACAGTCAACGGCAAGTTGAAATGGAGAGACCCAATATCGATTCGGAACGAAGGACTAGCACTTCTTCTAGTCATACTCATTCTACATCTAAACGAGGATTATCACACGATCACTCCAAGTCGAACAGTATCATGTACGGAAAAGAGACCGGTACGTTTATTGACCACAGTCAAAGTGCTTCCACGAGTGCTCAGTATAGGAATAGATCGCGTAGGGACAGTGAAGGAACAAGATCACATCATGGTCACGTGACACCTAGGAAGCATGGTGAGTTACAAATCTAAAATTTGAAATTATGTATCCTATGAATCTTTGTACGTGTACATTGAATAGTGGAGGGCATATTATTTTGTCCTGTCCGTCTCTCTGTTGTCTATTTGAAACTATGACTTGTGCGTTGTCAGGGCTCTCGCACTCATTTTTAGCTCACCTCGACAAAGTTGAGATTAGCTTATAATATAACCCCGGTGTCCATGTCCCCGTCCGTGTCCACGTCCCGTTAAAGTTTTTGGGGTAGCTTAGTATTTGGCAAAGTGCTGGTGCTACAGTAACCAAACTTACACAAATGATTCATCTTTGGATGCTGAGGTGAACCCATGCATCGGATGCTGCATCTGACCTATATTTTCCCGTTCAGTGACTGGCGTCCATGTCCTGTTAAAGTTTTTTTTATATCCCAGTATCTGACAAAGTACTTATGCTACAGTAACCAAACTTGCACCAGTGATTCATCTTGGAATGGCCCCTTGCATCGGATGCAGCATCTAACCTACTTTTTCTACTTGAGTGATTTTGCTTTCAAAAGCCAATATGTTGAGCAAAGTATAAGTGCTACATGTACCAAACTTGCATATTGTATGTATCTTTGAGCAAACTTTCATAAAATAACCATGACCTACTTTTTCTGCTCAAGTAATTTTGCCTTTAAAGGCCAATATTGAGCAAAGTATAAGAGCTATGTAAACCAAACTTACATACTGGATGTTTCTTTGATCAATCTTTCATAAAATGACCCTGACCTACTTTTTCCGCTTGAGTGATTTTGCCTTTAAAAGCCAATATTGAGAAAAGTTTAAGTGCTACATGTACCAAACTTGCATATTTGATGTACCTTTGAAATTGGGAAAAATAGTGCCATTTTCTAAAAAATTGGGAAAATATATAAATAGGTTTAAATGGCTTTTCACTTGAAAATTAGTATTTTTAACTCATTATGTCCAAATTATGGCCGAATATGGGCCCCTAATTTGGCCGATCGAGAGCCCTGATTGTCATTCATGTAATACTTGCTGAGGGATGTAACTCTGTTTAGCAAAAAGCAACAATGCCTGGGTTCTGGGCACTGTTGTCCCATGGTCCTGGCGTGCTTGACCATTGAAATTCCAAGGATTTATCATGTGATGCACGAATATTTACCATGTTCACTATGTACAACACACAATGTGTCTTCATGTGAGTAAGAAAAATAAGCAATATCAGCATGATCAGAAGTATGATGGCTGTCACATATTTTTCACTTATAGGCTGCTAAGGCAGGCAGTGTTTATGAATTTGAATCCTTGAGTCACTCCTAATCAGAATTTTATATGCATAGACCAATCGTCATGAAAGCTCACTAGCTCAATGCCCATGGTTAGTAGAAATTTTGTCGGGCTAGTGGAATTTCACCATATACGTAAACTATACTAAAAGCTTGTCCTTGGGCTAGTGCTTTCAAAAAGTGTTCTTGAAGTCTGATAAACATCATGGACACCAGACATTTCATCCTTTGGACAAAGCTTTATTGTGTTATCATAATACATGTATTTGATTACACTGTCTTAATTTGTTATCATGATTTCTATTGTTATTTATCACGTTTATCGACAAAAATCTTGCCAGGTTGTCAGGCTGTTTGCCTGAATAAGTACATGTATGAAACTATGCTATTGTCAGCTATTTCCTGTGGTTTTTGTGGTGTCTAGATGTGTTGTGAATGTTATGGAACTTAAAGCTTATCATCATGATCCTGTACATATACTAAGGAAAGTCCAAAAATATTGGTCCTGTGGTTTCACTTACTATTTCTTAATAAGCAGGATAAGCAGTCAGGGGTGCTACTTCAACAAGTAATTGAAAAAAATTACCTATTCAAGTAACTTTCTAATTTTGCCTTCTAAAATGATTACCTCTAAAAGTAACTGATTTACTTGTGATGTCCATGCAACATATTACTTATACAAGTAATATACATAAAAAGTAAGGCAATGGATAGTTTGTAATGATTGTAGCATACACATTTAAAGTTCTCAAGCTTTTAATTGTTATAAGGGCTACTCGTATCCGTAATAATTGCTTCTGTAACAGAAATATCAAGGTAAAACCATTCCCTTAAAATTACTTGTTTAAGTAATATTTATTGAAAGGGGCTTATCTTTAAATGAAAGGAGTAAAGCTTTAAGCAATTATCGTAAATTATATTTAAATTTTATTTTGAAAAGGAAAGTCTTAATTTACAGGAAAAATTATTGCTATTGGGATGAAAATTCTGTTTAAAAATCTACAAGGTTACAAACTTGCACAAATTTACAACTTTTTAAGTGAAATTCCGCTACAATTTCGTCTATCTTTCTTAACTCAAACAGTTTCTTCTGAGAAAGTTATTTCCTTTTTAAAATAATGGAATTGCTCTTGCCTTCTACTGCTCTATTTTCTTACTTGCCATAGGAAATAAGACATTATTTTAACTTTTTATGTGAAATCATGGGTACATTTGATATCAGTCAGATATTACTTGTAGAAGTAATTTTTAGCTCGACTGCACTTTAGTGCAAAAGAGCTATTGCAATACCCCCGGCGTCGGCGTCCGCGTCGGCGTCCGCGTCGGCGTCGGCGTCGTCCGAACTAGATGATAAGGTAAATGTTAAGATTACACATTTACCTTTCCTATATTCATATTCTGTTGGTTTTTTTTGTTGCAAATGTTTAATTATACATCATTTAATATATCCAGATGAGGATATAGCCCCTGGGGTTGGGATTTTTAAAATTATTTCAAATGATAAGGTAAATGTTGAGATGATAAGGTAAATGTTAAGATAGCAATAAAGTCCTTAAAAGCCAATATTGAGCAAAGTATAAGTGCTACATGTACCAAACTTACATATTTGATGTATCTTTGATCAAACTTTCAAAAAATGACCTTGACCTACTTTTTTCCGCTTGAATGATTTTGCCTTTAAAAGCCAATATTGAGCAAAGTATAAGTGCTACATGTACCAAACTTACATATTTGATGTATCTTTGATCAAACTTTCAAAAAATGACCTTGACCTACTTTTTTCCGCTTGAATGATTTTGCCTTTAAAAGCCAATATTGAGCAAAGTATAAGTGCTACATGTACCAAACTTACATATTGGATGTATCTTTGATCAAACTTTCATAAAATGACCTTGACCTACTTTTTTCCGCTTGAATGATTTTGCCTTTAAAAGCCAATATTGAGCAAAGTATAAGTGCTACATGTACCAAACTTACATATTTGATGTATCTTTGATCAAACTTTCAAAAAATGACCTTGACCTACTTTTTTCCGCTTGAATGATTTTGCCTTTAAAAGCCAATATTGAGCAAAGTATAAGTGCTACATGTACCAAACTTACATATTGGATGTATCTTTGATCAAACTTTCATAAAATGACCTTGACCTACTTTTTTCCGCTTGAATGATTTTGCCTTTAAAAGCCAATATTGAGCAAAGTATAAGTGCTACATGTACCAAACTTACATATTTGATGTATCTTTGATCAAACTTTCAAAAAATGACCTTGACCTACTTTTTTCCGCTTGAATGATTTTGCCTTTAAAAGCCAATATTGAGCAAAGTATAAGTGCTACATGTACCAAACTTACAGATTTGATGTATCTTTGATCAAACTTTCAAAAAATGACCTTGACCTACTTTTTTCCGCTTGAATGATTTTGCCTTTAAAAGCCAATATTGAGCAAAGTATAAGTGCTACATGTACCAAACTTGCATATTGGATGTATCTTTGATCAAACTTTCATAAAATGACCTTGACCTACTTTTTCCACTTGAATGATTTTACCTTTAAAAGCCAATATTGAGAAAAGTATAAGTGCTACATGCACCAGACTTGCATATTGGATGCATCTTGGGTTAGACTATTGAAATATGACCTTGACCTACTTTTTCCGCTTGAATGATTTTACCTTTAAAAGCCAATATTGAGAAAAGTATAAGTGCTACATGCACCAGACTTGCATATTGGATGCATCTTGGGTTAGACTATTGAAATATGACCTTGACCTATTTTTTCCGCTTCAGTGATTTTGCTTTAAATTGGCAATATTGAGCTTACTATAAGTGCTACATGCACCAGACTTGTAATTTATAACTTTAAATTTTTTATGTGACTTGATATATGTTGTTGCCTGAGAAAGGGAGTTTTAAATAAATTGGCTGTCATGAGAGATATTATGCTATGCAGTCGAGCATTAGGTGACTCTGGCAACTATTTTTTAATTACTTGTTGAAGTAGGACCCCTGACTGATAAGTGTGGATTTGTTTGACATGAAAACCATGGTATCCAATTGGGCCCCTGGCATCTGAAAATTTTAGAAGCCAAGTTTGAATTTTCATGATTTTAGGAACACAAAATGCACATGAAAACAGTAAGGAAAAAATTCATTAAATCTACTAATTACTTCAAATTTCTATCTTGTATTTTATTTGTTTTTGGTCTTTTTTAGGCCTTGTAGAAGTAGAACAATCCTGAATATGAAAAGTAGTGCTAATATGATAAGATCATGGTATGATTTTTCGTACACTTTGGTCATGTTGGTCCTTTTGACTCCAACAGGTTATATTAGCTCTACTGGTCAAAGACATTTTTAGCTCGACTGCACTTTAGTGCAAAAGAGCTATTGCAATACCGTCGGCGTCGGCGTCGGCGTCGGCGTCGTCCGAACTAGATGATAAGGTAAATGTTAAGATTACACATTTACCTTTCCTATATTCATATTCTGTTGGTTTTTTTTGTTGCAAATGTTTAATTATACATCATTTAATATATCCAGATGAGGATATAGCCCCTGGGGTTGGGATTTTTGAAATTATTTCAAATGATAAGGCAAATGTTGAGATGATAAGGTAAATGTTAAGATAGCAATAAAGTCTTTAAAAGCCATTATTGAGCAAAGTATAAGTGCTACATGTACCAAACTTACATATTTGATGTATCTTTGATCAAACTTTCAAAAAATGACCTTGACCTACTTTTTTCCGCTTGAATGATTTTGCCTTTAAAAGCCAATATTGAGCAAAGTATAAGTGCTACATGTACCAAACTTACATATTTGATGTATCTTTGATCAAACTTTCAAAAAATGACCTTGACCTACTTTTTTCCGCTTGAATGATTTTGCCTTTAAAAGCCAATATTGAGCAAAGTATAAGTGCTACATGTACCAAACTTGCATATTGGATGTATTTTTGATCAAACTTTCATAAAATGACCTTGACCTACTTTTTTCCGCTTGAATGATTTTACCTTTAAAAGCCAATATTGAGCAAAGTATAAGTGCTACATGTACCAAACTTGCATATTGGATGTATCTTTGATCAAACTTTCATAAAATGACCTTGACCTACTTTTTTCCGCTTGAATTATTTTGCCTTTAAAAGCCAGTATTGAGCAAAGTATAAGTGCTACATGAACCAAACTTACATATTTGATGTATCTTTGATCAAACTTTCAAAAAATGACCTTGACCTACTTTTTTCCGCTTGAATTATTTTGCCTTTAAAAGCCAATATTGAGCAAAGTATAAGTGCTACATGTACCAAACTTGCATATTGGATGTATCTTTGATCAAACTTTCATAAAATGACCTTGACCTACTTTTTCCGCTTGAATTATTTTACCTTTAAAAGCCAATATTGAGAAAAGTATAAGTGCTACATGCACCAGACTTGCATATTGGATGCATCTTGGGTTAGACTATTGAAATATGACCTTGACCTACTTTTTCCGCTTCAGTGATCTTGCTTTAAATTGGCAATATTGAGCTAACTATAAGTGCTACATGCACCAGACTTGCATATTGGATGCATCTTGGGTTTGACTATTGAAATCTGACCTTGACCTACTTTTTCTGCTTCAGTGATTTATGATGAGATATATGTTGTTGCCTGAGAAAGGGAGTTTAAATAAATTGGCTGTCATGAGAGATATTATGCTATGCAGTCGAGCATTAGGTGACTCTGGCAACTATTTTATTGCTTATGCGATACCATGTTGTCCGGCATCCGTCTGTCTGTCTGTCTGTTAACATTTTTTTGTTAGCGCAAATCCTCTGAAACCATAAATGATGGTAAGCTACTTCTTTTTGCATTTAGCTTGGTCCATTTAGTTATGCACCTGATATTTTGTTTGAGCCTCTGACCCCCAGGGTCTTCAAAAATGGGTGTGGTCATTTTCTCCTATATAAGTCTATGTAATCTAGTGAACACCAATTCTCAGAAAGTATAATTGATATAGAAATAATTCTTTTTGCAATATGATAAGTCTCTGGTCTAGTTGTACACCTGATATTTTGTTTGAGCCTCTGACCCCCATGGTCTTCAAAAATGGGTGTGGTCATTTTCCCCTATATAAGTCTATGTAATCTAGTGAACACCAATTTTCAGAAAGTATAATTGATAGAGAAATAATTCTTTTTGCAATATAATAAGTATCTGGTCTAGTTGTGCACCTGATATTTTGTTGGAGCCTCAGACCCCAAGGGTCTTCAAAAATGGGTGTGGTCATTTTCCCCTATATAAGTCTATGTAATCTAGTGAACACCAATTTTCAGAAAGTATAATTGATAGAGAAATAATTCTTTTTGCAATATAAGTATCTGGTCTAGTTGTGCACCTGATATTTTGTTTGAGCCTCTGACCCCAAGGGTCTTAAAAAATGGGTGTGGTCATTTTCTGCTATACGCATGATACAAGCCTATGTCAGTTTGTGATCTAGTGAACACCAATTCTTAGAAAGTATAATTGATAGAGAAATAATTCTTTTTGCAATATAATAAGTCTCTGGCCCAGTTGTGCACCTGATATTTAGTTTGAGCCTCTGACCCCCAGGGTCTTCAAAAATGGGTGTGGTCATTTTCTCTTATATAAGTCTATGTAATCTAGTGAACACCAATTCTTAGAAAGTATAATTGATAGAGAAATAATTCTTTTTGCAATATAATAAGTCTCTGGTCTAGTTGTGCACCTGATATTTTGTTTGAGCCTCTGACCTCCAGGGTCTTCAAAAATGGGTGTGGTCATTTTCTCCTATTTATGTCTATGTAATCTAGTGAACACCAATTCTCAGAAAGTATAATTGATACAGAAATAATTCTTTTTGTAATATAATAAGTCTCTGGCCCAGTTGTGCACCTGATATTTTGTTTGAGCCTCTGACCCCCAGGATCTTTAAATATAGGTGTGTCATTTTCTCCTATATAAGACTATGTAATCTAGTGAACACCAATTCTTAGAAAGTATAATTGATAGAGAAATAATTCTTTTTGCAATATGATAAGTCTCTGGTCCATTTTTGCACCTGATATTTTGTTTGAGCCTCTGACCCCCAGGGTCTTAAAATGGGTGTGGTAATTTTCTCCTATATATGTCTATGTAATCTAGTGAACACCAATTCTCAGAATGTGTAATTGATAGAGAAATAATTCTTTTTGCAATATGATAAGTCTCTGGTCCAGTTGTGCACCTGATATTTTGTTTGAGCCTCTGATCCCAAGGATCTTCGAAAATGGGTGTGGTCATTTTCTGCTATACAACAGTCAGGGGTCCAACTTAAAAAAGTTATAACTTGCCCAAGTAACTGGTATTTAGTATTTATAACTTAAACAAGTTATAACAGCAAATTTTGAACCTTAATATCTCCTCTGAGCATTTTTCTTATGTACTGAGCATTTGTAACTTAATAGATATTAAATTGGACAACCTCCTGGTATATCTCACTATCCAGTGCATGCTTTGTGGGTCTGGCGCAAAGCTCTCAAAATTAGGGTTCTCTGGGGAATATTTATGTCATTTAACCCTATTTACCAGTAACAGACAAGCTAACTCCCAAGAAAATTAGGTCAGAAACATAGTAAAGACCTAGATGCATCTTCTGAATGTGAATATTAACAATAAATCACAATGCTTTCAATATAAAACATGTTTAAATCAAAAACACTGTTATAACTTGTTTAAGTTATTGGAGAAATCTGCTCTTCTATTTGTAACTCATTCAAGTTATTAACTCATGAACATAATTTGTTTAAGTTATTACTGACGCAAGTTAAGTAACTTTAAGAAGTTAATACTCATATAAGTTGGACCCCTGACTGTACAAGCCTATGTCAGTTTGTGATCTAGTGAACACCAATTCTTAGAAAGTATAATTGATAGAGAAATAATTCTTTTTGCAATGTGATAAGTCTCTGGTCCAGTTGTGCACCTGATATTTTGTTTGAGCCTCTGACCCCCAGGGTCTTCAAAAATGGGTGTGGTCATTTTCTCCTATATGAGTCTGTAATCTAGTGAACACCAATTCTCAGAAAGTATAATTGATAGAGAATTCTTTTTGCAATATAATAAGTCTCTGGTCCAGTTGTGCACCTGATATTTTGTTTGAGCCTCTGACCACCAGGGTCTTCAAAAATGGGTCTTGTAAATGGGTGTGGTCATTTTCTCATATATAAGTCTATGTAACACAATCTAGTGAACACCAATTCTCAGAATGTGTAATTGATAGAGAAATAATTCTTTTTGCAATATAATAAGTCTCTGGTCTATTTGTGCCCTGATATTTTGTTTGAGCCCTTGATTTCCAGTGTCTTGGAAATGGGTGTGGTCATTTTCTCCTATCTTATTTAAATATAGCTTGGTTAGAAAATGGTGTGTACTTAATTTTGATATACATATATATATCATTATGTCCAATGTCAAGGCTAGGGACTAGTAGGGAGTCCAAAATTAAATGGCACCATTGGATTCATCTCATCACAGGCATCACTTCTCTTCTCGATTACTGATAACTGTTTTGCAACATTTTACAGAGCTTGATGTTAGATGTTGAATGTGTCTTCGGAAATTCTTCCATAGATCATGTAGATGTCTGTTGAGGCAAGTTTCTTGTCTTGTCTTTGTCCTTCTATTTAGTACCATACATGTATTATCTGAACACTTTCAAAGAAAAAAATTAAGACCAACTTTTGATAGGTCCAAATTCCAGCCTGAACTGATGCTCCGGGTCTGTTGTTGGGTCGGCTGCTTATACTTAAATAGTATACTCCAAATCTCGAAATTGCTTTTCAGTTGGACAAAGAATTTCGCTTCCTTGAAATGTTTCTCTTTATCTGCATGATCTGTTTATCATGTTTATAGGACAAATTGTTCTATAAAGTCTGAAAAAATCTCATGAACATTAATGGACTTAACCATGTTTACCATTATAAGGAAGAAGTGATTGACCAGGCCTATAATTGTCTGAAAAATATTTTACCTTTATTTTGAGACTTTTAAAACAATGAAGCTTGACCACAGCAACTGTGGCAATTTTATCGTCTGTTTTTAGAGTCAATAGAGTTAAAGAATAGTCACTATTTCGATAATGTTTACAAAACAAGTAAGCATTTGCTTGTAAACATTACTGTTGTTGAGGGAAGGTCAGTGACGTCTTGATCATGTTGAAGGTATATAGTGTATACAAAATGCATGGCGCACATGTGTAGGCATTGTTTACTAAATAATGTAATTGAGAAGAGAAGGGGGGGGGGTAAACTGGTTTCATTAGGGCTCCGCCACTAGGCGGGTGCCCTATAGTAATCACTCTGTCCGCCTGTCTGTTTGTCCGTCTGTCCGTCAGAAAAAACTTTAACATTGGCCATAACTTTGTAAAAAATCGATGACATTGGAATACTGCATTGTATGTTTGCCTCTATTCCTCTGGCAGCAATTCTTTTGTTGCCAACCATGTTGACCTTGTTGCCTTCACATTCAACTTCTTAAAGAAGTGGCCGGCAGGGCCCTTTCTGACTTTGTCAGTGCTCTAGTTTCACTTACTTTCTTGCAAATGCCAAGCCTGGTGAAAGCAGTAATTGTGAAGGTGATATTGCCTTCTGTTCTACATAATATATTTAAGGCTCTGATTTTCCAAATCATGACTTTCTGATGCGTATTAAAGTTTCATGATTTATGTATACTAGTATACAATGTTAATGTCGTCAATGTAACATGTAGGTCTTGTTGGTGCATATATTAGAACAATATATGAATCGTAACACTAGGAGCTGTATACAGCTTTGCATAAATCCTAATAGGTTTGAATCCATAGGTTGAAATTTCAAAGGATTGAGGTCATATAGCGTCTTTTCAAGGAAAATTCAGAAAATATTGATGACAATTTCTATGTGCATGATGTAGGTTTCTCAAATAGAATACTATTGTCATAGATGACAAAGTCGATTGGATTATTGGGAATTTCAAACTTTTGATTCATATGGGTTCAAATTCCCAGTCTTCCTATTCAAATGGGTTCAAAGTCCCAGTCATAAACAGCCTTGATTGTGGGCAAACTAGAAAATGAATAAAATTCATAAAGGTTGTTTGAATCTCCTTCAAAATGGCTTATTTTACAACTGGAAATCTGTCTGAATTTCAAAAAACTGTCACAACAGCAGACTGACAAAAGCAAAAAAAAATTGAGATCTAATGCATGAACAAAAATCTCAAAATAATTAAATTTTTGCAGATGACATGGATATTTCACCAGGCAGCACTCCCACCAACTCTCGGCCATCTAGCAGTATCGGTACCCCTCAGATTCCTGGATCCACCCCTGCCTCTCTGACCACGCCCTGTGTTACCTTGACAACCAGTATTGGATCTAACAATTCCTCATTATCCAATCTCCCTCAGATCATCAACCAGCTGGGAGGGACTCAAAATAATCAGGAGGTGACGCAGCAAGGTATGTTACCATGGTTACTACATGCACAAGAGTATCTGTAAAGATATTATATGTTTGCACGTACCACATATCGTTGGTATCGTTGATACGGTCCAGAAGGAGGAGTACTGTAAACGTGGTTATTTTCACTGGGGAAAATTTCTCTATTATAATATCAAAATGTTATGCTTGGGGGAAATATTAGCGATATTAACATGATTAACGTCTCAGCCTTTGTAAGAATGCAGCAGGGTTACTTTCATGTGGGGGAAATTTTCAAGAAATCCCTTGATTCAAGAAAGATGTGAACGTTATCCCAACAGAAAAATTTCCACATTTAAAGTAACTCTGTTATTTGAAATAGACAGAATAACAATACTTAGTGATATCGAAGAAGCTAAATGATAATGATGGTCAAAGATCAAGGTGACAAGGTGAATTTCTATAAGAGTAGACGAGAAGCCTAATCAGAATGCTTTTGTCATATTTCAGGTCAAATGTATAGGTCATAGTTCCAATATTGAATAATAATTTCAAAAGATTTTACAAAAGAGTATTTTAAAGTTTATTCAGTGAAAAGATATATACAATGTAGGATTCGTAACAGCATGTTATATCTATGATATTATTGTTTCATGATAAAACTGAAGTGCTTTAAAATTGCTTAATTATAACACTGTATAATGTCATTTCTTCCTCTGTTTTCAGCATTACAGACCTTGCAAAAGTTGCAACAACTCATTAGTCAACAAATTGCCCAGCAAAGAAGTGAGTATAAATTATACATGTTACATTGGTATTTATTGATATTTTGGAAAAAAAAAAATCAAAATGGCAATAAATTTATAAAAATCATGAACCATTTTGCATGTTTTTCATGTTTTTGGCTTTGATATTTAAAGTAGTATATTCACTTTCAGAACAAGCTAAGACATAACAATTTACTGAATTCTGCATTTGTTCGATACTTTTGCTTCATACAGTCTTTGATTCAAATTTCGAAATTTTTATGAAGAAGAGTATTATCCTTTTGGCTTTGTTTTTTAAGTTATGTGAGAGTTACACCCCTTATACCAAATTATTTCTATCGTTTATTTCAGGTTCATCGTCTACAGTTCCATCTCGGAATACTGTCCCGTTGGACAATGCTTGTCACCAACAAACCCATCAGACTGTGACGTCATCGGCCCGGTTACCGGGGCAACAAATCCACAATGCCCATCACGGACATTTAACGCAATATCCTCCCCAGCATATAAACAACAGTCAATCTGTGCAGTGTTCCCCCATGAACTCTCATCCCCACTCCCATCATCCCCACTCACAGGGAAACACTCATTCCACGATGAATGCGTTGTCGAGCCCCCAGACTCATGTTACGTCCAATCATATAGTGTCGTCACAAGGACAACTTATAGTTCAAAATAGTTTGCATCATCCCCAGCACCACGCGATGCATACGTCAATGACGGACACTAATGGGGCTCGGGGTAATACGGTGATATCTTCGGCTCCGGCACATACTGGATCTGTGTACGGACGAGTCATGAACAATCAGGGGCAGCAGAGTTATGCGCCCCTTCATGTGGACACTAGTAATTCGGTGATGGTGGATCGGGGTGGTGGAGACAGAAGTCCGCGGATGGGTGGAGGTGCTGGTGGATCACCTAGGTCGTCTTGGTAAGTATCTACCTGAAAATTAATAGTGTGTCATAGGGAAGAATTATATCATTATACATGTGCTGTCAAATAATTGGAGCAGCTGGTTTTTGGTAGCTTGGTTGCAAGAAGACAATTCTATTGCCCTTAGGCATGTTAGGTAGACTTGCTTCAATTTGTTTACATGAAGTTTATGTGGAGCAAGACACTTTCGTCTCCAAAACTTCGAAGTGCTATAAAAAAACAAAAATCGCACAAAATCTGGTATTGTCACCTTTTACATTTTTCAGAATCTCCCTGATTCTAATTGTAATGAAGAACTTTCTATGGCATGGTACTTAGAGTTATCTTTCTTATAAAACTTCGTTCCTGCTGCAACAGGATATTTTGATTTTACTCTGACAGATAAAGGAAAAGAAAATTATGTCTTGATATACATGATATATGTACAACTGTATTTTTATGGTCCTATAACCATATTTTGATTGAATTGATCTATTATCATGATTAGATAAATGTAGATCATTGCCTTACAAATCACATGTATGACTACTTCTGATTTATGGATACATGTAGACTGTATACATTTGTCTGTCAACGTTTGGTTGCTATTTGCGTTTATATTCTGTCTGTAGAACGTATAACATATACATGATATAGATGGTTAATCAGTCTGAACTCTATACTTGAACATGTTGAAATGAAGAAATACCTTTATGCTATGATGATTCCTTGCTCAAAAGTCAATGTCAAGACCTAGTGTAAAGTTCAGTCACTACACTGCCATCCATAAATAACTATACAAAGAAGGAAATCGCTCTATATTCTATTTATTTATTTATTTATTTCCTTTATTTATACAGGATAGCACATTTAGCTACAAAATGAACTAGTTTACAATGGGTCCTGTCTTAAAGATATGTACATATGAAGTAAATTAAGTCCATTACATCACTTTAATGAAATAAAACCTATATTAGTTTATCCAAATTTTCCATTCTGAACTAATAGGATCCCTAATAGCTGGCTCCTCATAATTCAAAATTATGAATTCTGACAACGAAAATGTAAATAGAAACTTTTTTCATCAGCACAATTTTTTTTTTCAAAATTGTCATTTTTATACAAAAAAAAAGAATGAAAATTCAAAAAAATGTAAATATTTGGGTCAAGATTGTTATAATTGACATGATTGATTTCTGTAAGGTTCATCTTTAGAATTATACAGCAATTTATTCAAAACAGTTCATTTTCTAACAGCAGCATGAACAGAAATTGTGTATACATGGTATACTAATTCATGGATGGCAGTGTATTTTATTCAACCTTGACCATGTTAAGGCATTAGGGGTATGATCCTCTACTTCCGGTTGTTTTGATATCAGAAAAATTAAATACCACATAGTTGGCTGAAGATACACGACTTGGCAATGTCTGGAGCCATACATTTTCATTGTCAGTTGAACGAAACAGTAAATGGCAGTGCATAATTTCTGCTCACTAGACGATATTGTTATTGTACATGTTGTAACTCTAATACCTTAATGTTTACGTTAGTTCTATGTAATGGTCATTGGTACAGACTTAACACAAAGATATGCCTTGATGAGTACCATTGAATATTTTTGGTTACTTTACATAATTCTTTGTTCAAGGTCAAGTTTACGCATAATTAAATTTTTTGGTTAATGGTTGCATTTACATTAGTACGTTACAGTGTTTATTTGTACAGATTTTATTCTTGACAAGTAGACAGACCTTGATGGGTAAAGCTGAGTTGCCATGGATATATGTGACCTTGACCTTGATCTTGTGTTATTTTTGCTCAAGCTTTCAAGGTCAAGTGCCAGTTTTGGTTAACAATAGTTTTAAAATTCTTTGTAGAGTTTATAAGGTAAGGCCATATACTTGACATTAAAATAGAAATTAGGAGTGCTACCATTACATGTGACTTTCACTTTGAAGTTTGACCTACTTTTTAAAAAGTCGATGTTGGGCTGTTTCTACATTTTTTGAGCGAATAGCTCTAAGTGATCACCTGAAAATGTTCACGCTTGAGAGCCCCAATTCCATACATGTATAATTTGAAGCACGAACAAACAAAGCCTCTAGCTGGGTAAACTCCTTTAATAAATTGACCGATACATTTCTGCATGAAATGAAAAACTCTAATAACACGAAGAAACCAGAAACCGGAAGCTTTTTTAAATGAAATGCAATTTATTTTTTCATTCAATCTTTCAAAAAATTTAAGGAATATTTTTTTCATTTGATCTTTATAGAATTCAAGGAATATTAATGGAAGATATTAACAACCAACTCCCCTCTTCCACTATACTTACCTTCCCTACCCCCTTAATTTACCTTCTGGGTCGGCCACTAGTTTTTGGTGCTTTTGAATATGATAATTCGAGGACAGTCATCTTTTAATTCTAATGATATACAGCATAAATGATACACTGTCATATTCTGATACATGTATTTAGCTATTCGCTCTCAGTACCTTCAGTGCTTTGATTGTTTTATTAGTCTGTAATGAATAAGGCAATTATAAATTCAAGCAAAGATGCCCAACATTTTTGTCCTGTACTATTTATTACTTACACAAGTAGTCCTTCTTATTTGAACTTCACATAGTATAAGAAAGATAAATCTTTTATTCTTGTTCTCTTTCTATTTTTTTTTTCTTAGTAGCAGTACATATCTGTACTTTCTTGTTGTTGTCATTTACTGCTAATAGAAATTATTTCATTGCAAAATCATTGTGCAATTCTGTTTTGAGAGAGTAATTGTATAGGATTTGATATTGATAGAGCATGGAGTTTAAATCTTTCATAAACATGAAAGGTATTTATCATTTTTTTCTTCTAAAAAAATAAATAAGAGTCCCAAGTTAAACATAAGCTCTTTTGACTCATTTGCTGTAGTGAATAAGGTACTAAAGGTACTATTCTTTTTTCCATCTTCTTTATTCGGATTTTAACATTTCAGTTCCGAGGAAGGTCTAATAAAGGAGGAATCCGTCTGTTGCTTGCAACAGTAGCCATGTAGTTGGTTGTATTTTTTTTTTTTTTTTTTTTTTTTTTTTGGTAATGCTTTAAAACATTTTCTAATCCAAATTTTTCCTTCTGATAATCAAGGGTTCAATATCATCTTTAAACATCAATCCATTAAATTTTGTAAAAAAAAATCAAATGATCTACTAATCAATAAATCTATAGGGCTATGTGGTTTTATTGTTATATCGGTGCACCGCGATATTTTCGTTTGCAATACGTACCGTGGTACGTTTTTCAAAATACTAGTTCTGGTTCAATATTTTGCTTTACAGAGTAATCGTTGCATAAAAAGTATTCTAGTCAAAAACGACAAGCAAAAATATGTTTCAAAAATCAAATTCATGTTTAGTTCAATATGTTCTTATTGAGCGATCAGAGATTGACACTCTCAGTCAGAGGAAATATGAGCTGATGTTATGACGATCTCTCTTTTATATTCTAAATTATTTCATAATGATTTTCAAAATGTATTTCAAAACAATATGATTCTTTTTAATTGACTGAAATCGGTTTCCCATCATTTGATATTTTTGTTCGTACCAGTGTTTTTTCTCCTTATTTTGGGACTGAATATCTGCCCCTTCCCAATGCCAACTTACCTCTAATCACTCTGAAATTCCCGAAGAGGAATTATGAAAAAATCACATGAGAAAAAAGACTGCCTATTCTGGAAGTCAGCACAAAATGTCTACAAGTCAGCACAAAATGTCTACGTGCATTTTTGTTTTCTATTCATCACTTGTTCACAGTTCAAGCAAATCAATGGATCATAAACAGTGTTAATAAATGATACTTTAGGGTTAGACTTTTTTGTACATGTATAAAATTTTTCAAATTTAAACAGTTTTCCCAAAAGGGACAGGCACGTTTCCCAAAATAAATAAAAAGAAACCTGGAACTTACGTTTAACATCATTATGTTTCACAAGTGCTTGATGAAGCCTGGCAGTTATTTTTTCAAGTTTCAACAGTTCTTCTACTACTTTATTTTTTTTAAAGAAACACGACGTTTATTTAACTGTTTACAACTTTATTTCTCTACTTTCTGTGTTACCAAACTTGACCGAAGACAGAATAAGCAATGATATGATAATAAAAACTACAGTCTCAGCAACCTCCTTGTACGCTGTGTCTTGTTTAAGTGTGTTTCTGTAAAAATAATGAAATCTATAAAAGGATTAAATATTGCAATAAATCGCAATATGAAATCTTGTATCGCAATACATCGCAATACGTTTTTTGGTCCGCAATACTCAGCCCTACTAATCAATATGAAGCACTTCCCATCATGCCCATAGGAATTTTTATATGCAGAAATTAGTTATTTTTCATGACCTACCTAAACATGATCTATTTTCATGGAAAGAAGAATAACTGATTTCTGTTATAAAATTTTCTAACTGAAATGAGTCATACACCTGACTGTTAAGTCAGTGATTTCATTTGGTGCCATGACATTTATAACCTACATTTTGATTTGCAATTTTTATACCCTCCGCAAACAAAATTTGGGGGGTATATAGGAATCACCCTGTCCGTCTGTCTGTCTGTCTGTCTGTCCATCACACCTCTGGGGCATAACTCCTTCCCCTGTAGATGGATTTCAATAATATTTCATAGAAATGTTCCTTAGGACCTAAGGGTGTGTCATGACCTTGAACCAAGGTCATAGGTTAAAGGTCAAGGTCACAATAGACATCATTAGTAAATCATTGTCCGGGGCATAAATCCTCCCCCTGTGGATGGATTTCAATAATATTTCACAGAAATGTTCCTTAGGACCTAAGGGTGTGTCATGACCTTGAACCAAGGTCAAAGGTCAAGGTCACAATTGACGCTTGACCTTGATCCCAAGATAACTTTCCAAAAAAATATTGCTGCGGGATTTTCATTTTTTACTGACAAGATGCTGCTATACAATCTGATCATACTGTCTGAAGCAGATTTATTCTTTTTTTTTCAAAATAAAAATTACTTAACTTGCGTAGTTAGAAAAAAATGAAATTGACTCTATCACACATTTGAAATTGAAAATTATCTTGACACTCATTTCATTTCGTTTTTGCATTTTCACAGCGGCAGTCCATCAAGTACCACAAGTTCCCAAGAACACCATCCAATCGGTGATCAAGCGGTGCCAGCAGCGGGCATGAACAAAACAGAATCTCCTAACATAGGTCCATCCCATAGTAATTACTACAATGACAGGTTGATAGGGCATGTTACTGGTTGGCAGGCAGACCATGCGCAGAGACAGGTTAGTATGATGTTAGGTCATTATGACATCACAGTGTGTCTGTGTGTCTATCTGTGTTTACTGTGGGGTCCATCCCATAGTAATTACTACAACAGCAGGTTGATAGGGCATGTTACTGGTTGGCAGGCAGACCATGCACAAAGACAGGTTAGTATAAACATGCAATATTATACAATTATTTACTCAACCATTGTATTTACCGACTCAAATTCAGCACCTTCAAAAATGGTTTGTTCTATAAGAATAAACCTAGAATTTAAGGCTTTTGAGTGCATTAAGCAAGAAAACCTATCATTGAGCTGTAGATATATGTTTGATTCATATATACAGCACAAATAGGGGTAAAAACAATCATGTTCACTACTCAGACAAGGTTGGATCTATCCAATGAAGGGCAAATGCACGTCACTCGGAAAAAAAGATATAAACAGCACAAAAAAGGTACAAGGGACTATGACACTAAAAAACTTGTTTAAATCCAGTGGAACGGAAAGGACGTCCCATAAAAAAGGTATAATTTATATATGTTACAGAATGTTCTTTTTAAAATGTTTCTGACATTGTTGTTTTATCTTTGACAGGCACTGCGGTACTGGGAGGAAGGTATCAACATAGGAAGTTTTCACTGTGGGCAGATCTCAGTAGAACTGAAGAGAGCCCGTTCATTGGTTAGGTTAGCTGAAATACAATCTACATTACATGAACAAAGGTAAAAAATATTCTATTCTTTGTAATCATTCAAATTTGTTTAGTCTTTATTGTTACTTGCCATTTGAGACGGTAATTGATGTAAACTAATTGTGACGCCATCAAATTCTATAGTAATCAGCAATAAACAAAAAGTAAACTTGCTTCAAATACGGTGTTTCTATAGGAATTTCATTACGTCGTGGGTTTAATTGAATGAATTTGATACTAGCAATGCTTTTATGAAAAGTAACACCATGAAGCAATATATATTTCAATAAGCATCCAATTCATCTTAATCATAAAAAAAATCATATTTCCATTAAAAGCAGTCTTGAATTTTTGTCCACAGGAAAAAGAAAAATCAATTCATATTAAGTATCTAAATTCATCACATATGACATTTACATTTATATATAAAACTTTGAGTTCATATTTCTGCAAAGTTAGATTTTATACAAGTCACACCGCTTGGGATAGAAACGTATGGTGTTGTCCTTACATAGTTTTTTGGTATTTTTTCATTTTCTAAATTAAACTTTACAAAACTAATGAGCCGTTGCAGTAGGGCAGTGCCCAATAAATCTATCCATATCACCCAGGTATATGAAAAGGTCATAGTTTTGCAAACACTTCAATAGTTTGTCGACGATAGAAAATCTTTCCTTTTGACAAACTCTTGTAGTGTTTGCAAAAATTATACACTTATTAGCTATATAAACGATATGGACATACTTATTCGTCATTGCCCTACTGCAACGTCTTATAAATTTTGTGCAGTATAACTTCAATGATGAAAAAATCTAAAAAGTCTCCATAGGGAATCACATCATACATTTCGATCCCATGAAGTATTATCCTTTTAAGTATTACAACATGCTATGAATAAGTGTTCCTTGAAATTTTACGAAAGAAATTTTTCCCATTCTCATTTTCAGATGTATGTTTTTATCCCAACAAATTCATGAACTTGAAGGCCTGAAGGCGCCATCTTTTTCATCAACTTCAACAAATGCTTTCAACACAAACTCACAATAGCACGGATCAATGTACAGTGTTTTTATTTTAATGTTTTGTCTGTTGTTCATGCTTATTTTGAATTTATCAGGTCATCAATCGAAATTAATCTACTCTATATTTGTACGGCTCCTTTCATTATGGTAATTTCCGACTGGTGTGGTCTTAGAATAATTTTCGAGAGCTACTATTGCATTCAAAACTTTTTCCTCTCTTCTTCCATATTGTTAAGAACTTCCTTAAAAGATTGTATTTTCTGTGTTAGACCTGCTAAATGAATTTCAACAAATAACACTTTTAAAGGAAAATGAAGTATGAAAAGAAAAATAACAAGTAATGCAGTTTGAAATTTACAATTTTTAGGAAAGAAATGCATGTTTGTTTTTGTTTTTACTGGAATTTTATACATAAATCTTGATGAACATGTTATGTATAAATGATACCAGGAAAAAGTTTGAAAAGTATTATTTACCATTCTAATTCATAAGTAATTAAGGCTTATATGTAAAAGCTCATGGTTTTGGTACGTTGCACATGAAGTGTATGAATTTTTTATGTTTTGATACTGGATATCATACCAATTTTGTGACCAGTGCCCAATGTCACAAAAATTCTTACAAACATTTTACGGAATTTTTGTAACTTTCATCCCTTAATAAAAGGTTCAAAATGTTTTCTAGTTAGATTTTATCATGTTTTTCTAATATCATTTTTACAAACTAAATAAAAATTAAAATACAAAATTTCTCAAATCTTACTAAGTCAGTAGAAATGGTCAATCAAAAGTTACGAAAATTCCTGAAATTGTTCGTAGGTATTTTTGTGAAACAGGCTGCAGGTCGGATATTAAGTATTTCTTCTGTACCTTCACCCTCCTACAAGTTGTTTGGGGAGATGCATAATTTTTTCTCATAGATAGTGTAAAATAGGAAATTTTCTTAAGAAATACATTTGCTGCTCCTCGGACATGTTGATATTTAAATGTTTAAATGTGCTGCAAAAAGACCAAACAAATGACAAAAATGAATTGAAAACAAAACCAGCTTGTGTCAAAGTTCCGGTAAGCAAGAAACCTTTTCAGTGATGATTTTAACAGTATTGAGCTATTAGACCTTAAGCCCTTCTACTCTCTTTTTCAACTGTCCTCTCTCACTTTTGCCAAAAACAAAAATATACATGTACTAGAGAGAAAAAGAGGTACTTATTAGAAGTACTGGTTTTTCACCAGTCAAATTTTATGAATTAACTGGGCACCAACGCCCTTCCTGACTAGGGATCGAACTGTGGTTGTTGGATTTCAATTCCAGAGCGTTAAAGAGTGAGCTAAAGGGCAACCTTAAAGATCAGTCATGAAACACTGAACTATCGAGGAATTGTAATCAACGACAATTACATGTAATTCTGAAGAATTTAAATGGAATATCCCCCCCCCCCTTCTCTTTGACAGCTTCTATCTGTACTACTTTTGTACCGTTTGAGCAACTATAATCAAGATCTGTGATTATTACTTTAAAATCTTTAACGCAACAACATTTACCTGCAAAAGGTTTCTCAGATTTACTGTGTGTTTCTTTGACACATTTTGGATACAATGATTTTACCTTGTGACCTTGAACTTTGCTTGTAAATTTCCAATGATTTTTTAATTGTTTTAGAAAAGTTTTCCAATTGTAAATTGAATTTAAATGAAGTGTATGTACACATAGTAGCATAAATTCAGTACTATCCTTTATCAACTTTCTGTTTAATGAAGAAAAAATATTCTTGGTACACACATTCATTCTCTTATTGACAAGAAAAAAAGTTGCAAATAGAAAAAAAAAAATTGAAGAGGTATGGCTATTTTTCTTGTGAAAGCATACTTTTCTTTCAATATCCAATGTATAAGGTACTGTTTCTCACTTTACCATTCAGACTTTTATATGAACTTCAGGTGAATGAACTTCTTCTGTTACAATGAAAATGAATGTACAAATTGATGCATTTTGTAAAGTATACTTTTATTTATTTTTAACCAAATTTTAGGAGGAAAGCTATTTCAGGTTGAATATAGACTTTGCCTTTTAAAACAGATATTTTTAAGAAATTATATTCATGTATACAACAAGTGCTATTTTATGTCCCATTGGTGGAGTGTATCGTTTTGTAGTTTTGCATTATGCAAATTAAAGGGCGGAAAAGTCGATGAGTTCTTACACATATTTTTGCTATGCAAAAGTTGTTGTCCATATTCAAGACAGTGTGGAGGCAAAGCCCTGCTTAGGGTTACTTTGTGTATGTAGTAACACTTTCACGTTTAGTCTTTCCATAAATTCGTTACTTAATAGTACCCCTGATTTCAAACAAATTTACCATTGTACGATGCATTTGTTCTGTCCAAATGTCCATTTGAATGGCATACATCTTGATTGTTAGTATTAGATTTTCATAATTGCTACAAAAGGTCACAAAGACCAGGTACAGGTACAAAAGGTCACAATGACCAGACGAACAAAACCCTACTGAGGTCAAAGGGCAAGGTCACGTTAAATTTACACAAAATGTTGCATATTGAACCATTTGCATTTGGATCTTTAAAGCTAAGGATCACCATGACATTTGGAAGAATCATATGCAAAAGGTCAAGGTCAAAAATTTGCAAGTTCAAGTCAAGGTCATGTTAAGTGTCTGTTTGGCAGCAACACATGTCCTTCTTTATCCTAAGGTAAAGTATCAAGGTCAAAAATCAATAGTTTATGATTGTATCCACACCACCCTTGCACCCATTCTTTTATTACCCTCATACGTATTATAATCCTGGGTATCTTTTTATAATCTGAATTGGACCATTCAATGTTGATAATGGAACTTAATTGTTCATTAGCAGCATCAGAAATGTAAATTTTTGGTTTTATCCCTATTTTCCCTCCTTTCATTTTCAACCAGAATTTACATATTAAGTCTTTTCGGAATACAGAGTTATTTCCCATTTGAGATGGTATCTTGACGTAAAACCATTATGACGTCATGGAAATGGTATGGTAATGACAATTTTGTACTGTCATTTCTCAGACTTACAGGACTGTTTCCATAGAATTTTTATGATGTCACAATTAGTCTACGTCAAATACTGTCTCAAATGGGAAATAACTCCGCTTTTCGAAAATAGTGAATATTTCTAGGAAAAAAAAACATTCAGCAGCTGGCTCTCTGTTGAAGGTCCTTTGTTTAGTAACATATTTATTCATGAACGTTTGTAGAATTTAGAAGTTGAAATATTATTTCAGGCATGTGTGCTAGACAGAAGTTCGGAGTGAGAGGACGTGAATTAAAAGGGCCAATCTGAGGGGATCTTAATATGTACTGTATTTAAGGAGCTTTTTGTATTTTTAAATGTGTATGCTTTATGTTTTTGCACTGTAGCGTGACAGTAATATAAGCGTGAAAGATTTTGTAGTAACAAACATGTGTACATGATCTAATATGTATGTGCAATGTAGAAACAGTATGTGTGAGCACGTGTGGTATAAATGTGTCATTGTCTTTTTTTTAAAGTGAGAATATTTTAACTTTGGATTTTGCATTAACTGCACGTTATACTGATTAAATTAAGAAGGATATGGAATAATATGAAGGTTTTTGAGAATTATATACTTATATTGTACTGAATTGCTGTTTTCAAAAAATTGATAAATTTTTTTGTTCCCTGCAATCATCTGAAATTTTCCGTATAAGGGTCAAGCTATTTTGAACAGTAAAAGATATACTACAAATATAAATCACTTTATTTTCCTATCTGAGATGTGCATGTACTCATTTTCATGAAATTGAGGAGGAAAGCTGCAAGTCAGGTGTAGCTGTATGTATTTCAGTGTACTATAAATAAATAAAATCTTTTGATAGAAAGTTAAGCCAGTTTTTCGTAGAATTCTTGACTTAATTCTTACTGAATATGGTAAATACATATGTAGCTAGATATTATTTGGACTTGAATTCTAAAACTAATATTTCTAGTACTCTGAATTTGACTTCATTTATTGCTATTCATGGGAGGAGCTGGAATCCTACTGGAACAAATTTTGCCCCTTCACTTCCAAAACAAGTCATACTGAAATTTTAGAATGTCACCTTGATAATAATGCGAACAAACTCTCTGATAAACAAACTTCACAGACTTTAGTGGTTTCATCATGTTAACAACATCTAATAAAAGTATGAAAAAATTGATTGAAAAAAATAAAATTTAACGAAGGTCATTTTTTACGTAGCATATTATGAGGTGTTTTGCATAGAATACTTTTTGTCTCATGGGTTAGAGAGTATGTCATATTAGTTATGATTGGTTAGAGAGTATGTCTTGTGTTAGAGAGTACATTTTTGAGGCAATGTATGTGAATGTCGTACGATCTGCACGAAGTTAAACTTGATTTTGGATGGAAGCTGAATTATTTCCCCTCAGATGAGAGGTTAAATTTGTACATAAAGCGTAATAACTCTAACTTGTAAATGTTCTGTAAATGTTTATAGTATTGTTAAAATAAACAAAAAACATGAAACCTTAACACAGTATTTGTTTTCATCAGAGTCCAGATGGAAAAAGAAGTGATGGTTAAAAAAAAAGCATTAATTTTTAATAATATTTACATAAGGTAGCTGTCTGATATACTCTTTCTGGTGGCATTTTGGAAATAAAGCTTTATACCTAGATAGACATTCTTTACGAAAACTTTCTGAAAACGCTAGCTAGCATGAAAACAATTTCTACAAGTTTTTTGTTTAGTTGATATAATGAAATTTCTCTAGACTGACAAAATTTTTATTAGCCAGGGGAATCGGGCTAGTGTATATTGGTAAAGACTGAACAGAAAGCATAGTATTTTAACATATCGGACATCAAAACTGCCTGGTTATAGAGCTACACTACATTTTGAGCTGATAAGGAGGAGATCCCCAAAATGATGATCACAGGGGATACACATGGATGATACAAGAAACGGGTTATTCTGTATTTTCGAAAACCTGAGTTACTTCCCGTTTGGGACGGTATCTGACATAGACTAATTGTGACTTCATCAAATTCTATGGAAATGGTCCTAAAAGTCTGGGAAATGACGGTAAAAGAAAAGACATCATACCATTTTCATGACGTAATAATGGTTTGACGTCAGATACCGTCTCGAATGAGAAGTAACTCTGTATTCCACAATGACTAAATAGTGAGATGGAGACAATAAAGACTGAAACCCAAGAACGTGAAGCAATGTAATGAATAATCTACACAGAATCCCTAGTAGAGCGACGGGTGTGTCATGCATTCAGGAGACGCTGACTTTCCCCAGGCACCTGGTCTCACTTTGGAATGTCATTCATTCCCGGGTTCGCACCCTTTCTGATGGGAATTCTCATGACTTGGCCTTGCCTTCTTGACTTTTAGATTGAATAACTGTAAAACAAGATTAATTGTAAGTAGTACCACTGAATTAAAATATACCCGACAAAAAAAGAAACGCACATCATATTATATAGTGATTTTTTTTCAATTGATCATAAAAAATTAGGTAGACATTTGATTATAGTTTTCTTTTTCCAATACTCGAATTACCGAGGATAAAACACGTTTCGATAATTTCTTCGCAACATATCACAATGATAGTGCTGAATAAAGCACGTTGTTTCTAGCTCCTGTTGCATGGCCGCAGGTTTGGTAGCCTTCTGAAATTTTGTTAATTGACCACTTTCAGCAAATTTTCAGTAAAAGTATAGATGAATACTGATTTCTCCATTCAAATGTAGTCAAAATATGCCAATAAATCTGAAAATTAAATGTCTTTCTGGAAATATCCGTATATTGGGGTATGTTTTACAATGAAGGATATCAATATTTGGCAATTCTGATACCAAAGGAATACTGATTTTGTCTTCAGCCATTTTTATTTATCTGTTGCAGATTTCTCTTTAACATCGCATTGAAATAATCAAATGAAATACTAGAAAAGCTTAAAACTAACGTCCAAAAACATTGAAAATGCACGTAAATATGACCTGTCAAGATCGAGGTATTGTTTCTGAAAACTGTGCTTGCGAAAAAGGTCAGATTCTAGCTGAAGTAGGGTAATTTTGTGCTTTGCGACACATTTAAGGGCGAAAAATATCACACCACGGACTTCATTTTCAAAAGAGTTGATATTTGGGATGTTTTTCTCAAATTTAGATTTTCTCTATGATGACGTCATTTGGAGCAATTAAATGAATTTGTATTCAGGGAAAATTGTTTATCATCATTTAAAAAACAAACCGCAATGCCTGATATATCAGTTTGGATAGGTTAAACAGCTTTAATCATTTCTAACAAGTGAACGGAATTCTTAAAAGCCATTTTGTGACATTGCGTTTTGAACCAAGTGTCTTTATCATTGTGCTGTGTCTGATCACGAAGACGGATTTGTTTGGCATTTGGCAGAATAAGTCACTCGTATACCTACGATTTATGATGGAAAAGAATAGAATACCTATAGATTACATAATTCATTTTATAGAATAAAGATTAAGTGGTGCGTTTCTTTTTTAGCTCACCTCGACGAAGTTGAGATGAGCTTATGCTATAACCCCGGCGTCCGCGTCCCCGTCCCCGTCCGCGTCCCCGTCCGCGTCCGCGTCCCCGTCCGCGTCCGGTTAAAGTTTTTGGGCAACTCAGTATCTGACAAAGTACTGATGCTACAGTAACCAAACTTGCACAAGTGATTCATCTTGGGATGCTGAGGTGAACCCATGCATCGGATGCAGCATCTGACCTTCATTTTCCGGTTGAATAACTTTGTCAATGTCTGGTTAAAGTTTTTGGGGTAGTTCAGTATCTGACAAAGTACTGATGCTACAGTAACCAAACTTGAACAAGTGATTCATCTTGAGATGCTGAGGTGAACCCATGCATCGGATGCAGCATCTGACCTACTTTTTCCGCTTGAGTGATTTTGCCTTATAAGGCCAATATTGAGCAAAGTATAAGTGCTACATGTACCAAACTTGCATAATGGATGTATCTTTGATCAAACTTTCATAAAATGACCTTGACCTACTTTTTCCACTTTAGTGATTTTGCCTTTAAAGGCCAATATTGAGCAAAGTATAAGTGCTACATTTACCAAACTTGCATATTGGATGTATCTTTGATCAAACTTTCATAAAATGACTTTGACCTACTTTTTCCGCTTGAGTGATTCTGCCTTTAAAGGCCAATATTGAGCAAAGTATAAGTGCTACATGTACCAAACTTGCATATTGGATGTATCATTGATCAAACTTTCATAAAATGACCTTGACCTACTTTTTTCACTTGAGTGATTTTGCCTTTAAAGGCCAATATTGAGCAAAGTATAAGTGCTACATGTACCAAACTTGCATATTGGATGTATATTTGATCAAACTTTCATAAAATGACCTTGACCTACTTTTTCCCACTTTAGTGATTTTCTTATTATACATGTACTTAGAGATATGTTTTAATTGAACTTTGCTGCCGCGAGGTGAGCTTCGTAATCTTTGATTACACTATGTTTTGTTTGGTATACTACACTTATTCAAAATAGTTTATCCAAAATTCAGTCTTGGTTTAAATACTAGTAATATTTTTAGGTTTATCAGTTATACTTATGAAATCCCTGCACTTTTTGCTGAATTATTTCGTCCAAAGATAAACCGCTCTAGAAATCACAACCCACCAGATGTTCATTACACATAAAGAGTGGTGAGATGACATCAGTTGGTTTTCAAGGTCGGGGATCAAATGTCCAAGTCACAACAAGTAATGATAGAAAAGATCTGCAGAATTAAAGAAGTCGCACACTTTTGTGATTAGATTTTCAATTTTGGGCATCAAAGGTCGGCGGTCACAACTGGCAAAATCATCCACAGGTTCATTCACATATTCAAGCAACATCGTCACAGTATGGTTATACAGACTAACTAGTCTAAAGAATATTTTAAATCGTGTTGCCGTCTAGAGGATTTCGTCTTTTCCTGAAAACGGGATTAAGCAACGAATTCCCTCTGCGTTATAGATACATCGCATAACGTGTAGTGATGTGATTAGTTTAAAGTAGTATATCTCTATTAGAACGCTAAAAGAACAGTAGGCATGACTTTTCTTACATTTTACTTTATGAAGTTGCCTTTCCTCTTGTCAAACCCTTTCCTATCACCGTTTTCTGATATTTTAATTGTATGAGTTTTTTTTTATATATGGAGTGATTATGATTTCATTCATAATGATCAGAAAAATGATATTCTAAGAGTAAATATTATGCGAATAATCTGAATTCCTTATTACACACATAACTTTTCATATATATCTTAAATTGATTTTCAAAAGGTAAAGCAGTGAGAGGATCTGTAAAATGGACAATGCCCCTTCAAAAAGACTTCTACATAACTGATACAAATCAACATGTCCAATCAGAGAATCACAATCAGAATGCTTACTAATTCTTTAAAAAAATAAAAATACAGTAATGGGGAAACTGAGCTAATAATGTTATAGGATTGTCAATGTTGAAATATATGTTATATTATTAAATTTCAGTGCACACTATGCGCATTTCAACATGTATTGTCTCATCAGTGATGCTCAAGGCCAAAAAAGAGGAGATCCAAATAATATAAAATTACGAAGAGCTAAAGTCAAAACTTGACATAAAAATTATACCAAAGAACCTGATAAGGACAGGGCTTGGCCATCAGGGAGATACCCCTTAGTTTAGAAATTGTTTTAGGTCTTTTAGAATTCTTTAGAGCAGTCTTGTGGATAATTCAAAATACGATGCACTAGGCATGCATGATATCAGATATTTAACCCTCTTTAATGGTAATTCAAATTATATTAAAATGATTCCCAAAATTTCATTTGAAAATATCAAAGTTAAAGGGTAAGTAGTGAGAGAAACCTTAAAGGGTAAAGTAGAGAAAGGATCTCTAAATTTGTAAAATGGTCAATACCATTCTCTTTGATATTTACTAGACCAGAGTAAGGGGTTCCAGTTTTGTGGTGAGTCTATCTAGATGCATAATTCGATGAAATTCATAGCGAAAAGGGATGGTAAAAGGGTATTTACTTCATATGATTTAGTTGATACTTTATAATGAATTGACAGGTTTTCAACCGATGGATGTTCAGAAATATGCCGTATTCTTCAGTTGCAAAAGAAAAAGAAGAGCAAAAATTGTTAATCAACATTTTGTTCTATGAAATCTTTTTTTTAAAGATAACTTTCATTTCATAACACATTATTCCGTATGTCGTCTGTATGCCAACATATGAAAGAAATATTTTTCTTTATACGAATAATAAGTATGTCAAGACGCATGGTCCCGCGTATTGAAGATTTAATTCTCTTTGTTAAAACATCATAAAAAACCGACACGTAGAAAAAAAGAACCGATAGAAGTCTAATGACACGTTCAAATAAGGTTCTAAAACGCAACAAAATAATTCCGTATTGTCATGTTACCTAAAATCTGAATATACATAATTAGAACTCCGATGTCCGCGTCAAATTCTCCAGACAGTTTATAGGAGTTCGTTTCTCATACTGTCATTCCCTACAGTGGTCGATAAACTTCTAGCATAAAACACCGTGCAAAGAAGCGCACAGACACCGACGGAGCCCTAGATTTCCCAAGTCTTCTTACAGCACGGAATGGGAATAATGGATATTTAGGATAGAATTAATGGGATTAATCAGCAGCCGTAACATCGCCATTAGATGTTTAATTGTTCGAACACTCTGCTATACCCTGGCCATTTATCATCGGGGAGTGTTCGCATTGAGGATCTACTTGTAGAAAGATTTTCGGAGATTGGTAAGTAAGTCATTTTTGTCTCGGTCTGGCGTTATGACATTATTGATTGCATGTTGCAAGAGTATGTATAAGGATCCCTAAAAGTCATAATTTTAAGACAACAATGAATAGAAAGACAATATCAGTTCAGAATCTGGATAACTGCATGTAATTTCAGTATCAAAGAAAACTTGACTATTTTGCTATGGATGTAATAGATAGATGTCGTCCAAAGTCGGTTTCGGCTGCACATTGGTCTCCTTCCTATGATTTTGTCTCTGCATGTACATGTATCACTGACGAGGGTTTAGGACCCGAAACGTGCATGTCTGGCCCATGCTGCAAACGTTTCTGTTCTGAAATGATAATATTGAATTTTAAGACGTTAAACATGTATGTCTGGTGCACTGCACCACATTTAGATTTTTTTTTAAAGAAGTTGCTCTCTGGAAGCATAGTTGATTTTTTCTTTTTTTTGCTGTGCTTGTTTGTCTGATTACTCCGGTTGTTTCTTGGTGTTGTTGTTCTGCAACATTTTTGCAACTGTTACATTATTTTGCAAAATTACTCCGGTTGTTTCTTGGTGTTGTTGTTCTGCAACATTTTTGCAACTGTTACAGTAATTATTTTGCATTATTTCTCCCATTGTTTCTTAGTGTTTTTGTTTTGCAACAGTAATCATTTTGCATGACTACTCCGGTTGCTTCTTGATGTTGTTGTTTTGCAACACTTTTGCAACAGTTATTATTTTGCATGATTACTCCGGTTGTTTCTTGGTGTTTTTGTTTTGCAACAGTTATCATTTTGCATGACTACTCCGATTGTTTCTTGGTATTGTCGTTTTGCAACATTTTTGCAACAGTTATTATTTTGCATGATTTCTCCAATTGTTTCTTAGTGTTTTTGTTTTGCAACAGTTATTATTTTGAATGATTACTCCGGTTGTTTCTTGGTGTTGTTGTTTTACATAATATCCGTCTTTCTAGGTTTATGCGTGTGTATTCCGCTGCATAGTCTTAGCAACATGGTCTTGGTGGAGATCTCATCGTAACATAAATTAAAACAGTCATTACGACCATCGAGGCAAAATCACCCTGTACAGATACTTAACATGCTTGTTTCGGATTATAAATCCACGGTTATTTTTCATTAAATAGAACTGATTCAAAGATACAAACGATGAAAGCGAATTTTAAAAATTTAATTTTTTTATTAAATTTATTTCACCAAAGGTAAGATGATACAAGGTCATGTTGTATCATTTAGTTCATTATTCCTTGAATACAATAAGATTTTATGAATAAGAATTATTAGCCGAGAATAGATTGTAAAATTTAATGACAGCATATTAATTTTTCTTCAAATTCATTAAATGATAAAAACACATGAAATAGAAAACATAAATAATGCCCTGTTTTTTTTTTTTTGTGTTTAAAAAAAAACTATAAACCGGTCGTATGCATATATTATTTTTATTTTCAAACATGCATTTCTGAAAATATATATTCTATGGAAATTCATTATTTATGCATAGAATTGCAATTGTTTATGAATCGATATATCGATTCTACTTTTTACGACTGTGACAAGGAAATGAAGAGAAGTTAATTTGAATTGTACTCAAAGTCCTATCAGCATGCTAAAACATAAGCGATTGTATTCTAAAATTGTCAAGTAAAAGTTACGTATTTCTTTTGAGGAGAATTTTAATTCTATTTTATTCAGAAAAGTCCGCGGCGTTTGACGTCAATTTTCTCAATTATGACGCCAAAAAGATAATTAAGGGCCATTTTCTCGTGACGCTAGTCATTGTTTTTTTTTTTCATTTTACTTTCTCTTTACTCTAAAAGTAATGTTATGTATTTCAATAAACATTAAAACGTTATGTATTAAAGAGCCAAATAACAATCGTTTTAGAGCAGCTTATACTTTCATAAATTTATGCACATTTTCTTACCGCAATAAAGTCATATATATAATGCCTACATAATGGCATTCTGCTCCGTCTTTTATTTCTCGTTTGGGATGATATCTGATCTAAATGCATCATCAAGCTATGCAATTTTATACAGAAAAGGCACAGTTGATGGCTACCTTTAGTTCATTCTAAACTTATTCGACAGAAATTGATGACGTCACATTAAGTTTACGTTAGATACCTTCCCTAATGAGGAGTAACTCTGTATTTCGGAAAGACCGAATATTTGGGAATAAGTATAGCCAAATTCCCATACTTTCCTTTAATTTTTTCAATCAATATTTTTATTCATATTCGATACATGATAATATTCATATTCACAACGTTCGTTCCTTGCTTTCGTGCTATTCTTATTATCTTGGCGAGGCATAAAATTTTTAGAGGAAAAAAGGAACTGAAAACCCCTGGTAAGACAGGATATAAAGCTGCAGACATTCGTCCGATTTGGACAAAATACATTAATTTGTCACGCAACTTGAATCATTATTCTTAGCTTGTTAAGCCGCTCTGGGAACTAGCCAGGCAATAATCGAATTTTCAGAGGTAATCGGAATCTACATATTTTTTCTCCACATCAGTACACTACGAATTAAGATAATACCTTAGAAATCTCAAATACAAGTTTTATCTTAAGCCGATATCACGCAAATGTTCTATATTTCACGGATTGAGTTTAATACCTTCGCAATAATATCGTTTTAGATTTAAATAATGTAGGGTGATGCATGAAATAAGCCGATTAGGCACAAATTCAGATTTTTCCCAAGAAATAAGAGGGACCATTGAGGGAGGGGGCTGATAAGGTTTAGCCAAATATTTGAATAGATAACGAACTGCACAACTTTCCTTCTAGGGAACACTTTTTAGGACTAAAGATAAGAAATAGAATAGGGATTGCAGTACCCACAGCAATACACCGAGAATCTCTTATCGAAAACACAGAGTAGACAAGCACACCAATAGACGCAAAAGGGACAAGGAACACACACACAAAACGACATCTTATCATCAAACACACAAGACATCACATACAACAACAAGACCAATCGTAGACGGAAGATATACTAGATTATTAGATAAATAACAAGTTTTGGAAAAATTCCAAGTGGGGTCTAAAATATAAGCACCCGTCACCCCTCGGAGTTGGTCATAAACCACATACTTGGAGACTTCATGTTTACATTCACTGAGTTGAAAACTGTTGATCGGCCTCTTGTTATTTTTCCGTATCCGCTTAACCTCATTTCATCCGTCGAAAGCTTGAAATCTGGATTACATGGAAATAACCCCCTTTGTGCATTGAGATAATAACTATTAAAAAATGTCGTCCTTTTATGAGACATGCATATTTAGTCTAGAGTATTTGCAAGTTTTAACTCGAGGGACTATTGATCTCCGGCTGCAGACTTGGGATACTTTTTATAATTTTATGAAAAATGTTTATTAATGTGACATTTCGGTCTTTGTTTTGTGTTCTCTATCTTGCCTTGATTCTTGATACAGTAAGCCATAATGATCAGAATCTGCAGAGAATTTAGACGAAGTAAAAACGCGAAGTGCTAACCCTAACCTTAGCCCTTACAGTGGGTAGAAATTCCCTCATGAGATGTACAATAAACTAATAGACCTTAACCCTTGGAAATCGACTATAGTCTCATAACCGGAGTATTTCTCTTGTTCCAGAGAGGGTTATTTTCACCAGTGATAAAGGATAAAGTATAATATAATCCTCATGATCCCCTCATCAATACTCATCATTCCGTCATAAGTCACTAATCAGCCCTCATTTACATTAACAAACAAGATCCCTCTCATTTACCATCTTGATGGTCCCAAATCAATATTTCCTTCCGAACTTTTTTCCATCATGCCAAATTCCGATTCATATAGGATGTAAAAAAATACGATACTTGTAAAACCCTCTTTATGTCTTTAATCGTGTATGAATCATGGTATGAATATATGTAGAAAAAGAGAACACAGCAACGCTAGAAATAACCAAATGGAGAAAGCAAAGTAAAGTTACAAACTACAAAAAAATACGGCATACTTGTACATATTATACCATGCTTAAAAAAAGGGATGAATGTGAGAGTGAAATTTTGAAAAGGGTAAATGTGAAACGCCTTCAAATTCAATAACATCATTTAAGAACAGATTAATAAAATCTATCACGACGTTGAGACTGAGACAGGGGAATCTCATCCGAGTGTAAAAGATTTGCAATCCACGACGAGGCTTGCCGAGTCGTGGATGTAGCAAATCTTTTGCACGAGGATGAGATCCCCCTGTCTCAGTCGTAACGTCGTGATTGATTATTTTTCTCACTCGCCGCATTCAATCATCACTTTAATGTTTTTAAAGCTAGAATCTATACCAAAACTTACACAAATCTAACGATGGCGTGACGTTACTTTCTCTGACGTCATAATAGGAGTCACGTGGAGTGTGAGACAAGGAAATCTCAAACTGCTACGTCTACGTTTTTAGCTCACCTGAGCCATAGGCTCAAGTGAGCTATTGTCATAGTGTTGCGTCCGTCGTCCGTCGTCCGTCGTCCGTCGTCGTCGTCGTCGTCGTCGTCGTCGTCCGTCGTCGTAAACTTTTCACATTTTAAACTTCTTCTCCAGAACGGCTGAAGGGATTTTGATGAAACTTGGTTGGTATGAAGTACTCATGGTCCCCTACAAGTGTTGTTGTTTTTCGTCCGGATCTGTCAACAGGTGGCGCCACTACAGCCAAAAGTAGGTCACGGGGGGTACCCTCCTTTGACAAACTTCTTCTTCAGAACCGAAGCATGTATCGACAAACCGAAAGCATCAGGATGATCTAGAGAGATGTCTTAAGAAGTGTTGTTATTTTTGGTTCCACTTCGAAGTCAAATTTTTGACGCGTTTTTGACGTCTTTTCGGACTTTGTCAGAAATGCACATTTTTGAACTATTTCTTTAAATAACTCAATAAGTGTATGATTTTACACACTCATTTACTACATATTTATCATGTTTAACTTACTTAATGCTTTGATATGTATTTTATGCTTAAATTTGATTTTTTTGATTTTTTATGAATTTTTTTCTTATGTAAAAAGGAAGGGGGGGGGGGGGGGGGGGGGAGGGGGTGATTTTCATACATTTTCTGCTTCTTTTCTATAACCACTCTTCAGATTGTCATGACAATTTGTAGGTATGAGGTACTCATGCATGGTACCCTACAAGGGAAAGATTTTTGTCAAGATATCCACTTTTGGATTTTTAAGGAATATTTTATAAGATTGTACATAGGTATAATGTATGTTTTCCATGCCAAATGAACCCAATGGGAGTAGCTTCAAACCCCGGCGGGACCCCAACAATTTTTTTTCCCTTTTTCAGTTTTTTTCTCTTTTTATTTTTATATTTATCGCTAGAAATGAAACTGTGAAAGAATTTTGTCAAAATATCAACTTTTAGATTTTTAATGATTTTTTAAATAAGACAAGCTATAGCTAGTTTGGCTTTGTGTACTTATTTTCATACTTCGAATTAACTTGGCCACATATAGTCTAGTTGCCAAATGGCTATTTTGGGGGGAACCCAAAAAAGTGTTACGCACAAAATGTTCTTGCATGAAAGTGATGTTAATACCCTCTACTTTGATATTCCGGCGGATGCCACTCTGGCATCCTTGGGCATTTCGAAATTTTGGGGTAAAATGGAATTTTTCGAAGAAAAACCGTTGAAAATAGAAAAAATTCAATTACTTTTTCCATGCTGCAGCTAGACCAACAAAATTGGTACCAAAAGAACGACAATTTAATTGTCTTTAAATTGCAAGCTCAATTTACCAATTTACTAATAAAATGGGGAAAACTATGGATTTTCGATGAAAAATCGTTGAAAATTGGGAAAATACAATATCTTGTTTAATTCTGTAGCTAAATAAGGCACGGTCCATTTGATATTCTGGGGGGGGGGGGGCTTGGGTTTTTTTTCGAAAAAAATAATTTTGCTCTGAATTTTGATGAAAAAAATAAATTTGCTTATGTTGTGACAGAAAAAAATAATCTTGCTCTTACAAGTTATCTGAATTTGAAGAATAACCATAAAATTCCCTTAAAATTCTTGAAATTTTTTCGGCTCGCTTCGCTCGCCGCAGTTTTTTACTTTCTATAAAAAAATGTTGGCTCGCTTCGCTCGCCATAGTTTTCTCCTTAAATGGCAAGTTCATATTGGAAAATATCAAAAGAATGAAACTGAAACAATTAAAATCCTTAAATACATTATCAACGTAATTTATTACTATTAATAGATACATGTATCACCATAGTGTCTAATTTTATATACAAGCTTGGAAGGAGAATTTAAATAAGTTTTTCAATGAGTTTTCATTTCTACATGTAAAAACTTGCATCAGGCCCTCTTACATGTTACATGTACATGACCTTATATTCATTTTGTATACTAAAAATTATATATCGCATATTGTAAAAATATTTCATCTCTCTCAGTTTACATGTGTAGAAGTGAATACAAGTTTTACAAAAAAAGTAGAAGTAATTTAAGTAAAAATAAGAATTTCTTTTGAAAAAACACAAACATTCTTAATATTTGCATCAATTGTTATAAAAAAAATTTCCTTGCTTCAACTTCGCAAGAAAAAAATAATTTTGCCCCGGTCCGGGCCGAAAAAAATAATCTTGCTCCGACAAAAAACCCAAGCCCCCCCCCCCCCCAGAATATCAAATGGACAGTGCCAAACTATTTTGGTACCAAACGCACAATAGATTTATTGCCTTTCATTTTTAATAATATAGATGTCAGATTCGCAATTGGCAATTTTTGGGAAAAACTGTGATTTTTCAAAGAAAACCGTTGAAAATTGGAAAAACTCAATTACTTTGTCCATGTTGTAACCAGAACAACAGATTCGGTATCAAAAGAACAGCAATGCCATTGCCTTTAAATCTCAAGCTCAGTTTATCAATTGACTCGTCCATGAAATGGGGAAAACTATGGTTTTTCGATGAAAAACCGTTGAAAATTGGGAAATTGTCATATCTTTTTTCATACTGTAGATTAAATAACAATTTTGGTACCAAACGCAAAATAAATTTATTGCCTTTCATTTTAAATATCAGATTAGCACTTTTCAAGATTGAAAATGGGGAAAAGAATGAATTTTGAATGAAAAATCGCCGAAAATTGTGATATTGGAATGCTTTTTTCATGCTGTACTTAGAACAACAGCAAGAAAAATGATTTCATTGATTTAAATTCAGAATTCCACCCAAGCAAATGGAATCTTATTGCTTTGTTTTGTTTTTGTTTTGTTTTTCATTTTTGTTTTTGCTGAAAAAAGGTTTTAAATTGTAAAAATACAATCGGGTTAAAGACATTCAAGAACAATAATTTTCGTATCAAAATGATTTCATATTGATAGTTTTAGATTTGCACTCTCTTATTACCCTTTTTCTACTCTAGATATATCATTCCAAATAGTATAAATGTCCTAGCACCATCTTACAATATCAAGCAACAATTCCCGAAGAATGTTCCATTTTATCTGCATAATCCATACATTGCTTATTTGATGTTTGATGTCGTGTTTGCTGTTCCCTGTTCGTTTGGTGTCTCTTGCTGTGTGTGCATTCTCTGTGTTTTACTTAAGATGTTTTGATGTGTTAATATTGGTGCTGCAACCCAGTTTTGTTGGAGATTACCTCCCTTCTTTCATAAACATGCAGTTGTAATACTTGTGTGCAACTACTTCTAACAACAACGAACCCCTCTTACATGGTTGTTCAAAATGCCTCCCCTGCATCGTACTCTGACAATTCTCTACTCCAAAACATTTACAGAATTAAAGAAATTTGAGCACAGAATTTGTTACATTTGTTTGATACACAACTCAGATTTCGTGTGCGACTGCAACAAATCAACAGGATAACAGATAGAGGTACAGACGCGATTGGCAAAATATTATCACAATAGGTCTCAACATTTTAAAAAATTAATTCTTTCAGTAGACACAGGTTTGATTGAACTGCATCTTTAGAATGTTTCCTTATGCATGGCTAAAATATTTCGTTTTTCTTATAGCCCATTTCATTCAATCGTACACTGGACCTGACATCAGATATACAGTCTAGATTCTCTAAACCATAGTAATTCTTTATGGATATCATGGCCTCAGTCACCGTCTTTTCAATATCTCAAAAGCTTCCCACAGAACAACAATTGTCTCTCCAATACCATCATATGTTGATGATATCCATCATCATGATCTGATCTTCAGAATGATGTGTAGAATGCGAGTTCTTAATCAATCGGATTGCTTTCTCGATCAACTGATTGCAAGTACATGTAATATCAATCAGTTGCACTTCATTTCCTGAGATGTAGCTTTCATGACTGAATCTTTTATGTGGTTAGTAGGGGTCAATTGAATATAATTTAAATTTGCTCCCTGCAAAATGATAGCAATTTTAAGTTCAGAAAATAGGGCTAGGGGCGCTGCTGGAGAGGATTTTGGCTGTGCCATGAAGTCAATTTAATTGAAATGACAAATATGGATAACCATATCTCTGTATACAGCACAAAATCGATTATTCAGAAAATCATAAACCGAAGGCATACAAAATCAGGATAAAACAGGAACCAAAGCAAACAAAGAAAAAACCTCAACCACATGAAAAGAAGCGAACTCCCAATATGGGAGTGAGACCAGGTGCCCAGGAAGAGTAAGCATCTCCTGCTTGCATGCAACACCCGCCGCTTCAATTCGGTAGAACTGTCACATCCGGTTACTTCCATTTCGGAAGACATAGATTACAATCTTGGTTGAATGGTTCAAATGGTCTATGACAGAATATCATCTACCATTCTGGAGAGTTAGAAATATACGACCAGAAACAATTAAGGTATGAATTCTGCCATTTAATGGTCAGTTGATACATCAGAGTCCTGCATATATCAATCGATCATCAGCTCCTAGGCATTATTGTCGAATGAATAACCTGGAGCTTATTTTAAGAACATATTTCGAATTTGAAAAACTGAAGTCATTTTTTCAACATTGACGTAGGGACTATAGAACAATGTCACGACTAAGCAGGTCTTTAAGATCCACCTCATTAATTGAAAACAACTACACAACCCTGGCAGAAATCTTTTATGTTAAACGTCTTCAAATTCATTAACATCATTTAAAATCAGATTAATTAACAGCGTGGACCAGACATGCACGTTTCGGATATTTAACCCTCGTCAGTGATCCTCAATCCAAACAATTAAATATGACCAAAATGTGTGATAATCGTGTCCAAAATATACCGAAAGACGTAGCAAGATGACTGGGATATGATGCTACAGGACCCAGGTTTCAGAAATTTGTGATAATTTTGTAAACAGAAATTTTCGAATGCGTTTGAAGAAAAGACCAACCGAAAATGATCCAACTTGGGTACATGTGCCCTCGGGGATTCCTGGTCCACCAGCAGTGACACTACCGAAGTGGTACAAATGTTAAACGTCTTCAAATTCGTTAGCATCATTCAAAAGCAGATTAATTAAAAGCGTGGACCAGACATGCACGTTATGTATCATAGACAGTAGCCGCTTCCTTTTGAAGAATGCCTCTAATTTCACCCACGTCTTTCAAAAGCTTGCTACAAGACTCCATGTACCAGTAAAATGTTTTTAAAAAATGTTGATTTGAATACACATATCTTTGTTCTAGCTTTTCTGTAAACGTTTTGAATTTATCAAAGTCCCAACTTTTTATGGAAAAAAACCTTCAAAAATCAAAGTTTTCTCCCTTATTGGTCTTCTCCCACTTTATTTATGAGCAAGTTGCTTAGTACGAATTCAGAACAAAAGACAATAAAAAAATGTTCTTTTGGTACCATAATTGCTGTACCTCATACTAACTACAGTTTGAAAAAAATCATTGCATTTTGCAAATTTTCAGCGATTTTTCATCCAAGAGTAGTTGTTTTTCCCAATTTTTCGTACCAGCAAATTGCGAATCTGACTTCTGTATTATTTAAAATGAAAGGCAATAAATTTATTGTGCGTTTGGTACCAAAATTGTTTACTTAGCTACAGAATAAAACAAGAAATTGTATTTTCCCAATTTTCAACGATTTTTCATCGAAAATCAATAGTTTTCCTAATTTTATTGACAAGTCAATTGGTAAATTGAGCTTGAAACTTAAAGACAATTAAATTGTCGTTCTTTTGGTACCAATTTTGTTGATCTAGCTGCAGCATGGAAAAAGTAATTGAATTTTTCCTATTTTCAACGGTTTTTCTTCGAAAAATTCCATCTTACCCCAAAATTTCGAAATGCCCAAGGATGCCAGAGTGGCATCCGCCGGATTATCAAATAAGAGGGTATTGACAACACTTTCATGCAAAAACATTTTGTGCGTAACAAATTTTGGGGTTTTATGAATGGCACCTAGACTTCTATCAAATATACTCTGAATTTATTTTTAAGATGTTGACTTTTTGTGTCGCCTGCTAAGCACAGCGACACTTAGGGATCACTTTGTCTGTTGTTCGTCTGTCCGTCCATCCGTCCCTCCGTCTGTCCATCTGTCTGTCACACTTGGGTGTCACACCCCATAACTTTTGATTGGTGAGTGATAGGGCTTTGATATTTCACATGTGTATTCCTTGTGACAAGACCTTTATACACATATCGTAATTTTTGACCTTGTGACCTTGACCTAGATATTTGACCTACTTTTCTAAAAATCTAATATTGGCTATATCTCTTGATTGATGAGTGATAGGACTTTGATATTTCACATGTGTATTCCTTGTGATTAAACCTTTCTACACATATAATGTTTGACCTTGTGACCTTGATCTAGATATTTGACCTACTTTCCTAAAAATCTAATATTGGCTATATCTCTTGATTGGCAAGTGATACGGCTTTGATATTTCACATGTGTAATCTTTGTGACAAGACCTTTCTACGCAAACCATTTTTTTGACCTCGTGACCTTGACCTAGATATTTGACCTACTTTTCAAAAAATCCAAGATTGGCTATATCTTTTGATTGGTAAGTGATAGGGCTTTGATATTTCACATGTGTATTTCTTGTGACAAGCCTTTTTTTCACATACTATATTTTTTAACCTTATGACCTAGATATTTGACCTACTTTTAAAAAAAACCAAGATTGGCTATATCTATTGATTGGCAAGTGATAGGGCTTTGATATTTCTCTTGTGTATTCCTTTTGACAATACCTTTCTACACATACCATAATTTTGACCTCATGACCTTGACCTAGATATTTGACCTACTTTTCAAAAAAATTAAGATTTGCTATATCTTTTGATTGGTAAGTGATAGAGCTTTGATATTTCATATGTGTATTCCTTCTTGTGACAAGGCCTTTCTACACATATCATAACTTTTGACCTCATGACCAAGACCTAGATATTTGACCTACTTTTCAAAAAATCTTAGATTGGCTATTTCTTTTGATTGCTGAGTGATAGGCTTTGATATTTCACATGTGCATTCCATGTGACAAGACCTTTCTTCACATACCATCATTTTTAGCTCACCTTGACGAAGTTGAGTGAGCTTATGCTATAATTAGCTCACCTCGACGAAGCTTATGCTATAACCCCATGTCCCCCATGTCCGTGTCCGCATCCGGTTAAGAAGTTTGGGGTAGCTCAGTATCTGACAAAGTACTAATGCTACAGTAACCAAACTGGCACAAGTGATTCATCTTTGGATGCTGAGGTGAACCCATGCATCGTATGCAGCATCTGACCTACATTTTCCGCTTGAGTGACTTGGTTAAGAAGTTTGGGGTAGCTCAGTATCTGACAAAGTACTGATGCTACAGTAACCAAACTTGCACAAGTGATTCATTTTTGGATGCTGAGGTAAACCCATGCATCGGATGCAGCATCTGACCTACATTTTCCGCTTGAGTGACTTGGTTAAGAAGTTTGGGGTAGCTCAGTATCTGACGAAGTACTGATGCTACAGTAACCAAACTTGCACAAGTGATTCATCTTTGGATGCTGAGATGAACCCATGCATCGGATGCAGCATCTGACCTACATTTTCCGCTTGAGTGATTTGGATAAGAAGTTTGGGGTAGCTCAGTATCTGACAAAGTACTAATGCTACAGTAACCAAACTTGCACAAGTGATTCATCTTTGGATGCCGAGATGGACCCATGCATCGGATGCAGCATCTGACCTACTTTTTCCATTTGAGTGATTTCGCTTTTAAAAGCCAATATTGAGTAGAGTATAAGTGCTACATGTATCAAACTTGCATATTGGATGTATCTTTGATCAAACTTTCATAAAATGACCTTGACCTACTTTTTCCGCTTGAGTGATTTTGCCTTTAAAAGCCAATATTGAGGAAAGTATAACTGCTACATGTACCAAACTTGCATATTGGATGTATCTTTGATCAATCTTTCATTAAATGACCTTGACCTACTTTTTCCGCTTGAGTGATTTTGCTCTATAAAGCCAATATTAAGCAAAGTATAACTGCTACATGTACCAAACTTGCATATTGGATGTATCTTTGATCAAACTTTCATAAAATGACCTTGACCTACTTTTTCTGCTTGAGCGGTTTTGCCTTTAAAAGCCAATATACATTTACTAAGAAATATGTTTGAATTGGATTTTGCTGTCACGAGGTGAGCTTCGTAATCTGTGATTACCTATGTTTTACCTCGTGCACTTGCCCTATATATTTGACCTACTTTTCAACAAATCTATGATTTGCTATATCTTTTGAGTGGTAAGTGATAGGGCTTTGATTTTTCACATTTGTATTCCTTATGAAAAGACCTTTCTAAACATTCCATAATTTTTAACCTAGTGACCTTGCCCTTGATATTTGACCTAATTTCAATAAAAAAAAAATCCGCTACGCAGGCGACACAAGCATTCCTTGGATTGCTTTTTTTTCATACAATGCATATTTCAGAACAATTTCCCTATTTAATGATTATTTTCTCTGTCTTATTTCTGTATCTATGGTAAACATAGTCGCCATATATCTTGTGTTACAGATTTGATTGGTTCAATACCTCCTTGCCCCTTTAGTAGGGGTAACTACAGGAAATAAAAAGGTGCACACTAAAAATTTTGACTGACTTGAAATGCCCGGAAGTCTGTAAAATTGGTCTTTTTTGATTGCGAATCTTTGGCACGCATAAAAATGTAAAGAAAAAGGGGGGGGGGGGGTTCATGCATGTCCTTTTTTCGCAAATTTCACTTTTTTAGTCCCCTACCGGCAACGCCGAAGGGGACTCTTAGTTTCCTCTCGGTCTGTCTGTCTGTCCGTCTGTCCGTCTGTCCGTCTGTCCCATTTTCAGTTTTCCGGACTTTTTTTCGCTGTCATTGCAGATATTGAACTCATTTTTGGTATGTGGATATATCTCAATGTGATACAGATCAAGTTTGAGTTTGCTTTTGATTGACCTAATTTTACAAGAGTTATGGCCCTTGGACTTGGCACATTTTATGAAAATTTCAGTTTTCCGGACTTTTTTTCGCTGTTGTTGCAGACATTGAACTCATTTTTGGTATGTGGATATATCTCAATGTGATACAGATCAAGTTTGAGTTTGCTTTTGATTGACCTAATTTTACAAGAGTTATGGCCCTTGGACTTGGCACATTTTATGAAAATTTCAGTTTTCCGGACTTTTTTCGCTGTTGTTGCATAAATTGAACTCATTTTTGGTATGTGGATATATCTCAATGTGATACAGATCAAGTTTGAATTTTCTTTAAATTAAGCTATTTTTACAAGAGTAATGACCCTTGGACTTAGCAAATTTTATAAAAATTTCATTTTTCTGGACTTTTCTTCGGTTCCATTGCAAATAATGCACTGATTTTTGGTAAATGAATACATCTCAGTGTGATACATACCAACTTTAAGTTTGCTTTCCATTGGCTTATTTTTACAAGAGTTATGGCCCTTGGACTTAGCAAATTTCATGAAATTTTCAATTTTCCGGACTTCTTCATGCCTGTTATTGCAGATAATGAACTGTTTTTTTTTGTATGTGAATACATTATAGTGTGATGCAGATCACGTTTGAGTTTCATTTAGATTGACTGATTTTCACAAGAGTTATGGCCCTTGGACAAATTTCGTGAATTCAAAAAAAAAAAAAAAAAAAATTCGTGAATTCAGTTTCCCAGACTTTTCTTGGCTGTTGTTTCAGATGATGAACTAATGAACAGAGATGCAAGACATAAATTTATGCCGCCGGTAGGGGACTTATATCGCACAGCGATCATTGCATTTTTTACAGGAACTCTGCGTCCTCATCGAAAATGTTCCGAATTTTGCATATTTTCAAACCTATCTGTAGATTGCATAAAAGACAAGATCAAGTTCGAAGTTAAATTTATCACGACTATTGATTCAATATGCTAAAAATACATTTCCAAGCGCCGCATTTCAGCATATTTACCGAAAATATTTTGTCCAAGTGGCTTCACTGGGTCATGAGGTTTGATACACCGTACCCTGCTGTTTGGAAAATAAATTGGCTCAATTTCTGCACAACTCACTTGAATTAATATTGTCCGCAAACAACTTGTCTGTGTTAATTGGATTAACACGATTTTGACTGTACGTTAAGATGAAATCAATACTATTCAAAAGCTCTCATTCATAGATTTCTGTATAATTTAATATGAATAAAGGCAAAACCGAAAAGTCTTTGTTTTTTATGCTTTCGGAATCAAAGATACGGGGGCATAGTTTTTGGCCTGTCCGTCTGTCTGTTTGTCCGAAAAACTTTACATTGGGCATAACTTTTGAATAGAAGGTGATAGAGCTTTCATATTTCACATGTGTATTCCTTGTGACAATACCTTTCCATTGATACCAAAATTTTTGACCTCGTGACCTTGACCTTTGACCTACTTTTCAAAAACTTTAACATTGGACATAACTTTTGAATGGTTAGTGATAGGACTTTCATATTGTACATGTGTATTCTTTGTGACAAGATCTTTCCATTGATACCAACATTACTCTGACCCTGACCTCTCACATACTTAACAGAAAATGTTGTTTATACCAACAAAGATGCCACCGCGGGGCATTCGTGTTTCACAAACACAGGCTTTATTATTTTCTGGCATACTAGCTATTAATAATGAAAGGTTTGGTGTTCAATTTTAAATAAACTTAATTTATGAAATCATTTCATTGTTTTATTCTGTTTCTGTTGCACATTAATGTGGAATTTTACAAAATGATTTTATTTTTGATGTTGCATAATCAAACTATACTAGCTGGGCATATGACTTTGGATCGCATAATCCATCTTTTCAAATCAGTAAAAAAGTTGTTGTTTTGAAATGTGACTATTTTCTCTTGTTTGTACTTTTAAAGGTTGTCTGAAAAAAAACTTGTCTGCATCCGGCAAAAATCTTGTTAGAAAGGTTGTGGGCTAAAATCCTGGTACTGGCACTATCAGTATTCAATGTCAGTATGTCAATTAGAGCGTGCATGGGTATCAGGTGAGCGTTGTGCCCCCTGGGGCTCTTGTTTCTTTTGTCTCACGACGTAAGTGAGTGAGAAAAAGTAAGGTTTAGGCTCAAGATAGGTTAAGGGTAATAGTTAATGTTGTTACCGCTCAAAAGAATTCCAGACATCTCCGATATGTTTAGGGTAATTAAACTAACCCTATTCCATTTTCCTTTCACTTATCTTAAATAAGTTTGAATTTCAAGCTAAGATTTTCATTGACCTTAGTATAAACATAATCGTATCCCCTAGGTCCTGATTTTCAGTTACTTTTCTTTGCGTTCTTGTTTTTGTGCATTCTGATTATTACTCATCATTGCCTTTGACCATTCCCCTTTGAAGCATACTAGTGTTGTTGCATGAAGACGGGTACGGCTAGTCAACAGGGGATGCTTACTCCTACCGGGCACCTGGTCCAACCCCTAGCTTGTTAGGGGTCCGTCGATGCTCAATTTGGTGCTCTATTGTGAGAGCTGTTGAGATCATCGTCAGAACCTTCTTTAACTCATTTGAACAATTATCTATAGTTATGATATAGATCTTCCTAAGATCGAGTTGAATTGTCAATATCTATATAAAAAATTGATGGTAAAAAAGGGGGGAGGGGTAACTCTGAATGCGAAATGAAATGTATTTCTGTTTATATAACATATCAGTCGACTAGACTGACCATACCAGAGGAGGTAATAGACATTCACGTATTGACATTAAGTAGGCATTAATCTTACAAATAGTGAATAATGGACTTCGGAGACGAGATTCCACATTCGCGCTTCTCAGATAATAAGTTTATACGAAGATGTATTTGCATTGGGAGTTGAATAGCAACGTATTTGGTGGAAGAACCAGTTCTACAGACATATCAATCTCATCATCGGTAAACGGTCACCCCCTCCTATTTCAAGCGAGACAATTCATCATAATACTAGATTCTTGAAAAAGAAAATATTTGAATGTATAACGTCTTCAAATTCATTAGCATCATTTTAGAGCAGATAAATTTACAGCATGAACCAGATATGCACATTTCGGGTATTTAACCCTCGTCAGTGATCCTCAATCAAAAAAATGTAATATGGCCTAAAATCTGTGAAAATTATGTCCTAAATATACCGAAAGACGTAGCAAGATGGCTGGGATATGATGCTACAGGACCCAGCTTTTAGAAATTTGAGACAATTTGAAACTGAAATTTTCAACTGCGTTTGAAGAAACGACCAACAGAAATTGATCGAACTTGGCTACATGTGCACTCGGGGACTCCTGGTCCACCAGCAGTAACACTCACCAAGTGGTACAAATGTTTGACGTCTTCAAATTCATTAGCATCATTTTAGAGCAGATACATTTACTGCATGGACCAGACATGCACGTTTCGGGTATATCATCCGATAATCGGAAACTCTATACAAGACTAAAGTTCGTTATAACACTCTAGCATGTGTAATTATGCTACTCAATCGACCCTACAGGAAATTTGGAGCCGCACATTCTCTGCAAAGTAAATGCACACATTTATATTTAAAAAAAAAACATAAAACCAGAAGGCGCTACTGAAATGAATGTTGGTGGTGTCTGAAAATAATTTGGCTAGAAGTACCGCAGACGAGGAGCTACTATCCGAAACAGGTGTATGGTGCATTAAAATTGGTTTGAAATTTTCTTTAAAGAAGTAAAGAGTTGGAACACTTCCGTAGTATCATTATCTTGTTTTGTTTTGTATACAAGTGATTTTAAAAGGATGGAGTTCGCAAGTATAGCAACACCATCTGGTATCATAAATGCTAGAAATGTGCGCGATGTTGCCTTCTAACGTTGTTGTTATCATGAGTTGTTGCTATTGCTCATTGTTATTCTGCTCTCGAGTCCAATTTTGAATTCGTGCTTAGCTGAATTGCTGGTACTTGTTCATTTCACATCACATCCTCAGAAAACCTAATACACTCCAGTGTGATTTTTCGAAAGTACTTGTATCTAAAACACCAAGTTTTAAATATTCTTTTAGTATCACCTGCATCCTCGTTAGAGGTTACATTATCTGATATGTGCATTTGTTTGCCTTGTTTTCTCATATAATGACTTCTGTTAACTGCGTTTTAATGTATTCATTGGCATGTATGTATGACTAAAATGTTTGATCAATGTTGCGTCAAGTTTACAATTTTTAAATTGAAATTTACATAACATTGAAAGTTGGGTGTAGGATTCAAGTTTCCAACGATCAAACAATTGTGTGTGGGTTGTATATGGGATGGAAATAGATATGTAAATGAAAACTATGCTTTCACACTTCTTAAAAATGAAAAAAAGTATAAAAAAGAATCTTACACGCGAAAGCCATCTATCTTCAATGCAAAATTTAGAATTTGATGATGGAATGAGTAAATTCAATTTTCCAAGCATATGGACCATATCTATAATTTCCGAGAAGCCAATCTTAGTGAATGAAAGTAAAACACAGAACCCCAAATCCAACTCCTAAAATCCAAATTAGTAGGCTTGTAGATTCTTGATCAATACAAAATCAAAAACAGAAAGGAAAGGGATGCCCTAGAGTGAAAACAGCGGGACCAGAAAAACCAGCTAGCAGACGGAGACGTTAACGTAGCACCATAGAAACATGAAGGACAACGCTGTCTGATGACCTCATCTCTCAGAGTCATGTGTAAGAACATAATGTACTAAGGTGTCAAAACTCACGACACGCGCCTTATTTGGGTCTCACTATTGACTCGGAATCTGAGATAAAAATAAGAAGGTACGCGTAGTATTTCCGAGCATCTCTATCCCCACCTCTCTATATCTCTATCTCCTTTGCCGGACTCTGACTGATGACTCTGTGAGAATCCTTTTGTTATAGTCAGAATCAGTTTCTCCCGTAGTCCTATTTCGTATTTGAAGTGTGACAGTTAGACGCTGTGATTTAGCATGGAAACTGTCCTAAACAATGTCGATAACAATCCGTCCGATTTATCTGTTCAATCAATGGAGTTGTTACGTTTGGATATCTCGATTAATGGACGTCTTTGATATCTGATACGATTATGAACGACACAAAAATCCAAGCAAAAATCTTGATCCCATCAACTTCAGTCTCGAAACCTCTGGAAAAAGTCACTTGGAAAATATAACTAACTTAATTTATCTTTCTTCCTGATGTAAATATCGTTGATATGTATTCCTGAATACAACGGACCAGAAAACATACAATAAAATTCCGTCTTTTCGATTTTACAGTCCTACGTTCGATTTGTGCAGGTATCTGACGTAAAAGCACTGTGACGTCATTAAATTCTTTTGAAACGTCATATATACATGTAACCCTGTCTCATTGAATTTCATGCTGGTTTCCATTGAATTTGATGACGTCACAATGCGTTGACGTCAGATACCTGCACAAATGGGAAGTTATTCTGTATTTCGAAAAAACAGAATTCCAGAAAACATTTACTTTATCATAAAAGTGATGACGAACGTCGAAGGGTTCACTCTATATACCTTGATTCGGTTGTGTTTTATCTTCAGGTTTTGTTTAAAAGTTTTTATTGTATTGAAGCCATCTGGTAAATGATATCCTTCCGTTACCGTCCTTTTATAAACTGTTAAATGAATCTGATGCCTAGTCATGTTGAAATTTGCCCTTGTGAAAAGAAAACTTTTCCTGTATGATATTCATAACAGAAGCTATTTATTTTATAAGTTTATCAAAAGAACAAGGCTTCCTCTGTACACTCAAATTTCACATTGTGAAATCTATCATATTTTTTTATCAAAACTCATTTTTATTAGCTGAAAATTATTAAGTGGAGGCACAATTTCTGCAAAGAGCAAAATAGACATAAAATTTTAACGAAGTAGGAACAAGGAACGCTAAAACGAACCGTGACCCTTTTCAGTAAATAAAGCCATACTTTATGAGGTAAACATTTGTTAATTCTCCGTCAAAAAAAGGACATAACTTTTAGGTCAAGTGAAGACAATTGCTCTTCATAATTTCATGTTATTTAGATGTCCTCTTTTTCGGCCTCCAGCAGCAATGATGAGACTTAACATGTGGAAATGCGCATATGGTGCAGATACATTTTATAATAGTAAATATATTTCAATATTGACAATCTTACTGCCAGACCTCTTCCTTGAGAAATCGAGCATAGCTCTCTAACCAATAATTGTTACTTGTTCCACAGAGGGTTATATCCACCAGTGTAAAGGGATAAAGGCTGATGTCTATTACGATCCCTATGATCCCCTCATCAATAGTCATAATTCCATCGTAAGTCACTAATCAGTCCTCATTAACATTTACAAACAAGATCCCTCTCATTTACCATCTTGATGGTCCCAAATCAATATTTCCTTCCGAACTTTTTTCCCTCATGCCAAAATCCGATTCATATAGGATGTAAATAAATACAATACTTCTTAAACCTTGTTTTTGTCTATAGTCATGTATGAGTCATCATATGAATACAAAATATGAAGAAGAAAAGGATTTCAAAGAACAAGAATTCACGTGAAAGCTGCCAAAAATAGCGTTGCATAAATTTTTACAATGTGTACATACATAGTGTTTCGAAAGTAAGATTGATGTAAGATTGAGGGATATATTAGTTTTAGGTAAGGTAAGGAATAGAGGAAAGGTTACGGGCACAGTTTTGGTAAGAGTTAGAGTTATGGACACTGTCATATGAAGGCAAAAATTAGGTTAGAATATGGTAAGAGTCGAGGTTAAGGGTCAAGCTTGGTTAAGGGTAATGATCAGTGTTGTTACCGTAACGGTTATAACTGATCCACTATTATGTCAGTGGTTCCTTTTAGGACTAAACTAAGCATATTTATTTCCCTGACCTTGCTTTGCATCAAAACCTAAGCTTTTGAGCGATTTTAGCCTAAACCATATAAGTAACATTCTAAATACACCTAAATTTCTAAAAAAGGGGTATCTCCCTCATTGCATAGCTCTGTCCTTAGCTTGGGTTTCGCCGTTATTTTTACGTCGTGTTTAAAATTAAGCTCCTTGCGCTTACCCTCCAATTTTTGGCCATACTTTTCACTGAAATACACTTCTGCATACACCCTACATAAAATTTGGAGTTGCTCCTTTTTTGCAAGAGGAATTTAAAAGTCTATTTTGTACACGGCGCCAGGAGAATTAATTTGGCTTTATTCAATCTGTTTGACATTAACTACTACTGACGAGGATTTAATGTCCGAAACATGTGTCTAGTACAATAAATTTGGTACTATAGAACATATATTTCAATATTGAAAATTAATCCATTTCTTCATCGCGATTCATTGCGTTCTCGCATCGTTGCTTTCTCTAATTGTTTTGAGTTTCATACAATTTCTACAATTTGAAATTAAATATAGTAATACTATTGTACAATAAACTACCTCTGCTTTTGTTAACCTCCCCAACAAGAAATAAAGCGCATTTCTCACATTAATACCACCTAAATATCAACTGATAAGACAGGTTCTTTAAGAATCTTGACCATTAGTTAGTTACATCAGAGTAGGTGATAAACATCCACGTATTGACACTAGGTAGACATTTATCTTGCAAACAGTGAATAATGGACTTCGGAGACGAAATTCCTTATTCCCGCTTCTCAGATAATCAGTTTATACGAAGAAGTATTTGCATAGGGGAAAAGGATTATAAGCAATGTACACATGTATATTTCTTAGAGTCGCTGTTATTAATATCAATTTCATCATTGGTCTACAATGTGGAAGGAAATTCACATCGCCCCTTCCCCCCTTTTCAAGCAAGACATTTAATTATAGAACTAATTACGAGACATGTTTGGAAGCAAAGAACGTTTGATAATCAAATACAAGACTGGCTACAGCATGTACCTTATTGTCTTGAATTGTTTTCCGTAATTTTAAGAGGATGGGTTTCACAAGTACAGCAACACCATCTGGTATTATGCTAGAAAAGTACGCGATGTTGCCTTCTAACGTTGTTGATATCATGAGTTGATGCTTTTGCTCATTGTTGTTAATTTGCTCTTGAGTCCAATTTTGCATTCGTGCTTAGCTGAATTGCTGGTGCTTGTTGTTTTCACATCACACCCTCAGAACACGTAATTCACTTCTATCTCCATTTTCAAAAGTACATGCATCTAAAATACCAAGTTAAAAATATTCTTTTAGAATGACATGCATCTTCTTTAGAGGTTACACTATCTGATATGTGAATTTGTTTGCTTTGTTTTCTCATATAATGACTTCTGTTAACTGCATTTTAATGTGTTCCTTGGTATGCATTTATGACGAAATTGTTCATCAGTGTTACGCCACGTATTCAATTTGCTAATTAAAATTGAGATCACATTGAATGTTGGGTGTAGAATTCAGGTATTTTCCGAACAGAGTTGTCTCCTCCTTACAGTTGAAACAATCTCTGCCATAGACTCAAAGAATCCTGCCCTAATAGCGGAAGGTACTGAAGTAACTATGACGTCGCAGTAGCGTTACGTTAAGATTATACTTTATTGCTGCAAGTCTATGGCAGTGCTTTTGTAGAGTAGGGTAACAGAACGTCAGTTTGAAGCTGTCTGGAGTTTGGAATTCAGGCTCCCAAAGATCATACAATTGTGTGTGGGCTGTGTAGAGGATAGAAATAGATATGTAAATGAAAGGCATGCTTTCTCACATCAAATTAAGATATTCTTGAACGTGAAAGCTTTCTATCATCAATGGCAAGTGTTACAGTTGATGCTACAACTAGTTAATTTATTCAATGCTTTAATGCATATGGTGCAGACATATAATTTCCGGGAAGCCGATTTTTGATTATAAATGTTCAGGGTTCATGTATCATTTCCGAACTTTAGAGATGTCAAATCTTTATCCCAAACTTCTCTAGATTCCTTGACGTCGGACTCTGGCTGGTGCTGGTGTAAGAACTCTTTTGTTACCGTCAGAATCGGTTTCTGTCGGAGTTCCATTTCTCATTTGAAGTGTCACAGTTAGATGCTGTCGATTAGCGTCCGGCTGATTTAGCATGGGATCTTTCACAATCAAAAGATGTCGATAGTCACCAGTCCAATTTATCTGTTCATTCAGTATAATTGTTACGTTTGGATATCTCGATCAATGAACGTCTTTGATATTTGATACGATTATAAACGACAAACATCTAGACAAAAAATCTTGATTCCCATCAACTTCAGTCTCGAAGCCCTACAGAAGTAGTCACTCGGAGAACAGGACTAATTCAATTTAACTTAGAAAACCTAATGACGAACTTTTCTAGGTTCACTCTGCTTCGTTTGATTCAGTGGTTTAGTTATTTTTCGTCGGTTTTCCATTATGTGTGTGTTTGTTCGTGTTGCCACCAGTGGGTGTAATGTCATTTGTTGAATGGTCTCCTTTTTTGTTATTCTTTCACAAGAAATAAATATAAACTTTATTATAAAATCAATCACAAAAAAAAAAGAAATTAATAATTTTTCTGTGTTTGTTTACTTCATGTGAGAAAACTCTTTATATACGATATACTCACGACGATAAACATCAAAGAAGTACCTAACAGTTATTCAGTCTCAAAGTCGAGAGGGTAAGGCCAAATTATGAGAATTCCCATCGGAACGGTTGCGAACCCCGGAATGAACAACATAGCGAAGTGAGACCAGGTGCCCGGGGAGAGTCTCTTGATTGCATACAACACCTATATGTTTCTTTTTAATGGGGATGTACATTCCTTCTGTGCTCATAAATATCTCGGTGTAAACTGCCATCATGTTGATGACCAACTTATTTTTTTACAAAATGGGAAATTATGACAGAGAGACTCTTTTTTCAAAGAGCATTCCCCTTAAACCGAAAATAATCCCCAACACCCAAGATACCAGAATCCGAAAATAGAAAATTACACCAACATCAGGAGTTGATCATCGATCTGTAAAGCAAACACACAACGCACAAAAATACCGAAAATACTATTTTAAAAACTACACAACCTTGAAATACACAATTGGAGCACAATGTGCAAAAAATAATAAAATTTAATGGAATATAGTTTCACAAAATGGAAAGAATACACGGTCGAAAAAAAGAGTGTTAAATATATTCGCAAAGTTCTGTTCGTGAAGAAAAATACTGCGTTATTTGCGGAGAAAATAAATCATACATGGGTTGGTTCGTCTGATGTTTTAAGGATGATCTTACAACAAATGAATTGAAGGACTTGAGTACAATTAAATTGTTCTAGCTATGACTCTTTTATGTTCTCTCATTGCCATGAATAGTAATCAATTGTTTTGTAAAAATGATTTATAGCTTCATAAAATAAACTCCGAGATGAAGGTAAGTGATAAAAAGGGCAGACTGTAACGAAATTTGAGTGGATGAAGATGATAGAATAATGGATGATGGAAAGGCTACAAATCGTTACAGTGTATGAATTTGATCGTTAGATTCATGCGCGGGTCCAAAAAGGGGGATCGAGGTAGTCAGGAAGGACTACTTCGTCACAAATACAATATTTATCACCTCTCTGTATATTGTTCTTACAATCTTGGGATGAACCTACCGAATCCCTTTTCTCAGAACAGAATGACCCCGTTCTGGCTGGAATGACCTAGTAACCCTCTCCTGAACCCAGTTTTGGATCCGCACACGAGACCACATCATGACTTTGATATTAATTAAATACAACCATCATTTGACCACACAATCAATTCTGATCACTGATTACAGATCCGAACAAATCCCAATAGACAGTCTGTTCTAGATATTTATCGAGAAATTTATACCCAAAGTGATCGTGAAAAATTTCATCGTAAGCCATAGCAGTTGATAGATTAACCGAGTTTAATATCTGTATTACATTAGTGGATACTCATATTCTATTTTCCATAATTATCATAAAAATATATTGCTAAATTGTAATTCATACAACTACGCTTCAAATTGATATTCCATGATAGGACCAAACGTGATAGAATTTCTAGAATTGATTTGATTTTAAAGAAAATACGAAATAAAAGCTGACATCATTAACACCAGTATCCAAGAAGAGTGGTTAAAAACTACACAATAATCTATAATTATATGAAGAGTAAGATTATTGTAAATTTCTCAAAGAAAAAATTGTGCACATAATTAAGTTATAATGATCGTATGAAGGATGGTGGACACTCAAGATTGCAAACTTTTTACACCACAATTGTGCGTGCTTCGAGACCTCTGGGTATTGGTAATCGGAAAAGTGGGAGGGCTGTGCGCACGTAATCCGGATAAGCACACCGTCTGCTACTTGCGTGTCAGATGACCACCCTAAGTCGTTGCCCATTGGTCTCGTTGTATTATGTGTGGTCTTTCATATTTCATGTTTCTATGGTGTGAGTTGTCACACTTATGCCCTTTGCCGTGTGGTGCTCGTAAAAAAGTACCCCGCGAGGGGTTTGACAGTAAGCGTTTTGATTATTTTCCCTGACATGATCACCATGGCACTTTCTATATAGACATTACCTCAGACAATGCATGTATTATATATATTGTTTTCATTTTCGTGCGTGAGCATCGGCGGCGGATTTAGATAGCCAACAGGGGATGCTTACTTCTCCAGGGCACCTGATCCCACCTCTATCTTTCTGAGGGTCCGTCGATGCTCAATTCGGTGCTCTATTGTAGGTGCTGTTGAGATTATCGTCAGGATCTTCTTTAATTCATTGATGTTCCTTTCATTTTGCGTCACTTTCTGTGGATGTCTGCTCTGTGGATGTGCATTGGGTGTATGTGGATTTGCTGCTGGCGCTACAATCGAGTGTTGTTGGAGATCCCCTCCTTTTGTTTTGATCCTGTGCTGATTTTCTGTTCGTTGTTCAAAGATGTCTAAAACGTCTAAATTTTTACTTAAAATGAATCGCAATAGAAGAGAGTAGAAAAGAATGAACATATATTCGACATCTGCCAATCAAGGATGATTTAGGACATTCTTAGGTGCGACCTTTCTAACTGACCGTCATTTACCTATGAGGACTTGACCGAATTCGACACGTTTCTGTTTGGCATTCGCGGCGGGTGTTGCACGCAGTCAGATGATGTTCACTCCTCCTGGGCAACTGGTCCTGACGCCATTCGGGGATTCGCGATAGCCTTGTTATTTGAGACTTACACGATGTGATCTTTGTCTCCTGAACTGAGCTTAAAGTTGCAGCTTCATTTGTCTGATACGTAAGAAATGCTTTGCTTTAGAAATTGAACCGCACTCTCCGATCAGATTATATTGAGTTCCTCAAAGTATACAAAGCCTTACTTTTTTGTATTCTGTGGTTTACGTTCTTCGTGTTATTGGTATTATCTGTATCAAAGCAAATAACGTTTTAACAACAGAATTTTTAGTCTTTTTGACAACATTGTTTCAATTCAGAAATAACTCAAGAATTGTCTTTCTTTTTCTTCATGGACACCTGAGCCTCCTCCCTTGTGGGTTAAATTCTGTTTCAAATATAGTTTTTCCTTTGCTCTCTCCCGGTTTTCTTTTCTGTTTCTCCAAGTTTTATTGATCTTTAGTGTATTTTCTATTTTCAATTTTCCTAACTAAATTGTGAACTGACAAATTGTTTTAAAGGCAAAGAACTGTAGGCTTGTGATAAAACGTACATGGTAAAAACTACAGTTTCAAGCATTGTTTGTTTCTTTTTCGTGGGATATTTTTGTTGAAATGTGCATATGTTACTAACAAATTGTCAGACTGCGAATGATCTTTGACTTTTTTCTCTTAAGTTGCGGACACATGGTGTGGATATGTCTTCGTAGTTGAAGAATTTCGGAATTTGTACAATGCATGTGAAAAGGTTGTTTCATGTAATATTTTTTCTAGATAACTTTGTTGATGTCGGTTTCGTCAGTGCCTACATCTATTATGAAATTGTCAACATTGAAACTTATATTCTTTTGCAGTCATTTCAGTATATCAGATGCGCATTTCAACAAGGTATTTCATCATGGACCGTTCACTCTCCTTTTGATCAATCTATTAAATAAGGAAAATAAAATGGATAAGGAAATCAAACTCTAAAATGTCATGACTCTTCCTAAAGTTCCAATGCTAAATCCAGTATCTAGGGTGTAATTTTGTTCCGCTATACTGTGGTACAAAGACTTGAAGCATAGCAAATGATCCTTAAAATGGTAACATATCCGTCATTCAAATGCTCTGTTAAAACGGTAACGAGCTTTTCAATTAGATACTACCACTTGCATTATATTATGTTTCTAACATGATTAATGCGATGTTTAAATATAGACCCTTTCACAATAAGGTTCACTAGGATCACTTTTGTCTCTTCGCATGGTACTTTTTACTACTCAAGACAATGAAGTGACGTCATTGACGCAGCTGTGCATGCCACGGTCTGTGAGTTTTGGAATCTCATTTCTTGTGTTTTGTTTTATTACATTCACTGATCAATGTCTGTCATGTATCGAGTAAACATGAAATCCCACGAAGGAAGTGAAATCAGGTACCAGGGAGGGTAAACGTTTCCTACATGCTAGCACAGAAAAGGGTATGATCTCAAGTAGTGTTGTACATCGGAAGTGATTTAAGAATCGATAATCGGAAGATCATCGGAAAAGGTAAACCGATCGATTATCGATTTATATCGGAAATCGACAATTTTTGAAAAAAAGACAACGATTTGACAATTTTTAGGCAAGACACCACCATGCACATTTTGATGTGGCTTTGGAAATTTGTAGTATTTCCCTGTAAATAATTACTCATAACTAGCCTACATCTTCACCAGTTGTGACCTTTTTATTTACAAAGAAAATAGCAGAGGGGGGGGGGGGGTGTTGTTGAGAAAAAATACGTCCCTTTTTTCGTAATGAAGACAAAATGAATGGGGGTGAATATAAACTACACCTATATTGGCGAAGGCCTTCATACAAACAATGTTGACATATCGAGATTGTCTCTCGTTGGCGGACCGTCTTTTATTTTCTTAAACCCCCAAAATTCCCAGGCCTTGGCTTTAGCTCTGCCACCTGGATATTCACACACATAACAAACGGAGAATTCATTCATAAAATCTGAATTCCCTTCGACGTCCCCGACGTCTTTTTCCGCCACCATGTTATTGAATTGTTGAGGACAGTTCGCGCACTGTTTAGTTCGTTCTCGCGTATTGTTTAGTTCGTTCTAAAGTATTGTTTTCTCGGTTATTCTCTGAGCGACAATCGATTGTAATAAAATGGACTGATAATCGGAATGGAAAGACTTTTGGCGATCGACAATCGATTGTCGGCGACAATTGGTTTATAACTAATCTCCGGCATAAACCACCCTGCACTTGCCCAACGAGACAAACCCTCATGAACGTGACGCATGAATGACATCAGACATAACTACAAACTGCAAAAAAGATACAAGAATATTCACTAGAACATTATACAAAACAATCGTAACAGACGTACAGAAACATCAAACATCAATGGCGACACATAAAAGGAAGGAGACAAATGTGCAACCGGCGTTGACTTTGGACGGCCATCTGCTATTAGCAAATGGTGTGGTTCGAGAGCCGATACCCTCCTCTTTGCATAATGTTCTCTTAAGTTCGCTTTCAAACATTTTTTCAACGGCATATACATATTGTAGGACAGGGAACATATACGTATTGTAAGCGATTTAAAAACGACAACTACGAATAATTCATTCCAATCTAATACATCAAAAGGATCATGAGTCTCCGATGCACGTTTTTATTATATGTATTTATGCATTGGGGTATTTTGGGGTTTTGCTGTGGGTGCTGCAGCCTGGTGTTGTTGGAGATCCCCTCCTTTGTTTTACTTTTATATAAATATGGATATCCCTGTCGTCATTAAAATTGATTGAAATACCCATGTGTTCTGTTGCATTTCACATATTGAGTAACGTCTAATACGTTTATGACAAGGGAATCAATAAAAATCAGAAACGAATTCTAATCGCCTTTTCTCACAAAGATTCAGACGCCAAAATCTTTAAATTTAATTATCTAGAGAACCACAAAATGCTCGTTAGAACCATGCGTGTTAGGTAGTTATATCGTAATGCAATTTGAAAATTATTGAAGCGCTCTGCCATTTACATTCAATTATTGCGCGTTGTCTAACATAATTATGAGACGCAGTTATCACATATGTTTAACAAATCCATGTAATTGACTCTTCTAACTGCGCACGATATTTCAAGGACGTAATCTATTTAGAATGTGAATGGGAAAATGCCATAGATAAGATCGACCTCACATCTGAAAAACAAAATCTATAATAATAATAATAAGAATAACTCACAAATAATGGAATATACATACAGTTAAAGTTGTTATATTTAGTATGAGCATATCGAATTGAATGCAAACTCCTTGCTGATGTACTTTACATAAGCTACGACAGAGCTTTTGGCTATGAAATAACATATAGTGTCTTCGAGAACCTAGATGTGTAAAAGTATAAGTGGGAGGGTAAAGCGGGCGTAATCCGTATAACTACATTAGTATAACTACATTATTTGCTATTGATAAACATGTAGCAGATGTTCGTTGCCATGTCACCTTGTCGCTTATGTCATTCATGTTTCCATGAGCTTGCCTATTGGTTAATTTTATGTGGGTGTTCTCATTTTTTCGTTGTCTCTGTTTTTTGGTTGGTTACGGTAGTTGCACAACAATACGGCAGTGTTCTAACTCTGTACTTTCTTGAAGAAAATTTCGAATCAATTTTAATACACTAGGCACATGTTTCGGATAGTAAATCCTCATCAGTGGTACTTATTACATGTCGAAGTGATTTTCTAACACAGACAGATGTATTTCAGTAGGGCCCTCTGGTTTTATTTTTTGAATTAAAATCTGTGCATCTACTTTGCAGAGAGTGCACGGCTCCATTAAATTTTGTGTAGAATCGATTCAGTAGCATAGTTAAATGAAATCTACTACCAAATAAGTTAAAAAAGATCCTGATTATAATCTCATCAGCACTCACAATAGAACACAAAATTGAGCATCGACGGAACCCTAGCAAGCTAGAGGTGGGAACAGGTGCCCGGGAGGAGTAAGCATCGCCTGTTTGGCTAGCCGCACCCGCCGTCGAATTTCTATGCACAAAAATGAAAACAATATCTAAAATGCATGCGCTGTCTGAGGTTATGTCTATATAGAAAGTGCTATGGCGACGATGTCAGGGGAAAATATTCAGTCAAACCCGTCGCGGGGAACTTTTTTACGAGCTCCACACGGCAAAGAGCATAAGTGTGACGCAAATGAGTAAGAAGATTCTCAGGGATGTTAGCTTCCTTTAAGTCTGATTGCTGAAATTATTGTTCTCGTTGCACCCGTTTGTCTGTTGGTATGGCAGTTTTGCGTATGTCCTCTATTATTCTCGTCACATAATTGTGCTTTTCACGGTGATACCTTCAAAGGTGTTTGTTGGGTAATACTATTCTTCTTATTTCATCTTGTTGCAACTTAGCGGATGTGCTCCGCTGTGCGCCAAGCGGCCATTTTTTGATGGAGACTTTTTCTCAGTTCGAAGCAAAAAAAGGTTTTGCAGAAGAACTGCTTCAATGGAGCTCAACAGTTTTTATCTTTAATTCTTTTTGCCGTTTCTTATCCTCGTTAATGAGACGTCAAGATCTAATGTGGACTCCCTGAGGAAGAATCAACAATATATTGATGTAGACATTATTGAATTCCTAGCATCATGTATTCCGAAGGAGCATCAATATATGCACCGAAGTAGTATAAGTATAATTCAGGATTGTCCTATGCATAGTTTGAATTCTCAGCATTCGATAGCATTTTTTTCTCTACGAGTCTGCTTGCAATATTGGTTGATATTTTCATAAATTTGCTTTTGCCGTCATGTTTAAGATCATGAACTTCTGTTAGTATAATTTCTATTCAGGCCTTGAACTACTATAGCGTTAAAAGAAAAATGAAGTATTCCAAGACGTTGATTTTTTTAAAGAATCATTTCAAAATTTCAACACCAGACAATGTTTCGAAAACCATCAGTGGTACTGTATGCCAAAGTAATTTTTAGACATTGCCAAAAAAAAAAAAAAGAAAGAAAGAAAATGTGTCATAATGGAGGCAGTGAGAAAACAGAATCAATGAAACTCAGAATGTATTTAGAGATGATTCTCTTTTGATGGCAGAAGATGACTGGATTAATTTGTACCAGTGTTTATTTAGGACGTCTCGTTGAAATGACCGATGCCTGTTTGCAAGAAAACTTTGTAATGAATGTGACGTAAAGAGGAATGTGAACAAATCATCGATGCCACAAGATTGTTTATGATACGGATAAGCGAGATTGGTGGATACTACATATTCCCTGCATTATGTGAACATTGATTTCTTTCTAGGATGAAGTTAAAGACCAATGGATGACCAGCAGAATGCCAATGTCCCTTCCTATATCTACAAATTATGCCGACCAAGGTATTGTTAAATATATTTTCGTATCAAGCAGTATAACATAACCTTATATTTTGTTTCTCCTTATCATTGCAAATAGGGATATACCACTTTTGACGTATCCGTAAGGCGTGACTGTATAGTATCCAAGAGCGTATCGTGCTTCTTTTCCGGTCCATATCGGAACGAAAATTATTATAGTGCAGATACAGTACTTATGCCAAATGAATTAATTTGTACTGAAATGAAATCAGAATCCGGACATTTACTCCTTAACCATGTTAACGGTGGGAATATTAGACACGATACTTCCTGGATACGATGTATACAGATACGGATACGTCAAAAGTGATACATCCCATTAAAAGTGACATGCAATTGTCAATATTGAAAGATATGTTCTATAGTACCAATTGTGTTGTACTAGACACGTGTTTGGGATATTTTAAGTAAATATTCCTGGCGACATCTACAATACAGAACTTTTATTTCCTCTTGCCAAAATGAGCGACTCCAAATTTTGTGTAGGGTTTATATAGAAGCGTATTCAAGTGAAAAATATGACAAAAAATCGTTGGAGGGTAGGTACGGAGCTTGATTTTAAACATGACCGAAAAAAATTATGTCGAACCCAGCAAAGGACAGAGCTATGCAATGAGGGAGATACCCCTTAGTTTTAGAAATTTAGATCTAATTTGATGACAGGAAATTTAGAATATATTTCAATGCAGTGCGTAAACACTAAAACTAGGTGAGCGATATCCTCGGGGACTTACAGTCCACCAGCAGCGATACCAGCCTAGTGGTTGAAATTGTCAATATTGAAATATATGTTCTATAGTATCAATTTTGTTGTACTAGACACGTGTTCGGATATTTTAATCCTCGTCAGTAGTACTTCATGCCAAACTTTCTCATATAATGTTGTCACAACAATTGACACTATCATAGAAACAAGAGGCCCAAGGGGGTCACATCGCTCACCTGAGTTGCAGACAAGGGTTAAATGTCACAAAAATACTTCTACAGATCAAAGCCCTTGACAGCCATATTTGTTGACCTATCGACAAGAAAAACACAAACTTGGCAGAGGACCTTGAGTACTTGCTTGCTGCAAGGTTTCGTGAAATTCTGTGCAATGGTTGCTGAGAAGATGTTGAAAATGTGTCAGCCAATCAGAGTCCTTGGCGGCCATATTTGTTGACCGATCGGCACGAAAAACACAAATTTGTTGGAGGACCTTGAATACTTCCTTCCTGTAAAGTTTCATGAAATTCTGTGCTGCGGTTGCAGAGGAGTTGTCGAAGATGTGTCAGCCAATCAGAGCCCTCGGTGGCCATATTTGTTGACCGATCGTCACGAAAAAACACAAACTTGGTAGAGGACCTTGAGTGCTTCCTTCCTGTAAAGTTTAATGAAATTCTGTGCAGCGGTTGAAGAGGAGATGTTGAATACGTGTCAGCCAATCAGAGCCCTCGGCGGCCATATTTGTTGACCGATCGGCACGAAAAACACAAACTTGGTAGAGGACCTTGAGTACTTCCTTCCTGTAAAGTTTCATGAAATTCTGTGCAGCGGTTGCAGAGGAGATGTCGAAAATGTGTCAGCCAATCAGAGCCCTCGGCGGCCATTTTTGTTGACCGTTCGGCACGAAAAACACAAACTTGGTAGAGGACCTTGAGTACTTCCTTCCCGTAAAGTTTCATATTATTCTGTGCTGCGGTTGCAGAGGAGATGTCGAAAATGTGTCAGCCAATCAGAGCCCTCGGCGGCCATATTTGTTTACCATTCGGCATAAAAAACACAAACTTGGTAGAGGACATTGAGTTCTTGCTTCCTGTAAGGTTTGGTGAAATTCCATGCAGCGGTTGCAGAGGAGATGTTAAAAATATTAAAAGTTTACGCCGGACGGACGACGACGGACGACGGACAGACGACGGACGGCGCGCTATGACAATTACTCACTTGAGCTTCGCTCAGGTGAGCTAAAAAAGAACATTGAGAATGAACGAAAATAATGAATAACCTTTTTTTATATAATTTCGAGATGAATAAATATATTGCAATTAGCATACCGTTAAATGTAAGGAAAAAAATTATCACTGGCCAAAATAAGTAATAGACAAAGATACATGTATATAATTGAGAAAGCGTCACCAAAAATTTAGAATCCAAAAACGTAATGAGAGACATACTTGATCACTGAGATGTATAACTAAACAAATGAAAAAAAAAAAAAAAAAAATAATGTAAAAATGAATCCCTAACGGAGATGAGATCAGATGCCCTGGAAGAGTATAACCAACCATCCGTCACTTCAAACTTATTTTGTATTTCTCCTTTTGACGTGAATGACTATTTTGTTTAGTTGCGTTAACTTTGCAAATATTGCTTATCATTAACTTTGTTGCAGATGCTACAACCTTAATACAGCTTCTTCCAGAACTGTCAGCACGACTGAACATCAGTGACGCAGACGAGGTCTATATAAGGCGATTTTTCAGAAAGAAAGATATTCAATTAATCATGAAAGTAAGAGAACAGAAGGAAAAAAACTCTTAAACGTTTAACATATATTTGTGCTTGCCATGTTCTTCGATCAGTTATGATTTTCGTATAAAGTAGCATCAGATAAACGATACAAAATATTGTCTATTGACTTCAATTGATATAATAACACCGTAGCATATCACGTTGCATGGGAGTCCCCTTCGATTAATAAGGTAAATGCAGTCTAAATCTACATTGTATGAATTTGTTCTAGGCCTATCATACGATCATCGTTATAAGTTATAATGGTTATCTATTCTGGTCAAGAATAGAGGTATGCACAGAGAACACTTGAACAGAAAGTTTTGTTTATTTACGTGCACCATATCATAAAATGTAAACAAAATAGAAAATTTTCTGTTTAAGTGTTCGCTAAATATTCCTCTATTTTTGACCAGAAAAGATTACTATCATATTTATAATAATGATGCTCATAAAGGCGTAAACTAGTTTCATATAAAGTAGATTTAGACAGTATTTACCTTGTTTAATCGAAGGGAATTCCCTTGTAACAGATTATATGCACATCACGTGATACGCCACGGTGTAATAAGCACTTTCGAATCTTATAGTACTTTTCGTTACTTTTGATCGCTTTATACTTTTATCAAAGGTGTATAAAATAGCGTTGTTTCTGAATCTCAGTTAAACTAAAAAAAAAAAAAAAGACGACAATAACACCTAAACGCAAGTGATGTCTGAAATTTTAATTCTATTCTAAAAGTCACGATTGTTTCTTTAAAAAAAAACGTAATTATATTTGATTTCATACACATGTATTTGACCCGCGTGTTCATATGATACATCTGTCATATTTCAGATCTGTAAAAAGCTATGCATCCAAATGTCAAAGAAACCCAGACCAGTCACCATATCTGCTGTAACTTTGGCTGCAAATGTAAGGTTTATTTTAAATCTTATGAACATTACACAGCCAATTGTGCCTCACATGAAATTCATATGAAATGAGCATCATGTAAATTTCACACGAACAGGGGATGCTTACTCCTCCCGGGCACCTGGTCCCACCTCTAGCTTGCTAGGGATCCGTCGATGTTCAATTTGGTGCTCTATTGTGAGTGCTATTGAGATTATCGTCAGGATCTTCTTTAACTCATTCATGTAAAATTCATATAAATTTCACATAATGTGAAACATATTTCACATGAATTTCACATAAATTTCCTTCACATGAATTTCACGTGAATTTTTCTAAGTGACCTTCACAGGGAACTGAATTAACATAACATCCATGTAAAAAATCTTCACATGAATTTCATGTGAAAAATTTCATGTAATTTTCATGTTCGTGCTCGTTTCACACATATTTCATGTGAGCTTTCATGTAAAGTTCATGTAAATTTCACATGAATTTCATATGAAAGAAAGGAGGGGATCTCCAACAACACTAGCTTGCAGCACCCACAGCAAAATCCCAAAACACCCATGCAAAAAAACACAGAACAGATACCCACAGAAAGAGACGCAAAAGGGACAAGGAACACCGACTCACAACATAGAAACATGAAACATAAAAGACTATACATAAACCAACGAGACCAATGGGCAACCGGTGCCGACTTAGGACGGCCATCTGCCACGTAAATAGCAGACGGTGTGGTTATCCTGGATTACGTGCGCACAACCCTCCCACTATTCCGATTTCCCAGAGGTCTCGAAGAACGCACAATTATGGTGTAAAACAACCTCCTCACTCTTAGATGACCACACACAAACAAGACTGTAAAACACAGGGGTCCAAGAAACACAGATGAATATGTAAATGGATATAAAAAGAGGACGTGCGTGATACAGTCCGTGCTCTGCCGGCTGTAGCGAGCTCATATATGTTATCACCCGAGGAGTCCGACTGACATTCAGAGAGGACAGGTTGTCGGGGCCCTGTCTTCTCTAAGGAGGTTTGGACAGGGCCCGTCATGGAGTCCCGTCGTCACAGTCAGTCAGAGTGCAAGTCTTAAGAATGCGCTCGTACAAGACTGTATATTGGTCAAGTACCAAGCTTAGTGTCCGTCTGGTGACATTAGGATCATATCCACGGTATAAAAGGCGTTTGATGACTCTGACGCATTTTCGATACATATGCTGTCTACCTTTGATCCTTCTTATTTTGTTGATTATGTCACCATAAAATGCAGGTTGTGAAATACCTAAAGTAATATACTCCGTTGCTTGTATTGGTCCGAATTTCAAAAGAAGTTGATCATAATTTTTGTAAAATTTCCAGAAAGTCTTTACTAGTTTGTGAAAGCGGAAACCTTGACCTAAAAGTTTCTTTGTAATTTGTAGATTTCTATTATGAAAATCTAAAACATCAGTACATGCTCTAGCATACCGGATGAGCTGTGAAATGTAGATACCGTATGACGGTAATCTAGGGACATCACCGTCAAGCCAGGGGAAATTTACTATGTTGAATCCAAAATCATCTCGTTTGTCATATACACTTGAGGCACAATTGGCTGTGTAATGAACAGTAATGAACACTCAAGAGGCCGAAAGAGAGAAAATTCAAATAATGAATGTATGATAAGCTAAATTCTAGCTATGGCCTAAACTTTATGTCAGAAAGCCTGCTAGGGACATTTTTTTTCAACAGGGAAATACTCTTTGATTTAAGTAATGGAAAATGTTCAAATATATCTCAAGTCAGTGCAGAAGCACAATAAAGCTAAGGAAACGATATCCTCGGGGATGATTAGTCCACCAGCAGATCTATAGATGCTAATCTTGTCATAATTATCTTCAGTCAACACTTTTACAAAACTCCATCTCAAATCTTTAAATATTTTATAAAGAGACTTGTTTTCCAGGAAAATGTTGTATCCATTCAACAACGAAGAAGTCAATCTATATAGAAGAATTTTTACAATGTCATGATATTTACTTTGATAACATTTTGTAGGAATATCAATCGATAGGATCCATAAAATTTGTTTTTTTTTTTGGTTGTAATTTCAGGTATTTTGTGATATTCGCCGTTCTGATACGAGTTCAGTCGCTGATAAGCTCATTCAACTGTTATCACGACCTCACTTTCAGGTAAACTGAGCATGTCATAGAGGCAACAAGGAACTACATATAATTGTTGTTTCTTCCTATTTGTTCTTTCGTAGCTTTGTTATTTTATTCCCTCGAAATGTTTACAGTCATAATGTTTACAAGAAAATGCATATAGATGCTCAAATATTAGAATCCGTATTATCATATTATTCACTTTAAAATTTATATTGCCTAAATGACATACTAGTAACATGATAGCTAAAATTTTCAAATTAATGGAGGTGTTTTCCTAAATAACGAAATATGTTCGCGGCGGGTGTTTCATCCAGCAAAAGGACGCTCACTCCTCACGGACACCTGGTCCTGTCTCCATTCGAGGGTTCGCGATTTCCTTTTTACCGGAGACTTACACAATGTTGCCATATTCCTCTGGATCTTTGATTCCTGCACTACGATTGGTGCTTTTTCCCATGTTATTTTGTTAAGCATCGCTGATGATACATTTAAGAATTGAATGTTTATTTTTGCCATTTTATTGGATGATGAAATGTCAGTTGTCGTATCACAAATTGTGTAAAACCCCGTAGCGTAGCAAAGCGGTTTTACGCAAAATTTGTGATACGACAACTGACATTTCATCATCCAATAAAATGGCAAAAATAAACATTCAATACTTATAATTACCAAACATATGAATTTATTCCGAATTCGTACAAATTCTATGGAAAATAAACGATTGAGTACGTGGCGTATGAAAATATTAAACTGGTACGAACTAGTTCCCTAACAACAAAAATGTTCGAGAGGAAAAAAAAAGCAAGCCAACATTTAATCTGGAAAAAAGCATTTCCCCTTCAGAACCTCAGCATGTTTTACCTATTTGCAATTACTGCTGTACTGTTATGACGTAATTTGTGACGCGTTGTTTATCGAAGGCAGCAGACATGACAGTTGAAAGTCGAACATGAAGCAATTTGTGTTGGGATTTATACGGACTCTCAGACAGCATTTCTTGTACCTGTTGATCTTATGTGTGAAGAAAAAACACGTTGTTAAGATATACAGGTATCGGAATATCAGCTGTAAATTATTTCTTAGGAATCAGAACGAAATCGTCATGACAAGTTTGGTAAGTCGCGATTGCGTAGCTTTTGCTCAGTACTTTCAAATTTATTCATCCTACATGTTGTATATCCATGTGTATTAGATTAATTTCGATGATTTTAGAAAAATAAAGGACAAGTTTTTCATGCATTTCTAATTGGTCAATCAAAATTTCCCTAGAAACACAAGAAATCCGTCAACAAACTGCCGTTCATGTTCACTTGTTGCAGTTTTCAAATCATGCGAGTAGCAACCGATGTAATCTCTGCAAACATTCACAGTACTGTTCTGTGATGTTTATGAGTCGACACATGGAACTGTCTCTAGTTTTAATGGATTATTTGAGACCATTTGTATTGTTTATTTCATGCGTTAAACAATTCTTGATTTCTGTTGCGTTGGTGTGAAAGTAGTTCCGGTCAATTTTGACATTTTATCATCTCATAACGGAAGCCACAAGAAATGCAATCGACCAATCAAAATGCTTAGAATCAGATAAACAAACTCATTTGGTAATTATTACATGTTGAAAAGCACATATTGTGCACAAAAAGCATCACAAAAGAACATATATTTTAATATTGACAATAAGGTCGTAAAATAGCTGAAAAAGAAAAAAATTATAGACGAAAACTTTCACAGGACATCGATAGCTCATCTTAAATAAAATAATGAGCATAGGAACTTTTGGTGTAACGAACCTGAATAATAACGGAAATTATCAAATATCGCTCTGCTTCATTGGCCATATCCTTTTTAGGAAATGATTATTTACGCTTCCAAGATATCCACGTTTAACAGCATCTACAACAGATAATATGAGACTGAAAATAGCACGAAGGTCTAAGAAACTCTCACCCGGAGGCAAATATAGCGTGATAAAATGTGACATTCATCAGGTTTGGCATTTTAAAGCTCTTTAAGATTTGACGTGATTCTATTAAAAGGAGATTCAGAATCCACTTTGTTAAGGAATCTTTAAAACTTTTCGGGCCCAACAGGAAACGAGGAGTGAAAAAGGAAGCATCGCTGATTGAATAAGGCACGATCCATTTCGTATAGCTCATGTCAGGATTTATATGGCACGATCCTGGTACAGTAGATGCCTTTGAGGCAAATAATGCTTTCATTTTATTTTCAGATCTTATCTGAGACACTTTGTATGCAATTGACGACATCTTATTTGATTTTAATTCGAGCTCGTCATTCTTAGTGCACCTTTATTAGACTCTAGAGTGATTCGTCATCATAAGGGAACTTCATTCTTTCCAATCATATGAAATATCACATCTTTTACAGAAAAGCTAAAATGACTTGAGTGAAGAAAAATGTCAACATGTTTTGTGTGTTTTCTGATTTTCACTAGATGTCCATTAGCGATAGATACTGTGTGACGATTTAGAAAGTAGACACTATTAACGACCTCTGTAAGTTGTTTTTATCGCCTATTCAAAATATTTTGAGCTATTTCCGACTTCCTTAAAACATTTTTTATGCTCCGCATTCGTCGGTACAGATAAAGTTGCAGTTTCTACAGATGAAGAAAATTGATTCCGAGAATTGCATTGATTATCCGGAATGATCACACATTACCTAGTCAAAAGTATACACCCATTAACACCAAAAAGAAAATAGTTTCAATTAGTCTTGAAATCAGATACTCCGGTTAGTACAAATTATCCTCAAATTGCATTTTATGACGTCAAATTATTTTTATGTGGGTAAATTCTTTCGACATAGAAAGTCGAAACATGACGCTTGGATGACGTCAGTAAATTAAATTCAACCAGTACTTATGTACATGAAAGAAGGGATCTCCTACAACAGTCGGTTGCAGCATCAACAGCAAAGCAACAAAACACCCCATGCAAAAACAAATAGCAGACAAGCACAGAAAGAGACGCAAAAAGGATGAGGAACACCAACACACAACATAAAAACACTACAGATATACCAACGAGACCAATTTACATTTTCCCAAACAGATGTCTAAGATAGGATTCATAAAACAGTAAATGGAAATAATATTGATAGGATTTTTTTACATGTAATGCATTAGAATACATCTGCAGGTACCAAAGTGATTTACCATACATGAATAAAAAGAATACATATTTGAGGTATTTTCATATATTCTTACGACTGGATTATTTCCTGAAACGTATAAATAATCGTTAAAATGCCCATACATGTATAGTCAATATACTTTTATTCGATACAACAAAAACGGTAGATATTTTTAAAATTGCTTCAATGAGAAGCTGCAACTTTAATATTCTTATAAGATAACATCAGAAAGAAAAGAGTTGTGTAAAAAAAATCCCTTTGTAAATGATTCACAAATTGCTTTTACCATTCCCAAATTATATTATCTAACTTTTTTGAATTCCCTTGTTGAGTTACATATGACAAGGTTTACTCTTTTCACGTATTACTGGGCTTACTCTATGTACATGATAACAGAGAGGAGGGGATCTCCAACCAGACGTGGTTGCAGCATCCGCAGTAAAGCACCAGAAACACAGAGTAGATAATCACAGCGAGAGACGTAAAAGATACATACCACAAAGAAACAATTAACACATAAGACTACACATAAACCTGCAAGACCAATGGGAAATCGGTAGCGACATAGGATGATCATTTGTCACACAAGAAGCAAATGGTATAGTTATCCGGATTACGTGCGCACAACCCTCCCACTTTTCCGTTTTAAGTAACAAATAATGAATGCGCATTAATCGTGTGTGTGTTTTCTGCCGTTAGATGATACATGTTTATGTAAGATGTATCCTCTTTATCTTTATGCTAATGAAATATTGCATTCATTCAGCTGTTGCGACGGGTGTTGCATGCAAATAGGAGACGCGGACTCTCTCCGGGCACCTGGTCTCACTTCGTAATGTTGTTCATTCCGAGGTTTGCTACTGTTCCAATGGAAATTCTAATGATTTTACCTCACCTTCTCGACTTGAGACTGAGTGACTGATGGATACTTCTCTGATATTTATTTCAGGCCTTACTCTACGCACACGACAAAGTAGCAACTCATGATTATGACGAACATATCAAAGCAGCGAATCAAGAAAATGGGGGAGATATGGTAGAGGAGAAAATACGAATAGTTCAACTGATCAAAAGGAACGAACCTTTGGTATGCTTAAAGGAAGGCCCAAATGTCATTCGAAAGTAATCTTTGCATACTCCTCTGACATTTTCCTTTCCAAAAATGTATCAATTTCTGAATTGGTAATAATTTCAAAATACATAAATTGTACATGTTACGTATTAACTCTGATAAGGTTGTTCATAGGGTGTGACGATACAGAGGAAGGATCATACGGGTACAATAGAAATAGCACGGATACTACATGGAGGCGCTGCATATAGGAGTGGTTCGTATCTTGTTAAGACATTTCATAAAAGCCGTTTATACCTTCCTGAATGTATATTCGAATGTATATACTAGAGATAGAGGGGAAGAAGATACCTTTAAGTTACAAGACAAATAAATAGATAAGTCCAGAAGGCGCCACCTAAATACGTTTGACTGTGTCAGAAAATCAGTAAAGCATTTATGATAAGTACCACTGATGAGAATTTACTATCCGAAACACGTGTCTGGTGCATTTAGAATTGCTTTGAAATTTTCTTCCAGAAGGTAAATAAAGAGTTGGAACACTTCCGTATAACTTTCATGAAGACATTGTATTCATCATAGCGGCACATTCACTCACATTAGAGGAGAAGTAAAGGAACAAACAAACATCACATCATGAAACCTGAAGGACAATAGTATATATATATGTGTATTAGAATAGACGTATAATGATATCGACCGTATTTCTTAAAATCAAATTCTATGTCAATTAACCTTTCTTCAAACATACTTACCACAAGAAAAATTCCGTAGGCAACGAGTTTTTCAACTGTCACAATACTCAAAAGACACAAAGATAAGAGTAGATAGGCAAAGAAATTTACTTTATGTTCAATGATTTTATTAAGAATATTCACATTGTGGATCCGACATGCAACGGGTTAAATGAAGATATCAGAAAATAATAAAACAAATACACTGCTAAAAAATAAATAAAGGTGCAATTTTAATTGTAATAACTATGTACATGAGAAAAAATTATTTGGAATCAGCAAGGCTATCTATACTGTCTAATCATACTGTTCGATTGAGACACAGGCAAGAAAGAAATGCTAATTGAAACTGTCTAGATATATTTTTGTTCGATACAAAGAATAAGCAACTACAAATATGCTTTAAAAACTTGCTTTATTTTTTTAGCAGTGTATTAAAATTCGATATTTTGGATTAAGGTAAAAGGATGGGGGTTTTGCACATCCTCGTCTTATAATTCTTTCATTTGCTATCCTATTCGAATCATGATGATAAGAAAATGAATTAGGATATAAGTGAGTGCATTTCAAACACAAAGTCTTATATAGTATAAAATACAATAAAAAAACATACAAAAATCTTGAAAATCGATTTTTTTATTAGGTTTATCCATAATGTGAAAATTAAATTGAACGAAATAAGTAAACAGATTTTTTTTTCATTTTCTACAGGTTTAGTCAATGTCGGTGACGAGATTCATGAAGTAAATGGAATCCATTTTGTGGGCCGTGATCCCAACGAAATTGCTCAGCTGTTGGTATGTGGACTTCTTGGTAAACTGCAATCTTAGCAAATTGTAACCGGATGATATATTTTGTTATTCAGCCATTCAGTCAACCAAGCGGTGTTATGATAATTACTCATAATGATAAAAAATTTTTAACGCCATGTATGTTAAATGTCTTCAAATTCAATAACAGATAAATTTGCAGTATGGACAAGACATGCACGTTTCGGGTACTTAACCTTGTCAATGATCCAAAATCATAAAAAAAAATGTAATATGACCAAAGAATATCAAAGTTATTATGTCAAAAAATGTACCGAAAGACGTAGCATGATGGATGAGATTTGATGCTACAGGACCCTTCCACGTTTTATATTGAATTCTACAAAAGTAAGAAAGAAAAAAAACCTCTTACATTTTCCTTCGTGATATTATTTGTTTTTTTTTTATCAGGCAAGACTCTCAGGACCGGTGACTATGAAATTGCGGCCAAATATAGCAGATGGCATCAATCGAAGAATCAGTAACGTAAGAAAAGGAATATTTTATTGGAATCTCTATGATTCTCTGAAGCGCTTTTTTGTGGTAATTTGATCGCGCAACCAAATTGCAGATGAAAAAGGGCAAAAACTGGCATATTGACACCTTACCTTATTCATGCATTAGAGTACTGGACTTATTTTAGATCATTTCGATATCAAGAAGTTTGCATACTCTTTGATTAGCGAAGTCTTAACAGCCCTATTTCCATTGAGATAATCATTCCGCTAAAATTGATACAAGAAAATTAATTTGCAACATTTAAAGTTACATATAGTCTAGCAGGGATTAAACTTTTTGCCATATCAAAATTCTACCATAAAATGGTCCAAAATACTACTGTTGGAATATCAATTAGATATTACTTGTATTTATCAACTGTCAAAGTATTGTTTTATAGACTTTTTTATTCTCCGGTACTCAATATTTCGGCAAACTTAGGAAATTGTTATTTAAATAATAGTGCGTAGAAATATGTCACATGAGCACGCTAACATTACTGCATTGTAGTATTACTACGATACATGTAATCAAACACCTGTTTATGTGAACGTTTGCTTATTCAGTCTTTTTAAAATTCTCTTGACAGAGAAAATAACAACTTAATTTGTGAATGAAATGTGATTCTCATGCATACAGATAATGTTGTGTTAAAATAACCGTGTTGAACGTGGAAATTCAGAGAGTTTTTTTTTTTCTGTCAATACCTTTTTCGTTTTGGCTGCTTTCAGGTTCGGGTAAGATGTCTATTTGATTACAATCCCTTCGAGGACCCATTAACCCCATGTCCCCATGCAGGTCTATCATTCCGTAAAGGAGACATATTACATATTGTATCACAAGACGACCCCCTCTGGTGGCAGGCTCATCAAGAAAGGGGAGTTAATTCTAAATCAGGGCTCATACCATCTCGGATGCTACAGGAAAGGTAAGTAAAGGGGATCAATAGTTTGTCTTGAATACATAGGCTCATTTTGCGTCGTACCGTACTACGTTAAGCTTAACGACATATCAGGATCATGATTAGTATGTTCTTTATTACTTAGTAGTACTTATCACGAATCACTCGCTCTTAAATGATAACTAGTTTTATTCGAACACGTTCAAAATACTCTATACTTTATCTGTCGTTCGCCTACACATAATTCCATTGGTTACTTTTATCTAACGCTTCAAAAAGATTCGATGCAGTGCTGAGGAGGGAAATATCGAAAATAAACACGTAAATTGAGATTTTTATCATTGGAGTTAAAAATCTAATTAAACATGAGCCATTTCTTTTTTGTAGAAGAGAAATTTTGGTAAAAAGTAACAAAGAAGACGGAAGTGGGAAGCGACGACGATCACGTGGGTACATGTTCCATTAAGTATTATTGATTTCAAAAATTTATTAAGAATTTAATTTAAAAATTTCTAATTCAAATTCTTGTTTATGTTTATACGTTTCTCACTTTTATAAAAAAAACCCAGCTTTTTTGTGAACCTTTCGAAAAAAAAAATCCTTTTCGGAAAGTAAATTTGTGCCTAGAATTTATTTTCGTTTATTCCAATGGATAAGAGTGAATAAGAGAAGTGAATGATGCTTGATAAAAGATTATTTTTTCTATAATAGGATCATTAAGTCCATGTAGACTCAGCCCAAGGATTCCAAGATCAAGAAGAGTCCGAAAGATGATGTACCAGGCAGCTAACAATAGTGGTAATATAAAATTACAAGGACATTTCTCAATTTGACGTACATCGGACTTCGCACTCCAGACTTTGCACTTAATATATGATTCATATTAAAGGAATCGGGTGCGATTAAAAACGTAAAGTCTGAGACAAAATTACACTGGATAGCTTTAAATACATATATTTACAAATGGAACAAATAAATTCTCATGAAAAGAAGTCTAGGTTGATATGGATAACATCAACACTTTGTTTTGTGACACAGTCCGTCCGAAGTGCGAAGTCCGCATACGTAAAAAATGTAAATAATTAATTAGTAAGTAGTAATTAAGAAATGAATCTTATATTTTTTCTGTTGATGCAGGTATCACCCGAAAAATTGGACAGAAAACTGCATCAATGCGCGTAGCGCGTTGATGCAAAAGTTTTCTGTCCAATGTTTCGGGTGATACCTGCATCAACAGAAAAAATATAAGATTCATTTCTTATCATTTAATTATTATCTGTTTATGGATTCTTGGATCTAAAAACAATCAATCACCGCACTATATTTCGTAAGTCGGAGGGTTTCGCAGTGATATGTCTGCCAAAACAAGTTATGGCAGCCGCCATGATTCAAACAGCGAACGATCGTCTCTCTATATCTTTGGAATAAGGACCAGTTTGAGCAAATTCTACATGCGCTGTTAATTTTTGAGTAAGTAGAAAAGAAATGGTACCCTTGAAATGATAAGCAAACATCAACAAATTGTATTTTCAGCGACGACTTCCTTCGTGTTTGAGGGAACCCCCGGTTCTAAAAATAGTGCTATAAATAGACTTCCGTGAAAAATTGTGTTGATCGATGTATCATTTAATTTCCATTGATATCATTAAGAAACGACGATTCTGATTGGCCGAGAAATTTTGTTGATACCTGTATCAACACAAAACGGAAGTACGCGCCTAGCAACGTCATAAGCAACGTCGTTAGCAACACGATTTCAAAGCTGCAAATAAACGTTAAAAAGCGACGAAATGAAATGATAAGTAATCAATGTAATATTTTTTTGGTTGATCGAGGTATCAACACCAAAAATTGAGGGAAAACTTATGCATCTTGCGCTACGCGCACGATGCAGTTTTCCCTCAATTTTTGGTGTTGATACCTCGATCAACCAAAAAAATATTACAATGATTCCTTAAATCAACAAAATTTCTCAGCCAATCAGAGTCTTCGTTTCTTGAAAATGACAATGGAAATTAAATGATTAGTATTTTCTTGTTTAAAGTCTGTCGATTTTTTTTATTCACAATTTTCAGAATTTTACAATATATAGGGGAGGGGCACAGACATAGACACATTCATACAGACATACACTCAAGCATAAATACGGATAGGAAATGTATTTGTTCAAGTAGAATAAACATGTAGGATATACAAAAGTTTGATTTCATTCGTTTATCTTTGTCACCAAATCAAAAAGAAAAATATTTTAATCTTCTTTTTGTAATGTTCAATGTAGTACATACAATGCAGTGTAATGATAAAGAAATACGTATGATCGCAATTACAGCAGCATGTCCGTTCTGATTTGCATTTAGTCACCTACCTAAACCATTATTCAAAACTTGGGCACCTTTTATGCCCGAGTAAATTGATGACGTCAAGACAATAGAGAACAATCAGAAAGTGCGCGAAAACATCCGTATGAATTCTGTTAGATGTATTTGCAATCTTCAGTAATATACATCATTATCAAATTTCCTGTAGTTGAATTCCTTGTTCTCCAGTTTCCACATTGTGAACAAAACAGACACATAAAAATTGGACTCGGTATTTTAGATAATTGATTTTTCGCATGCAAAAGACTCTATTATGAAAACTTTTCATCACAAGACCAGTTTCAAATCCTGTCTTCTAACTTCAGAATACGAGCATGGTGATATCCCAACATATGAAGAGGTTGAGCTGCTTTCTCCAAATATCAATGCTCCACGTCCAATAGTTCTTATAGGTACTGTATGTTCGGTACTCTAACGTTTGCCATTTCCCTAATCTATTATTTCATGCAAGTCGAAGATTGATACAGCCATTTTGTTTAGACAATTGCTCTTAGTTCGGGATGAAAGGCTAACATAATTCAAGGAATTGAATTTAATTTCTAATATTCAGTGACCAAATTAAAGGAATGGAACTATAATGATAGAGTCAGTTAAAGAAGTCTGCCCACAGCACAAACATGATCAAATAAATTTATTTTTTGAAGGAACGGGAAATCATCACAAATTATGATTCTAATAAATGTGATTTTAGGAGCCCCGAATGTAGGTCGAAATGAATTAAAGAGAAGACTGATAGCCTGGAATCCACGACATTTTGTTGATATCGTACCGTGTAAGTATGTCAATTGTTGCCGACCATTTTGTAAACGTGAAACCTCCGTTTTATTTTGCATATCCTAAACAGAAAATGCCACAATGACAAAATGCTATGTATGTATTTCTGAATAAAATACCTGTTTGAAATAGATACATCCCGTCCGAAACGACCTGAAGAGGAAGAAGGTCGAGAGTACCATTTTGTTACAAGAAGAGAAATGGAAAGCGGAATTTTAGCTAGGAGGTAAGAATTATTCAATGTATGAAATGTATTTCCTCCTCCTCCTCCTCGTCATCATTGGGTTATACTGTTTTGCTCCTTTAACATTAGATGAAGCAATGTTGTTCCTCTGTTTTGCCTGATGCTCATTCAATCCTAAGTGTGTGTTTCGCTGTGGTCAGTTCATGGATAGTCTTGCTGGAGATCTTTTCCATATGCTGAATCTTAATCCGGGAAATTGCAGTTAAAATTTTCGTTGGTTTATAAATTGAAATAAAGATATTGTAATTAGATTTGAATCATATTTCATAGGACACGTTGATTCGCAATTTCTTTGAAGACTGAAATCAAACTGAAAATTCATAGATAGATAAACTTATACTTTGAATGACATTTTCCTTAGATTTGTTGAGCATGGGGAATTTAAAGGAAATTTGTATGGAACAAGAGCTGACTCCATCCAAAGTGCAATTAACTCAGGGAGAGTCTGTATCCTCACACCCAGTGCAAAGGTAGATGAATGGTTTCTTTACTCACCTTGCTAGTTTTAGAGCTTACTCAAGGTTAACTTAGCTGACTAAAAGTATTTGTGCTCGCATCTTTCTCATGTCATTCAGAAAGATTTCAATGGATACCTAAAGTACATAAAAGAACATAAATGATATGCCAACGCCATTGAAGTGTTTAACTAAACAACGAAACCAACGAAAAATCATAATCCGTTTTACGATTGACATTAACCGATTTGACCAATCCTTTTTCCCAAACTCCGTTTTACGTTTTTAACATTCTTTTTATCTTTCATGTTTACATAATGCTCATTCAATATTACAATCTATTCATACCCTAAATGAAGTTCAAAATAAAAAGAAGGGAGGGGATCTCCAACAAGACCCTGTTGCAGCACCAACAGCAAAACACCAAAATACCCAATGCAAAAACACAAAAGACCAGTATACTATGAGACGGAAAAGAGACACACAACATGTAAACATCAAACACAAAAGACTACACATAAACCGACGAGACCAATGGGCAACCGGTGCCGACTTTGGACGGCCATTTGCCACGCAAGTAGGAAATGGTGTGGTTATTCTGGATTACGTGAGCACAACCCTCTCACTTCTCCAATTACTTAGAGGTCTCGATGAACGTAAACTTGTGATGTAAAACAACCTCCTCACTGTTAGATGACCTCACACAAAAGAGACGCAAAATATGCTCTTCCAAAAACTAACTTAAAGTCTGTATTTTGAATGCTTTAAGGCTCTGCCATATCTACGAACATCTGACATAAAACCGTACATCATTTTCATCTGTGCGCCTCCTCTTGCTAAGATGAAAGAAACTAGAAGAAAATATGACGCAATGGTGACGTCGGACAAGGGCGAAACATTTCTCTTCACGGTATGTAAATTTCTTTCCTGTCCTCATAATAAACATCGAAGAAGTTCGGGAATTTTTTTTTTTGATTTTATTTACTATTATTAATTCATCTGGTTTAATAGATCGCATACCGAATATTACCGATTGTCATATGGTGATTCGTTATCACCCCTTTCCGAACTTTAACTAATCCTTGAGCTAGCGTGGAGTTCTTGTGCATAATAGATCAATTTGAGAAATTAAGCCCTGTATATTGTCACTTAAAACAATTCTCATAATACTTTATTTGGAGGCAAGGGGAACCTAGTGGCCATACATTCAAATGCTTTTGAGCTATGGAACTTAAGTTTTTCTTGTAACTCCGCTAATCTTATAGAGGCTATTTTGGCAATGATTTTAAGGATTCAATACGTCTACCCTCACCTTTTGTAGCATCTAGTAGTTGTAGTGTTCATATAAACATGAACAGTAACTTCGGACCCCTCGTATGCATGGAAACTATCTTAGCCACAATACGACTCATAATTTAGATGCATCTTTATTTAGAAGCAGGTGGGTAAGTTATGTTGAGATCGGTTATACACAATGAATCCAATGAAAATTCAGGTTTTTATGCTGTTTTTTTGTTCTTACTTTAAGTTAATGAGTCATAAACATACTTTCATTTTGCAAACTGAAAGTTAGAGAAAGGTAGCTTGTGTTCTTTAGTTTAATCACAAAGCGATACTGATTTTCAATATTTTTCAGGATGAAGAATTGTCTGCAGTTGTAGCAAAAAGTTCAAAAATTGAGGCACAATACAGTCATTTATTTGATAAAATGATAATCAACGATGATTTACAATGGACGCTCAAGGAACTTATTAATATCACAAAAACCCTAGAAACTGAACCATTCTGGGTACCTGTAACTTGGACGTAAATGTTAACAATAATTGCACCAATTAAAATGAAATGGACGTTTGCATATTATTCGTCAAATCATCTTTGCACCCAAAACAAAGCATAACCTATTTCAACGAGAGTCGTCGAACATTACAAAGAGTACTGTAGTCTGTATTGAGACAACAGGTGACTCATGGGTTGACTAGACGTATTCAACGATAATCAGACTCAAACATGAAATTGGAACAATTGTTATATATACAATTTTTGAAGATTCATGAAATTATGAAAATTTGTTTTAAAGATTGTTAGAATAAATAAGGAAGAATACAGTATGTGAACTGATATTTTCGATCGATCGTATTCGTTTTGTTTCGTTTTATGAAATATTGTATTTCTGGGCATCAACGCGATTACGTTTTCTTTCTTTGAATGAAGAATATAAGCTACAGAATATAATCTACGAATTGTTCCTTAAAAGTAGAGTTACCATATACATAATATACCGACAAGAAGAAATTGGAATATGAATTGAATTGATATATATTCAGTCTTTCAATTTCTGTTACAAATAATGATAAAAGAATCTTTTTTGATTTCCTCGTGATTCAATGATAGATCAGAAAATGAAATAAACTGATGCAAAACTGGTTCATATCTTGATAAAGTGTTCCATTATTCACTGAAAAGTCCTCTTTAATCCAAACCACGAATATCAAGACAACCACTGAACTTGTAGGTCATTTGAGTACATAGTGTCTATGTCGTCCATATTAAGTCCACATCTACGTCGAAGCATTTGTCCCTCCTCCCGTATCCACTTGTTACTAACTACAATATAAATATAAGATGTTTAGATTTAACGATGTTTTCCTTAGTCCATTTCTGCAGTATTCGAATAATTCCTAATCTCACTGAATTCATATCAAATTCGGTGTAACTATTTGAATTTTATTTAAACGAGAAACTTTTTTAAGGTATTTATAAACATCCGTTCTAGTTGTTATTACAGCTCGTTTCTGAAAGTAAATTTCTCTCTCTCTCTCTCTCTCTCTCTCTTGAAAAAAATTCTTCATCAGAATTCAAAATACGAACAAGATAATTCATTTAAAGTATGAAACGAACCCCATTTCGATCCGAGTAGAACAGGACAGCCCGCATGTTGTGTGTCATAATCCTGGTCACCATTACGCTTGAAATTATACCAAAATGCTGCAGCACCCTAGTAATAAAACAAAATTGACACCATTAAGGGATATTTTTCGACATTTCCTATCTAATCTTACTTTGTTTAGAAAATGATATTGATGAAAGTTGAAAAAAAAAACCTTGTATGGATAAAAAAAAACCTAACCTTCTCTGCTCTAACCCTAGCTTTTATCAAAGGAAAGACCGTTGCTCCACCTATTTTGACGTCTGAAAGCTGAAAAAGATTGGGCCAAATGATGTATACTTCTTTAAAAATTATAACAATATGAATAAATGTTTTACATGAATTCATCTTTAACATAACCTTTTAAAATGTTTAATTGTCCCAAATCAATCAACGCGAATAATTATATCAAATGTCATTTCAAACGGAAAGACTGAAAATACTATTGTATTTATCAAGCCATTTAATGAGAACCGATTAAGGAAGTGGATGGAGGGTCCAAAGCAAAATGATACAGTAAAATTCGAAATATTTTGAGTAAGTAAGACAACTTTTTTTTGCGGTAAGCTGCTTTTACGTTTGTAAAACTAACTCAGATAGGGAGGAGATCTCTGACATGATGACATTGCAGTAGTCACAGCGGATTACACACGTAAGTGACGAGAACAAGGAAACAATCATAAAAGTACAACGAGAAGAGTTGCATCATATCATTGAAATATGACGAAAATCCCTACTTAACAAAAATGCCACTGAGTTACACCATGCCCAAATTAACAAAATGAAAAAAAAAAAAAAAACTGATCGACGGATCAATGATACCCCGCCCGGTTATTTCATATTATGAAAGTAATTAATCTACTAAAGGAATGCCTTTCTATGGATTTTGTTGTATACATGACATGGAAGATTTCAGAGGACATAACTTTGCACATAATTGAGCGACATGACCAATATTAGACATGACCCGTATTACAACTTGACCTGTATTTCTTAGTGTAAAAGCTATATGAAAGTAATGAAATGATAATCATTTTATTTTCGGAAACCAGAACAACATTGAAATTTCAAGGGGCATAAAACTACACATAAATGAGCGACATCACCCATATTAGAACTGTATTTCTTGGTGCAATAGCTATTTCTATGAAATGATTTGATTCCCTGAAATGGATTTCCTTTCAATGTTAAACGTCTTTAAATTCAATAGCATCATTTAAAACCCGATAAATTTACAGCATGTTCGGTTTTCCTTTTCCGACGGAGACACGGACGGACATCACTGCAGTTTTGGCGGGGGTATAAAAAACAACAATGGATTATCACCGCAGGAAAAAAAATGTTACTGAATTAACGTACATAGAACATCCAGGTAGCTATCCTATCTCCAGATCCTTTACACTGGTCTTGATCAGAAGGCATGGGTGCTTCCCAAATTCTGTAGCCCTTTCGGAAATGAAAATTTACAACACATAGTATTAATATGATTTCTCATAGTATCGATATAACATGTATAATTGTTTCAATAATCACACATATTGAAATATATTACAGATATTACAACAGATAGGAATTCCGATGGAAATGATGTCAATATATTGAAAAAGCAAATTCAAATCAATACTTGTGTTTGCATTCAGTCGTAAATCAGAAAAAAAAACACAGTACGTTTCATTGTTTTATTTGTGTTAAATTATTAATATAACAGAATGTGATTATTATGTTACAAATAGAAGAGATGAAGATATTGACGACAATCTCAACAGCACTCACAATAGAGCACCAAATTGATCATCGACGAACCCCTAGCAAGCTAGAAGTGGGATCAGGTGCCCTGAAGGAGTAAGCATCCTCTGTTTGACTAGCCGCACCCGCTTACGATGTTCACGCACGATCCCCAAATTGGGAATGTTTAGTTAATCATCATTTTGGGACACTCGTGATGCCCAGATGCTGGAATTCCCACTGAATAGTATATATTCGAGTCCTAGACTCGGCATGTAAGACCATGTTTAAGGATTAAGCTCACATTAGTCTCTGTTAGTACTTTACGCTGTTAAACCATTTACCATTGGAATTATAATAAACTATTAAAAGTTAGAAGTGACTTTTTCTCTCTGAGAAAAGTAGACTATCAAAGAAAACACAACGCGGATTAAAGATCACCGGACTACAAATGGGTATACGATTGAGGAGGAACTTATAGAAACTCAGTAAATAATATTGTAGATTCTGTGCTTCGATCATTTAAGACTAAATTAAACACCTTCTCATTTGCAATTGACCCTTCCGATTGCGGGAAAAAATGCAAAATTTCGTGATGTCACAATGCTTTTATCTCGAACAAACAAGCTTCGAATCTCGGTCAAACATAGAAATTACACTATGACGTCATGGACTTTCTCAAATTTTCCCTTGTTCGGAAGGGTCAATTGCAAATAAATAAACAAAATATATCAACATGATCACACCCGCACATCAGGTTATAATGAGATAAAGAAGATCCTGACGACGATCTCAACAGCACTCACAACAGAGCACCGAATGGAGCATCGACGGACCCTTAGCAGGCCAGAGGTGGGACCAGGCGCCCGGGAGGAGTACGCATCCCCTGTTGGCTAACCGCACCCGCACGTCGATGTTCATGCAAGAAACAGAAGATGTTCGTTTCGTCTCATCGCTTAAACTTACCAGAGGATCTTGATGAGGCTCATACATTCCTCCCACGCCATAATTTAAGACCTTTTCAATGCAAAATGTAACAAATAAGTCATTGTACATGTTTAAGAAAATGGTTTCAAAGTCAAATCTATTCATGATAAAATAAATGCAGTGACATATAATGCAACAGCTCATGATTATAGTGCATGATCAAACTACTTGTTTATAGAACCAATCGTTTGATGATCAACTCTATAAACAAAATAAATACAAGTTGTAAGAAAGGAGGGGATCTCCAACAACACTCGGTGGCAGCACCAACAGCAACACACCAAAACACCCCAAGTGAAAACACAGAGAAGACACACAACAAGCTTTAAGAGACAAGGAACAACAAACGAGGCATCGAACATATCGGCCCCTATAATTATTACTGTATATGACCTGTTTTTATCAATTCTTTGTTCAGATTATGGTACTTTTTTCCGAGATTGCACTGATGTTCGGAAGAGATGCTTTTTATGACCCCCTTCGAAGAAGAGGGGACATATAGGTTTGCCGCTGTCGGTCGGTCGGTCTGTCGGTCGGTCCGCGACATCAGTTTCCGTTCAATATGTCTGGAATGGATTCACATATTGAAATGAAATTTTGTATACAGACACATCAAACAAAAATCTAGGTCAAGTTCATATTTGGGTCCGATCAAAAAAATTTTGACAGAGTTATGCCCCTTGCATTTCGAAAAATACCAAAATTTCAGGGTTTCCGTTCAATATCTCTTGAATGGAGTTACATATTGAAATGAAATTTTGTATACAGACACATCAAACAAAAATCTAGGTCAAGTTTATATTTGGGTCCGATCAACAAAATTTTGACAGAGTTATGCCCCTTGCACTTCGAAAAATACCAAAATTTCAGGGTTTCCGTTCAATATCTCTTGAATGGAGTTACATATTGAAATGAAATTTTGTATACAGACACATCAAATGAACATCCAGGTCAAGTTCGTCTTAAGGTCCGATCGAAAAAATTTTGACAGAGTTATGCCCCTTGCACTTCGAAAAATACCAAACTTTCAGGGTTTCTGTTCAATATCTCTTGAGTGGAGTTACATATTGAAATGAAATTTTGTATACAGACACATCAAATGAAAATCTAGGTCATGTGTATATTTGGGTCCGATCAACAAAATTTTTGACAGAGTTATGCAACTTGCACTTCGAAAAAACACCCAAAATTACAGGGTTTCCGTTCAATATCTTTTGAGTGGAGTTGCATATTGAAATGAAATTTTGTATACTGATACATCCAATGACAATCTAGGTCAAGTTCTTATTTGGGTCCAATCAACAAAATTTTGACAGAGTTATGCCCCTTGCATTTCGAAAAATACCAAAATTTCAGGGTTTCTGTTCAATATCTCTTGAATGGAGTTACATATTGAAATGAAATTTTGTATACAGACACATCAAACAAAAATCTAGGTCAAGTTCATATTTGGGTCGGATCAACAAAATTTTGACAGAGTTATGCCCCTTGCACTTCGAAAAATACCAAAATTTCAGGGTTTCCGTTCAATATCTCTTGAATGGAGTTACATATTGAAATGAAATTTTGTATACAGACACATCAAATGAACATCCAGGTCAAGTTCGTCTTAAGGTCCGATCTAAAAAATTTTGACAGAGTTATGCCCCTTGCACTTCGAAAAATACCAAACTTTCAGGGTTTCTGTTCAATATCTCTTGAGTGGAGTTACATATTGAAATGAAATTTTGTATACAGACACATCAAATGAAAATCTAGGTCATGTGTATATTTGGGTCCGATCAACAAAATTTTTGACAGAGTTATGCAACTTGCACTTCGAAAAAACACCCAAAATTTCAGGGTTTCCGTTCAATATCTTTTGAGTGGAGTTGCATATTGAAATGAAATTTTGTATACTGATACATCCAATGACAATCTAGGTCAAGTTCTTATTTGGGTCCAATCAACAAAATTTTGACAGAGTAATGCCCCTTACATTTCGAAAAATACCAAAATTTCAGGGTTTCCGTTCAATATCACTTGAGTCGAGTTGCACATAGAAATGAAATTTTGTATACAGACACATCAAATGAAAATCTAGGTCAAGTTCATATTTAGGTCCGATCAAAAAAATTTGGACAGAGTTATGACCCTTGCACTTTGAAAAATACAAAAACTTCAGGGTTTCTGTTCAATATCTCTTGAGTGGAGTTGCATATTGAAATGAAATTTTGTATACAGACACATCAAATGAAAATCTACTAGGTCAAGTTCATATTTAGGTCCGATGAATAAAATTTGGACAGAGTTATGCAACTTGCACTTCGAAATTTTGTTTTCAGACACATCAAATAAAAATCTAGGTAAAGTTGATATTTGGGTTCAATCAATAATTTTTATGCCCCCCCTTTGAAGAAGAGGGGACATATTTCTTTGCCGCTGTCTGACTTTCTGTCTGTCGGTCCGTCGGTCGGTCGGTCGGTCCACGACATCAGTTTCCGTTCAATACCTCTTGAGTGGATTCACATATTGAAATAAAATTTTGTGTACAGATACATCAACTGAAAATCTAGGTCAAGTTCATATTAATTACCTTGTAGAAGTTTATTAGAAGAAGAGCTTTAACAAAGCATAAATGCTGCACATACAGGTCCTTCTGACAATTATACTTCTTTGACTTTTTTCATTACACTGTTACCTTATACCCCCATAGGTTGTATCAATGCGAGTATAAAGTTGTGACGGACTTTAATCACAGAAAGGGTAGGGGGGGCATTAATGTTTTACAAACATGACTTTTAACTGGTTTTCTTCACACATACATATAAACTTTTGATACTTTCATGAGATAAATTGGTGTCAATTACGAATTTGATTCGATTGCTACATAGTAATGAAATCTGCTGAAATTTGATGTTGCTTTGCAGTGTTTTCAGATAGATAAATTGCAAAGCTATCAATACCACATTATAGCACACTTTTCTACTTGCCTGGTATTCCTCGCTTTGGCAGTGTTTTATCTTGTGTTCTGTTGCCATGCCAGTTAATATCTCGATTCTCTTCGCTAATTTACGTAATATAGGGTACTGTAAGTCTGACAACCACGCCCTAAATGATATTTTTCTCAATTACAACCGCACAATTATTTTATATGTTTAATGCATCAAATACGTAAAGAGTACATGCAAGCTGTGTATTTGTGCTCATTTTTCCTGTTGCGTTCATCTTTTTCCATAATTATAGATATAGGTATCTCTTAACAAATGAGTTTGGACTTCTCTTGACTTAAAGTCTCTTATTTAATTAACTCCTAGACATATAGTGATGCACATATGTCTGTTTGTCCGTCCCAAATGCGGAAAAGAAATTCATTTTAGAGTTAAAGACAATCCTGACGATAATCTTAACAGCACTCACTAGAGAATCAATTCATTTCTTAGATATAATATTTGAAAAAGATAAACTTCGAATAAGGGTCAAGTCGCTCAATAATATGCAGAGTTCTGCCCCTGGAAACTAAAAAATGTGGTTTCCGGTATTTTAGAGAAAACTGTCACAAATATGAATTCATCTCTTTAATACATCATTTTCACCTAGAAATAGAGGTCAAGTTCGATTATTGGCTATGGCACTCTATCATGTGCCCTTCAAAACTAGATTTGTAAATTACACTGATAACTCTAATTACGTATAATTATATGAAATAAGCATGGCAGAGGAATAATTCATCTTTCACCAATATTTATTCTCTTTTTTAATCTCTGTTTTAATGACAAATTAATATTACGTTTGACTGACTCTTCCTCCTGTTTTCTCTCCATCCAAAACCTGTCCGTCTGTGCTGACCATGTGTGAACGATCCATCTAAAAATGCGTCTATATTAGAATTAGTTACAAACACCTCTGGTCTGGAGTAAAATAGTTTCCTCCCCCTCAGCAAAACATATGGTGACCTTATACGGAAGATCGCATATACTTCTTACCAAGACCTTACGAATACTCTCGCGCACTCTTCAATTGTTCTCCATTGTTGCGACGTCATCAATTTACTTGGACCGAAAAGGTACCCAAGTTTTGAACAATGGTTTAGGTAGGTGACTAAATGAAAAATGAGAACGGACACGCTACGCGCGCTGAATTTGCGATCTTGCGTAATATGATATATTTTACATTCCGAAACACGTGTCTGGTGCATTAAAATTTATTTGACATTTTCTTCAAGAAGGTAACGAGTTGGAGCTCATCCGTTTTATTATGTATCAAAGGTTTGCCATTATGCTAGGTTATAAGATGATGTTTAGATCTCTACATAATAATTCAAAATTAAGTGAATCACTGAGATTATAAGTTAAAAAGAAACAAGCAGTAGACAGAATGTGTCCGTGAATTCCGTCTTTTCGATTTTACAGTCCTGTGTTCGATTTGTGCAGGTATCTGACGTAAAAGCATTGTGATGTCATTAAATTCCTTTGAAAACGTCATATGTAACCCTATTTCCCTGAATTTCATGCTGGTTTCCATAGATTTTGATGACGTCACAATGCGTTGACGTCAGATACCTGCACAAATGGGAAGTAACTCTGTATTTCGAAAAGACCGAATTAACAAGCAGACGTTCAGAAACACATCGAGAAACAAACAAACAAACCGAAGAAAAAACCTTCAACGTCGTTTGCAGATGGAGAAATAATGTTTACCTTTTGCGCACTTATATTCTTAATGGTCCATATTTCGTCATCATAGATGACGTCATGGTAGAGAGAGATTTTCGGGCTATGACTGACCACTTCTTCCTTGACCAGCAGGTAAGGGATAGCAGAACTTCTCCAATAACAATGTACCAATGACAGCGCTCTCTTTGACTAGAAAATGTGGAAAATAAGCGGGAGGTATTATTCTTTCTTAGAATTATGAGATTGAGACAGATAACTCTCATTTTTTTCTGGGATGAGAGAAATTGATCACACCCTCTGACGTCATCGATCTCACCACGTGCCGTCATTGCTACCTAAGCGACATTATGGAAGTAAGGCAACAAACAAGTGATTAAAACAGATACTCTAGTCGAAGACGTGGAAGAAATGCACCACCAAAGGGGAAGAATAGCTATAACTCAGCGAACCTCGTCATGAAAGCACAATCTTTGAGAAATCGCCATCCCTCCCTAATGGTGATGTATGATAATATTAATCTTTGAAAAAAGTAAGCTTTTATTGCAATTGCATTTTTTTTTACTTCAAAGACATTCACATTATGATTAATTGAAAAAAAAAATAATCGTAATTTGGTCGATTCAACACTTTTAAAATTCGGACAACTTATATCATTTTCGAAAAGTCGATTTTCAAGCATCAATAATGGATTAAAAACGTAGAAATTCAATCGACTTAGTTCAATTACATGATGTTGACCCAAAGCCATTGATAATCTGTCTAAAACTATAATACTATCAATAGATATGGCCATAACAATACTGTCCACACAGCTTGAAACCAATTCGCGTGTCCTTTATGTATGGCAAGTGCGTGTTATTCAGCTAGTAAGGGAATTAATCTCGAAAGTGAAGTAAAGAATACCTTAATTTCTCCCCGACAAAGTGATTCATATGTAAGGTGATGTTTTCGTCCAGCCGGAGATCGGATTAATCTTTTGAATAAAGGATTTCCACTATCTTGTTTCTTTGTTTCCGATCGTGTTGTGTAATAATCGATATGACGTGAAAACTTCGGATCTATAAAATAACAATTAATTGATTATTTGTACACAATGACAAAAGGCTTTCAACAGATCTTGATAAGGGTTATCTTTACATGAATAGTGCCCGCTCTTAAGACTGCATGCATTAAAAAAAGCCTTTTCTTATTACGTTGAGGAAAATGGTCCTTATTAAAGAATGTACATGTCTTCGGACTAATTAATTTTACTGTACCTGATTTGAACTCTTCTAGTAATTCTAATGATTTCCATGGCATACCATTCTGTGCAAAACATAATTTCAAAACATTATGTACAAAGTCTCTAAAAATGTAATAGTTTTATTCTTGCGAGGATGTTGTTTTATACCACAATTGTGCATTCTTTGTGACCCCTGGGAAATCGGAAAAGTGGGAGGGTTGTGCTCACGTAATCAAGGATAACCACACCTTCTGCTATTTTCGTGACAGATGGCCTCCTAAGTCGGTAGCGGTTGTCCATTGGTCTCATTGGTATATGTGTAGACCTGTATGTTTGATGTTTCGGTGTTGTGCGTTGGTGTTCCTTGTCCCTTTTGTGTCTCTTTCCGTGTTTATCTGCTCTCTGTTTTTGCATTGGGTCTTTTGGTGTTTACTGTGGGTGCTGCAACCTGATGTTGTTGGAAATCCCATTCTTTGTTTTACATGAATTTCAATGAATTGGTCGCATATCCCGTATGTCTCATGCATATTTGTGTTTTGTTTTTACTTCTAACATCATTGAATCAGTATCCATAATTCGGATTTTTTCATTTATTTTGGCTAATGCATCTCATTATCAATATACTACCAAATACACTTATGATGCTTTTACATTTTAACAAAATTACTATATCCTTACACACAAAAAGACTTGGCTACATCACGAATTGCAAAACACTGAAACACCTTACAGCGAAAACACAGCATAAACAACCACAACAAATGACATTAAAGGACCAGTAAGACATAAAATCAAACTTACGACGAAAGTTAAACACTTTAATAAAAACAAAAAACACTCAAATACACAATTTGTCGGCCCCTCGGCCATTCTCCAGTGTAAAAACGAAAATGCATATGAAAACTAAGCAAAATCCATCATTTGGGTCTCTGGCGTTCATTGCGAAAATTTGTGTATTTGAGTGTTTGTGTTTTTATATGTATCATCCCTTCCCTCTGGAAGAAAGATGTCAATTTACTAAAACACTTTACACAAAAAACTACATATAAATCAAATAAAGCTTTTGAAACAGATGCAACCGATTAGTAGCGACTAGCACTAATCTATACAAAGTGTCGCGTACAAAAAGATATTTGTCTTCCCTAATTGGATATCGATTTTGTATTACATATCACAAAAAGCATAAACGTAATCAATCTGGATTGTATCTGCATTTTCATTTAACTCGCAGACCAGTCATCGGTGGTTAAACGAGTTTAGACATTATATCTTCGATACATTGACTCTACAAAACCTGAAATTATTATATGAAACAGTTTTATTGATGACAGAAATGTATGGAATCTTAAAATATGAATAATCAGTGACATTCTACATTGTGATTGAATGTCTGCCATCATCACCAAACAAGTAAAATTTACGTGATATGTACATTAACATGTACATCGAGGCAAACACCGTTTTCACGGAGCGTTTGCGTTGAGCTTGAATGCATTCAAGAGACCCTGACTCTCCTCGGCCACCTGGTCTCACTTCAGAATGTTATTCATTCCGAGTTCGCAGCTGTTCCAAATGAAATACTAATGATTTTGCCTTGCCTTCTCGACTTAAATACTGAATAACTAATAGCTGATTCTTTGTTTTTGTCAAAGGACTAACAAGACTATAAATCAAAATAACAACGAAACTTTAACACTGTGCACAAAAGACTACTCATATATCAACTAGACCTAGTGGAAAGAGATGAAACCGATTAGTAACAACTTACCTTGATCTATACAATTTGTGGCTTACTAAAAAGATGTTAAACGTCTTCAAATTCAATAGCATAATTCAAAAACAGATAAATTTGCATTATGGACCAGACATGCACTCAACCCTCGTCAGTGACCAAACGATGTAATATGACCAAATAGTGCGAAAGTTATTATGTCCAAACATGTAATGAAAGACGAAGCAGGATGTGTGGGATATGAAGCTACAGGAAATTTTGATAACAGAAATTTTCGAATGCGTTGAAGAAATGATCAACCGAAGTTGATCGAACTTGGCTACATGTGCCGATATATGTCTTTCCTAATAGGGTACTGATTCTTTGTATTACATATCAAAAACAGTATAAACGTAGCAAATTTCGATTGTACAGTATCTGCATTTACGTTTAACTTGCATGCTAGTCAGCGGCGGTATAATGAGTTTGGGCATTTTATCTTCGATAAATTGCCTCAACTTAACCATTTTTTTTTATTTGAAACAATTCTACTGTTACAGAAATATATGAAATCTTGAAACATAATCATTTACATTTGTAATTCATTCTTCAAACGCTGTCATCTATAAATGACATTTGTTTTCACAAAATTCACTTTTTCAAGACATTTCCGCATAACTATTCAATGTTGGCCACTGTATATCTAATATTATATTGATTCAAGTAGGTTGTTGTGAGCAGCTGGTAGCCATTTAAATTTCCATCTAAATTCTTATTACTTTCCAAAGCATGAATTTGCAATCTTGATGTTTCTCAAAGTGGCTTCCATGTCTTCGAGAAGCCATTTCATTGGTGACGAGACAGGGATTCTTTAATTAGCGCAAATATTTTTTGCAACATTTAGAAGTGGGGATTATTTTGGGTGATCTTCGGGTAGGATCATTCTTATTTTCATAACAATCTCGAGCGAGAATATATTTTGATCACAACCTTTTCGATGAAACCTTCATGTTGAAATGTACATTAAGTTCACCAAATGCATTCTGTACGAACCTTCAAAATCCTATATTTCACATATTCATTATACTTTCATACAATGTATCAGATAACATAATTTTGAGTCCATTCCTTTATATGATACATTTCTAATTATTACAGTTGCGCATGATGGTTTAAGTTTCTAGTAGAAAAGGGAATGACCTCCAGCATTCACCCAGCGAAACAAACCCACAAGAAAGTGACACATAAATATAATCATACGAACCCCAAATCGCAAAAAGACACAACAATATTCACTAGAATATCATACAAAACGATCGTAACAGACGTACAGAAACATTCAACATTGATGACAACACATAAAAGGAAGGATACCAATGTGCACCCGACACTGGGCGACTTTGGACGGCGATTTGCTTTTAGCAAAAGGTGTGGTTATCCGGATAAGGTGCACACAACCCTCCCACTTATCCGGAGACACAGTCTCCATAGGCACACAGTTGTTGTATAAACATAAAACTCCTCACTGTAAGGTGACATTACAAACAAGATAGATAAACGCAGCGGCCTCTTGTAACACAGAGGTGAGTCTAGGTTGTTATCGGCTCACAGATTGCAAGATGACGAGAACAAGACCTGAGCAGCAGCCCCAATTATAATACATGCAATAAGGTTTTGAATGATATCTCACCCTCAATCACCCGACATGTACATCAATATGTACCGACATATTTACCCGATATGTACATCAATATGTACATCGATAATTTGACGGGTTTTCCTTGAACTGTTGCGACGGGTGCAAACAAGATTCTGGCTTTCCCCGGGCACCCAGTCCCACTTCGGAATGTTGTTCATTCCGAGGTTCGCAACTGTTTCATTGTAAATTCTATTGATTTTGTATTGCTTTCTCGACTTTGAGTCTGAATAAGTGATTGGTACTGCTTTGCTGTTTATATTTACCTTGTCATAAACACCCGCTAGTGCTTTAGCAACAGTTCCAATAGTTACATCCGACTTAGAATATTCCCCATTTTTATATCGGCGATAAAGCTCTTTCAGCCAATGGTAAGCTTCGTACAAATCGTCATTAGTTTCCGCTCGTCGTGCGATGTATAGAATTTCTTCTGCACTTAATGGTTTCGTTTTTGTATCCGATATAATACCGTCGAAAAAATCCTTAAGATCAAATTTGTAAACATTCCAAAGACGAAGAACGCTATCAGCAGCGCCTTGCACGTCAATGGTGGATGGAAGACCAAGAAATTGCTTTTGAACTGCATGGTAACTCAGGTCAAAATCTGAAATGAGCAATGTTGTTTATTGTTGTTTCCTGTGAGATTCGACTGTGATCATCTACTCTTTTTTATTTGATTATTATGGATAGAGGTCACCAGAGAAACAATGGGTTTTGTTTTTTCTTTTGTTTTTTTCTAACAAAAGGTATTGGTTCTTTAGACAGACAATGCGCAACATATTAAACTAGAAAATGACTATGAGATTTATCTCTCTTTACGAACCCTGATTTGCAAACGAGCATATATGAGGGCGATCCCTCACTGTGAATATGAAATAGATCTAAACTTTTGATGGTGCAGTATAAATCTTTCATGCTTGTACAAACGTTACATGATGAATAGGAAAGAATTGTGCACACCAATTTAAATTTACAGGGACAGTTTCGAAGGTTTGCAAAAAATCGATATGAGTATCTTTAACGAGATACATAAGTCTCTTTCAAAATATATCGGCGCTATGAATTATTCTATATTTTCAATAAAGGGCGGAGCTCCGAGATCTTAGCTTCGAGAATTAATAGATTGACCGAGGAGCATCTCAAATATATGGAATGAGTAGAGTGTTCGACAATAATAGTCATCTGTCGATGGCTGTGTGGATTTCAACGGAAAGTTTACAACTATATACATTTTTCTTACTTAACTTACGTAGTAATTATTATTCTCTGTTGATTACATTATAATCAATATAAATACTTATAAATTTTCATACATGTACAAATCGATATGAATAATACCTATGCTAGTAGAGCAAGGTACGCCAATCGGGATTGACTTGTCGGGATTATTCATAACAGTTTTAAAGACATTGTTTAAATCCGTTTGGTTTATTAGATTGTGGCTGGCAACGGGGGATTTGCTACAAGATGTGCAAGGAATGCTGCATATGTCAGACTTTGGTATATACATGTACATGAGAGAGAGGAGGGGATCTCCAACAACACTAGGTTGCAGCACCCACAGCAAAACCCCAAAACACCTAATGTATCCGATTACCTGCAAGGGAAACAGAAGTGACATAATTCTGTTACAATAAATTGGGTGAATCTAGAGGTCAAAGGCCACCGTCTCTCCTAATCATAGTTTGTAAATGTTAAACCTCTTCAAGTTCAATAGCATCATTTAAGAACAGATAAAGTTGTAGCATGGACAAGACATGTACGTTACGGATACTTAACCCTCGTCAGCGTTCCTCAATCTAAACAATGTAATATGGCCAAAGATTGTGAAAATTATTCTGTGCAAAAATATACCTTAAATTCTAATGCAAATTAATGTTATTGTGTTCTTTGATCCTATGCTCTCTGCAAATTAAAGGTACAGATATAAATTCAGAAATGTAAAACCCGAGAGCGCTACTGAAATACATTTGGCTGTGTGAGAAAATCACTTCGGCATTTAATAATTACCACTGATGAGCATTTATTATCAGAAGCACACGTCTGGTGCATTAGAATTGGTTTGAACTTTTTTTGAAGAAGGTAATGAGTTGAAACACTTCCGTAATATCAATATGAATACTTATTTCCTTTTGCAGTGTGGAGCTCCAAATTTTCTGTGTTGTCGATTCAGTACCATAACATTGGATGGACGGTGCTAAGATCTTAACCTCCTATAATTTCGATAATATTTTTGAATTGAATGACAAGTTTCCGAATAGCAAAATAATATATATGATGTAAAATTAATATTGGACCAAACCAAAGCTTCTTTCTGGCGACAGAAATGGAAAGAAGTAATTATTACACCTTAAACATCCAGTCAGGGGGAACAAGTTTAACTGCTCTACAGTGTAAAAGTAAATAACATCTGCGTGGTTTCAAATTTCATACAAAGATAAATTCTAGACTAAGGCTATGTTACAAAAATGCAAGTATGATTAAACCCGATTTACCTCCTATCAATTGAAAAAAGTATTGAACTTAAATGTATACCAGGCAAGAAAATACCTTTTGCACTATGGTCGAGCTCACATGAATCACATTTGATGTTGCTATGGGCTTTCGGCCAGTCTCTTTGGATGCGATAAAGCAAATGGAAGGCATTTATAGGATTTTGTGGATAGTCCGCTTCATTTCCTATAAAAGCTTGCTCTTCTTCAGACTTTTGTAAAATTCTGCGAAAAAAATTAAAGATGAAATAAGTAAGAAAAACGAAACCAAAATTTAAAAAGAGCGATAAGTGATGAATTAATTTAAGCAAAATTATTTTATTACAGACTAAAGTAGTGCTGGTAGCGTAGTGGTTAGCGCGGTGGACTACGAATCCATAGGTCGTGGGTTCGAGCCTCACCGTCGCCGATATTGCAAACCATTGTAACCTTGGGCAAGTTACTTTACACTAAGTTGAACTCTCTCCACCCAGGAGTAAACCAGGTACCTGACTCATGAGACGAGCTTGTAATGTGAATGAAAAGCATTAGCGCCTAAACGGCAGCTCTGCTTGTATACTCCCAAGGGAGCTGAGAATGCACTGGATTGTACAGGTCTCGCCAGGGAGGTGATTGTAGAAGTCGCGTGAGGCTCAGGCGAACGAGACTATAAACCCTACCTTTACCTTTACCTTTTAAAAACTGGATAAGAACTTTGGTTATTTTCGCAAGGGGAGATTTCGCGATTATAATATAAAAACGTTACGTTACGTTTGGGTGAAATATTCGAGATAATGAAAGTCTCCGCCTTTGCAAGAATACAGCAGGATTATTTAAGCGTGGGGATTTATTATTAATTTTTGCGAAATCCCTTAATTCTCAGCGCAAAAACTACTCCCCGCGCGAAATTTCAGCCTATAAATTATTACATTATGTTGGCCACAAAGAAGATTCGGGCTCTTTTGTTATGTTCATTGTAGTGGTAAATGACAATGAATGGTAACTGCCAAAAGAAGCAGTTTGGTTACATAATTGGTTATACTAGTAATGTACATGTATTTTAAATCTGAGAACGATCATGCATAGATGAGAACATATGTCAGCAGCGCAGTTTCAAAGACGTTGTTTAATGATACCATGTGGAAATTTTTCGCATGCATTTGCTTAAATAAGATGGAAAATAATTTATTGAGATGATACATATTTATGTAAAAATTGAGAACAAAATCGTCCTTATACAAAACAATCCTGAATCGAGTTAGATTTCAAATTTGGATGTGAATATCTTTCCACAAGTAATTGTTATTCATCCTTTCACATCATCAACTGTACAATTTTCACTCATAAGATATATGATATATAAACACTTAAGATATGTGTTAGTGTATTAATTAATATTAGGTACCTGATTCATTTCCTTATTTACATGTAGTTCATTAATTAGAATGCATCCTATGTTAACATTTTCTCTCCGTATCACCATTTATGAATAATAAAAACAATGACGAACAATATTTATAAGTACGAACGTTACTGGCCGTCTACGGAGATTTGTCGGGTTGATTAAGCCTAATAACAGTTTTTTGTCAAGGACTAAAATCTTTGACCGCTGTCTTTGAAAATCTACATGCCATTTGTTTCATGTGGATTTGAAAATTTCCTCCTCCTCAGTGCCCGAAATGTTCAATTTTTCATAAAAATGTCAAATTAAACAGGCTTTATCGCTTTATCCAATATCACTTTAAGGTAACATGAAATATCATTGAGAATTTTCTTTCTTGACTCCTCTTATATTCGAATTCATTTATACGACAACGGCGGAATTGCAGATGGTCTATAAAGATTTGGACGGCGTGCATGTGGCGCGATTTACGCACTTTGATTGGTTCTAACTAGACCGTAGCCCAAAACAATGTTTTTCAATAGCTAATCCTATATTTGTTAGTAAGTTAGATTTTAGACCCCACAAATTATCAAAACATTTACAAAATATAGGATAATGATACACATGACTTATAAACATTTATAATCTTCCATCTCTTCAAAATGGTCTGATTTTAAAATATTTTGTTGAAGACCTTTTCATCATTCTCAAAAACACAACATTGAATATGGAAGAAAACATAAATTTAACAAGATGAAAAATATCTTTTAAAAATATTTTGCCATAAACGAAAGCAATCACTAAAACTAGACTTAATCTGTATCAAGTTGATGTATACTAGTATCAATCTGTTGTCTGTTTCATTTAATTTCACAATTTCCCATTTAAGGATTTTGAATACATAGTGTCCTATGACAAATTTGAAATATTATAAATATTAAAATTTGCTTAATTTAAGCAAATTTAAATATTTTTAATATTTCAAATTTGTCATAGGACACTAGTTATGTGTATAAACCCCTCGTCAAGGTTTTCTTCTAATTCTTTCCGAAATGGAAATTTTTAAGTATATTATTGCTAAATGTGGTTCTTTTTATCTATAAGATTGACGCAATTTTATGAATTATAATTATAAATTTATAATTATATGATTATAGTTATATAAGACTGGAGGTGGATTTTAAATTTAATTCTGTCATTTGTTGGATCATTTTCCTTATAAGTCTTCTAGAAAAAAAAGATTCAGAATTGTCTATGTCAGCAGAAGATGCTCAATCTTCCTGAGTGTACTTCTCTTCACATGGTATTTTTTTTATTTCTGTTCGTTTACAACAGTTCTGGTTTAATCCCGGTTTTGTATGCCCTTCTAAATATCAATATGGTTTTGTCCATATTTGTCATGTAGAGGATGTTAAGATAAATGTTGTGATACCTGTATAAATTAGATAAATGTTGCGTTACCTGTATAAATTAGATAAATGTTGCGTTACCTGTATAGATTAGGTAAATGTTGTGTTACCTGTATGAATTAGATAAATGTTGTGTTACCTGTATCAGATAGATAAATGTTGTGTTATCTGTATAAGTTAGATAAATGTTGTATTATCTGTATAAATTAGATAAATGTTGTGTTACCTGTATAAAATAGATAAATGTTGTGTTACCTGTATAAGTCAGGGGACACTGAATTATTTCCATTTATTTTCTCCTTTTCTAATATGTAACGACTCAGAGCTTTTATAAGCCTTTTTTCCTCTGATATCAAAAGTGAAAGTTTAAAAACAGATGTATAAACATTTCCTTGTGTTATAATTATTATCGAAAAAAGAAGGAACAAAATGATAGACGTTCTAGTGCACGTAAAATCCATCATTGATACAAACTCGCATCTGCTTTTTTATGAAAAATAAAATAATATTGGATCAATAATATTTTCCAGTGTTTTTTTTAGTTAAAAGAATACTTATGCAACATGTTACCTTTAATCTATATAATCTATGAAAATCTATCCATCTTCTTTTGAATCCTATACAGGCTGGTTATTCAAAGGCTACGTCTTTTTGTACGGATAAAGTGACGGGCATCAGTAACAAGCAGGAGGTGATTTGTCTTCCCGGGCACCTGATCTCTTCTCTATTGGGGATTCACTTTTGCTTCTGTGCAAAATATGTCAGTCGGGGAGGCTGTTTTTTGGGTGTATTTTTCATGGTTACGTATTCTAATTGATATAAAAGTAAATTTTGTCGAGTCTGAAAACCATTTTAGCTTGAAGTACCATGGTTGAGGATTTAGTATTGAATTTCTTATGCATAGGGTTATTTAAATAGAGATGAAAGAGAAAAAAAAAAATGGTCAAATAAGAGTTTTATTCAAAATTGAAAATAGGGATTATTAAAAAAAAGTTTCTACCAAAGAAAATGAAAGCAATGACCAGACATTCCGTTTGACCGGTTTCTTTTTGTAATATTGTCCTTGGTTTAGCTCCAGTATTTTGAATTCAATAAGATCCTGACGATAATCTCAACAGCATTTACAATAGAGCACTCAAATTAAGCATCGGCGAACCACTAGCAAGCTAGAGGTGGGACCAGATGCCTGGGAGAAGTAAGCATCCCCTGTTTGGCTAGCAGCTCCAGCCGTCGATTTTCACGCACGAAATTGAAAACAATAATTAAAATACATGCGCTGTCTTAGGTTATGTCGTTAAAGAAAGTGCTATGGCGACCATGTCAGGGAAAAATATTGAAGATATTTGGCTGAGTCTGAGTATGAGTCTGAGTATGAGTCTGAGTATGAGTCTCTTTAGCATGAAGTACCACGGTTGAGGTGTTAAACGTCTTTAAATTCAATAGCATCAATTAAGATTAGATAAATTTACAGGTTGTCTTAGATTATGTCTTTAAAGAAAGTGCTATGACGACCATGTCAGGGAAAATCTGAAGTCTGAATATCACTTAAGCTTGAAGTACCACGGTTGAGGATTTATTTTTAAATTTCCTATGCATTGCATAGTGTTAATAAAATAGAGATGATAGAGAAAAAAAATATGATTTTTGGTCAAATAAGAATATAGATATTGAAGATATTTACACAAAACTATTTTGAAAGAGAATGATCCCTAACGGGTTTATTTTTGGTCCAGTATATACGAGGGCTCTCCGTAAAGCTCGTGGACAAGTCTTGAATTAAGGATGATTAGCGTCAAAGATATTTATTTTAACTATATTTATCATCATATACTATTTGCGAATTACTAAATGTAAACAATTATCATATTTTGATTTCATTATTAAAACTATGGCTTCGTAAATAGACAAAGGATGGTGTCCCGAAGCACGGTGATTTTTTTTACCGAAATATGTTATCATTTTATTCATTTCATCTACATTTTGTAAAATTGCTCAGATAAAACGGTGATTCTTACATTGTGATGTTGAACAATAGTCATGACATCACACATGCAAAATCTGAACGTTCAAAGTTTCAATATGCGGAGAAAACCGGATCTTAAGGTAATAGGACGTGATCTTCATTGTTGCAAAAAAAGACGTTTTCTCGAAAGGCAGAGCAGAGAGAAATGATGAAATTTTGCGTAGGCTTCCAAAAAAAAAAAAAAAAAAAAAAACAGACAGAGACCCATAGATTCCTTATACAGTCTGAAAAACATGAGAACACTAGCTGTTTGCACGTCTTCCAGTAGCAAAGACGAATTTTGAACGTTAGGTACAGTTTACAGGATGTTATGCGCTAGGGAAGAATTTCTATCAAAGAAAGAAGTGCTTTTAAATGATGAACGTGTGATTCACAGTGATTGGCGACTAACAATTCAGGAAAATACTGGTAATTGTGAAATTAAAAAAAAAAAGATCGAGCATAAGATCTTTTCCCATGATCTTACAACGAGTCATGTCTGTGCTGGATGGGTTCCGAAAATTCTTAGACATATAGATTTCGTGAGGTGAAAAGAATTGTCAAAATAGTAACGGATAACATCAAGGAATCTCATGCTTGTGCTCCGGGTATGGGGAAGCTTCCTTTTTATATCTTATAGAAATATAACAATTTGTGCTTTGTTCGTGACGAAAGTTGGCATAATGTTAATATGAAAGTTGCATTTTATACAAATGATACTTTCATTTATTCTACCATTGTTTGCCCTCTCTTATCAAGGCAGTCCACGAACTTTACGGACAACCCTCGTATTGTCATACACTTTTCGACATATTACGAAAGTTTGAAAGATAATACATTCATCGATACTTAATTGCATATATACCAAATGTTACACCGGAGATAACATTATAAATAATTTCCTGTCATCGACAAAAAAGACATCTGTTCCTTGAACTAATTATATAATTCCTAAGGAATCAACAAAATGAAACCCTCTTGATAAAATGATTACAGCATCTGGTGCCCATCCCCCCCCCCCCAAAAAAATACGAAAAATTTTAGGAAATTTCGTAACTTTCGTCATTAAATGTTTAAATGTTTTACATTAACATTGTAATATGTTTTTTTATAATATCATTTCTGCGAGATAACCAAGATTTTAGAGACGAAGCATTACAATTTCTAGTCTTTAAGAAGAACTAAGCGATTTTCAATTTTTTTGTTTTTCGTAAGTGTCTTTGTGAAACAGGCGGTTAAAACTTTTGGATTTTCAACAACAGCGCCCTGTTTCATAAAAATTCTTACGAGCTTTTTAAGGAATCTTTTGATAAACTTATATTCGTACATTCTTGTTTCTGAATTACAATTTCATATATATAAATGATATTAGAAAACATTATTCAATCTGAATTGAAATATTCTAAAACTTATCTATTCAATGACGACGAAAGTTGAGAAATTACGGGGGGGGGGGGGGTATTTTTTATGCTGTAAGACAGGAATCTCCAACATGACTCGGTTGCAGCACCCAAGGCACCTCTACCTCCTAATCATCAAAATACGAAACATAGAGACAAGCAAAACGGAACAAAATAAAACCTTTCAAACACCAAATACTACATGTGAGCAAATGAGACCGATGTGACAGCGTTGCCCACTTCTGTCACGTGGGTAGCAGAGGGTGTATTTTTCCGGATTTCGTGTACTTGACCTCAACTTGTCCGATGACCACCTAATTGGAAAACGCTCATTTTTGTGTATTCAGTCTTTGCGGAATACAGAGTTACTTCCCATTTGAGATGATATCTGACGTTAGATCATAATGATGTCATGAAAATAATTTGGTAACGTCGTTTTTTAACATCATTTACCAGAGTTTTAGGACATTTTCCATAGAATTTGATGACGTCACAATTAGTCTACGTCAGATACCACCCCAAACGGAAATAAGTCCGGTTTTCGAAAATACCGATTATTAGCCTCCTGGCTGTAAGTTGACGACACAAACCAGACCTGTAGTCCTTGTGTCACAGTCAATCAATGTGCATCTTTTAAGGCAGAGTATCCCTCAGGTCAGAATTCCGTCTTTTCGAAATAGCGAGTTACTTCCCAGTTGTGCAGGTATCTGACGTCAATGCATTGTGACGCCATCAAATTCTATGGAAACCAGCATGAAATTCAGGGAAACAGGGTTACATATATGACGTTTTCAAAGGAATTCAATGACGTCATAATGCTTTTACGTCAGATATCTGCACAAATCGAACGTAGGACTGTAAATCGAAAAGACGGAATTGCTGGTAATGTTTTGCCTAGATACCCTATTTTGTCTCTTCAGGATATTGTTCAGATTATTAAACCAATATCACTTCATCATTTCACATTAGTTTAAAATCCTTTTTCTGCCTCGAGCATTACTGATGAGACTTAACTTGTTGAAATGAACATTTGGTGCACTAAAAGTTTACAAATTTTAATATTGGCAATATTAAACGTCTTCAAATTAGACAACATCTTGGGACATAAATTGTTTAACAACTGTGCATATATTGCACTAAAAGTTTATACATGTAATAAAATATATTTTGTTCAATATTGACAAGTGGTATAGTCTTTAAAACAGGGAATACGTGCTATATATTGATTTAAACGTCAATATTTACTTTACCAGTAGATTAACAATGTCGAAAAATCATAAGGCAACAATAATTATATTCCAATAACATGGGTTGCCTATTGTGACAACGCGTCCATGTTTTGAACGTAGGGAGAATTTACCAACGAAATAATACTTCTGATGTCGTAGCACTATGTATGACTGATGTTCACGTAAATAAGGTTGTCTAGTATTTAGTACGAATGTAAATTTACATGTAAATAATGACTGTCTTACTTTTGGTGTTCATGAGAGAGTACCATTCTTGTTTGACCCATGCGCGAAGCGATTCTATGAAAATTTGCACGTGACCAACCTGAATTACTTGACTAGTATAAACACATGAATACCAAAAGTAACAAAAGCATTTCTGAATTGAATTGTTTTGCGCCCCTTTTGTTTTAGAGAGCTGGGGAATTAAACGTTCGGATAATCATTTACTTTCACCTCCTGAACGAGTTGAAACCCTCTTTTCACTCCCTACATCCTTATGAAAACAAACTAGAGCAACCTATATCATCGTTGGTGTGAATTTCTACAGTCATGTTTTAGGGTTTTCTTGGGTACTCACTGTGCATCCCTTGTTGTAAATTCAATTTTACACACTTATGACGATTTTACCTGCTAAAATGCTTTATGAATGCAAGAGTGAGATATTGTAAACCCCCAAACGGATCACGGAACCAGAGCTTCCAAAGTATACCCAAGTCTACTTGATATTTGGTTATTGAGCCCGCTCCCTTTGACAAATTTTACTATTGGCAATGTTTAACGTCTTCAAAAAAGACGGCATCTTGAAACATAACTTGTTTAACAACTGCGCATATATTGCACTAAAATTTATAATAGAACATATTTTGTTCAATATTGACAAGTGGTACATTCTTTAATACAGGAAATACATACTATATATTGATTTAAACATCAATATTTACATTACTAGTAGATTTACCATGTCGAACAATCATATGGCAACAAGAATTAAATTCAAATAACATGGGTTGCCTATTGTGACGATACGTCCATGTTTTAATGTTTTGAACGTAGGGGGAATTTACGATGTATAACTGATGTTCACGTAAATAAGGGTGTCTAGTATTTAGAACGAATATAAATATTGATAAATACTGTCTTACTTTTGGTGTTTATGGGAGAGTATAATTCTTGTTTGACCCGTGCGCGAAGAGATTCTATGAAAATTTGCACGTGACCAATCTGAATTACTAGTATACACACATGAATACCAAAAGTAACAAAAGCATTTCTGAATTGAATTGTTTTGCGCCCCTTCTGTTTTACCGAAAGTAGGAATTATACGTTTATATAATCATTTACCTACACTTTCTGAACGAGTTGAAACCCTCTTTTCATTCCCTACACCCTTTTGAAAACATACTAGAGCAACCTATGTCATCGTTGGTGTGATTTTCTACAATCAGGGTTTAGGGATTTCTTGGGTACTAACTGTGCATCTCTTGTTGTAGATTTAATTTTACACACTTATGACGTTTTTACCTGCTAAAATGCTTTAGGCATGTAAGAGTGAGGTATCATAAACCCCCAACTGAACACGGAACCAGTGCCTAGTTTCATAAAAATTCTTACGAAAAATTTCAGGAATTTTCGTAACTTTCATCATCAAATAAAGCTTCAAATATTTTTCAATTTAGATCATATTGTGCTTTCTAATATCATTTCTATATACTTCATATAAATTCAGAAACAAAGCATGGCAATTTTAAGTTTATAAAGAAAGCTAAGCGATCAAAAGTTACGAAAATTCCTAAAAAAAATTCGTAAGTACTTTTGTGAAACAGGCTGCAGAGCTTCCCAAGTATTCTCAAGTCTACTTGATATTTGGTTATTGAGCACACTCCTTCTGACGGAAAATCATTTAATCGCACCCGAAAGAATGAAATTCTGATACCACATGAACAGTTGTCGTGTTCATACTATACGACGGACGTGCTCATTGACAGCATGGCTTGAAAAGCCCCTCGCTTAGTTGGGTGCAATTCAATTATGGGGCATATGTCGTTGCTTTCTTGACATAAAATCATAACTAACCCAATCTCTTGTGTAACATGAGTGGTAAATTTGAGTGTCCATAAGTGTATGATCTTTAAGACATCTTTCATACTTATTCTGAAGAATCGATACATATCGCAGACATAATTTAGAACAATCTGTCGCAAGAGATTGACCGATAAAATTTCATAAAGATGACAGTTTCTGCATCCCCGCTTCTTTGAAGTTTATAATATGTCATAGAACGGGTAAATGAATTGAATGGTATATAACCTCTTCAGAAAATCAGTTATAGTTTGTACATTGTTTGTACATTACTGGTCTTAAGGATTAATTCTTATACATACATGCATAATGCATGTTGAGAATTAAGAAGGTAAGAAATTTTGTAAAAAAAAAAGAAAAACAATGTAGCTTCATTTCATTAAAATACCATAACTCTACAAGAAATGATACAAGTATGTATAGCATGTCCAGGACATCGTGAGGTAAAGACATTGTCGTTAATGTAAGGCCATAGCAAATTGATAATTTGTTTTACGTCCCAAACTTTTTTTGCAAAAGGTACCCTTACACCAAGTATGAAAACACACAAACACATGATTGGTATGACTGAACTCGAACTGATGAAAAGGAAGATTGAAAACAAAGCAGGAAAAATATTCCTCAAGTGAGTTGGATCATTTTGACACTTTCATCTCCTTATATTATTGTTGTTAAACGCTTTTAAATGTATTTAATATCATTTACCGAGATATAAGTCCATTTAAAATTTATTTCTTGGTAAATATATGTTTGTTTGAGTTTCTCGGAGCCCAAGGACGTAAACAAAACATGCAACTACTATGGCCTTTGTGTCTCCACTCTGCTTCAAAAGAAGGTTATAAAAGGAAACATCCCAAGTATTGAGTCTTTGTGGAATACAGACTTATTTCCCATTTGAGACGGGATCTGACGTAAAACCATTATGACGTGATTAAAATGGTAAGATAAAGTCGATTTATACCGTCATTTCCCAGAGGTTTAGGACCGTTTCCATAGAATTTAATGACGTTACAATTATTCTGCGTCAAATACCGTCCCAAACGCGAAGTAACTTTGGTTTTCGCAAATTCCGAATATGTGACCTGATTTATATGACATTATTACATTGAAGCGAGCAGAGTACGCTGGCGCCTGACATAACACCTTACACCTTAAACTCACATCAACAAAGGACCGGAGCTATATATTACATAAAAGAACAAAAACCCCAAGAAAAGGCATTCACACCACTAACATTAACAACACTACGTTGCATCCGGCCATGGCCATCTGCTTTATTTATCTTCAACTTATCACTCAAATTATTCACGAATCTTGATTACGTACGCACATGTCTGAAATTTGCATGATTGTGTAGAGGTTTCTCGAGATGCGAAGTACAGTATTTGTAAAATTAAAAAACAGTCTGTACAAAAACTCAGTAAACGGTACCCAAAACATTGAGCATATGCGACGTTTGTGTAATGTTTTCTTAGAGTATATATTTTTTCTCTTTCTTCGCTTTGGTGTGATTTATTGTCTTTACAATTGTGAGTTACATCTGAATTCGGCAAATCTCGAGAGTGCATTTTCGATCAAATTATTCGACTCTTTACACAAGAAATCCATATTCTAAATTCATTTTGAAGGAAACTTCTAAATCATTAAAAATGCCTTTACTAGCAAAAGGACTTGGTACTGGGTTACAACAAAACCTATTCTATGAGAAAAAAATCCGATCCTAATAATGGCTACACAGAGGAAGATGTAATAAATGTGTTGAAACATACATGTATTTGTGGTGTTTGGAGGAATGGTTTTTCGGCAAATAGAAGGAATTCCAAAGGGAACATATTGCAATCCATTCCTTGCTGATATTTGTCTATATTCATATGAAGGCGAGTTTGTTCAGTCTTTGCTCTTTCATGGAAATAAACGCCAAACACTCCAATTCAATTCCACATATAGATATTGCAATGACGTGCTCTCTGTTAATAATAATCCAAATTTTGCTGATCTCATGCTATCGTTTGACAAAGGTGACGACTTCAATTTCAAAATTAAACATTTCCCTTTCCTAAGAAGAAACATTCTTGTGTCTTCTGCCTAAATGACAAGTATGGATAATGACCATATCCCTATATACAGCACACAATCGATAATTCAGAAAAGCATAAACCGAAGGCATACAAAATCAGGATAAAACAGGAACCAAAGCAAAAAAACCAAAAACAAAAACCTCCACCACATGAAAAGAGGCGAACTTCCGAAATGGGGGTGAGACCAGGTGCCCAGGAAGAGTCAACATCTCCTGCTCGCATGTAACACCCGTCGCTTCAATTGGATAAAACTGTCACATCCGGTTATTTCCACATTGGAAGATATAAATGTTACCTTGGTTCAGTATTTTTTCTGTTAGTCTCCTTGCCCTCAACGGGAAATTTTGCTCTGTGAAAGCGTATTACTTGCGTTCTTCGAGACCTCTGGGAAATCGGAAAAGTGGGATGGTTGTGCGCACGTAATCCAGGATAACCACACCATTTGCTACCTGCATGGCCGATGGCCGTCCTAAGTCGGCAACAGTTGCCCATTGGTCTCGTTGGTTTATGTGTAGTCTTTTATGTTTATTGTTTCTATGTCGTGTGTCTCTTTTTCGACTCTTACTGTATTCGTCTTCTCGGGTTTGCGCTTAGGGTGTTTGGTGTTTTGTTGATGGCACTGCAACCAGGTCTGGTTGGAGATCCCCTCCCTTCTTGTGATATGAATACACAATGCAATGAAATTATTAAACATTATAACATGTCGTTGACCTTCATGTTAGAATATATTTTAGGTTGGGACCATCTGAAACATCGAATCTAACAATTTACCGGTTATTTTCTTTCTGAGTGGCTTTCATGTAAGTGACGGGTGTTGCTAGCAAACAGGAGATGTTAACTCTCCCCGGGCACCTGGTCTCATTTCCATTTGGGATTCACTTTTGCTTGGTTGCAGATATTTAAGTTAATTCCATTATTTAAATTTTGTAGAATTGATATTTATTGCAGGGGCCATAGTAGAAATCAATTTGTGCGGCGCTGCACACATGTTCTCGTTGGTTTATGTGTAGTCTTTTATGTTTCTATGGTGTGAGTTGGTGTTCCTTGTCCCTTTTGCGTCTCTTTCTGTGGGTATCTGTTCTGTGTTTTTTGCATGGGTGTTTTGGGATTTTGCTGTGGGTGCTGCAACCTAGTGTTGTTGGAGATCCCCTCCTTTCTTTTAATTACTATAGGTTTGACTCCCTTCTGCTTGGTATTAGTCAAATTTAAAAAAAAAAGCGCGTAGGGTTTGATGATGTGTTGTTTTGTAGTTCTGTCTTGTTATTGCAGATTCTACAAGAAATGATCATGTTTGGCAGGCTTTAGGATTAATGGAATTGCATTCATCAATTTTAGTGTACTGATATTTCTTTATTTCTTTTTTTACTCAGTGTGGCGCTACTTCCATTTACGTTATGTCATTCCGTGGTCAATTGGCTGGGCTGTGGGTAGCACTGGAACAGAAATTGGGATGGGTTTTGGACTTCCTTTTTAGTCCTCTTGCCTAGTTGATATGATACAATGCTTACAAATTGGATATGCAACATGATTCATGTAATACATGTAAATAATTAGCAGCGACACCTACAATGCATTTTACATAGCCTTTCTCACCTCCACTGGAGATGGTTCATTAGAAAAGTTGTCCATCGTGTTTCTGTGGAGCTTATTTCTTTGCCTCCGTCTTTCAGTCCTATTTTATTTTTGAACGAGATAATTCTGTTATCTATCTTTTTTTTTTTTCATAATCTGTAAGACTTTTAATTGTGGTTTTTGGAATCTAGTTTCGGCTTCCGTGTTTGACTTTCATTCACTGATTCGAGACCACTGGCTAGGCAGACATTTTGGAAAGGAACTGTGCACGTAATCCGGATAACGACAACATTTATTACTGACGTGGCGGATAGCTGTCCTTGATCGGCATCGGTTGTCTATTGGTTTCATTGTTTTATGAGTAATCCTTTAGGTGTCTTGATGTCGTCTTTTGTTTTTTTGTCATCCAAGTCCTTTGGTGTCTTTTTATGCTTGTACAATGTATTTTGCATAACAAAAGAAATTGTTGTGTGTAATTTGCTGTGTTTTTGTCACCGCAATTTTCATCTAGGCGCTCTTTATTTGAACGGCATAAAAGACTCCGACGCAACTGGTGTAGTAATTTACATCGAATCGATTTAGAATTGAACTGGCACTTATTTGACATTCATGAATTATTTAACTGGAGTGAATACTATTGCGAATTATTTATTTGTCCAGTTAGGACCCAATGTTGGAACTCGTTTTTCATGATTAATTATCATAACTAAAATTGCTAGACATATGGCGAACAATTTTTGACATTGGCGCGTACTGACGTCCGAGCCTTTTTTCAACGGAAAACGTCGAGGTTGACCCGAATGTGTCTACGTCTGCTTGTCCGCTTTTTCTTTTCTCTGAAGAAAACTTTCCGCTGTTTTCATTGTTTTGAATTTTCCAAGTTTTTGTTCTGCGTATCTTCTGTTTTATATTTTGTTAAAAATTTGTTAACCTGTTGACTTTGATTTCTTTTATTCTGATTAAACCCCCTCACGCGGTAGCAGACGGTGTGGTTATCCGGATTCTGTGCGCACAATCCACGAAGTTAAGATACTGATGCGAAAGATTGTAATTATTTCATGAACATTTTTTTTCCTATCATCCTCATTAAAGAAAAGGTAAGAAGTTTTCTATAAACCATATATTTCTAAAGATGACTACATTCTATAGTTTCAATTTTCTTTGTATGTCTTAAATGATAATATGTTATACTTCAATTTGTTATACAATATGTATAGTGGTGAGACTAAGATAGAACATTGAATTTTCATGATGAGTTTCAATTTTTGTAATAAATGACTGATAGATGATCTGGCAATGAAAATACTATTATCAAATTTACGTTATGATAACCACTGAGCATTTAGGTCATTAGAATATACAGTATCTATAGCGTCTTTATCCAGACCACACTTTCTTCTTAACATTTGTCCCTCCTCTCGTAACCATTTGTTACTCACTGAAATACAATAGAATGGATTCAGCTTTGATTGGTCATAAATAAAAGGAAGGTAACAAATAAAATTTCTCATTGATCATAAATGACAGGAAGGTAACGATTAACAGTACATGCACTAACTTGATTTGTTTTGCTATTCATTTTTGACCAATGATGATTTTCTTAACAACAAAGACATATATTTGTAATGTTTAACTCCTTCAAATTCATTAGCATCATTTTACAGCAGATAAATTTACAGCATGGATCAGACATGCACGTTTCGGGTACTAAACCCTCGTCAGTTATCCTCAATCTTAACAATGTAATATGGCCAAAAAGTGTGAGACAGATGATCAACCGAAGTTGATCGAACTTGGCTACATGTGCCCTCGGGAACTCTTGGTCCACAAGCGTGCCACTGAGCATGTAGGTATTTTGAGTTTCGGTATTCGAATAAAACTGTTTTAAAATATTTACCCCACTTCGACCCTAAAAGTACAGGACACCCTGCGTGTTGTGTATCGAAATCTTGATCTCCATTACGTTTAAAATTGTACCAGAATGCTGCTGCACCCTTTAAAAGAAATGTTGCAATTAACAGGTGTGAACATGTTGCAATATACAGATGTGAACATATTGCAATATACAGATGTGAACATGTTGCAATATACAGTTGTGAACATGTTGTAATATACATGTGTGAACGTAATGCAATATACATGTGTGGACATAAGAAATTCATGTAATTTGCTTCTCCCTGGAAAGGGATTATGCAGCCCGAACATGGAATTAAGCTTTACTTTGTAAATATCTTCTGCTTAAAGAAATAAAGGGTTTTTTTGCACCCCAGCAAAGTGATTCTTAAAAGAATCATATATTTTTTATCAAAAAAAAAAAATTTACAATTGAGTACAGCTATTTATAAAACTCAGGCATGGGGCGATTCACAATGAAATAAACCCACAGGTTTTTAGATTGAAATGTTCTAGTTATTGTGAGAAACTCACAAAAACACCAATATTACCTATGTCCACTATTGCAAACTCGATATACTCTTTCAATATAATGCAAAGGAAAGATGGCAATTTTGACGATAGCCGATTGCAAAAACAATGAATCCTTCATAATTCATTGAAATTCAAATGCTTGTATCTCTAATTTGCAATTGAAAAATGAAATTGTTTTCAATTAAATATGGACCCAGCTGATGAATTACATGTATTTATGTTCGTGGATTTTTTTATTGTATGATTCGGTATTTCCTCAAACTATCTGATTCTTGGAGCTGTGCTTAATTTTTCATTATTTCTGAAAGATAAAATGTTGATCCAACCCAAGACGACTTTGCAGTGATCTGAAATACCTTTTTATGAGAAAAGGTGATCAACAGGACGGTGTCAACGAGAACAAATACCTTTTATGAGAAAAGGGGATCAAAAAGTCGGGGACAACGATAACAAATAGAATACCTATCGCTCAAATAAAACGCTCGCGAAAAAACAAAACAAAACAAAACAAAAAAAAAAAAAAAACAAAACAAAAAAAAAAACAAAAAAAAAAACAAAGGAGCAAAACATACAATGCAAAAATTGAAAGACTGACAAATGAATAACGGAGCAGACATGCACAGAAAGACACGCAAAAGGGGCAAGGAACACCAACACATAACATAGAAACATCAAGCACAAAAAACCACTTGCACACAGAAACCAACGAGACCAATTGGCAAGCGGTGCCGACTTTGGATGGTCATCCACCATGCAAGCAGCAGACGGTGTTGTTATCCGGATTACGCGCGCACATCCCTCCCTCTTTTTCGATTACTCGGAAGTCTCAAAAGAACGCACGATTTCGATGTAAAGTAACCTCCTCAATTCAAGATGAACAAACAAACAGACAGCATAACTCTCCCGCATTGAGAACTGAGGAACACACTCGCAGGACATAAAGAACAACAAAAATCGTATAAAACAACTAAAGTAAAGAACATGGGACAATGAGACACATATAAACACTGAAGTCGATCTGTTTAACAAATAACAAAAATTACATTAAACACGAAACACAACTGACTGAGAAAGACTCTTTCTTGATTTGATCATTCGACTTTCCCGTTTCCTACTCCCCCCCCCCCCCAAAAAAAAAAACTGCACGAAAAACTTTGAATATTATTTTCTTAATACATAAAAGCTATGCATATAAAAACTCGTGGACCAACATGGAGATGAAAATATACGTGGGTGATGTTTATTGTAAACTATCGGGCACCCATCATTGCAGTTTTTTTTACTATATAAATTAATAATAGATAAAGTTTCTTTATTAAGCACCACAGACATATAAACAGTACACAGACAAGGATAGTTTAGTACATAACAGACATTTGTTGTTTATAATGCACAAGACACAGAAGAGTATATGTCAGCCAACCCGCGGTCCTATGAGGCTCGAACCAGCAATCTTTCGTTCACTGGCCCGGCACCCTAGCCACTAGACCACGGCGCCGACATACAAATAAATACCTTTTCAACAGGGACCCTGGTTTTAATTAACGGAAATACGGTGGCTCCTCCTACAGTGATATCGGTAAGCTGCAAAGAAATTAAATTAAATTATTAAAAAAAAATATATATTAGATTTAAGTTGGGAAATCTTTATTTTTCAGAATAAACCAATGCCATTATACACTGTATCAGTAACCTATTCCGTATTGAAATGCGATATTGCCTTAGCGCTGTAAGGAAATGTAAGCTCTACAAATCATAGCTTTGTGTTGCATAATTATTATTCTGCACTTTAATGTGTGAATGAGATGTCACTTTTTCTGCTACATAATGAATTGGTTCTCGCCTTTTGGCTATTGCAATGATTTAATCTAGAGTTATCTCTCCTTCTGCTGTGTTTGGTTAAACATCGCGGGGGAACTTCCAATATAGCCAAATGATGTGAAAGGCATGCCCAAAAATACCGAAAGACAGCATTTCTGATTTTACACGTCTTCAAATTCATAGCATCATGTTCTTTGTTCAAGTGAGATGTAGTAGTCGCAACTTGTGTAAAATTGTTAGGTTTAATGTTCATTATGTCGAATAAGTGGTTCAGCTCTGATGCAATGTGCTCTTTGGTTCGAGGGCTATATGAGATATTATCTCTACTAATATTTACGACGCAGAGAAAACTAGCAAAGATGAAAAATCTTGACGGAATACTGACGTCACAATGTCGACATCACCATATCCATTTGAATGTTAATCCGTCAACAAAGTTTTAGTTACAAACATAGCAGGTAACCGAAAATTTAAAATCAGTTCGCCCTTAGTCAAAATGTTTATTCAATTTCAAATTCTTTATTATTGCAAGCTGGATTACCAACATAGAGACAAACGGTAAAAATTGAAAACTTCACTTGTATCTTATGAATATATCTATTAACATTCTCAAAGGTAGAATAATTCAGGCCATAAATAGTATGTATACTTAATGACAAATATGGATAATGACCATATCCCTGTATACAGCACAAAATCGATCATTCAGAAAATCAGAGACCGAAGATATACAAAATCTGGTTAAACAGGAACCAAAGCAAACAAACAAAAACCTCCAAACATTAAAAGAAGCGAACTCCAATTTCGGGAGTGAGACCAGGTACCCAGGAAGAGTCAGCATCTCCTGCTTGCATGCAACACCGGTCGCTTCATTTCGGCGGAATTTCTACATTCGGTTACTTCGATTTCGGAAGATATAAGCATATCAGTACAGCATTCTCAAGGGTAGAATGATAAGGCTATAAATAGAATGTATACTTAAACTAAATGAATACACATACGTAGAACATCCATGTAGCAATTCTGTCTCCGGATCCCTTACACTGTACAGGATCGTCAGGCCTTTCCTCATGCCACAATCTATAACCCTATATATATACACGTATGTAGTAAACAGTCAATATTTGAAATAAATTGGCAAAATAACGACTTATAATCCAGAGTACTGGAAAAATTACCCAAAATTGCCCAAATCATGTGTTGTCCCTTGTCAGTGCGTTTGAAATGAAGGTGCAAAACGTTATATTTACATTACTATTAGATTTCCCATGTTCAACGCCCATTAGGCAACTAGAATTATATTCCAATAACTTTTTTATTGTGACGTTATGTTCAAGTTTTGCATGTAGGATGTATTTACCAACGTTAAAACACATTTCATGCTGTTCCAGACAAAATGTTCGATGTGCATGCAAATAAAAATGACCGATAATTAGGATAAATGTAAATATAAGTAATGACGTGACCAACCAGAATTATACACCCATGAACACCAAAAGTAAGACAGTCATTTCTTAAAAAGATGGAAAATGGACTACATGTATTATGCTCGTGCACCCACATGAGAATTGTTCGGAAGCAAGCAAAGAGTGTCTTCTGTAAAAGGACGAAAGTCGACTGCATCAACGGAACATACAATTTGTGTAATATGTCGACTTAACGAGGCTGGGTCTAATTAGAAAATGATGAACTTCTACCCAAGGTATTTTGACTAAATTCGGATCATATAATTGCAGTATTATAGAATTCATTTTATGGGAAAGAAAATAGAAGTTGACCGTTCAGTATTATGTAGGGGTCATCTCAAAGATAATGGCATCTTACAATGAGACCTTATGGGGTTTTACTGCAAGATAATGATTTTCCTCAAATTTTTCATGTTTCTGCGCAAGAGATTTTAATTAAATTCATGTATTTAATTTTGTTGTACTTCAAATATCATTTTAAGAAAAAGAAATCGAAATTTCACCGTCATCAAAATTTTCTAATTGTACACGGCCTCGTTAAGACACCATATAGAGCAAAGAACACCACTTATCTACTTTCAAATTACGTAACCTATATCCCGGATATTGATTCTGGTGTTACACGTTTTCAAATTCATAGCATAATTTAAAAACAGATAAATTTGCAGCATTTACGAGACATGCACGTTTCGGGTATCTAAACCTAGTCAGTGATCCTCAACCGAAGCAATGAAATAAAGCCAAATACTGTGAAAGGTATGTCTAATAATACCGAAAGACGTTGCACTTCCGAGAAAATGTTGTGAACAGAAATTTTCGAATGTGTATTAAGAAACTATCAACCAAAGTTGATCGGACTACATGTACCCTCGGAGACTCCTGATCCACCATCAGTGACACTCACCAAGTGGTACAAATGTTACACCTCTTCATATACATATCATCATTTCAGAACAGATATTTGCACGGTGTTGTCCAATATTTTCCAGAAGGTTTTTTAATCTTAATTTTGAAAGGGTTGTAAAATGCGTGACAAACTTAAAACTTTCATTAAGGACATGAACATGTTTAGTGTTGTGAGAGGAAATTTTGAATAAGAAAGGAGTAATAATCTTACCAAAGGATCAAGATGTGATTCATACATTCCTCCGACGCCATAATTCAACACCTGATAAAGAAATTATAACATTGCAATTTCAACAATAAGACCTAGTGGGAGGGTTGTGTGCACGTAATCCGGATAACTACATCCTTTGCTAATAGCATAGCAGATGGCCATCCTAGGTCGACACCGATCACCCATTGGTTTCGTTGTTTTATATGATGTTTTGCTTGGTGTTTTGATGTCGTGTTCGTTGTTCCTTGTTCCTTTTGTGTCACTTGCTGTGAGGCTTGTTAGAGATCCATTCCTTTCAATCTACAATGACTTCCGTACTTGCATTGGACTGCGGAGATAATTATTGTTAACTAGACAGTGGTGTTCTTGGTGTTTATGTGGTGCTATGCTGTTGTCTCCGTCTGTTTGGCTGCGTTTTCTTTTCTCATGAGAAAAAGCCCTGCTGTTTTCGTTGTTGGCGATCTTCTGCCTATTTTCTTTGTTTCGTGTATTTCTCAAGGATGCGTATGCCTATTAATTATGATTTGATTATTTCATCTTTAGATACTGATTATTACATATTTAGATACTGATTATTATATTTTTAGATACTAATTATTACATTTTTATATACTGATTATTACATTTTTAGATACTGATTATTACATTTTAAGATACTGACTAATACATTTTAGATACTGATTATTTCATTTTAAGGAACTGATTACTTAATTTTTAGATACTGATTATTTCATTTTTAGGTACTGATTGTTTCATTTTCAAATACTGTTTATTTCATTTTTAAATACTGATTATTTCATTTTAGGTATTGATTACTTTATTTTTAGATACATTGTGTACTGATAAGTTTACTGATTTTATATACTGATATTGATTGAGACTTTTAGATACTGGTTTTTTTTTTTGACTTCCAAAAATCTGAATAGGCAGTATGATTATACAGTATGTGGACAATCTTGGTCGGGATGCTCTGGCGAATGCCAAATTAGGTACATCATACTTTCTTTTTCATCAGTTCTATATCAATCATGCATCTTTAATATTCTGAGAAATATAGCAAATATTTTATAGCCAATATAGCCAATAGGGCCTTCTATGACTGTTCTACAGCCCTGTCGTTGAAAAGGCGAAACAATAAGGTTTTCTCCAGACTACACTACATGATTATGCCCCTAAAAGTACAACCTATTCATAGTACAACTGCCATTTAAACATGCCGAACAATGTTGCACAACTAAGTCCAGTAGAAATTCCGTCTTTTCGATTTTACAGTCCTATGTTCGATTTGTGCAGGTATCTTACGTAAAAGCATTGTGATGTCAATAAATTCCTTTCAAAACGTCACAAATGTAAAACTGTTTTTTCTGAATTTCAAGCTGGTTTCCACAGAATTTGATGACGTCACAATGCGTTGACGTCAGATACCTGCACAAATAGGAAGTAACTCTCCATTTCGAAAAGACCGAATTAGTAACTAGTACTTATACCTGGTATTCCTCGCTCTCACAAAATCTGTGTTTGTGTTCAGTGGCCATACCAGTTATAATCTCAATTCGTTTAGACAGCTTACGAAGAAGAGGGTATTCAAAGTCTGACAACCATGCCCTGCAATGTTTATTAAATTAGAACGATGATATGTCACAAAACATTTAAACACTTATGAAACATCACCAATATTTCAAATTTTGTTTCGATTAAGATATTCAATGGATAATGAAAGAAATTATGCAAAAACTTTTATCATTTACTATTTTTCTGTTCCATATGATATTTAAAAAAAAACTTTTATACTATCCGAATAGATATTGAAATAAGAAATATTTTGAACTGTGTCGTGTGTAGGAGGTACCTCCCCTTCGTGAAAATATCGAAAAAAAATAATTGCAGAAAAAATAATTTGTGAACTTTTGATTTTTCAGCGAAATTTGATGATATATCTATTTTAGTTTTTTTTTTTTTTTACCAATCGATATTTGATGTCAATTTATTCTGTTGAAAATTTTATTAAAAAATAATATTTTCCATAGAGTTCAATGTTACTCTAAGGGTGCATAACTCTTCATGTTACCTGTTTTGTAATATCTAAATTGTTCAAAAACTTTCAACTAATCTTTACACTATATCTATGCAGTGATTTTAGGTGTAAGGATTACATAAATGGGTGGCCCAATTACTTCTCTTGACCCATTGAATAAATTATGCCATGTTGTGCGAAATAGTGGAATTAACATCATTATGTGTATCAGAAAATGATCAACAATATGCTTTATTTGATTTTGTTTTATACGTATTTTGTTATCAACAACGAATACTTACGTTTGACTGACTCTTCCTTCAGTCAAGGCTCCTCCCGCTACCCGGCCATCGAAAGATCTCAACACAGCTGATCTTTCTATCTAATGGAATACAAACATTTTTTTTCACATAGTAAAAGAAAGAGATTTAAATGATTCGAAAAAGACTCAGAAACAGATTTATTCATCGTTTTCGATAAAATAAATGTATCCTTTCTTGTAAACTGTCATTCAGATCTTAAATTTCAGACATGAAATATCATGATTTTTCTTAAATTGATCTTTAGATGCTAACATCAATTTTTATCTTAGCCAATCACAGGCCCTCAAATGAATTATCTTTATTGTGCAGAAACTCTTCTTCATGTTCGTCATGGATCCTGAAAATTGTAAAGCTTAACAGGGTATAATTATATGAAAATGTGTGGCAGTACGTGGTGTTCGAACTCGAGACGTTTTGGCAGTCCTAGTGTGTGTCTCTCCAATTCAGCCACCAAGATGGTTGCCATCTAAATGGATTAGAATGTATTTCTAAGTCCCTACATGAATAAGCAGGGGCTTTGCTAACGCTCAGCACGCATCATGTTAATGTAGAAACTTCAAAATATCTTCTAACATATTCATGGAACCGATTGTAATCACAAAATAACGGAGTCTTTTTTCTCAAAAACTTGAGCGAGGAAATGTTATTATAATTATGGATTAAAATACGAATACAATCCTTAAAAAAGGATAAAGGCCGAGTAAAACATTATATGGTAGGAGAAAAAAATTGACATATATTACCTTGCTCGAACTAATATTTTGTAAGAAACGAATTTCCGCGTCATTTATGACGTCATGGAAGAGAGTTATTTTGGGGTTGTTGTTGACAACTTCCTCTTTGACAAGCAGGTACGGAATTGCTGATGTTCTCCAATAGCAATAAAGCTGAGCCAAGGCTTTACTTGACTGTAAAGAGATATACATGCATTAATTTTGTTATGTTGTAGTGGTATATAATATTAAGGCCCGGTCACACTGCGCTTCACGGCTTAATCACGGCCAAATCGCGTAAAAAGGGGGTCTCCCGTCAGCGAACGTTCTTGTTCGTGTTGAGGTCGAGCTTACAATGAGGTACAGTCGATAAATAAAGTAAAGAAAAGTATGAAAAACATTAGACACAGAAACAAGTTGTGAAGTGCTCAAAATTCCTTTCCGCGAACAACCTCAGACGTCACACCTGGTAAAGACGTGCAACGCACCGGATACATACGCGATGATCCGTGTTCCATCAGTGATTAAAACTTGTGGAAAACGCGAAATTTCAGCGGTCTGTCACGGACAGAGCACGGTCATCGGACGGGAGTCACGGGTTATAGCGTGTGTAAAGCAAGTTATCATGAACGCTTTTAATCTTCGAAGGGCTGGACGTGGTTAGCCGTGTTTTGGCAGTATTTCAGTGACAGAAAGAAGGGGATATCAAACAACACTCGATTGCAGCACCAACAGCAAAACATCCACTGCAAAAACACAAAGCAGACAAGCACAGAATGAGACGAAAATGGTGCAATACAAAAATAGAGATGACACGAGGAATGTATAAATTTCCAAAGACAATGTACAAAAATCACCATGGATTGAAGTAGAAAAATATCAACCTTCGTATTTCCACGACAAAGTGCTTCGTAGTTCATCTGTAATTTCCTTGTTGTGGTGAACCCTGTCCTCTTGAATTTGGACTTGCGTTGTGAGGGTGGTAAACTTTTGGAGCGCATTTTATAAAATTCAAGATCACGTGACAACTTTGGATCTGAAAGAAAATATATATTCATCTGAGGTTTGTAAAAATTATTTCAAGATTTAAAAAAGAAAACGAATAGACTGCAAGTTCTTTAATTCAAATCGATCATAATGATTTAATTTAATGTTTTTTTGTCATTTAACAGATCCCTTTTAGTTAGATGCCTATCCTCATAATTTCAGAGGCTCCATTGGATAGCAAATGAGGAAAACAAATCCTTTTCATGTAAGTTGATCTTGCATCTTCTTCATTTTTTCATCTCTATCAGAAACTGCTGAGTCAATAGTTGTCAAATTGATTTGGTTATAAAGATTTATCCTACCTTGTTTGAAATCCTCTAGTATTTCCAAAGATTTATCAGGCATTCCATTCTACAAGAAGAACACGATGAAATATCTTGTTACAAACACTAACAGTTTCAAGTATAAATAATTTCAAGAGCAAAGATGAAAATTTATGGATTAAATGCAGTTTGTCGGGTCTTCAGTCGCACCTTCGGACAAAGAACCTTCAGAATGCTTGAGACTCAGTAATCAGAACAAGGAAAATATCCTTACCCTATTATAGACTCCGGCCAAAGTTTTTGCAACCGTTTCAACAGTCACACCTGAATTTGAGTATTCTCCATTTTTAAATCGCCTATAGAGTTCGTTGAGCCAATGGAAAGCTTCGTACAAATTGTCATTTACATCAGCTTTTCTTGCAATATAAAGAATTTCTTTTACACTAAGTGGTTTCGTTTCCGTTCCAAATATAACACCATCGAAGAAGTCCTTCAAAGGGAATTGGTAAACGTTCCAAAGACGTATAATGCTGTTGGTAGCACCTTCCACATCAGCCTCTGATGGAAGGCCATCTAAATGCCTCTCAGCAACGTGATAACTTAGATCAAAATCTGGAAAATACATCATGTAGATCTGTCATGTCATTAAATATGGGTTCTTGACCGTCACTGAATACATGTAGTTGTAGATATTAGGGATGTTACAATATATCGATATATTGCGATATTTAATAAATTCGTATCATATCGCGATACAAAATGTGCATCGCAATATATCGCGCCCTTGTGGATTATATGAATTCATTACATAAACCATTGAATCACTTTGATTTAATCAGTTTAACTGAAAACAAGCGACCCAAGGTCCATATCGCTATAATAAAATCTCAGTGCATCACATGGGCATTTCAGCATGTTATATCTCATCAGTGGTGCCCCATATCAAAAAAAGAGGAGATCCAAATAATATGTAATTATGAAGATCAAAAGTTAAAATTTGACCTTTTGACCTAAAATTTTTTACTGAGGTATTGAAATCACATATCCGAACTCGTCTGATCTAATCTGTTTCTAAACCATAGATATCCCCGGAGGGGGACCATCTACGAAATATCAGACGGAGTCTACGGAAAATTTTTAATTATCCTTGAGACCACAATAATAATGGACAAAACTTGAGATAATATTACCTTTGGCACTATTGTCAAGTTCACACGTGTCGCAAAATATGATACTGTGTACTTTGGGCCAGTCCCGTTGTATCCGGTATATGAGGTGGAAGGCGTTGATGGGATTCTGTGGGTAAAGGTCCGGATCAGCTATCTGTGATTGCTCATCTTCGGCATTCTGTAAAATACTACAAATAAAACTTGTCAGAATCCTTCATGTGTTGAATGTTTATCTGCATCGATTGTTTTCCGGGTACTTTATTGACCTTGCATCCACATACTTAGGAGATAATTAGTCTCGGGTATGTCCATTTGACTGTGTGTTTGTCCTTTATTATAATAAAATCAATAATATAGACTTAATTTTTTAATGGTAAGTTATAGCGAATTCATTAGACATTTTCAGCAAATAAAAATACAAACACTCAATTACAATTTACACGTGTATTTGAGTGTTTGTGTTTTTATTTGTTATCATCCCTTTCCTCTGGAAGGAATATTTCAATCTACTGCTTTTTTTGTATCACAATTTTAAACCGTTTACCTTCACCTTTAAGTATATTCTACTTTATTGTATACAACGTTTTACTGACAAAAACGCACAGGATAGAATTTCGCAAACACGTCTAGTTTCATTTCTTTTCTTGCACAGAGGGAGATAGAAATAAAAAGATTGGGAAAACGATACATTCTTCATCAACCCTACTCAATAGACCATCAAAAAGCCGAGACAGACACATCGAAGAGATTAATATAATCTTACACCACCCCGAGAGAGGATGGTGATTTCTCAACCAGAGTGTACACATTTTGCAAGTCCATGACGAGGCTTGCCGAGTCATGGACAGGCAACATATTTACACCAGGGGATTCACCGATACCCTGTCTGTTTCTGTAAAACACACGCATGATAACCACTAGGTACATGTTTCGGAAATCAATTGATAGCGTTATAATGTGAAAAAGAGGAGAAAGCATCTGTGCATCAAGTGTATCAGCTTGGAATCGAAGGAGACAGGACGCTATGGTCAGGTCAGGAAGAGCATTGATCAGAAGAAGCAATGAAGTTAATTGTCGCCGCGTCCCCATTCCTTCTCCATAAGACATGCAAAAAGGCATAAGTCATAGAATAACGGAAGACGCCAAAATATATTGATATATGCGATTTGAACACCGTTAAATTGTTCCATGTCCTTAATTAATGAATTATTCGCTGTCATTGTTTGTACACGGGCGCATGGGAGGGTCGGGTTGTATGGATATCCACCCTTGTTCTGGCCGTTTGACACAGAATCACAACTAAAAATATTGAGTTTTATTTCGTCATTTGTGTATATGCATCTTTGTTACTCGATTAGTTGAATCTGTAAGATATCGCCGATATGAGTAACGATGTGTGTAATCGAATGTACACATTGATTTGACTGAAAACTGTTTATTGAAAAATGTAAATCGAATAAACAATTAATTTCATTGCTTGAAGTATACGATGTGCAATTTATGTATGTTATTTTAGTAATGTTACCTGTAAAGTTCGTGTTCTATTGTATTGTCGTTGCTTTCTTCCTCTGCAATGTACTTCTTCAAAGCTTTGATTAGTCTCTGTTCCTCTGATATCAGTAATGAAAGTTTGTAAACTGAAGTGTAAAATTCCCCGTATGTAAATTGTAGTACAGTACTGTATGTCATGTAAAGTATTAAGTATTTGATTGTCAAAATCGGAGCCATTTTTCTTTTTTCAAAAAATCCGCGTCAAAGTTAAGTAGATCTATTCCATGGGTACATGTACATCTTATTCAGAAATCTAGACTGCAATCATCATTCAGACCAAATGACTTTATATCTTTGTTTCTTTTGATAGAGACCACAATTTTTCTGATGGTATTTCTCACATTTAGGCTTACTATTCGTAATTTAAATAAATTTATATATCAACAATTTCGCATATTTGTCATTTTGTAGGATATCTCTGTCATTAAATCAATTTTGGAACGCTCAATGTATCATGAAACAGGTTTATACATGAATAAACGATTTGCCTTGGCCTATCTCACGTATCAATGGTCCACGTAAAACCAATAGCATTGCATACGTGTGAGCCAGATGTGACAGTATAAAATCATTATTCAGTCGTTCGATCTTTTACTTTACACAATCATATTACACTGACGATGCGTACCTGGGATAACAACTTAATCAATGAATGAAGACTTAATTGATAAGTAAATTCTATTCTCAAATCCATTTCTCCTCTTCTGGTTTATTATTTTTCCTTATCAATTTCAGATATTTGAAGAAATCTTTCAAGACAACCTTTTTATATACTTTAAAACATAGAGTCCCTACTATTTTGCCTGAGTACAGCCCTCTGAGCAAAAATAGTCACATATTGTGTAATTTTGTTTACTGGTTAAGGTGTCGGAGCGGAGCTGTAATCGAAATGTTGCTGGTTCGAACTGCTTTAGGACCTTATCTGTATTGTGCCTACATGTCTGTTGTGTTTGCAATTAACTCTGCTACTGAATCGACCCCCCAGGAAATTTAGAGTCGCGCACTCCCTGTAAAGTAAATGCACGAATTCAAATTCAAAAATAAAACTAGAGATCGCTAAGATCCGAAATGAATTTTGACTGTGTCTGAAAATCACTTTCGCAGGAAGCATCACTGATGAAGATTTACTAACCGAAACACGTGTCTGGTGCATTTAAAAATAGGTTTGAAGTTTCCCTCATGAAGGTTTTAAGAGTTGGAACTCTTCCGTATTATGATAATACTGTGCAATTAAGATATGAATGTTTCAGAAAAAAAATCTTCGTCGTTGTTTTCCAAACTAAATCGATTCAACGAAGCCAGACTAACAAGGCGCTTCGATCTTCGATCATTTATTTAGATTTAATTAGCTTTTTGTTAAGGATGGACGGCTCCAGATCCCGAGTAGGGTCAATTCAGTATCGTAATAAAATGAAATAGAAATGTAATGGATTGAATATTGGACAAATGTTTCCCAAAATTACATAACGAAGTTGCATCAATACACAAATAAGACGAGAAAATGAATCAGACAGTCAGACGGAAATGAGGAGAAAAAAAATGCATTGTGTAACCAAGAAGACCAAACACTATTTAATGAATTTTCTCCCAAGAGTTTCTTTGTGAAAACGAACGCAATTTATTGTAGATGACACCACTTAAATGAATAAAGGTAGCACTACGAACTCGACAACAATGCATTTTTTATTCAAATTTTTCGAACGTTATATAAAAACCAATATGACCAGTTTTTATATTACAGATTATTTAGAATTAACATGATTAAGTCATCCTTTCAACTTTAAGGTCCGAATGAGGATATCAAGAAAAAAGAAAACAAGTACGCACAAAAGGACTCTCGAATTATCGTCGACGCCGCAAGGGTTTTAATATGTATGCATAAAAGCCCCCACGATGTAATAGGGCAATAGACTCTCCAAATATTTATTTAACCTTAGAATACCTCTTAAATGATCAATCATGAATGAATTTTTTTCTGTAGCTGTAAAAGTGTGCATCACCAGATAATTGTTCTTTTACGTCATATGGAAAATGTATTACAAGAATTCGATATAATTATAACTTATAAAGTTTCATTAACAGGAATTTTATGATTAATATAACTACAATTTTCAGACTCTTGAAGCTTAAAGTTATGGTGCATCTGATACCAGACATCCAAATAAGATTATGCTATTTTTCATATAATTCCTTGTTGTGTTCTTTTCTACGTTTAATTAAATAGAACACCCCTTGTGACTATATACAAATGTACAAAGTTTAAATGAGATAGAAAAAAGGTGATCTGAATTTCACCATACAAATTTGATTTTGGGTTGGTTTTGCACTATATAAAAAAGAAGAACACGTGAAAATGCTTTTTTATGATCTCAAAAAACGAAATTGACCCACTTAACCTTGCTGGTCACCACGGGAAACCATCTGAATCTCCCACTCGTATCTCATTCTTTGTTACTGTGTAATCATGAAAAATGTACTCTTCCATCTGCAAAGCACTTTGCTAATAGCCGGTTCTGAACAAAATGTGTATAAGCATGCTATGACTTAAAGCACACTTAAAGTAATGGATACACACTACCTATATAAAAGCATGCTATATCAATGATATAGCACATGGCAAAGCATGCTCATTTTTCATTTTTCTCTTTGTCTAAAACATGTCTCGCTCCCATATCGGGAGTTCGCTTCTTTTCATATGGTGGAAGTTTTTTGTTTGCTTTGGTTCCTGTTTTATCCTGATTTTGTATGCCTTTGTTTTCTGATTTTCTGAATTAGCGATTTTGTGCTGTATACAGGGATGTGGTCATTATCCATATTTGCCATTTTACATGGACAAAGAAATCCCAATTTTGATAAAGATTACGCTGTCTGCAAAAATTAACATTGAAAAAAGTCCGCATGGTTAGACATGTGCTATTAACCGACAAAAGTTGTATTTTGTAGTGATTCCATCCATGTCATCTTTTTTCGAATGTAAAGATTTCTTTGTTTACAGATTTGATCGATATGCAACTTTAATTCTTTTTCCTAAAGTACATCAATATTCCTTTTCATCAGCAAAAATGTTTCATCTTTCTGTTGAATTATGTTACGATTCAGGAAACTTTGCGAATTTTTTTCTTTTTTTTCTTTCTTTTGTTTTGTAATTGTGCAATTGCCAATTGTGTTGTCCTCAGATTTCAATGTCAATCATTCATCATGTATCAATGAATAGAAGGTCTAATAAGTTCCAATATACAGATAAAACAAATTTGATATTTTCGATTTTTCACTTACCAATCATTTGACGAGTAGTCATTCATATACTTCAAGGGGTTTTATGCAGCTTTGAAATATTTAAATGATCGTTTGAAACTTCTCTATTTAATGCACAAAGCAAAGATTTAACCACCAGGCGTCGTTTTCGCTAAAATGATTTTATGTTTAAAATCGCTTACAATTATTATGCTTTTTACACCGAATTTTGCTGTGATTTTAGCTCACACACCCAACCATGGACTGGCCGTGGAAAATAAATTATACATGGACATGGTAGATGACTTGCCTATAGTAGAATGGGTTGGTCTTGAGAAAGAAGAATGTGCAGTGGAATGCAAGCGTAATCGCTGCACTTATTTCTTTTATAAGCAAGATGGATGGCTGTGCAAGTTATATGAAGGGACATATTTTTCCGGTCTCACCATTTCCGAGGGCTGGCGATATTACGATATGAAAGGTACATCTTCCTCTTTTGTTTTGTTTAGACAGTGTGCGTTAATGGCTTATGTCTACTCGTGCATTCGTCGTACGATAGAAAGAACATACTGTTTTGATAAATCTTACAGGAATCAAGAACCTAAGGTCCTCTTCCAAATCTTTGCTTTCAACCATGAAACTTCAATTACAAAGTATAAGAAGAGATTAATATCGATAATGGGTAGCATTTTGATAAATATGAAGCTGTTGAAATAAGGCGCATAATCTGCCATGAAAAGTCGAATTTCCGAAATATAAAAATTTGAGTAACGTTTTCGGTAGAAAGGACAAGTAACTTGATCCACATATGAATTTGACTTCAGATGGGATAATTTATTCAAAATAAGACCGATAGTTTGGTCAAAATAAGGGGAATTTCTTAAATAGAAATCAATGGAAAACGGAGAAGTCTGAATGTAACATTCCCCTCGCTTCAGATGTCCAACGTCTTCACATTCATTAGCATCATTTAAAAGGAGATAAATTTACAGCGTAAACCAGACATGCACGTTTTGGGCATTTAACCCTCGTCAGTGATCCTCAATCTAAACAACTAAATATGGCCAAAATCTATGAAAATTATGTCCAAAATATACCGAAAGACGTAGCAAGATGGCTGGGATATGATGCTACAGGACAGAATGCCACTTTCACAAAAGGTACATATCAATAAAACACATTTTCTGCCCAACTGGGGTTCTGAATCGGGGGGGGGGGGTTGTCCCACAGGCGAAAAACGAAAAAGGGAACAGGGATGGATAGCTATTTTAGAATAGTTTTTAGAGCAATCAGATATAGTGAAATTGCCTTTTTTTTCTTTTTATATCATGGAACAATCTGTTCAGAGTTTGTTGCGATCAAAGACGTAACCGTTAGGCGTTAGGAGGGAAATAAATGAGAAAATTGTCTATTTCTACACGGCGTGAGCTTCGAACCAGATAGCTACTGGCTGAGAAGTACGAAATAAATCAGTTTCCAGATCGCAGACTTTGCCGATTATATTGATAGAATAACCTCAAAGTTAATTTCTCTTATCCCATTTTGACAGGAAAAGGTACAGAAGCATTAATAACATCAAAGGGGTAGGGCCACGAAACCCCAAAATCGGCCCTCGATTGTTCACTACTAATTCGATTTCAATCACATTGAAAAATGTCGCCGATTTTCGATTTTTCAAGGTAATGAATATATAAAGTTATACCATGTTGGCTAAAAAGATAGTTATAAATAATTAAACGACTTTATGATAACGAGAAAAGGTCTGATTTAATATGTATCGAACTTTTTTTGAATATATAGAAGTATGTTTGAAGAAGTCAAAATTTTCATAAAAAAATGATTGGTCAGTTAAGAATGTAACATACGATACCTATCATAACATTTCTCATGAACATGAAAGATGGTACCTACACTCTTTTTTCCTCTTCGATGCTAGCGCAGGAAGAAATTTAATCAAGTGCAACGAGAAAAGTATCATAAATTATGAAATAAAAGGAGATGAAAGTTGATTTTTAACATAGGTAATGTAACATACGTTGTCTGCCACTTCAATTCATTGGTACAAAATCAGTTTTCTGACGATCAATGATCACGTGGTAGGTCACATGGTTTGGGGAGATGTTGTTCGTTCATAATAAGCAAAAATAATACTGCTATGTAGGAGAAAAAAATGTGAAATTACTTTTATCCCAGGTTTTACCCAATTTTGAATAGAGTCGGAAATTTTATGTTAAAATTTCAGAAATTAAGTATCACACGTATAAATTAATTAAATGCTATTTCAAAACACATAACTGTGAATGAAAATCTCAAATTCCTCTGTTGTACATATTATTGTGTATTTTAAGTTGGTAACATACGTTGCAATTGGTAACAAATGTTACCATGTGCAATTCTTTCCATTTTACGAATCAGTGCGAAGAACCATCGGTTGTAAGTCCTGTATTCTTTAGAAATCACTTAGAACCATACAATTAGAGCATAAGCATTTAAGGGAATTTTCATTCTAAACAATATTTGACAAAATATAAGCATTTTGCATCAAAGAATATAGTATAATGTGAAAGAATACATCTCCCACGTAAGAAATTTCACTCTGAATTATTTTTAGTGACTTTTCTGTCTTTAAAGTTTGTACCGTTATGTTTGAATTCAAATTCTTTGATAATTATGATCCATTATTGCAATGTATAATACACGTAAAACTAAGATTATTCTTTAGGGAAACATACGTTACCATGTTTTTCTTTCCATTATTTGGAGACTTCTTTGGTCCATCATCGACCTCAAGTTTAGTAATAGGATTAAGACTTATCCAAGTTCGTTTATTAACGAGAAAAATTGGGGTTTTGGTCCCATATGTTTTTGTTGGATTAATGTCAGAATGCATATCTTTCATGAATAAAATTTGTATTTGCCAATGTTTCAATCACTCCTATGAAAAGTTCTTAAAATAAGTAGTAAGTTGGAAATATGGTGTTTGAATACTGAAAAGAATAAAATCTTAAGAAAAAGCTGATAAAATGTAAAAAAAAATAAATTCAACATCAAGCAACTCTAGAGTACTTAAGTCATAAGTAATTGATAATTTGAAACATACGTTACTTCTGTTTAACTTCAATAATATGCATCAATGCATCAAAGATTAAAGAGAGCTGTTACAATTTTTAAATGAAGTATATTTGCATACCCAATACATGTATATGAAACAGACAATAAATGGCTTTCAGGATATCAAATTGTCACAAATTAATAATAGTTGGTAATGAAACCCAGTCATTATGTTTGCACATTAATTTAATTTGGTCACTTTTTTTCTAGCGGTAGCTGTTTTTCTTTAGAAAAGGGGAAAATGAAGAGAGGTGAACACAAATTTGTGAATTTTGCAGATTAGAACTATATCTTGAAGAATCAGTGATAATAATGGAGCAATAACAGAGTAGGAAACGAATTTTTACGCATTATCGTGACACATATGTAGGTAACACATGTTACATTGAGGTAAATAAGTAAAACACGATCATCTTTTAAATTCATATTTTTAGAAAAACAGAAAAGGTAATGTTGAAAATATGTTGGGAATTAAACCCTCGGGTATGTAGTTTCAATTCATCAAGAGCGTAAAATTTAAATGAGGACACTCATGTAATCTCGTTTTTGAGACCCTATTTGCACGGTTTATTGACTTTGAGTGACTTTGTGTTAATAATGCATTTTTGTGCATTTCGATCGATATTATTATATAGGTTTTAAATGATGCTATTGAATTTAAAGACATTTAACATTTGAACTACTTGGTGAGTGTCACTGCTGGTGGACCAAGTCCCCGAGGACACATGTAGCCAAGTTCGATCAACTTCGGTTGGTCGTTTGTCTCTTCAACGCATTTGAAAATTTCTGTTACAAAATTTCTTGAAATTTCTAAAACGTGGGTCCTGTAGCATTATATCCCACCCATTCTTCTACGTCTTTTGGTACATTTGTGGGCATAAAAATTTTCATACTTTTTGGCCATATTACATTGTTTAGACTGAGGATCACTGACGAGGGTTGAGTACCCGAAACGTGCATGTCTGGTCCATGCTGTAAATTTATCAGGTTTTAAATGATGCTATTGAATTTAAAGACGTTTAACATTCAACGTTTTCCGTCCTCAGTACCTATACCTCTTAATGTTTCATCAAAATTATTTAAATACAATACATACTAGGAATCTTACAATACTTTATATTTTTATCCTGACCAACTTTTTCCTATATTGGAAGGACGGTGCACAAGAGCTAATTGTGATTTTAGGGCTAAATCAAGCCCTTATCTTAACATCTCCTTTGTCAAATATGATGCAACAACCAATTTTTAATCAAATATTTGATATTTCAATCTTCTTTTGCTTTCAGTAATTTGTCCGTCTGATTATGAATTTATCGCCGACACCTACAGCTGTATAAAAATGTATACGGCTGTTGGTACATACAGTACATACGACGAGAAAAGGGCGAAATGTGCAGAACACGGTGGAAATTTGCTGAAGATAGACTCATATTTTAAACAACATGTTGTCGAAGAATTCATTGGTAATATTTCTCAGCAACATTTAGAATTCTTTTCATTCGATAAAATAACAATGTTTTTCTACTTGAATTCAGAGTTTCACATCTTAAAGACTAAATTTGAGCTACACTCTTGGTTTAAAAATTACTGTTCAGTGTGTTCATAATTAGTTCTACGTTTAATCAACCTTACATAAATTAAAACAGTATGGAAGTACAGACATAGTTATGTTTTTAGAAAATACTTATGTTTTTATTCTCTATACTATGTCACCTATTAAATACTATGCGTAAATGAGAAGATAAGTGATGAATTCAATTTTTTATTTTTTTCATTTTTCTTTTATTTTTGTCTAGGTACACAGTCAGTAGCTTCTTCTGAGTATATAATCATTCAAGGTAAATGGAGAAACTCTGTTGGTCCCTTCGTGTATGATGACGACACTGAACTACTTTATGAAAATTGGAATGATCCAGCACAAATTGACCCCTCGCATCCATGCATCGCGCTAAGTGTCAGTAATATGTATAAATGGAAAAGTGTACAGGAAAGTCTACCTGACTCTTCCTTCGTTTGTGAACTATCATTTCAATAGCGTAGCAATACATGCCTTTCATCGAGCAGAATAAGATAGATCAATACCTGAGGTACAAGTACAAGTCATTTTATGCGTGCATTCGATTCTTTCTCGAGGAACACATTTAACTGACTAAATGGATGAGGATTATCACATCTTCGACAATATAATAATATATAATTCTTAGTTTGCTCAGACCACAGTCCACAGTGCCCGCAAAGCTTTGTTTTCATGTATCAGTAATTCAGTTGCAATAAAACCAAACCAAAAATGAAATTCGGACCTTCCTGTGATTGGGTCTTTATATGCTTAGTACGTGTGCTTTCAACATTTTTGTCAATACAATTGCAAGTATTTGACATGCATTTTGTTCTCTCCAGCATTGCATTTTGAAAAAATGACATTCTTTTCTCGAGATCTCCTGTGTTCTCTTTTTTTTTCAAAGGATGGTATCATGTACAAGTGTTCATATTATCGAGGCGATGCAATGAAATCTTTCCATTAAAAGGAAGAGTTACAGTTCATTTGTATCAATATAAAAGAGTGCTTGAAAACAAATCAAAAGTTCATTTTTTCTACTTTTTGGTTTTTATTTCTCGTGACATTTAACTCTTTTTCAGCATGATCCTCTTTGGGCAAGGTTTATTTTCCGTCTTTTCCTAGAAATCAACATAATAAAAATGACTCAAATCTTCATGAAAATAGATCATAAACGAGCAAGATTGAAATGAGTCTGCTTTTTCTTTTTAAATTGAAACAACAAAATCACTTTGCTCCTTAACACTCATATCATATACTCTAAATATGTTTTACCAGTAAATACAAGTAAGTAAGTGTTCTTTACTTTTTTTGCTAAATTGATTAAAATTTAATCATTTCGTGATGCGAGTCAATATTTATGTACGTGTATTAGTAAATATTATAGTTCAGCCAATAAACCGATCACAGAGCAGATGTCAACAGACAGACAGACAGGAAAAAGGGAATAAAAAGAGAAAGGTATTAAATGTAGAATAATACAGAAGGAATACTGGAAGACGCCACATCCATCCTGCAGTCATTGTCGTATGTATGGCCATCGTCACCACATACCGAAAATAAAGACATAGGGCAAGCGTTCACACAATTGTCAGCTTCGGGTATGCTCACCACAATGCCTACAAGAAGTCACAAATTTTGAAATATACAATGAACTTACAACAATTGTAATGATTTTATAATTTGAGATAGGGAGAAAATCAAAGTTGAAAATGAGATAAGTGAGAGACAGAATCTTTCAATATCTAATCTATTTCTCGTCCATGTGTAGGTTTGTCAATAAAAGACATTCAATAAGTAAACCATATAACACATTAAAGTATCTCACAAAATTAGGATCCTTAGATATGCTGTATTTTGATCTTTCAATTTCTAATTTTCAATAATTTAATTGTGTAAAACATTGTAAACTGTGGTAAGATTACTTACTTACTGACACATTTCTCTCGTTTTTATTATAGCCAGTCAGGAGCTCTCAACCGCATTCAATTGCTGTTATTGTAGGATTATTATATTAGCTCCTTTTTTTTCATTTGATACGGCTTCGAATATACCCTACGCGAAATTTTGACTCGTTAGCTCTTCTTTCAGTAAATACATGAAATTTTGAAATTAAACTAGATTGCACGCATGCGCTTCACATAGTATTTTATTCCATTCTGAGTCATTTGGCTTTAAAAAAATACCACTGATGGGGATTATAGTCAGAAACGTACATGTCTGGTGCATAACATTCAGACTTTCTTGTTTAGAAAGCTGCTCTCTGGCCGCAGAGTTGGTCACTTTGTTTTTGGCTCATTTGAGTGCGCCATGTCCGTTTGTCCGTCCGTCCGTCTGAAACTTTTGAACATTTTCCCCCACGTCCTCTACAGAATCACTGAAGGGATTTCGATGAAAATTGGAGTGAAGAACTCATGGTCCCCTATAAGTGTCGTTGTGTGATGTCACCACAAGCAAAAAGAGGGTCACTTGGTACATTATTTTGACAAATTTTTTCTTTAGAACAGCAACACTCATCGACAAACCGATACGTGATTCAGTGGTAAAATCATAAAATTCGCAATAAGCATCCGATAAAAAGATCTTTAACAAACTTCTTTCCTCTTCATTTCTTTCATATTAAAATTGGAGAAGCCATAGGTATGAGATTAAGGAGTGGATGATTATATAAAAAAAATCAATATTAAACGTCTTCAAATTCAACAGCGTCAATTAAGAACAGATTAATTTGCAGCATGGACCAGACATGCAAGTTTCGGGTACTTAACTCCCGTCAGTGATCATCAATCTAAACGATGTAATATGGCGAAAGAGTGTGAAAGAAATTATGTCCTAAAATATACAGAAAAGGTTTGAAAATGCATGTTTTAATCGCGTTTTAATTGGTAAAATAGCTGGTCAAAATTTTCAGAACTACGTAAACGTGAATTCAAAAAAAAATCTGTTTGCTCGACCAAATTCAGATGCCTTCGGCTTATTAAACTTAGGCGCTACCTATTACACCACAGCGCAATCTAAATAGAATTCAGCAGACGTAAGAAAGACTGATTGGTTGTCGTATCCGTATACAAGTTCGATAAACTTCGGTTGATCGTTTCTTCGACGCATTCGAAAATTCCTATTATCAAAATTTCGTCAAATATCTAAAACGTGTATCTTGTAGCATCATATCCCACCCATCCTGCTACGTCTTTCGGTGCATTTTTGGACTTAAAAAATTCACACTCTTTGGCCATATAACATTATTTAGATCAAGGATCTCTAACGAGGGTGAAGTTCCCAAAAAGTGCATATCTGGTCCATGCTACAGATCAATCTGTTCTTAAACGATGTTATTTCATTTGAAAACGTTCAATATTTCTATAGTCTTCGTGGTGTTCATTCTTTCTTTGATCGAATCGTTTATGGTTTTTGATATTACCCTTCTCGTCTATATTTTTAAAAATGTAGGAAATCATTTGTTTTATTGAGGCCACCACTGTCGTAGTTTGGCGTCATTAGGATCGTTCTTTTCTCAAAATTCCATTCGAATGTCGCTAGCATATATGAAGAGCAAGGCATTTGAATTAATTTCAATAGAGTTACCTTATAGTCTATTTCACACTTGGTTCCATATAACATAACCAGACATTAATTTGCATATTTAAAAGAGATTTGCAAATTTCTAAAACGCTGGTCCTGTAGTATTATATCAAATTAATCCTGCTACGTCTTGCGGTACATTTGGACATAATAAATTTCACACTTCCTGACTCAATGACGAGGGTTAAGTACTCGAAACGTGCATGTCGTGTTCATTCTGAATTTATATCTGTTCTTAAATGATGCTGTTGAATTCTAAGACGTTCAACGTTTTCAAATTCAATAATATCATTTAAGAACAGATAAATGTGCAGCATGGAACAGACATGCACGTTTCCAGTACTTAATTCCAATCACGAACCTCAATGTAAACAATGTAACCTGGCCAAAATTGTAAAAATTGGTATGTCCAAATGTACCGAAAGACGTAGCAGGATGAATGATATAATCATGATGCTACATGTCCAACTTTTTAGAACTTTGCAAATCTCTTTGAGGCATGCAAATTAATGCCTGGTTATGTGATATCGAACCAATACACGTAGCCTTATCTCAGAATAGCTATAATAGTCAAGGTTATTCTTTGATCACAGCCTCCTTGACAGCTTGAAGATACTTGACATATTATCATTTACCAACAAAAAAGTAAAAGGTATGGATTTTTATAAATGATGTTTTGTGCACCTTTGTTCAGTTTGAAGGTTTATCGATATGAATATGAATAGGAATATGATGAGGTTGTAAAAATACAGTGAGACAAAAAACCTTAAAATAAATAATTGTATCTTTCAGTTCATCAAAATGAAACCATGTCGACTGGGTCAGAAATATGGCAGCCATTATGAATCGGTGACCTCATGTCTTCATGTAAAGTATCCAGGTCAAATAACGTAATATGCATTCCGGCCTTAAAGTAAACCGGCTATTGTGTCATAACACTTTTTATTTGATTTATGATATTCAATTGCAGTAAACATAAAATTCACATCACTCAATCCATTGAAATTAGCCTTGGGTAGAATACATATTTAAATGCATTTCATCTTTATATGCATTTTCTTTCAACCAAATCTTCAGTTCAAGGTAACATTAGCACAGTTTTCCGAGTAAATATTCACGCTTTGAACATGTTATACACGCGCTTGTTTTTTTTTTTTTTTTTTCGCAAATACCTTTTAACGGAAACTATCATGAATTTATAAATTTTAAATCTTTCCCTAAAATGGTTTACGGAATTCAATTTCATCATTTCACAATAGATAAATTTGCATGCTTAAAAGAAAATGAACAAATATTTTCTTAAACATGGACCTCTTGGTATCGGAGAAGTGAGAGGGTTGTGCGCACGTAATCCAGGATAATCACACCATTTGCTACTTGCGTGACAGATGGCCGTCCAAAGTCGGCACCGGCTACCCATTGGTCTCGTCGGTTTATGTGTAGTCTTTTGTGTTTGATGTTTACATGTCGTGTGCCTCTTTTCCGTCTTGTGCTGTACTCGTCTTTTGTGTTTTTGCATCGGGTGTTTTGGTGTTTTACTGTTGATGCTACAGCGGGGTCTTGTTGGAGATCTCCTCCCTTCTTATTAAACATGGAAGTAACCGGATGTGACAGTTTTACCGAACTGAACAGGTGGGTGTTGCATGCAAGCAGGAGATGCTTTCTCTTCCTTGGTACTTGGTCTCACTCCCATATCGGGAGTTCGCTTCTTTTCATATGGTGGAGGTTTTTGCTTGACATGTTTGCTTTGGTTCCTGTTCTATCCTGATTTTGATTGCCTTCGTTTTCTGATTTTCTGAATTATCGATTTTGTGCTGTATACAGGAATATGGTCATTATCCATATTTGTCATGACACCTATACTGTACTCCTTTAATCTTAGAATTCATTCTTGATATTGTAAATATTCGAATTTATAGTTAAAACATGTTTGATTTCTTTAGGGGAATCCTTTCTTTTTTTCTTGCTTGGACGGAGGTATAAAATAAGAAACTAGCTCATGAAATAGAAGTTTCCCCTGCTTTTTACGGTATACCTTCATTCAACGAATTATTGTCATTATATCTTTATGTGATTTATCCCCTGATCCTTGCAGTTCTTCACGTCTTACTAAAACTGTCCGCGTTGACGTCACTAGAACATTTTTCTCATACAGTATACCCGAATTTTTTTTAACAAATCCAAATCGTTACTCAGCTAAAAATTTAATGATAAAGAAACCAATGGGAAACGGATTTTTTTTTTCTAGAAAAGTCCCCCCCCCCCCCCATCTCCGCCGAAAAACAGAACACCACTTATGATGGAATCTTCGGTTAAATGTACACCAGTTATCTGTATTTTAAATAAAATCAAAATGAAAATGGCTTGCTAGGGGTCCGTCGATGCTCAATATAGTGCTCTATTGTGAGTGCTGTTGAGATTATCGTCAGGATCTTCTTTAACTCATTTGTGTCACACTTATGCCCTTTGCCGTGTGGAGCTCGTAAAAAAGTTCCCCGTGAGGGGTTTGACAGTAAGTGTTTTGAATATACTTCCCTGACATGGTCGCCATAGCACTTTCTATATAGACATAAGGTCAGGCAGTGCATGCAATTTATATACTGTGTTCTTCATCGTGCATTTACATCGACGGCGGGTGCGGCTAGCCAACAGGGGATGCTTACTCCTCCCGGGCACCTGATCCCACCTCTGGCTTGCTAGGGGTCCGTCGATGCTCAATATAGTGCTCTATTGTGAGTGCTGTTGAGATTATCGTCAGGATCTTCTTTAACTCTTCTGTATTCCGTTCAGTTATATTGCTGTGCTTGTTTGCTTCGCGTAAGGTGTTTGCCAAGGGCATTGCAACTGAGTAACATGACATATACCTAATTAATCGTGCCTATTCGTCTCGTAAAATACAAAATCTTTTCTTTCGATATCTTCTTGTGTATTCGGTCTTCTGTGTTCGTTAAATACAAAATCTTTTCTTTTGATATCTTCTTGTGTATTCGGTCTTCTGTGTCTGTCTTCTGTGTTCCGTTCAGGTATACTGCTGTGCTTGTTTGCTTCGCGTAAGGTGTTTGCCAAGGGCATTGCAGCTGAGTTGGGTTGGAGATATCAAATCTTTTAAGAGCTCTAGACACTTTGTCTTCTCTCAGTATTATTAAAGGAAAATATCTATCTGGGAACAAATTTCAATCACTTCGTATTAATGTTCATATTACACATGTAACAAAGACTAAAGATTAGATTGAAATTCACCTACTATATCAATGAATACTTCTATTAAAGTTAATAGACCGAGTGTTTTAAACAATTATGATACAGTATTCATTATTTGATGAAAAGAAAATAAAAGATTGATTGATCGCACCATTGTAGAGTACTATTTGATATCAAATTGAACATGGAATATGAATTTAAACCTACATTGTTTCGTCCCGTTTGAAATAAAATCAAACATGAAATATCAATTCAAGTCTTATGAAATGAAGTGAACAATTCTTTATGGTCACATGTATATGTTGCATGCCTTTGAACAGCTGAATGTTTTGTTTCGTATGAATGATAGGCACGTGGACAATGTATTCTCTTCGTGACTCTTAAACAGTTTTAAATGTTGAGCCTTTTCAAAAATAATGTCGAAGGGTTAATTTGAAATAATATTTATCTTATATCAAATTACAGACTCCCGTATGTCTCCTTTTTGGCATCATGACAAATATGGATGATGACCATATCTCTATATACAGCACAAAATCGATAATTCAGAAACTCATAAACCGAAGGCATACAAAATAAGGATAAAACAGGAACCAAAGCAAACGAACAACTCCCGATATGGGAGTAAAACCAGATGCCTAGGAAGAGCATCTCCTGCTTGCATGCAACACCCGTCGCTTCAGTTCATAGAATAGTCACATCCGGTTACTACCATACCTACATTTCAATTTCTTGCCCATGCTTTTAAAAAAAGAAGCTTGTGCACTCAGCAGTAAGTACACTTGTTCGTATCACCGAAGTTAAGGAAGACGATACAGTTTTGATTTCTAAAAGAAGCAGAAAGACCATATAACTTAGCCGACGATGATTTTTTTTACTTTAAGACAAAATAAAACAAGTACGCACAAAGGAGCTCTTGAAATTAATGCGAAAGCATAAAAGCCCGAAATGTGATAAAGTAACATACCATCCAGATATTTATTTCACCTTCAAATACAGTAGCTATAAAAATATTTGTTTATTATCATGAATGGAATTTTTTTCTGTAGCTGCAAAATTGTGCATCACCAGATAATTGTTTTTTGAACGTCATATGGAAAGTGTTTTACTAGAATTCGATAAAATTACATATAACTAAGTTTTATTGAAAGGATTCCAATGATTAATAAAAGTAGAAATTTCAGACTCTTGAAGCTTGATGTTATGGTGCATCTGGTACCAGGCATCCAAATAAGATTATGCCATTTTTCATATATGTATTAGCTGTGTACTTTTCTACGTTTGATTAAATTGAACAGCCTCCCCCCCCCCCCCCCCCACGCGCCTATGTAAAAAGATTTTATGAGAAAAAAGGTGCTCGCAAAAACATTTTTTTCCCTTCGACTGAGTTGGTTCTGTACAATATTAAAACGAAGTACATGTGAAAATGCGTTTTGTATGACCACAAAGAAAGAAAGGAGCTGTAAGAATAAGACGTAAAATCTGCCCTGAAAAAGTCGAAATTTCAAAGAAAGAAAGGAGCTGTAAGAATAAGACGTAAAATCTGCCCTGAAAAAGTCGAAATTTCAAAATGGGAAATTTGGAAAAAAATTTCAGTAGAAATATCAACTAACTTGATGTCCATCTGAATCCATTGTCCGTTTGAATAAATTATCAATAACAATACCGATCTTTGGGCTTAATGTGTGTTTTTCCTACTGGAACCAATCAAATGAGTTTAAGAAAATCCTGACAATAATCGCAACAGCACTCACAATAGAGCACTATGTTGAGCATCGACGGACCCCTAGCAAGCTAGAGGTGGGATCAGGTGCCCGGGAGGAGTAAGCATCCCCTGTTGGCTAGCCGCACCCGCCGTCGATGTTAATGCACGATAAAGAACACAGTATATAAAATGCATGCACCGTCCGACGCTATGTCTATACAGAAAGTGCCATGGCGACCACGCCAGGGAAATATATTCAAAAGAAGAACCTAACAGTTATTCAGCCTCAAAGTCGAGAAGGCAAGGCCAAATCGTGAGAATTTCCATCGGAACGGCTGTGATTTTCTGACCAAATGGGGTTCTGTAACTCGGGGTGGAACAATGTCTCACATACTATAAAAAGAAAAAAGGGGGCATGGGCTATTTTTCAGAATCTGATTTAAAAGCGGTTAGATAGATAAACGTTGCCAATTTCTTCTAGTTATGAAATGGAACAATCTATTCTGAGTGGATTCCGATGAAATATACAACATACATGAATGAAATAAACAAAATAAAGATGTCTATTTCTACACAGTGTGTATTTCGCGCCTGAAAGCTTACAATATGGCTGTTTAAAACAGAATAAAACGGTTGTCAGTTTCCAGATTGCGTATTGTACCGATTACATTGACATACTGGTTTCGAAGGTTTTTTTTTTCTTTTTCATTTTTAAAGTAAGTGGGGATCAAAACATAAAAATACTTTAATTTTATGGAAAATGCATTTTTTGTATATTTTTCGTTCACTATTTGACGTTTTCATACATTACCCTCTAACTAATCAAGCCATAATTATTAAATCTTACATCAATCTTTTTTCAATAGAATACTTATGAGGCATCTTCTAATACATCATATTTTTATCCTGAATAACCTTTCCCTTCAAAGGAAGAACAACGCAAAGAAATATTCAAACGATTTCAGGGCTAAATCAAGCCGCCTATTCTTATAGCTCCTTGACGCAGTTGACCTTGCTGGTCACCACGGAAAACCATCTGAATCTCCAAGTCGTATCTCATAATTTATTGTTGTGTATATACTCTCCCATCTGCAGAACAGAAAGCTGATAGTCGGTTCTCAACAAAATGTGTATAAGCAATGTCAATATTGAAATATATGTTCTATAGTACAAATTTTATTGTACTAGACACGTGTTTCGGATATTGAATCCTCGTCAGTAGTATTTCATGTCAAACAGTTTAAATAACGCCAAAGTGAATTTTCCTAGTGCCCTCTACAATATAAACTTTTAATTTCCTCTTGCCAAACCGAACGGCTCCAAATGTTGTGTAGGGTGTATTCAGAAGCCTATTTAAGTGAAAAATATGGCCAAAAATCATTGGAGGGTAGGAGCAAGGAGTGCTATGTCTTAAAGCAAAGATGTTGTGGACGTGCGTACTACCTGTATAAAAGCATGCTAAATCAATGATATAGCACATGCCAAAGCATGCGCGTTTTTCATTATTCTATTTGTGAAAAAAAATTACATGGACAAAGAAATTCCAATTTAGGTACTTGCTTATTTGGATTAAAGTATCTGAACAAAATTTCATTGAAAAAAGTTTGCCTGGTTAGGCATGTGCTATTAACTAACAAAGGTTATATTTGGTAGTGATGTCCTCCATGTCATCTTTTTTTTTTCAAAGGTAAATTTTCTTTATTTACAGATTTGATCGATATGCAACGTGGATTCGTTTTCCTAAAGTACATCAATATTCCTTTTCATCAGCAAAAATGTTTCATCTTTCTCTCCAGTAATGTTACAATTCAGGAAATTTTGCGATTTTTTTTCTTTTTTTCTTTCTTTTATTTTGTAATTGTAAAATTGCCAATTGTGTTGGTCCTCAGATTTTTGTCAATCATTCATCATGTTTCAATGAATAGAAGGCCTAATAAGTTCCAATTCACAGATAAAACAAATTGATATTTTCGATTTTCACTTACCAGTCATCTGACGAGTAGTCTTTTATATACTTCAAGAGGTTTCATGTATGAAATTGTTTTAAAAATATTTAAACCATCATTTGAAACTTCTATATTTAATGCACAAAGCAAAAATTTAACCACCAGGCGTCGATTTAGCTAAAATGATTTTACGTTTAAAATCGCTTACATTTTTTTATAATTTTAACATCGAATTTTCCTGTGATTTTAGCTTATACACCCTACCATGGACTGGCCGTGGAGAATAAATCTTACATGAACATGATAGATGACTTACCTATCGTAGAATGGGTTGGTCTTGAGAAAGAAGAATGTGCAGTGGAATGCAGGCGTAATCACTGCACTTATTTCTATTATAAGCAGGATGTATGAGATTAAGGAAATCGATGATTACATAAAAAAACACAACAATGTTAAACGTCTTCAAATTCAACAGCTTCAATAAAGAGCAGATGAATTTGGACCAGACATGCACTTTTCGGGTACTTTACCCTCGTCAATGATCTTTAATCTAAACAATATAATTTGGGCAAAGAGTGTGAAAATTATAATGTCCTAAAATGTACAGAAAGCTTTTGAAAATACATATTTTAATCGCGTTTTAATTGGTAACAAAGCTTATCAAAATGTTTAGCACTACGTAAACGTGATTTAAAAAATTATGTTTGCTCGACCCAATTCAGGTGCCTTCGGCTTATTATACGTAGGCGCTGCCTATTACACCAAAGCACAATCTAAATAAAATTCAGCACATGTAAATAACTACGACTGATTGGTTGTCGTTTCCGTATCAAAGTTCGATCAATTTCGGTTGATCGTTTCTTCAACGCATTCGAAAATTCCTATTATCAAAATTTCTTCAATTTTCTAAAATGTGTATCCTGTAGCATAAGATCCTATGATGCTATTCAATTTGAAGACGTTTACATCCTACCTATCTAGCTTCGTCTTTCGATACATTTTTAAATATAGTAAATTTCACACTGTTTGGTCATAATTTGGTCATAATTCATTGTTAAGATCGAGGATCACTAGGGTGCAGTTCCGTAAAAGCGCATGTCTGGTCCATGCTACAGATTAAGTAAATTTACTACTCAATGCGTAAAAACAACCCATCACATTTGTTATTTATTGGCCACGGCCAGGTCTCATCCGAAATAATAAAAATCACTTGCAGTCTTTGTAAAGTTCATTCAAATTTTGTTTCGCCTGCGAAGCATAGCGATACTTAGGGATCACTTTGTCCGTTGTCCGTCTGTCTGTCCGTGTGTCTGTCACACTTCGATGTCACACCCTATAAAGTGATTCCTGAGTGTCGCTATGTTTCGCAGGCGACACATGCAATCCTTGGAATGATTCTTTTATCGAATCGTTAATGGCTTTTGACATTACCCTTCTCGTCAAAATCTTTGAAAATGAAGAAAATCATCTGTTTTATAGAGGCCGCCACTGTCGTAGTTTGGCGTCATAAGGGTCGATCTTTCCTCAAAATTTCATTTGAATGTCCTTAGCATATATGAAGAGAAAATGTCCATTGTGATTTGATTGGTCAAGTATCTATATGTCTTACAAGCCCTCTAATCGGTGTCTTTGAAGTTAACGAAATAAAGAGGGCTGATTGGTAATCTTATTGACACCTCAAAAGAATCAATTTCAAAAGAGACTAATTTCAATCGAGTTTAATTTATAGTCTATTTCCTTACCTGGTTCCATATTACATAACCAGACATTTATTTGCATATCTCAAAAGAGAATTGCAAGTTTCTAAAACGTGGGTCCTGGTGCATTATATTAAATTCACCCTGCTACGTCTTGCGGTACATTTAGACATAATAATTTTCACACTTCCTTGCTCAATGACGAGGGTTAAGTACCCGAAAAGTGCATGTCTGGTTCATTCTGAAAATTTATCTGTTCTTAAATGATGCTGTTGAATTTGAAGACGTTTAAAAACTGTAGTAATGTTTAACGTTTTCAAATTCAATAATTTACAATTATTGACTGGGAATGAGGGCAATATATGATTTGTTGGACCTGAAAATAAAATATTGCCCGAGGCCGAAGACGTAGAAGGATGAATGAAATTATTATGATGCTACATGTCCCACGTTTTAGAAATTTGCAAATATCTTTTGAGGTATGCAAATTAATGTCTGGTTATGTGATATTGAACCAATACGCGGTGGCCTTATCTCAGAATAGTTATTATAGTCAAGGTTCTTCTTTGCTCAGATCCTCCTTGACAGCGTGAATATACTTGACATATTATCATTTACCATTAAAGAAGCAAAAGGTATTGCTTTTTATAATGATGTTTTGTGCACCTTTGTTCAGTTTGAAGATTTATCGATATGAATATTAATACGAATATGATGATGTTGTAAAATTACAGTGAGACAAAAACCTTAAAGTAAATAATTGTATCTGTCAGTTCATTAAAATGAAACCATGTCGACCGGGTGAAAAATATGGCAGCCATTATGACCTGGTGACCTCATGTCTTCAAGTAAAACTATCCAGATCAAATAACGTAATATGCATTCCGGCCTTTAAGTACACCGGCCATTGTGTCATAACACATTTTATTTGATTTATGATATTCAATTGCAGTACAAAACATAAAAATTGAAAGCACATCGATCTATCACTTAATGCACTGGAATCATCCTTGGGTAGAATTAATATTTGATTGTATTTCATTTTTATGTGCATTTTCTTTCAACCACATCTTCAGTTCAAGGTAACATTAGCACAGTTTCCCGAATAAATATGAACGCTTCAAACATGTAACACGCACTTATTTTTTGTGCAAAAACAACCATATATTAATTAAGTCCAGCTTGATATAAAATCAGACATGAAATATGAATTCAAGTCTTATGCAATGAGGAGAACAATTCACTATGATCACATGTATAATGTTGCATGCCATCGAGCGGATGAATGGCAAATATGGATAATGACCTATCCCTGTATACAACACAAAATCGATAATTCAGAAAATCAGAAATAGAAGGCATCCAAAATCAGGATAAAAAAGAAACCATAGCAAACAGACAAAAACCTCCACCACATGAAAACAAGCGAACTCCCGATATGGGTGTGAGACCAGGTGCCCAGGAAGGGTAAGCATCTCCTGCTTGCATGCAACACCCGCCACTTCAACTCGGTAGAACCGTCACATCCGGCTACTTCCATTTCGGAACGCATAGAGTACAATCGTTGGTTGGATGATTCAAATGGTCTATGACAGAATATAATCTACCATTTTGGAGAGTGGGACATCATAGTGTATGACGAGTTCCCCATATCGACCATAGAACTTCCTCAGTGACGATGTTAGATATTTCGTTCTGTATGAATGATAGACACATTGACAATGTTTTTTCACCATTCTCTTTATGATTCTTTAAAAGTTTTACCTGTTGAGCCTTTGCAGAATCTAAATCTATTTTAAAATAATATTTATTTTATATCAAATTACAGACTCCCGTATGTTTTCCTTTATGGCATCATGCCTATGTTTCAATTCTTTTTATATCTGCCAATGCATATAAAAATAGAAGCTTGTGCACTCAGTCGTCAGTACACTTGTTCGTATCGCCGAAGTAAAGGGAGGCGATAGCTTTGACTTCTAAAAAAAGAAACAAGAGCCCAAGGGGGCACAACGCTCACCTGATACCCATGCACGCTCTAATTGACATACTGACATTGAATACTGATAGTGCCAGTACCAGGATTTTAGCCCACAACCTTTCTAACAAGATTTTTGCCGGATGCAGACAAGTTTTTTTTTCAGACAACCTTTAAAAGTACAAACAAGAGAAAATAGTCACATTTCAAAACAACAACTTTTTTACTGATTTGAAAAGATGGATTATGCGATCCAAAGTCATATGCCCAGCTAGTATAGTTCGATTATGCAACATCAAAAATAAAATCATTTTGTAAAATTCCACATTAATGTGCAACAGAAACAGAATAAAACAATGAAATGATTTCATAAATTAAGTTTATTTAAAATTGAACACCAAACCTTTCATTATTAATAGCTAGTATGCCAGAAAATAATAAAGCCTGTGTTTGTGAAACACGAATGCCCCGCGGTGGCATCTTTGTTGGTATAAACACCATTTTCTGTTAAGTATGTGAGAGGTCAGGGTCAGAGTAATGTTGGTATCAATGGAAAGATCTTGTCACAAAGAATACACATGTACAATATGAAAGCCCTATCACTAACCATTCAAAAGTTATGCCCAATGTTAAAGTTTTTGAAAAGTAGGTCAAAGGTCAAGGTCAAGGTCACGAGGTCAAAAATTTTGGTATCAATGGAAAGGTATTGTCACAAGGAATACACATGTGAAATATGAAAGCTCTATCACCTTCCTATCAAAAGTTATGTCCAATGTAAAGTTTTTCGGACAAACAGACAGACGGACAGGCAAAACCTATATGCCCCCGTATCTTTGATTCCGGAAGCATAAAAAACAAAGACTTTTCGGTTTTGCCTTTATTCATATCAAATTATACAGAAATCTATGAATGAGAGCTTTTGAATAGTATTGATTTCATCTTAATACATGTGACGTACAGTCAAAATCGTGTTAATCCAATTAACACTGACAAGTTGTTAGCAGACAATATTCATTCAAGAGAGTTGTGCAGAAATTGAGCCAATTTATTTTCCAAACAGCAGTGTACGGTGTATCAAACCTCATGACCCAGTGAAGCCACTTGGACAAATTATTTTCGGTAAATATGCTGAAATGCGGTGCTTGGAAATGTATTTTTAGCATATTGAATCAATAGTCGTGATAAATTTAACTTCGAACTTGATCTTGTCTTTTATGCAATCTACAGATAGGTTTGAAAATATGCAAAATTCGGAACATTTTCGATGAGGACGCAGAGTTCCTGTAAAAAAAGTGAAATTTGCGAAAAAAAAAGGACATGCATGACCCCCCCCCCCTTTTTTTTCTTTACATTTTTATGCGTGCCAAAGATTCGCAATCAAAAAAGACCAATTTTGCAGATTTCCGGGCATTTCAAGTCAGTCAAATTTTTTAGTGTGCACCTTTTTATTTCCTGTAGTTACCCCTAATAAAGGGGCAAGGAGGTATTGAACCAATCAAATCTGTAACACAAGATATATGGCGACTATGTTTACCATAGATACAGAAATAAGACAGAGAAAATAATCATTAAATAGGGAATTGTTCTGAAATATGCATGTATGAAAAAAAAGCAAAAGTTTGTGTCGCCTGCGTAGCGGATTTTTTTTTATTGAAATTAGGTCAAATATCAAGGGCAAGGTCACTAGGTTAAAAATTATGGAATGTTTAGAAAGGTCTTTTCATAAGGAATACAAATGTGAAATATCAAAGCCCTATCACTTACCACTCAAAAGATATAGCAAATCATAGATTTGTTGAAAAGTAGGTCAAATATATAGGGCAAGTGCACGAGGTAAAACATAGGTAATCACAGATTACGAAGCTCACCTCGTGACAGCGAAATTCAATTCAAACATATTTCTTAGTACATGTATATTGGCTTTTAAAGGCAAAACCACTCAAGCAGAAAAAGTAGGTCAAGGTCATTTTATGAAAGTTTGATCAAAGATACATCCAATATGCAAGTTTGGTACATGTAGCAGTTATACTTTGCTCAATATTGGCTTTTAAAGGCAAAATCACTCAAGCGGAAAAAGTAGGTCAAGGTCATTTTATGAAAGTTTGATCAAAGATACATCTAATATGCAAGTTTGGAACATCTAGCACTTATACTTTGCTCAATATTGGCTTTTAAAGGCAAAATCACTCAAGCGGAAAAAGTAGGGCAAGGTCATTTTATGAAAGTTTGATCAAAGATACATCCAATATGCAAGTTTGGTACATGTAGCACTTATACTCTGCTCAATATTGGCTTTTAAAAGCGAAATCACTCAAGTGGAAAAAGTAGGTCAGATGCTGCATCCGATGCATGGGTCCATCTCGGCATCCAAAGATGAATCACTTGTGCAAGTTTGGTTACTGTAGCATCAGTACTTTGTCAGATACTGAGCTACCCCAAACTTCTTAACCAAGTCACTCAAGCGGAAAATATAGGTCAGATGCTGCATCCGATGCATGGGTTTACCTCAGCATCCAAAAATGAATCACTTGTGCCAGTTTGCTTACTGTAGCATCAGTACTTTGTCAGATACTGAGCTACCCCAAACTTCTTAACCAAGTCACTCAAGCGGAAAATGTAGGTCAGATGCTGCATACGATGCATGGGTTCACCTCAGCATCCAAAGATGAATCACTTGTGCCAGTTTGGTTACTGTAGCGTTAGTACTTTGTCAGATACTGAGCTACCCCAAACTTCTTAACCGGACGCGGACACGGACGCGGACACGGACGCGGACGCGGACGCGGACACGGACGCGGACGCGTGGGGTTATAGCATAAGCTCAAAAGCTAAAAATGATGGTATGTGAAGAAAGGTATTGTCACATGGAATGCACATGTGAAATATCAAAGCCTATCACTCAGTAATCAAAAGAAATAGCCAATCTAAGATTTTTTGAAAAGTAGGTCAAATATCTAGGTCTTGGTCATGAGGTCAAAAGTTATGATATGTGTAGAAAGGCCTTGTCACAAGAAGGAATACACATATGAAATATCAAATCTCTATCACTTACCAATCAAAAGATATAGCAAATCTTAAAAGAAAAGTAGGTCAAATATCTAGGTCAAGGTCATGAGGTCAAAATTATGGTATGTGTAGAAAGGTATTGTCAAAAGGAATACACAAGAGAAATATCAAAGCCCTATCACTTGCCAATCAATAGATATAGCCAATCTTGGTTTTTTTTAAAGTAGGTCAAATATCTAGGTCAAGGTCATAAGGTTTAAAAATATAGTATGTGAAAAAAGGGCTTGTCAGAAGAAATACACATGTGAAATATCAAAGCCCTATCCCTAACCAATCAAAAGATATAGCCAATCTTAGATTTTTTGAAAAGTAGGTCAAATATCTAGGTCAAGGTCACGAGGTCAAAAAATATGGTTTGCATAGAAAGATCTTGTCACAAAGATTACACATGTGAAATATCAAAGCCCTATCACTTGCCAATCAAGAGATATAACCAATATTAGATTTTTAGAAAAGTAGGTCAAATATCTAGATCAAGGTCACAAGGTCAAACATTATATGTGTAGAAAGGTCTAATCACAAGGAATACACATGTGAAATATCAAAGCCCTATCACTAATCAATCAAGAGATATAGCCAATATTAGATTTTTAGAAAAGTAGGTCAAATATCTAGGTCAAGGTCAAAAGGTCAAAAATTATGATATGTGTATAAAGGTCTTGTCACAAGGAATACACATGTGAAATATCAAAGCCATATCACTTACCAATCAAAAGTTATGGGGTGTGACACCCAAGTGTGACAGACAGACGGACAGAAGGAGGGACGGATGGACGGACAGACGAACAACAGACAAAGTGATCCCGAAGTGTCGCTGTGCTTCGCAGGCGACACAAAAAGTCAACATCTTAAAAATGAATTCAGCGTATATTTGATAGCGTATGTGGCCAAGTTAATTCGAAGTATGAAAATAAGTACACAAAGCCAAACTAGCTATAGCTTGTCTTATTTAAAAAATCATTAAAAATCTAAAAGTTGATATTTTGACAAAATTCTTTCACAGTTTCATTTCTAGCGATAAATATAAAAATAAAAAGAGAAAAAAACCTGAAAAAGGGACAAAATTGTTGGGGTCCCGCCGGGGTTTGAAGCTACTCCCCATGGGTCCATTTGGCATGGAAAACATACATTATACCTATGTACAATCTTAAAAAATATTCCTTAAAAATCCAAAAGTGGATATCTTGACAAAATTCTTTCACTTGTAGGGTACCATGCATGAGTACCTCATACCTACAAATTGTCATGACAATCTGAAGAGTGGTTATAGAAAAGAAGCAGAAAATGTATGAAAATCACCCCCCCCCCTTCCTTTTTGCATAAGATAAAAATTCATAAAAAATCAAAAAAATAAATTTTAAGCATTAAATACATATCAAAGCATTAAGTAAGTTAAATATGATAAATATGTAGTAAATGAGTGTGTAAAATCATACACTTATTGAGTTATTTAAAGAAATAGTGCAAAAATGTGCATTTCTGACAAAGTCCGAAAAGACGTCAAAAACGCGTCAAAAATTTGACTTCGAAGTGGAACCAAAAATAACAACACTTCTTAAGACATCTCTCTAGATCATCCTGATGCTTTCGGTTTGTCGATACATGCTTCGGTTCTGAAGAAGAAGTTTGTCAAAGGAGGGTACCCCCCGTGATCTACTTTTGGCTGTGGTGGTGCCACCTGTTGACAGATCCGGACGAAAAACAACGACACTTGTAGGGGACCATGAGTACTTCAAACCTACCAAGTTTCATCAAAATCCCTTCAGCCGTTCTGGAGAAGAAGTTTAAAATGTGAAAAGTTTACGACGACGACGGACGACGACGACGACGACGGACGACGGACGACGGACGCAACAATATGACAATAGCTCACTTGAGCCTATGGCTCAGGTGAGCTAAAAAAGACCATATAATGTTAAACGTCTTCAAACTCAATAGCATTATCTAAGAACAGATGAATTTGCAGCATGGATCAGACATGCACGTTTCGGGTACCTAACCCTCGTCAGTGATCCTCAATCTAAACAATGAAATGTGGCCAAAGAGTGTGAAAATTATTATGTCCAAAAATTGTACCGAAAAACATAGCAGAATGGATGGGATACGATGCTACAGGACCCACGTTTTTGAAATTTCAAGATACTTAGCCGACGATGATGCCTTTTTATCTTTAAGAAAAAAGAAAAGAAGTACGCGCAAAAGGACTCTCGAATTTGTGTCGACACCGCATGGATTTTAATGCGAAAGCAAAGAATCCCACGTAATGTACTAAGGGAACAGATTCTCCAAATATTTATTTAACCTTAGAATAACTCTAAAATAATATACAAGTTATATCATGAATGAATTTTTCTGTAGCTGTGAAAGTGTGCTTCACCCATAATTGCTCTTTTACGTCATATGGAAAATGTTATACTAGAATTCGATATATGAACTAAGTTTCTTTAACAGGATTCCAATGATAAATAAAACTACAATTTTATGACCCTTGAAGCTTGATGTTATGGTACATCTGTTACCAGACATCCAAATAAGATTGTGCTATTTTTCATATACTTCCTCCTTGTTTTCTTTTTACGTTTGATTAAATAGAACACCTCTTATGCCTAAGTACAAAGTTTAAATGAGATACATGTAGAATAAAGATGCTCTGAATTTCACCATAAAAATTTGATTTTGGGTTGGTTTTGCACAATATTAAAATGAAGAACACGTGAAAATGCTTTTTCAAGACCACAAAAAACGAAATTGACCCACTTAACCTTGCTGGTCACTACTGGAAACCATCTGAATCTCCTAGTGGTATCTCATTCTTTGTTACTGTGTAATCATGAAAAATGTACTCTTCCATCTGTATTTTGCATTTTGCTGATAGCCGGTTCTCAACAAAATGTGTATAAGCGTGCTATGTCTTAAAGCACAGATGTAATGGATGTGCACACTACCTATATAAAAACATGCTATATCAATGATATAGCACATGGCAAAGCATGCGCATTTTTCATTTTTCTATTTGTCTAGAACATGCCTCACTCCCATATCGGGATTTCGCTTCTTTTCATTTGGTGGAGGTTTTTTGTGTGCTTTGGTTCCTGTTTTATCCTGATTTTGTATGCCTTAATTCGGTTTCTGTTTTTCTGAATAAGCGATTTTGTGTTGTATACAGGGATGTGGTCATTATCCATATTTGTCATTTTACATGGACAAAGAAATCCCAATTTAAAGGTTACGCTGTCTGCAAATATTAACATTGAAAAAAAGTCCGCATGTTTAGAAATGTGCTATTAACCGACAAAGGTTGTATTTTGTAGTGATGCCATCCATGTCATCTTTTTTTCGAAGGTAAAGATTTCTTTATTTACAGATTTGATCTATATGCAACTTTTATTTGTTTTTCTAAAGTGCATCAATATTCCTTTGCATCAGCAAAAATGTTTCATCTTTCTATTGAGTTTTGTTACGATTCAGGAAATTTTGCGATTTTTTTTTTTCTTTCTTCGTTCTTTGTTTTGTAATTGTGAAATTTCCAATTATGTTGATCCTCAGATTTCAGTGTCAATCATTCATCATGTTTCAATGAATAGAAGGCCTAATAAGCTCCAATTCACAGATAAAACAAATTGATATTTTCGATTTTCACGTACCAATCATCTGACGAGTTGTCTTTCATACACTTAAAGGGGTTTCATGCATGAAATTGTTTTAAAATATTTAAAACATCATTTGAAACTTCTCTATCCAATGCACAAAGCTAAAATGATTTTACGTTTAAAATCGCTTACATTTATTATAATTTTTACACCGAATTTTCCTGTGAATTTAGCTCACACACCCTACCGTGGACTGGCCGTGGAAAATACATCTTACATGAACATGATAGACGACTTACCTATTGTAGAATGGGTTGGTCTTGAGAAAGAAGAATGTGCAGTGGAATGCAAGCGTAATCGCTGCACTTATTTCTTTTATAAGCAGAATGGATGGCTATGCAAGTTATATGAAGGGACATATTTCTCCGGTCTCACGATTTCAGAGGGCTGGCGATATTTCGATATGAAAGGTAGATATTCTTTTCTTTTGTTGAGACAGTGTTCGTTAATGGCTCATGTCTACTGGTGCATTCATCATAGGACAGAAAGAACATAATGTTTTGATAAATCTTACAGGAATCAAGTTTCTATGGTCCTCTTCCAATCTTTGCTTTCAACCCAGAACTTCAATTACAAAGTATAAGAAGAGATTAATATTCAATTATGGATAGCATTTTGATAAATATGCATGTATGGAGCTGTTAAAATAAGGCGTAAAATCTGCCGTGAAAAGCCGAGTTTCCAAAATGTAAAAATTGGAGAAACGATTTAGGTAGAAAAGACAAGTAACTTATGATTCTGATGTAGTCCACGTAAGAATCTGACGTCAGATGGAAAATTTATTCAAAATAAGACCGATATTAGGGTCAAAATAAGGGGAGTTGTTTACATAGAAATCAATGCAAAACGGAAAAGTTTGAATACAACATCGCTCTCGCTTCAGAACGCCACTTTCACCAAAGGTGCATATCAATTATTTTTTAAACATATTTTCTGCCCAAGTGAGGCTCTGAAGCGAGGGGATGTCCCACAGGCCAAAAAAAGGCGGGAATAGATAACTATTTATTTTGGTTTTTATTCTTTTCAAATAGTCTCTAGAACGATAAAGTATAGTACAATAAACGAGAAAGTTGTCTATTTCTACACGATGTGAGCTTCGAACCAGATTGCTACATAAGTGGCCGAGAAGTACGAAATAAAACAGGTTTTCAGTTTCCAGATTGCAGACTTTGCCGATTATTTTGGTTAAATATCCTCAAAATTAATTTCTCTTATCCAATTTTGACAGGAAAAGGTACAGAAGCATAAATAACATCACATCTGTGTAAATAATGGATTTTTGTGCATTTGGCTCGATATTCAACGTTTTCATCCATCAGTACCCTCTACCTCTTCATCTTTGATCAAGATAATTTAAATAAAATACATACTAGGAATCTTATACTTTATATATCCTGACCAACTTTTTCTGAATTGGAAGGACGGTGCACAAGAAACAATCGAGTGATTTCAGGGCTAAATCAAGCCCTTATCTTAACAGCTCCTTTGTCAAATACGATGTAAAATCATTTTTAATCAAATTCAATCTTGTTTTCTTTCAGTAATTTGTCCGTCTGATTATAAATTTATCGCCGATACCTACAGCTGTATCAAAATGTATACGACTGTTGGTACACACAGTACATATGACGAGAAAAAGGCGAAATGTGCAGAACACGGTGGGAAATTGCTGAAGATAGACTCACATTTTAAACAAGTTGTTATCGAAGACTTCATTGGTAAGAGGTCTATATTGAGCAAGACGTATAATCAATCAGTATCACTTAAAATTCTTAGCATTTGATAGAATAACAAGTATCAAGATTTTTTTTTCTATTTGAATTCAGAGTTTTACACATTGAAGAATTAATCTGAAATACAGATTGGTTTGCAAAGTGCTGTGCAGTGTGTTTAAAATTAATTCTACGTTTAATTAAGCTTTCTACCTTACATAAATCAAAACGATATGAAAGTACAGATATACTTAAATTTTCAAATTATACTTATGTTTTTATTTTTGCACACGCCATTGTATTTTAAATACGATTCGTAAATTATAAATTATGAATTTAATTTAAAAAAAAACTCATTTTTTGTTTTATTTTTGTGTAGCTGCACAGTCAGAAGCTTCCTCTGAGAATATATTCATTCAAGGTAAACGGAGAGACTCTGTTGGTCCCTTCGTGTATGACGACGACACTGAGCTACTTTATGAAAATTGGAATGATCTAGGACAACTTGACCCCTCACATCCATGCATTGCGCTGAGTGTCAGTAATATGTATAAATGGAAAAGTGTACAGGAAAGTCTACCTGACTCTTCTTTCGTTTGTGAACTATCATTTTAATAGCGTAACAATGAATGTCATTCTTCGAGCAGAATACAGCTAAGATACAAACAAATATAATTTTATGTTTGCATTCGATTCTTTCCGATAACACATTTAACTGACTTGAGGATTATCCCATCTTCGTCAATATATTATTCTTAGTTTGCTCAAACCACAGTCTACATTGTCCGCAAAGTTTTGTCTTCATGTATCAGTTGCAATAAAACAAAACCAATAATGCAATTCTGACTTTTCTTTAACTGGATCTTCATATGCTTAGAACGTGTACATTCGACATTCTTGTCAATACACTTGCAAGTATTTGACATGCATGTTGTTCTCTCCGACATTGCATCTGGACACTTTTCTCCCGTGTTCTCTTTTTCTTCCAATGATTATGTCATATCCTTTGGCTGGAAGCATCACTGATGAGAATTTAATATTCGAAACACGTGTCTGGTGCATGAAAATTGGTTTGAAATTTTCTTCCAGAAGGTACAGAGTTGGAACACTTCCGTATTATTAATATAAACACTTATTTCTTGTTGTAGTGTGAAACAATTAAAAACGTTCCCCGTGACTTGATATTTGATAAGTGTATTAATTACTTCTTTCCAGCTCTGTCGCCTAAAAGAAGCTTTGACTTTGCCCTTTATCAATTTGATATCATATACATTTTTTTTGCTATTTCAGAAACTTGCCATTTCATCGAAAAAGATTCATCGAAATTAAAGGAGATTAAGATCTTAGCACCATCCCTCCAATGCTATTTTGAACATAAATTTTATTTCGATATGCTACTGAATCGACCCTGCATGAGATTTTGAGCCGCGCACTCTGTAAAGTAAAATTAGAAATTTAAATTCTAAAAATAAAACCAGAGGGCGCCAGAGAAATGAATATGGGTGGCTTATGAAAAGCACTTTTGGCTGGAAGCATAACTGATGCTCAATTAAATATTCGAAATATCTGTCTGGTGCATGAATAACGTCGAAAGGTTCCAACTCTCTACCTTCTGGTTTGAAATTTTCTTCAAGAAGGTATAGAGAAGGAACACTTCTGTATTATACAATTGTTCAGACTACCTTGGCGATTTAATGTAACATATCCATGAAAAGGAAGAGTTCATTTGAATCAATAATAAAGTGTTTTGGTTCTTGAAAATATAAAATATGTTCATTTTTTTCTACGTCATGGTTTTTATTTCTTGTGACATTTAACTCTTTTTCAGCATGATCCTCTGTGGGCAAGGTTTATTTTCCGTCTTTTCCTAGAAATCAACAAAATAGAAATGAATCAAATCTTCATGAAAATAGATCATAAACGGGCGAGATTGAAATAAGTCTGTTTTTCTTTTTCTTTTGAAATTGAAACAACAAAATCACTTTGCTCCTTTACACTCATATCATATTTTTAATAGATAAATACTCAATATGTTTTATCAGATGTTAGTATTCTTTACTTTTTTGCTAAATTAATTGAAATCTAATAATTTCGTGATGCGAGTTAATATGTTTGTACATGTATTAGTAAAAATCATAGCTCAGCCAATAAACCGATTACAGAGCAGATGTCGACAGACGGACAGACAGACAGGAAAAAAGGGAATAAAAAAGAGAGAGGTATTAAATGTAGAATAATGCAGAAGAAATACTGAATGATTTATATGTCTTAATATATATGTAAAATCTACCTGCAAGACGCCACATCCATCATGCAGTCATTGTCGTAAGTATGGCCATCGTCACCACAAACCGGAATTAAGGACATAGGGCAAGCGTACACACAATTGTCAACTTCGGGCAAGCTCACCACAATGCCTACCAGTATTGAAGAATACTATGAAGTTGGAACAATTGGAATAACGTGGTAATTTGAGAAAAGGAGAAAATCAAATTTGAAATTGAGATAAGGAAGAGACAGAACCTTCCAATATCTAATCTATTTCTCGTTTATTTGTACATTTGATAATACAACCCCTTAAAAAAGACATTCAATAAGTTAAACATATCACACATTAAAGCTTTTCACAAAATTCGGATTGTTAGATATGCTGTATTTTGATCTTTCAATTTCTAATTTTCTAGAATTTATTTAATTGTGTAAGACATTGTAAAGTATGTTAAGATTACTTACTTGTATAAGAAAATAATAACATCAGTACGCACACCATTTTCATCGTCATCTTTAATGTTTGATTTGATATTCCTTTTTATGACTTGTGAAACGGCAAGATGGCCAAACCTCATAAACAAGTTGGACACTTGTTTATGACATTTATGACATGAAATTTATGACAATACTAAATAATGTTAAGATATGGACTATCTATCGATTATCAAACATAAATGTTTGCATGATGCATTTTGAAGGATTGTTGGGACCTTATAAATTGTTTATATCATTTTCTGTTTAATGATGAAACTTAGGACATACAACGTTTCTGAAATATATTAGTTGTGTTCTGAATCAGAATGTACATACTTCAGAACATATGTTATCGTAACAAACGTCAATCGCGTAGATGTAAACTGTTGAAATAAAGCAATGACATAGGACATTTGTGTGTATTTTCGATTAAATTGAAAAGCGAGAACTAGAATTGAGAAAGATAAAGAGGACAAGATCTTAATCTTATTAGTTACATAGTAAGTTAGTGACCTGATACGGAAAAATACATGGTGCGAAAAGAAAACCCGTATCTTGCGAGGCGAAGTTACACGCCTTTACGGTTTTTTCACAGCGTCACTTGACAACGATTTGTCCAATAAGATTGCCACAATTTTGTCTGAGGAGTGAAAAATATTTCTGTTCTTCAGATTTAAAGCACCTCATATGAAGGTCACAAATTCACACATTTCGCTTTTTTCAACCATATTCTGGTGCCATTAGTATAAATGTTATATTTACTACATTTTTCATTTGAGAACGGCTTCGAATATACCCTACGCAAAATTTTGACTCGTTAGCTCTTTGTATGATAAATATATGAAATTTTGAAATTAAACGCGGATGCACGCAAAAGTTTCACTAAGCATTTTAGTCCATTCTGAGTCATTTGTCATTAAAACAAATACCATTGGTAAAGTTCATTGTCCGAAACATGTATGACTGGTGCATAGCATTCAGACTTTCGTGTTTAAAAGGCTGCCCTTTGGCCGCAGAGTTGGACAGTTCGTTTATGATCACCTGGGTGTGCCATGTCCGTTTGTCTGTCTGTCTGTCTGTTCCTCTGTCTGTCTGAAACTTTTAACATTTTCCACTTCTACAGAATCATCGAAGGGATTTCGATGAAACTTAGTAGGAATGAAGTACCCATGGTCCCCTATAAGTGTTGTTGTTTGGTGCCTCTGTATGCAAAAGTAGGTCACAGGGTACCCTCCATTTACTAAAGTCTTTTAAAGAACAGAAGTGCGCATTAACAAACTTATACGTGCTTCAATGGTAAAATAATTGAATGCATGTTATGCATTAAGCATCCGAAATAAGGAATCGTTAACAAACTTCTTTCCTCTTCATTTCTTTCTTATTGAAATTGGTAGACATTAATAAGGCATCGATTGTAATATTAAATTGTGTATTCTGGTACACTTCGCCTAGTTTTATTTGATTTGTTTCTCAGCATTAAGTTTTTTCAGTTCATTTACAGTATCTTATTATTTCATCATTTCTTACCTTTACCAATTGTAATTTGTCGGGGTTTTTTATTTTAACGTTTCCTGCCATTTTCGATTTTACCCAACGTCTTTCACTTCAATATTAACATTAACGATTTCGACTTAATTTAAGGATTATCACATTTTCCCCTTTCTTTGCCAATACCTATTTGGATGTTCCAAGTGTTTCATATTTGTTTTTATTTCATTTGCATTTGCCGCATCCTTTCAATCCCTATCGGGTTTCCTTTTTTTTTGCTGCCTATTTTACATATTTATTCTTTTAGTGGTTTCCGTCTATTTGTCGCATGTTTGATTTTTGTCTTTGAATACTTCTTTTTGTTTCAGTTACCTTTGATCCCGTGTTTCGCCCACAGGACTTGTATCCTTAAGTTTATTTACAACATTTGCATTTGTCGCATCATTTCCACCTGTACCGGTTTTCACTTCAATTACGTTTTGCTGCCTGTTTTCCCGTGTCCCGATGTTTGAAGTGTTTTAATTCCATTTCGGTCCCTATGTCTATTTCTTTGAGTCTCTGTCCGTGTTTTTGCATTGGATGTGTTGAGGTTTTGCTGTGGGTGCTGCAACCGAGTGTTGTTGGAGATCCCTTCTATTCTTTGACATGTTCATTCTATTAGTGATTTCCCACTATTTTTCGCATTTTGATCTTTTTCTATGAATATTTCTTTTTATGTCAGTTACCTTTTATTTCGTGTTTCACTTTTTCTGTTTATATTACCGGCTGTCACTTTTTCTTGTTGCTTCCTTTTTACCTTTTGCTTCATTTAACTAGTTGTTTTCACTTGCGTTATTTATTGTAAATTCTTTCGAATTTTTCAAGTTTTCCTTTGTCTCATTTCACATAAAAACGAACAGGAAAGTAATTTCGTTATATAATGGTTATCGAAGAAGGTAGGGATCATCAGCAAGACTCGGTCAGAGCACCCACATCAAAACAATGGAAGAACCCTATTCAACCTGCAAACTGAACCTGAATATCAACGTCACTGTGTTACCTAGGAAACCCCGATTTCCGAAAAGAAGAATGAAACAGAGAACTGTGCTGCACATGTGTAGAATAAATGTAATAATTTGTGTTTGTTACGGGTATGCAACACACAGCAAGTGTATTTATCATGAAATGCGGTAACACGCATTGCATGTACGATAAATGCACTTGAATGAATTTCAACGGGATATATCTACGGTGGCATAGAGGTGACATATTTTCTTTTTTAACCGTTCCTTCGCAGTAAAGAAAGAGAGATAAAAACCAATTTGTTTTCTGCTCTCCCTTTTTGAAGATGAGAATGCAATTAAACAAACACAACTCGTTTCCACGAAATAAAAATTCGAGAAAACGAGATAAAAAAAGAATACTACATATCACCTCTATGCCACCGTATGTGTCTCATAGTCTGAAGTATATGAGTACAAATTGCAGATTATTAGATGTGGAACCAATACTTGGCAGCCTTGTCTCTGAATATCTAAAACAATCAAAGTTATTATTTGATCACAGCCTCTTGACATTGTGAAAAATGATGCTATTCAATTTGAAGACGTTTACATTGATATATTATCATTTACCAACAAAGATACAAAAGGTATTGATTTTTATGAGTGATGTTTTGTAAACCTTTGATCAGTTTGAAGGTTTATCGAATATAATGAAGTTAACCAATTAAAGAGAGACAAAAAATCTTAAAGTAAATAATTTGTATCTGTCCTTTCATAAAAATGAAACCATGTCGACTGGGTCAGACATATTGCAGCCATTATGATCCGGTGACCTTATTTCTTTAAAAAGGATCCAGATCAAGGTACGAAATATACATTCCGGTTTTAAAGTACACCAGCCATTGTGTCAAAACACTTTTGTGATTTATGGTATTACATTACAGTACAAAACACTAAAATTAAAAGCACATCGATTATTATGACTTAATGCATTGATATTACCCTACGGTAGAATAAATATTTGATTGCATTTTATCTTTATATGCATTTTCTTTCAATCAAAGTTTTAGTTCAAGGTAACATTAGCACAGTTTTCAGAGTAAATAAGTTCACTTTAATCATGTGACACAGAAGCTTGCTTTTGTGCAATCTTCTGTAAACGGAAGCTATCAAACTTTTAATTAAGTCTGGCCTTAAAAGTAAAGTTTAGGAAATGAACAAATCGAGAAAATATTTACTAAACATGACACCTATACTGTACTCCATCAATCCCAGAAGAAAGGAGTGGATCTCCAACAACACCTAGTTGCAGCACCAACAGCAACCTCCCAAAACAACCACTGTAAAACACAAAGAAGACACGCACAGAAAGAGACGCAGTGGTACAAGGAACGTCAAATCACAGAAAAACATAAAAAACACAAATGACTACACATAATCCAACGAGAGTAATGGGCAAACGGTGCCGACTTAGGACGGCCATCTGCCACGTCAGAAGCAAACGGTGTGGTTATCCTGGATTACGTGCGCACATCCCTAAGAAGTCATTCTTGATATTGTAAATATTCGAGTCAAAAGTTAAAACGTGTTTGATTTCTTTCGGGGATGCCTCTTTTTGTTGCTGTTGATGGATGGAAGTATACAATTAGAAACTGCTTTTTGTATGGTATACCTCTATTCAACGAATTAGTGTCATTCCTTGTCACTCAAATACATTTATGTAATTCATCCCTGAGCTTTGCACTTCTTCGCGCCTTCCTAAAATTGTCCGCGTTAACGTCAACAGAAAACATTTTGTCATGCGGAAACCCGGAATTTTTTAACAAATCAAAATTGTTGCTATACTTAACATTGATAATAAAAGAATCGATGGGAAATTCTTGAATATTGGCCCCACCCCCAACCACCCATATATTATGGAATCTTCGAGTTAATGTGCAACTCTAATTTGTATTTGAAATACTATCAAATCCTTGCAACATCCTTCAATTATTTTAGAGCAAAGATGGGTTTTTTTTATTTTCGTTATTTGTTTGTTTCTATTTTGTTTTCGGGGTGGGGGGTGTTTTTTTAACACATACTACAAACGAAAATGAGGTATTCTGAAGCATGTTGTACATGTATGTAAGATAAAGGGATGTTATGTTCAAATTATCTCACAAGTTCATGTTTCTTTCGGATATGATGTTTTAAGATTACGATTGATTTCGAGAAACCAAGACTATTTACTAGCATTTCCTACGCAGCAATACAATTGTAAATCATAAATCATTTGACCTTGTCATTTCTCCTTGTGCATCATTAAAGGACTAGGTGCGCTAACCATTTATATCGGCCCTATATTTTGACGAAAAATGCTTTTGATAAACTAACTAGTATTGATAATCACTTTTTGCAATGTTGATTTTTTTAGAAAATACGGCGTCATAACTCTGAGCCCTCGTATCGTCACGCGCGTAATGTATGACATCATGTTCTGACGTCATTTGCCCTGAATGACACAAAACAAAGGAAAATCATCGTAATTTACATACAAATCTTTAAAATTCATGTATGATCCAGGCCTCGCCCGCGATATTTCTTATGCAAATTTAAAGGCCGATCAGAAATCCGACGATTGGTACAAACATTATCATGGGCAAGGCCTGGATCGATACTTAATTTCAATTTATATCGAAATTTCGCTCGTTTATTTATATAATCAATGATTTATTTTCAATATTTTGAGACGTTTTAACGACGTTTTATTCAGTATAGGACTGTGAAATCAAAATAAGCTTTCCTGATATGGATTCACCATGCATTTGATATTTATAAACTAGAATATTATGGATATATGAACAACTTTGAAAATATTTCCGATATGGCAGGTTACCGCACCTACTTCTTTGATGTGTTTTACGAATGTAATCCACAATACCAGACCATTTCTACTAACATGACAGATCTCTAATCATTCGTGTCCATTCGTCTTGTTAAATGTAAGTCTTTCCTTTCGATGTCGTCTCATGTGTTTGGGCCTCCGTGTCGAATTTAGTTATCTTGCTGTGCTTGTTTGCTTCGCATCAGGTATTTTGCGGAGGGTATTGCAACTGAGCTGGTTTGGAGATATCCTCCTTTCTTTCAAATCCGTTGGGTACCTCGTTTTCTTTTATGATAAAAGAAAAAATGTCATTAAGCAGCAAATCTAAATAATTTCGTATTAATGTTCATATTATTCATTTAACAAAGTCTAAAGATTAGATTGAAATTCATCTAACATATCAATCATCACTTTTAATCACTGATTTTTATATTCGAAACGCGTGTCTGGTGCATGGAAATCGGTTTGGAATTTTCTTCAAAAAGGTATAGAGTTGGAACTCTTCGACATTATTCTAATAATGTTTATAGCTGTGAGTATTCAAATTTTGAAACAATATTCAATATTTGAAAAAGGAGCATAAAAGACTATTTGATTGTACCATTGAAGAGCGCTATTTAATATCTAAATAGAACATGGAATTTGAATTAAAGTCAGCATGTCTTTGTCCCGTTTGATATAAAATCAAACATGAAATATGAAGTCTTATGCAATGAAATGAACAAATCATTATGGTCACGTGTATATCTTGCATCTCTTTGGGCGGATGAATGTTTTGTTCTGTGTAATTGATAGACAAGTGGAAAATATTTTATCAATATTCTCTTCATTTTTCTTTAAAAGTTTCAATTGCTGAGCCTTTGCAGAATCTAAAGCTATTTTGAAATATTTTTTTCTCTTATAGCCAATTACAGACTCCCTTATTTTTCTTTATGGCATCATATCTATTTTTCTCTCTTTAATTATATTTCTGCTCATGCATATAAAAGTAGAAACTTGTGCACTTTGTAGATAGTACACTTGCTCGTATCGCCAAAGAAAAGGGAGGCAATAGTTTTGACTTTCAAAATAAGGAAGAAAGACCATATGACTTAGCCGACGATGATGCTTATAAGAATAGTGTCATTGGTAATTCTAATCAGAGTATCAGTGATGGTGCAAATTCAACGTCAAGGGTTAGCTACAGAAGACTACCAGTACCATGACCTGACTGACGAATTTCCTTTTTTCATATGGGAATATATAGACAAAAGCGAATGTGCATTAGAATGTTTGCTGAAACGCTGTACCTTCTTCTTCTATAACGAGTTTGAAATGTTGTGCAATCTGCATAATGGGGACATTTTCTTTAATTTGACATCTTCTGTTGGATGGAAATACTTCAATATGGAAGGTATGTTCAGCATGATAATCAACAAAGTAAATCATCATCATCATCATCATCATCATCATCATCATCATCATCATCATCATCATCATCATCATCATCATCATCATCATCATCATCATCATCACCACCACCATCATCATCATCATCATCATCATCATCATCATCATCATCATCATCATCATCATCATCATCATCATCATCATCAACGACAACATCATCAACAACAACATCATCATCATCATCATCATCATCATCATCATCATCGTAGTCGTCATCGTCGTCAGCAGCAGCTGCATCATCTCCACTAGCATTAGCCGTATATTCAAGTGTTTATTAGTCCCCTACTGCCCAGAGGGGACTGATAGTTTCAAACCTGTTTGTCCGTTCGTCTGTCACACTTCAGTTTTCCTGACTTGTTTCCCTGTTGTTGTATTTATTGAACTCATTTTTCGTATATGCAGATTGAGTTTGAGTTTATGTTGGACTGACAGATATTTACAAGAGTTATTGCCCTTGGACATAACAATTTTTTTTTTTTCAGTTTTGTGGACTTTTCTTGTCTGTAGTTGTAGATGTTAAACTGAGGTTTTGCTCTGTGAATATATTGTAGCGTGATAGAGATGGAATTTAAATTTGGTTTTGATTGACATATTTTTTACAAAACATATGGCCCTTTGACTTAGAAAAAATCCAGTTTTCCATACCTTTTCTAATATAAACATTGAACTGAATTTTGTGAGGGACTTCTTTTTTGGAGTAAATGAGACAAAGAAGATACTGACGACAATCTCAACAGCACTCACAGTAGAACACCAATTTGAGAGCCCTAGCAAGCTAGACGTGAGACCAGGTGCCTGTCCGGGAGGAGTAAGTATCCCCTGTTTGGCTAGCCGCACCTGCCGTCGATGTTCACGTACGAAAATAAACACAATATCAACAAACGATTCACTTTGGATTCTAGAAAGTGCTATGGTGACTATGTCAGGGATAATATGTTTGAAATATTTACTGTCATTAAGTATAGGTCAAGTTGAGTTCATGTCAATTGAAGCCTTTAAGGCAGAGTTGCATGACATCGATTTATGTCGGTAGGAAATTTATATCGCTTGGCGATTTTATTATTGCCAAGAGTTGACTATCCTAAAAACAAAGCACTCAGGGACAATGAGAATATGGCTTTTATTATTATGTTTTGTATAACAATATTTAAAATTTAAAGGGAATTTTAAGAACTGGAAATGTGATTTAAGTAATAATACGGTTCTTCCAAGAGTTCCAACTCTATACCTTCTTGAAGAAGTATGCTTTTTACTGCAGTAAATCCTCAATTTCACATGCATTTTGACCGTATGAGTCACAAAAAGTTTACAAAAATATATTAATTTTGTCAAAAATGAGTAAGTGAAACCATATCTTTCCCATTTTTTCAGTAAGATGTCCATCTAAGTATAATTTTTTGCCGTCATCATACAGCTGTCTGAGATTATATCTACCAGGCAACAGTACATACATCGAGAAATCTGCAAAATGCGCAGAACACGGCGGGGCATTGGCTAGGATTGATACCCCTGAAAAACAATTTTCTGTTGAGGAATATTTAGGTTAGTAAAGTGACCAAAAGTTTTTTTTTTATCTTTTCACGTTTCTTCTTAAGCCCATTAAAATGAAAACTTTTTTCGTGTTTTACATTTTGGGTAATTGGAATATCGTTTTTGGGAATGTTTAGAAATAAATTGATTAAAACCCAAACAGTTTATAGTGTTCTGATGGTGTTTTACACAACGTAGAAAAACCATTTCAATAATCGCTAGATATCGAATAAAGCTAGTAAAAAAATTAACAAATTTCACTTGATCATTTCTATCGGAGCATTTATCGGTTTTCGATATCCAAATAATATATTTAAGAATTTCTACCATGAATTGCAAAAGTAAAATTTTTCTTATAAGTGCGACAGTTCCTCTCGGTAATATGAAGTTATCTTATTTAAAAGATTTCAAGAAATTGAACATTAGCACAGTTTTTTTTATCAGAAATTTTCGAAATTGCAGCTGTTGTAAGGTCATTGTGGTACTTATCTTTACTTGTTAATTTTTGGAAATAAGGATAAATTGATGATAATTGCCTTCAATTCCAAAGCCGTATTTCAGTTTAGTTATTTGAAATTTGTCTCATTTCTAAATATTTGTTCTTTGTCATAAAATTTCAATGCACCATATGCGCAATTTAGACACGTTTCTCTCGGAACTTTGTTATAAAATCGTTATCTTTCGAAAAGAAGTAATTACAACTAAGCACAGAAAAGTTAAGAAATTACAAGTCAATAAACCTGCGCGGAGGATGAATAATCTTTGTATTTTTCCTGTTGAGTAGTAAGTTTTCTATTCTTTTTTCCGAAAATGAGATAATGTACCTAGTGTTGGATTTTTATCGAATATCTTATTTTTATTGCAATTTCTTTTTATTGATTTCTTTTACTTTTTTCGGCATTTGAATTAATTGTATCCCTGGTAGGGTAATGCTAGATTGCTCTTTATAAAGAGTTATTATTACATTTTGTTGATGCTATAAATTTGAAGACGTAATCTGCATGACATGTGAACATGTATCAATTGGTGGGTGTCATATGTAGCCGAGTCCGATCAACTTCGGTTGGTCGTTTCTTCAAATGTATTAGAAAATTTCTGTTCATAAAATTCAGTCGAGATGTCTGAAAGTGGATCATGTCGCATCATATCCCGCCCATCCTGCTACGTCATTCGGTACTTTTTTATAGTCTTTGGCTATATTTCATTTTTTCGATTGAGGATCACTGACTAGCGTTAAGTGCCCGAAACGAGCATGTCTGGTCCGTGCTAATGATTTATCTGTTCTTGAATTATGCTATGAATTTGAAGAATTAATATAAGTATGTTTCATAACAAAACGTACCAGATCATTGCTGATCATCTTCTCTGAGAATACATATTTAATTAGTTATTTCTATCAACGTATCATCTTTGAGAGATTTGCCAGAAGGAAATATTTTCCGCTAAGAATTGCGCTCTTTATACCTGATTACTATTTTCTTCTTTGAATCCAAAGCAGATAGGGCCGGATTTTTTGTCTATATACAGAAAAAACCAAGTCCGATCATTTTTGGTTGGTCATTTCTTCAAAATTTGATGCATTAGAAAATTTCTTTTCACAAAATTATCTCGAAATGTCTGAAAGTGGATCCTAAAGTATCATATCCCGCCCATCATGCTACGTCATTCGGTTCTTTTTTATAGTCTTTGGCTATATTTCATTGTTTCGATTGAGGATCACTGACTAGGGTTAACTGCCCGAAACGAGCATGTCCGGTCCATGCTAGAAATTTATCTGTTCTTAAAAGATGCTATGAATTCAGAGAATTAACATAAGTATGTTTAAAAAGAACCTTTCATCTTCTCTAAGAATATTCACTTACTTAGTTATTTCTATCAACGTGTCAACTTGTGAAGATAAGCAGGAAGATTTGTCAGAAGGAAATAATTTTCTCTTAGAATTGCGTTCTTTATACCTGATTACTATTCTAACTCTTCGTTAAACAGAGATGTCCGCTGAATCAAGACTGTGAAAATTCTATAATTTTGTACCTTCCAAAAAGTATATAAAGAATAAACCTGTTTTTTGTTTTACAAAATCCGAAGTCGAAATGTTTTTGCCAAGTCTGCCCCTTCCTCCGTTAACCTTAAATTGTTGTCCAGTTTCTAAAATGTTATCAATTTCTTTTCCAGGTGATTTTCAAGCAAGTCCTTTTATGATTGTTTTGATACAAGGAAAAAGACCGCAGCCGAATCAACAGCATGTGTATAACGATGGATCACATCTTATTTACGACAACTGGGGAAATCTTCAACCCGGTAATCCGGATTTCATGGCAATTAATGTTAGTGATTTCTATCATTGGTATAGCATTCCTGCCACCATTGTCCAGGTTTCTTCCTTTCTCTGTGAAGTTATTTTATAATTGAGTTAGAATTTGCAGTGTTGTCCGAAAAAGCCTACATGATCAATAAACAACATTCGTAGAATTTAATTTTCTTAATGTTAAATTATATAGAAATTATCGTCTTTTGACCTCTATGATGTATTGACCCCACAAAATTACATGTACCGTATGATTGAAAATGTCTTTTAATCTAGTCCTTAGACTCTTTGTCAATGAGTTAAAGAAGATCCTGACGATAATCCCAACAACACTCACAATAGAACACCAAATTGAGCATCGACGGACCCCTAGCAAGCTAGAGGTGGGACCAGGTGCCCGGGAGGAGTAAGCATCCCCTGTTGGCTAGCCGCACCCGCCGTCGATGTTCACGCACGAAAATGAAAAGAATATATGAAATGCATGCACTGTCTGAGGCCACTTCTATATAGAAAGTGCTATGGCGACAATGTCAGGGGAAAATATTCAAAACACTTACTGTCAAACCCCTCGCGGGGAACTTTTTTACGAGCTCCACACGGCAAAGGGCATAAGTGTGACACAAATGAGTTAAAGAAGATCCTGACGATAATCCCAACAACACTTACAATAGAACACCAAATTGAGCATCGACGGACCCCTAGCAAGCTAGAGGTGGGACCAGGTTAATCTTTACTAGAATATTTTGGAAGTTGATTGTGTGTCAATCAACATTTGCAGTCATTTCAAACTTTGATTGTATCAATGTCTTTATATGACTTCATATTGACTTGATCATTTTGAATTAATCTAATTTGAATCTGTCATATTTTCTCATGATATACAGTAATAAAGAATTGTACATTATATACATGTATCACTTCATACTCGAAATGAAATGCAATCATTATTTTATTTCCCATCTATCATTTCTCGGCTGATATCTTCAGAATGTACGAATATTTTTTTTTATCTGTATACAGTAAATATTTATAGAAAGGAAATGGATGTTCTTGTTTTTCCAAATTGTGAACAGAACTCGGAACTGAACTGCACAATATCACAAAACTTTGAGTAGTAAGACCGATTTCTTTTATCGAAACGAGCGTTTAGCCAAAGAAAACAATACAATCTTTTCCTGAGTGACGTAATTTCATCAAGAATACAAATGTCGTGACCAAGATAGGTTCCATATATAGGATAAATAGGTTCTATCACGATCTACTAGGTGAAAATATAAAAATCAATACAAGTGACGGTGAGTTGAGCATAGCGAAACGAGGGAAAATTTGAACAAATCCGTCATGAGTGTAAAGTTAATGTCTCACTCAGTCGAAAGTGAAAGAATATACTTCTTCTCCATGAAACAGAAGAAAAAAGTGAATTCAAACAACGATTCATGCAATCTAACGTCATATTTTCTTACGATGTTACTGTGACATCACAATAAGGTTCTCTTTTATCATCGGGCAATGTGTATCCTTTGAGACAACTTATATAAGGCTGTCTCACAATAAACGAGCAAAACTGAAGAAGAAAAACCATCTCCCACAGACAATTAACAAAAACGGTACGTAGAAGGATTATTTCTATGCAATCGGTCTTAAGATGACAACTATGGATAATGACCATATCCCTGTAGACAGCACAAACTCGATAATTTAGAAAATCAGAAACCGAAGGCATACAAAATCAAGGTAAAACAGGAACTAAAGCAAACAAACAAAAACCTCCACCATATGAAAAGAAGCGATCTCCCGATATGGGAATGAGAATCATGAAGTGGTTATGGCTATTTTGATTCTCAGCTTATGTGGTATGCCAGGGCATGTTCCAAATATGAAGATTTCATTATTAGAGCCAGACGGCTTGCAAGTAAGCCACTTGTTCAGGGTTATATCACACAACGGCTGAAATCATCATTGCGGAAGTTCTTTGGTCGCTACGGGGATATTATAGAAGCATATCAGATCCTCCTTTCCAGAATGATCAGTGACATTCTGCATTGTGATTGAATGGTTGTCGTCATCACCAAACAGGACATAATTACCTGATCTGTACATCAATATGTACATCGAGACAATCAGCGAATTTGACATATTTCCATGGGGCTGTTGCGATGGGTGTTGCATGTAATCAGGAGACGCTGACTCTCCTCGGGCACCTGGTCTCACTTCGGAATGTTGTTCATTCCGGTGTTCGCAATCGTTTCGATGGGAATTCTCACGATTTTGCTTTGCCTTCTCGACTTTGAGACTGAATAACGGTTAGGTACTCCATTGATGTTTATTCATACTTGCCGAATTTTTGTCTTTTACATGTAGTCGAACAATTTTGGGAGTAAAATTCCTATGAAATAATATACATGTAAGAATCAAGAATATACTAGAGAAGAAAGTTCCCGCAGCTTACCATTTGGATTTGCAGCACAATTAAATTCAATTGACTTTAAGGAGTGTGAAGTTTACCGAGTATGTAGATGTATTAATTAGAATACTATCTTCGAATTCAATTTCGATTTATTCATTTTTTAATTTTTTTATTCAAGGGGACCGAAACATAATGATCATCAAAGCTATAAAAATAATGCATTTTCGTATACATTGTATTTTCATTCGCTATGTCGTGCTTTCCGATAGCTCCCATCTTTGTTTTTCATAGTTCATTGCAAACTACCATCGTGTAAAAAAAGCAGAGGGCGCTAGTGAATGAATTCTGGCAGATTATGAAAAACACTTTGGCTGGAAACATCACTGATGAGGAATTAATATATGAAACACAAGTCTGATGCATGAAAATTTGTTTGGAATTCTCTTCAAGGAGGTATAGAGTCGGAACACTTCGCAGCACATTTAAGGCCTTCCATGACGTCATTGACAAAATTTGATGTCAGTTTTGATAGCTGTTTTGAAGGAATTATTAAATTGTCCAAATAAGATGGAATGAAATAGTTTATGTATCAGTATAGATGCTATATCATAATTTATCTAATAACTATTGATATATGCTCCCCGACCGTCGGGTTGTCACGTGACATGTATATTTTCGTAGATGAACATTGGTACTAGAAAATCAGATGGCGCAAGGTGAAACCTTATCATTCAAAGAAAATATTGATACCATACTACAAAGTGGGATTTTATTTACCTACTTCTTGCTGGGGAAATCTTTGATAAAGAACGACTACTTGAAAAATCGAGAAAAATATACCCATTTCGTAAAAAATTACCGACACTGGTCCAAATGGCAGAGAATTCAAAAGAAACTATAGAATGTAAACGTTCCCCCCAGTTGAATTATTGAAGAACACCTATCACTTAAAATGTGTGCAAAATTTCACTTTAATTTATGTACGGTAACATCTTGCGCCGTTGCAGTTTTTCTGACAGGTGCTAATCGGTAGTTCGTTCGTTTACCATATAAACGTTCTGCGGAATCAGATTTATTCAAGGGACGTAATCGCGTTGGTTAATATTGCTCTCTGTAAATTCCGTTTTAATTTTTAAAATGTTAATTTGAATAAACTTTTCATTTCAACATATGAAAAAATATCAAGCAATATTTATTCAAGTCTGTTAAATTTCATTTCACTTTTTGTATATTGAGCTGTGAATCGCGGGAAAGGGGGGGGGGGGGGGGGGCACGTCGGGGTGTCGGTCGTACCGGTCACCGTACTAACCCATAAACCCAATGAACATGAAATTAACATGATGCTGCATATTATCGTACATGCATTAGAATTGCATGGATTGATTATATTAATTAGTAAAATTTATTTACATACATTATACGTCCCTTTAATAATCATTTCAGAAAAAAAACTTAAGTTCGACTTGTCAGTGACGCCATTGACCGCAATGGGATTGATAACATACATAATTTTTCACTTTTTATCCCAAAATTTCTAAATGTTATGGATTCTCTGGTTTCTTGTTTTAGAAAGGAAACCTTATCTAGTATATACTGGTATAGTCCTGTGTTCCAACAGGTAATTCTAGATCCAATATCATTTTTTCTAGACATCGGGAAAAAAATAAGGGTTAAAAAGAATAAAACTGATACGTGCTTCCTAGCAGAAAAAAATGATCTAGATTGGAAATAGAGAAATCGGCAAATTCCTTGGATGATGTCCATTGTCATATTATTAATATTAAAATCTAGGTATACTTTCATACTGATTTAACATTTGATTTTAATGTGTCAGAAGACACATAGGCAAGGTTTTTTTTAAAACATTTTTCAGTGTATATTTTCTTTAACAAAAATAAATAAAAACACTAGCCATGCAAAAGCGTAGCTGACATTGAAAAGCACTTATAATTGACAACTTGCAATTGCATGCAAAAGTTGATGAAAATTGAAAGTAAAGCGTGACCTCAAGTTTCTATTCATCGCCCACGCTGCACTGACATTGGAAATCTTCTCCTCGATTTTATATAATTAAATTTCATAAATTTTATTTGAATTCCATGTCCACTGAAAGTGAATTAACTTTTATAGATTCTTCATGAGATGGACGATATACATGGTAGTGCGTCTGACAGAAATTTAAAGAGCGGTCATTGATTTATGGGGCCGGGAAAGGGGTGGGTGGAGCAAGAGGACTTTTCAGTGTATGTATAATGGCTTTGTTTTGGGTGGTTTTTTTTTTCTCTCCTTTTTTTATTTGCATTTTCAGATCATGAATTTATTTGATAGCCGTCCAGACAGGATTATTATCTACAGCAAATGCAATATTCAGAGATTTTTGGGGTCGAATCTATAGCCGGATTTCATGCAGCAATCATGTTTCCCTTCGCCTTTCAAAATAATCGAAAGGTTACTCCTTTATTATAATATCGGATCCTTGTCGTAACAAACATTTGTATGTACACCACGTATGTATATGATCAATAAATGTGCCTCGGAATGGTCGAGCAGCAATCCTACTTTCTTTCATTACTCCCGATAGTTTCGTAACAACACGATGGGGGGAGGGGGGGGGGAGGGGAGAGAGAGAGAGAGAGAGAGAGAGAGAGAGAGAGAGAGAGAGAGAACAGACAAAGTGATCCACCAAAATTTAGATAAACGACTGTCCTATGACAAATTTGATGTTAGCATTAAGCAAATTTGAATATTTTCAGTATTTTAAATTTGTTATTTGACCGATGACCCAATCTATTTTTTTTTTTTTTTGCAGATTTCAAATAAAATAATTGTAAAGCTGAAACAAATTAATGGTGCGTGAATAACTCTTGCTAGGAGCTTGAGATTATTTGACATTTTTTCCTTACACCATAAGATGGACCGACATTTTAATAACTGGTACATTTGTATCATGGGACCTTTCCTTAACAGCCACCTTGTGCGAGATGTTCTGCAAGTACAGCAATAATTCATTTACGTATCTTTGTTACATGCCATGCTGGTGTCAGTAGCTACATGTATCTTTTGAAAGCAAAGTCAAGCTTAAATTTCAAATCTTCGTATCTGCTCTTGCCATGCACATAGAAACTTGTGTACATGTTGACCTTGAAAGCCCTCTCATGCTCGGCTAAATGCTTCAGGCAGACACACTATCGAAACAAAAGCAATTTACCCCCCCCCCCCCTCCCCGCTCTTGGAGATTTTAGCATAAAGTCTAGTACAGATCAATTTTATGATATAAGAATTTTCTTTATTGTATATTCAAAGTAACATTTCTTCATCTGTAATGTGTGTGGTTGATCAAAGTTTATTATTCAAGCATTCACTCTTCAAGACAAGGATCTGAAATAGAAAAAAAAAATGACTAATCACTATATAAATCTAGCTTTTAAAATCCAAACTGTATGGTACAGCTTGGACACAAAATTCATTACAAGTTAGTTATATACATGTATGTCCTAGTGACATTAATTACAAAAGAAGAATTCGCATTGATATATTATTATTTCATGCATAGCTAAATAAGCCTGGTATGGCTATAGTTTTAGATTATTCACTATAGATAGTAAATGCATTTATTTTATTTTTTTTTAAAGCATTATAATATTCCTAAATATGCAAAGCAAATGTTACTCTACACATAAATTTAAAAATTCTGTACCTGCAAAAATATCCAAAATGAACAGTACTGTGTGGCTATGATACATGTGAAACTTTCACAGTGTGTGACAATATTTCTTTTCATGCAGCAGCTGGTGTGAAATCCATTCTTTCTTAGTTAACATTCTGAAGAAAAAAAAACCCAATAATTGGTACATGAATATTTCGATATTTCGGTGCACATACTACTGCAAGTATAACTTACTGTACAAGTGTACTCATGCAAACATTTTAGGTACATGTTATGAAAACAACATATACATGGGCACATTAATATCACATTCGCCCTTTTTCCTCATCATTCAACTTTCGTACGAACTGATATAATAATCTACAAGTGTCTAAAGTATTCACATAAAGTTTAGCTACTATTCAGCTTTGCAATAACAGTGTAACTAAAGTAAAACGCGATGAAATTCTGTCATTTACACATACATTTCACACATGTCTCTTGGTAATCCAACGAGTTTCCTTTTATATCTATGGATAAATTGATTCCATGATGTAATTATACTAATTTTATGATATTTCCTTTATACAGCACCAGTTATTGAAGTTTGATATCGCTTATACTTACCAAAATCTGCCTTTGTTTCGTTTTACCCGCTCTGTAAACTGTTGATTCGCACCTGTTCGTCACCTCAAGCTTCTAAGTAACGCAGATCGCATTCTTCGGTGTACGGGGTCACAGAGTACAGGTATAGATAAGGGGTCTTCTCAAAAGTATATTGACTCGGCGATGTGTCAGTGATGAAGTAATATGTTTTGTTTTTGTATAAATACAATTTTATCTAGTAAATAAAGGAATCAACGATAAGGAAAGCTAATAAATGTGTTGCTACCTAACCTGACGACATGGGGTCCATGACGTCATATGACGTTACGTTATTTGGCGGAAAAAAACATCTACGTCATTTCTATGGAAGGCCTTAAATGTGCTGCGTTTCCGTATTATAATCACACTCAGTGAAGTCCAAACTACGTTTCTCAAAGCATGTCTTAGAGAATGAAACACAAACACAGCAAAAACCAGAATTCGAAAGCCATAATTAATAGGCATAAAAATTCTTTGGAAATACAAGAAACACAGCCCTATAGAAACACGCAGGACAAACAGACGGAGACAATAACACAGCCCCATAGAAAAACACAAGACAAACAGACGGAGATAATAACACAGCCCATAGAATCACACATAACAAACAGACGGAGACAAGTACACGGTATCATAGAAAGACACAGGACAAACAGACCGAGACAATTCAACGTTACCATAGAAACACGAACACTGTCAAATAAACAATCTCCTGAGTCAGCTGCGAGTACGGGTTGTTGTGTGGGTGGCGCGCTAGGGGAGGGGGCGAAGTCCAGCGTCAAAGATTTTTTTCACAGAAAAGCTGACTGGGAAAAAATATATACATTGTAAATAATTGAATAAAAATGGGAAAAAACCCGCTAAGACTGAAGATTTTATTAAGGGGATCGGAATTGGGGGTTAATTGTTACTTTAATTCATATGAAGACAGCCGGGCGCAATGAACTAGAAATCTTAATATAAGAAAACAGTATTCATTCTGTTTTAAAATCATTCATCATAATCATATTAACTTTATTCTATATATATTGGCGGGCGGAGCGAGCCGATGACTTCTAATAAAGTTCATAGCTATGAGTATTAAAATCATCATACAACATTTGATTAAAAGAAAATAAAAGATTAATTGATTGACGTACCATTGCAGAGTGCTCTTTGATATCTTAATCGTACATAGAATTTGAATTGAAGTCAACATTGTTTCGTACAGTTTGATATAAAATCAGACATGAAATATGAATTGAAGTCTTATGCAATGGAGCAACCAATTCATAATAGTTACATGTTTTTGAACGGATGAATGTTTTGTTCTTATAAATGATAGGCACGTGGAAAATGTATCAATATGATACAATGTTTTAATTGTGATAATGTTTTCTCAATACATGTATTCTCTTCATGACTCTTAAACAGTTTCAATCTAAGAGCCTTTTCAGAATCTAAAGCTATTTCAAAATAACATTTCTCTTATAACCAATTACAGACTCGCTTATTTTTCGTCATGGTATCATACCTATATTATTTTTTTTATATTATTCTACCCATGCATATAAAAGAAGAAACTTGTGCACTCAGTAGTTAGTACACTTGCTCATATCGCCAAAGGAAAGGGAGGCAATAGTTTTGACTTTTAAAAAAAGGAAGAACGACCATATAGCTTAGCCGACGATGATGCTTATTAGTATAGTGTTATTGGTCATTGTAATAAGGACATCAGTGATGGTACAAATTCAACGCCACGGGTTAGCTACAGAAGACTACCAGTACCATGACCTGACTGACGAATTTCCTTTTTTCATATGGGAATACATAGACAAAACCGAATGTGCATTAGAATGTTTGCTGAAACGCTGTACCTTCTTCTTCTATAACGAGTTTGAAATGTTGTGCAATCTGCATAATGGGGACATTTTCTATAATTTGACATCTTCTGTTGGATGGAAATACTTCAATATGGAAGGTATGTTCAGCAAAATAATCAAAACAGTAGATCATCATCATCATCATCATCATCATCATCATCATCATCATCATCATCATCATCATCATCATCATCATCATCATCATCATCATCATCATCAACAACATCATCAACAACATCATCATCATCATCATCATCATCATCATCATCATCATCATCATCATCATCATCATCATCATCATCATCATCGTAGTCGTCATCGTCGTCAGCAGCAGCTGCATTTTTCGTATATGCAGATTGAGTTTGAGTTTATGTTGGACTGACAGATTTTTACAAGAGTTATTGCCCTTGGACATAACAATTTTTTTTTCCAGTTTTGTGGACTTTTCTTGTCTGTAGTTGTAGATGTTAAACTGAAGTTTTGCTCTGTGAATATATTGTAGCGTGATACAGATGGAATTTGAATTTGGTTTTGATTGACATATATTTTACAAAACATATGACCCTTTGACTTAGAAAACATCCAGTTTTCAGAACTTTACTAATATATACATTGAAATGATTTTTGTGAGGGACTTCTTCCTTTGGCGTAAATGAGATCAAGAAGATACTGACGACAATTTTAACAACACTCACAATAGAGCACCAATTTGAGCATCGACGGAGCCCTAGCAAGCTAGACGTGGGACCAGGTGCCTGTCCCGGAGGAGTAAGTATCCCCTGTTTGGCTGGCCGCACCTGCCGTCGATGTTCACATACGAAAATAAATCCAATATCAACAAAAGATGCACTGTCTTAGGATTATGTATAGAAAGTGTTATGGTGACTATGTCAGGGATAATATATTTAAAATATTTACTGTCAATAAGTATAGGTCACGTTGAGTTCATGTCAATTGAAGCGTTTTAGGCAGAGTTGCATGACATCGATTTATGTCGGTAGGAGATTTATATCGCTTGGCGATTTCATTATTGTCAAGAGTTGACTATCCTAAAAACAAAGCACTGAGGGACAATGAGAATATGGCTTTAACAATTATTTTTGTATAACAATGTTCAAAATTGAAAGGGAATTTAAAGAACTGGAAATGTGATTTAAGTAATAATACGGTTCTTCCAAGAGTTCCAACTCTATACCTTCTTGAAGAAGTATGCTTTTTACGGCAGTAAATCCTCAATTTCACATGCATTCTGACCGTATGAGTCACAAAAAGTTTACAAAAATATATTAATTTTGTCAAAAATGAGTAAGTGAAACCATATCTTTCCCATTTTTTTCAGTAAGATGTCCATCTACGTATATTTTTTTGCCGTCATCATACAGCTGTCTGAGATTATATCTACCAGGCAACAGTACATACATCGAGAAATCTGCAAAATGCGCAGAACACCGCGGGGCATTGGCTAGGATTGATACCCCTGAAAAACAATTTTCTGTTGAGGAATATTTAGGTTAGTTAAGTGACCAAAAGTATTTTTTTATCTTTTCACGTTTCTTCTTAAGCCCATTAAAATGAAAACTTTTTTCGTGTTTTACATTTTGGGAAATTGGAATATCGTTTTCGGAAATGTTTAAAATTAAATTGATGAAAACCCAAACGGTTTAAAGTGTTTTGATGAGAAGGAAGATTTGCCAGAGGGAACATATTTTGGCTACAAATTGCGCTCTGAATACCTGATTACTATTTTCTTCTTTAAATCCAAAGCAGATTGGGCTGGATTTTTTTTTGGGGGGGGGGGGGGTCTATATACAGGAAAAACCTGTATTTAACGGAAACTAAAGAAACTAATTATACTTGTTCGTTAAACAGATGTTTTATTAATCAAGGACGTATGAAAATTCTATAATTTTTGAGCTTCCAAAAATATATATAAATTATGTATAAAATTGGTTTTTTTTTTTACAAAATCCAAAGCCAAAATCTTTTGCCAAGTCCTCCTGCCCCCCCCCCCCCTCAATCAGTAACTGAGCAATTGTTAAACTTTTATAAGGTTTAATTCCTTTTCCAGGTGATTTTCAAGCAAATTCTTTAAGGGTTGTTGTGATACAAGGGAAAAGACCGCAGCAAAATCAACAACATGTTTATAACGATGGATCACATCTAATTTACAACAACTGGGGAGATTTTCAGCCCGGCGATCCAGATTTCATGGCAATAAATGTTAGCGATTTCTATCATTGGTATAGCATTCCTGCCACCATTGCACAGGTTTCTTCCTTTCTCTGTGAAGTTATTTTATAACTGAGTTAAAATTTGCTGTGTTCTCCGATTCTCCGAAAAAGCCGATATGATCAATATACAACCCTCGGAGAATTAAATTTTCTTAATATCATATTTAATAGAAATTATCGTCTTTTGACTTTATGATGTATTGACGCCGAAGAATTACATGTGTCGTATGATGGAAATTGTCTATTAACCTAGTCCTGAGACTCTTTGTCCAGATCAAGTTACCCTTTACTTGAAGATTTCTAGAAGGTGATTGTGTTTGAACCAACATTTGCAGTGATTTCAAACTCAGATTGTATAACTGTCTTTATATGATTTCAAATTGTTTTTTACCAGCTCATTTGGATTTAGATTTGAACATAATGATTTAATACGCTGTAATATTATGATATGTTATTACGGTTCCCGACAGGAAATATGGTCTGATATACCTTGTCTGGAATTAAGGAATCAATGTACAATTTTTTCAAAAATTTAGGGTAAACTGCATCGTGCCTGTGGCGAATGATGCATATGTTTTCCCTCAATTTTTGGTGTTGATACCTCGATCAACCAAAAATTAATTACATTGATTACTTATCATTTCATTTCGTAGATTTTCAACGTTTATTTGCATCTTTGAATTCGTGTTGCTAACGACGTTGCCTGTGACGTTGCTACGCGCGTACTTACGTTTTCTGTTGATACAGGTATCAACAAAATTTTTCGGCCGATCAGAATCGTCGATCGTTTCTTAATAATACCAATGGATTGTGAGTCTATATTTCCCGAGCTGAAGTCGAGGGGAATATAAATTCCAACAAGGTATATCAGACCATATTATCTGTCTGGAACCGTAATTACATTTTTGTCATACTGCAAAATCACTAATGAATTGTTATTTCAAAATGGTGACAACAGTACAATTTCTAACTTTTTTATTTGTTAATGGATTAAAAATGTTCTTTGCCATTTAAAAACTCGTACCCATAAATGGTTTATTCAAAATGAATAAACCATGAATGAAATTCAGTTTAGCAGGAAAATTAAATCTAAGAATCTGACGCGAGAGGAAAATTCAATACGTTTGAACGTTTTTTCAGGAAATGCTCGCTAAAACGTCAAGAAACAATAAGGTATCCATGACGTCACATGGAGTTGCATATTAACGGCTGCAGACGGATAACATAGTCTTATGATTACGCCTAAAGAGCCAATGAGATTCGTTGAAATTTATTTGCAGTGTGACAAACAGTAATAAAGAACTTGTTCATAAGAAAAAAACTTTATATATGAAATGATTCATTCGTTTTTTGTTTTTTTTTTTTTCATTCTATCGTTACTCGGCAAATATGCTCAGAATGTACGAATGATATTTTTTATCTGCATACAGTAAATATATCTAGAAATGTAATGGATGCTCTTATGCTCTTGATTTTCAAAACTGTGAAAATATCTCAAAAAAGACTTCGCTTAACTGCACAGCGCCACAAAAATTTTGTACCCCTGGGACGAATATTTTATCCAGAGAGGGGGCTGGCATTTTTCTTGCTGGTCAGATTATTAATTTGCAACGCAGGGTCGGCCGGATTATTTATTTTCCAGTAACTCAAGGTCAGAATATTTATTTTCAACCCGTAACAACCCTGTCAAGCAAAAATAAAAAACAAGAATATATGCATAATAATGAGGAAAGTTTCCAACTATTTACCTTCTTGAAGAAAATTTCAAACCAATTTGCACACAAGCGCGCAAAACACCCTGGTTATGTCAACTAAATATGCCATCAATTATTTACAATGTGCAAGACTTTCTTGGCACTTCAATAAGTATATATACATATAAATGTAGATGTATCACATGCATATTCTAAATTCAGTTTGTAAAGCACAATGGAATATGTGCCAAGAAAGTTATTGCCATGTCGAGTACAAAAGTAGATACATGTAGCTGGTGTGTAATGTACTGTAGGCATTTCTATAAGACTTGGAGCTTATAACATTTGTTAAAATAAATATGCATTTTTGTTTTTCTACTTGCAATTGTAATACCGTGTAAATGTCTAAATAGCACTTGATATAAAATTTTGTGGACGGGCTAGCGAACAAGGCCAAAATTTTTGTAGCGTAAAGCGAGCCTAGAATTTTTTGGTCTTGTTGCTAGCGAAGCAAGATGAAATTTGTTTCAGTGAATAGCGAACGAAGCGAGCCGAATTTTATTGATTATGAACACATATGTGGGCCAGAATATTTCCCAACAAAGAGGGTCAGGTTATTTATTTTCAACATTTTCTTGGTCAGAATATTTATTTCCAAAAACTTCAAGCCCCACCCCCCTAAGGATTAAATGGTCGTCCCCTAAAACCGATTTCTTCTATCGAAACGATCGTTTTTCAAAGAAAACAATATAACCCCTTCCCGGGTAAATTAATTTCATAAATAAATACAAATGTAGTGACCACGATAGGTTGTATAGCTAGGATAGACCAATAGCTGCAGCATTTGTCTTTTAAATATAATATAACAATCCTTATACAGATTAGATTAATGAATTAATCCAGAATATACTAGATAAGAAAGTTAAAATAATTGTAAATGAGGTATCTTATTCCATTTAATTTTTTTTCAGAGAGGAAAAATGCAAGCAATGATGTGTATGGAGTTTAAGTGATTTGTCTTTGTTTTTCATCGTTAAGAGATAAAAAATGTTCTATTTTTCAGAAAGGAGAAATTGATTTGAATAAACGGCAAGAAGAAAAAAAAACAGTGCACGGATTTTATGCAATTGGTCTTTGTTTGTAATCGTTAAAGGATAAAAATAACTTTTTCAGAACGGAGAATCTATTTGAATAAAATGCAAGAAGAGAAGGATTTTATATGATTGGTCGTTCATTGCAAACACCGATCGTGTATTATACTCAATGAAGTATAAAGGTGTTTCTCAAAGCATGTTTTAGTGAATGAAAGTCAAACACAGCCAAAACCAAAATCCAAAAATCATAATCAATTGGCTTACAAATTCTTGAAAAAACAAGAAACAAGAGAAAGATAGGGTATGATCCCAGAAGTGAAAACAGTGAGAAAAGGAAAAAATAATGGCAAAGCAAACGGAAACTAGAATACAACACCATAGAAACACAAAGGATAACAATTTCTCCCATTGTGGACTGAGGTTTCCATGGAAACGCTGGTAAAATATACTTGTTTTACCCCAATTGACTGTTACTTCAATTGTGACGTCATACATGATTGCTGCGTTAGCCGACAGTTAGCAACGTCAAAGTTTAGTATGTTCTCGTTTTACAGCCGTAACTAAGAAGCAAATTACCAATGAAATTCGACGTTATAGCGACATTGCATTAGAATATGAAAATGAATGCATAAAATATAATGTTATGACCGCTTTTAGACAGTGGGAGAAAAACAAGCCCCGTCATACATGTAGTACAAGCAAATCCTGGACACGAGGGTAGGATTTCGTTGTCCCGAATCACATCTGAGGATAGATTTTATTAATGTAATGAACAATCTCCAGAGTCAAGTGTCGGTATGAATCGTATTGTAGGTGGCGCTGTTAAAACGCGTTAGTTGAAACGAAACATTCAAATCTCACGTGAATTCATGTAAAATGATAAAAGTAGTATCTAATTAGGCATGGTCCATTTGATATTCGGGGGGGGGGGGGGCTTGGGTTTTTTGTCGGAGCAAGATTATTTTTTTCGCTCCTGACTGGGGAAAAATTATTTTTTCTTGCAAAGTTGGAGCAAGGGAATTTTTTAACAAAGTGATGCGCATATTAGAAATTTTTGTGTTTTATCAATAGAAATTACTTATATTTTTACTTAAAACTCTAAATATAAATCTGTTACTATATTAGTTTATTTTCATGCAAGTATTCAATTCACTTTTAAAAAGAGAGATAAAAGAATTTTACAATACAATTCTCAATATTTTATATAAGGTACATGTATGTAACATGTATAAGAATGTCTAAGGGGAAGGTCTCCTATACAAATGTTTTATTGTTACTAAGAATTGTAAATTGGTGAATAACTGAAGTTCTCCTTCCAACTTACAAGAACATAAAATTGGACTTTATGGGATACATTCAACACGTATTAATAACAATACATAAATATTGATAATATATATTTAAGCTTTTAAGGAAGCCCTTTTTCATTCACATACATGTATAGTTTTGATATCTTCAAATATATGAACTCTACTATTAGTAAAAAATGTTTTGATAGAAAACTATGGCGGGCAAAGCAAGCTGAATATTTTTTATACAATTGGAAAACTGCGGTGAGCAAAGCGAGTCGGAAAATTTTCAAGAGTTTTAGTGAAATTTAATGGTAATTCTTCAAATGCAGATTATTTATAAGAGTAATAAAAATTTTTTCTGTCACACCATGAGCAAATTTATTTTTTTCATCAAAATTGAGAGCAAAATTATTTTTTTCGAAAAAAAAACAGCCCCCCCCCCCAGAATATCAAATGGACCGTGCCTTAAGCCGGATTGAAAGAAAGTTCCAAACTTCTCAAACTTTTTAAAAATTTCTCTCGCTGTATTATTCAAAAACTAGGGATTCGCACATAGGCCCCGGTATTGGAATTTAGAATAGATGCAAGTGGAGCTTATCAAGGTAAAATATGATTACCAATCGTTTAATTTTGCTTTATTAGAGTAAGACATAGTCAGCAATCCACTGAAACACTTGCCGATTCGTGCCGGCTGTATAGTGAATATGGATCCCGGATTTGTAATGTACAAGGAACTGCGGCCAACACACCCCAACCAACCAAAAAGCCAAGTGTCATTGTCCGTTTCTGCGGCTATACGAAGATGACAAAAATATTTAACGCAGGTAAAAACATCGTATTGAAGAGCGCATCGTGCCATCAGTATTGTAACAAATGACAGACTTCAAATCAAAACTATTGACTAGTCTACAAAGAAAACACTTTGTACCGACAGGATTGACTTTATTAGTTAAGGGGTTTGTCCCTGTCACACTTCCTACCAAAAATAGGGTTGTCAATATATTGGGTGGTGAGACGGAATGCCCGGATCTCCTACATTTTTAAACATCTACTTTGAGTAGGACGTATGACAGGAACAAACCCTAGTTCAAATCAATCAAGCCGTGAATCCTTTTGTTAACTTTTCTTTGTAGTTTATGACGTTTGAAAAGTTTCTGACTTTCTTCGGCGTCAAAGTAGGACACACGGTAACCGTCAAACTTACTGCAATGGCATGGGCTGAAATTAGTTTGAAGCGTGATGAAAATTATAAGCAAAGAGAATATAAGAAAATGCAAAATCAATAAAAGAGAAAAGCTTATGTGCACTCGGATCCGACGAGCATCTGCTATGTACATTTGTGGGGTGTTGAGGCCGAAAGCTGAATCCCTTTCAAACTTACGCACATACTTTGAGTTGGAAGCATGACAGAAAATGTATCATGCCTTGACGTTTGTTATGTTTTATTTGTAACTTCTGACGTTTGAAAATTTAGTGACCTTCTTTGGCGTCAAAGAGGACAAGAAAAGTATGGATGCAAATCATCATTTCGCAGGAAGAATAAAGATACAAATAATACATGCTATAGTAATACCTTATGAGTATATAGAATCTAAATGTGGGTTATTATTTTAATGTATGTGACCGTTTCATCTTCATTATTTGCCTGTACAACGTTACAACATATGAATAAAGACAATATCATAGATGGCATTATTTTCCCCTGATAGGTAAAGGATTGATTGCAGTGTACCTCATGGATCTATGGTGAGGAAATTACTGTTATGCATTTCTAAGATATTGCGATTATATCCAAAACAAAGGAGGGGATCTCCAACAACACCAGGTTGTAGCGCCCACAGCAAAACCCCAAAATACCCAATGCAAAAACACAAAGCAGAAAAGCACGGAAAGAGACGCCTAGGGGACAAGGAACGTCAACGCACAACACAGAAACATCAAACATAAAGGACTACACATAAACCAACGAGACCAATGGGCAACCGGTGCCGACTTAGGACGGCCACCTGCCACGGAAATAGCAGAAGGTGTTGTTATCCTTGATTACTGCGCACAATCCTCCCACTTTTCCGATTACCCAGAGGTCTCGAAAAACGTACAATTGTGGTGTAAAACAACCTCCTCACCACTGTCAGATGACCACATACAAACAAGATCGCAAAACACAGGGGCCCAAGCAACACAGATGAATATGTAAATGGATATAAAAAGAGGGCGTACGTAATACAATCCGTGCTCTGCCGCCGCGAGCTCATGTATGTTATCACCCGAGGAGTCCGACTGACATTCAGAGAGGACAGGTGATCGGGGCCCTGTCTTCTCTAAAGAGGATTGGACAGGTGGTCGGGGCCCTGTCTTCTCTAAAGAGGTTTGGACAAATGACAACAGTACTCTTTCAATACGTCGTTAGGGAAGGCAATGCGCTAACCGCTTGTTCTTTTTGAATGTTGGTCGGACTCCTCGCGTTGTAACTTGCATGAGCTTGATTGAGTCAAAATAACACGGACTGTAAATCCTGCACCATTATTCTTTTTATATTCATTTATATAAGCTTAACAAATGTAATTCTCTGAAGAAACTATTGAAAGACGTTCGTGATGTCATATTGCATTTTAAACTCTAAAGAAATATGCTGTGACTGCTCTTCTCGCCTGCAAACTGAACCCATGTTGACCTTAATTTAACCTTCATTGAAAAACGCTATATTTAGATAAAATGACAATTGTGGTGCATATATACATGTCAATTTGTCAAATTGTCAATATTGAAATATATGTTCTATAGTACCAATTTTATTGTACTAGACACTTGTTTCGGATATTGAATCCTCATCAGAAGTACTTAATGTCAAACAATTTGAATAAAGCCAAAGTGAATTTTCCTAGCGCCATCTACAATATAAACTTTTAATTTACTCTTGCCAAAAATGAGCGGCTCCAAATTTATTTATGGTGTTTTCAGAAGCGTATTCAAGTGAAAAATATGGCCAAAAACGTTGGAGGGTAGGCGCAAGGAGCTAATTTCTAAACATGACCGAAATAATAATGCCGAAACCCAACTAAGGACAGAGCAATGCAATGAGGGAGATAACCCTTAGTTTTAAAAGTTTAGATCTAATTCGGTGACAGAAAAGTTTGAATATATTTCAATGCATTGCGTAAACACTAAAACTGGGCGAGCGATATCCTCGGGGACTTGCAGTCCACCAACAACGATACCAATCAGCCATTATATAAAACAAGTTTTTTCGAGGCCACTGGATAACCGGAGAAGAAAGTGGATTGTGCGTACGCAATCCGGATAACCCCATCGTTTGCTTATAACGATGCAGCTAGTCGTCCTATGCCGGCACCCATTACCCATTGATTTTGTTGGTTTACGTGTAGTCTTTTGAGTTTAATGTTTTGATGCCGTCTTTTGACATTTGGTGTTCTGTATCATTATTGATACAGATGTTCAGATGTTGGCGTAAGGGGGTCTAACGAGCAGGAGAAAACCGGAGTACCCGGAGGAAAACCTCCTACAGAGGACTGGGTTGGGGACCACCTACCCTCCCACATAAGACCCTTCGCCGAATCTAGGATTCTAACCCGGAACCTTAGAGGTGAGAAACGAGCGCGCTTCCACTTGCGCTTACGCATTCTATGATGCATGTGATAATGGCCATGTCTGTTCTATATGTTCGCACATGTGTGTTCCGGTGTTTTGCAGTAACATAATCCTGTTGGAGATCTCCCCTTAGGGCATAGTCATTTTATAATTTGTTTTACGTTCCGAACTTTTTCCGAATTGTATCCTTCCGCCTGGCATGAAAACACTCAAGCACAAGATAAACATGAAGGATTGTGAAAGGGAGGGTGATGGGCAAGTTATCCGGACAACAACACCATTTGCTATTAAAATTGAATCCTCCGTCCATAATGAATATATATATTATCATATTACTCTGTATTGTGCTACTGATCACTTCATTATGAATTTGCTCGACTAAATAGTAGGTAAGAGTATAACTTTAAATTGTTTCACATTGGGATATGTCTTATAAATGACTCTTTAAGCAAACCAGTCTTTACCAATGCACTAGTAGTAAGTGAAACAAGGATAACGTACTATTCAACATTAACTTAATTAATGAAGTGTAATTGTATCTTTTAAAGAAGTCTAGAAAGTAGACAAAGAAAGACAACTCTGAATCTTTTTTCCGACTGAACAACATTTTCTCGGAAGTGGATCCCGTAGCTTCAAATCCCACCAATCCTGCTACGTCCTTCGGTATTTTTGGACATAACTTTCACAGTCTCTGATCATATTTCATTTTTTGGATTGAGGATCACTGACGAGGGTTAAGTACCCAAAACGTGAATTTCTCGTTCATGCTGCAAATTCATCTGTTCTGAAATGATGCTATAAATTTGATTACGCGTAATACTTTGAGTCTGTATAAACCATTAACTACTATTTAGTTTAAGTGTGATTTTGACATATTGACTGTATTTGAATTAGCTAAATTATTGTAGGCAATGAAATATAACTCTTACAAAGACTCCTTAGACTCGATGTTTTTAAAGTTTCTTTGTGGATTTGTTTCGCTGGGTGAGTGCAGGATGGGCATACTGGAGATCATTTCCTTTTCTTTAAGTGTATTAATTACCTCTTTCTAGTTCTGTTACATGAAAGAAGCTTTGTTTTTGGCCCTTTATCAATTTGACATCATATATATTGTTTTGCTGTTTCGGAAACTTGTCATATCATCCAAAAATATCATCGAAATTGAAGGAGGTTAACATCTAAGCACCATCCCTCCAATGCTTTTTTGAACATAGATTTTATTTGGATATGCTACTGAATCGACCCTACGTGAAATTTAGAGCGCACTATCTGTAAAGCAAATGAATAAAAGTTAAATTCAGAACAAATAAATCAGAGGGTGCGGATGAAATGAATTGATACGGCTTATGAAAATCATTTTGGCTGGAAGAATCACTGATGATGATTTAATATCCGAAACACGAGTCTGGTACATAATAAATTCGTTCTAAATTTTGTTCAAGAAGGTACAGAGTTGGAACATTTCCGTATTATTCTCACATATTTTTGTTCCTGTACGTGGAAAGGAGGATACTCGTACATAATACTCGTACATAAATCTTTGTAAGACACTGGCTTATGTCTCCGTTAATTCTACACAACTTCACTTCAAAAATATATTTTCGGCATATGGTCATTAGAATCAATTGTGTTTCGAAAAATACGTCTCTCTGATTACTAGAGAGTTCATGAATTCAAAGAGTCAAATAGAACTTTCAAGGAATTTTCTTTGACTTGAATATTACGCTGAAAGGCATTGGGATCTATTCCGTTTCGATTGAAATAATATCCTACCTCTCGGTGGAGTGCTAACGATAAAAGAGGAAACCAAAGTAAAGAACCAGAATATTGACCAAAGGCTTTATTGAATGTCCTAAGTAGGACTCAGTAAATCGGTCGGTTCTATGACTTACTTTCACTTTTTTACGGTCATATGGTCAAGGTCCTTTGATTTTTTTCTGCCCCGTCGATATATAGGTGTTTGAGAAATTTAACCTAACTAACTTTAGATTTATTATTACCATGTTATTTCATAATTTTAACCTCTTTGATAAAAGAAACAATTCTCTGCAAATTTCAATAGATTCTATGATAAAAATTATTTCATAAAAATTAATGAGTATAAAGCAATCGAACACGCATTATAAATATGTATATTGATCAATTAGCAAACATTTCAATCATTATGTGTTTTGTTTTTTACTTCGGCACAATGGAAATAAAAGACAATGTGTTTGCAAGGCCTTTCAATGTTTCATACAATAATCAAATCGAGTTCATTTTCATGGATTTATTTATCATCGTGAACGCCATTCTTTGATTTAAAATATTTAACTTTCTCGAAAAATAGATAAATACATATAACTATCAATGGTTTTTAAAAGAATTTATAATTTTAAACCTTTGAAGATATTTGTAGTTAAAAGAATTGATTGCTCTTATATCTTTCAGTAGTCCATCAATTTGTAATGTTTATATTTGAATCACTATAATTTATAACATAATAACCAAATTTTTTGGAAAATGTTTCACAAATTGTTCTTTTATTCGTCCGCTTATTAGGCCAGGTCGCAAATGGAAACGCAGACGATCATTTCGAGTGAAGTCAAAGTAGACGATAATTAGAAAGGAGCGATGTATAAGCTGTTTTCTAATGTCTCCACAATGGTGATATTTTTAATACCATCTGCCTCACCGAAAAATCACCGTCAGGCTTTGGCTACACAAGATAGCCGGTACGATGATATGGTGGACGAAGCTCCTCTGGTCATGATGACAAGTTTAACCAGTAGAGAATGCGCAGCAGAATGTGTGAAGGAACGTTGTACTTACTTTTATTTCAACGAAGATGAACGGTTGTGTTCTATATATAAAAGAGACAACTTCATCTTTTTGAATTATTCCGTTGGATGGAAATACTTCCAAATAGAAGGTAGTTCATCATCATCATCATCGTCGTCGTCGTCGTCGTCGTCGTCGTCGTCGTCATCATCATCATCATCATCATCATCATCATCATCATCATCATCATCATCATTTCTTTCTGTTTTATTCTTGTGTAAGAAAATTGAGGTTTCCAGCTCATTGCATTTGGTCCGTCAATGCTCAATTTTGTGCCCTATTGTGAGTGCTGTTGAGATTATTGTCAGGATCTTCTTTAACTCATTATTAGCATAGTTATATATAATCTAAGACCGAAAAGTACATTTGATGAAATTGCTATGATGATAATTTCCTGTAGTCTCGATGATTTAAATGTTATAATGATGTTTAAATTTGTTCATGCTCGTCTGCATGGATGTAAATATTTCAAACATGCTCTTCTTGGGATCTTTCTCATATCCTTCTATCAGCCGAAATGACAGTTCTTGGAAAAAAAAACAGGAGATATCTAATTTCCCGCGCGCTTGAAGAAATCAATTCACTTTTGAAACTTTTTTTCATTGGTTAACTCAAGCTTATTCGGTCTTGCATTACTTCATGGTATAAACTTTATGTAGTTTTTGTATGTATTTGACCTTCAGTCACTTGCAAATGTAGCTAGCTTGCGTTGTCGTACACCGAGACACAAACAAAATTATTTAAAGAAGATCCTGACGACAATCTCAACACCACTCACAATAGAGCACCAAACTGAGTATCGACGGACCCCTAGCAAGCTAGAGGTTGGACCAGGTGCCCGGGAGGAGTACTCATCCCCTGTTGGCTAGTCGCACCCGCCGTCGATGTTCATGTACGAAAATGAAAACAAAATATAAAATACATGCACTGTCTGAGATTATGTCAATATAGAAAGTATATATAAAAGACAAACAACATTTTGACATCAGTTTATTTTTCTTTATTATAAATCATTAAATTTTCAAATTTCATTTCAGTTTGAAAAAGAATTCTTTTTTCACTTTCGAAAGGACGAACTCCCAAGAAATGATATATCTTTTTGTCAATAAATTATTTTCATATCTTCTTTCCAGTTACCTGTCCACCTGCTTACACATTTCGTCCGTCACCATACAACTGCCTGAGTTTATATCTACCTAACTCTAACTACAAAACCTACAACGCCAAGTCGACAAAATGCTCGGAATATGGTGGATCACTAGCTAAGATTGATTCCGCAGAAAAACAACTTTCCGTCGAGGAATATTTAGGTTAAAAAAGCTTTAAAAATTAACAAATTTTGTCACTTTACTATACCTTTTCTGTTATTTATTCTTCCAAAAATCATTCACGTCATGTTTTTGATATCATTTACTTTTTATAACAGATGGGTTTGACCTAGTTCCTTATGTGAACTACGTTCTTATACAAGGCAGAAAAGGTGTACAGTTCGGGCCTTTTGTATATGACGACAACACTGGATTGACCTACATGAATTGGGGTGGTCAGCAGCCTGGACTTGAATTTTACCTCGCGATTGGTGTTAATGATTACAAATGGTACAGCATATCTGAAAATAGTGTACAGGATACATACTTCCTCTGTGAGGCAGAAATTTAGAGCAGGAAAATCTTATAAGTTGTTTCAAATTCTGAAAACCTTTTTGATTAAAGCAATGATTTTAATAAACAGAATCAGGACATAAATTGAATTGATGCAAAATAAATAGATAATTTTTCTTACGTTCCTTTCTATGTGTAAAATATTTTAAAAGAATATACCAACATGCCAGACTCCATTTATCAATATATCGGAATAGATGAAAATTATGATCATGTATGAAATATATTTCTGGTCTCTCAATTTCTTTAAAGAGTACATATACATATACATATCTTTAATCTTTAGTTACATATTAATTTAACGGCCAAGGTAACAGATAAAACATATTTAAAACCCTTATCTATAGCCTAGAGGGCACAGGTTGAATCTCGACCACATTCTACACTAGTGTTAATTGGAGGAACGATATTGTTTTCAAAGGTCAAGGTAAGACATTGTAGGTATCGAGAAATTCCTTTATACAGCCTAGAGGGCACGCTTATTATTGGACCTTGACCAGATTTCATAAACTTTTTTTTATCATTTATTATTTTTTTCATTCTACATACGATTTACATACTATAATATCGTAATGTATGAGTAGAATGGTTTTTAATGAAAGAAGAAGAAGAAGAAGAAGAAGAAGAAGAAGAAGAGAGAGAGAGAGAGAGAGAGAGAGAGAGAGGACAAATATACAGGTACATCTTTCATACACACATTTATACCACAAATTACTCATTGTTATCAAATATGTGTGACAACAAGGTCCATCTACTCTTAAAAATTAAGTATTTCTTTTTGTGAAAATATATTGATTTTTCGATGAAGTAGTATGACTTATGCTCTATCAAAAAAACTCTGACAATTGGAATACTCTTATTCATTTTTTGTTTATATATATATGTTGTTTTTTTTTTTGCCAAGGTTATTACAAGATTTAACAACTGTTGTTTTTTTGGTATTTTTTCATGAGACAGATATCATTATTGCTGAAAGTTATTTGAATATTACAGTTTTGAAAAAGCCATATTTCTAAGTCTTTCCAAAAATTTTCGAGTTAGAGTTGTATCTTGTGTAATTTTGATAACATTCAAATTAATGAGTTTTCAATCATTGTCATCAATATCTAAATCTAGAGATGATTTCCATTTTTCTTTATAATTCTGTTTATATTTTAGATTAAAGATGAAGACATGATACACTAGTGCACTGAAAGTTTACTTTTCTTATTTCTTAATATTGTTCTGATATATAAAGGGATGATCGGAAAGCACAATTGGAAAGATGAAACTTCACTTTTTAAGAGCAATGGCCATCTTTTAGTAATGCTTCGTCTTATTCCGTAAAACTGTGTAAAAGATGGAGCAAAGTCAAATTTTTGACAAAAATGTTCAAAACTAATAAGTGAACTAGTTTCATCAATAAAATCATGAATATATCTGATACCTTTTTTGAACCATGATTCATAGAATATTGACTTATTATCTATTTTTATATCATTGTTAAACCATAGTTCATTGTGCATAATTTCTTCATTAGTTTCATGATTTTTGATTGTTTCTTTAAATTCAACATAGCACAAAAGAGTGTCTTTCCAAAATTTATTGTTTATACATTTTGCAATCTTTTTTATAAAGTCTGAACCAAATATGAAAAATTTATCTTTTTTAGTTTTAGTTATGTTTTTGAAAAGTAGGGTCCAAGATGAATCACTAATTATTAATCTTTTTATCCAGGTTATTTTCATAGATTTCATAAATGATTTTAAATGAATCATATTAAGACCACCATTTTTGTAATTTTGCCGGTTGCCCATTGGTCTCGTTGGTTTATGTGTAGTCTTTTGTGTTTGATGTTTCTTTGTTGTGCGTTGACGTTCCTTGTCCCTTACGCGTCTCTTTCTGTGCTTGTCTGCTTTGTGTTTTTGCATTGGGTGTTTTGGGGTTTTGCTGTGGGTGCTACAA